>OY992539.1:153730161-155075161 GCA_963921195.1 Pegoplata infirma
GACACCAAACATGAAAACTGAAAAGGGCATATCTTTAAAACGAAATCGTGTATTACTAAAAAATAAAAAGTGCTACGCAGATAATAAATCTAGCTTTTATTTGAGTCGGATCTAGAGCTGATTGTGTAATTAATGAAAATGCTGCGAAGGTCGATTTGTAAAATTATGTTATTTTAAAATATTTTTTAGATGCAGGTAACTTAGTGGGAAACATATTGGGAAACCTGTATCAAAAAATATTTTAATATAATTTTATTTTCTAGCTCGACTCTCGTAGCATACACATAAAATAAAACCTATGTCAAAGCTGCAAAAAAATCTGCACATTTTGAGCTAAATGAGAAAATCTGTCGAGACAGCGGACAAACCTGTATCAAAAAATATTTTAATATAATTTTATTTTCTAGCTCGACTCTCGTAGCATACACATAAAATAAAACCTATGTCAAAGCTGCAAAAAAATCTGCACATTTTGAGCTAAATGAGAAAATCTGTCGAGACAGCGGACAAATCTGCTGATTTCAGCTGAAATTTTCCTGATTTCAGCTGAAAATTTCCTGATTTCAGCTGAAAAATCAGCTCATATTATTGATTGGTTGAAAAAGACTTTTTTTTAAAGATATTTCTTTAAAATTAGAAAAATATCCTGCTGATTTCTGTTATTTTCTATACTAAATGACTGAAAACTTAGTAAAAAGATCTATTTCAGCAGAAAAATCCGCTTAAAGTTTGAAGCTGAAAGTTGTTTACAGGTTTTTTGACAGAGTTTTTTTTCATGAGTGATTTCATAGATTACACCATCTGCTCTAGATCAGACTCAAATAAAAGCTAGATTAATTATCTAAGTAGCACTTTTTATTTTTTTAATAATACACGATTTCGTTTTAAAGATATGCCCTTTTCATGTTTGGTGTCATTATTTCGTGTCCCTATTATATTCATAAATTAAAGATAAATTCGCCCATATCTCAAAAACGGTGAGGGATACGAAGAAACTTACAGAGAGAAATTTGTACATAATTTTATATTCTATAAGTTCTTTAATACACTTTTAAAGCGTAAGACTTATATCAAGCGAGATATTAGCAAAAAATTGTAAAAAATCTGGTTATTGTGCGTTTTGGCCTTACTATCTCAGAAACGGTGAGAGACACGAAAAAAGTATTAAGAAACATATTGTAGATAATTTTATATTCTACAAGTTTTGTAATAGACTCTTAAAGCGTATGACGCATATCAAGCGAGATATTAGCAAAAAACTGTAAAAACCCGGTTTTTGTGACCTTTGACCTCAATATCTCAGCAAGGACACGGGTGATTCCTTGGGACTTTTTTTTCCTTATTTATATTGCCAAAACTAAGATCTGTGCAAATTTTCAGAGAACCTATCCGATTTTCCGCAGATGACTCCTTATTTTCCTGGGCTACTAGTGATATTTGTTATTCTTAAGTGTCAATCTTTCGCCACTGAAAAGTGGCGAAAAAAAGAACATACTTTGTGTGTCACGCCCATATTAAATTCATCAATGTTTCAGTTGAAGAAGAAGTACGTCTGGTTCATAAGTTGTGGTAAATTTTGTAGTGAATGGTAAGCTCTTTTTTTTGCTGGGGAAGGTACAAAATTAATGAGCAAAATGCAGTTAGTTCTTTATGAGTTTGTGGAAATAAATACCGACATATCGAAGGGATTTGTGTTTTAAGCGCCTAAAAAAATAATTCACATTAAAAAATGTGAAAATAAAATTTCCAATTTTTTTTTGTGTCCTAGGCCGCTGTTCCAAAAAAAGTAATTCACATAAAAATGTCAAAATTAAAATTTCCGAATTTTTTTGGTGTTCTTGATTTCACATCCGAATTATTTTTTTCGTTTTGTTTCACATAAATAAAATTTGGTGAAAGTAAAACGAAAGCACTTTTTTTTCTAATATTTTTTTTAAATTTTAGGCCTCTGTTCTGTCTTTCACAACTTTTCAATTCACATGGAAATTTCCGAATCACATGAAATCAAGTTTAGTGTTTTGTTGATCCCGTTTTCATTCGAAGTTGAAATCGAATAATTAAAATTAAAAAAATTATAAGGAAAAAAGTGGATTCGTTTTACTTTCACCAAATTTTATTTATGTGAAATCTAGAATACCAAAAAAATTCGAAAATTTTCATTTTCACATTTTTTATGTGAATTACTTTTTTTGGAACAACGGCCTTAATTATTCGATTCCTAAATTTGGCGCTAAAAATAATAAGAGGCCAAATGGGCAACAAGTTGCCGATATTTTAAAAAAAAATCATAAAAATGGAACAATTAAGCTAAAACTTTATACAAAATATGAACCAAAAATATGCATTTATAGCAGAATATGCAAAACATGAATTTTAACCAAAATATGCAAAAATTCATGCCTTTTGAAAAGCGAATTCTTTGATGTGCAAATGTATTTATCCTGAGCCAATGAAATATGTAAAGCAACTGGTATTTTTCCATACAAAAGTAATGACAGATCCTAGATACGTATATATTAGACTTAAGGAAATCAAAAGATGTATTTGTATAAAATCCCTTCCTTAATGGATCAATAATCAAAAAAATGTAATTCCAAAGAAATTCTTGACAGTTTGTTATTTGTTAAAAAAATATTTTTTTTACAAACTGCCTTATTATAACAACTCTGACTTTGACTTTCAAACAGAGTTGTTATAAATACGACTCTGTATTTGCAAAAACAGAGTCGTATTTTGTAAATACATGTGTCTCCGCTAAGTTCGAACGCAATAGATATTTTTTTCGAACAAAGCAATTCGCACGGTTTCATGAACGCTTCGAAAATTGGAAACGGAATTGTATTTCGTTTCCAATTCAATTTCGTTGTGGATTCATGAACGACATGAATATTTTTTTTATTTCCGGCTTTTTAAGCAATATTTGAAGTTTGAATCTATGGGACACCAGCTAGTAGTGTGTTGTGATGCTAATGCACATCATTCGATATGGGGTAGTACAGACACAAATGATAGAGGCGAATCACTTTTGGAGTTTTTGTTAAGCACTAACCTGTATATTTGTAACAAGGGTGGTGAACCAACTTTCGTTACAAGTACGCGGCAAGAGGTTCTTGACGTAACACTTGTATCAGATACATTGTCTGATAGAATTGATGACTGGAGAGTTTTGGAAGAGCATTCTTTCTCAGATCATCGCTACATTGAGTTTTTACTCAGGGAGCGTGCCCCGGTTGAGACAGTCTCTAGAAATCTGAGGAGAACAAACTGGGTGAAATATAGGGAGACTTTTTCTTTGCTTTTGGATGAAGTACCCTTATCTGAACCGCATAGTTTGGCGGAAATTGACTGTCTGGTTGACCATATAACAAATGTTTGTAATAGGTGCCTGGATGCGTCTTGCCCTTCTGCAAAGCCTAGAGGGAAAAAAAAGCCACCTTGGTGGTCAAATGAGTTGCAGACGAGTAGAGATTCCTGCAGAAAGCTTTTTAATAAGGCTAAATTTTCAAGAGCGGACGAGGACTGGTCTGCATGCAGGCTGCAACTTAAGAGTTATAAAAAGACGATCAGAAATGCAAAATGTGATACTTGGAAAAACTTCTGTGGAAACATAGAAGACGTTTCTGAGGCATCCAGGCTGCGCAAGGTTCTGGCTTCTTCTCCTTGCACCCTGGGATACCTGAAAGATCCTAATGGGGTGTGGTCTTCCTCCAGTGGAGAGTCGCTGGATCTCCTTTTAAACACGCATTTTCCGGGCAATTCCATGACGCCGTTTCAAGCTTTGGAACGTTCTGACGCCCAAGCATCTGAAATTGCTTCGGAAATAATAAATATGCCAACATTAATCTGGGCGATAAAAAGCTTCAGGCCCTATAAATCCCCGGGACCTGATGGTATAATCCCGGCTGAGTTGCAGCAAGTGTCGGACTATATAGCCCCGTTGCTGTATAATCTATACACAGCATGCATCAACTGGTCGTATATTCCTTTAAAATGGAGGGATACCAGAGTCGTATTTATCCCGAAGGCTGGGAAAAGTTCCCACACAGCTCCGAAGGATTTCAGACCAATTAGTCTGTCTTCTTTTTTGTTAAAGACAATGGAACGAATGATAGACTCATATTTGCGTAGAGTGATTGACCCGAGGTTGCTTTCGACAAAGCAACATGCATACAGCAAGGGACGATCAACGGAAACAGCTCTTCATGAGCTCGTTGGTACCATCGAGAGATCGCTTTCGGTAAAGGAGTACACTATGGTGGCCTTTCTTGATATTGAGGGGGCTTTTAATAATGTCATCCCAGAATCGATAATATTGGCATTGTCTGGTCTGGGAGTAAAGCGTGAAATCGTTTTAATGGTGGAAAACCTACTTGCCAATAGACGTATAACGTCTGAATTGGGAGCGTCCGTCATATCTCGATTTGTCAATAGGGGCACACCACAAGGAGGTGTTCTTTCGCCGCTTCTTTGGAACCTGGCACTGAATTCAATGCTACTATCTCTAGAAGCACGTGGTTGTCATGTTGTCGCATATGCTGACGATGTCGCGATAGCGGTAAAGGGGAAGCATCTGCCAACATTGCGGGACATTCTTCAGGGTTCTCTGAAAGATCTGTCTAAATGGGCAAGAGACTGTGGTCTAGGAGTTAATCCTAGTAAAACAGAGCTTGTTTTATTTACAAGGAAAATTAAGATTCCTGCTTTCGATCCTATTTCTCTGGACGGTACTGAAATCACCTTCTCAGATGGAGCCAAGTATCTTGGAGTATTTCTAGATAGGAAGCTGAATTTCAGGCGTAATATTGAGGAACGGGTGAGAAAAGCAACGATTGCTTTGTATTCCTGTAAAAGGGCCATTGGAAAACGATGGGGTTTTAGCCCTCAAGTCGTTCATTGGATCTATACAGCAGTGGTGCGTCCAATTTTGCTGTATGGAATCATTGTCTGGTGGCCTGCTTTAGAAACAAAAGCGAACTGTGTCTTTATCACGAAGGTACAGAGAATGGCGTCAATGTGCATCACTGGTGCTCTTCGTACTACACCTACGGCTGCATTAGAAATACTCCTTCACCTGATACCCTTGGACATATTGGGTAGGCAGTATGCAGCTGCGTCGGCAATTCGACTTAATAGCACGCTGCAATGGAGGAGCAGCGATTGTGGCCATAGCGCGATCTTGAAAAAGATAACAATACCACAAAATGTGGATTGTGCTCCCTCTTTGAGCCTTTTTGAGCGCCACTTTACCACTATGATACCATCCAGGGAGTCTTGGATTGGGGATACTCCGGGAAGAGGAGCTACCATAAATTTTTACACAGATGGATCGAGGCTGCACGAACAAGTGGGCTTTGGGGTCTATTCGGAAGAGCTTGGATTGAGCCTGGCTCGTAGATTGCCAGATCATTGCAGTGTTTACCAGGCAGAGATGCTGGCAATAAAGGAAGTGGCTGACTGGTTGAGCTGCAATGTCTTGTCTACAACCGCAGTCAACATCTATACTGACAGTCAAGCCGCGGTCAAGTCCCTGGATTCAATGTTTCTGAAAACAAGATCTGCCCTTAACTGCCGCACGTCTTTAAATGAGATGGCCAAGCAGTTTAACATACGACTCATATGGGTCCCAGGGCACAGAGACATTCCAGGGAATTGCAAAGCCGATGAGCTTGCAAGACTAGGAACTACCTTACAGGTTCCAACAGAATTGGAATGTGTTGGTATGCCTCTAGAAACTTGCAAGCAAAACCTACGGCTTTGTTCAGCGACGGAGACTAATCAAAGATGGGCAAATGGATGGACGTGTGAGACAACACGACTGATTTGGCCTTCTCTTAATCAGGGGCGCACAAGTGAGCTGATATCGCTTCCAAGAGGAGAGATTTCGACGGTGGTTTCTATAATTACCGGACACTGTCTTATAGGGAAGCACGCAGAGCGGTTAAATGTGCCGTCGAATGACTTTTGCCGAAGTTGCATGGATGAAGAGGAGTTGGAAACTATCGAACACTTTATTTGCCATTGCCCGGCACTTTCTGGTCAGCGACTTGCTTCACTGGGATCTAGGGAGCTGTACGATCTTTCTGATTTGTCGGATGTCAAAATTCAACATCTAAGAAGTTTCATAAGAAGCTCAAACTGGTTTAACGACAGGGACTAGTAGGGAAACCTATTACGATCCCGTGGTATCACAATGGACCTCAGAGTCTACGTGTGTTGACGTAAAACGTCAGCAGCCACTTACAACCTAACCTACCTAACCTAAAGTGGCATGAGAACAGAACAAAACTCTTAAAATGTCTGAAAATTAAATATTATGTTGGTGCTTTAATACAAAAAAATCAAACTGCCAGAATTTATAAAACACTCAAAAAACTATGTCGGTAAAATCTACTACAAAAGACAGTTGTTTTGACTACATTTTGTTGTTGAAAAGGCGTTCACTACACATGACGGTAAAAACAACTGAATATGTTGTTGTTTTTAACTATTGATTTTCAACTACAAAATGTAGTAAAAACTACTACAAAAGACGGTATACAGTTGCTTTTACTACACTTGCCTAAAATTTTATTTAAAAAATTTTTTAAACGTTTAAGTGATTGATTTTTATTTATTTAAAAAGCAATAAATTTCAGTTGGTTGTATAGAATTTCGACATGAAATTAAAATTTTTTGGTGTATTTATCTGGAATTATAGAAGAAAAAAATTATATTAATAAAATGTTAAACAAAATAAATTGATTGTATTTACCTTTGTTTTTTTAATAGTTCATTTCAAATTTTCACCGCTACTGATCAAAATTTGTGTGGAATAAAAAAAACGAAATGCTTTGGCAAAATTGATTTATAAAAAAAAAAAGAATTAATTTGCAATGTTTCAAAAAAGTATGTACCTGTTCTGTTGTGTATACAAAGAAAAGAAAGATGGCACGCTCATAAGAAAACAAGACACTGCATACATTGTATTTTGTTTTTTTTCGATTGGTTTTTACACACGCTTATGTGAGCGCTATATTATACACACTTGTTATCTCATTTATCCACTTATTTTCTTTCGCTCAAGAATATTTTTCCAAAAACATATTTTTTGTTACAATTAAATTTAATAAATTGTAATTTAATTTATTTAGATATTATTTATTTGGTATAAAAATAATTCCTTCCGCATCCCGCACGACCAACTCGTTCGACACATTCGTTTGCAATAAAAATTTCTAGAAAAAAACGAGTTTTTAGAAAAAAACTAAAAACTACATTAATCAACTATTACTACAGTGTAGTATATTTTTTGTATTTATTTTTTGAAACTACTACAAAAAAAAGTTGTTTGAGATTTTTTCACACAAAAACGACCGAAATTGTAGTTAAAAACAACAGCTACCACTTACTACACAAACAACCGTCATGTAGTAACTGCAATAATTTTCTGAGTGAAGGCTAGATCCAATGGCTGGTCAATACTACATGACAGAAAGAAATAGTCAGGAAGTTATCAGATGGATTTTTAAGATGCGGTGCGCTTTACTAAACTTGAACGCAAATAGATGGCAAAACAATGCATCAAAGCTGTGTGGAATATGCAGTATTGTTGAGGATGAAAACGTATTACATTTTTTGGGTCGATGCCCCGCATTTAGAGAATATAGAATTTTTTATTTCGGTAAAGTTTTGCTTAGTGAGGAAGAGGTTGCAAATATGCTAGATGGTAACTTGATTGGTTGGAAACCGTTAGTAGAGTTTGTTAAACATTGTATAACGTATAGAAATTTTTTAATTCAAGAATATAATTTTAAATTTTTTTCTTTATTATTATATACAATCGTTATGTACACAAGTGCCGGCTAACGACCTACGTCAATGTCGGCTATACATTTTTTCTTATATTAATTTATTTTTTACTATTTTCTATGTATTATTATAAACGTAAATATCAATTTATGAAAATAAAGAAATACTACTACTACTACTACTACACCCGGGAACCGAGTTTTATTTGAATGCGACAACTTAAAAAAAACCATCCGCCATATTGAGTCCGCCATTTTGATTTTTTAAAATCTGAATAAAAATTCGAAATCAGCGTCTCAAATAGCCCCCGGATACCAAGTTTCAAGAAAATCGAAATTAAAAAAAATAAAAAAACGCCATATTGGATCCGCCATTTTGAATTTTGGAAATCTAAATTCAGAATCGTGTTTAGTGACCCATAATACACCCGGAAACCGAGTTTTATTTGAACGCGAAAACCTCTAAAAAATCATCCGCCATATTGGATTCGCCATTTTGAATTTTTGAAATCTGAATGAAAATTTGAAATAAGCGTCCAAATAAACCCCCTGATAACAAATTTCAGAAAAATCCGATAACTCCTTCATTAGTTTTCAGCATATCCCGATCGGGGTATCCCGATTCTCGCCGCCATATTGGCTCACTTACCATTGGGTTCAACTTCCGCCACTCAGCTTTCAAAAGTAGAGATCATTGGCTAAATTTTAAGCCATAATACAACTCTCTACGACCAATAGAATTTTGGGGGCGGGGGGTCTCCCGTTGACGTGAAATAGCCCATATATATTTTTCCAGAACACATTATTTTTTATGTTTCTGGTTCACCGTTCGTTTTTGGCTGTATGTTTATGTTTGTACTTCTACCATTTTATAATTATTGGCGTCTTCACATATTTTAAGTCTTTTCACATTGTTTTTGTGAAAAATTCCTAAGTTTATTGGTAATATAGTGCTGCTTTACAATAGACAAAAAATAAAAGGTATATTGCATAAAATGTAAAACACCATGTGTTATCCTAAAAAGCTATAGACTTTTTACCTAAGGTTTGCTTTATGTAATTTACACATTATCTAGATAAATTTTAACAAGCCGTGTGTGTATTCATTAAACTCCATATAAAAAAAAAGTTACCAAGTTCGATTGGATATTTTTACACACGTCTTTTATTTTGTGTGTAATGGCTATTTTTCGAGATATTGTCATTTTGAAAATATCGGCAAATAGTGTTTGCGAAAAAAAATTTGCTTATATAGATTTAACTTTCAAACTATTTATCAGATTGAAACATTATGATTGGGGCAAATAAAGTCAATTATATAAGCTTTCAAAATAGCTAGTTTGGAGTGACTCTAATACAATACAGCGTGAGTTACAGAGTGCTAAATTTGACCACCCTGAGATTAAAAGGCTTTCGGAGCTAGTAACTTTTAAAAATATGCAAAGATTTAAAAAAAATTTTTAGTTTTTGCAATTACCGTACTAAGGATAACAAAATCAAAAAAAAAAAAAATTATAAAAATTTTTTAAAAAAAACTCTAAAAAAATATTTGTTTTTCGACATAGTAATAAATGCCATCCCTGAAAAATACGCAAACAAGTGCAAAATATGAAATTTTTGGCATATGTAAATATTATTTAGAATATTGAAAACATCTTATGGAAGGCACTTTGTTTATTTTTACAATAATATGCGAAATAACTAATTTTTTAGCTCTCCTGAAAAGTAAGCTTTTTAGAGTTGGCATTTATTGAATATAGTTCGACGATACATTTTTATCAAAACATTTATTAATAAAACATTCACATTTTTTAATTTTATAGATTACTTATTTTAGTTACAAATTCATATTCTTAATTTTTTTAAAAATTTTATACAAAAAACTAAACGAATAGTATTTTTCATTCGTTCACACAAAAAAAAAAATCAATGAAAGACTTTCATAGTATTTATAAACAAATTCATACAATTTATTAACTATTTCGTACTATTTATAAACTTTTTCATAGTATTTATGAATAAATCACAATATGTGAAATTTAAGAACTATTTAACATTTTTCTTAAATACTATGAAAAAGTTTATAAATATTATGAAAAAGTTAATAAATTGTATGAATTTGTTCATAAATACTATAAAAATCGTTCATTGGAAAAATTTCTTTTGTGTGTTTGTTTTTGACGCTTTTGACATTTCAATTCGTGTTGTAGAAGCTGAAAAAATAAGAAAAAATGACAACTGATACGTTTTTGTTCGATTAAAATTACATCCGCAATACAGAACTTCAAATTAATTGTGTTGTGTCATTTTCACGAACAAAACTGGACCTTACTTTTACTTTTTTTTGTGTATTTCAGATTGATTTGCTAGCTGCTGCGCGTTGCAATATGTTTTCTCACGTTTTGGTTTCTTATATGTCGGAGCTAAAGCAGTTTGCACAAAAGACATCTAGTACATTTGAAGCGATTTCAAGGACTTTAGAGCAAAAACCCAAATATGACTTTTGTGTTCTCAAAGAACTAACACAATATGAGGGAACTGAAGAAACATCCGATGACAATAAAATAGCATCATTAGATGGCGACCAGTCCTTATTTTTTGCTGTAAGTTGTCTATTATTTTTTTATCTCACATATGTTTATTTCTTAAATTTCAATTGACGATTCCCTGCAGGAGGACTTCGTCGATACTGATAAAGATAATGCTAATGATAAAAAGTCAGAAGAGATAAGTGAATTGCCAAATGATACTTTAGTGGAATTAGGTAATTTTGCTGAAAACGGTGATGTGATGGATTTATATACACAGAAGACTAATGATTTTTTCAACATACTACATCATAATTCTATCAGCAATGGCTGGGAAGAAAATTTGACAAATCTGTCGGAGATACTACCACCATCACAGAGCCAGATAATACTATCTGAAAATAGTGCATGCACTAATGATAGTTTATCACTATCAGTAACATCAAATGCAAGCAAAATCGAAACAAAGAACACATTTAAAAGAAATGTAAAACCTAATCCATGGATAGAACTATTTGCCGATCTTGATCCATTGGCAAATCTGGAGGCATTTGATCTGAAACTTAGTGGTGATCGAAAAAATTTCCAACAAACCTGAACATACGTTTTAATTAAATCCGGCAAACATACATAAAGTCACCTGAATGCAAACAAGCATAAATAAATATTCAAAATCAATAAACTTTTCTGCAAAAATTGTCAAATTGTCTTCTTAAAATAAAATTTTCTTTTCTAAAAATATTGCTTACACTCAAAAAATTATGACGGTAGATTCCACTACAAAAGACAGTTAAAACAACTACATTTGTTGTTGTTTAGGCGTCCACTACATTTTACGGTAAAATCAACCAAAAATTGTTGTTGTTTTCAACTATTGATTAACAACTACAAAAAACTGTAAAAACTACTTCAAATTTCAGTTGTGTTTACTGTAACTCAAATTGTCTGAATTTTTTTATAAAAAAAAAAAAAAATCTAAAAGTCAAAAACGGTTAAAATTATTTCGAAATAATTTCTGCACATCCGTTTTTCTAAAAATTTCTAGAAAATTATAAGTTTTTTTTATAGACTAAAAACAACTACATACAACAACTGTTACTACAATGTAGTAATTTTTTGTATTTGTTTTTTAAAACGACTACAAAAAACGGTTGTTTGAGATTTTTCACACAAAAACAACTGAAATTGTAGTTGAAAACAACAACTACTACTTACTACACAAATGACCGTCATGTAGTAACTGCAATAATTTTCTAAGTGTAAGGTTTTTTGTCTTGATAAAGAACAGAAGAAAAAGTGCGACTATATTCCAATAGGTTTTGTAATGAGTAAAAAACAAACACTACAAAAACAACAAGTGAGAGTGTTAAATTCGGCTGTGCCGAATCTTTTATACCCTCCAAAATGTAAAAAAAAAAATTGTCAGGGGCGTTTTTTTTTGGGGGGGGGGTTGTTGTTGTAACAGCTCGACCTGTAAATGCATGTAAGTTTATGGTTAGTATTTTGTTATGTTTCCTCTCCCGGTTCTATTGACTCGTCCAAATCGAGCTCCAAAAAGCGTGCCACCTCCATGGGCTGGGTCCATAAAGATGTTGGATTCAAACGAGTCGGGTTTGCCGTGCAGTTGAAGAGGTGTGGTACGTCATGTGGAGAATCTCCGCATGCAGGGCACGTATTGGGTATAGTCGGGTTAATTCTCGACCAATAAGAATTGAGCTGACTACAATACCCGGATCTTAATTGTGCTAGTACCACTCTTGTTCTTCTTGGCAGACTTCTCTCTTCTTCTGCGATGGGTGGGGGACGGCCTCCAAGTAGGACATTCACTCGGTAGTTGGTTGTTGTCGATTCTACCGTATCCCTGTGAATGTCATTCAGAGTTGCCCGATATGAGATGGAATCTAGCTGTTGGATGTCGTATTGCTGGATATCCATCTCATAACACCGAAGATCTTTTCTGACATGTCTCGGGGGAGGATCAATTTACGTAAGGTGATGGTTCGGATGATCCGTCCAATGACACGCCAGAAGGAACTGTTTCGCCAACATGTGACTGTGTTCCTTAACCGGAAGTATCTTCGTCTCCTCATGTAGATGGTGTTCTGAGGACATCTGAAGGCAGCCCGTTACGGTTCTTAGGGCTGCATTTTGACAACTCTGAAGCTTCTTCCACTGCGTTTCGCTCACACAGGGTGACCACACTGGCGCTGCGTAGTTTGCCACTGACCGGCCAATCGTTTTATAGGTAGCCAACAAGGTTTCTTTGACCTTGCCCCAAGTGCTGCCGGCTAGCGACTTGAGGACCTTGTTTCTACTGCGCAATTTATTGCACGTTGCAGTGGCATGCGCCGAGGACGAATACAAACTGTCGAATGTTACCCCCAATATTTTGGGGTGGTTCACTGTCGGAATTTTTACGCCATCGACTATAACATTCAGTTCCAGTTGTACCTCTTTCGTCCATGTGGTAAAGAGCGTCGCCGATGATTTGGCGGGGGAAAGCTGCATGTTCCTTGCAGTGAAGAAATTTGTAAGATCATGGATATATGCATTTAACCTACCGCATAGCTCATCAATGTTATGACCCCGTGCCATTAGTGTACAGTCGTCGGCATAGGTAATCAATTCCACCCCTTGGGGTGGTGCCGGGAGTTTAGAAAGGTAGAAGTTAAACAAGATCGGAGAGAGAACTCCACCCTGTGGGAGTCCTTGTTTAACTCTACGGGGTTTTGACTTCTTGTTTCTAAACTCCACAAACGACTGACGGCAACACATATAATTTACCACCCACCTCTTGATGGTGTTGGGGAGACTGGAGTTGGCGATGTCTCCGAAGAGGGTGGCATGACTGACCGTGTCAAAAGCTTTTGACAGGTCTAGCGCAACCATCACTGTGCGCTCACATGGCTTACTTTGATTCAGACCATGGCTTATATGTGTGGTAATGGCAGTTAAAGCTGTTGTTGTACTATGGTGCTTTCGGAATCCGTGCTGATGTGTTGCCGCTTGGGGGGGGGGGGGGGGGTGATGGGGGTCAGTGGGGGATGTTGACAGCACCTTCCCATCCCGATAAATATAACAAATGTTTCATTTATTTAACAAAAATACAAAAAAACATGTAAAAAAGTGTATTTTTTCAGAGGTTGGTTTAGTTCTTTAAGGGGGAACTTTTTTCCACCTGGTCCGATTTTGCTCATGTACGAACTTAACCTGCCTATTAATATAAGACATATTTGTGCCAAATGTCGGGAGTCTAGCTCCTTTATTTTGGACTGCATCGTGTTAACTACAGACGGACAGACAGACGGACGGACGGACAGACGGACGGACGGACATCGCTAGAAGGTCTTAGAATCGATCACTGATCATAAATATATATACTTTATGGGGTCCTAGACCGATATATTGATGCGTTACACACGGAATGACAAAGTGAGTATACCCCCATACTGTAGTTGGAGGGTATAAAAAAGTTATTTCAAGTTTCTAAAAGCAGAGAAAAGCAGCAAAACTTTAAAAAAGACAAAAATTTTTGTCTTTTTATTATTTTTCAACTGGCAGTTTTTTCTTTTTCCAAAACAAATAAACAAAATTAAAAACAAAAAAACCAAAACAAACAGAAAAAAATATTTGAAAATTACAAAAATATCGAAAATTGTGTTTATTTTTAATAAAAATGTGCAAAAAATTGGAGAATAAATTAATACCAAAATAAATCTATTTAAATATCATAATTTCAGTGTGTTTTATTTTATTGCATAAATTTGGCAAAATTTGCATTTTTGTTAATATGTTATTTTTTTGTTCGAACAATGGGACAATTTCGTAAATTTTTTGGAACAAAATTTGTATACTTAATTTTTTTCTATGTATACAACGCGGTTTGCACGGTTTATTATGAAAAATATGCTTTAAATAATGCTTTGAAGATTTCTTGTGTCTTTCATAAATAAATTAAATTTTTTATAGAATTTTTTGTGTTATTAATAAAATGGAAATAAAAAACGTCAACTTCGAAAATTCCATGTACACTCATAGAAATATCTTAGTAGAAAAATTAGTAAACCCATTGTAGATCAAGTTTTACAGAATATTGCCGTATTCAACAAAAATTAATGTTGATATCGTTGAATAATCAGTAAAGTTGAATCAACTCTTTACATCGCTTATACAGAATTCAATAGATAAAACCAAAAAAGAAAAAACAACCCTGTTCGTTCATTTTTGTATTATCAAGTTGGTAGCAATGCATTGCAATGTGAAATTTGTTTGTCTCTTATAAAATTATTTTAATATTTAATATTATAAAAATAAATTAAAATAGGATCTGATGATCAGATTCTGATCTGTAAATATTTGGTAAGTAATAAAATACATTGGTTACTTTATGTATTCATACTATATTATACTTTTGTTTGTTTTTTTTAAGGCTTTTGATTTGGTGTCATTAGAAAACTGGAGAATGGCTTACGAGTGCAAAACATAAATAAACGAAGTTGTGAAAATATTGTGTTGAATTGCAGCTTAAAAGCCGGTGATAATTCTAAAAAATATTGTGATTTTTACTTAATAAAAGAATATTAACAAATAACAACAAGCTTTTTTTTATTAATAATATTTCTTATATCAACAAAAATATGAGTTGAGTTTACCAAAAATCCGAGTTGATTTACAAAAAAACGAGTTGATCAACTTTTACAAAAACTGACAACAATTTTTATTGAAATCAACATAAATATTTGTAGGGTCAAAATCAACAATGATTTCTGTTGAATTTACAATGATTTTCTTTGGGAATACAATGATTTTTGGTTGAGTGTAGTTTTTATTCTTTTACTCATATATATCTGTTTTGCTCGCACAGCTCTTGCAAGAAAAGACAACAAAAAGACAACATCATAGTACCTTTACACAAAAAAAACCATTTGCTTCACGCAAAAAATTAAAAGGCTAAATTTAAACAAAACTGGGGTATAAAATATCTAAGGAAAGTGTGTACCAGACCACTACCCAAGTTTTAAGCATAAAATACTCAATTCCCTTAGGAAAACCTTTATGAACAAAAACAAGGAATATATACGCAAATATCCTTAGGTAATATTGCCGTTTAAGGAAACGGAAAATTTAGCAAGAAAATACAAATAAATTACCCAAATTATTTAATTCAAATAACCATTTATAAATGATTATTTTTGACAAGAAAAGTGCTTGGACGGTATTTATACACAGCCTTTTTTTTTTTGCTTGCAATAAAGTCTTGCAACTTTTTTTTGTAGGCAAACGGGGGTGAAAAGAAAACGGGGTAGAAAAAAAATCACGAATTCTGTTTTCCTTCTTCTATGCTTCTCACCCCCCGATTGCCTTCAAAAAAAAACTCAGATAAAAAAGGCGTGCAAGAAAAAACGCAGTGTGTAAATACCGTCTTATTAATACCAATGATTTTTGGTTTTTCCATAAAAAGGAAGACGCCTTTGTATATTTAATTAGTTTTTTTTTTTATTTAAATTATAAAATATTTTTTTTATTATATTTTGAGGATGTTTATTCTGGCTCGAGGTCATTATTTTCTTTACTAATTAAAACCATGATATTCTCATAGCATAATTTTCAAGAATAATATTTTTTGTTTTAAATTTATTTATGTTGGTCATTTTTGCAAGACTTAATCGACGCGTGTTTCGGAATTTGTCAGATTCCATTGTCAAGATTATTTAGCAAAAATAGAAACGATTTACTACAAAGTAGCAAACGAGTCTAATGACAAATCGTTTGTGCACAAACTAAAATATTAATACATATTCGCCTCTATTCACAATGGGAATTAGAAAGACGAAGAAATTGTACCATACTAATAAGGCAACGATTGTCAATAACCAACAAAAATATTTAAAACAATTTTACATATGATAGTCCATTGGACTACAACAATATGTGATTTGTTGTTGTGAATGAAATAATACCATATTAGGGTTATTCATCACTATGGCGTGCCAACCATTATGTTGAAATTCTGATTAATTTTTATTAAAAAATAAAAATTGTTTTATTCGACCTTTAAAATATTATATTTCGAGGATGTTTATTCTGGCTCGAGGTCATTATTTTCTTTACTAATTAAAACCATGATATTCTCATAGCATAATTTTCAATTAAAATTTTTTTTTTTTTTATTTATTTATGTTGGTCATTTTTGCAAGACTTAATCGACACGTGTTTCGGAATTTGTCAGATTCCATTGTCAAGATTATTTAGCAAAAATAGAAACGATTGACTACAAAGTAGCAAATCGTTTGTGCACAAACTAAAATATTAATACATATTCGCCTCTATTCACAATGGGAATTAGAAAGACGAAGAAATTGTACCATACTAATAAGGCAACGATTGTCAATATGCTATGAGAATAACATGGTTTATTATAATTATAATAACCCTAATATGGATTATTACACAAATAACATATTGTTGTAGTCCAATGGACTATCATATGTAAAATTCTTTAAAATATTTTTGTTGGTTATTGACAATCGTTAGTATGGTACAATTTCTTCGTCTTTCTCATTGTGAACAGAGGCGAATATGTATTAATATTTTAGTTTGTGCCATAGAAAAAAAAATAGAAGTGTAACAGAGTCGTATTTCGCTTGATTAAGTATTAGTGACAGCACATTATGTAACTTTTGACGTTTAATAAAAACAATGCAACATAAAGGAGAACAACAACAAAGCAAAAAAAACGACACTCACACCTAGGTCATTATGGACCAATCTAGTCGAGGCAGCTCGCTTCCTCGAACTGGAAGGGTAACCTGTTTTATGTCTCCTATCCCAATCCCCTTCCCATCCCCATCCCAGAATATATTTTTTATAACAATATAATAATAATTTACTACTAACATTTCTTTGTATCTGCATGTGAACCTCCAGTGGACGTTACAACAACAACAACAACAAAGCAAACAACAAAAGAGAAAAAAAAAGTTTTTAAACTATCAATACACTCAGAAAATTACGTAAGTTACTACATGTTAGTTATTTGTATATTTTACAGTAGTTAGTTGTTTTCAACTACAAAGTCAGTTGTTTTTTTATGAAAAATATCAAACAACTATTTCTGTTAGTTATTTTAAGTCGTTTTTTTGAACAACTAAGAAAAAAGTACTGTGATGTAGTTACAGTTATTTAAAGTAGTTAATTTTATTTTTTTTATATCTGAAAATTTTTTTAAGTTTTTTTTCAAAAAATAAAAATAAATTTTCGTTTTTTTTTTTATTTTTCACAACTTAAAAAAAAAAAAAACTTGCAAAAAATTTGGTCTTCAATTTTTTTTGAAAAATTTTTTGAAAAAAAAAAATATATATTGATTATTTTATTTTTACTACATTTTAGTTGTTTTGACTACAAATGTAAATCGTTTTTACTACATAAGTCAGTTGTTTTTTGTCAGTTAAAATAACTAACATTGTTAGTTGATTTAACTGAAAAAGTAGTTGACCCCAAAACAACTTACAAAGTAGTTATTTTAACTGACATTTTCAGTTGATTTTACTAACATAATTTTTTGAGTGTAGTGCCTATTATCTTTAAAAAAACGTTAAATAAAGCAAAATAAATAATAAATTTAATTAAATAAAAGACAAATTCCATTTTTTATAAACAAAGAATAGAATTTGATATTAAATACATGTGAGATGAGGAAGAACAAGCATTTTGCCACCATATTGGAAAACACATCAAATACAACACTGCGTACCTTCTAATCTTTTCTATGGTTTGTGCACAAACGATTTGTCATAAGACTCGTTTGCTACTTTGTAGTAAATCGTTTCTATTTTTTGCTAAATAATCTTGACAATGGAATTTGACAAATTCCGAAACACGTGTCGATTAAGTCTTGCAAAAATGACCTACATAAATAAATTTAAAACAAAAAAATAATTTTCTTGAAAATTATGCTATGAGAATATCATGGTTTTAATTAGAAAAGAAAATAATGACCTCGAGCCAGAATAAACATCCTCAAAATATAATATTTTAAAGGTCGAATAAAACAATTTCTATTTTTTAATAAAAATTAATCAGAATTTGTAATTAATTTTAATTTTTTATCTGTGAAAAATTTTCAAAGTTTTTTTACCAAAAAATAATAATAAATTTTCGTTTTTTTTATTTTTCACAACTTTTTTTTAAATTCTTTTTCTGAAAAATTAAAAAAATATATATATATTGATTATTTTATTTTTACTACATGTTGTTTTGACTACAAATGTAAGTAGTTTTTACTACATAAGTTAGTGGTTTTCTGTCAGTTAAAATAACTAACATTGTTAGTTGATTTAACTGAAAAAGTAGTTGACCCCAAAGTAGTTACAATATAATAAGTTACAAAGTAGTTATTTTAACTGACATTTTCAGTTGATTTTACTAACATAATTTTTTTAGTGTATTTTTGTTACGTTGCTGTTTCGCCGTTCGCTTTTGCATGTTTGTGTTTGTACATCTACCATTTTATAATTAATGGCGTCTTCACCTTTTTTGAGACTTCACATTGTTTTTGTGAAAAATTCCTAAGTTTATTGGTAATATAGTGCTGCTTTACAATAGTCAAAAAATTAAAGGTATATTGCATAAAATATAAACGACCATGTGTTATTCTAAAAAGCTTTAGATTTCACAGGTTCACAAAATTTGAACTTTTTCAATTTGCCTGACCTTTGACAACTGATTTATATGGATTTTAGTGTGCTGATTCCGAATCTGTTATCCAATTGTTTTGCTTGGCTATAATTTCCAAAAAAAAATTTAGTGCCTCAGTTTAAACACGATCATAACTATATTGGATGCCAGGATTCCAAAACTGGTATTAGCTTTTTTCTGACAGCTTTAATTTTTGATTTATTAAAAAGGGCATAAATATTCAGACAAAATTAAAGAGGACATAAATTTAAAAATTTTATTTTAGCGATATCTTAAAAACTAAAGATGCCTCAACAAAAGTAAGAGCATTTTTGGAATCAGCATATCCAACATACCTAAAATCGTCGTTCACTTTTTGGATGTAAGACTACACGCAAAAAAAATCTGTGTCAGATTGAGCAATCCTACTTGGTAAAAATTTTTTCATACCAAAAAAAAAATTTAACCAAATTTTTGCTAAAATTAAGCTTGTCGATGTTAAAGTAACATCATGAGTTTTTTATGTAAAATAACCAAGTAACTTGCACAATAACGCAAATTACTTGCACAAAAATTTATCGAAATTTACCGCCATTTTCATTATGTATTTTTGTGTGCGTGCTTCGTTTATTTTTTGTGTTATAAAAACGTAAAAAGGAAATTGATAGGTTAGGTTATGAAGGATGACACTGGTATAAACCAGCGCCCATAGAGGCCGTTATGTGGCCCATTATGATTCCTTTGAAAGTTTGATCCTCTCTCTTCTTCTACTGTGTAGCCAAAAGTGGTTCTTTTTATGCGTCCCATTTAGATGCCTTTATAAATTCTAGTAGGGTCCAAGGATTCGTGCCTCGTAATTCAGATAAATTCTGAAAAATATAAGAACCAAAAATTTTAAATATTCTAAATGATAATGCAGGGCATTCGCATTAGAAATGATAGGTATCTTCTACGGATTCTCTGCACCATCTACATGTATTATCATTTCTAATTCCAATTGTTACCATGTGTTTACCCAATGTGTTGTGACCAGTAATGAGGTTAATTGTAGCTCTAAGTTGCTTCCTGTCCATATCTAGAAGAATTTTGCAGTGTTTTGTCAAGCTTTCATCCCATAATAATTTTGTCTGTATACACCTGTCAGAGTTTGACCATTTATCCAACCAACTCGCCCTTGTGTCAAAACTTATTTTCTGACAAATAATAGACAGTGGAGGGAACACTTCAGATTCCGCTGTCTCCTGTGCGAGTTCCGCTCCCCGTCGTGCAAGCCACAGACCATATAGACATGCAACACGAGTGCTTATTTTGGTACTTTCAATATGGACGCATACAAAATACTACTAAATTTACTTCTCTGTCTAGAATGCGTGTGCCTATACGTGCGAGCTTTTACATCTGTATTTTCGTTGTTTGTTTATGTTTTGTATGAAACGTCAAAAGTTATATGCGCGTGCTGCCACTAATACATACACATGTGAGAAACTCTTTCGTTTCACCCCTATGGTGCAAGCTCATCGGCTTTCCCAAAATATCTTTGTGTCCAGGTACCCAGCACGGAGTAATATTATGCTGCTCGCTGAGAACCTTAAGCTCTCTGTGGCAGCGGCTGACCACCTTAGATCTGATATTATCACTTTCAAAAGCCATTAAGCGGCTTGAATCCAATATCACACCTGTATATTGGTAACATCGAAATTTGCTCAATCATCCAGTGAAGGAATCACAATTTTAAATGTTCCATCAGTTACGTTATAAGGAATATCATAATCAGTCCTTATGCTCCGTTCAGAACTACCAATAATCTTCGTATGTCGAACCTGTCTGTGTTTTAGAGATCCCGTTTGGAATAGTCTATTTAAAGTAATCTTCGCATTCTCCTTGATGAAGAGGTCTAGCGATGTCATATCCAGAAGCATTTCCAAAGCTTTAGTTGATGTCGTCCTCATAGCCCCTGTAAGATTCAACAACGCAATCCTATTTACCCGTTTGATTGAGTCAGCATGAGTCCTATATTCAATGACAGGCCACCAAACATGACCGCCATAAGACAGCACTGGCCGGATGACTGCGGTAAATATCCAATGAAAGAGCTTGGGTTTCAGACCCCATTTCTTTCCGACTAATCTCTGACAAGAGTATAGTGCAGCGTAAGCCTTCCTTATCCGTTCTTTTAGATTTGCCGTCCAAGTAAGTTTTTTGTCTAGTATTACCCCCAAGAATTTAGCTGAATCCGAAAGTTCCAAGCTTACGCCGTTCAGTTTCGGGAGGTTGAAACTGGGTATCAATCTTTTCCCTGTGAATAAAACCATTTCCGTTTTCCCTGGATTTATCTTCAATCCACACGACTCCGCCCAAAAAGAAAGCATTTTTAAAGAGCTTTCAATTCTATCAGAGATTGTGCTCAGACATTTACCTGAAGACATAATCAATAAATCATCTGCATAGGCCACCACCGTTATGCCGTTTTTGTCCAGTTTCCGTAGAATATCATCAACAACAAGAAGCCACAATAGAGGAGATATAACACCCCTGCGGAGTGCCTCTAGTTGCTACAGCATGGATAATAGTATTTCCTAATTCCGATGTGATCTTTCTATGAGTTAGCATTTTCATTATCCACCTTACAATTGACGTTTCAATTCCAGTTCTAATCAAAGCGGCAAGAATAGCCTCCGATTTGACATTGTTGAAGGCACCTTCGATATCTAAGAATACTCCTAGTGTATAGTCCTTAAAAGAGAGGGATCTTTCGATGTGCTGAACAGCGACATGAAGTGCTGAATCTACGGATTTACCTTTAATATAGGCATGCTGACTTCCCGAAATGCTCGTAGGGCATATATTCATCCTGATATATTCGTCTAAAATTCTTTCTAATGTCTTCAGCATGAATGAAGAGAGACTTATTGGCCTAAAGTCTTTCGCAGTGCAGTGCTGAATTTTTCCTGCCTTTGGAATAAAAGCTACCTTAATCTTACGCCAAGAAATTGGGACGTAAGATTGCCTCAAACAGAACCTAAATATGTGTAATAGTGAATCCCCTATGATATCAATTCCCTCTTGGATCATTTTCGGATAGATTCCATCCAAGCCTGGTGACTTGTATGGTCCGAAGGTGTTAACTGCCCATATTACATTATCCAATGTTATTATATCCGCCATTTCCGGAGAATAACTAGACTCTATCGAAGTAGAAGGATCACTTTCTTGCTGAGTAAAAGAGCAACCCGGAAAATGAGTTTTAAACAGTAATTCAAGTGTATCTTCTGTAGATTCTGTCCAATTACCACACGGTGTACGAATATTACCTATAAAATTATCCTGTTTTGAAAGCATCTTCCTTAGTCTTGAGGTATCCTTTATATTAACCAGTTCTTCGATGACATTTACATAGTTTTCCCTTTTCGCTTTTCTCATTTCCATCTTATAAGCTCTAAGCTTTGTTCTATACTCGGTCCAGTCTTCATCTTTATCATCCTTATTTGCTTTATTAAACGCCTTTCTTGACTCCTTACGCAATGTCCTGAGATCTTGGTTCCATCAAGGTTGATTCTTTTTACCCCCCGGCCTGCTCAGTGGACAGGATTTTTTGTATGAACTGACTAGGCATCTTTCGATATCCCCGAGTGCCGATTCTAACGTTTCCACACTTTCTATTCTTATTGACTTGTTCCCTAGCGTTTTATTTACCGATTCCCTAAATTTATTCCAGTGTTTTTCTAGGGTTCCTGAAGACGTTATTCTCACTTTTTTCCATAGTGTTGTCAGAAAACTCAATATATTTGTGATCAGAGAAACTCACTTCGTCTGAGACATTCCAACCTTCTACCTTTCTTTCAGTAATAAGATTTGGTGGTGAATCAACTCCATCCTCCCCATTAGAGAAATAAGCTGATGAAACTATAAAAGTGCTCCCACCCTTGTCTATTTTTACCGAGGTTACGTCCCCATTACAAAATTGTCTTAAAATAAAACAGTTTATGTTCATTTTAGCCAAAATACAAGATCGGGGTTTATTTTCACCATTTATATAAAGTAAATTATAAAGTTTATTTTCTAGGCCCATTATTCGTTTTTTGTTTACCCATGGCTCTTGGATCAAAGCCACGTACACGTCGTACCTATTTAAATGGAGGATTAAATTAGTCGTTGCCACGATACAATGATGGAGATTGATTTGAATAAACTTAATCATGTTAACTTACCGTAGACGCCTTAGCTCGTTTCTCCATTTCCATTATTGGTCTCGCAATAGCACTGCTAAGTCCCACGCTAATTATGTACCCATTCATTTGAAGGCGTTCCAATGTTTCGATATTAACAGCTAGGATAATGTCTCCCCGCATTAGTTGGTTCATCCATCCTCAAAATTTTCCAATCAGCTGATGGATAAAGTCTCCTATTCCGTGCTATTAAGATACCTAAAAGTCTATCTTTTGGTAAAATAGGTCCTGTGATAAACACTATAGTTGTCAATTTTTCGACTTTCAACTTTGTTCGAATAATTCAAATAATTGTTTTTCCTCGTTCGATCAAACGATTAATGATCAAAATTTATTCGATTAATCGAAGAGATTAACGAATAAAAAAATTATTTTAAAAAATATTTTTATTAACAAAAAAAAATAAACAATTTATATAAAAAAACTTAAAAAAGGAAAGTTAAAATTTTTATTAACGAAAAAATGCATAAAAAACTTAAAAATAAAATAGTTAAAAGTTAAAAAAACTTAAAAATTGAATTACTGAGATCACTTTTAGTTAATGGATGTCGATTTTAATACTGGTTGAGAAATAATTCAAATACAAGTTATTATTTGAAGTATTCAGACAAAATATATCATAAATGATTTTAATTTTTGTCAAATAAGACAATTTAAGTTGTTCTTAAGAAATAATAAAGAGCATACAAAAGTTTATCTAATTTTTATTTTCTTTTTTCAGATTTTCCCAAATATACCATATCGTCTGATATATCGCTGAAGTCCTTTTTATTTTCTGAATTTTTAATACTTTGAATTGAATTATATAACTCGCATAAAAGATTATTATTTTCATTACTAATAACTTCCTCTATTTCAATACTTTTATCTGAATTATTGTGATAACTTTCAACATCATAAAATAATCTGGAGTATAATTCATTTGCATATTCTTTTGTTTCGCTTTTTGGAGAATATTTTAAGAAACTTTCATTGCTCGGAAAATTTCCAGAATTTAGAAAAACTATTAACGTATTTAACACTTTTATACGTCTCTCATTAATTCTTATTTTAATACGTTTTAGTAGGTCTGATGCAAAAGAATTATTAATTTTTTCTAAATTATTTATTAAAAACTTGATAACTCCCTCTAATTCTATATGGATGTGCTATCCAGGGCTATGGCTACAATATATTTTAACTTTCCTACATTTTATATAAAATCTTTCAAAATTTATGAAAATAAATTAAATTCTAAGCATTTATTTAATTTTTTAATTAAAAAAAATTGTTCGATTAATCGACATTAATTAATCGATTTATTCGTTATTCGAAAATCGTAATTTTTGAATTATTCGAACAAGAGTTGGGTTTTGTTTGATCGATTAATCGAATTATTCTTAATCGACTGACAACTCTAATAAACACTCTTATCCTCGGTTGCCTGGGTAATTCCTCTTTACTAATCACTTTGAGTCTCGCTCCCCCCATAATCCGTCTAGCTTACTAATCGTTTCCTTTAACCAGGTCAGAGTATCGTCCGTCTTGCAGTACAAAATTTTGTGACCGTTCCTTGTTTGAATATTGCCAAAATAAGGCATAAAGTCCGTACCCTCCCGTACAAGATCTGAGACTAGGAATATTAATTTACCCTCCAGAAGCTTCCAGTTTTCCTTTCCAATACGTCTGTCTGAGTTGCCCTCGTCTATAATAGCAAACCCCTATACAACCCTCGTTATAAACGTTGCGTCCAGAGTCAGGTTTCGTCTTCTTCAGTACCTATTTCGTAGAATAATTTGAAAATATTAACCATATGGTTAAAGAATACTTTTTTGACACCTGTCACTTATGTCGAGTCTGTATTAGTCTGTGGTATCAGGGTTAAGTGACCCCTCAACAGACGGAATAGCAAACCCGTTATATTTCACTACCGGATTAAAAGATGAACAAAGGAAATTGATAAATAAAATTAAAATAAATTAATAAATAAAAATAAATAATTAGTTTTTTTATTAGATAAATAAATGTAAGATAAAAAAATGCTAAAGTTAATTTTTCTGCCATAACTTTAAACACCATTCATTTAGCAAAACCAATGGAGTCCCAGCCGTATGTTTCGATGAATTACAAATGGAATGATAAAGTGAGTATACCCCTATTCCGAAGACACTAATAAGGTTCAATAGATTTTTAGGTAAAAATTAGTGTTTGGTAATAATTTTCTATTTTTACAGGGTACTGGTAAATAAATTTTTGAAGCTATGGCGAATCCTTTACTACAGTCATAGAAATATCTTAGTAGAAAAATTAGTAAACCCATTGTAGATCAAGTTTTACAGAATAATGCCGTATTCAACAAAGAATAATGTTGATATCGTTGAATAATCAGTATAGTTGGTTCAATTGTTACAATGGCGTCTACAGAATTCAATAGATAAAACAAAAATGAAAAAACAACCCTGTTCGCTCGTTTTTTTTTATTACAACGAGTGAACGAGTGAGTTGGTAGCAATGTGTTTGTCTCTTATAAAATTATTTAATGTGTTTGTTTCTTATAAAATTATTTAATATTAGAAAAATAAATAAAAATAGGATCTGGTCTGTAAATATTTGGTAAGTAATAAAATACATTGATTACTTTATGTATTCATACTATATTAAAACATTTTTGTTTTTTTTTTAGGATTTTGTTTTGGTATCATCAGATAACTCGAGAATGGCTAATGGATGCATATAACATAAATGCATATAACATAAGATTGAGCTCTCTGTTACTCAATGCACTTAGAGAAACTTAAAGTAAAAATATAAATACATTTATTCATATCAAAAATAAAAAATATAATAAATAACATTGGTTAAAATGTCAAGCTATGTTACACTTAACATAGCGTGCCAAACTAAGCATTCTGGTCTATCAAAAATGTTCGCTTTACAAAATATTTACATTTAATTTCTTTATGATTATTTCTCTAAGTACACTCAGAAAATTATGTAAGTTACTACATGTTAGTTGTTTGTATATTTTACAGTAGTTAGTTGTTTTCAACTACAAAGTCAGTTGTTTTTGTATGAAAAATATCAAACAACTATTTCTGTTAGTTATTTTAAGTCGTTTTTTTGAATAACTAACAAAAAAGTACTGTAATGTAGTAACAGTTACACTGAAAAAAATAGCTTCGTGAAATTAATGAAAATTGGCTTAACCTTAATGAAAAATGACTCACGTTTTCAACCGAAGACAGGTTTCATTTGATTAATGAAACTGGTGTCAATAAAGTTCCTTTCAATGAAAACTTGCATATAAATAATGAAAATATTCGTAGAACTTGTTTGAAACGTTTTATGAAGTTTTTCATAAAATGTATGAAAATATCCATTGATTAAATGTGGAATAGTCGTTGGTAATGAGCGTATGATAATTGCTTTTTACAAGTAACTAGTTGCTAACTTTATTAAGGTTTTGATATGGGAATTACGATAAATTCATGTTGGTTAAAGTTATCAAAATTTCCATAGAAAGCCCCTAATCAAGTTAGGAACAAGTTACCTAAAAACAGCACGTATCATACACCCATAAGTAAAAATTTGCATTAATAACAATTTTGGTAAGTCACATGTAACCATCACTGTAACCGTCACTGAAATTTTATTTAGGGGCATGTCACAGACTCAATTCCGATCGGATTTGAAAAAAAAAGTTGTTACTCGTAAAACGCAAAACAATTTTTTTTTTTCGGAATGAAATCACTTTCAAAAATCAAAGTGGAATTGAATTGCTAAGTGGTTTCATTCCGAAAAAAAGTATTTGCTTTGCGTTTTACGATTGAACCACTTATTCCACTTGCGAACGGAATTGAGTCTGTGACATGACACTTAATTGCACACTTTTTATGGTTTTCACCTAGTTTTTACGAACAACAAAATTTTACTCCAAACTTAAATTGGTCTGAATTGCCATAAAAGGTAAACTATAAAAGACAAAAACGCGATGACTTTAAAAACACGTGCTGCCAAAACGTAGCAAAAACGTAGCAATGGAACAACACAAAATACTCTACATTTCATCACAAAATTTTAATGACTTTAAAAACTATTTTTCTGTTGCAAATTATATTATATTTTATAAGAAACAGTCAAAAGAAACACTTATACGGAACTTTTCACTTGTAATTTCAATTAGATATAACCAGCATAACACACACACAGGTTTCAATAACAAAGCAAAAAAATATAAAATTATTTTATTTTATTAGAAAAAAGTTAAAACACATGTAAAAATTACAATTAGACTAAACACGCGTGGTGTAATAAAAAGTCGTATGTTTTTGTTTTGTTTTCTTTCTCATATTCGCAACGCAGAGTTGTATTTAGTTCTAAAAATCTTATGATATTTTTTAATGAAACTATGAAATCTAATGAAACAAGTTTCATAAAATTTGTTCATAACATGCATGAAATTTCAATCAGCTTATGAATTCCTTTATTTAAGTAATGAAAACAAAATAATGAATCCGTTTCATTAATATCAGGAAGGTTATTTTTTTCAGTGTAATTAAAGTAGTTAATTATATTTATTTTATCTCTGATAAAATTTCAAAGTTTTTTTCCAAAAAATTAAAAATAAATTTTCGTTTCATTATTTTTTACATTTTTTTAAAAAAAAAAAAAATTTGATATTCATTTTTTTTTCAGAAAAATTAAAAAAAAAATATATATTGATTATTTTATTTTTACTACATTTTAGTTGTTTTGACTACAAATGTAAGTAGTTTTTACTACATAAGTCAGTTGTTTTTTGTAAGTTAAAATAACTAACATTGTTAGTTGATTTACTGAAAAAGGAGTTGACCCCAAAACAACTTACGAAGTAGTTATTTTAACTGACATTTTCAGTTGATTTTACTAACATAATTTTTTGAGTGTATATTTTGAGCAAGAAGAGAAGAGAGAATTGTTTTTGTTCAATGTATGAGCGCATGTCGGTGTGAGAGCACACTTAATTTTTATGAGAGCATCCTCACATGTGAGGTGTTTTGGGGATCTCTGCCCTAGATCAGTGGTCCCCAAACACACACAATCATATTTTGTCTTTGTATGAGTAAGATTGAGCTCTCTGTTACTCAATGCACTTAGAGAAACTTAAAGTAAAAATATAAATACATTTATTCATATCAAAAATAAAAAATATAATAAATAACATTGGTTAAAATGTCAAGCTATGTTACACTTAACATAGCGTGCCAAACTAAGCATTCTGGTCTATCAAAAATGTTCGCTTTACAAAATATTTACATTCAATTTCTTTATGATTATTTCTCTAAGTATATTTTGAGCAAGAAGAGAAGAGAGAATTGTTTTTGTTCAATGTATGAGCGCATGTCGGTGTGAGAGCACACTTAATTTTTATGAGAGCATCCTCACATGTGAGGTGTTTTGGGGATCTCTGCTCTAGATAGACATGTAGAGGGAGAAAAAATCACCAGAAACACTAGGTTTATATTAGGTGTGTTCCAGAACTTTCCGGGTAAAGTTCGGTAAAATGAGAGAAAATCATAAAACCTCTCACGATACCACAAAAATGCACAAAAGTACGGGAACGGAAAAAACCACATTTCAAGCCCAAAATAATACCCGAGGGCACCCTTGCAAGGGCCAAGGCCTTGGTAACGTTGTGGAACGAAGCTATTGTGATTTTTATTTGTTTATTGTCTTCTATGTTGTGTTTCCTTTTTGTTATATTTTGTTTTGTTTTTTTGATTTATTTTTTTTTTTATCTTTTTTTATTTTTTTTTGGGATTTTTTCAAAAAACGTTATAATTTATTTACACTCAAAAAAGTATGTCGGTAAAATCTACTACAAAAGACAGTTGTTTTGACTACATTTTGTTGTTGAAAAGGTGTCCACTACACATTACGGTAAAAAAAACTGAATATGTTTTGTTTTTAACTATTGATTTTCAACTACAAAATGTAGTAAAAACTACTACAAAAGAAGGTATACAGTTGTTTTTACTACACTTGCCTGAAATTTTATTTAAAAAATTTTTTAAACGTTTAAGTGATTGATTTTTATTTATTTAAAAAGCAATACATTTCAGTTGGTTGCAGCGTTGCCAGTTTTTGTTGTAATTTGTCCCCAAAAAATCTCCAAATCGACTTTAGCTTTTCATAACTTTCTAAATAAATGCCGGATATCTTTTATTTTGGTCAAATTGGGTTCGCGATCATTTTTTCTATAAGACTGATTCATAAAAAAAGTAATTGTTCATAGTAATATAACTTTAAATGTGTTGACTACTTAAAAAAAAGATGCGCAATTTTCTATTCAACATTTTGCTACATAATTTTTGTGTACGTGGATCTGGACTTTGTGTAATTGTTAAGACTTACAGAAAACATGTTCACGAATCCAATTTGACCAAAATAAACCTTATACCCCAATTATTATAAAAGTTATGATGAATCAAAGTCGATTTGAGGATTTTTTGGGGACAAATTACAACAAAAACTGGCAACGCTGGTTAGTTGTATAAAATTTTGACATGAAATTCAAATTTTTTGGTGTATTTATCTGGAATTATAGAAGAACAAAATTATATTAATAAAATGTTAAACAAAATTAATTTATTGTATTTACCTTTGTTTTTTTAATAGTTCATTTCAAATTTTCACCGCTACTGATCAAAATTTGTCTGCACAGTAAAAAGTTTTGGGTTAATTTTAATTCCTAGCTGGTGTGTACACACAAAAAAAAATTAAAAAAATTGTGCCAGTTTTTGGTTTAATTACAACCTATAAAGTGGTTTTGGATAACTTACCAAAGTTTTTGCTCTAAAAAACTTAGGTAAATTATCCAAAACCACTTTATAGGTTGTATTATCCCCAAAACGGACACAATTTTTTTATATTTTTTTTTGTGTGTATATATAACAATGCCAAAAATAATTTAATTTATTCCATAAAAAGTTTACTTTTAAAGAGATAACAAGTAAAAAAGTTAAATTCGACCTTGCCAAATGTAGTGATACCCTCCACAATTTCAAAAAGATTATTGCAAACAACTTTATTTAAAAGGATATTACTTTTGAAAAAAAAAAAAATTTGAAAAAAAATTTCCGCGAAAAAAAATTTTGGTAAAAAAAAAAATCCGCGATTTTTTTTTTTTTTTTGTCAAAAAATATGTTCGTACTTGTTTAAATACCATTTTGTGCTCAATTATGTTCACATATGTCAACCAGAAGCCGAATTAAAGCATTTTGTATTTTTAGGTTATGTTGAATGTACTGAAATTTTTGAGGTGTGCTTACATTTTCGTTCATAACTTTTGAACCGCTGAACCGATATCGCTCAAATGCAATACCAAACTTCTCGGGAGAACTTCCAATATATATGTTAAGTTTTAGTCATCTCTGTGCAATATTTTGTCCGCGAGAGCATTTTCCACAGACAGACAGACAGACGGACAGACGGACATCGCTAGAATGTCTTAAAATCGATCAGGCATCATGAATATATATACTTTATGGGGTCCCAGACCGATATTTCGATGAGTTACAAACGGAATGACAAACTTATATATACCCTCTATCACTAAGTGGAGGGTATAAAAAGAGAGTGAGAGAATGGATTTTGAATTTATTTTTGGGTGTTATAATAGGTGTGTTCCAGAACGTTACCGCGGGTGCCCGCGGGTACCCAAACCAGCCCGAAAAGCGTTCCCGTACGCAAAAATTGGGTAAATGAGAGAGTTTTTGAGAGAATAAATTACTTTCTCATTTTACCGAACTTACCCGCACTTTTTTTTCGGGTAAATTGGTAACAGTCAGATGTTGAAAAAACAGCTGATTTTTTTTGTGAAGCTAAATTGGAAATTTAAATAAAATAAAGAACTAAACCAAGGAAATGTGTTATTTCAATACAAAAAAGATAATTTGTTATTAAAATAAACTTTTACAATTTGTTTTCTTGTTTAAAGTAATTTTTCTTACGAAAATATTTTAGCGTTATTGGTTTGTTTACATTTTCTATTATTTTGGGCTTGAAATGTGGTTTTTAGCGTTCCCGTACTTTTGTGCATTTTTGTGGTATCGTGAGAGGTTTTTTGATTTTCTCTCATTTTACCGAACTTTACCCGGAAAGTTCTGGAACACACCTAATAAAACCAAAATATGGAAATAATTTTACACCTAACAGGTGTTTATTTGAACAAGGCATGCCTTAAATTTCTCCAAAAATAAATAAAACAAATGTAAGGTTATGTTTTCAATATTTTTGTGTATTGAATACAAATACAGACCAAATACACGAATAAAGTTAAAATCCAGAAGACTGTTGATTTGTCACCCAAACTCAGCACAACTCTGCATAAAATAAACTGCTACTGCTTCTATATTAGGAAATTATTCCTGGGGGTAGGCACCGCCGTGATCTAAAAATTCCATATCTCTGCCTTCTGCTTCAAGATTCAGCTGGCCTAAAAGTAAAGTTAACCAAAAATCAATTAAAATGATTGATAAAAGTTTGTAGTCAATACTTGATATTTATATTTCGGTCGGAGTAAAATCTTCACTTTCTGGATCACAAATTTTGATAATATAAAGATTTTACTTTTGTGTACATTGCTAACCTCTTTTCTCACTTTCATTGAATGAATAAGCATTTTTTTTGTTCACTCAATATGACAGCTGTTTTTAATTCCTTGTTAAATGTTTATCTTAAACTTGATGAAATACAATTTTTTGATGACGTTTGACGTTTATTTTTTATAAGTTTTTCAAGAGAGAAATTTAATTATTTTTTGGCATTAAAATAAAACTAAAAAAAATGACATAAAGATAATCAAATTTTTAATCCCTATGTGGTTTAGTATAAAACCCATTTCGGATTTGTTTGAGTTTAATTCCAAAGTAGTTTAAAATGTGCTCCGCTAGGTTTTAAATCAGAGATCCCCAAAACACCTCACATGTGAGGATGCTCTCATAAAAATTAAGTGTGCTCTCACACCGACATGCGCTCATACATTGAACAAAAACAATTCTTTCTTCTCTTCTTGCTCAAAATATACTTAGAGAAATAATCATAAAGAAATTGAATGTAAATATTTTGTAAAGCGAACATTTTTGATAGACCAAAATGCTTAGTTTGGCACGCTATGTTAAGTGTAACATAGCTTGACATTTTAACCAATGTTATTTATTATATTTTTTATTTTTGATATGAATAAATGTATTTATATTTTTACTTTAAGTTTCTCTAAGTGCATTGAGTAACAGAGAGCTCAATCTTACTCATACAAAGACAAAATATGATTGTGTGTGTTTGGGGACCACTGATCTAGGGCAGAGATCCCCAAAACACCTCACATGTGAGGATGCTCTCATAAAAATTAAGTGTGCTCTCACACCGACATGCGCTCATACATTGAACAAAAACAATTCTCTCTTCTCTTCTTGCTCAAAATATACTTAGAGAAATAATCATAAAGAAATTGAATGTAAATATTTTGTAAAGCGAACATTTTTGATAGACCAGAATGCTTAGTTTGGCACGCTATGTTAAGTGTAACATAGCTTGACATTTTAACCAATGTTATTTATTATATTTTTGATATGAATAAATGTATTTATATTTTTACTTTAAGTTTCTCTAAGTGCATTGAGTAACAGAGAGCTCAATCTTACTCATACAAAGACAAAATATGATTGTGTGTGTTTGGGGACCACTGATCTAGGGCAGAGATCCCCAAAACACCTCACATGTGAGGATGCTCTCATAAAAATTAAGTGTGCTCTCACACCGACATGCGCTCATACATTGAACAAAAACAGTTCTCTCTTCTCTTCTTGCTCAAAATATACTTAGAGAAATAATCATAAAGAAATTGAATGTAAATATTTTGTAAAGCGAACATTTTTGATAGACCAGAATGCTTAGTTTGGCACGCTATGTTAAGTGTAACATAGCTTGACATTTTAACCAATGTTATTTATTATATTTTTTATTTTTGATATGAATAAATGTATTTATATTTTTACTTTAAGTTTCTCTAAGTGCATTGAGTAACAGAGAGCTCAATCTTACTCATACAAAGACAAAATATGATTGTGTGTGTTTGGGGACCACTGATCTAGGTGATAGGCATCTAGAAGAAGAAGATAAAAACCGATAGGTAGTTTTAAGCACTTTTCTAGTAAAAAATAATAATAAATTCGGGCATATGACCAGAATACCGAAATCACTCCCAGCATAATAAAACTTTGTGTATCGACTAATGGGTCTTTCCTACGTCGCGTGAACTTCTGACTTTGGAGGGGTCACGCCCTCTTTCGAGTGGGCGGGCCCTCAAAGTTAAAACGTTTTTCTTAAATATCTTAAAAAGTACTTATCCGATTTGGATGAAATTAGTATCATTCGAAAGCTTAAATAAATTCCTTTCGAACATTTCTTGACATGAGGAAATTTCATTAACCCTTTAAGCGCCAAAACGCGATTTTAAGTTTTTATTTTTTTTAATTTTCAAATATCTCAAAAATGTTACGTATACAAGGCCATAAAGAGTGCACATGGGTTTGTAGCTAAGGTTCTAAGCTTTCATTTAGACTTTTATTCGACTCTCTAACTCTTCTAACACCAGAGATATAAGGGGTTAAAGTTTTGGTGCATTTTTTTTTTAACTTTTTTGCAGCAGTTTTCTAGTTTTTACATTTGCTTGAATATCTTAAAAAGTACTTATCCGATTTGTTAAGCTCCAAAACACAATTTTAAGTTTTTTAATGTTTTTAAATGTATCGTATATAAGGTCATAACCCCCACTCACATTATGGGGAGTAAGTACAAAGCAATTTTGATCATAATCCCCGTTATCTGCCGAGAGGGTGGGTTTAATGCATGGAGTTTGTAATCCCTAAGCCCGGCCGAAGGCCGGCTACGCAGAAAAACTTTTAAGTAAAAAAAAAAATTTTTTTTTAATTTTGGGGATTATGACCAACTTGTATAGAAGACATAATCCCCATAATGGGGATTATGGCCATTTGTTACGTGGTCATTATCCCCATAAATCTGGGAATTATGTCCGTTTTTTATTGGGGTTATGTCCAAATAATTTTCGGTCATAGTCCCCACTACCATTATGGGGATTATGACCGAAATGAATGTGGTCATAATCCCCATAACGGAAATGGGGATTATGTCCGTGGGAATTATGTCATGTCACCTAGAAAATTGCAACGAAAAAGCTAAAAAAATAGCACAAAAACTTTAACCCTTTATATCTCTGGTGTTAGAAGAGTTAGAGAGTCGAATAAAAGTCCAAATGAAAGCTTAGAACTTTGGCTACAAATCAATGTATACTCTTTATGGCCTTATATACGTAACATTTTTGAGATATTTGAAAATTAAAAAAAAATAAAAAATTAAAATCGCTTTTTGGCGCTTAAAGGTTTAATGAAATTTCTCCATGTCAAGAAATGTTCGAAAGAAATTTATTTAAGCTTTCGAATGATACTAATTTCATCCAAATCGGATAAGTACTTTTTAAGATATTTAAGAAAAACGTTTAAACTTTGAAGGCCCGCCCACTCGAAAGAGGGCGTGGCCCCTCCAGTTTGACTGCACATTTTTGCTCTGTGAGATCAAAGGTTAAAAGTTAAAAAATAAAAATAAAAAAATCGCAATTTCGATAAAGTGGTTTAGTTCCAAAAATCGATAATAAACCAATGTGAGTTGTACGAATTTGCCCGTTGGTCCCTTAAAGATGTAAATTGCCCCCCAGAGGTCGAGAACTGAAGCACAGACTAATACAGACTCGACAAATATGACAGGTTTCAAAAAAGTATTTTTTAACCATATGTTTAATGTTTTCAAAATTTTCTACGAATTAGGTTAGAAAGAGAAAACTGATATAACACGCCCTAAGAAAAATGGATGCCAGATCGGTTTTTGTTGTCTCACTCACTCCTAATTCGTAGAAAGTGTTGCCATGTTAGCGTAAAACGGACTAAAAATAGCTGTGTTTTCTCCTAAAATCGCTTATTTTTTCCCCATTTTTTCTTGTAAAACTCTACTGTCGAGTCTGTATTTAGTCTGTGACTGAAGCACAGACTAAATACAGACTCGACAGTAGAGTTTTATAAGAAAAAATGGGGAAAAACTAAGCGATTTTAGGAGAAAACACAGCGATTTTTAGTCCGTTTTACGCTAACATGGCAACACTTTCTACGACTTAGGAGTGAGTGAAACAACAAAAACCGATCTGGCATCCATTTTTCTAATGGCGCGTTATATTAGCTTTCTCTTTCTAACCTAATTCGTAGAATAATTTGAAAACATTAACCATATGGTTCAAGACTACTTTTTTGACATCTGTCACTTATGTCGAGTCTGTATTAGTCTGTGACTGAAGGTTGGGAATCAGCTGGGGTTTTCACAGTGACGATTAAATTTGCCTTTTTAGTTTGGTATTTGGCAAATGTGACAAACGTCAAAAAAATGCCAATTTGAATGTGGCATATTTTTCTTAAAATGCCCAACTCAAACCTTGCCTAAAAACAAAATGCCAGTGTGCAAATAAAAAAAAAAACATAAAAATGACAACAGCTGTGATTGTTTATGCTGAAATTTCGAACGCGGCAAAAAAAACATTTATACAAAAAGAAACATACACATTTTTGTGTTTATTTTAAAATTGTGAATGTAAAAAGTTAATTAAAGTTATTTTGTGCAAATTATTAACGAAAAGTGCGCTCACGATATGTGAAGAAAAAATTGTGGCAAATACTTGACGTTTAGTAAAATGGCAAATTTGCCAAATACCCAACTAAAAAAGGCAAATTTAATCGTCACTGTGAAAACCCCAAGCGTATTAGAGTTAACATTTAAAACAAAAAAAAAATACCTAATCGTCTTTTACGCCATATCCCGTTTAAATGGGTATTTTCTTAAAGTAAAGTAAGTAATAGGTACACAAATTCAAGCCACAAGCCACCAACAATTTCGGCTAGTTGACAATTAAAAAAAAAAATAACGAAATCATATAATTAATTGGTTTCGATTCTCGTAAACGATTTATTTAAATAAAATTAAAATAATAGTATTAATATTGTCTGGATAATAATCATTTTACTGCTTGCTGAGCCTCTTTCTTTGAATTGACCAACTCAACGAGTTCCTTGACTCGACGTAGACAGTCCTTTTTGGTTCTGTTCGGTATACATTCAGCAATACGATCCCATCGATCTGCGGTCGATATTGGATAAGTTTTTATAGCTTGCTCCAACAAGGCTTGTTCCTCCTTGGTCCAAGTTTTGGCGGCAGACGTGGAGGATGATTTAGATGATTTCGTTGGATTGGCGTTTGTAGATGGTGTAGAATTAGAACTATTACTAACATTACTTCCGTTTGTGTGATTTTCTTTTGTTTCACTGTTACCACCATCAGAAGCTAGGACTTCAGTATTGACGGTAATGTCCTGGCAGACAGCAACTTCCTTTTTAGATTTTTCAAAACTCTCGAACGCACTTGTGTTGGCCTGAGTTTTGAGAGTATTTTTTGAGAAGTCACTGTTCTGTAATGCCTTTGCCTTGTTAAGTACGTCACGTGCTGTAACATTAGCATCGCCCGATGCATGCTGATTAATAAATGAGGCAATGACATCCCACCGCTGAGAGGTACCGGCTGGAAATAGATTTACAGCTTTAATAAGAAGTTGTACTTTTTCATTGCACCATAATTCGCTCTTTTTTACTTCCTTGACCACAGTGTCGATCTTGACATTGGGCTTATTCTTATTTTGAGATTGATTAAACTCTTCTAAATCGGCTTTTATTTTAAGGTCAGCTGTTTTCAGTGCAGCAAAGAGCGTATCTCTTGCCGATTTCTCCAACATTTTCTTATTCAGCTCTTGCAGTTCCGCAAGAGAAAATGTTTCACAAATCTTTTCAACACCCTCCATATTTTTAAGGACTTCTTTATCATTGTTTCCGAAATATTTGCTTTCTTTGGCTTTGTCACGCAGAAGCTTGCGTTCTTTCTTCAGAGCTTTTTTCATCTGTTCCTTTTCTATTCGTATTTGCTCAATACGTTTTTGTTCAGCCTTTTCAGCGCGCTCCTTAGCTAAAAAGGCCTCCCGCGCTGCTCTTTCTTGTTCGGCTTTTTGTGCCTGTACGGCATCCATTTTTGCCCGCTTTGCAGCAAGCTTTCGTTCCTTCTCCTCATTCTTAAACTTCTGAATACGTTTGTCATTATTATATGCCAAGTCGACGAGCGCACGAATACGCATCATTTCTTCTTTTTTCCTCTTTATCCTAGCTACCTTGTTTTCCTTTTCAATCCACCGACGTTCATCTCGATCTTGGCCTTTCTCCTTGTCTTCTTCATCCAAGTAACTAAACTCTCGCCAAGATTTAAAATCATACCAGAAACTATAAAATCGTTCAACATCCTCCCGTGCAGCATTCTCATCGCCAAATGAGGGTACTCCCTTTTTTTCACTCCACCTAGCATTCAAGTCAAAATACTTTCGGAACGATGCATAGAAGTTACTCTCAATATCTGTCTGAGAAGGAAAAGCATCGTCAAATTCAGGATCGACAGAATCGTAGGAACGTCTTGTCTTCGGCGTACCTAGACATATGCAAATAATTAGATGAGAAATTTAACGAATTCTTGAATCAATGAGTCGCCAAGTTACAGTTCTTACCTAACGTTTCATACGCTTTAGTTATGCAAGTGAAATAGTCATCATCTGTTTTGACATCCTCTCCTTTAGCTTTACGCTTATCAGGGTGATGTTGTAGAACCATTTTCCGATATGCCCGACGTATGTCATCATCTGTGGCATCATATCTTTAATATACAAAATTAATTAAACGTCAGTTCAGTCTTCAAATAGCTTTTACCGTTTAAGTACTTACCTTAATTTACCCAACCCCAAGACTGCGTAGTGATCCTGATCTTTCCATTCTTTCGGATCCAAGGACTTTAAATAATTTATATCTACCACAAATTCGTCAGTAAGCAATTTCTCTTCAGATTCACTGCGTTCAATATGATCAAAATTAAATTTCTTTTTTGAATTCAAGTACGCTGCACCAACTCTTTCAACTTTTCTGCGAATCGTCGAAAAATTACAAATAATTTCTTCAAAATCTGCCATTTTATAGTAAAACAATAGAAGTCCGATCTACCTAAATTTAGGAAAAAAAATAAGATTCGCACATGTCAAGTTATGCCTTTCGTTGGTCATCCATGTTGCCAGATATAAGTAGAGTTCATTGATGCCAAATTGATGTTAAGTAAAATCTAGCGATTTTTATTTGCCACTACACGTGAAAAATTTTTGTGGTAAGCCACCCTTAGATTGGCGACATGTCGCCTACAATTTTGTATGCATAAGCACAGACTACACTCATAGAAATATCTTAGTAGAAAAATTAGTAAACTCATTGTAGATAAAGTTTTACAGAATATTGCCGTATTCAACAAAAATTAATGTTGATATCGTTGAATAATCAGTAAATTTGAATCAACTATTTACAACAGAATTCAATAGATAAAACCAAAAAAGAAAAAACAACCCTGTTCGTTAAATTTTGTATTATTAAGTTGGTAGCAATGCATTGCAATGTGAAATTTGTTTGTCTCTTATAAAATTATTTTATGTGTTTGTTTCTTATAAAAATATTTAATATTATAAAAATAAATTAAAATAGGATCTGATGATCAGATTCTGATCTATAAATATTTGGTAAGTAATAAAATACATTGGTTACTTTATGTATTCATACTATATTATATTTTTGTTTGTTTTTTTTTTAAGGCTTTTGATTTGGTGTCATTAGAAAACTGGAGAGTGGTTTACGAGTGCAAAACATAAATAAAAGAAGTGTGTGAAAATCTTGTGTTGAAATATTGCAGCTTAAAAAGCCGGTGATAATTCTAAAAAATATTGTGATTTATACTTAATAAAAGAATATTTACAAATAACAAGATTTTTTTTTAATAAAATTTCTTATATCAACAAAAATATGAGTTGAGTTTACAAAAAATACGAGTTGATTTACAAAAAAACGAGTTGATCAACTATTACAAAAACTGACAACAATTTTTATTGAAATCAACATAAATATTTGTATGGTCAAAATCAACAATGATTTCTGTTGAATTTACAGCGATTTTCTTTGGGAATACATTGATTTTTGGTTGAGTTTACAGTCATAGAAATATCTTAGTAGAAAAATTAGTAAACCCATTGTAGATCAAGTTTTACAGAATATTGCCGTATTCAACAAAAATTAATGTTGATATCGTTGAATAATCAGTAAATTTGAATCAACTATTTACAACGCTTATACAGAATTCAATAGATAAAACCAAAAGAGAAAAAACAACCCTGTTCGTTCATTTTTGTATTATCAAGTTGGTAGCAATGCATTGCAATGTGAAATTTGTTTGTCTCTTATAAAATTATTTTATGTGTTTGTTTCTTATAAAAATATTTAATATTAAAAAAATAAATAAAAATGGGATCTGATGATCAGATTCTGATCTGTAAATATTTGGTAAGTAATAAAATACATTGGTTTCTTTATGTATTCATACTATATGATATTTTTTTTTGTTTTTTTTTTAGGTTTTTGATTTGGTGTCATTAGAATGAGAGAATGGCTTACGAATGCATAACATAAATAAACGAAGTGTGTGTGAAAATCTTGTTTAAATATTGCAGCCTTAAAAGCCGGTGATAATTCTAAAAAAAATATTGTGATTTATACTTAATAAAATAATATTTACAAATAACAACCACCTTTTTTTATTAATAAAATTTCTTATATCAACAAAAAAATGAGTTGAGTTTACAAAAAATACGAGTTGATTTACAAAAAAAAAACTTTTGGCATAAGCACAGACTAATACAGACTCGACATAAGTGACAGGTGTCAAAAAAGTATTCTTTAACCATATGGTTAATACAGCATTCTCTTGTCAACTTTGGTTGAGAGCGCTTATTATCGGCTGTTTGCCTAATATTTTTTTTTTTTTTTTGTCATAATTTAATAAAAATTCCTAACGGTTTTTTGTTTGTGTTTTTAACACAGAGATAGAGACTCTATACTAAAATAAAGTTAAAGAAAAAAAAAAAAGTTACACATTTGGCTTTTAATTTTTAGATTATAAGTCAAATTGATTTTTAAATTAAAATAAAAAAACATCTTTTTTGGTGTTATTGATGAATGTGGACGATGATCCACCACCTGGTGGTGGTGCTTTGGAGGATGCAAAGAGGAAAAAAGGAACAAGTAATGGTGAAAACAAAATGATGAAGACTCCAATGGCAATGCAATTAGAACTGGTGATGATGTGAATATTTCTTTACAAAGTGGTGAGGGTAGCAATGAGCTTAGTAATGTTGATATGTTTGAAAGCATACTTGATACGAATATTGCTTCGGTAAGTGAAACTTCGCAACCTTTTATGCAGGAACATGGAAAAGCTTTAAGCGATGTGTTAAATTGGTATCCAGGCAATCATTCTGGTCCATTTCATGTTTTGGTTAGACCCAACGAGCTGTTAGTGTCCAACCAAAAAAATTCGGAGCTTTTTTTGTATGAAAAAATGAAAACTGTATTAGAGGAAAAAAATTACATTATTAAAAACATTGGATACAACCAATACAGAATCACTTTTAAAACGGCTGAACAAGCTAATCAATTTGTTTTAAATAAAAACATTAAAGATTTGGGATTGGCCACAACAATTCCAGACCGCTTTATTCAAAAATATTGCATTGTAAGAAATGTTCCCGTTTCTTTCACTTATGGAGAGATTACGGAGGAAATTGAGGACAATAATTCATTAGAAGTCTTGTCGATTTTTAGATTCAACAGGCGCATTGCTGAAGATAAATATGAGCCGTCACGCACAATAAAGATTGGATTAATGTCACAAGACTTTCCAAAAGAAATTAAAATGTTTGGCACAATTGTAGAAGCAGAAGTGTACATTCCTCCATTGAGGCAATGCAAAAATTGTGGACGTCTAGGGCACGTTGCGAACAGATGTAAAGGCAAAAAAAGATGTCTGTTATGCGGTAAAGCTATAATATGTGAGACTGAATGTACGGTACCTAAATGCGAATCTTGTTTAAAAATCACTAGTTGTACTGAACAATGTGCTAACCCAAAATGTTTAAACTGCAACTCCACTGACCATACAGCAGCAAACTCTAAAGTCTGCCCCGTGTGGAAGAAGGAATCAGAAATTAGGGAAGTGATGGCTATCTCAAACTTGTCAAGGAAAGAGGTTATATCCAAGTATGGTTTAAATAAGAACAGTGCTTATGGTGTAAACAACAGCAACTACTATGAATGTCTTGCGGATAAAGATTATGAAATCAACTTTCCTACCATTGGAAACAAACAAGGTTCTGCTATGAGAAATACTAATGAGGAAATTAACAGGAGGGTTACTAAATTAAAATATAGCATGGTTGCCCAACCCAAACGCAACTTAAATGTTAAACTACCACAACCTGTAAATATCGAGCCCACTAAAGCAGTTTATAAATACGAACGCTATGAAAAAGTGTCAGATTTTGATAGACTTATGTCAGAATTTACTAAACAAATGAAATTATTGTTAATATCATCAAACTGTCAAGACGGTCTCAAGCTGTTAGATAAATTTAACTCATCTTTCCCCACAGTTAGTAATCAGCAAAGCAATACAGAATCTGAGGAGATTCCCAATAAACAACAGGATACCTGTTTAATCCCAACTTCATAATTCTAATAATTTAAAATGTTCAACAAACAAATAAATACACAAATTTCAAATTTATTTTTATTATCTTAAATAATACACAATTATGGTTAATATTGTACAATACAATATTCAAAGTATCGTTATGAATCGCAGCTTTTTAGAAGTTTATTTAAATAATTATAACGCAGATTTTTGTGTTCTAAGCGAAATTTGGAATTTTGATGAAAATCAATCTTTCAATTTTTTTCAAAATTACAACATAATTGCAAAAAAACGAACTCATAACTATGGAGGTGTGGCCATTCTTTACAAAAAAAATATCAAATTAGATAAAATATCTTTTCAAACATCACTTGACATATTAATTTGTGAAACCAAAAATTTGTCAACAAATTTTACAATTGTATCCACGTATTTTCCTCATAGAAATATAAAAACTACTGAATTAAAAGAGGAACTTAAGAGGCTAATAGATTTTTGTGAGACCAAAAGTAATGTGATAATTTGCGGTGATTTTAATGCCCGATGTAAAGCGTACGGTGACTTTTTTGATACATGTAGAGGAAATGCAATAAAAAATCTTTTTGACGCCTCTACCTTTAAATGCTTAAATGACAATTCCATAACGTTTAAAAAATCTTTAATAGACCCAACTTGTAGAGGCTCTGTCTTGGATCTAACTTTCTCAAATATTGATTTGAATTATAGTTGGAGGGTTAACCCTGTAGCAATTGGAGGTAGCCATCATTTTCCAGTACATATTACTATAAATAACATTTCTCTTAGAAGTAGTTACTTTTTGTCAAAAAAAATACTATTGAAAAATATTAATAGCTGCAATTTGTCAGACAACTTTGATGACATAGAGGTTAAGATGAATTCAATGATTTCCAGTTCCAAGTATGTGATTAAACCGTCCACAAATCGTATTCCAAAAGGTTGGTGGAATGATGAAACAAAAAAACTTTTACGTCTTAAAATTGCTGCACAAAAATCTTTTAATATAGTTAAAAGCGCTTTAAATGCCGAAATTCTTCTAGTAGCTGATACAAACTTTAAAAAAGCAGTAGCAAGGGCAAAAAAAAAATATTTTTCGGAAAAAATTGATAATCTAAGTAAATCCTCTAACACAAAATCGTTTTATAATTTTCTTCGTGGTTGTAAAAACTCTAGCTCCCAATCTACTCAAAATAAATGGAACCATGACAACAATCGTAATTTTTTAAATCACCTACAAGATCAAGTGCCACAAAATCTTAATACAAATTATAACTACCCTATTTATGAAATTTTACCTAACTTTTCACCTACTGAATTTCATGCAGTATTAAAATCAAAATCAAAGCCTTCTGCTTCGGGAATTGACAATATTTCATATGAAATGATAAGTTCACTTCCAGAAAATTCAAAACTCAACCTACTTTCTGCATTCAACAACTGCTGGCAATCTTGCGACATTCGTGAATCATGGCGTCGTATCAAAATTGTTCCCATACCAAAAAAAGACAAAAATTTGGATATCTTTACAAACTTCAGACCGATCTCTTTAATTCCAGTGTTTATGAAAATTATAAACCAAATGGTTAAAGAACGTCTTGTTTTGTTTTTATCAAATAACGATATTTTACCAAATTGTACCTTTGCCTACAGAAAGAAATTTTCCTCGTCCACCTGCATAAATCAACTGCTGCACAAAATCAACACAGAAAAAGAAAAAGGCCAAGTTGTAACATTAATTTCACTAGACATCTCAAAGGCATATGATTGTGTAAATGTGGATACACTCGGTAAAATCATGTATGAAATTAATTGCCCCCCACACATCACCCATTGGGTATTAAATTTTTTAAAAAAGAGAGTTCTTACTTTAGGGCAAGAAGAATGTACCATTCTAAATGGATTACCTCAGGGTAGCTGCCTAAGCCCGATACTCTTCAACATCTACACCACAGACTAAATACAGACTCGACACTAGAGTTTTACAAGAAAAAATGGGGAAAAACTAAGCGATTTTAGGAGAAAACACAGCGGTTTTTAGTCCGTTTTACGCTAACATGGCAACACTTTCTACGACGTAGGAGTGAGTGAGACAACAAAAACCGATCTGGCATCCATTTTTCTTATGGCGCGTTATATCAGTTTTCTCTTTCTAACCTAATTCGTAGAATAATTTGAAAACATTAACCATATGGTTACAAAATACTTTTTTGACACCTGTCACTTATGTCGAGTCTGTATTAGTCTGTGTCTACACTATGGGTCTCCATGGCATTGCAGATACAGATACCCATATTTACCAGTTTGCAGATGACTTTGTAATATTATCATCTAAAAAAAAATTTGAACTTTCATCTCAAAATCTTCAAGTGAAAGTCGAAGAATTTGCTTCTTTAACAATTTAAATCTTCAGTTAAACATTAGCAAAACATGTGTAATGTACGTAGCAAAAGGTGGAAAAAAGGAACTTAAAATAAAAATTAATAATCATACGATCACTCAAGTAAAATCAATCAAATTTGTTGGTAGAATCATTAAAGATAGTCTCTCTGTCAATGAACATTATGAAGCGGTAATAAAAAATTCACAGTCAGCCAGTAATGCCATAAAAATGATAACTCCTCTGAGAAGTGGTATCCTCCCAAACGTTGCAATTAATCTTACAAAATCATTAGTTTTTTCTAAAACGGAATATGCAATTTCTTCGATGGCTCACATGCCTAAATACGTTCACAAAAAAATTCAATCCTTTCAAAATCTTATGCTACGGAAAAGTCTAGGCTTAACACCAACAACACCTGTGCATATCATTTACGCACTTGCTTTAACACTACCTCCAAAGTCAAGGGCACTATATTTAACTGCCAAAGAGCTACTAAAGCTAAAAATTTTTAATTCTTCAGCTTATGAACAAGTTGCTTCGAATCCATGCAATAAATCTAGTCTTGGTTTTGTGTACCTGAGATATAAAAATGTTTTTGACAATCTATGTCCGAATTTTCAAGGTTTATCATCAAACAAAATCAAAGTTGTTCTTAATCTGTTCAACTCATCGAAGGCCAATACTCCGAAGGAAGTGTTTAATGCAGTATATACTGAAAAAATATGTCAACTGAAAGCTGAAGGATGTGCTATATGGGCTACGGATGCATCCATCATCAATGATTCATCTGGTTGTGCAGTATGCAACATTTCATCGGAACAAAATTATAGATTTAGAATTGACAACAAAGTATCTTCCCTTACTGGGGAATTATATGCTCTGGAAAAAGCCATTGATAAAATCATCGAAGAAGGTATTGATAGAGCTGCCATCTTTACGGATAGTAAAAATGCTTGCTTACTTTTAAACAAAAATTCAGCATTCAACTTCCTTGTAGATAGAATAATAGACAAAATCAAAATCTCAGAAATCACAAAAATATATTTTATTTGGACCCCCTCACATGTTGGCCTACCTTTTAACGAAGAGGCAGATCGTCATGCTAAACTTGCTGCTATTGATGGTATACTAATTCAACCTCAATTATCTTTAAAAGATGCATGTACTAAAATCTACAACATTCTCTGGGACGACTGGAACGATGAATTTAGAACAACTTCACAATTAAAGGGACGATATTTTTTCAACTTTTTTAACAATCTTCCTAAAGTACACTGGTTCAAAAACTCATCTTTAAAGCCTGCGGAAATTAAGCTCATAAATAGATTATTGTCTGGGCATACGTACAACAAACCATTTCATCATCAACTAAAATTTAAACCGTCGCCAAACTGTGACTTATGCAATATCTTAGAGACGGATGATCATCTCATTTTCAGTTGTCCCAAATTCGCAACAATACGTAGGGACTTCAACTTCTTCGAAAAATTCAATAATCTTCAATCGCTTTTAACAACATTCCAAGATGATTTGTTCAAAAAACTCGTCACATTCATTCAAAAATGCAACATCGAATTGTAAAATAGATACTACGAAAAATTTCAACGCTGTCAATAGATGTAGCAACCCCATATTATGTTTTTGCTTTAGCAAATTCATCATACAGATGTTTTCATCATTCTACAAGCAAAGTGTACACTGTGTGAACAGCAGAGATATTGAATTTGTGGCTGACGAATTTCTTCAAGAGATGCCTTGTATCTACCCAATGGATACATCTTCATGTTATGCATAATATCCTCGGATAAATGAAGTCCTGGCTTTTATAAATATCTTGGTATATTTTGGCCAAAAAAAGTTTTTTTGCTTTTGCAAATAAACAGAATCAAAAAAAAAAAAAAAATGGTTAATATTTTCAAATTATTCTACGAATTAGGTTAGAAAGGGAAAACCACTGTTGCCAAGTTGGAGGTTTTCCCGCGAGATCTAGCGCTTTTTGTTTGGATTTAGCGGGGGAAAATTGGTTTTAGCGGGAACGGTGCTTTAGCGGGAAAATCTAGCGCTTTTTGTTCGGATTTAGTGGGACAAATTTAAAGGTTTTTTCCAATTTTTCTTTTTTTTCCATCGAAAACGCCAAGTTTGTCGAATTTTAGCGGGAGAATTTTATATTTTCCCGCTAAAATTTTTTCGGCGGTTTCTTACGCGTTTTTAATGAAAAGTAAATTTTCGTAGAAAAAATAATTTGGAGGTTTTTTTTAAAAATTTTTCTTTTTTTGTCAATCAAAAATGCCAAGTTTTTCGGTTTTCAGCGCTTTTTTTTGTAATTTAGCGGGAAAATTTTAAATTTTCCCCGCTAAATTAATTTTTGGCGGTTTCTAGCGCTTTTTTCGTGAAATTTAGAGGTTTTTGGTTAAAAATAGTTGGCAACAGTGGGGAAAACTGATACAACGCGCCACGGTTGGGAAATGTGGCACAATAGTGCCATTTTTGGCACTATTGAATGGTCAGTGGCACCACCAAATACCAGTTTTGGCCCTTTTTCATTCTCTCCAAATATTGTCAAAATTTATTTAAAATAAAAATATTCGTACTAAAATTTAATTATGTATAACAAACACGAAAAAATTATCAGTTGTTCCCCCTTACAACAATGTAAGTTTCTGTTTCCTTTAAATTAAGATTTTGAAGTGTTTAATGCCTGAGGAAAATTGATTGGTCCTACAGGAAAAATTGATCCTAAAAACCTATCCCATGACTTATTCAACGCGAACTGGTCATGGAATACTAATTCTAAGACCAGTAAAAATGTGTCCGCAGATCTGAAAGATCAGTTCGACACAAGTCCTGGAACATATCACAAGGTGTTAATTATTGACAGGTCCTTTTTGTACAAAAAACACTCTATGCCCGGTCCTCGACTGGTCCCCTTACCGCAGAGATGATTTTACTTTCAAAACCGTCATTTCTAAAAAAGTTATAAGTTGTGTGTAAAAAGTACTAAAAAATAAAAAATATTAAAAAAAAATTTTTTGGCCCTTTTTAACCTATTCTGGCCCTTTTTAGCCTTCAACTTGGCACTAATTGAAAATTCTCAAATACCAACACTGCAACGCGCCATAAGAAAAATGGATGCCAGATCGGTTTTTGTTGTTTCACTTACTCCTAAGTCGTAGAAAGTGTTGTCATGTTAGCGTAAAACGGACTAAAAACCGCTGTGTTTTCTCCTAAAATCGCTTAGTTTCCCCCCATTTTTTCTTATAAAACTCTACTGTCGAGTCTGTATATAGTCTGTGGCATAACGTTTGTTTATTTTTGGTATGACCCAAAGACCATTTTTGGGAAAATGGAGTTAAGGTACCTACATACGACGCAATATTCGGGGCTATTCCTGTTGTCATAAACGCGTTTTAAACGCGACGAATGTAATTTTTGGTATTCCTGAATACGTTGGAGATGATACAGACGAAAAACATATGTTTTTTCGTCATCGTCGACATTCGACGTATTCCTCAATTCGTCGTCGAAGCCAGATTCATACATTTTTGTTCGACATCTTTTTTGGCGCGTTTTTGTAGAAAATTGTGTTTTTTTTTACCCAAATCATTAAAAATTTTAGAATTTTCTTTTAAATATCAATTAAGTGTTTTATTTTTGAATAAATTATGTAATAAAAATGTCTCCGGCAGAATAAAAACCATGAAAATGCAAACTGCATTTGTTCCCGGACTGTGCCACACAATGACGGATTTTCGTTTATGGCGATTTTTTGTTAAATTTCTGAAGTTTAAAATACTTATTCTTAATTTTTTAATTATAAATATTATAGTAAGATTGAAAATAAATATAAAATATGACCCGCAATATAATTTTAATTAATTTACAATTCATGATATTTTATATGTTTTGTTGTTTTTTTGTGTTTTGCTAGTGATGACAAAAATTAATCGATATTCCTTCACCGATACCACTGAAGTATTGTAGAATGTGGCGAAACTCGGTCGTCGAAAGTGAAACTCATTCGACGTCGAAGTGATGCGCGTATTTAGAAATAAGGATGATTATGTACAATATTCAATTATATTGAAGGTGTGTGGGTAATATTGACGATTGTACAATGGTCAATCTTACCCATACACCATCAATATAATTGAATATTGTACATAATATTGCGTCGTCTGTATGCACCTTTAGGAATCAATTGTATATAATTAATATGTCCTCTTTCCAAATCCGTAATCTATTTTTTTATATATCGTATAAATTAGAAGATATCCAGCCCTAACTTTGCTTCATATCCCCAATATTAACATTGTCTTAACATTGGTTTGCTGCATACGCCAATTTTCTGTACATGCAGCAAATTTTACACCAAAAAGTTAAAATATTTTTCTCTACTTTTGTTTTGATGCATATAACGTTGAAAGGGTGCATATCAAAACAAACTAAAAATTGACGCTTGGTTATTGGTGTGACCCATAAACCATTTGCCAAATGGAATTAGGAATCAATTGTTTATGATTGTTATGCGCTTTATTTTCATCCGGAGTGAATTTTTCGTAAGAATTAAAAGATATCCAGCCCCAACTTTGCTAATTATAGCCAAAATTAAAGATAATTTAATAAGGTAAACTCAGGTTGACTTTGACCCACGTGAAAGAAAATAAAATTTTTTTAAGAAAACATCCATTTAAACGGGATATGGAGCAAAACGCGACCAAGTCTTTTTTTGTTAAAATCATAATAACTTTTGATATCTTGTGCAAAAACATATAAAAATTTATATTTTTTCTTAAAACATTTTAAGCAATCGATACCAAAAGTAAAAAACAAATCTATCGTGTAGATTTTTAATAAAGTTGATGAGAAGTTTCTTTTTCGGTTTTCTCAAAACAAAGTAAATGGTCTTTGGGTCATACCAAAAATAAGCAAACGATAAGGGTCGAACCAGAATCAAATGCGTACACACAAAAAAAAAGACGTGTGTAAAAATATCCAATCGAACTTGGTAGCTTTTTTTTTATATGGAGTTTAATGAATACACACGCGGCTTGTTAAAATTTATCTAGATAATGTGTAAATTACATAATGCAAACCTTAGGTAAAAAAATAAAGCTTTTTTGAATAACACATGGTCTTTTACATTTTATGTAATATACACTCATAGAAATATCTTATTAGAAAAATTAGTAAACCCATTGTAGATCAAGTTTTACAGAATAATGCCGTATTCAACAAAAATTAATGTTGATATCGTTGAATAATCAGTAAAGTTGAATCAACTATTTACAACTCTTATACAGAATTCAATAGATAAATCAAAATAGAAAAAACAACCCTGTTCGTTCATTTTTTTTTTATTAACGAGTGACGAGTGAGTTGGTAGCAATGTGAATCGTGTTTATATCTTATGAAATTATTTTATGTGTTTGTTTTTTATAAAAATATTTAATGTTATAAAAATAAATAAAAATAGGATCTGATTTGTAAATATTTGGTAAGTAAAAAAATACATTGATTACTTTATGTATTCATACAATATTAAAACTTTTTTGTTTTTTTTTTTAAGGATTTTGTTTGGTATCATCAGAAAACTGGAGAATGGCTTATGAGTGCATAACATGAATAAACGAAGTGTGTGTGAAAATCTTCAAATATTGCAGCTAAAAAAGCCGACGATAATACAAAAATATTGTGATTTATGCTTAATAAAAGAATATTAACAAATAACAACAAGTTTTTTTTTTTTAATAAAATTTCTTATATTAACAAAAATATGAGTTGAATTTACAAAAAATAAGAGTTGATTTACAAAAAAACGAGTTGATCAACTTTTACAAAAACTGACAATAATTTTTATTGAAATCAACATAAATATTTGTAGGGTCAAAATCAACAATGATTTCTGTTGAATTTACAGCGATTTTCTTTGGGAATACAATGATTTTTGGTTGAGTGTACCTTTCATTTTTTGTCTATTGTAAAACTGCACCACAGACTAATACAGACTCGACATAAGTGACAGGTGTCAAAAAAGTATTCTTGAACCATATGGTTAATATTTTCAAATTATTCTACGAATTAGGTTAGAAAGAGAAAGCTGATATAACGCGCCATAAGAAAAATGGATGCCAGATCGGTTTTTGTTGTTTCACTCACTCCTAAGTCGTAGAAAGTGTTGCCATGTTAGCGTAAAACGGACTAAAAACCGCTGTGTTTTCTCCTAAAATCGCTTAGTTTTTCCCCATTTTTTTTATAAAACTCTACTGTCGAGTCTGTATTTAGTCTGTGACTGCACTATATTACCAATAAACTTAGGAATTTTTCACAAAAACAATGTCAAAAGTCTTAAAAGATCTGAAGACGCCATTAAATATAAAATGGTAGATGTACAATAGGGATATAACCATTTACATATTTTTGCAAATATCAAAAAGGACCTATCATATTGAGAAAGTACATGAAAAATCAATAAGAAATGTGTGTTCTTTTTTTCGCGAATGTTAAAAAAGGTTCGGCACCGATCGCGATGAAGTTTTCGCTAAAAATTTTTTCAATTATCCAGGAAACCCATATTTCTAATGCTAAAATCCATACTGTTAGTTTTTTCTTGTTTTATTTTTGTTGTAAAACGACGAAAAACAAAAAAACGGTGGAAGGGAAGGATTCCCACCATAAAACATATATAAATTTATCATATAAAAAGTGTTTTAGAAATTGAAATCGGTGCCGAAGGTTTTTGGACCAAAATAACTCCGGATAACGTTTTTTGTTATTCGTATAACATGGCCCATACCGTAATGATAGGTTCTTATTTTGGTTATACCCCTAATGTACAAACACAAACATACATGCAAATACGAACAGCGAACCAGCAACTTAAACAAAAATAAACCTATTGTAGTAAAAATAATATAAAAATAATTAAAATTATTTAAATAATTAAATAAGGATACTCATAATCATTAAAATTATGCCGGTCAAACGGAATTGTAATGCACATACATACATAACTAAAATTAAAGGTTGGCCGATACTTGCATCTAGTGTTTTCTTGGACACGTATGGAAGCCATTTTGGTATGGATCAACATGTAGTGAGTTTTTAAGTTATAATTTATTAATTTATTAATATTAGGATCAGTCTCACTAGTAAGTAAGTAAGTAAGTAATTTTATTTTTCAGAAAAAAGTAGATACATAAAAAAGTTAACAATTTTTATATATTAAACTACAATTATTCTAAGAAAATAAAATAATTAATGACATTGACATTAGTCGTCTGTCGAAAGTGTGTTTATTACACACATATGATTCGATTTGAGTATTTAACCATTTTTAATTTTAATTATTAAATGTTTTAAATTTTACTTTAAAAATTATATTCTTCTATCAAAGTTTTCCTTTACTTAAGAGCATTGATAATATAAAGTACCATGTTATTCCAACCCGTGTAACCACCGTTTAGAATTTCTATTATTAGATCATTTGTTAAAAATGCAATTCCAAAATACTGATATCTGAATTGTTTTAAGATTGGGCAACGTCCTATGAAATGTTGTATACTTTCATCCTCTAAAAGATTGCATAGGGAGCATAGTTTCGATCTGTTTGATCCAAACCTTGTGGCATTTAACTCGATCATATCGCATCTAGCTTTAAATATCCACATTATTTGTGTCTTATACCATATTCACATTGGCATGTTTAAATTTAAACATGTGTTTCCCCATACATTCAAAACAAAACATCGTTTAATTTTAAACATCTCGAAAACATCTCCAAAACATTTCCAAAACATCTCGGAAACACGAAATAACAACCCTGTGTTAAGTTGTCATCAAAAAAACAGCCGCTGCTAAACGAACCAGAAGAGAAGCGGATGCTTTTTTAAACTACTGGCAATGCGAACACTTTCGTTTAATTTTAAACACAAAAACTAAACAATGTTTTAAACATTGTATGCGAATATGGTATTATACCAAATTCGCATTCATTTTTTTAAACATGTTTAACCACTTAAACATGTTTAAATTTAAACTTGTTAAGGTACATAAACATGTTTAAGTGCTTAAACTAGTTTAAAAATGTGAATGTGGCATTAGTGTTTACATCAATCATGTAGTTAGAGCTTTTTGAAAAATTCAAGTGTTTGTAAAATCTGTTTGTCTCGAGTGCACTTTGAAAGTATTTTTGTTTATTTGCAATTCTTTTGTAATAGTTCGCAGCTTTTGTAATTCCAATAAGTAATCGACATATTTTTAAATTCCCAGTTTATGTTTAGTTGACTGCAAAGTTGTTGAATGTTTTTTACCCAGGACATATTTTTTTGTATAAGCTTAAGTGATAATTGATGTGGCAGTCTATTAACGTTATACTGATATATAGTACGACCAATATATCTCATATGCAAATCAAGCGTATAGAGGTGAGCATCATCCATATTTGTTTCAATCATTATCATATAAGTAAGTGTAAATGAAGGTAAGCATAAGATCTTTTTAACGAAATAACGTTGAAGTTTGTCAACTTCGTCAAAGAGTGAGTGGCCCCAAACTTGTGCTCCATAAGTCTGAATTGCCCTACATGCTGCTTGGAAAAGCTGCCATTTTGAACGTAGTTAAATATTATTCTTACTTAGAAAAGTGTTCCAAGTTGAGTTTATACTATTTTTCGCCTTGATATTTCGAGTTTCGATATGTTGTCTAAAAATCATAGTTGGAGTTAATGTCATTCCTAAGTAACAGAAACTTGGTACAATTTTAATCTCATTGCCTTTAAAAAACCATTTCTCATCTCTCGATCTTCTACCACCATTTCTAAATACCATAATTTCTGATTTACTTAAGTTGACTTCTAGATTCCAGTCTTGACAATAATTTTCTAGTTTATTTATCATTTTCTGCAACGTTTTTATATTATCAGACATAATTACAATATCATCTGCACATAGTAAAACTCTAAGATTTTGATCATCTATAAAAAGGCCTCCACCTAAAGCTTCATGTATGTCATTTATATATAAGGCGAATAATAAAGGAGATAAAAGGCACCCTTGTTTAACACCAGATTTTGTATCAAATTCTTCAGACATCTCTTTTCCAGTCCATACAACTGATTTGGTGATTCTGTAAACGGATTCAAGAAAATAAACAATTTTTGTTGAAACTCCCATTTCATGAAGTTTATAGAATAAAAGACTTCTAGATACTTTGTCGAAAGCCGCTTTAAAGTCGACAAAGAACGCGTACACTTTCTTCTTCTTCTCAACAATAGATAACATATACAACCGATAGGTTGTATATGTTATCTATTGTTGAATAATTTTTTCTAAAACCAGCTTGGTATTCCGTTAAAATATCATGTTTTTCAGTCCAGTTGAACAGTCTATCATTTATTACACCCATAACAATTTTCGCAATACAATTCATAAATGATATGCCTCGGTAATTACTTGGGATATTATTTAAACCCTTTTTAAATATTGGAAATATGACGCTTATCAAAAATGAATCATCAACGCTTCCACTATCTAAGATCCGGTTATACGCTTTTGTTAGTTCCTTCAATAGTTCAAGTGGTGCATTTTTGAAAAACTCAAATGGCACTCTGTCCAAACCGGGTGCTTTATTATATTTGGCTTTTGCCAGCGCTTTTTTGACTTCATCTACTGTAACAGCTGCATCTAGGTCTGGATCATGACGCCATAATGCTGCGTACGAAATTACATTAGAAAACAGTGGCGGGTTTAAAAGATGTTCAAAGTAGGTTTTGAAGTTTGAGGCTGCTATATTAGGACACACCTGCAATGGTTCTTGTCTTATTTCTTTGACAATACTCCACCATTCCTTGTTGTTTTGGATAGAACATATTTTAATTTCTAAATTCTTGTAATATTGACTCTTTTTGTCAACACATATTTCTTTATATATTCTATTTGCATTAAGATAAGCTTCTTTTTCTTCTTCTCCCTGAGTTCTCCTAAAGATTTTAAGGAATTCAAACGAGTCATTTCTAACACTCAAACAATCATTATCAAACCACTTTTCCTTGAATTTAATACTGTTTAAACTATTACGAGAGAACGTACCTGTAGATGCTCTGATTAAATCAGTTATGTCTTTCAAAAGTATCGGATCTTTTGCCTTTCTCATTTCCTCTAAATTCTGTACCACTTTTTTTTGATAAACTTCTTTCTTCTTTTCATTCCATTTTAGCTTGGGTAACAAATTGAAATTATTTTCATCTTGAGTTTCCATGTCTATTTCTATAGTGAGGTGAATCGGAAAATGATCTGACCATATACATTCTTCCACGGTAAATCTATTAACATACTTAAGAATATCTTGTGATATTGCACAGATATCGTTTACAGACTGCCCAGCATTGCTTACGAAAGTAAGATTACCGTCTTCATCACCTTTAGTTATGCCATTTACAACCACCATACCGTAATCTGTGCATAACTCCATAAAACGTCTACCTTTTGAATTTATAATTTTATCTTGAGATTTTCTCGTGGAATAACCAGCATTAAATGAGCTACTAATAATTTCATCAAATATCTGTTGCATTTCGCCTATTCTGATATTTAAATCACCAATAATTAATGGATTTGTTACACTTTCATCGGTAAAAAACTGTTTTAAAGTATCAAATTCATTATTCCAGTCAGCGCTTCTTAAATACAATGGTATTATTGATATTGTTTCGTATTTCGTTTGCAATTTTAATACTTCTACACCACTGAGATTATATAACTCATGACGTAACCCTGCATCTACCAGACTACTTTTAACTGCATACATACAACCACCACTAAATCTTCCAAAGTTGCTAACTCTTTCGGCGAGTTTCCAATACGTTTTGAAGTTACCGAAATACTTTTTAAAATTATCAATTTTGTTTTCCCCTAAATGAGTTTCCAGCAGCACAACAATATCATAGGTGTTAACATAATTTAAAAATTCACTTAATTCAATTTTATTTTCCAAACCATGTACGTTGTATGATAAAATATTAATGACTTTACTGATTTTATTTGGTTTTATATTATCAATGCCTTTTAAGCTTACATTTCTAAAAATATTTCGTTTTTTCTTAATAGGATTTAACAGTTTTTTGAATTTACTTTTGACAAAATATATATATAATCTAAATTTACTTTATTAATATCGGATTCACCATAAAAAGTAACTAATTCTTCTTCACCTGTTTTCTCGCCACACACAAGCATATTGTCCCTGTTCCATGAAAACCATTTTTTATCGATAACAAGTTTATCCCCTCTGACAGCAATTTTTTTACTCTCATTTACAGATAATATATCTTTACGGAGCTGCATCATGACCTTTTTTTTCTGTTGACGTTCAATACTTAAATCTCGCTCTATATAAATATCTGTACCGGCCAATTCTTTAGTTTTTCTTAACACCTCAAAGACCATTTCTACACCCAAAAAATTTCCCAGTTACTAGCTACTATTTTTTTAACTGAGTCCCAGTTAAAATACACCTAACTGAGACCCAGTTATTCAAATTGGTTGACAATAACTAATATTTTTAAATATAGAAAACAACTATTGTCTAGTCAACGGGAACCAACATTTACGTTATTTTTCATTGTTATTTATAATCATTTTAAAAGTCAAAAAATAAATAAAGAAACACCAACATTGAATATTTTTATTTCGAATGCCCTTTATTGATTTTATCTTAACATTGTATTTTCACTTGCACATCATACATATTTTTTTCTTGTTTAATTTTTGAAAGGAGCATCGCCTTATGACTGTTTTTCCATTCCATAGTTTTCTTGGTCTCTGTCTGAAAATAATGATAAGATTTAGCTTATTTTTGTAAAATATTTCGCTTAATCAAAAAGATCAGTCTTACCTTATCAAAACAAAATATTTTAAAGTCCAAATTTTCCAATATTTATTTATTTGTTTATTTTTTTGGTTTGTATTTATTTATTTATTTTTTTTTTTTAATAATTTTGACAAAATGAAATAAATTGAAACACAGGGCAACTAAAACTCTGTTATAATTTACTGAAATCCCAGTTATTTATTACTACATTAGTTATTTGAACAGAATTGGGTTTTAACTGGGAAATTCTTCAACTATACGACTGGGAAATTTTTTCGGTGTACGGACCTCATTTCAACCATCACCGTCATTTTACAATCATTCTCAAAGATTTTTTAGCGTTTTCAATTTCTAAATTTTTTTGGATTTTGAGATTTTCTTTGTAAATTTTTTTAACTGCCGTAATCACAGATTTTTCGCTAGTTAAGCCTCTTATTATAAGTTTCCTTTTCCTATTTTCATCTTCTAGTTGTCTTAATCTTCGTTGATCTGTTTCCCAATTATTTTTAAGTTTCAGGACCTCCATTTTTAGTTCATTGTTTTCGTCTGTTAATTTAGATACATCAGATTTTACCTCATTTATATGCATCTTTACCTCTTCAAAATCAGTCTTCGTTGGTAGTTGTTGAAATTTCTCATCCAAAATAGTCGACATCGTATTTTGCATTAAACCCATTAAATTAGTAATGGACATCTTCCCTACTAAATCATTTGATTCATTATCAGGTGACGTTTCAAGAAATTTTCTTTTTGGATTTTGCATTGCTTGTCCCACTGTAGGTGTCTCGTTGCCCGGCATACTTTACGATAATGCAGTGCACACTATGTATTTATTCTTTGTGGGGTCTGGTAGCACTGTTTGTGAGAACCAATATTATGTCAGAAAGAGCCAGCTGATTGATTTTATTTATTTGTTATTTTTATTTATTTCTTATTGAGTGACTTCAACAATTTCTGACTTTCCAGTGAATTTTTTGCAATTTTAATAAATTTCAAAAGAAATTAAAGATGAATAATCACAATTTATGTCAAAAAAGCAATTGCACAGGATGCAAATTAAAATTGTTTTTTATTTTGCTGATTTTCTTCAACACTGAGACCTTGTAAGTAACTCTTTTTATTAAAAATTCTGGGACTTAACCAAAAACACGTCTAACACGTCTAATGAAACCTTTTCTATTATTAATATAATTGTTTTTCATTTAAAAATATGTTAAGAATTATATTACAATAAATATTTTATAATTTAAATAAAAAAAAACTAATAAAGCATACAAATGCGTCTTTTATTTTATGGAAAAACCAAAAATCATAGGTATTAATAAGCACTTTTCTTGTCAAAAATAATTATTTATAAATGGGTATTTGAATTAAAAAAATTTGGGTAATTTGTTTGTTTTTTTTTTTGCTCAATTTTCCATTTCCTTAAACGGCAATATTACCTAAGGTTTTTTGCTTATATATTCCTTGTTTTTTTTCATAAACGTTTTCCTAAGGGAATTGAGTATTTTATGCTTTTAACTTGGGTAGTGGTCTGTTACACACTTTCCTTAGGTATTTTATGCCCTAATTTTGTTTAAATTCACCCTTTTTATTTTTTGCGTGTAGCGCAAGACGTAAAAAAAAAACAAATACATCAAATTTGAAATTTTTACGTCCGTTTGATTTAGGTAACTCACATTTAAATATTAGAAACGAAAAATTATTGGGCGTTACGCCTTACGCGACGTAATTTGATTCAGGTTGGACGCTTAAGGGCCCATCAGACCAGGGTCAGTAATAACGAAGTCGTTATCATAGAAGGCCTTTTTTGTTGGCAAACTTATGGTGTTTTCTTTTCTGGCAAATAATGTGCCTTTTTTTTGCATTTCGCCCCAAAAATTATGGTTTTGTGTTCTTTTCTAAAAAATGCCAACCATTTTAAAGAATATCGTGTTCTTTTCTAAAAATGTCTGCCCTATAAAGTGCAAAAAAGTTGCACTTTTTACCCCGTAAAAAATCACGGGGTTGAAATTGCCTTATACAACAGCTGACTTTTTCTGTGTTGTTTTCTAAAAACAGCTGTTAAAAAATACAGGGCAGAGTATTTTTGTATGTTGTGTTCTATTCCAGTCAAATAAAATGCAATTTTTTGAAGGTGTGAGTTAAACATTTTAAAAATGTATACCCTTAAAAGGCAAACATTTTTTTTCAGAAAAGAAATCACCATTAGATTGAACAACCAAATGTATGGGGAAACAAGCGTATAAGAAGTTAACAATATCGTTAACAATATTTTTTTCAACAATAAATCACGATTCCATTACGTTCCTACAAAACCATCTGCTTTTTATTTACAAACATTTACTAATCAATAACAGCTGACAATAACAGCTGATTTTTATTTACACATTTTTCAATAAATGTAAACAAAAACATCTGATTTTTCTTTTTAACATTTTGCAAAAACTCAAATTGTTCACAAAAATTTTAAAATATAATGAGATAGATTTAAAAAAAAAATGTTACAAAAAAGGTTTTTTCTGTAATGATCCAAATTTTATGGAGATGAAAGACCATACTCAGAACTAGTTTCGAATTTATCCAAAAGATCCAAAATAATTGGAGGGTAAACACAAAACCCATCAATATTTCCAGTGTTTTAGATTTTTTGGTAAAAAAGTTAAATTTTTAAAAAATTTTCACAAAAAAGGTTTTCCTTGAAATGCTCCAAAATTTTATGGAGATCAAAGACCATACTGAGAACTAATTTCGAATTTTACCAAAATGTCCAAAATAATCGGAGGGTCAATAATTGACCCATCAATATTTTCCATGTCTTAGATTTTTTGGAAAAAAAAAATCTATTTTTAAAATTTTTTTCCAAAAAAGGTTTTCCTTGAAATGCTCCAACATTTAATGGAAATCAAAGACCATACTGAGATCTAATTTCGAATTTATCCAAAATGTCCAAAATAATCGGAGGGTCAATAATTGACCCATCAATATTTTCCATGTTTTTGATTTTTTGGTAAAAAAGTTCAATTTTTAAAAATTTTTCACAAAAAAGGTTTTCCTTGAAATGCTCCAAAATTTTATGGAGATCAAAGACCATGCTAAGAACTAATTTCGAATTTATCCAAAAGGTCCAAAATAATCGGAGGGTCAATAATTGACACATCAATATTTTCCATGTTTTAGATTTTTTGGAAAAAAAATCTATTTTTAAAATTTTTTTCCAAAAAAGGTTTTCCTTGAAATGCTTCAACATTTAATGGAGATCAAAGACCATACTGAGAACTAATTTCGAATTTATCCAAAATGTCCAAAATAATCGGAGGGTCAATAATTGACCCATCAATATTTTCCATGTTTTTGATTTTTTTGATAAAAAAGTTCAATTTTTAAAATTTTTTTCCAAAAAAGGTTTTTCTTGAAATGCTCCAAAATTTTATGGAGATCAAAGACCATACTGAGAACTAATTTCGAATTTATCCAAAATGTCCAAAATAATCGGAGGGTCAATAATTGACCCATCAATATTTTCCATGTTTTTGATTTTTTGGTAAAAAAGTTCAATTTTTTAATATTTTTCACAAAAAAGGTTTTCCTTGAAATGCTCCAAAATTTAATGGAGATCAAAGACCATGCTAAGAACTAGGGCTTCCAATCGGGATATCCCGATCCCGGAAATCCCGGGATTTTCGGGATTAGGCAAATCCCGAATCTCGGGATTTCTGATTTTCAATCCCGGGATTTTCGGGATCCCGATTTTTTTATTTTTTTTTTCAATATTTTTTATTATTTTTAGATTTTTTTAAAATAATTTGAATAAGATATGAATTTTGTGAAACAAAATAAAAAAAATCGACAAAAGTTCCGTCAGGCACCATGTTTTTGTTATAGAAAAAGGTGAAATGTTTGCGAAATGTAAAGAAATTCTAAAAACTAGTGGTGGTTCGACATAAGCGCTTTTATATTTATTCCTTTTACTCTTACAAGAAGAATATTTGCCGTAAATGGCTTTTGACACATCTTAACTCCTTAAGTTGTAAACTTTTTTTAATTTTATGTTTTACTTAAACATTTTTTTAAAGGCGTAAAGGTACCTACAGACGACGCAATATTATGCACAATATTTTTGACGTTTACCCACAAATGGCATACATAAAAAACTGTATAAAATATTGTACTGAAAAAAATACATGCAGATTGTGCATAATATTGAATCGTCTGTAGAGGCCTTAAGTGGGTTTTGACTCACACTCTGTCACGCTCACGCAAACAATAATGGAATCAGTCCCTTATCGTTTACGCTCACGCGTGAGTCATGCAAACTCTACTCTCGCTAACACATTTTTTACCAAAAAACATTGCTAAACAATATTTTTTTTTTGCAAGAAAAAAAAAACAAATGAAGGGCTTATTGTAAAAACTCGATAAGCAACATTTCATTTTGTGGTGGTTTTTGCCTTAAAACTTTTAAAATTATGTAGAAAATAGATCTTTTGAAGAACTTTCATACTCAAGAAGGGTTTAAGCAAAAATTCAGGGTTTAAGCAAAAATTCAGCCAAAAATATGTCAATGGAACATCAGTAAAGGGCAAAAAACACCAAAAAATAAAATGTTGCTTATCTAGTTTTTGCAGTAAGCCCTTCAAATAAATAATAAAAAAAAAATCAAATAAATTTAAAAAAAAATAAAAAAATTAGCAAAAAATTAATCATTTATGCAAAAATTTTAAAATTAATTTATTTTTCAACTCACGCTCACTAAAAGTTGATAACGATGAGCCACGACGAAAGATAAGAAAGATAACCGAATACGTATATTCTTCACAGGAGGAATCCTGACCTTTTTCACAACATCAACAAAACTTTGCTAATTTTTACGAACGTGTGAATTTGTTAAAGTGACAAAAAATACTAAAAATTTTTGAAAATCCCGAAAAATCCCGAAAATTTCCAAAAAATCCCGTGAATCCCGGGATTCAAAATATCCCGAAAATCCCGGGATCCCGAAATCGGGATCCCGAAAATTTTTCTTCAATCCCGAATCCCGGGATTAAGAAAAACCAATCCCGATTGGAAGCCCTACTAAGAACTAATTTCGAATTTATCCAAAAGGTCCAAAATAATCGGAGGGTTCAATTTTTAAATATTTTTCACAAAAAAGGTTTTCCTTGAAATGCTCCAAAATTTTATGGAGATCAAAGACCATGCTAAGAACTAATTTCGAATTTATCCAAAAGGTCCAAAATAATCGGAGGGTCAATTATTGACCCATCAATATTTTCCATGTTTTAGATTTTTTGATAAAAAAGTTCAATTGTTAAAAATTTTTCACAAAAAAGGTTTTCCTTGAAATGCTCCAAAATTTTATGGAGATCAAAGACCATACTGAGAACTAATTTCGAATTTATCCAAAATGTCCAAAATAATCGGAGGGTCAATAATTGACCCATCAATATTTTCCATGTTTTTGATTTTTTGGTAAAAAAGTTCAATTTTTAAAAATTTTTTCCAAAAAAGGTTTTCCTTGAAATGCTCCAACATTTAATGGAGATCAAAGACCATACTGAGAACTAATTTCGAATTTATCCAAAAGGTCCAAAATAATCGGAGGGTCCATAATTGACCCATCAATATTTTCCATGTCTTAGATTTTTTTGGAAAAAAATTTAACTTTTTTACCAAAATATCAAAAACATGGAAAATATTGATGGGTTAATTATTGACCCTCCGATTATTTTGGACATTTTGGATAAATTCAAAATTAGTTCTCAGTATGGTCTTTGATCTCCATTAAATGTTGGAGCATTTCAAGGAAAACCTTTTTGGAAAAAAATTTTAAAAATAGATTTTTTTTTTCCAAAAAATCTAAGACATGGAAAATATTGATGGGTCAATTATTGACCCTCCGATTATTTTGGACCTTTTGGATAAATTCGAAATTAGTTCTCAGTATGGTCTTTGATCTCCATTAAATGTTGGAGCATTTCAAGGAAAACATTTTTTGGAAAAAAATTTTAAAAATTGATTTTTTTTTTCCAAAAAAATCTAAGACATGGAAAATATTGATGGGTCAATTATTGACCCTCCGATTATTTTGGACATTTTGGATAAATTCGAAATTAGTTCTCAGTATGGTCTTTGATCTCCATAAAATTTTGCAGCATTTCAAGGAAAACCTTTTTTGTGAAAAATTTTTAAAAATTGAACTTTTTTATCAAAAAATCTAAAACATGGAAAATATTGATGGGTCAATTATTGACCCTCCGATTATTTTGGACCTTTTGGATAAATTCGAAATTAGTTCTTAGCATGGTCTTTGATCGCCATAAAATTTTGGAGCATTTCAAGGAAAACCTTTTTTGTGAAAAATTTTTAAGAATTGAATTTTTTTACCTAAAAATCAAAAACATGGAAAATATTGATGGGTCAATTATTGACCCTCCGATTATTTTGGACATTTTGGATAAATTCGAAATTAGGTCTCAGTATGGTCTTTGATCTCCATTAAATGTTGGAGCAGTTCAAGAAAAACTTTTTTTGGAAAAAAATTTTAAAAATAGATTTTTTTTTCCAAAAAATCTAAGACATGGAAAATATTGATGGGTCAATTATTGACCCTCCGATTATTTTGGACCTTTTGGATAAATTCGAAATTAGTTCTCAGTATGGTCTTTGATCTCCATTAAATGTTGGAGCATTTCAAGGAAAACCTTTTTTGGAAAAAAATTTTAAAAATTGATTTTTTTCCAAAAAAATCTAAGACATGGAAAATATTGATGGGTCAATTATTGACCCTCCGATTATTTTGGACATTTTGGATAAATTCGAAATTAGTTCTCAGTATGGTCTTTGATCTCCATAAAATTTTGCAGCATTTCAAGGAAAACCTTTTTTGTGAAAAATTTTTAAAAATTGAACTTTTTTATCAAAAAATCAAAAACATGGAAAATATTGATGGGTCAATTATTGACCCTCCGATTATTTCGGACATTTTGGATAAATTCGAAATTAGTTCTCAGTATGGTCTTTGATCTCCATTAAATGTTGGAGCATTTCAAGGAAAACCTTTTTTGGAAAAAAATTTTAAAAATAGATTTTTTTTTTCAAAAAATCTAAGACATGGAAAATATTGATGGGTCAATTATTGACCCTCCGATTATTTTGGACCTTTTGGATAAATTCGAAATTAGTTCTCAGTATGGTCTTTGATCTCCATTAAATGTTGGAGCATTTCAAGGAAAACCTTTTTGGCGAAAATTTTTTAAAAATTCTTTTTTTTTCCAAAAAAATCTAAAACATGGAAAATATTGATGGGTCAATTATTGACCCTCCGATTATTTTAGACCTTTTGGATAAATTCGAAATTAGTTCTTAGCATGGTCTTTCATCTCCATTAAATTTTGGAGCATTACAAGAAAAACCTTTTTTGTGAAAAATTTTTAAAAATGTAACTTTTTTTAATTGGATAGATGGTCTTGTTAAGAAAATGTATGTATACAAAAAAAAAAAATAAATAACACAAGCACAAATCAGGGATGATAAATGACATTTTCAAGATTGTACTGACTTGACCAAAAAAGTGTACTTTTTTGACCCTCATTGTACTAAAAAAGTTTTAAATTTTTTTTTATTATTTTTGTAATAGTCATATTACCCTACACCAGTGATTCCCGGAAAACGGGTCCCAAGTCCACACACCTAAAAAAAGTGTAGAAAACGCACACAATCCAAATTTCAGCAAAATGGGCTTCTATTTCTTGCCAATAGACCGATTTCACTGAATATCGCGGAAAGTTTTAATTTGGGGCCTATGTCCAAAAATTACAAAAATGGGGCATATGTCCAATAAATACCTACAAACAAAATTTTAATAAAATATTTCCTATTTTTATGAAATTTTAGAGATTTATGTGAAAACCGGGAAGGTGGTTTATATGGGGACTACAAGTGGAACTTATTTGATTTTAAAATTTATAGTGGTGGTGTCTGAATACAAAATCAGCTGCCAAGTTTCAAAAGGATATCTATTATAATACAGTTATTAAGCTGCCCATTCACTTGCAATAAAATTGCTCAACTTAAAAAAAAATTATTTTACAATATTATTGTCGTTTTACCCTACACAGCAAATAAAATTGCTCAATACTTAAACCCAATATATTGTACAAGATATAAACATAAACATAACATAATAAAAGTTGTACAATATAGACAACACACTGATAAAATATATTGCAGTATTCTTGTTTGTACAATAAATATCAAAAGTGTTTTGATATTCTCCAATATATTGCACAACCGTAAATATTACATACACACAAGCGATATTATTGTACAATTTGAAAAGTTGAACAATAATATTGCAAGTGAATGGGCAGCTTTATAGTCATTTATGTCCAATTTAAAGGGGACGTTTGTATGGGGCTAGGTCTAAAGATGGGTCGATGTTTTCCATGTCCTTGTGCAAAAAGAAGCTTTAGTTTAAAATTTTAGGTAAATTGATCAAACTTACATGACCAGACAGACGAACGGACATTGCTAAATTGACTCAAATTGGTTTTGAAAAGATCGGTATACTAATAAAAAGTGAATCTAGAAACAATATTTTGTGTAGTTACAAACATCATCATAAACTCAATATTTTAAAAAAAAAAACACAACTCACCAAGTGCTTTTGCGTAATTAGTCAATTTTTTAGAACAAAAACTTGGTTAAATTACGCAAAAGTTTGGGTGAGTTTCACCATTTCCACACCCAAAAACTTGGATAACAGAAAAAACAAAAATAAATAATAGTATTTTATCGATTTTTGAAAATATGGTGCTGATTTTGACGATTCGTAGTTTTTTAAAAGAGTCGAATTAAAATTTGAGATTGGGAATAAACTTTTTTAATATGTAAACTTTTTTAATATGCTTCACGAAATTTTTGAAATAGTACTAAATTAGTCAGACCGCATTTACATTAGGCAATTTTAATTGCGGCAATTCTGATTTTATCGTGTATCAGAGAGAGATCTAAAATTCTTCCCTCTCTCTCTGATACACTAGAAAATTAGAATTGCCGCAATTAAAATTGCCTTATGTAAATTCGGTCTCAGTGGAGTACTGCCGTACTTTTGGCCTCCGAATTGTACTGAAAAAAGTACAATTGTACTGACTTTATCATCCCTGGCACAAATAAAAAATGTAAACAAAACCAGCTGATATGGTTGTTGTTGTGTTTGTGGAATGGCCGGAATGAAATAACGTCAAAAAATATTGTTCACGATATTGTTAAGTTAATGGACATAAAAATTTTACATAGCACCAATTCCAAAAAAAAAAAAAAAATAAATAAAAAAGGATTAAAAATACGACATGTCAAAGAAAAAACAAATAATAAATTTACATAATATGGAAAAAATATCAATGATTGAAAAATAATCTTCTTAAAGGTACCTACATACGACGCAATATTATGTACAATATTCAATTATATTGAAGGTGTGTGGGTAATATTGACGATTGTACAATGGTCAATCTTACCCACACACCATCAATATAATTGAATATTGTACATAATATTGCGTCGTCTGTATGCACCTTAAGGTACCTACAGACGACGCAATATTATGTACAATATTCAATTATATTGATGGTGTGTGGATAATATTGACGATTGTACAATGGTCAATCTTACCCACACACGATCAATATAATTGAATATTGTACATAATATTGCGTCGTCTGTAGGTACCTTAAATTATACTCCAACTAATAATTCTTACCAGAAACTTTTATCATTTAAGTTAATATAATAATAAATTTATACATATATTTATATATACACGCAAAAAATAAAAAGGGTGAATTTAAACAAAATTAGGGTATAAAATACCTAAGGAAAGTGTGTACCAGACCACTACCCAAGTTAAAAGCATAAAATACTCAATTCCCTTAGGAAAACGTTTATAAAAAAAACAAGGAATATATAAGCAAAAAACCTTAGGTAATATTGCCGTTTACGGAAACGGAAAATTAAGCAAAAAATACAAACAAATTACCCAAATGATTTAATTCAAATAACCATTTATAAATGATTACTTTTGACTAGAAAAGTGCTTATAATTTTTTGGTTTTTCTATAAAAAGAAAGACGCCTTTATATTTTTAATTAACTTTATTTATTTAAGTTATAAAATATATTACATATTATTTTAAAATTATAAAATAAAAAAACCATTTACATATCTTCTATATATATAAAAATGGATGTGTGTATGTATGTGGGTATGTATGTATGTTCCGTATAGACTCGAAAACGGCTGGACCGATCTTGATGAAAATTTCAGGGAATATTCAGAATATCCTGGCGAGTAACACTGTCAAGTCAGATTTTTGATTTTCTGCCGGTGGGCGGAGGGGCGTGGCAAAATCAAATTTTTACATTCCACAACTAATAACATCTATAAATAAAAAACGGATGGACCGATTTTGATGAAATTTAAATCAAAGATAGTATTAACCAAGTACTAACTATATGCCAAATTAGAGCGTGATCGGTCAAATGGGCGTAAAATGCCATGCTTTTTGCCAGTGGGCGGAGGGGTGGCCAAATCGAATTTTTACATTGCACCACTAATGACATCTATATATAAAAAAAACGGTTAAGACAGATTTTGATGAAATTTAAACCAACGATAGTACTAACCAAGTACTAACTGTGTGACAGAGCTTCGAAGAATGAAATCCTTTTCGAATGAATTCTCAAAAAAATCCATTCAATTTTCATAGTCAGTGAATGCATTCGATTTCATAAATCAACATTGAATGCATTCCTTGTAATTCATTCGATTGAATGAACAAAAATGAATGCATTCGATTTCTTGTTCATTCGATTTAGAAAAATCGAATGCATTCGATTTTTTATCATACCACTGCGAATGCAATCGATTTTTAATTTTTTTTTTCTTTTTTTTTTTTCTCTTTTTTTGCTTTTTTTTTTTAGTCTGGCAACGCTGCCATGAAGAACTAAAAAAAATATAAAAAACGTGTGTTAAAATAAAAAATAAGAAATATATTAAATTAATGTTTATTTAAAGCAAATATATAATTAAAATAAATAAAATTAACTCAAATCATACTAATATTATTATTAACAATGCCGCCAAAAGCACAGGAACATTGTCCTATATGCAAAAAAAATATTGGCAAAGGTAACCGTGTTGGTTGTGCCATTTGTGGTGTTTATTCACATGCAGCCTGTTTGGAATTCTCCGAGGATCAAGTGGATTGGCTGCTTAAGAACCGGATAGTCAATCATACCTGCAAAAGCTGTCGTGACAAGTTTAAAGATGCTGCCAACCAAGCCACTTCTACTGATTCCATGAATGCAAATTCACATAACCTCAATAATACAGACGGTCAATCCAATGTTGAAGAAATCTTGTTAAATATGCAAAAATCACTAGAGAAAAAATTAGATGAGAGGTTTAATAATGGTTTTACTTGTCTTGATGCAAAAATTGATGGAATAGCCCAAAAACTTCGAATGGAAGTAGCTAGTGACTTGAAAAGTATTAAATCTGTTGTGGGAACCTGCCAATCTAAGATAAACAGTATTGAAAATCAATCTAATAATAAATTCCGATGGTTGGAGGCTAAAAACAATATTTTGGAAAGACAAGTTTGAGTTTGACTGTGTAAGGAAGCGGACGCGTTTCTTAAACACGGCGTTTTGAATTGTTTTTTAAACGTAAGAAAAGACGAATTTATTAGTGAAGTGTGCATAAAAACGTTAATAAGCATACAAGAAACAATACTGTGTAAAAAACTATCAGTGATCTCACGTTAAATAAAACATAATTTTATATAAATATTTGTTAAAGTGCTTACAAAAATACTTAAACATTATTATTTTCTATCAAACTTGATCAAACCAATCAGCTGGTAGCTAAACCGTTTAAGAATAAAGCTTTATGTTAACGATTTACATACAAACTATATAAAGACCATACTTTAAGGTTCTTACTACCTACATCTAGATAGCGCTAGTAAAAGGTGTGTGTATTGGCTATTTCCGGTTTAACTATTGTGAATGGTCCTGAAGGTGTGTGTCCTTGATAATTTCATTAATTGTAAATAGTGCACAGGGACGGATCGATACAATGCAAGGCCAAAACGTAGGAGATATGCCTGTGGCTGATCTTATGGCTGAGCTTATGGTTTCAATGGCAGCATTACTAGATGATAAATTGAAAAATCTACCAACTAAAGGTGATATTGACGAAATATCAATGCATGTTAATAATATAAAAATACAAGTAGAGGAACTGAAAACCGAAAACCAGAGAAGAACTTGAGCAATTACGGTCTGATAATTTACAACAAAGTATGCGCTTTGAACAAATAGAAGATCAAATGAAGAGAAGAAACGTAATATTTAAAGGTATAGAAGAGGGAGAAAAGTCTTTAAGTGAAGCAGTCAAAGAAGTCTGTAGTAAAAATTTGAAGATTGAAGAGAATATATGCATAAAGTCTACTAAGAAACTAAGCTCTTATGATGGAAAGCTAACGATCTTAGCGGAAATGGAAACAGCCGACATTGCAGACGATCTATTAGTTAAAAGTAATCTTCTTAAAGGATCATCAATTTATATAGAGAAAGATTTAAATAAAGTGAAACTACAACGAAAGAAGGTGATGCTAAAATTAAAAAAGGAGCTATTAGAAAATGATACAACTCATCGCGTAAGTGTAATAAATGAGAAGCTTAGAATCAACAACAAATGGTTTTCATGGAGTAAAAACAATATTCTTAAATGCGGAAGTCTCAATGGTAGTACAGTCTTGGAAGACTTATATAAGAATTGTATATTAGACCTAGATTATAATAGTTTATTATCTAAATTAGCAATCAAATAGCAAACAAATGAATGTGAAGGTAATTGTAGTAAAAAAGGGAGGGGCACTACAAATGTAAGTAATTTTATAGAATTAAAAATAATTTCATACAATATATGTGGTTTACAAACCAAAATACTTTTCCAAAATTTCTTCGATTACGTAAAAAGTTTTGATATCTTCTTTTTGTTGGAAACTCATACAGAAGAGCATAAATACGTCAATTATGAAAAATATTTTAACGGATTTTATATATACTGGAAACCTGCTACCCGGAACAGCATATATGGTAGAGCTAGCGGAGGATGTCTCTATGGTGTAAAAAAGGATTAAGTTAAAGTTGGAATCAAACATTTTTTCAAGAGAATAAATTCAGTTGATATAATGGAACTTGTATCAAACAATTTAAAGATAACACTATTCCCCCTCTATATCAGAGGTTCAAATTGGAGAACTGAGTTCCAGGTGGTCAAAAGCTACTTTGCAGAAAATGATGTTGCAATCCCAATTTTAATAGGAGACTTAAACGTAAGAATTGGCAACTTAGAGCAGAGCATCGAAGATATCTACAAAACACAGTGTGTATTAAGTGAGAAGAGAAGTTCCAAAGATACAATCTCCAACGATAAGGGAAAAAATTTAATAGATTTTTGTAACGATAATGGACTGCTGATTCTTAATGGTTTATCTAATAGTGATGCTGATGGGAGTTATACATTTTTTAGTACCATGGGCGATTCAGTCAATGATATTTGTGCTGTTTCGCAGGAAGGTTTACACTTGGTAGAAGATTTTGTGGTTGAAAATCACATAGGATCTGATCACATGCCCATTGTGCTTAAAATGAAAATACCATGTAAGAAAGATATTAAGGAAACTCACAGTGTTTTACCAAAACTTATTTGGCATGATAATTATAAAAACCAATATAATGTAAATCTGGTACGAAATTTGACAGAAGCTATAAATGTTAAACAAGAGCTAAACCTGGATGATATTACAAAAGCAATAAATAAATCAGCAAATCAGCCCAGAGTTAAAACAAACTCAGAGTCACCCAAATGTAAGTGGTTCGATAATAAATGTATAGCTGCACGAAGAAAATCATTTTATTGGCTCAGAAAATATAGAAAATCAGAAAATCCTAGGCATAAACTAAATTATCTCGAAGCCAATAAATATTTTAAATATGTATGTGAGAGTGCTAAAAATAATTATTTTAAGCAACTTGAACAAAATATAAGTAATGTAAGTAATAGCCAAGAATTTTGGAAACTTGTAAAAGAAATAAATAATCAACCAAAACCTAAAGATCCTGATATATCGCCAACAGATTTTAAAAACTATTTTCAAAACTTACTAAATACAGAACAAATATCTGAAGAAATCCTTTACGCAGCAAATTTCATAGAAATACATGACCTCGATAAGCCTTTTACAAGTCACGAAATAACTACAATGCTGCAAAAAACAAAATGTAAGAAAGCACCCGGATTAGACGCTATTCCGTACGAATTTTTTAAATACGCAGATGAAAAACTAATAGAGGAATTAGCTAAAATATTTACAAAAATGTATGATAATGCGACTGTTGATCAATCTTTTGAGACAAGTATTATATTGCCAATTTTTAAAAAAGGAGACAAAAATGACCCAGCTAATTACAGAGGCATTTCTTTCATGAACTGCCTAACAAAGATTATGATGGGAATGCTAAATGAGCGTTTATCAAAATGGGTGGAAACAAACAATATTCTCTCAGAATTCCAGGCAGGTTTTAGAAAAAAATATTCAACGTCTGACAATATATATAATCTTGGTTCAATAGTACACATTAAAATGGAAGAAAAAAAGAAAGTTTACGCGTTCTTCGTGGATTTTAAGGCTGCTTTTGACAAGGTGTCCCGAAAATTGCTGTTTTATAAGTTGCGTTGTATGGGAATTTCATCTAAAATGGTAAACTTTATTGAAAGCCTTTATACTAATACCAAATCTGTAGTGTGGGCTGGGGATGAATTTTCTGAAGAGTTTTCTACTTTAACAGGTGTAAAACAAGGTTGCTTAATGTCACCTTTGTTATTTGCGTTGTACTTAAATGACTTACATGAGTATCTAGAAGGTGGGTTATGTGTAGACGAGATCAATATCCGTTTGTTGTTGTATGCAGATGACATTGTCATACTGGCAGATTCAATTGAAATTTTACAAAATATGATTTACAAACTGGAGGAATACTGTATATCTTGGAACATGGAGGTTAATTTAAGTAAATCAGCTATCATGGTTTTTAGACGTGGTGGTAAACTATCCAAAAAGGAAAAATGGAAATTCAAAGAAGCTGAAATAAAGATTGTTTCTGAATATTGCTACCTTGGTGTAATCCTCACCCCAACGTATAATTTTAAAAAACATTTGAATAAAAGAAACCAATCTGCCAAGAGCAGCATTATGGCTACGTGGAGTTCTTTCTATAGTAAGGATAATGTGTCACTGTCTGCGAAATGGAAACTCTTTCTAGCAGTATGCAGAGCAATTCAAAGTTATGCTGCGCAAATTTGGGGCTACTATTTATTTGAGGAAGTAGATAAACTTCAATTATACTTCGTAAAAAAGATTTTAAGACTACCGGATAACTCTCCAACTTATGGAATTATGCTTGAAACTCAAATTGAAAACGGACACATTTACACACTAAAATTGCATCTAGGTTATATAATGAAAACCCTTTTTGATTATGACGACAACAGGCTGCCTTTCAAACTGTCTAGGAAAGTATTGAATAAAAACGTATTTTGGGCAAAAAGCTTAAATGGCATTGGTAGTGTATATGGTTTATCTTGGGATACATCAAATCTACACAAAGAATCCTGGAACGAAAAGTTTTTTAATTTGGTGGAGCAGATAAAACTGAAAAATTACCATAAAATGTGGCAAGGTGCAATAAGCAGTAGTACTAGAATCTATAAAGAGTTAGACTATAATTGTGGAGTTCAATATTTTAAGGAAGAATTCAGCAGGTCAAAAATCATGTGGATTTTTAAGGCTAGATGTGGGTTAATACACCTTAATGGTTCTTACTCGAATAATCAAAGTCTGTGTACAATATGCAATATGAATGAAACAGAAAATATGCAACACTTTCTAGGAAGGTGTCCAATCTTTTCATCGTACAGAAGAAGATTTTTTGGAAAAACTTTGTTAAATGAACACGAAATTATTAACGCTTTAAATGGTATAAATGATATTAATTGGGAAAATTTAGTAAATTACATTAAAAGTGCCCTTTCATATAGATCGTTAATCTTAAACGAATATAGTTAACATATTCAAAACAAACATTTTATTTAAAAAAAATAATAATATTAAATAGAAATCAATTTAAAAGAAAATTATGTCAATCAAACCTCCGACAGACGACTTAGTGTCAATGTCGATTTGTTCTAAACATTCAAAATATAAAATAGCATTAAGTAACTATTTGTAAAATTATATTTTAATAAAGAACATTTATCTATCTATCTATCTATCTATCTATCTATCTATCTATCTATCTATCTATCTATCTATCTATCTATCTATCTATCTATCTATCTATCTATCTATCTATCTATCTATCTATCTATCTATCTATCTATCTATCTATCTATCTATCTATCTATCTATCTATCTATCTATCTATCTATCTATCTATCTATCTATCTATCTATCTATCTATCTATCTATCTATCTATCTATCTATCTATCTATCTATCTATCTATCTATCTATCTATCTATCTATCTATCTATCTATCTATCTATCTATCTATCTATCTATCAATATTTTGGAAAGACGTCAAAACAGGTCGGACATTGTTATTTATGGACTCACTGCCGAAATTAATAAAATTCATGATTGGATGAAAAAAATTGGGCAGATACTTAAAATAGAAGTTAAGGATTCGGATATAAACCATTGCTGCTACATTAAAAGAAAAGATTGTATGCTGGTTAAATTTAACTCAGTACGTTTGAGAGATAACATAATGCAGACTTTTTATAGTTCAAAAACTCAGTTACATCAAAGTGATATTGTAGATAAGGGCAAACCTGACGTGCGTGTGTATCTTAATGATAACTTATCACCAGAGTCGAGTAAACTACAATACGTCTGCAGAAAACTTTTATCCAAAGAACTAATACTTAAATTCAAATTACTTAATATGGACATTCCAAAGACTGAGATTACAAAATTAGATGGATCCGTTGTAACAATGAATTATCAGCAGGTATCCAGTTGGTGGAGTAGTGTTCCTAAGGATAATGAAATTATAGATGTTTCTTAATAACTATGGTTGCATTGTAAAGTACGTATTAAATCTATGACATGTTCACGTTAGGCGGCAATAGCTGGTTTATATTATGCTTTTTGTTTTATCACTGCTGTTGGTTGCTTAAGCTTTTGTCTTTCTATTGGAACATGTTGTTGGTTTTTTTTTTACACATACATATATTTGTTTTATAAACAATTGAAGTCAATTATCTATGAAATGTAAAAAGATTTTTATTTCCATTTTTTTTTATTAATGCACAGTTATTTTAAAAGTTTTTATTAAATCTAAACAATACCACAAGTTTGTAACATTCTCTTTTTCTTTAAACTATACCTATTACTTTCTTTTTTTTTCTAATTCTTTATAATTTCTATGTTCTCTAATCTCGGTTTTATTACCTCAAACAACTCTATTCTTCAAACTTTATCATGTAACAGGAAAAAAACGTTAAACATTGGTCATATAAATATGCAAAGCATAAATCCGTCCTATAGAACAACTAAGATTAATGAATTAAGGTCTGTTTTAGAAGGATGTTTTTTGGATATTGTTGGAATCACTGAATCATGGCTACAGGCTTCAACTTTAGATAACGCTATTAGCATTCCAGGGTATTACGTGTTGCGGTATGATCGTTGTATTTCTAAAGGAGGAGGCTTAGCTTTTTATATAAAAAATGGTATTAAGGTTAATCAAATTTTTAAAGGATCAAGGCCACATAAGTGTGAAATTTTTTTTATTGAAGTAGTTCTTAAAAATACTAAAGTGCTTATTGGCTTAACATATATGCCGCGAGGAAACGTGTGTATTAAACAATTGGAGGACTTTGTTTTAGACCATTGTTGTTCTTATGAAAACGTGATTATAATGGGAGATTTCAACTGGAATATTTTTAGTACCGGAAAAGCATCTAAAATGAAAAATCTTTGCTTAGCAAATAATTTAACATATATACACAATTCGTTACCCACTCATCATGACGTACGAACCAGCACATACTCACTTATAGACTACTTTTTATTGTCCTCAAATATGATGAACTATTTTACAAATTCTAATCAATTTTATTGTCCATCGTTCTCGCACCATGCTTTTATTTACATTAGTTTAAATTGCTCAATTGAATATATTGAAAAATTTGTGGATACTCGTGATTTTAGAAGTACTAATTATGATTTGATAGCTAGCAAATTTAACAATACCGACTTTTCAGCTATTTACACCACAAGCAATGTTGATGCACAACTTGAATCAATTTATTTTTTCATAAAAGATTGCTTTGATACATGTGTTCCCATTGTAAGAAAACGCTTAAATAGTAAAGGGAAAATTAATGATTTAGCCAAAGATTATTTTGTTATGGAAGCCATTCGTGCAAGAAATGTAGCGTACAGGGAATATAATGATAACATATGTGATTTTACGTGGAGAAATTATTGCAGGCTAAGAAATAAAGTTAAAGCGGTGATGCGAAAACGCAGAAGGGAACTTGAGAGAATGAGGTTCAATAATATTGATTCTAAGAAATTCTGGAAAATGTTATCAGATGATGGTGTAGTGGTGGATAGGAGTGGATCGGTAAATTTTGATCCTAATGATTTAAACGACTACTTTATATCGGCACAGAGACCATCAATATTCGAACAACCTACTTTTCAAACGGAATGGGATAAAAATAATTTTTCGTTTGCTAATATAGACTACCTAATTTTATATGAGGCCATTTTTTCTATAAAGTCCAACTCTGTAGGGCATGATGGTATACCTATGTTTTTTATTAAACTGATATATAACCTAATTGAACCTCACTTATTGCAGTTATTTAATACAATAATTTCTTCTTCTTGTTTTCCATCTTGTTGGAAAATCGCTCGTATTGTGCTTTTACGTAAAGACGCTAATCACGTGGATATTGGGAATCATCGCCCAATATCAATTTTACCGGGGTTGTCGAAAGCATTGGAAAAAATCCTTAAGGACCAAATAACATCGTTTGCACTTCAAAATAAATCAATTAGTGATAGCCATTCTGGATACAGAAATGGTTTTAGTACTACAACACTTTTAACAGCCCTTACAGATAAAATAAGAAGAGGAATCAATGATAAAAAAAGCTCGGTGTTAGTATCTCTTGACCTATCAAAGGCATTTGATACTATTGACCATAATCTTCTGATTAAAAAACTACATGATAAATACAACTTTTCATCTTCAGCTTGCAAAATGATTTACTCATTTTTAATGGACCGTGAACAATATGTTGAATGTGATGGTGGCCGTAGCTCAGTTAGACAGAACATAAGTGGGATTCCTCAAGGGTCTATACTAAGCCCTATTCTTTTTATATTATTTATAAATGATTTTATTTTTTCATTAAATCTGCCTGAATCACAGATCTTTATTTTTGCTGATGATATTTACTTACTTTTTTCACATGACAAATATTTTATTGATGTTTTACAAGCAAATTTAGATTATAATCTTAATTTGGCATTAAACTGGTTTAATTCAAACAACCTAACGGTAAATAAGGAAAAAAGTAAAGTAATGGTGTTTAATGGCAGTACGGAGAACATAACGGTGAAAATGGGTGACAGTGTTTTAAATATGGTGGATAATATAAAATGTCTGGGAATGATAATTGATAACAAATTAAATTTTGGTAAACATATTAACAGCATTGCTTCAAAGGTATCATTTATTCTTAGAAGATTATATAGTATAGGATATTTTTTGCCCACGAGTATAAAGGCTACGGTTGCACATGCTATTTTAATGCCACATATAATATATGGTTTGGAGATGGTTGGTGGATGCTCAATGCGAGAACTTAAAAAGCTACGTATAATTGTTAGGCGAATTATACGATATGTGTTTAATTTAAGTCCCTTGGAACACCTTACTTTTTATGAGCACAAATTTTTGGGTTGCAGTTTTTTCAATTACGTAAAATTAAGATCATTATTACTTTTTTATAAAATAATAAAACTTACAAATCCTCCTTATTTAGTCAGTCTATTTAACTTTACTCATAGTTCTAGAAGCACGCAAGTTATTATTCCTAGGATTGTATATTCCATTTACGAAAAATCCTTTGCTATAAGGGTGAGTAGAATTTGGAATAGGCTTCCAGTTCGTAAAAAATATTTTTCTTGCTCTGTGTTTACTAGGGGTGGGATAGTGCACGAGTTTCCGATTTCGACCCGCTAGAACCGCTTATTTTGTGAGGTTCGTAAAAAAAATGTATGAGCCAAAAAATGGGGCAGGTCGGATAGGATCTAGGGGTCGCTCATCGGGGTCAAAGTTGGGCGTAAGGGGGAAAAAATACACAAAAAGCCCCGCAACTCCTCTGGTTTTGGCCCTAAAGGGGTCAACTATGAGACCAACCCCCATTATTTTTTCCTCCCGAACACTTTTGCCGAACATACCTAAGCCTTATCTCCACTTCCTTAGGGGGCTCCCATACAAAGGTTTAATTTTTTAAAAAATTTGCTCATACCTCTCTAGCAGTCCAAAAAGGGACCCTAGAGGAATGAAATGTATGACCGACACCCAATATTTTTTCAACCCCAACATTTTCTTAGAACATACCTACCCTTTATCTTCAACCCTTAGGGTGGTCCCCATACATTTTTTTTATTTGTTCTTAATTTGTTTTATTACATCAGCCCCTACCGGTCCAACGGTGCCTCCTAGAGGGGTCATTATCAAGACCGACCCCCATTTATTTTCTACCCCCAACATTTCTTCTGAATATACTACTTCCCTATCTCTAATTCTTAAGGGGTCTCCCACACAAAATGACATTTTTATAAAATTTGCTCCTACCGCTCTAACTGGCGCAGGGGTGACCCTAGAGAAGTTAAATGTATGAGTGACCCCAAATATTTTTTCAGCCCCAACATTTTCGCCAAACAAACCTACCCTCTATTTTTAAGCCTTAAGGGGGTCCCCACACATTTTTTATATTTTTTATAAAATCAGATGTTATCGCTCCCATGGTGCCTCTTAGGGATACGGAATGCAGACTTAACCCCATTAGTTTTTGCCCCCCACATTTTTTCCGAACATACCTACGGCGTATTTCCACTTTATAAGAAACCCAACGTTGGAGTATTTAGAATTTACAAAAGTACAAGAATTAGCAACACTTTTATTTATAAATTCAGCTCTTACCGCTCCCATAGTGCCTCTTAGGGACGGGAAATGCAAACTGACCTCTATATCTGCCATACAAACATCATATTAATGAACTTCAATTAAAAGAAGTGTTTGAAACCAAATACGCAAATACGTATGGACCAGGAGTGCCAATGTTTGCGCGTTTTAAAGAGCAGTGGGAAAATATAAATAAAAGACAAACCATGCAGTCCTGACATAGAACATTAAAAAGTGGCTGGCAACATATCCGCTCAAGTCCAAACTGCATCAAGTTGTTTTGTTGTGCTCAAATTAAGGAAAATCGACCCAGAGACGACTTCAAGGAGTTTCTTGAAATTGTATTATAATACCTTGGTGAAAATATTCCTAATAATCGTTTTAGCCCACCAGGATCCATCAGTCATGCTCGATGGATGGCAAAAGGCATATATTGCCTAAAAATGTTTTAGGTTTGACCCAACACAATTTACGCTAAATTTTGGTTTAGCGCCTCTAAAGCAGTGGTCGGCACCCATTGCACCCAGGGGCATAATGAAATTGGCTATTTGCACGTAGACAACGCGAATGTCAACGAACCTCGCAACTGAGAGCATTAACAATACAAATATTTTATTTAGTGTCATGGTAGCATTTAAAAAAGCGGGTAGATGAAGCTATGTTTTAGAAAAATGTAAAAATGTTCCCTCTTTCTGCCGACCACTGCTCTAAAGCCATAGAACCTCCAAATAATGATTTGAATTTTTTAAAGCGATTGCTAATTATGCTTCAAGAAGAGATTCTCTCACATCTTTGGTATCTCAGTGGTGAAGCAGTTGCACTATTTGATTCGAATATCTCTTGTCAAATAAAACGAAAAACGGCAAATGCAAGGAGGAAGAGCTATCTGACGAAAAGATGGACGAATCGTCCGACGAAGGCAGCGAAGAAAAATAAGACGATGATATCGGGGAAGATTATGACTCGGGGGATAGCGGCGAAAGTGGCAACAAAGATTGTGATCATCCAGTACACGTTGTTGGATTCGAAGGTGTGAAAATAATTAACATGGAATCAAAACAAGTAAATCCAGAACTTATAATATAAGAGACACCAAAACTTTTTGCACGCTTCGGATTAACAACAAATTTCATTGGTTCCGGTCCAAACACTTGGGAAAATTGTGAGGAATACCAGCAAGCGCTGTAAATATTACTTCAATTACATGTTTTCAACGACGCTGCCGAAAGAGGCGTAAAATTAATAGAGGACTATAACAACGTATTGTGCCGTAATGGAGACGAAAAAATATTACCCGAACAAAGATGAAATACGACGTAGGTATGTTGGGACAAAAAGTAGGGGGCAAAAATTATTGGGGGTCAGTCTGCATTTCCCGTTCCTAAGAGGCACCATGGGAGCGGTAAGATCTGATTTTATATACAAAAATTATAAAAAATGTGTGGGAACCCCCTTAAGACTTAAAAATAAGGGGTAGGTTTGTTTGGGGAAAATGTTGGGGCTAAAAAATATTGGGGGGCAACTTTCTTTTGATTTTATAAAAAAATAAAAAAAATGTGTGGGGACCCCCTTAAGGCTTAAAAATAGAGGGTAGGTTTGTTTGGGGAAAATGTTGGGGCTGAAAAAATATTGGGGGTCAGTCATACATATAAATTTTCTAGGGTCATCCCTGCGCCAGTTAGAGCGGTGGGAGCAAATTTTATAAAAATGTCATTTTGTGTGGGAGACCCCTTAGGAATTGGAGATACGGAGTTAGCATATTCAGATGAAATGTTGGGGGCTAAAAATAAATGGGGAGCGGTCTTGCTAATGACCCCTCTAGGAAGCACCGTTGGACCGGTAGGAGCTGATTTAATAAAAAAGATTAAGAAAAAATAACAAAAAATGTATGGGGACCACCCTAACGGTTGAAGATAGAGGGTATGTATGTTCTAAGAAAATGTTGGGGATGAAAAAATATTGGGGGTCGGTCATACATTTGATTCCTCTAGGGTCACTTCTAGGACAGCTAGAGAGGTAGGAGCAAATATTTTTTAACATTCAACCTTTGTATGGGAGCCCCCTTAAGGAGAGGAGATAGGGCTTAAATATATTTGGCAAAAGTGTTTGGGGCAAAAAAATAATGGGGGCCGGTCTCACATTTGAGCCCTCTAGGGGCAAAACCAGGGGAGTTGTGGGGCTTTTTGTGGATTTTTTCCCATGTACGCCTAACTTTGACCCCGATGAGCGACCCCTAGATCCTATCCGACATCCCCCATTTTTTGGCTCATACACTTTTTTTACGAACCTCACAAAATGAGGGGTTCTAGCGATTCCAAATACTGCTGCTTAAAATCTCACACAACACTATCCCACCCTTAGTGTTTACATTTAAAAAACGGATTTTGCGACAAATAGCAGTAGGGCCTAGGTTATAATATATGTATATTTTTTTTTTCTTTGTTATAATACATGATTAGTTACTCTATCTATATTATCTATCCCTTTCTTTTTTTTCATCTTTTTCTTCTTTCTATTCTATCATAAATTTCATTTAGCTATTTCTTTTTTTATAACTTCTTTTGGAAGAAACCCTATGTAATAGTTTAAGCAATCATATATGGCCTAATATACTAGGCTCGATTGTAAAATTGATTAAATATATAAAAAAAAAAAAAAATAAATCCAGTCTAACAAATATATAGACCAAAACGGAGCCAAAATTTGGTCCATAGTATCGCCTACCATTGGCGTAGATAGCCCTTTCTAAGCCCCCCCCAGAATAATTTTAGCCCCCCCCAGAATTTTAATCATTTACAATTTTTGTTTTAATAATTTAATGATTTCATTAATTTTTGCAACAATAAATAATAATAATGAGTCTTTAGGACTCGTTATGATTATTCTACGAGTCTTAAGGACTCGTAATGATTATTATATTAGATCTAATAGTTTTTCCCATTGAAAAATAGTCTGAATTATTGCAAAAAGTTTTTATATGAATCTGATGTTTTTGTCAGTAATAAAAACTTCACCGAATCTTAGGATTTTTACTCCAGGAAAACATTTTAAGTTCTTTGATTTAAAAAAGTTTATAAATTATAAGTGGTTTTTTATAGACAAAAGTTATTGGAAGAAAGAATCTGAGAATTTTGACTAATAATCATCAACTTTTGCAATCATCAGAACTTTTTCTTGAAAAAAAATCATAGTAATCTAATGATTTTACTATAGGAAAAACATTAAAAATCTTTAATTTTCATAACATATTTGGGAGTTCTAAATTTCCGAAAAATCTTCAGAATCAAAAATTGTTTAAAAAAAAAAATATGAATTTTTAACCGCTTTCGGAGGGCATTCGTTTCTAGGACACCTAGACACATGATGAAGGGAACGCTTCAGAAATAGGTCTGGGGTTTTCTATTAAAAAAAAAAAAAAAACAACAAATTCAAAAAAATCTGGGGGGCTTTAGCCCCCCAGATTTTTAGGCGACATTGGCTTCCTACGCCAATGTCGCCTACTCTCTTTACATACGATGACCCTAATGGGCTCTAATTTTGAATCCAAAAAAATTGGTGGTCCCGAAAATTTTAAAAATGCACATATTAACTGCCTATACGACAAAAAAATGTGAAGAGTGTTAGCGATACTATGGACAAAAAATTGGCTCCGTTTTGCTCTATCTTGGTTAGTTTTTTTAAGTTTTTTATGCAATGAATGAATAAGCCATTCGATTTTTCAAATTGAATGAAAAGAAAATCGATTGCATTCGCAAGTGAATGCATTCGATTTTTAAAAGTCGAATGAAAAAAAATCGAATGCATTCGATTTTTGAAAGTCGAATGAAAAATAAAGCGAATGCATTCGATATTTATAAATCGAATGAGTCTAAAGTGAATTCAGTCAATTCGCTAAAATGTGATTGGGGAATGCAATCACTAAATTTTCACTCAGAATGATGAATCGAATTAAGGAATGAAATCCTTCGAAGCTCTGTTGTGTGCCAAATTAGAGCGTGATCGAACAAATGGGCGTAAAATGCCATGCCCCTTTGTATTGAATTGAATTTTATTTCTGCATGCTCCGCAATAACGAAAAAACTGTTGATTTTATTTTAATTAAATTTTCAGCACTGATAGTGTTAACCGAGTGTGGAACTATAGGCCATGTTATACTACGATTGGAAAAAGGGACGTAAAATGCCACGCCCCTTTGTACTATACTGGACATTGTCTGCCTGTTTCACAATCACACAAAAACAGCTAAACCGATTCTCTTGAAATTTTCACTACATACAGTGCTAACCAAGTGCATATGCAGGCCATATAAGATCGTTATTGAAAAAAGGCTCGAAATTGCAACGCCCTTAGTACTATACTGACCACGATTGAACAAAGAGGCGTAAATTGACACGCCCCTTTGTTTAATACTGAACGTTATATCTGCCTGTTTTGAAATCACGCAAAAACGGATAAGCCGAATCTGTCACTACTGATAGAACTAACCGAGCGGGAACTGTAAGTCATATGTATAGCGCGATTCGGCAAAAGGGTTTAAAATATAACTCCCGTTTTTCATAAATAAAAAGTTATTTCCTCCTCTTTCGCAATCACACAAAAACGACAAAACTTATGTCAATGAAATTTGCAGCACAGATAGTATTAATCGAGGATGCAGCATGGAACTTTAGACTATCACGATTCGATAAAAAATGCGTTAAATGACACGCCCCTTTGTACTTTACTTAACGTTATGTCTGTCTGTTTCGAAATCACGCAAAAATGGCTGAACCGATTTTGTTGAGATTTCTCTTTAGATTGTGCTAACTGAGGGTGGAACCAAAGGTTACTAGCTGGACCCTGACCCGTGCTTTAGTTTTGTCCGACACTATATTTAAATTAAGATGCAATATAAAACAGTTTTTTTCTTAGGGCCAGCAACGCGGACCGGGTATAGCTAGTATATTATAATTTTTTTTTATAAAATTACAACTTACGAATTATTCATTGAATTGTTCATGGCTTCCTTCTTGTCCCAAAAAAACCCTTGTTGTAAAGGCGTCCAATTATCATTTTTAGGGTTATAGCAAATTTGTTTTGCTCGACAAAATTTGTATCACAATTTTTATGTTTTTTTTTTAATTTTAGTTATTTTTCTTTTATTACATTTTAAATTTTCTTTCCAGAATACATTAGCGGTTCTCACCCTTGATAGAAAACAAGAAAAGAATCGGAGAATTGAAGAAAACAAGAAAATGTTTGACAGATACAACAACAAAATACATGGTGGCTTGTTTTTCTCATTTTCTTGGTTTCTTCTTTTCTACATAGAAAATTTCTTCGACTTGATGCTTGAGTAAGTTGAAGTATGGAAAAAAATAAAAGTTCCTAGACCAACAAAACAGCTGATTAGAGAGGCATTTAATTATTTTGTGATATTTTCAAACTTTTTAAACGAAATTTAAAATGAAACTTAAATTATTAATTATATTTTTATTAAAAATCGCGTTGTTTAATATTATTTCGACGTTTTAATTATGTAAAATAATTTGAGGTTATAGAAAATGTTATTGTGAGAAAACTTTTTTAAATAGTTGTTCACTCTTTAGTGGAAAAAATCGGTAGAAAACTTTCTTGAAGGAAATTTCCTCAAAAGTTTTCTATGAAGGGTGAAAACCGCTATTATATTTTGTATGTTTCTGGTTCACCGTTCGTTTTTGCGTGTATGTTTATGTTTGTACACTCATAGAAATATCTTAGTAGAAAAATTAGTAAACCCATTCTAGATCAAGTTTTACAGAATATTGCCGTATTCAACAAAAATTAATGTTGATATCGTTGAATAATTAGTAAATTTGAATCAACTATTTACAACGCTTATACAGAATTCAATAGATAAAACCAAAAAAGAAAAAACAACCCTGTTCGTTCAATTTTGTATTATCAGGTTGGTAGCAATGCATTGCAATGTGAAATTTGTTTGTCTCTTTAAAATTATTTTATGTGTTCTTTCTTATAAAAATATTTAATATTATAAAAATAAAAAAATAGGATCTGATGATCAGATTCTGACCTGTAAATATTTGGTAAGTAATAAAATACATTGGTTACTTTATGTATTCATACTACACTGATAGAAATTTGTACATGACAATAATGAAAATCTACATTAATGTTATGAAAAATGACGTTAAAAAGGAACCTATGTAGGGTTTCATAGAATTAATGAAATAGGTATCATAAAATGTAATTGCAAGAACAAGTTTCATTAAATTAATGAAAATTGTTCATACAAAATATACATTGTATTTATGAAAATTTTGCATTACTTTAATGAAAAAAGTATTTAATTCTTATGAAATACTTTCATTGAATAAATCCTACTTTTAATTTTTGAAATGAAATACTTTCATTTAATAAAAGCTACTTTTATTTTTAAAATGGAATATATTTATGAAATTGTAAAGAAGGTTTTATAAAATTAAAAATAATAAAAATGGGTTTCACTTTGTTTTCTCGCACAAAATTTTACTCCAACCTTAATTGTAATACGTAATTAAAACTAATATAAGACAGCACGAATTTAGTAAATAGAAAAATAATATTTTTTTTTTAATTTCATAAAAAAGTCTGAAAAAATCACAAAATCACCAAGTTAAAAAAACACTTTCATATATTTTTTATTTTATCTATATATTTCACTTACAATTAGTTTTCTCACACAAAATTTTACTATAAATCACGCTGTGATCAGCTGGTTTTGCGCGCGTAAACTAACAGACTAAACAGACGCGACACGACAGGTGTCAAAAAACAACAAATTTTGTAAACAAAACTTAATGAAATTTTTTAATGAATCTACGAAATCTAATGAATCAAAATTAATGAAAATCTTACACTATATGTATGAAATTTCATTCAGCATATGAAATATTTCATTGTTGTAATGAAACAACGTTAATGAATTCCATTCATTAGCGATATGAAGCGTTTTTCTATCAGTGTATATTATAATTTTTTTTGTTTTTTTTTAAGGTTTTTGATTTGGTGTCATTAGAAAACTGGAGAATGGCTTACGAGGTGCATAACATAAATAAACGAAGTGTGTGTGAAAATCTTGTTTAAATATTGCAGCTTTAAAAGCCGGTGATAATTCTAAAAAATATTGTGATTTATACTTAATAAAAGAATATTTACAAATAACAACAAACTTTTTTTTTAATAAAATTTCTTATATCAACAAAAATATGAGTTAATAAGACGATGTGTGTCTTTTTGTATTTCAAAGTATTCTGATTTTATTTATTTTCAACTTTCAATTTATAAACAAATTTAAAATCAAAGATAAATAGTTTCATAAAATTTAAATAAAAGTAACAAAGTATTTTCTATAAAATAACAGAGATGGGACTTCATAAATACAGGAGTCCCACATACTCCCCCTCATAAAGTTAAAACTTTAAAGTACAAGACAAGTTTTAGCTTTATGCAAAACAAAACCCAAATACTAATTTACATTATATAACTTTAAAACTAGATGGTTAACACGATCTGAATTATAATGCATGCAAATTTCGCAAGGGGTTGCGCACTCCCCCTGGATAAAACCAGTATAGACAAAATTTCAAAATTAAAAAATAAAATTTTTTATCAAAACTCTTTGGTCACTCTTTTATAACTCACCCGGGAAACCGGCTAAAGTCAAAAGATTGACAGAAGAGATTAAAATAATAAAAAAAAACCAGAAGGGTAGTCACAGGGTACCTGGGTAAAACAAATAGTAAAATTAAAAAATAAATATTTTTATCAAAATTGACAGAAGAAAAAACAAAAAGAAGTAAAAAGATCAGAAGGGCAGTCACAGGGTTACCTGGGTTACTACCACCTTCTACGGCTGGATGAATATAAATATCCACGCGATGCATTATAATAAAAATCGGTTAAAACTAAGATTCAAATGCAAAAAATCCGAAAACTGGGTAACCAAACCGGATACAGCAAACGAAATCCCAGGATACCGGATAACCACGCTGGATATATATACAAAACAATGATGAAACGTTGCACTGGATACAAATGGATAACCGCACTGGAAACGTTAGTCCCGGATACTGGGTATCCAAACCGGAAACAACAAGTGCAGAACGGTGTTGACCAAACAAATGTATAATAATGTCAAACCAGGATAGAACCACTGGATATATTGACTAAGAACCCTGGATGTATTTACTGGATAACCAAACCGGATAAAATTAAACAAACCAGGAAAACCACTGGATAATAAGAAAGCATACCAGGATACTGGAGAACCACACTGGATAAAAATGGGATACTGTTTTGAGCCAGGAAACGACCGGATATTAAAACAGTATTGAAATGTTGATGATTAAGCTGGATAACCAGGATATGAAATTTTCCGGTGAGCCAGGAATTTGTAGACCGACTGGATAACCAGGTTGTAAAATGTTTCCGGTAATTCAGGAGTTCGTACCGGCAGGAAATATTTAAATTTCCTCAAAAACAAGGGATACAGCAGGAACACGAAAAAATCTTTTTTTCAAAATTTTATGTTGGGCGCCAATAAGACGATGTGTGTCTTTTTGTATTTCAAAGTATTCTGATTTTATTTATTTTCAACTTTCAATTTATAAACAAATTTAACTTTTAAAGAGATAAAAAGAGAGTGAGAGAATGGATTTTGAATTTATTTTTGGGTGTTATAATAAAACCAAAATATGGAAATAATTTTACACCTAAACAGGTGTTTATTTGAACAAGGCAGGACTTAAATTTCTCCAAAAATAAATAAAACAAATGTAAGGTTATGTTTTTTAATATTTTTGTGTACAGACCAAATACATGAATAAAGTTAAAATCCAGAGGACTGTTGATTTGTCACCCAAACTCAGCACAACTCTGCATAAAATAAACTGCTACTGCTTCTATATTAAGAAATTATTTCTGGGGGTAGGCACCGTCGTAATCTAAAAATTCCATCTCTCTGCCTTCTGCTTCAAGATTCAGCTGGCCTAAAAGTAAAGTTAACCAAAAATCAATTAAAACGATTGATAAACGTTTGTAGTCAATACTTACTTGATATTTATATTTCGGTCGGAGTAAAATCTTCACTTTCTGGATCTCAAATTTTGATAATATAAAGATTTTACTTTTGTGTACATTGCTAACCTCTTTTCTCACTTTCATTGAATGAATAAGCATTTTTTGTTAACTCAATATGACAGCTGTTTTCAATTCCTTGTTAAGTGTTTATCTTAAACTTGATGAAATACAATTTTTTGATGCCGTTTGACGTTTATTTTTATAAGTTTTTCAAGAGAGAAATTTAATTATTTTTTGGCATCAAAATAAAACTAAAAAAAATAACATAAAGATAATCAAATTTTTAATCCCTATGTGGTTTAGCATATAGCCCATTTCGGATTTAACTTTGAGTTTAATTCCAAAGTAGTTTAAAATGTGCTCCGCTAGGTTTTAAATATAACCCAAAACTTTTTACTGTGTATTACCAGTTCCAGGGCTGGCAAGCACACTCATAGAAATATCTTAGTAGAAAAATTAGTAAACCCATTGTAGATCAAGTTTTACAGAATATTGCCGTATTCAACAAAAATTAATGTTGATATCGTTGAATAATCAGTAAAGTTGAATCAACTTTTTACAACGCTTATACAGAATTCAATAGATAAAACCAAAAAAGAAAAAACAACCCTGTTCGTTCATTTTTGTATTATCAAGTTGGTAGCAATGGATTGCAATGTGAAATTTGTTTGTCTCTTATAAAATTATTTTATGTGTTTGTTTCTTATAAAAATATTTAATATTATAAAAATAAATAAAAATAGGATCTGATGATCAGATTCTGGTCTGTAAATATTTGGTAAGTAATAAAATACATTGGTTACTTTATGTATTCATACTATATTATAATTTTTTTTTTGTTTTTTTTTTAAGGTTTTTGATTTGGTGTCATTAGAAAACTGGAGAATGGCTTACGAGTGCATAACATAAATAAACGAAGTGTGTGTGAAAATCTCGTGCAGCTTAAAAAGCCGGTGATAATTCTAAAAAATATTGTGATTTTTAATTAATAAAAGAATATTAACAAATAACAACAAGCTTTTTTTTATTAATAAAATTTCTTATATCAACAAAAATATGAGTTGAGTTTACAAAAAATACGAGTTGATTTACAAAAGAACGAGTTGATCAACTTTTACAAAAACTGACAACAATTTTTATTGAAATCAACATAAATATTTGTAGGGTCAAAATCAACAATGATTTCTGTTGAATTTACAACGATTTTCTTTGGGAATACAATGATTTTTGGTTGAGTGCAGGACTCTGAATACCTCTAATGAAACTGATTCAGAGAAAGTTCTCAATTATGTCTCTGAAACTGAATGTTAATGTTTCAGAGAAATGAAATTATAAGAAAATTTACTCCAAAAAATTATTAAAGAAATTTAAAAAAAAAATTAAGAATTCTGGTTTCTAAAAGAAAAATCCGTTAATTTCAGAGTCATTGATTACATAGATTTTATATAAATTTATCTATTTAAAAACAATCATGTCCAGAGACATAAATATTTTATATAGAAACAAATAATCATACTGCAAATTTTTCTAATGCAGGTCTCAGAAAGAAAATTTTTCAGCTTCTGAAAAAAAGTATCAGGTTCTGATAATTATATCCTATCGAAGAACTAGATATTGTGAGATTTTTTTCATTTCGTATGTCTCAGATTTTATGAAATTTTTTAGTTAGGTCTCTCTTGGAATACTTTTAAAGCCCTCCTGGTCCCTGCGTACGTTTGTGCCATCAATTATTAAGATTTTTAAACAAAATCTCTGAAAATCACATACAAAATGATCAATAGAAGTCGAAAAATCAACAATTTCAATGAAATGAAAATTCCAGGGAATTACCGCTCTATTTCCCGGGATTCGGGATCGAAAATTTATGGGAATTTCCGTGAAAAACTCTATAGCTAATACACACATACATTATTTAAAAAAAACGTTATATTTTTTTTTCAAAAAACCGTTACCACACGTTACCACGGCTTTTTGAATGCAAACAAATTAAAAACAAACTGGGTAAGATTGAATACAATTTCCACAAGAAAATTCTAAACCTCGAAATATCACAGACTAATATAAACATTAAAATAATAAAACACAAACTACATCAAATGAGAAAAGGGATAGAAAAAATATTGATAGAAGAAGACTACACAACGTTCATAAACAAACAAACGAACAGAACAAAATACATAAAGAATAATACGAAAGAGAGTCAACAGGGTAAATTAGATACACTGAAAGAAAAAGAGTTTAAAATGCATGGCCTAACATTCAATGAAAATTGGTTTGAAAATCTAACTAATTTAGAAATTCTATTCGAATGCCAATGGATGCTTTCTTTAGGAAAAAAGTTTGCACTACCAGTGGATAAACACAACTTCTCGGCATTACACGTTATCGCAGATATCGAACAATGCATACAGGCTATAGAGGACAATGGGGAAAAAGAAAAGGAAATTGTAAGGACAAAACTGGCAAACAACGTAACAAGATTCAAAAGGAATATAAGAAATACACCTAGGGAAAAACTAATACTCACAATTTTTGAACAAACAAGAAAATTTATGAAGAAACATGATGACATTATTATCATACAGGCAGATAAAGGAAACAAAACGGTTGCTATGTACAAAAATGAATATATAGAGAAAATGGGAGAACTGCTACAGGATAAAAACACTTACAAGACAACAAGAACGGATCCCACATTAAAACTACAAAAAGAAAACAACAACATCGTGACGGAACTATATAAAAATGAGTATATTGACGCATGGCAGAAAAAAAACAGTTAATTTGCTCTGCAGCCACAGCCCCAAGGGTCTATGGGTTACCAAAAATCCACAAAACGTTAATTCCACTTAGACCAATAGTGTCTTCCCTACAAGTACCATGCTACAATCTTTCAAAACACATTGGTCAAATTTTAAAATCTACAATTTCAGAAGAATACAATGTCAAAAACTCATTGCAACTTAAAGAGCAGTTGAGCAACATAAAATTAAAGGAAAATGAAATACTTGTCTCATTTGATGTCGTATCCTTATTTACTAATATTCCTATACAAAATGCAATTAAAATAATAATGGGCAAATGGAACACAGTTAAAGATCACACAAAGATCCCAAAATCAAGTTTTTTAAGAATTCTACAATTTTGTTTAAGCGACAACAATTATTTTAATTATAATGACAAAATTTATAATCAGGTCTATGGAATGCCGATGGGTAACCGTTTATCTCCCACAATAGCTGACATAGTTTTAGATAATTTACTTGATGACACAATCCTCGAACTAAAAAATAACAACACCAAATTTAAATACATATCCAAGTATGTAGACGATATATTAGCCATTATAAATAAAGACGATAAAGACATAATATTAAAAACCCTAAATTCCCAACACCCGAAAATAAAATTCACTATTGAAATTGAGAAAGGGAAGGAAATTGCATACCTAGATGCAAAACTAAAACGAGAAAATGATAATATAACTTTTGATTGGTATGCGAAAGCGACATCTTCTGGTAGAATTATGAACTACCATTCAACACAACCGAAAAACCAAATTATAAACACGGCAAAGAATTTTATATTTAGGGTTCTTAAAATAAGCGACAAAAAATTTCATAACAAAAATACACAAATAATTACAAAAATTCTCAAGGACAATAGCTTTCCAATTAAGTTAATTAATTCACTAATTAATGAAACCAGTATAAAAATTTTTAATAACATCAAAAATTCTAACACAGATACTACGGACAAAAAGATTTTTTACAGTGTACAATATGTACCGGGGTTAACAGCATAGAAAAGATTAGAAGGTACGCAGTGTTGTATTTGATGTATTTTCCAATATGGTGGCAAAATGCTTGTTCTTCCCCATCTCACACGTATTTAATATCAAATTAGATTCTTTGTTTATAAAAAATGGAATTTGTCTTTCATTTAATTAAATTTATTATTTATTTTGCTTTATTCAACGTTTTTTTTTAAAGATAATTCGCACCATTGATAGTTTAAAACTTTTTTCTTCTCTTTTGTTGTTGTTCTTCTTTATGTTGCATTGTTTTTATTAAACGTCAAAAGTTACATAATGTGCTGTCACTAATACTTATTCAAGCGAAATACGACTCGGTTTCAATTCTATTTTTTTCTATGGTTAACAGACAATAAAAGCATGAAGAACACAATGAATACGGAAAAAATCAGTTTTGCATACACACCGAATACAACAATAAACAAAATATTTTCTAAAATAAAAACCCCAATTCCTAAACAACAACAAAGCAATGTGGTGTATAAAGTAAGTTGCGGGGGTAACGAAGAAGAATGCTGCAATCTGATCTATATAGGAACAACTAAACGAAGTGTGGAGACAAGAATGAATGAGCATAAAAATGACATTATCAAAGGGAGAGAGACAAGTGCATTAGCCATGCACATAAAAACAACTAACCACACAGCTGATTTTAACAATATTGAAGTTCTTGATAAAGTAAACAACGAGAGGAAGAGATACACAGTGGAAAGCTTAAGAATACAAAAAAACATAAATACAACCATGAATTTAAAAGAAGATACTAATAAGATCAACTCTAGCTACAGTGTTGCCATACAATGAAATTTACTGTGATATTATATTTTAAGCCGTGTTTTTTATAAAATTTTATGTTAAATGTTTAATGTTTTTTGTTTTATGTTTAATGTAAAATAAAATTAATTCAAATGTGATTTTAAAATATTTATGTTACTGTAAGTAAATGAAATATGTTTTTAGTGTAATGTTATTGTTTTTAAAAATATTGTTTTATATTTTGAATAGACGCCTCTTGAAAAAGTCAACAAATAATTGACGAAACGTCGAGGAAAACTTGTAATATAAATGCATTTTTATTTACATTGAAGAAACCATAGGTCGGACTAGCTTAAACAACACAACAAAGATTAAAAAACTGACCAAATTTAACTAAATTGAAGGACGTTACATTTCAAATTTCATGCTATTTAGCTATTAAATAGCTACACTTTTTTCTGTTTTTGAATCTGGTGTTTTCTGGAGATTTTTTCTTTTGATTTAGCGGGTTTTTGTCAAAGAAAGTTGGCATCAGTGGTAGACGCAAATTAAGGTATGAACAGAACAAGCCCGGCACGACTTTTTCCATACGATTTGACAGTTAAAAACCGTGACCGGCACGACAAAAAATTAAAACTTATTTTATTTCATCTCCGGGTTCTCTCAATCTCTCTCCCTCTCACACTCCAGGGTTGCCGCATTTTCACAACAATTTTTAATTTTTTCATTCACAATGGTGTAACAAACGTACAGTAGTGCCAACTTAATCACATTGACTATGTGACAAGCGATTTTTTCCCGTAAAATTACTCTAATTTTATTAAAAGTTGGCACCACTGAACAAACAAATGACATTTTTTGCCGTCGCCGTCCCCCGTCATTGTTTTGGGCCTATATTCTCCGGCAACGGCAACCGTCCCCCGTGCCGTGCTTGTTCTGTTTCTACCTTTAAATAGTTTTGGTTTGCGGGAAAATCACTGTTGCCAAGTTGGAGGTTTTCCCGCTAAATCTAGCGCTTTTTGTTTGGATTTAGCGGGGGAAAATTGGTTTTAGCGGGAACGGTGCTTTAGCGGGAAAATCTAGCGCTTTTTATTTGGATTTAGTGGGACAAATTTAGAGGTTTTTTCCATTTTTTTCAATCGAAAACGGGAACAAGTCTAGTTGGCAGACATTGCTCCTTTTTTTTTTTTTTTTTTTCAAAAATAGGGATGAAATAGGTGAATCCAAAAAAAAAAAAAACATTTGTCGGAGGCCCATGGTTTCCGAGTTATGGGCCTCCAAAGATTGGAGCTATAATTGGAAATATCTTATGAAATAATGGTCCGATTTGGTCGAAATTGGTTTCATTCGAAAGCTTATTGAAATTCCTTTAATATGACATTTAAAAAAGTTGGATCCATTAACCCATTGGGGAGCAACAGCAAATTTTAGATTTTTAAACTGGACTTTTTGTAGTAAAATAATTTTATTTCAAAATTAGGCCTTATTAGCCTATATATTTATGGAACTAGGATTAAAGCTTAGATAATAAGCTTTAATTTGACGTTTTGTTTGACCCATTAACCCTTATAGAACCGGAGATATCAAATGTTGAACATTGATAATTTATTTATTTTTTTGAATATTATTTTGATTTAAGTGTTGAAAAAGTTCCATTTTTAAAAATCGCTCATGTTGCTTAAAAAACAGCTTGTTTTCATTTCTTAGCGTTCATATTTTATGAAAAGTTTACCTCATTAAGCTGAAATTTGTAGGAAATTCGGGAACTCTGTTAATTTGTTTCACTTATTGCCTTTTTTTACAAGTATATTAAGCGAATTCTGGAAATTTGCTGGCCAATTATATGATCCCATGAATCCGTGCACCGAATATCATACTATTCGAGAATTAGCCGAAGAAGATCCATTGGAACTAGACTCTGGTGATGAGAATTTATTAGACTCTTCCTTATCATCTTCAACAAGCCAAGAAAGTGAAGATCATATTGAGGAAGATATAATTTTAATAGACCCTCTAATATAGTATTAAAACTGTTTCTAAAACATTATAGGAAATAATGTTTAGAAAAAATAATGCCATTATTTGGAAAAAAAATCGCGCGAGCTTGCGAGCGCGGCGAAAATCAGCCATATCTGGAAAGAAAAAAAAAAAAATCGCGCGATTTTTTTTTTTTTTTCTTTCCAGATATGGCTGATTTTCGCCTTTTTGGGATTTTGAAAATATGGCATTATTTTTTTAAGAAATCTTTCCGATTTTCTACTTGTAAATATATAGTATAATGTTATTAAATGCGAAAAAATTAAGTACAAATAAAAAAAATAAATTTTATCAATGTTAAACATTTGATATCTCTGGTTCTATAAGGGTTAATGGATCGAACTTAATGTCAAATTAAAGCTTAAGCTCTAAGCTTTAAGCTTGGTGCAAAAATATATAGGTTAATAATGGATAATTTTGAAATAAAATTATTTTACTGCAAAATGGCCACTTAAAAAATTCAAAATTTTGTGTTGCTCCCAAATGGGTTAATGGATCCAAATTTTGTAAATGTCATATGAAAGGTATTTCAATAAGCATTCGAATGAAACCAATCTCGACCAGATCGGACCATTATTTCAGAAGATATATCCAATTATAGTTCCAAACTTTGGAGGCCCATAACTCGGGAACCATGGGGCGCCGACAATTTTTTTTTTTTTTTTGGACTCAACATTAAAAGATCTATCTGTAGTATTTTTTTTTTTTTGGATCAGAGCAATGTCTGCCAACTAGACTTTAGCCAATTTTTTCGGCGGTTTCTTGCGCGTTTTTAAGGAAAAGTAAATTTTCGTAAAAAAAATAATTTGGAGGTTTTTTTTTAAATTTTTCTTTTTTGTCAATCAAAAATGCCAAGTTTTTCGGTTTTCAGCGCTTTTTTTTGTAATTTAGCGGGAAAATTTTAAATTTTCCCCGCTAAATTAGTTTTTGGAGGTTTCTAGCGCTTTTTTCGTGAAATTTAGAGGTTTTTGGTTAAAAATAGTTGGCAACAGTGGGGAAAATATGCAAATTGACAACAGTGTTGACTATAGAGTTGTCTTGCTCATACACATTGCCTTGTTTTACAAGAATCACGCCAACGTTAGCAATGCAGCCAACTGTTAAAATACAAGTTTTGCTGAATTCTGCTAAGAGTTAGAAGTGAAAAATTTTTTCTCTTGTTGAAAATTGCCAAATAAAAATATAAATAATAGTTAATAACATTTATTATTGGATAAGAGTTAATTTGGAAAACAATTTACTAAAAATTTGGAGAAATTCTACAAATCTTGTTTATATACCATGAAAGTGTTCTAATTTTTTTTTCGTAATGGCGGACGTTCGTTGTGAGCATTGGTGGTCGGAATTAGTCGGGATGTAGTGAAAATATAAAAAAGACAAAAATGTGTATAGAAAATAAGTAAAAATAGTGTAAGAAAGGTAAAATTAATATTTAAATATATTTTTGCATACAAAAAGTAAACAAAAAATGGAAGCAATAATATATTATTATAATTTGTTCGATTTCAGATCTGTAATTTATAACTATACACTTTAACAATATTGGGATCTTGAACAAAAAATATAAACTTTTTAAGTTTTAACAAAAAGTGATTCTTTATTTATTACAAAACTAGTTATTTTGTTAAGCAAACTGAACAATGAGTGGTCGAGGAAGTCGAAAACGGGGTAGACCTCCAAAAACCCCAAATGATCGTGCTAGTGGTGCTAAGTTTAATTATCAATTGCTGAAGAAACCAAAATATTTAAGTAAAACAAGCGAGTCTCAATTAAGCACACCTTCAGCATCGCGAGCTTCATCGCCACAGGAAAGTGACGGGAGCCGCAACAACAGAAAATCTCTAAACAAGGGTAGAGGACGAGGACGAAAATCAAATGCCAATTCTTCATATTCTAATAGAAAAAGTAAGTTTCTTAAATTTCTCTTTAGATACGATATTTTTTAAATACTCACTGGGATATTCATAATGAGTAAATAAAATCTAATGTAGGTTTATTTGACTGATATTGCATAAATATTTGTCAAATAAACCTACTTAAAGTACACTTTAAGTATTATGAATAAAGGCCTCAAAGTTTTACAATAGGATAGAATCCTTTTGAATGTGTAAAATTGTTGGCTTCAGGATTATGTCCACCCGGGTGAAAATTACCATGTATGTTCATATATGATGCATATATGGATGTCCATATATGGTCCATACAGGTGCATATCCGTAATTTGAGGGTGCATGTACATTAATGATCATACATTGTCATACATGAATTTGAATGTATAATTTTTTTCCATAAAACGTCTATTAATTGAATTTTTTTCAAATATCAATAGTTTGTGTTATTAATAGTGCCGAGCCGAAGCCGAATATTCGGTCGGACACTAATGGTTGTATCAAATAATATCTAATTGTATTACTTTAGATCAAAAAATATAAAAATTGATACAATTTGATCCTGAATTTGGTCAAATCTAATTAGATCAAATTGATCTTATAATATCAATTTTTATATAATTTGATGAGCAAAACCAAAATACGAATCTAATCATATATGAAGCAATATCTAACCATATAAAGTGGATCAACCGTATCAAAGTGATAGATACAATTTTATATAAATTTTTACGGAAGCATATTAACTCATATAAGATTGTACCAAATTATATATGATTAGACCAGAAAATTTTTACTCGGGCATTTAGTTTTTTAAAGTCAAATGAAAAAGAGATCGAATGCATTCTATATTTTAAAATCAAATGTAAAAAAAATCATTCGATAAATTATGATTGGGGAATGCAAATGCCGTTTATATTCGCCTATTGAATACAAAAATTATACTCATTCTTGATGATGTATGATTATTAGAGTCCGACCGAAATACTTTTTCAGACTGAACCCACCCTAGTAAAAATATTATGCTAATTTTACTAAATAGATCTAATTTGATCCGTAAAATGGTTGTATCAAATAATATCTAATTGTATTACTTTAGATCATAAAATATAAAAATTGATACAATTTGATCCTGAATTTGGTCAAATCTAATTAGATCAAATTGATCTTATAATATCTATTTTTATATAATTTGATGAGCAAAACCAAAATACGAATCTAATCATATATGGAGCAATATCTAACCATATAAAGTGGATCAACCGTATCAAAGTGATAGATAAAATTTTATATAAATTTATACGGAAGCATATTAACTCATATAAGATTGTATCAAATTATATATGATTAGACCAGAAAATTTTTACTCGGGCATACATGAATATGAACTTGGTCCAATTTTGCAAAGTTCTGCAGAACCCAACCTTTTTAAAAAAAATAATTTTAAGACCAACTACCCGAGTAAAAAAAGTTATATGACTTTTATGTAAATCCATATTAATTTTGATCCGAAAATTGGCGGATCGAATATTATACGATTATATCAAATTCTATTATTTTTGATAAAATAATATCAAATTTGATTAAGTTTGATCCCAAAAATGGGTCTATCTAATTGTATTAAATCATATCTTATCTGTTAAAATTAGATAAATTTTTATATAATTGGATGAAATCTGGTAAAATTTTTTGGAATTTTAAACGTGAAATTAGAAATTATTTTATCAGATTGGATACATTATCAATTAGAAGAGTTTTTATTGCATTCTTCGGGACTTAGCAAATCCCGAGTAAAAAAAATGATATGACACAATATATAATTTAATATGGGTTCGTGTCTATTTTGATATAATCTTATACGAAAAATGGTTTCATAAGATTTGGTCGAATATTATCTAATAATATCAGTTTATATAACTTTATATCGACTTTGATACGAATTTTGGTCTAATCCAATGATATAAAATTATATCCAATTATATTAAAATTTATACAATTTTATAAATCGGATGTTTTTTTTTAGTTTTTATTAAAAAGTAGAGTCCGACCGAATATTCGGTTTCGGTCTCGGTTTCGGCCGAATAATGGGGTTTCGGCCTCTATTCGGTATTCGGCAAAATTTTGGCCGAATATTAGCCGAAACCGAAACTTTTTGGTATTTTAAAAAATATGTAAAAAGTCGCTGAATTTTTTGATTTCGTATTTCATTACACTTGTTTCAGTTCAATTGAAGAAAATGTTACAAGTTTATGCAATAAATGTAAAACTGTTTCAGTTCAAAAATTATTTTCTCCTAATCTACAAACGAAATATAAAATTATTTTTGTAAGTTTTTTAAAAAACATATTTTTTTTATCAAAAATACAACAATTCCTATGGTTTAAAAGCATAGTATGCTGTATATTTATCTTTAACAATTTTTTAATAATTTTATTCATGACAGGCGGTAATTTTTTTAAGTTTCGGTTTCGGTTCGGTTTCGGCCGAATATTACTTTTTCGGCCGAATATTCGGTTCGGTTTCGGTTCGGCCTGGAAAACTGGTTTCGGTCGGACTCTATTAAAAAGTTGAAAAACTAAAATAAAAAAAATCAGTTCATGAAAAAAACTTAGAAAAATTTCATAAAATGGCGTCATGTTAAGTTTTATATAAAACACTTAGAAAATATTTTCAAAAAAATTTGTCCTTGGAAAAACTTAGAAACAATTAAAAAAATGGAGTCATATAAAATTTTATAAAAAAACACTTAGAAAATATTTGCGATAAAAAAAATGTTCCTTGAAAAAAACTTAGAAAAAATTTAAAAGATGGGGTCATATAAAATTATATATAAAAAACTTAGAAAATATTCGTGACAAAAAAGTGGTGCTTGAAAAAAACTTAGAAAAATAAAAAAATATGAAGTCATATGAAATTTTATATAAAACACTTTGAAAATATTCGCGATAAAAATATGTATGATAAAAATAATATGAAAAAAATTAAAAATTAATGGAGGTATATAAAATTGTATATAAAACACTTAGAAATTTAAAATGATGCATGGGGCTAGATGTTACAACATATAGTTATGTATGGTGATATCTTAAAAAAATCCGCCTCAAAATTTATTATATAAATTTATCTCGCAAGACATAGTGTCACACATGATCATATATGAAATAATATGACTATATAAAACTATATAAGATCATATTAAATTATTTTTACTCGGGTTATTAAAAATTTGTCATTTTTTCTAAAATCATTTATAAGGGATTTAAATTTTCCAAAAAAATGTTTGTATCTTAGAAAATTTAAAAACATTTTTTCGGAACTCAAAAACTTTTAAAAAAAATTAAATTTCTCATAAAAACATTTGCAATGATTTTTTACTCCAAAAAAATTGCGAAAAAAATTTGTTTCCGGGACTTTGGAAAACTTTCATAAAATTTTTTAGGACTTTAATTTTTTTTTTATTGTCCGGGACTTAGAAAATTTTGAAAATTTTTTTCGGGATATAATTATAAATAAAATCATATATCTTTTTATCTGCCATATCTAAAAATTCCCGACCTTCCCGAGTAAAAAAGATCTGATATAATCATATATGCAATTATATAATTATTTATATTTATATATGGTTATGCATGAACTTTGATATGGACATATAAGTTTATATATAGCATTGTATATTTCCTTATTTTTTAATATGATAACATACATATTCCTTACTATTTATATACCGATCTATATGAAATTAGATATGACATATAAAGTCGGGAATTTTTAGATATGACAGATAAAAAGATATATGATTTTATTTATAATTATATCCCGAAAAAAAATTTAAAAATTTTCTAAGTCCCGGACAATAAAAAAAAAATTCAAGCCCTAAAACATTTTATGAAAAAGTCCCGGACACAAAATTTTTTTGGCAATTTTTTTGAAGTAAAAAAATCATTGAAAATGTTTTTATGAGAAATTTAATTTTTTTGAAAAGTTTTTGAGTTCCAAAAAAATGTTTTTAAATTTTCTAAGACACAAACATTTTTTGGAAATTTTAAATCCCTTATAAATGATTTTAGAAAACGAAATTGAAAAATTTTTAGTAAAAAAATTCCGAAGAATGCAATAAAAACTCTTCTAACTGATAATGTATCCAATCTGATAAAATAATTTCTAATTTCACGTTTAAAATTCCAAAAAATTTACCAGATTTTATCTAATTATATAAAAAATTATCTAATTTAAACAGATAAGATATGATTTAATACTATAAGATAGACCCATTTTTGGGATCAAACTTAATCAAATTTGATATTATTTTATCAAAAATAATAGAATTTGATATAATCGTATAATATTCGATCCGCCAATTTTCGGATCAAAATTAATATGGATTTACATAAAAGCATATCTGTTCATATAAAATTAAATATTGCGTCATATAACTTTTTTTCACTCGGGTTATATGTCATATGAAATTTCATATAGATTAGTATATAAAGAGATATGGATATGTATGCTATCATATTAAAAAACGAGGAAAAATTCAATGCTATATAAAAACTTGTATGTCCATATCAAAGTTCATGTATAACCATGGTTATACATGAACTTTGATATGGACATATAAGTTTATATATAGCATTGTATTTTTCCTTATTTTTTAATATAATAACTAGGGCAAGTACTTTCATGAAAATGCATGTTTTTACTCGTTACTCTAAACATGACATAAATAAAATATCTATCCGAATCAAACAATTTGCAATAAAATGGCATCGATTTGTAGTTGCATATTTTTGCATATTTTGGTATAAATGCATATTTTTGCATATTTTCATATAAATTTTACTTTTTTTAAGTTTCATCAACATTTTTTTAAAAACTCATTTTAAAAACCTTAAAATAATCCAAAACCGATCTTTTTTTTTTCTGTAAAAAAATATTATTTTCTTATAGAAAAGATATTCTGAGACAGTTTTTATAAGAATATGTTTCTGAAAATAAAATTTTTAGATTCTTAAAAAAATCTTGGTTTGTGAATTGTATTTCAATAAAAAAGTTTTTGATTTAAAAATTTCTTACAGGAAAATTGTTTCAGAAATGTTATTCTCCTGGTCAGGTTTTTATTGAATATTAGCGAAATTGGCTCACGAATTCACGTGTAAGACAAAACGCTTAACACGTTTTAATAGAGATTGGTACCCACAGAAATATTTTACAAAGTGTTTTTGTGACTCAAATAGTTTTTAAACTCAAACAAATTTTACACCCAAAAAATATATTTTTTTACAAAAATTACTAAAAAAGTACTTGACTTAAAATAAAGTATTTTTAGTAACATTTTTTAAACATTTTATTTAGTCGATTTTTAACTTTCTACTTGTTTACTTTTAAATTTTGTTCCACAAATATTTTTTGACTCGAACAATAAAACTTTTAAAAAAAATTTGTTCAATTAAAATTTTTTATAACAAATTGCGTCAATAAAAAAAACTAAAAACTGTGTTCAATTAAAAAAAACATTTGTTTGATATTGATAAGTACATTAAAGTATTTAAAAAAATCTATTTTTTGTTCATTTTTAGTAAAAGCAATTAACTTTTAATATATATTTTTAAATTTTAAATGCATATTTATTGAATTTTAAGCGCATATTTTTGATTTTTAGATGCATATTATAGGCACATATTTTCGATTTTTAGATGCATGAAAGTACTTGCCCTAATAATAACATACATATTCATATCTATTTACATACCGATCTATATGAAATTAGATATGACATATAAGGTCGGGAATTTTTAGATATGGCAGATAAAATGATATATGATTTTATTTATAATTATATCCCCCCGAGTAAAAAAGATTATATATATTCATATAAAATTATATAAAGACATCATATATAATCATATATAGTTTAATGCGAAAAATGAGTCGATAAAACGATATAAAAACTTATCAAACTTGATCAAATCTCATCAAATTTGATATAATTTTAATATAATTTTATATAGTTATATGCGAAAATTGGACCCTTTTTGAATAAAATTGATGAAATTATATATAATTAATAGGGATGAGATTTTCATGCACTAAAAAATCGAAAATATGCGCTTAAAATATGCACTAAAAAATTCAAAATATGCACTAAAAACCCTAAAAATATGCACTAAAAAATAAAATTTGTGCAATAAAATTCTTGTTTTCATTCGAAAAACTTTTTAAAAAAAGCAAAAAATAACACCGGGGTTAAATAGTAACATTTAAAACTTTATATAAGCAGGGTTTTTTTAGAAATTAGGACAATCTATAAAAAAAATTAAAAAGCAAAAAAAAAAATTTCTTATTTTCAAAATAAATTTTTAAAATTTAAACTAGTTTTTTGAAACAAATAAATTTCAATTTGTGTTTTTATAATCATTTTATAATTTATATCAAAATATGCAAAAATATGCACTTAAAAGTTGGAAATATGCACAATATATGCACTTAAAACCAAAATATGCAAAAATATGCATTTTAACCAAAATATGCATTTTAACCAAAATATGCAAAAATATGCAAAAACAAATCGATGCCATTTTAAAGCAAATTTCTTGATTCTTAAAGATAATTGGTCAAAATCGTTTTCAGACTATCGACAAAAAACATGCATTTGCATGGAAATCTCATCCCTAATAATTAAATATATTTATATATAAGAAAAAAATTTCCCCTAAAACGCAAAAATTGACAAAAAAAAATTGTTTCCAGGATTTAAAAATTTTCAAAAATATTTTTAGGACTTTGAAAATTTTCAAAAAAAAAATCTGGACTTAGAAAATTTTTTAAAAGTTATATCAATTATATGTATTTTTTTCTTTCAATTTTGCATCAGTCCTAGAATTTTGGGACTTAGAAAATTTTAATTTTTTTTGTGGACTTAGAAAAATTTTCAAAAAATATATTAAATACCCAGCAAAAATTAAACGAAGTGGTTCAAAAAGAATTAGTGGTTTCACTACATACAAAGTAGCGATAGGTGCCGAACTTCATATTCCGTAGGAAGTACTTTTAAAATCACTTCCAAAAATGCTACAAAATAACAATAAAAACATCTTTCACCAGTTCTTTGCTTAATAATTTTGAAGTACCTTTTTCATATGTTTTTTAGGAATCAAATCACCACACCATATGAACTTCTTTTTCAACTGAAACAATTAGAATGAGGGTGATACACGAAGTATACAATTTTTTCTACGTCCAGCTTCAAATAGATTTAGGTTTTGCAAAAATGGTGAAAAAATTTGGTAGTGGCATTTCATTTCTCTTTATTTAGAGCTTAAAAATCGAAAAGACGAAAATCGATTATTGATTAAATTTTCAAATTTCATATCTTATATAAAAAAAAAAATGGTCCTAAATTAAATAAATACATTTACGAACTAAAGCGGATGTTGCTGCATCACATTATTAAAGATTGTTTAAGCTTTTTAGAAAATTGAGGTATAGGCTTGTGGTCAAAACAAACTTGTGAATCAATTCGCCGTGAATTTTTATAGTTTTGTGATCTCTATAATTACTCCTTTTTTAATTCGAAGTATATACGTTAGATTATCAATGAAATTAATTTTTCTATCACGTAAGGTTTTTAAGATATTCGCGTTTTAATATTGAAATATTTGGGTCTCCTCTGTAACGTATTCTTAAGTTGCTCAAACACAATAGAACTCGATTTAGTAAAAATAAGGCATCTTTATTTCAAATCTGACATCCAAATTTTTCTATCGCGTACTATTTTTCAAATATTGGGGTTTGAAAAACTCAAACTCTACTGTTACGCACTTATATTCTTTACAAATCACACTAAAATTTTCAAACGCGAATATCTCAAAAACAGAACATGCTTGAAAATTGTGGATTGCATTTTTGGAATCAGAAGGTCCATTTTATATGAAATCAAGTCCTATTTCATGGAAGCAACGTAAGAATACGTAACAGTGGACCCCTAAAAGTGCTTTTTTTACTTTTTAACAGCGAATATCTCAAAAACGGTACGTGCTAGAAAAATTGACGGTAGATTTGGAAGCAGGAGACCAAAATCTATAAGGACCAGTTAGAAATTTCACTGGAAGGTTTTTGCTGTCGAACAGTGTTTTTAGTGTAAATATTACAAAAAATACTCTTTCAATCAATCTTACAAAAATAAGTGAAAATGAACTTCTAATTTAGAAGTTCTAAATCACCAACTAAAAATGACATAATCACACACAAAATGCCAAGAAATATGTACTTCTAAAGAAGTGATGAAAAAAGTGCTTTCAAAAGGTCAAGTTATATTAACATCCGGATCACTACTTCAGAAGTTGTGATAAAAACACTAGTGATATATGTTATACTTAAGTGTAAATCTTTCGCCACTGAAAAGTGGCGATAAAAAGAACATACTTTGTGTGTCACGCCCATATTAAATTCATCAATGTTTCAGTTGAAGAAGAAGTACATCTGGTTCATAAGTTGTGGTGAATTTTGTAGTGAATGGTAAGATATTTTTTGCTGGGCCCAGCAAAAAAAATCGAAGTAGTTCAAAACGAAGTAGACTTAAACTACCCGTGTAAAAAAAAATTGATATGGTATCAGATATAAATTTATCTCATACCATATCTGATAGCCATATCTAATTAGATATGTTAGATCCGAAAAATGGGGACAAATCTCGGATCTAATTGTATCCAAACTGATATAAAAAGATCTGAAATAATCATATCTAATTTTAGATAAAAATTAAATTTATACACTCAAAAAATTTCATAGGTAAAATGAACGAAATACTTCGTACATTGTACGAAATATTTCGTGGTTTTGCCGGAACGAAATATTTCGTAATATTTACCTATGGCATTTCGTAAATATTACGAAGTTTTTTTAGTGATATTTACGAAATAAATACGAAAAAATTTCGTAAATTTACGAAATATTTAGTATAACTACGAAATATTTCGTAAAAATACTAAATATTTTCGTACATATTACGAAGTTTTTTTTTGTAAATACGAATTATGTTTATTTTTACGAAAATATTTCGTAAAGTTACGAAATATTTTGTATAACTATGAAATATTTTGTATAATTACGAAATATTTTGTAAAAATACAAAATATTTTTGTACATATTACGAAGTTTTTTTTTGTAAATACGAATTATGTTTAGTTTAACGAAAATATTTCGTAAAGTTACGAAATATTTTGTATAAATACGAAATATTTTGTATAATTACGAAATATTTCGTCAACATACAAAATATTTTGTACATATTACGAAGTTTTTTTTTTGTAAATACGAATTATGTTTATTTTTACGAAATATTTTGTATAATTACGAAATTTGAGTACATTCCGTCCGGAAGTGGGATCGAATATTTTTTAAAAACGTAAAAAAAATATTTTTTCGGAACTAAAACACTTCAAAATATTCACTGTAATTTAAAGCGGTTTCTTAACGAAAAAAATAGTTTCCCGAGCAAACATTCAATTCCATTTCTAAGCGGAATTGACTCGGTGACATGCCCGTATAACTTTTCACTAATGTCGCAACACCTAACAGACTGCATTGAAAAATATATCTTGGGTGATTTGACTTTGTGTTATGCTGAAAATAATTTAAAATTAGAAACCGTAAACAAAAATTAAAAAGAGAAGGAACAAATTTTTGTTATTCCATTTTTTTTAATTGTTAAATCTGTTAAATCTAGTAATTCAGATAAATAAATCAAACCCCTTGATTTTGTGATTTTTTTTTTCCGAAAAATATTTTGTTAAATTACGAAATATTTCGTAAAGATACGAAGTATTTCGTATTTTTTTGGCTACGAAATGTACTTCGTAAAATAAACGAAATTTGTATTTTTACGAAATTCCAAGTTTTCGTAAAATTACAAAAATTTCGTAATATGTACAAAAATTTCGTAATATGTACGAAAAAAATTTTACGAAATAATACTTCGTATTTTTATGCATGAAATTTTTTGAGTGTATCCAAAATTTAAAAATAATATGAATTTTAATCGAACTAATCCTGAAAATTTATAAAATGTTAAATAATTACAAATATTTTGTTTATTAATTTTTGTTTAATTTTTTTTTATTGATAAAAAAATTAAAATACAATTTCTTTTAAAACTATAAGAAGGGTGGCAGTCCTGGTTTTTGCAAGAAACAAAAATCCCTGGTTTAAAAAATTCACAGTAAAACAATGGCTATTTTAAAAGCATATTTCAGCGTTTTTTAATGCATCAAAGTAAAAATTTGTGGAGAGAATCAGGAATCAAAAAAAACTAGCACATTTCTTAACTTTTTCCAAAATCTGATCTGAAACATTCATAAAACAGTAAAACTACGGATATCTTGAAAGCATATTTCCCTTCCAAATTTTGATTGCTCGTGATGTTTGGGATAGAAAATTGTTAACATCTTCGATCACGGAAGCCAAGGATTTGAATATATGAAATATGCTTGGGAATGAAAAGGTTCCACGCCTTTAGTTGTTTCATCGTTAATTTCTCTTGGCAGCACTCGCAGGGTCTTTTAAATAAAATTAAAAATACATACATTGTAAGGGGTGGTCCAATAACTAGTATCTTTTTTAAAATGCAATAAAATGATCAATACTCAACTTTTTTTGGAATGTTATGGCTTTATTTAAAAGAGCAAACATTCCCGTTTTTTATGGCAAACGACTTCATTGATGCGTCCTCGGCTTGCTCCGCTGTATCGCGTTGCAGCGCAGTACTGCGCTGCCAAACTGCACGTTTTTCGAAAAAAAGTTTTTAACCGAAATAAGGCACTCAAATGAGGTTATGTTAACAAACAAATTGCTACATCTTGGGAACGTAAAACTCGCACGGTATTGTAAAGAATCCAATTCATCTATAGGAAGCAACAGATTTGAGTATCAGCATCATTACATAATATTTTCAAAAATAAAGCTGAAAACCCCATTTTCGTTAAAGATGAGCGCTACAGAGCCATGATTACCGACTTTTTGTTGGCCGTAATAGAATATATCAACTTGGAATACATTTATTTTCAGAAGGATGTCGCAATATGTCCCACAGTCCATCAAACAATCGATATTTTGCGCACTTAGTTCGGAAATCGTGTTTTTAGCCATATTCGCGGTGACAATTGATCACTTCAGAGCTGCCGATTAAAACCTTTAAACATTTTTTTGAGGGTTCTCGTGAAAGATTCATGCAACATGGAAAATCCAGAAATGTTCTAGGGCCTTTCGACGAATATCGTTCAAGCCATTCGTGAGATAGAACCAGAAACATTAGAAAAATGGGTGCCGAGGATGAGCTACTGCGAAGCTAACCCAGGCAGCCGCATGAATGAAGTCGTTTGCCATAAATAATGGGAATATTTGCTTTTTCAAATAAAGCCATAAGGTTCCAAAACTATTGAGTATTGTTCATTTCATTGCATGTTTTAAAAAGATACCAGTTAATGGACCACCCTGTATAAGCAAAAGTAATTTTTTTTTTACAATAAAAAATCAATACTTGCCTTTAATATTGCCAATCCATTTTCGCGATAGTAAGCAGGACCATTCCTTCAATTATTTTGATGTTTAATTGTTGCCGAAATTTAAAAATAAACGTAATAAAATAAACAGAAATTTTTTTTGTCTATTTTATTTGAAAGAAATTTCAAACAACTACAAAAAAAAAACAAACAAAAATATTTGATTTTTTTATTCAACACTTTTGATTGAAAATAAAAACCAATAATAAAATGAAAATTCACAAAAAAAATGTAATTGCAAAATTTGAAGTAATAAGCGGTTTTAATTATATTAGGGATGTTCACTACACCCGTTTACAAAAAATTTTTCAGACGTTAACTGAATTTAGATCTTGAAACAGATCTGGATATATCTCGCTATATATATCAGATATAATAGAATGTAACCCATAACGTAGGCATATACAATACAAGATATGATTGTATATAGTTACAGATATACCATATCTTGTTATATATAATTACTAGGGATGAGATTTCCATGCAAATGCATGTTTTTTGTCGATAGTCTAAAAACGATATCGACCAATTATCTTTCCGAATCAAGAAATTTGCGTTAAAATGGCATCGATTTGTTTTTGCATATTTTTGCATATTTTGGTGAAAATGCATATTTTTGCATATTTTAGTTTTAAATGCATATTTTGTGCATATTTCCAACTTTTAAGTGCATATTTTGGCATAAATTAGCAAAAACACAAATTGAAATTTATTTGTTTCAAAAACTATTTTAAATTTTAAAAATTTATTTTGGAAATAAGAAAATTTTTTTTAATTTTTTTTACAGATTGTCTTAATTTCTAAAAAGTCTTGATTATATAAAGATTTAAATGTTACTATTTAAACCCGGCGTTTCTTTTTGCTTTTTAAGAAGTTTTTCCTATGAAAACAAAATTTTTATTGCACAAATTTTATTTTTTAGCGCATATTTTTAGGTTTTTTAGTGCATATTTTGAATTTTTTAGCGCATATTTTAAGCGCATATTTTCGATTTTTTAGTGCATGAAAATCTCATCCCTAATAATTACATATAATATCATATCTAATGAGATATGGTCACATCTAATTAGATCCGATTATATCTAATCTTTTTTACACGCCCGAGTAAAAAAGATCTGATATAATCATATATGCTATTATATAATTATTTATATTTATATATGGTTATGCATGAACTTTGATATGGACATATAAGTTTATATATAGCATTGTATTTTTCCTTATTTTTTAATATAATAACATACATATTCATATCTATTTACATACCGATCTATATGAAATTAGATATGACATATAATGGCAGATAAAAAGATATATGATTTTATTTATAATTATATCCCGAAAAAAAATTTCAAAATTTTCTTAGTCCCGGACAATTAAATAAAAATTAAAAAATTTTCAAGTCCTAAAAAATTTTATGAAAATTTTCCAAAGTCCCGGAGTAAAAAAGTCATTTGGAGTAAAAAAATCATTGAAAATGTTTTTAGGAGAAATTTTATTTTTTTGAAAAATTTTCAAGTTCCGAAAAAATGTTTTTAAATTTTCTAAGACACAAACATTTTTTGGAATTTTTAAATCCCTTAAAAATGATTTTAGAAAAAAATTACAAATTTTTAATAATTTGCTAAGTCCCGAAAAATTCCGAAGAATGCAAAAAAAAACTCTTCTAATTGATAATGTATCCAATCTGATAAAATAATTTCTAATTTCTCGTTTAAAATTCCAAAAAAATTCACCAGATTTCATCTAATTATATAAAAATTTATCAATTTTTACAAGTAAGATATGATTTAATACAATTAGATAGACCCATTTTTGGGATCAAACTTAATCAAATTTGATATTATTTTATCAAAAATAATAGAATTTGATATAATCGTATAATATTCGATCCGCCAATTTTCGGATCAAAATTAATATGGATTTACATAAAAGCATATCTTTTCATATATAATTAAATATTGCGTCATATAACTTTTTTTTATTCGGGCGGGTACTTAAAAAGTAGCAATTCCCGAGTAAAAATTTTCTGGTCTAATCATATATAATTTGATACAATCTTATACGAGTTAACATGCTTCCGTATAAATTTATATAAAATTTTATCTATCACTTTGATACGGTTGATCCACTTTATATGGTTAGATATTGCTCCATATATGATTAGATTCGTATTTTGGTTTTGCTCATCAAATTATATAAAAATAGATATTATAAGATCAATTTGATCTAATTAGATTTGACCAAATTCAGGATCAAATTGTATCAATTTTTATATTTTTTGATCTAAAGTAATACAATTAGATATTATTTGATACAACCATTTTACGGATCAAATTAGATCTACCCAAGTAAAAAATATTATATATATTCATATAAAATTATATAAAGCCATCATATATAATCATATATAGTTTAATGCGAAAAATGAGTCGATAAAACGATATAAAAACTTATCAAATTTGATCAAATCTGATCAAATTTGATATAATTTTAATATCCCGAGTGAAAATTTTCTGGTCTAATCATATATAATTTGATACAATCTTATATGAGTTAATATGCTTCCGTATAAATTTATATAAAATTTTATCTATCACTTTGATACGGTTGATCCACTTTATATGGTTAGATATTGCTCCATATATGATTAGATTCGTATTTTGGTTTTGCTCATCAAATTATATAAAAATTGATATTATAAGATCAATTTGATCTAATTAGATTTGACCAAATTCAGGATCAAATTGTATCAATTTTTATATTTTTTGATCTAAAGTAATACAATTAGATATTATTTGATACAACCATTTTACGGATCAAATTAGATCTATTTAGTAAAATTAGCATAATATTTTTACTAGGGTAGGGATAATTTTATATAGTTATATGCGAAAATTGGACCCTTTTTTGTATAAAATTGATGCAATTATATATAATTAAATATATTTATATATAAGAAAAAAATGTTTTTCCCCAAAACGCAAAAAATTGACAAAAAAAAATTTGTTTCCAGGACTTAAAAATTTTCAAAAATATTTTTAGGACTTTGAAAATTTTCAAAGAAAAAAAAAACATCTGTGGCGGTGTTCTGTAATTTATGCGAAAAGTTTTCGCATCGAAAAACATGAAACAAAAAATTCCAACGTTTCTCGATTCTGGAAAAAAAGTTGTTTCTGTATATCAATGCGAAAACGGCAGCATTTTTATTGGAATATTCCAAATCAGCTGTCAGAAAGGTAAATAAGGCGAGAAAAAATAAAAATCACAACAAAAAAAACGCAATTTCACATTTTTTTTTAAACAACACTCGTAACATTGGCAAACAAAAATGAAATAATAAATTAAATTATAATGTGTAGTATATCATTAATAATATTATTTGATAGTATTTTCTTGAAAAAATATTGTTTTTTATTTATTATAACTCAAAAGTTGTTTAATTTACGAAATATCGCACCATTTTTAAATGTGAGTGATTTTGACACTTCAACTTCAAATGTTTTCGATCAATTGGTTTACAGAAACAGTTTTTCTCGCATCTTTCCAATAATTTTGAAAAAAATCATATTTGACAGAAAGTTTCCGCATAACAAAATTACAGAAACAGTCGAATGCGAAAAGTCAGGTTTTGTGCTGATTTACGATGTTTCTGTTTCGTTTTTCATGTTTCATGTGAGAAATCTTTCGATTCGAGAGTTATAGAACACCGCTACTGGACTTAGAAAATTTTTTGTATTTTTTTTTCAATTTTGCATCAGTCCTAGAATTTTGGGACTTTTAATTTTTTTCAAAAGTTATATTAAATTATATGTAAAGGACTTAGATTTTTTTTTTTTTAATTTTACTCATATAAGATAACATATAATTTAAAAACAGTTGCATAAAGTTTTATATAAAATTTCTTCAAATATTTTGTTTTATCAAATTATATAAAAAAGAAGACAGAATTTTAAAGTTCATATCGCTCATTTACTTGTATAGTGTCATAACTCAAAATGTTTGATTTTGCAGAAAACCTGTTTAAAGTTTACAATTGAAACTTGGTTTACGTTGCAAAAGGCCCGTGAGTAGAAAATGTTATAATGGCGTGTTCTCTTCTCAAACGTTGAGTTTAAAAGATATTAATATGAATTTTTGACACAATATAAAGCAGGATATAACAAATAATTCTGTATTGTTTACCCAAAATCGACATATTTTGAGTTATGACACTATACAAGTAAATGAGCGATATGTATTTATATAAACGAACTTTAAATCATATGTTATTATATAAAAGTCAATATTTTCTGTTATATAATTTTATATAAAAAACAAATTAGAAGTGCAAATATATAAAATCACATATGATGCAACAAAAAATACATATAGTTTTACAAAATAATATATGTATATATAAAACTATATACAACTATATATGATCTTTTTTACTCGGGTATTTAGTAAAATACCCGAGTAAAAATTTTCTGGTCTAATCATATATAATTTGATACAATCTTATATGAGTTAATATGCTTCCGTATAAATTTATATAAAATTGTATCTGTCACTTTGATACGGTTGATCCACTTTATATGGTTAGATATTGCTCCATATATGATTAGATTCGTATTTTGGTTTTGCTCATCAAATTATATAAAAATTGATATTATAAGATCAATTTGATCTAATTAGATTTGACCAAATTCAGGATCAAATTGTATCAATTTTTATATTTTTTGATCTAAAGTAATACAATTAGATATTATTTGATACAACCATTTTACGGATCAAATTAGATCTATTCAGTAAAATTAGCATAATATTTTTACTAGGGTAAGCATAATATTTTTACTAGGGTTAGTGAATATTTTTTGTTGCAAAAAAAGTAGTTTAAAATAACATCCAAATATGTCAATAAGAAGTGAAATAATATGGATTTCACTACTTTAGAACACTATATTCGGAATGAGTTTTTTTTAAAAATATTTTTCAAACGTAATAAAAAGAACATATTTATTTAATAGAGTTTTCGTTTAAACTATAGTTTTATATATAATTGAAAGGCAACAAGTTAATATTTGATAGCCCTAGTAAAAATATTATGCTAATTTTACTAAATAGATCTAATTTGATCCGTAAAATGGTTGTATCAAATAATATCTAATTGTATTACTTTAGATCAAAAAATATAAAAATTGATACAATTTGATCCTGAATTTGGTCAAATCTAATTAGATCAAATTGATCTTATAATATCAATTTTTATATAATTTGATGAGCAAAACCAAAATACGAATCTAATCATATATGGAGCAATATCTAACCATATAAAGTGGATCAACCGTATCAAAGTGATAGATAAAATTTTATCTAAATTTATACGGAAGCATGTTAACTCATATAAGATTGTATCAAATTATATATGATTAGACCAGAAAATTTTTACTCGGGAGGTTAGAATTCCAGAAATAAAAACATTTTTTTATTTTTAATTTGTTTAGTCTTAAATTTGGTGCAAACTGATTTTGTTTTTATACCTTTTAATTACAGTATAGGGGGTACACCCACTTTGTCATTCCGTTTGTAAAACATCGAAAAATCGGTCGAGGGCCCCATAAAGAGAATCGTCGCCTAAAATGCAAAACAAAGTGACAACACTTTTTTCAAAATCAAGTTATTGATTGTGTTGCATTGTATTAAAATATATGACTCCACAAAGTTTTAGTTCTCTATGCCCTAGTAAAAATATTATGCTAATTTTACTGAATAGATCTAATTTGATCCGTAAAATGGTTGTATCAAATAATATCTAATTGTATTACTTTAGATCAAAAAATATAAAAATTGATACAATTTGATCCTGAATTTGGTCAAATCTAATTAGATCAAATTGATCTTATAATATCAATTTTTATATAATTTGATGAGCAAAACCAAAATACGAATCTAATCATATATGGAGCAATATCTAACCATATAAAGTGGCTCAACCGTATCAAAGTGATAGATACAATTTTATATAAATTTATACGGAAGCATATTAACTCATATAAGATTGTATCAAATTATATATGATTAGACCAGAAAATTTTTACTCGGGTGGTCAAAAAGTACAAGTTTACAATCGAAATTTAAAAATATAATATCTTTTACTTTCAAACATTTGTTGGTCCCCCTATAAAATTATCAAAATGTGATTTGCTAGTTGTGATTAGTGTATTCAAAAAACCGGCCATTTTCAAAAACCGGTTTTCGGTTTATTCGAAAAAGCTTATTGTTGAAAAACCGGTTTTCGGTTTCGATTTTAGCAAAAAAAACGGTTAAACCGGTTTTTTCGGTTTTTATTCTTCAGGGTAAAAATTAATTAAACTTAATTATATTTTTACAAAACGGGCATAACCCGTAGAGTTTCTAAAAATAAAAAAAACCGGTTAACCGGTTTTCGGTTTCGGTTTTGAATACTCTAGTTGTGATACACTTCATTAACTGAAACCATTTCTAAAAATTCAGACCTATCCGATGATAAATGACGGACTTATGAATAAAATTAAAAAAATGTTTCACAACGTTTTTCGCTGCTACTTTAAAAAAGCAAAATGTGTTGGATTTTTGGTGACGATATATTATATTGATCAGTGATCGATTCTGAGAAGTTCTATGAACATCCCTCCGTCTGTCTGTATGTGTAGTGTATGGGGTATCTCTATTTAATTTGTTACGGTGGCATCACTGTTAGAATGTAACATCTGTAATCTTTACTTACTTGTATTTTACTTTTGATATTAAAAGCCACGTTTTTTATTGAACTTATGTAATCATTAATATTTATTGGATTAAATAAAGTACAAATTCTTTGGATATAAAATAAAGAATATAAAAGTATGTAACACGATGTAGTCCAAAATAAAACAGCTGACGTTTGGTACAAATATTTTTTATAGTCCTAGGTAGGTTAAAATCGAACACAGTGATTCGTTCAAGAAAAAAACGAGTTTTTGGAAAAATCGGAGCAAGGACACGCCTACCCCCCATATATCCTGAAATTTGAATATGTGATTAAAACTACAAAAATGGTCACAAAATTCCCAAACTTTGTCAATGTTACCAATTTTGATATAGTATTTTATGTGTAAATTTTTTTCTATATTGAAGCAAGGACTCGTGTGGCTGCCGTATATCCTTTTTCTTAAAAATATTGTAAATCGCTCAAAAATTACTCGATACCCTTGAAATTTTTAGTAAAAATTTAAATAAGTGATGTCAATGTGTGTGCCAAATTTCGCTGAAATCGGTTTTGTAAAACAAAAGTTATTTATATATCCTTTTTAAAAACTGCAATAAAGTGTTAATATAGTTTAATCACAAAAATAAAATAGAAAGAGTTGTCAACGATTTTCCAAATTTGGTACACTCATAGAAATATCTTAGTAGAAAAATTAGTAAACCCATTGTAGATCAAGTTTTACAGAATATTGCCGTATTCAACAAAAATTAATGTTGATATCGTTGAATAATCAGTAAAGTTGAATCAACTATTTACAACGCTTGTACAGAATTCAATAGATAAAACCAAAAAAAGAAAAAACAACCCTGTTCGTTCATTTTTGTATTATCAAGTTGGTAGCAATGTGAAATTTTGTTTGTCTCTTATAAAATTATTTTATGTGTTTGTTTCTTATAAAAATATTTAATATTATAAAAATAAACAAAAATAGGATCTGATGATCAGATTCTGATCTGTAAATATTTGGTAAGTAATAAAATATATTGATTACTTTATGTATTCATACATGATCAATTGATGATCAATTATTTTTTATTTATTCTTTATATTTATTTACATCTCATTTTTTTAATAAATTCAACCTAACCGAGAACTGGTAACAATGACCGTCGTCTCGTTGTAGCGAAAAAAACCAAGGGTTCTGGTGGGAATCGAACCCACGACCCCCACGTTGAAAGGCTAGCACGCTACCAACTAGCCTACGGGGGCCCCCATGTATTCATACTATATTATAAATTATTTTGTTTTTTTTAAGGTTTTTGATTTGGTGTCGTTAGAAAACTGGAGAATGGCTTACGAGTGCATAACATAAATAAACGAAGAGTGAAAATCTCGTGTTTAAATATTGCAGCTTAAAAAGCCGGTGATAATTTTAAAAAATATTGTGATTTATACTTAATAAAAGAATATTAACAAATAACAACAAGTTTTTTTTTTTTATTAATTAAATTTCTTATATCAACAAAAATATGAGTTGAGTTTACAAAAAATACGAGTTGATTTACAAAAAAACGAGTTGATCAACTTTTACAAAAACTGACAACAATTTTTATTGAAATCAACATAAATATTTGTAGGGTCAAAATCAACAATGATTTCTGTTGAATTTACAACGATTTTCTTTGGGAATACAATGATTTTTGGTTGAGTGTAGGCACCCAGTCAGAAAAATACAATCGCAAAAGCGCTGTGAAAGCGTTGTAAACGGTTCTACAAGCGTTCCATTTACCATCTTGAAAGCGCTTTCAGATGATCCGAATGATAACATCGATCTACGCTGGGTTTAAAGCGTTTTAAAAGCGTTTTAAAAAAGTGCTTTCAAAACGTTTTGTTAAAAGTCATGAAAGCGCTTTTAAAACCAAAAGTAAAGCACTTATAAAGAGCTTAAATACAAAAATTAAAGATATTTTCCAGCGATTGTTAACTCTTGGAACAATCCTATTGCTGAAATTCAACGAAAATTGCATGTTTTTCATACCGTTAACTCTCCAAATAAAGCTCCATTGGTATATCCTCTCTTTAAAAACAAAAAGTATTCTCTTGGCAAAGTAATGGAATCCACTGAAACAAAAGTTGTGTTTTCTTTTATTAATATTCATGGTTTCAAAATTACTGCATCCCATCCTGATAACGCAATTCTACTTAGTAATGGAAATATTATGATAGTAAACCAAATTTTTAGTACAAATCGATCTAAACACACATGTGAAAATATATATTTAAAAGGCAACATCTTTAATGAAATAAACGATTATTTTGTCTATCCAATTCCATCAAAAGAAATAGGACTTTATAACGTTAAAAATTTACGTGAAGATGTTATTGAAGTCAGTGTGCATTAGTGCCCCCCGTTTCCCGGTTCTCGGTATTCCCGGGAATACCGGTATTCCCGGTTCTGGTACCGGTTTCCCGGTTCTAGATATATTCCCGGGAATACCGGTATTCCCGGTTCTGATCCTGGTACCGGTTCTCAAAAAAACAAAAAAATACCACACCATAAAATATTAAGATAACACCATTTAATCAGTATTTGAGAAATATTTAGTTGTGTTTGTAAAATTATCTAAAAATCAAGTATTTTTTTTTTCCTTAAATTCATAAAAAAATAGGAAATGGTGTTTTTCACATGTTTTGTATTATTTTTTGGTAAAATCGAAGAATAAATTTTAATTATACAAAATTTTACAAAATATACATACCGGTAGTCCCGGGAATACCGTCAGAACCGGAACCGGAATACCGGGAATACCGGGAATAATTCAAGAACCTGGAAACCGGTTCCATTTCCCGGTAATACCGAGAACCGGGAATACCGGTATTCCCGGTACTACGGTACTGACCGTAGGCACTAGTGTGCATATTGTAGAAGTTAAATGCATTATTTGTAAATTTTATAACGAAACTATTGCTATAACTCTTTTGCATAAATGATAATAATAAAACTTAAAATAGATTTACAAATTAAAAAATGTTTTATGTTTTCAAAATTTTGCGTTTTCAATGTGGTGGTAGGGAAAAATTATTTAATTTGATTTAACAAAATGTTTTTATAACAATTTGTTTAAAATTGAGTATAATCTAAAATAATACTATACTTGTATGTACTACGAAAAAAATTTAAAAACGTTTGCAAAAACTGCTTTAAAAACATTTAATTTTGAAACGAACATGTATTTTGTTAATAAAGTGCTTTCAAAACGCTTTTCGAAAACGCTCTCAAGGCGTTCGAATAAAGCGTTTTTATAATGCTTTTTTTTTTGATACAGTGCTTTCAGAACGCTATTCGAAAACGTTCGCAAAGCGTTCGAAAATAACGTTTTGAGAACGTTCTTTTTTTGTTACAGTGCTTTCAGAACGCTTTTTTTTTATAACCGTCGTCAATTTCTGCTTGGGCAGGCACAAAATTAATTAATAGAAAAAAATGAAAATTTTGAGCAAATCGGTGGAAGGACATTTATACCTGTCGTATATCCTGAAATTTAAAAGTGGAGTTTTAGACACAAAACTTGATATAAAATTACTTAACTTAGTTATTGTCTTAGAAATTTAGATAACTATCGACGTACAACATTTGTATTTTAATCTGAGCAAGGACTCGCGTGGCTGCCATATATCCTTTTTCTTGAAATCACTGTAACTATTTTAAAAATCTTTCAATTGCTATCAAATTTTAAATATAGATTAGATCAAATGGCGTCAATAAGTGTGCCAAATTTCGTTGAGTTGCTTGCAGTAACCAAAAAGCTGTTAATATATCCTTTTTTTAAATATAGTCAAAAATATAAAAATACATAATAACTGCAAAATCAAAACATTCGCAACACTTATTTCCTATTGCATTACGAAAATAAATTTATTCAAAATAAGTTTTAAGTAAACTCGTTTAATACTTGCTTTGTTTCTAAGTAAATACCCCGTTAATAACAAAAAACTTAAAAAAAATTTTTTTTTTTTGTACTTCAAATTTTTTTTTTTTCGTTTTTTTCAAAAACTTAGTTATTTTTATTATTTGATCGTATAGAAAACAGTCCAGGATGTTAAAAAAATCAATAAAAAATAATTTTTAAGTACGAACTTTTTTTATGTATCTCAAAAAAATTTTTGGTTTTGATTTGGGATACCAACGAAAATCAAATACTGGTTTTAAAGCAAAATGGCCCACTGTATACTTATTTTATCGAATTATTTACTATAAATTTATGGTATACAATACAATAAATCCTTTTATAAAAAAAACACTAAAATGTTGATGTATTTTTTAAATTTATTTACAGTAAATAAAATAAAAAATAAAAAAAAAATATTCCAATTTTTGATTTTTTTAAAATTTTTTTTTTTTTTCAACTTAAAAAAAAAACTTAGTTATTTTTATTCTTTGATATTATAAAACATAGTTAAAGGTACAAAAAAAAAATAAAAAACAAAAAAATTTTATTCACGAACTTTTTTTATGAAGGCCATTAAAATTTGGTGATTTTGGGGATTTTAGTAAAAGTCGTAGATAACTTTTAAAGCAAAACGGCCCACGTACTGCATAATTTTTTTCTGATTTTTTATTATATTTTTACAGAATACTATATAATATATCAATGTGTAAAGAAAAAATACTTAATATTGGATTTTTTTCTAATATTTTTTCCATTAATAATAAAGCTTTTGAAAAAAAAATAAATAAAGACACAAAAAAAACCTAACTTTTTTCCAACTTAAGACAAAAACTTAGTTATTTTGATTGTTTTCCCTTATAAACCATAGTCCGAGCTATCGAAAAAGCGAAAAAAATAATTTTTTGACTCACGAACTTTTTTTATGCATTCCATCAAAATTTGTCAATTTTTGGGGATTCGGTAGAAAAAATATAGATTTCAGAGCATTACAAAAATTTATTTTAAGATTAATTCTAAAAAATTGCAAATACAACTTTTAGCAAATATATTTAAGTAACTTTTGCAAAAAAAAGATCATTGATTTCTTTAAAATTCGATTTTTAATAATTATTTTAGTAAACCTATAAAAATCAATTTTTTGGTTTAAACACAATAGCGTTGAATTTTCATACTTTAGCGCCCTCTTGTGGCAACATATGACTTCCTAAAAATAAGAAAAGTACATATTTCTTTTAGTTTACTATTAAACTGTAAAAATACAAAAAATCATCAACATTGAAGACATACTTTTTTTTTTGATTTTTGCCAATGAAACGAATCACTGTGCGGAGGGGGAAAAGTTTCACCTTGGAGAAGCGAACCAACCTCTAAAACGCAATTTTTTAGCGATCATTGTTTTTTTGTCAAGCAAATGAAACAATTTTATGTCGGATGAAGAATAAAGTCCTGAACTTGGACCCAATTTTTTGAGTTACGAACACTTGTGGGCGTAAAAATGTATGTATAATAGGGTTATAACTTTTTTTGTCAAAAAAAGCTCATCCAACCACGCGATGGGCAATGTTGTACAGATAATAAAATCATTTCTTTAGTTCATTTTCATTCCCCAGGATGATTATTATTTAAAAATTACACTACTGAACAATTTGAAAAAATATTGATGCGACTGGTTAATTGCAATTCATAGTTAATTGCAATTGTTCTACTTATCACAAATCTGATCTCCAAACATCACATCAAGTTTTTGGGAAAATTGATGTCAAAGTTAAAAAAAAAGCCGTTTTGTTCATTTTTGCCAAATCATAGCGGATGAACCCGATATGATAGCGACTTAAAAATAAGTCGAGGCTAAAGCTTAAACATTGCTCTTAAGGATTCTGAACTCTTTTTGGAAACAGCTTATCAAAAATAACGGCAATAAACATATATAATACGATTATTAAACCACATTTCGAATATGGATCAACGGTTTTATACACATGCTGCACAGATACACAAATAAACAGACTACAGAATTTACAAAATAAGGCATTGCGGGGAATACTAAAACTAAATAGGTTTGCTTCAGTAAGATATATGCTGAATGAACTAAAATGGCTTAAAATACATCAAAGACTAGAACTTAATACAATAAACTTTATTCAAAAAATAAAAATTGGAGACGCACCGGAATATTTGATCGAACAAATAAGATATGTTGGAGAGGTTCAATCATACAACCTGAGAAACGCTTTAGATTTCAGGCTTCAACGAGCAGACACAAGCGCGATGCAAAGATCACTATTTTACAAAGGACTAAGCATTTACAACAAGATGACTGATGATGTAAAAAATGAAAATAATATCAATATATTTAGAAAAAAATTTTCAACTTTTATTAAAAATTATAATATAAACACGAGCTAAATTATGTAAAAAATGTAAAATTATTAAATGCAATGTAATTTTCAAAAGTATTAATAAAAAAAAACGATTTTTGCCGTTACAAATCATATGAAAAAAAAAACCTTATTCGAATGAAACGCCACCTTATAGTATAAGGCTTATACACATGATTACAATTATTCTCCTGGTCACAAATTCGGTCTTAGGGTTCTATAGTCGAAAAGTCGATTAATCGACTTTTTGTATGAAAAAGTCGAAATCGACTTTTTTGTTTTCAAAAAGTTGAAAAGTCGACTTTTGCTTTCGATTTTTTCGACTTTTTTGACTTTATCGACTTGATTTTTTTTTTTACTTTTGCCAGTTGAAAATAATTTTTTTCTTTTGAAAAAAAAAAAAAAATCAAATGAGAGCCGAGTTTAAAACCAACTTAAGCTATTGGTATGGTATATCCATGTATTTTTATTTTGTATGTGAAGCAAAAATGTCAATGCCAAATTCATGAGTTAGAAAGTGTTAAGTGCAATATTTACCAATATTTTTGATTATTGTAAACACCTCAGGGATTGGGTTCTATAAATTGATAGTCGACTCTTTTGCTTTCGATTTTTTCAACATATTCCACATTTTCGATTTCTTACCTTCATTACTTTGGTATCCAACATTGATAAATAAAAAACAACCAAAATAGCACCTAAATGCTTACAACAAGTCAAAACTAAACTTTTATTTACAAAAAAATAGACTTTAAAAGTTGGATAAGGTCGAAAAAAAAGTCAAAAAGTCGAAGAAAGTCAAAAAAGTCGAAAAAAGTCAAAAAGTCAAAAAAAGTCGAAAAAAGCGACTTTTTAAAATTTGAAAAAAGTCGAAAAGTCCTAAAATCGACTTTTTAGAAATTGAAAAAAGTCGAAAAGTCGTCTTTTTGTTGCGACTATATAACCCTATTCGGTCTCCATACTTTTTAAGGGTAAAGCTCCAACATTGCTCTTAAAGACGTGTAACTCAGTTCATCAGTCGCTTTAACCTTTGGAGCTCCAATTGTCTTTTAATAAGGTGTTTTCCCCCAAAAACTTTTTTTTTCGATATGACAGCATTGAAATACAATTGGTGCCCAAAAAGTTAAGGCGACTGACCAAATGAGTTCTGCATCTTAAATAGGAAAGTTTTAGCTAAACCCTCGACTTATTTTGAAGCCGCCATCACATCGGGTTCATCCGCTATGAGTTTCCAAAAATGCCCAAAACGGCGATTTTTTTGAACTTTGACCACAATTTTCTCAAAAACCAGATGTGATGGAAAAGTGTGGAAACCGGATTTTTGACCAGCATGACTAATATAATCAAGTGTATAAGGTCCCAGTCACATTTTCGATGTTTAGTAATGTTATTAGTAGGGATGAGATTTTCATGCACTAAAAAATCCAAAATATGCGCTTAAAATATGCGCTAAAAAATTCAAAATATGCACTTAAAAACATAAAAATATGCACTAAAAAATAAAATGTGTGCGATAAAAATCTGGTTTTCATAAAAAAAAAAACTTCTTAAAAAGTAAAAAGTAATACCGGGTTTGAATAGTAACATTTAAAACTTCATATAAGCAAGATGTTTTAGAAATTAAGACAATCTTAAAAAAAAAATTAAAAGAAAACAAATAATTTTTATTATTTTCAAAAAAAAAAATTAAAATTTGAAATAGTTTTTGAAACTTTTAAATTTTAATTTGTGTTTTAATATTCGGCTTCGGCTTCGGCCAAAAAAGGTGTATTCGGTCGGACACTAAATGTTATTAGAACATTGGCATCGTCAGAATCGCTTACTAAATCTACTTCCTAATGAATTCTAAAAATACACTTTTTAAGTAGTGCAAAAATGCTCTTAAATAGTGATCTTAAAGATGTAATTAAACTTTACATACAAAAACTTAAACTATGACAACAGTAAGGGTATTCATTTCAGCTTTTTTTCGGTTGTAAAAATGAAAAATTGTAAAAATGTAACTTTTTATTACAACAAACACATGAAAAAATTTTCCACTTAAAAGTTGCAATTTAAACAACCTATATCCAAGTGTAAAATTATCAGAAAAAGTCACATTTTTCCAATTATTTAAAGCGTTGGACACCAATGTTATTGGTTATTTATAAAAAAATAAACCGACCTAGTCGAAAAGTCGATTAATCGACTTTTTGTATGAAAAAGTCGAAATCGACTTTTTTGTTTTCAAAAAGTTGAAAAGTCGACTTTTGCTTTCGATTTTTTCGACTTTTTTGACTTTATCGACTTGATTTTTTTTTTTTACTTTTGCCAGTTGAAAATAATTTTTTTCTTCTGAAAAAAAAAAAAAATCAAATGAGAGCCGAGTTTAAAACCAACTTAAGCTATTGGTATGGTATATCCATGTATTTTTATTTTGTATGTGAAGCAAAAATGTCAATGCCAAATTCATGAGTTAGAAAGTGTTAAGTGCAATATTTACCAATATTTTTGATTATTGTAAACACCTCAGGGATTGGGTTCTATAAATTGATAGTCGACTCTTTTGCTTTCGATTTTTTCAACATATTCCACATTTTCGATTTCTTACCTTCATTACTTTGGTATCCAACATTGATAAATAAAAAACAACCAAAATAGCACCTAAATGCTTACAACAAGTCAAAACTAAACTTTTATTTACAAAAAAATAGACTTTAAAAGTTGGATAAGGTCGAAAAAAAAGTCAAAAAGTCGAAGAAAGTCAAAAAAGTCGAAAAAAGTCAAAAAGTCAAAAAAAGTCGAAAAAAGCGACTTTTTAAAATTTGAAAAAAGTCGAAAAGTCCTAAAATCGACTTTTTAGAAATTGAAAAAAGTCGAAAAGTCGTCTTTTTGTTGCGACTATATAACCCTATTCGGTCTCCATACTTTTTAAGGGTAAAGCTCCAACATTGCTCTTAAAGACGTGTAACTCAGTTCATCAGTCGCTTTAACCTTTGGAGCTCCAATTGTCTTTTAATAAGGTGTTTTCCCCCAAAAACTTTTTTTTTCGATATGACAGCATTGAAATACAATTGGTGCCCAAAAAGTTAAGGCGACTGACCAAATGAGTTCTGCATCTTAAATAGGAAAGTTTTAGCTAAACCCTCGACTTATTTTGAAGCCGCCATCACATCGGGTTCATCCGCTATGAGTTTCCAAAAATGCCCAAAACGGCGATTTTTTTGAACTTTGACCACAATTTTCTCAAAAACCAGATGTGATGGAAAAGTGTGGAAACCGGATTTTTGACCAGCATGACTAATATAATCAAGTGTATAAGGTCCCAGTCACATTTTCGATGTTTAGTAATGTTATTAGTAGGGATGAGATTTTCATGCACTAAAAAATCCAAAATATGCGCTTAAAATATGCGCTAAAAAATTCAAAATATGCACTTAAAAACATAAAAATATGCACTAAAAAATAAAATGTGTGCGATAAAAATCTGGTTTTCATAAAAAAAAAAACTTCTTAAAAAGTAAAAAGTAATACCGGGTTTGAATAGTAACATTTAAAACTTCATATAAGCAAGATGTTTTAGAAATTAAGACAATCTTAAAAAAAAAATTAAAAGAAAACAAATAATTTTTATTATTTTCAAAAAAAAAAATTAAAATTTGAAATAGTTTTTGAAACTTTTAAATTTTAATTTGTGTTTTTGCTCACTTATGCCAAAATATGCAAAAATATGCAGTTAAAAGTTAGAAATATGCACAAAATATGCATTTAAAACAAAAATATGCAAAAATATGAATTTTTACCAAAATATGCAAATACAGTTGAACCTCGATTATCCGGGTTGCACGGGACCGGACTAAGCACGGATAATCGAAAAACACGGTTGAAAGAGGTTATATATTTTTCTACATTTGTATATGTTCGTGAATATATTGCACGGATAATAGAGGTAAATCACGGTTAATAGAGGTAAAAATAATAACAAAAAATACAATATGTACGTACATGTATGAATTGCACGGATAGTAGAGGTAAAGCACGGATAATAGAGGTAAAAAACAAACACACAGCATGCCGGTTAATAGAGGCACCGGTTAGTAGAGGGCCGGATAATCGAGGTTCAACTGTATATGCAAAAACAAATCGATGCCATTTTAACGTAAATTTCTTGATTCGTAAAGATAATTGGTCGATATCGTTTTTAGACTATCGACAAAAAACATGCATTTGCATGGAAATCTCATCCCTAGTTATTAGTGTCCGACCGAATATTCGGCTTCGGCCTCGGCTTCGGCCAAAAAGCACTATTCGGCCACTATTCGGCTTCGGCCACAATTTTGGCCGAATAGGCCGAATACCGAATAATTGTATAATATTTGTGCTCACGTGTTGAAAAACATACTAAACTAACTTTGAATCACATTAGTAACCCACAAAAACATTTTAATAAGTGTTTTTGCAACTAAAAACATTTTTTACATTCAAAAAAAATTTTCGATCGAAAAAAACTTACACTCTAAAATATATTTTTTTACAAAAATGTCCAAAAAATGTTTTTTGCTTAAAATAAAATCATTCTAGACAGCATTCTCATGCATTTGAGTATCCCGCCGAGTCGACTTTTATGTTTTTCTTGTTTTTACTACATAAATATATATTTTTTTTTAATATTCGGCTTCGGCTTCGGCCAAAAAAGGTGTATTCGGTCGGACACTAAATGTTATTAGAACATTGGCATCGTCAGAATCGCTTACTAAATCTACTTCCTAATGAATTCTAAAAATACACTTTTTAAGTAGTGCAAAAATGCTCTTAAATAGTGATCTTAAAGATGTAATTAAACTTTACATATACCCGAGTAAAAATAAACATATATTACAATATATAACTTGATACAAACATAATAAATTATATATGATTATTAAGGGTGGGATAGTGTTGTGTGAGATTTTAAGCAGCAATATTTGGAAGCGCTAGAACCGCTCATTTTGTGAGGTTGGTAAAAAAAGTGTATGAGCCAAAAAATGGGGGAGGTCGGATAGGATCCAGGGGTCGCTCATCGGGGTCAAAGTTGGGCGTAGAGGGGAAAAAATCCACAAAAAGCCCCAAAACTCCCCTGGTTTTGCTCCTAGAGGGGTCAAATGTGAGACCGGCCCCCATTATTTTTTCCCCCTGAACATTTTTGCAATACATACCTAAGCCCTATCTCCAATCCCTAAGGGGGGTCCCATACAAAGGTTCAATTTTTAAAAAATCTTGCTCCTACCGCTCTAGCTGTCCTAGAAGTCACCCTAGAGGAATCAAATGTATGACCGACCCCCAATATTTTTTCAACCCCAACATTTTCTTAGAACATACCTACCCCCTATCTTCAATTCTTAGGGTGGTCCCCATACATTTTTTTTTATTTTTTCTTAAATTGTCATATTAAATCAGCTCCTACCGGTCCAATGGTGCCTCCTAGAGGGGTCATTATCAAGACCAACCTCCATTAATTTTTAGCCCCCAACACTTCTTCTGAACATACCAATTCCATATCTCCAATTCCTAAGGGGTCTCCCACACAAAATGACATTTTTGTAAAACTTGCTCTCACCGCTCTAACTATCGCAGGGGTGACCCTAGAGATGTTAAATGTGTGACCGACCCCCAATATTTTTTCAGCCCCAACATTTTCCCCAAACAAACCTACCATCTATTTTTAAGCCTTAAGGGTGTCCCCACACATTTTTTTTTTTATAAAATTTGCGCCTACCGCTCCCACTGTGCCTTTTAGGGATGGGAAATGCAGACTGACCCCCATTAATTTTTGCTCCCTACATTTTTTCTGAACATACCTACGCCGTATTTCCACTTTGTAGGGGTGCTCCCCTGGGGAAAACTAAGTGTTTGAAACCAAATTCGGCAAAACGTCTGGACCAGGAGTGCTAATGTTTGCGCGTTTTAAAGAGCAATGGGAAAATATAAAAGACAAACCGTACAGTCTTGGCATATAAGATGAGGAAGTGGCAGGCAACATACCAGCTCAAGTCCAAACTGACATCAAGTTCATCATCAAAAAAGAATTAAATGCACTGATGTGACCGTTTTCATCATAACAATTTACGTAAAAGCTTGGTTTAGCGCTACCAAAGCAATAGAAGCTCCAAATAATGATTTGAATTTTTTGAAAGCGATTGCCAATTATGCTTCAATTGATAAGATTCTGTCGCAACGATTGGTCAAGAGATTCTGTGTTGTTCTTGCACTATTTGATCCGAATATCTCTTGTGAAATAAAACGAAAAATGTCGAATGCAATTCGTATATTTGAAGAAGAGAAAGAGGAATTGGAGGAAGAGTTATCTGGCGATGAGATGGACGAATCGTCTAACGAAGACAGCGAGGAAGAAGACAATGATATCGGGGAAGAAGATGCCTCAGAGGATAGCGGCGACAGTGGCAACAAGGATTGTAATCCTCCGGTACATGTTGTTGGATTCGAAGGTGTGAAAAGAATTAACATGGCATCGAAACAAGTGAATCAAGAACTCATGAAAACTAATTTAAGCCACTACGTCACACCTGAGACTCCAAAATTTTTGCACGCTTCGGAATAACAACAAATTTCATTGCTTCTGATCCAAATACTTGGGAAAATCGTCAGGACTACCAGCGAGCGCTGCAAATATTACGTAAATTACATGTTGTCAACGACGCTGCCGAAAGAGGCGTAAAATTAATAGAAGACTATAACAACGTGTTGTGCCGTAACGAGGAGGAAAAAATAGTTTTGCTTCAGGTCGTGGCCGAAAATCGGAAACAATATCCATCACACGATAAAAATAAATTAATTTGATTTATAGTTACATATATTATTTATCATTTTTTATTATTTTCAAGTTAAAAAAAATATTTTTTTACGCTTAACAAAAGTTACTATTAAATTACAAATTAAAGACCTCGGATTTCTCGATAAAATAAATAAAAAAATTGTGGGGTAACACCTTGAAGATAGAGGGTAGGTAAATTTGAAGAAAATGTTTTGGCTAAAAAAATATATGGGCAGGTCATACATTTGACTTCTCTACATACATTACTAATTTAGTTTTCCCCAGGGGAGCACCCCTACAAAGTGGAAATACGGCGTAGGTATGTTCAGAAAAAATGAAGGGGGCAAAAATTAATGGGGGTCAGTCTGCATTTACCGTTCCTAAAAGGCAGAATGGGAGCGGTAGGCGCAGATTTTATAAAAAAAAATTAAAAAATAAAAAAAATGTATGGGGACACCCTTAAGGCTTTAAAATAGAGGGTAGGTTTGTTTGGGGAAACTGTTGGGGCTGAAAAAATATTGGGGGTCGGTCACACATTTAACATCTCTAGGGTCACCCCTGCGATAGTTAGAGCGGTGAGAGCAAGTTTTACAAAAATGTCATTTTGTGTGGGAGACCCCTTAGGAATTGGAGATATGGAATTGGTATGTTCAGAAGAAGTGTTGGGGGCTAAAAATTAATGGGGGTTGGTCTTGATAATGACCCCTCTAGGAGGCACCATTGGACCGGTAGGAGCTGATTTAATATGACAATTTAAGAAAAAATAAAAAAAAATGTATGGGGACCACCCTAAGGATTGAAGATAGGGGGTAGGTATGTTCTAAGAAAATGTTGGGGTTGAAAAAATATTGGGGGTCGGTCATACATTTGATTCCTCTAGGGTGACTTCTAGGACAGCTAGAGCGTTAGGAGCAAGATTTTTTAAAAATTGTACCTTTGTATGGGACCCCCCTTAGGGATTGGAGATAGGGCTTAGGTATGTTTGGCAAAAGTGTTCAAGGGGAAAAAATAATGGGGGCCGGTCTCACATTTGACCCCTCTAGGAGCAAAACCAGGGGAGTTTTGGGGATTTTTGTGGATTTTTTCCCCTCTACGCCCAACTTTGACCCCGATGAGCGACCCCTAGATCCTATCCGATCTGCCCCATTTTTTGGCCCATGCATTTTTTTTACGAACCTCACAAAATAAGCGGTTCTAGCGTGTCGAAATCGAAAACTCGTGCACTATCCCACCCCTAATGATTATACATCCGTGAGATATTTTCTAAATTTTTTTAATGCAGTCATATGTAAGTAGTAATATATAATTTAATCATGATTCGGATTAAAAGGTGTACGGTTGATATAATTAAATAAAATAATATGAGGGTCAATACAAAATCTGTTTTTCTGTATAATTTAACATCAAAATATATATAGCTTATTCTGTTCCATATAAAACTTTATATGCGTACCCAAACAAAAAATTATATGTTTGGTGAATGTATCGTTGACCTGTGGTGTATCTCAACCCAAACCAAAAAACACTAGGATTTTATATGTTTTTATGAAATTAGATCTAATTAGATCCACCAATATATAGCAATGTCTGGTCAAAACTCGGATAAAATCAAATCATATTTTATACAAGTTGATCTTTTTTAATGCAAAAACATCCACCATTATTCGGATCGAATTGCGTATAAATTTATATTGTGTTACATATCATTATATATTGCATCATATACTTAACAATTTTTACTCGGCCCGAGTAAAAATAAACATATATAACAATATATAACTTGATACAAACCTAACGAATCATATATGATCATATATCCCGTGAGCTGTTTTCTCAATTTTTTAAATGCAGTCATATGTATTTATATATAATTTAATCATGAATCGGATTAAAAGGCGTACGGTTGATATAATTATATTTAATTATATGAGGCTCAATACAAAATTTGTTTTTCTGTATAATTTAATATAAAATTATATATATCCTATTCTGTTCCATATATAACATTATATGTTTCCATTTAACCAACAATTTTCTAAGTTTTTAAGGCAAAGTATAAGAAACTTTTTAAAATGTTCCTAAACATTTCCTTGTTAGGGTTATGTATATCACCTATCTGGTTCGAAGCGTACCCGAACATTTTTTTGTTTAAGAAAATTATATGTTTGGTGAATGTATCGTTGACCTGTGGTGTATCTCAACCCAAACCAAAAAACACCAGGATTTTACATGTTTTTATGCAATTAGATCTAATTAGATCCACTAATATATGTCAATGTCTGGTCAAAACTCGGATGAAATCAAATCATATTTTATATAAGTTGATCTTTTTTAATGCAAAAACATCCACCATTATTCGGATCAAATTGCGTATAAATATATATTGTGTTACATATCATTATATATTGTATCATATAAAAATTTTTACTCGGGAATGGAAAATTTTCCAACCTTTAATTTAGCAGACTAATACAGACTCGTCAAATATGACAGGTGTCAAAAAAGTGTCCACCACATTGGATCTGCCATTTTTAATTTCGAATCTTTAATTCCAATAAAAGTTTTTGTCTAAAACAGACAACATAGAAAAAATTAAAATTAAATTTGTCGCCATATTTAAACCACTATTTTGAATTTTAAAAATGAACTCATATTCGTAATTACCCAAGAAGAAATTCATGACGGTTATAAAAATAAAGCGTCTTTAAAGCACTCTTAAGTAGAAATTCATGACGGTAATAAGAAAAAGCGTTTTCAAAACACCCCCAAGTATAAATTCATGATGGTTGTAAAATAAAATCAAGACTTATCAAAAATAATTCAATTTTAAAGCATAACTTCATAACGCTTTTCGAACGATTCGTAAAAGCCCCAGCAAAAAAAGAGCTTACCATTCACTACAAAATTCACCACAACCCAAGCAGAAATTGACGACGGTTATAAAAAAAAGCGTTCTGAAAGCACTGTAACAAAAATAGAACGTTCTCAAAACGTTATTTTCGAACGCTTTGCGAGCGTTTTCGAAAAGCGTTCTGAAAGCACTGTAACAAAAAAAAAAGCATTCTCAAAACGCTTTATTCGAACGCCTTGAGAGCGTTTTCAAAAAGCGTTTTGAAAGCACTTTATTAACAAAATACATGTTCGTTTCAAAATTAAATGGTTTTAAAGCAGTTTTTGCAAACGTTTTTAAATTTTTTTCGTAGTACATACAAGTATAGTATTTTTTTAGATTATACTCAATTTTAAACAAATTGTTATAAAAACATTTTGTTAAATCAAATTAAATAATTTTTCCCTACTACCACATTAGGTTGTAAGTGGCTGCTGACGTTTTACGTCAACACACGTAGACTCCCAGTCAGAAAAATACAATCGCAAAAGCGCTGTGAAAGCGTTGTAAACGGTTCTACAAGCGTTCCATTTACCATCTTAAAAGCGCTTTCAGATGATCCGAATGATAACATCGATCTACGCTAGGTTTAAAGCGTTTTAAAAGCGTTTTAAAGAAGTGCTTTCAGAACGTTTTGTTAAAAGTCATGAAAGCGCTTTAAAAACCAAAAGTAAAGCACTTATAAAGAGCTTAAATACAAAAATTAAAAATATTTTCTAGCGATTGAAATATGAAAAAACAGTACTTTAAAGGACTTCATATAAAGCAGATATTTTTTTTATTCGTTAATTGTAGATATTTTTTTTATAAAAGTATTGTAGAAAATAAAGCTCCATTGGTATATCCTCTCTTTAAAAACAAAAAGTATTCTCTTGGCAAAGTAATGGAATCCACTAAACAAAAGTTGTGTTTTCTTTTATTAATATTCAAGGTTTCAAAATTACTGCATCTTATCCTGATAACGCAATTCTACTTAGTAATGGAAATATTATGATAGTAAACCAAATTTTTAGTACAAATCGATCTAAACACACATGTGATAATATATATTTAAAAGGCAACATCTTTAATGAAATAAACGATTATTTTGTCTATCCAATTCCATCAAAAGAAATAGGACTTTATAACGTTAAAAATTTACGTGAAGATGTTATTGAAGTCAGTGTGCATATTTTAGAAGTTAATGCATTATTTGTAAATTTAAAATTTTATAACGAAACTATTGCTATAACTCTTTTGCATAAATGATAATAATAAAACTTAAAATAGATTTACAAATTAAAAAATGTTTTATGTTTTCAAAATTTTGCGTTTTTAATGTGATAGTGGTAGTCTACGTGTGTTGACGTAAAACGTCAGCAGCCACTTACAACCTAATGTGGTAGTAGTAAAAAATTATTTAATTTGATTTAACAAAATGTTTTTATAACAATTTGTTTAAAATTGAGTATAATCTAAAAAAATACTATACTTGTATGTACTACGAAAAAAATTTAAAAACGTTTGCAAAAACTGCTTTAAAACCATTTAATTTTGAAACGAACATGTATTTTGTTAATAAAGTGCTTTCAAAACGCTTTTTGAAAACGCTCTCAAGGCGTTCGAATAAAGCGTTTTGAGAATGCTTTTTTTTTTTGTTACAGTGCTTTCAGAACGCTTTTCGAAAACGCTCGCAAAGCGTTCGAAAATAACGTTTTGAGAACGTTCTTTTTTTGTTACAGTGCTTTCAGAACGCTTTTTTTTTATAACCGTCGTCAATTTCTGCTTGGGTAAAAGAAAGTCGGAATCAAAAGTTGTATTTTCTTTTGTAAACATTAATGGTTTTAAAATAAAACCAATTCATACAGATAACGTATGTTTACTCGACAATGAAAATGTAATTAAAGTTACTGACATTTTAAGTAGAAAGCTGTCTAAATACAAATATGATGATATTTTTTTGAAAGTCAATATTTTAATTAAATGTAGCCAATAACATTGAAAGCAGTACCCACAAGTAGAATCAAAGTGTATTCTTACTAAATTTGATAATGACACCGTCTTTAGTTTGGTAAAAATGTACTGGCAAAGTACTAAATTCGGTAAAACCAAGTACTTTACTAAAAAGAGCTTGCTATACAAAAAATAAACTACTTTGCCAGTACTGTTTCTTTGGAACGGTTGGCAATTTCTGGCTGGGAACTTTCCTGGATCCAACTACAGGACTTTGAACTTTTTCTGACATTAAAAATGTTAAGCAAAAGCACAGAAAATCTATTAAAAATGGCGTTTTTTCAGAGGTTGGTTTAGTTCTTAAAGGGGGAACTTTTCCCCCCCTGGTCCGATTTTGCCCGTCTCCGAACTAAACCAGCCTATGACCGTTAGACATATTCGTGCCAAATTTCAGGAGTTCAGCTCTTTTATTTTGGACTGTATCGTGTCCTCCACAGACGGACGGGCAGACAGACAGACGGACATCGCTAGAAGGTCTTAGAATCGATCACTGATCAATAATATATATACATTATGGAGTCCCCTTAATATAGGCTTATATTCTGAATTTCAAAAAAATCGGGTAACATTTACGACCTGTAGAGACTTTTGGCCAAAAACCTACCATCTCGCCCCAGTGTGCACTGTGGGGTGGACAGAAGATCGACGTACCTTAAATTAATTAATATTAACGACAAAACCTTTTGCATACAAATACCAAAACCGATATAAGATAAATACCAATACTTATTAAAAACCGATACCGATTCGAGGCTAAAACCAATACCAATACCCAATACCTAAATAATTCAAAACCAATACCGAAACCTATACCAATTCAACAAAAAATGAAAACCAATACCTATACCAATACTAATATAATTTTAAAAACCAATACCAATACTTTTATCGAATTGGTACCCATCCTTGGATTTAATCCATAGACTAAATAAAAAAAAAACACTGACATTTTTTGATTTCACCCATATGTAATGAGAAATTTTGACAAAGCGTAGTACATTTTTTTGTACTGTATACGTAATGAGAAATTTCGACAATATTTCTGCAAAGGGTAGTATTTTTTGTGTAGCCAATGTTCTGCCAGTACATGTTTTTTGTACCGTTGCAATTTCTGGCTGGGTAGTTACCAAACTACACCAAAAAAACAATTTGGAATAATAATATTATATTGAGACATCACTAGTTCACTTTGAAGTACTTCTAGAAATAGTTATTTTCGAATGACCCCATAAAGTTTTGCTTGGTTTTTTCTAAAAAAAATCTAAACAATAACATGTAAAAATAAAGCATTAAACTATTTTTTTTTTCTTTATAGGTTATGAATCAGAATACCATTATGGTTCGGATTTTGGAGACTCATCCGATAAAAGTGATGAAGACGATATTTTAATGTCAAATTCCGAAGAAGATAGTCTTGATGGCGGAAATGACAGTGAATCGGATTTTTCGATATGTAGCTTTACTCAACCAGGTATTGGTCGGCCCCATCGGCCACCTAGCCCAGATCCTATATGGTTACAGGACCGTGAGTTTGCCGCTTTGGAACTTCCCGAGTCATCACATGATTTGTTGATCGACAATGATCATGTGTTAAACGCTCTTGGTGTGTACGAAGTCTTAAGAAGGTTTCGACATTTGGTGCGTTTATCACCCTTTCGTTTTGAAGATTTTTGCGCTGCATTGGTGTGTGACGAGCAAAGTGCTCTACTAACTGACGTTCATATAATGCTTCTAAAGGCTATATTACGCGAGGAGGATGTACAAGGAACGCATTTTAGTCCGCTAGATCAAAAAGATACTGTAAACATAAGTCTATATTTAATCGATTCTATTACATGGCCGGAAGTTTTGCGAAGTTATGTTGAAAGTGATGATTTCTTTGATCGTGATGTTTATAAAATATTATCTACTGGAGAGTATCCGTACACTGGAGTGGTGGACCGCGTTAAAGTATTGCAGTTTTTGACCGATCAGTTTCTAACAACAAATGCCATTCGTGACGTTATGCTGCAGGAGGGTCCGATTCACTACGACGACCACTGTCGTGTTTGCCATAGACTGGGTGATTTGTTGTGCTGTGAAACATGTCCAGCTGTTTATCATTTAGAGTGTGTGGAACCTCCGATGATAGATGTTCCAACGGAAGACTGGCAGTGCGGACTTTGTAAAGCTCATAAAGTAAGTGGCGTTGTAGATTGTGTATTGGCACAAGAGAAACAAGGCGTCCTTATACGTCACGATATACTAGGCTTAGACAGACACGGTCGAAAGTTTTGGTTCATAGCCCGAAGAATATTTGTAGAAGATCATTTTGGAGAAAATGTTTGGTATTATAGTTCAGTTTCCAAATTTGAATCCTTATTGAGTGTGCTTGATAAAGATGACTTAGAAGTTCGTCTCTACTCACAGCTGATGGAACAGAAGGACGAGATACTGCGACAGATTAAAATAACAGAAACTCTTACAAACGACCATAAGCACAATAAGAAGTCATACATTGAAATGGAAAATGATCTCGTGGTAAAAGAAGAACGGAAAGATAATATTAGTGAAGACGGTGCAGAAGTGGGTGAAAATGACAAAGGAGGAAATGAAGTTGACAAAACAATGAACGAGGACATAGAATCAAAATTGCCGGAAACCAAGATAGTAACGCGGCAGAAATCATTACAACTGCCAAATGGTACCCAGTGCTTTAAGCTTGGCATGGAAAACACCTTTAAGGGATATGTTAATCAATACACGTCAAATACAATTGCTTTGAATAAGCCGCAGAGGAATGAAGAGAGAGATAAACGCCGGCATTTATCGCATAAATTTTCTCTCACTACAGCATCTGAATTCAAATGGATGGGCGTTACCATGGGTACTGCAGACAACATCATAACAACTTTACGCCAAACACTTATATCATTTGAGCAGAACATAGTGTCACCCTTTCTTAACCCAAACTGGAGTACATTAAAGAAAATTTGGACTTCGGCGGTGATGTGTAGTCGAACTCCAGCCGATTTTGCCCTTGTGTTGTTGTTGTTTCAGTCTTCCGTAAAAAATGTTGTGTTTGCAAATGTATGGCATGAGCAGCTGGGACATACGGCATTACGTCGCATAACAGCTGCCGAACGTGAAGAACGAAAAAAAATTGAGAAGCGTGAGAAACGGGAACGTGACGATGAAGAAGAACGTAATCGATTGGCTTTTAATTACATCAAGTACACACTGGGACTAAAGCATCAAGTGTGGAAACAAAAAGGAGAAGAATATCGTGTTCATGGTCAGTGGGGATGGATGTGGCTTTCTTCTAGCCGCCGCTGTGGACGAATCCGACGTTCGGCAATTCGGGGACAAGCAATGTTGCCCTATAAAGTTAATGTTCATTATTCCAATGGCATGGAAGTAAACGAAATTGTGACCGTTGATCCTCGTACTAACAAATTTATATTGCAATGTGAAAAGGATGCTGCACAGGGTCATAACTATCGCTACTTAGAAAACTATAAAAATATAAAAGTACATAATATCGACAGCGGAAATATAGGTATTATAGATGTTTCCAAGTCCCTGATGACTGCCGGCAGACTTATGTATCCGAAAATTGCTAAAAAAAGCAGTTTAGATGATCTTCTATCGCGACGCATTCGTCTAAAGGAGGAAGAAGAACAAATGGTAGTTAAGAATGAAGATTTGGAATTGTCTTCGACAAAATTGTCGTCAGCAACGACGCCTGGCAGCATCGGGTGCCCATTAACACGTCAAACATTTTTGGAAAAGCGCTTGCTACGACTAGTTGAGTCTTCCAGGACTGGTGTGTCGCAACATAGCACCAACGTTAATATAGACCTTGTGAATTCGTTGGCCAAAAAAATACAAAGTGTTCGTTTGCAGTTTAGTCAACTGAATCGGTTCGCCAAACAGTATCGTTGTTATACTAAAGAATGCAACACTAATTCCAATGCCGTATCTCAAATTACACAGAATACGTGTTACTCACCATTGTGTTTACAAAAAGCTAGAGCCAAGAAGGAGTTGTTACTTCTTCTTCGCAAAGCACATACGGCCGGCAATGGTTCTAAAGAAACCGTAGCTGCTATACTTGGAGCTGTTAAGAAGCCGTCTATATTGGAGCAAAAGTTAACCGAGGGTAAAAAGGATTGTGCGTCATCTTCAGTAGATGATGTGGACGACTACAAGTGGCTAGATGACATACCGATGGATTTGACAAGTGATTGGGAGCATGCACGAAACACAGCAATTCCATTTGATGAAAAACTGTTGCACGAATGTTTTGTATCGAAGGAAGTATGCGATTTGTCTGAAGGTGGTACTACCATAAAGTCAGAAATAGAATCTGCGGACAATAGTACTAGTGTATTTGGTGGTGAGGATAAAATGGATTTCATTGATAATTTGGATGTATGCAGTAACGTCGAGGTAGAAAGTTCTGAAACTACAAACGATGGATCGTTAGCGGCAGCTACATCTAATGTCGGATTAGTAGATGATTTAACTGAGCAACAGTCAGTGAAAAAGAGCAAGAAGAATGCCAAAACTAGAAATAAATATATCGGTACTAAGGATGTTCTAGATCAGACCCTAACATGTGATGTGAATCAAAAAAAGCAAAATCGACGATTTCCTATACATCAACGTGTTGCGAAACGCGAAGACGTTACAAAGCATGAGAAGGAGTTTTATCCCAACGGCAAAGAACGTATTTATTCAGCATCGTCCACTCGCGGACGTATTTATCTCGTACAAGACATAAGCATGAGCACCCAAAGTAGTGCCGGTAAAGGTGTTAGCGTCGACGAGACTGCGGATAAAACTGCAGTCAAAAACATTCGTCCCTATTCGAAATATCCGCTTATATCAAGTTTTTTTACTCATAAGCTCAAACGAAGCTTATTTGTATTACCACGTCATGAGTTAATGCGAATTGCTCGAGTAGGTGGAAAATTTCCCGCAAGTGGATTCCATCAATTGGCTAAGAATAATCAGTTAGTGTGGCCGTATCAATGTTCCAGGCCCTTGTTTAAGACATGCTGGTCATATCGCACTTCAAATGTTACAACATTATCAGCTATCGCCTTGCAGCTTCGTATATTGTGGTGTTGCCTGAGGTGGGATGACATGATCTCCAAGCCACCATCCGCAGATGGCAAACATCAAGTTAATACTGAAAATGAAATTGTCACTTTGGAATTGTTGAAGCTAAGAAATTCCGGACGATATAGTGAACGAACTCAATATTTGCGTCGCAAGGTGGTCATACCACTTGAACTTCCAAAAACGATTCGAGGTAAGAAATAAATAACTTGTGTTGTTGATGTCAGTGTAATATTTTCTTGAAAATTTTTGCAGAGGTAACATCAATTCGTTCGGGATTGCGAAAGAGAAAACGTGCCGAATCTCCCCAGCCAACCGAACCACAAATATCCGAGGAATGGGTGGAGGAAGATAAATTGGAGTTGTGGGAAATAAAATTCATCGGCGAAAAAATTGAAAAAACTAAAATGATGACAACAACCCGATCTGTTGCACAACAGCGTCAAAGTGATTCCTCATCGTCGTCGTCTAGTGTAAGTTCAAGTAACGGTGTTTTAAATAAATCCTTGCCACCTGTAAAGTCGTCAAGTGAAGATGTTAACGAAAAAATTGAACACCAAATTAAAATACAACGTGTTGCCGCTAATCAGCAAAAGAAAACTAATGATGCACCAAAGTCATCTCCTCAAGGTAGCTAGCCCTAATCTATATAAATTAAATCAATTTTCAAAATAATTTTCTTTCATTTCATACAAAATTTCAGTTAAGGGCCAAATAATTGGCAGTCGTAGGGTTATTGTAAAAAATCCAGATGGCACCACAAGGATAATTCAGCAAACTGTAGCATCGCCCATACCTAAAATTCAAAGCACAAATACGATTACTTCGGCTACTTCTGCTTCTACTTCTGCAACTACATCGACATCGGTAAATAATCTTACACAGCAACAATCATTACAAGTACCCCAGAGCACAACTCAGCAGACAAATTTGTCAACAGCAGCGACAGTGTCGCAGCCACAGCAACACAAAGTTCAGATTATAAGAGGGCCAGATGGTAAAGTAAGTGTGCGTGGTCTTAGTCCGGGACAGCAATTAATTCAAATGCCAGATGGCAAATTGCACGTACTCACAACGCCGACAACTTCAGCTTCGGCACCACCGGGAACATCATCGTCAAGTCAAAGTAAGTGGTTTATCTTAAATACTTTATATTAAAATACAAAAATTGTGTAGTTGTGTAATATCTAACAGCTTTATTCATAAGAAGGGCAACCAAAAATAAGTACTTAAAACAATGGGTTAAGTTCTTAAAAAAGCCAAAAACATTAAAAAAAGCAGTAAAAATAAAATTAAACAAGTAGAAAAGTTAAATTCGACTTGGCCGAATCTATGAATACCCAGTATGCAAAATGAGTCGATATCGATTCGGAAAAGAATCGTTTTCTCTAAGAATTTCATCGATATCGAGTTTGATATAATGTCGATATAAAGCGTGTTTTCCTATGTGGCATGCAAGGTGATATAGAATCGAGTACTGGTACAGGATTCGATTCGATTTTTAATCGAAAAATTTCTTGAATTCGATACATTTGTTTTTTAATAATTTAGTTAATTGTTTTAAAAATTTTTTTTTTTGTTTACTTACTACTACTTACTTACAATTAACTAATTTTTACTAATTTAATTTATTTATTCTTTAAATTTAATTTTTACTAATTACTATTTTTATCTGCCTCACTTGAGATTTGAATTCAGAACTCCCAGTTTACTGGTTGAACGCCTTACTCCTTCAGCCAAAGTTTGATAATAAAAGTAGTTTTTTAAAATTACTTTTACTAAAATTTGAATTTTTTATTATTATTTGAATTGCCCTTAAATTATAATTTGTATTATTATTTGAATTACCCTGTTTTTATATTCATTTTATTTTGTTTTGACATACTTCTCCCAATTTGAAAATATTTTTATTTCAAAATATATATTAGTACAAACAAATTTCAAGTTGTGTATGGCCTAGTTGGTTAGCAGGTTCGGCGGCTTATGATTTGTAGATTTTTGGCCTTGGTTCAAACCCCGGTCGCGGATTTTTTTTTTATTTTTTTTATTGTTCTAGTGTTAGATATTATTTTTTTTAATAATAAAAGTAAAATTTGTGGAATTTTTGTAAAATTTAATAAAACTAAAACTCGATGATATATTGAAAATAAATATTTTTTTATGGAACAACAAATACGAGAATTCCTAAAATGTAGATTGGAAATCATTTCGAAATCGATTAGTTTTTCAATAAAAATATAAATTCGAGAAACGTTAAAATATCGACTGTATATAATATCGACTTCGAATCGTTATTGCGGAAAAGCCTCTAAAAAACTTCGAAAAAATTGTCGCCTCGAAACTGTGCAGACTGGGTACCCTCCACAATGCCGTTTTTAAACAACCCGGTGAAAAATGTATATGGAAACATATACGAGTATATATGGCTACATATATGAAGATATATGACCATTAAAGGTGTCCTAACGACTAAGGTAATTTTTCAAAATCACTTTTTAATACGTGGTAGGGTCCTAAATTGTAGTTTTGTATCTAAAAATGAGTGAGCCAAAATTTCGAGACAATCGGATAAAAATAACTCGTGCCGAAAATGGATTGAAGTTTTGGGACACTCTTATCTGATGAAAAAACACGTTTTTTCTAGTTTTTTGAAAAATATTGGTATATGCTATTTTTTGTTAATTTTTTTGTTAAGTAATATGAAAATGGTAATAAATTACCTTTCCAAAAAGCTTAAAGAAATTCAAATCGGATGAAAAATAAGCATTTTACGCATACATGCCCCAGACCATTTCATGGTTTTTTAAGCCAAAATTTGAAAATTTTCAAAATTTTTAGGCAAAAAAATAAAAAAAATTAAATTTTACTTTATAATTGTATTAAATACATGTTATAGATAAAAATTAACAGATATGGTAGTCTAACTTTTTTTCATTTGGCGTGGGTAGTGATATAATTTCCGCGGATTCCAAAGAAAATACATTTTTCTAAAATAATTTAGCAAATATTGGAAACAATTTTCTGTATTGTATAATACGAAGTGAAATACATAAATTCTGTAAATTTTTTGAGAATTCGGGCATCTTTAACCCCTTTTTGTCGAGGTGAAATGACAAATTTGAGACGTTATACATTTCTATAATACAAAATATCTGCATATATCCGATTTCTCAAAAGTTACAGAATTTACGTTTTACACTTCGATCCGCACAATAAAGCACAAATTTTCAAAAATTTGCTTAATTATTGTAGAAAAACGCATTTTATTTGGAATCCGCGGAAATTTTATCACTACCCGCGCCAAATAAAAAAAAGCTTGACTACCATATCTGCTATTTTTAATCTTTAACATGTTTTCAATTTGATCATAAAGTAAAATTAAATTTTTACTATTTTTTGCCTAAAAATTTTGAAAATTTTGAAATTCTGGCTCTAAAAACCATACAATGGTCTGGGGCATGTATTCGTAAAATGCTTATTTTTCATCCGATTTTAATTTTATTAGTCGTTTTGAAAAGGTAATTTAGTACCATTTTCATATTATTTCACAAAAAATTTAACAAAAAATATCAAATACCAATGTTTTTCCAAAAACTAGAAAAAACGAGTTTTTCGTTCTTATAAGAATGTCCCAAAACTTCAATCCATTTTCGGCACGAGTTATTTTTAGCCGATTGTCACCAAATTTTGGCTCACTCATTTTTAGATACTAAAGAACAATATAGGACCCTACCAGGTATAAAAAGGTGATTTTCGTTTTTAAGGACACCTCTAATGACCATATATGAACTATATATGGACACATATGTACATATATGTACATATATGAACATATTTGTAGGCATACATAATTATGTATGAATCATATACGTCCATACCCGAGTAAAAAAAAATTGTATGGTAAAACATGTTATATTATAAAATTATATATAATTTATTGGATCTGATTTTGCTAAATTTCATCCGAAAATTGGCCGCGCCAAAGTTATCTCATAACATATTATAATATATGAAGTTACAGTTTAATAATTTATTGTATGTGATTTCATCCGGAAATTGGCCGCGCCAAAGTTATCCCAAATTATCTATTATCATGATTTTGTATTAAATATGATATGATATGATGTAATTTCATCCGGAAATTGGCCGCGCCAAAGTTATCTTAAAATATCCAATATCATGATTTTATATTAAATTGGATATTATATAATGTAATTTCATCCGAAATTTGGCCGCGCCAAAGTAATCTTATAATATCTGATATCTTGATTTTATAAAAAAATTATTGGATACATTTTTATCCAAAAAATGTTTCTGTTCCCTCCCGAGTAAAAATAAACATATATTACAATATATAACTTGATACAAACATAATAAATTATATATGATTATACATCCGTGAGATATTTTCTAAATTTTTTTAATGCAGTCATATGTAGTAATATATAATTTAATCATGATTCGGATTAAAAGGTGTACGGTTGATATAATTATATAAAATTATATGAGGGTCAATACAAAATTTGTTTTTCTGTATAATTTAATATAAAATTATATATATCCTATTCTGTTCCATATATAACACTATATGTTTCCATTTAACCAACAATTTTCTAAGTTTTTAAGGCAAAGTATAAGAAACTTTTTAAAATGTTCCTAAACGTTTCCTTGTTAGGGTTATGTATATCACCTATCTGGTTCGAAGCGTACCCGAACATTTTTTTGTTTAAGAAAATTATATGTTTGGTGAATGTATCGTTGACCTGTGGTGTAACTCAACCCAAACCAAAAAACACCAGGATTTTACATGTTTTTATGCAATTAGATCTAATTAGATCCACTAATATATGGCAATGTCTGGTCAAAACTCGGATGAAATCAAATCGTATTTTATACAAATTGATCTTTTTTAATGCAAAAACATCCACCATTTTTCGGATCAAATTGCGTTTAATTATATATTGTATTACATATCAATATATATTGCATCATATAAAAATTTTTACTCGGGCTAGTAAAAAAAGAAAAAAAGTTCATGACTAATTATATCCCAAATATGGCGGATACAATTGCTTTAATAATTATCTACGGGTATATTTTAAGATCTAGCGGGATAACCTTATATATAATGTGATACGTGAATTGGGTCTATATAATTATATCAGTTGGAGAAAACTGATACGATTAAATATAATTTAAAACCATTATAACTGATCATATATTGCTCCTTATAACGTCATATAAGTTGGATAACATTATATATAATTATATGCACTTTATGTAATGTTACCCGAGTAAAAAAAAGTTATATGACGCAATATTTAATTATATATGAACAGATATGCTTTTATGTAAATCCATATTAATTTTGATCCGAAAATTGGCGGATCAAATATTATACGATTATATCAAATTCTATTATTTTTGATAAAATAATATCAAATTTGATTAAGTTTGATCCCAAAAATGGGTCTATCTAATTGTATTAAATCATATCTTATCTGTTAAAATTAGATAAATTTTTATATAATTAAATGAAATCTGGTAAAATTTTTTGAAATTTTAAACGTGAAATTAGAAATTATTTTATCAGATTGGATACATTATCAATTAGAAGATTTTTTATTACATTCTTCGAAATTTTTTTCGCGACTTAGCAATTTATTAAAAATTTGTAAAAATTTTTTCTAAAACAATTTTTAAAGGATTTAAAAATTCCAAAAAATGTTTGTGTCTTAGAAAATTTAAAAACATTTTTTCGGAACTTAAAAATTTTTCAAATGAATAAAATTTCTCCTAAAAACATTTTCAACGATTTTTTTACTCCAAAAAAAAATTGCCAAAAAAATTTTATGTCCGGGACTTTAGAAAATTTTTATAAAATTTTTAAGACTTAAAAAATTTTAAATTTTTTTTTCGGGATATAATTATAAATAAAATCATATATCTTTTTATCTGCCATATCTAAAAATTTCCGAACTTATATGTCATATCTAATTTCATATAGATCGGTATATAAATAGATATAAATATGTATGTTATCATATTAAAAAATAAGGAAAAATACAATGCTTTATATAAACTTATATGTCCATATCAAAGTTCATGCATAACCATATATAAATATAAATAATTATATATTAGCATATATGGTTATATCAAATCTTTTTTACTCGGGTATATACAAAAATATGTTCTTTATATAGAGCAATATCTAACCATATATATTTATGTCTTATAGTCTCAATTTATTTTATATTGTATCAGTCCGGATCAAACTGATAAAACCAGATAGACCCATTTTACGTATAATATTATATATAAGACTATCTGTTCAGATCTTGTAGGATAACCGAAGATAATATTTGAAACAATTGTGTCCACCATATTTGGGATCTAATTTGTCACGGCTATATATAACTCTTTTTTACTCGGGTTTTTAAATTTATTTTTAGATATAATAATGTCAAACTGAAAATAAATAAAAAAAAAAAAAACTTCGAACGGACGGGGATTAGAACCACAAGTCTTCCGTTTTGTAATCGCAATCTCTACCCTCTAGACCAGCGGACGTTGTTAGCAAATAACAACTTTAAAAGACTTAGTTTTAAATAAATTGATTGTATCTAATTATATCAAATTGAGCTAACATATAGTAATATATGATTACATCCAATTAAATATGTTATTCACTTGTACACAATTTTAAAAAAGACTGAAAATTTTTGAAAAAATTTGCAAAAAAAAAATTGGAATGACGTACAGCGCTATTAGTAAGCGCTTCCATGGTAAGCTTAAACAATAATTTTAATGTAGCGGTATGCCTTATTTCCAAGTCATAGGCTTCCAAAGTGAAATAAGACTTTGGCTTATAAGTTTGAAATTTTTCATGGAATCAGGAAATCAGAATTAGATTTGAGATCGGGTTCCAAAAATCATTGATAATTTAGACCAAATATACCTATTATTAATTATATAAATGCAATATAAATTTTTAAAAATGATTGCAAAAATTCAAAAAGTAAAATTTTTTAAGTTCTAAAAAAACAAATGCAATAAAAAAGTGTTTTCTATTTAAAAAAAAAAATAAAAAAATATATTTTTTTCTGGAATCGAACTCGGGTTCCCAAAAATCATAGATAGTTTTATAATAAATTAAATATAGTTATATATAACTATATAACAGCAATATAATTTTTTAAAAATGATTGCAAAAATTCAAAAAAAGAAAAATTTTTAGTTCGAAAAAAAATAAATGCAATAAAAAAGTGTTTTCTATTGAAAAAAAATAAAAAAAAATATATTTTTTTTTCTGGAATCGAACTCGGGTTCCCAAAAATTATAGATAATTTTATAATAAATCAAATATAGTTATATATAACTGTATAAAAGAAAAATAATTTTTTAAAAATGATTGCAAAAATTCCAAAAATGAAAATTTTTTAGTTCTAAAAAAATTTAACACAATAAAAAAGTGTTTTCTATTTAAAAAAAAAATAAAAAAAAAACTTTTTTCTTCTCGACTGGGCCGGGAATCGAACTCGGGTTCCCAAAAATCATATGTAATCTTATATGATCCAATAAAAAGTTTTGTATAACCATATATGTTGACACACAAAAATAAATTTTGAAATACTGGCATATATAATTATATATGGCTAGTTGTTTGGTCAAAAAAATATTTTTTATGTACATGATTGTATCAAAATATATATTCCATTACATATGCGACCATTTATAAATATATATTGAGTTTAGACGAAATTTGCGTATATATAGTACCATACAAACACAGATATGTTATCGTTTAAGACACATATAATTATATCTATTATTTTTGTTGGAAATTTTTTAGTATGGAACCATATATAGTTTAAAATGGTATTATATTAGTCATATATAATTATACATAAATTGATACTGGATTTTTTGTTTAGTAAAGTCCTATACATAATTAGATATAAAGTCACGTATAATAATGTATGAAATCGGATTAAGTTTTATGTGCAACGTATGATTACATCTACCATTTATATTAATATATTATGAGTAATATAGTTAGATATGATTTTATATGACATCATTTAAAAAAATTGGAAAATTTCAAAGTGAGATATAATTTTATACTTTGACTCATATAGTTTTATATGGTTTAATGAAAACATATAAAATAATATACATTTATATAAATTCTTTTTTACTCGGGTATACGTAAAGTGAACCCATATGTAAATATATGGCATACATGTACATATATGAACATATTTGTGAGCATATATGATCATATACACACGCAAAAAAAAATCTGTGTCGAAGTGAGCAAAAATCTGGCATAATTTTACCAAAAATATGCTAAAACTACAACCGACGAAGTAGTTTTCGTAATTTAGCCAAAACACTTATGTAAAAAATTTTGAAGAAAATGCTAATGCTATTTAAGCAAAAACTTGGTAAAATATACCAAAAGAAATATGGTGAAATATACCAAAATGATTTGAAAAGGTGACTAAATATAATGCTAAAAATTACCACATTTCTGCTAAAATAAATTTTCAATAAATTTTTGTAAAAAATTGTATATTTGTTCAATTTAAAATTTTTACACAATAAATCCATATTAATATATGTTGTGTTTTTCAATTATATGTACTTATTAAGTACATTTTCTAATATAACCCCAAAAGTGTGCTTTAAAAATGCTAAAAAGTTCAAATAATCGTGTCTGTCATGACTTCAGAACGTTTTCAATTAGAGCGAAAATTTTCGAATCACATAAAAAAAGATTTGGTGTTTTCAAATCACATATTTCTTAATTATATGTTCGAAAAATTTTACTAAGATATGCTAGATGCGAAACACGGGCTTTTGTTTAAAAATAAATAAAATTAAATAAAATAAATAAATAAAAAAGTTTTGCACAATTTTTAAACAAAAATATATATTTAACACCAATTTATCATTGAATTTCTCATTAAATAATACAATATTCACGAATATGAGTTGAATAAATTACTCTTATGTACCTTGAACTCAACAATGTTTCGCATCTTGATAATTCTATGAACATATGGTAATAAACCCCAGTTGTAAAATGTAGTACTTTTCAATAGTAATAATAACTGGCAACACCATGGATTGGCATCACCATTTATCGAAAATTTTTCGAAGATAAACAACGCCATGTTGAATTTTGTAAAATTTTATAATTAATTTATTTTTACAATTTTTAAGTATTTTAAGTGAGTTAAACTAAAAGTGTTGTGCATTAAAAAATATAAAATTTTGTGCTCTTTCTTTTGAAAGTATTTCTCAGCCGGGAAAACGTGTAGTTATTGAAATATGTGATTTTTTTAATTTGTATACTTTTGTTGTTGTTTTTGCACAACTTCCGAACAAAATTTCGATAAATTATGGAGTGTTTTTAAAATAATTTTTACATATATTTAGTCTTAACAAAATGTTGATTTTTTAATGAAAATAAAAAGAATATATATCAAATTATAAATTAAACATGGGTTTTTTATTTTTAAGTTAATAATTATAGGGGAAAAAGTCCATTCTAATTACTTTCAGTTAGCTTTTTGCACACGAAAGTAAAACGAAAAAAAAATTCGGAAGTGAAACCCAGGACACCAAAATATTCGGAAGTGATTCACTTTCACGTGGATGTGAAAGTCATGACAGACACGAATGAAAGTTTTAAACAAAAGAGCTTTTACTTCCTGCATGATTTGATGGGGATATTTATTGTGCGCCCTTAAAGTATGCTATAAGAATATTACAAAAGCTCTGTATAAAATACATTCCACAACAGGGAGAGTCAAATGTGTGCTAATCTTAAATAATAATAATATTTATTAAGTACACATATTGTATGGTAAATCCTAATCCAAATGATTGTGTTTTTCAATTATATGTACTTATTAAGTACATTTTCTAATATAACCCCAAAAGTGTGCTTTAAAAATGCTAAAAAGTTCAAATAATGAAAGTTTTAAACAAAAGAGCTTTTACTTCCTGCATGATTTGATGGGGATATTTATTGTGCGCCCTTAAAGTATGCTATAAGAATATTACAAAAGCTCTGTATAAAATACATTCCACAACAGGGAGAGTCAAATGTGTGCTAATCTTAAATAATAATAATATTTATTAAGTACACATATTGTATGGTAAATCCTAATCCAAATGATTGCAAAACACAGCTATAATAAATGTTGTGTAGGATTTAATTTACCACCGACCAACTGACCCTTTCTGTAAAATTTTCTCCAGTGACTGCTGTCTACGCATTTTCTTGAAGTAAAGGATCCGCTATAGCTTCATTTTCTGTAAAAATAGAAAATTATTACAAAACATAAATTTTTAATTTAAAAAACTAGTAAACCCCATTGGTCCTTTGGTTAGGAGGAACACTTACTTTGTGATTCCGTTTGGAACTCATCAAAACAGGTCTGGACTTCATTGGCTATATAAATGCTGTCTACGCTTTTTCTTGAAGTGAAGGATCCGCTATAGCTTCACGAATTTATTTAAAAGTATCTTGTAAAAAGAGAAAATTATTACAAAACATAAATTTTTAATTTAAAAAACTAGTAAACCCCATTGGTCTTTTGGTTATTAGGAACACTTACTTTGTGATTCCATTTGGAACTCATCAAAACATCCATTGGCTATATAAATGAGTTTTTAGGTTTTAATTTTATAACTAAAGGGAGGACTGGTGCCCACGCTCTTTATTGTTGTGAAGGATTCGCCATAGCTTCCAAAATTTATTAAGCAGTACCCTGTAAAAATAGAAAATTATTACCAAACACTAATTTTTAACTAAAAATCTATTAAACCTTATTGGTGTCTTCGGAATAGGGGTATACTCACTTTATCATTCCATTTGTAATTCATCGAAACATACGTCTGGGACTCCATTGGTATTGCTAAATGAATGGTGTTTTAAGTTATGACAGTAAAATTAACTTTAGCATTTTTTTTATCTTACATTTATTTATCTTTTAAAAAACTAATTATTTATTTTTATTTATTAATTTATTTAAATTTTATTTCTCAATTTTCTTTTTACGATTTTATAACAAAAAAAAAAAAAACGAAGCACGCACACAAAAATACAAAATGAATATGGCGGTCTGTATTTGTTTTGTTTTTTGTTGTTGTTTTCTTTCGATAAATTTTTGTGCAAGTAATTTGCGTTATTGTGCAAGCTACTTGGTTATTTTACATAAAAAACTAATTATGTTACTTTAACATCGACAAGCATAATTTTAGCAAAAACTTGGTAAAAAATTTTTTTTGGTATGAAAAAAATTTTACCAAGTAGGATTGCTCAATCTGACACAGATTTTTTTTTGCGTGCACGCAACGAATGACGAATTCCGAAACACGTGTCGAGTAAGTCTTGCAAAATGACCAAACCAATCAATTTAAAACAAACAACTTTATAAAAAGTTTCTTGAAAATTTTTTGGTAAATAAAAAAAAAATTCTTAAATTAACGAAATTACATGTAAAAATTCTTTCTTGAGAATAAGAACAACGTTTTCAACGTTTTGACAGCAACATTTCCAAGCAATTAATTGTTTCTTCTTAACAAAGACTTATAAGATTTCATTCATTATTTACAGTGATTTTGTTTTAGGCTACGTTCACACTACAAGAACTTATGATGATATGTTGAGATGATTTTTTTGGAGGACCACCTTCCCACATGTAAAAAAAAACTTATATCATCAAGCCTCAAATTTTATTTGATCCGATTAGCCTCAAATTTTAATTGATTCTTAAAATAAATAAAAACCAAGAGAGAGCTTTTAAGTCGGCTGTGCCGAATTTTTATTACCCCAAATATGTAAAAAAATTATGAGAGTTATCATTATTGAAATTAATTCTTGATACCCACGACCACAAGGCATTTTCTAATCCCCTGGGTCGAAGCTCATTACTTTAAATTTTTTTTGACATAAAAATGTTTCATTTGTTTAACAAAACAACAAAAAACACTCGCGGACGTATTTATCTCGTACAAGACATAAGCATGAGCACCCAAAGTAGTGCCGGTAAAGGTGTTAGCGTCGACGAGACTGCGGATAAAACTGCAGTCAAAAACATTCGTCCCTATTCGAAATATCCGCTTATATCAAGTTTTTTTACTCATAAGCTCAAACGAAGCTTATTTGTATTACCACGTCATGAGTTAATGCGAATTGCTCGAGTAGGTGGAAAATTTCCCGCAAGTGGATTCCATCAATTGGCCGAACGTTCGGTTACCGAACATCTAAATTGGTGCTTAACTTCGTCCTCGCTATTAAATTTGAAAGTCAGAATAGTCTTCTATCGCCTAAACAAACAAACGGCCATCTGAAAATGCTGTTAAAAATGCTTGCAAATATTAATTTTTGGCCAATACCATTTTTGGCTGTTCGGTCGGACACTAATACTTTCCATTTAAATTTCATTTCTTTTTTATTTTTGTATTCTACATAAGGAAAAAAACTTTCGTAATCTAGTTTAATTTTAAAATTTAATTCGTAAATTAAAAAAAAATGTTTGTAAAATAAACGAAACTTCCGTTTCTTTGTCTCGTAAATTTTCGGAAATGTTTTCTATATGTTTTCTATTTGGTTAAAAAAAATTAATATCAATATTTTTCTTCACCAGATATTGTCAACAAAAAACTTCCAGTAAAACAAGTAATGGCTCAACCAAATTCTCCTGGTGTAAAACAAATTACGGTCAAACAATTATCAAAGAATGCTGCTGGTGGTTCAACTGTACAAAAAGTAAGTTTAATCGTAATAAATATATGTATGTGGATTAGAGTGGTCCAAAATGACGTTGTTATTAAAAACTTGCGCTCCACAAGGCTGCCCGTTAGAGGTGTCCTTAAAAACGAAAAATCACCTTTTCATACCTGGTAGGGTCCTATATTGTTCTTTAGTATCTAAAAATGAGTGAGCCAAAATTTGGGGACAATCGGCTAAAAATAACTCGTGCCGAAAATGGATTGAAATTTTGGGACATTCTTATAAGAACGAAAAACTCGTTTTTTCTAGTTTTTGGAAAAACATTGGTATTTGATATTTTTTGTTAAATTTTTTGTGAAATAATATGAAAATGGTACTAAATTACCTTTTCAAAACGACTAATAAAATTAAAATCGGATGAAAAATAAGCATCTTACGCATACATGCCCCAGACCATTGTATGGTTTTTAGAGCCAGAATTTCAAAATTTTCCAAATTTTTAGGCAAAAAAATAGTAAAAATTTAATTTTACTTTATGATCAAATTGAAAACATGTTTAAGATTAAAAATAGCAGATATGGTAGTCAAGCTTTTTTTTTATTTGGCGCGGGTAGTGATAAAATTTCCGCGGATTCCAAATAAAATGCGTTTTTCTACAATAATTAAACAAATTTTTTAAAATTTGTGCTCTATTGTGCGGATTGAAGTGTAAAGCGTAAATTCTGTAACTTTTGAGAAATCGGATATATGCAGATATTTTGTATTATAGAAATGTAAAACGTCTCAAATTTGTCATTTCACCTCGACGAAAAGGGGTTAAAGATGCCCGAATTCTCAAAAAATTTACAGAATTTTTGTATTTCACTTCGTATAATACAATACAGAAAATTGTTTCCCATATTTGCCAAATTATTTTAGAAAAACTTTTCTTTGGAATCCGCGGAAATTATATCACTAACCACGCCAAATGAAAAAAAAAGTTAGACTACCATATCTGTTAGTTTTTATCTATAACATGTATTTAATATAATTATAAAGTAAAATTTAATTTTTTTTATTTTTTTGCCTAAAAATTTTGAAAATTTTCAAATTTTGGCTTTAAAAACCATGCAATGGTCAGGGGCATGTATGCGTAAAATGCTTATTTTTCATCCGATTTGAATTTCATTAAGCTTTTTGGAAAGGTAATTTATTACCATTTTCATATTACTTAACAAAAAAATTAACAAAAAATAGCATATACCAATATTTTTCAAAAAACTAAAAAAAACGTGTTTTTTCATCAGATAAGAGTGTCCCAAAACTTAAATCCATTTTCGGCACGAGTTATTTTTATCCGATTGTCTCCAAATTTTGGCTCACTCATTTTTAGATACAAAACTACAATTTAGGACCCTACCACGTATTAAAAAGTGATTTTGAAAAATTGCCTTAGTCGTTAGGACACCTTTACTGCCCGTATGCTTGGTGTCTAACAACTCCCTGTGCAAAGTTTCCGGCGAATTCGTTAAGGTTTAGAGGTCGCTCACTTTGACGACTTTCATAATTACCCAGCCAGAAATTGCCAACCGTTCCATAGAAAAAGTACTGGCAAAGTAATTTATTTTTTGTATAGAAAGCTCTTTTTAGTAAAGTACTTGGTTTAACCGAATTTAGTACTTTGCCAGTTCTTTTTTACCAAACTAAAGACGGTTTCTTTATTTGAAATATTTTTTTTTTTAATAATTTACCCGAGTAAAAATAAACATATATTACAATATATAACTTGATACAAACATATTAAATCATATATTATTATACATCGCGTGAGATCTTTTCTAAATTTTTTAAATGCAGTCATATGTAGTTATATATAATTTAATCATGATTCGGATTAAAAGGTGTACGGTTGATATAATTATATAAAATTATATGAGGGTCAATACAAAATTTGTTTTTCTGTATAATTTAACATAAAATTATATATAGCTTATGCTGTTCCATATAAAACTATATAAGTTTCCAATTAACCAAAAATTTTCTAAGTTTTTTAGACAAAGTATAAGAAACTTTTTAAAATGTTCCTAAACATTTCTTGTTAGGGTTATGTATATCACCTATCTGGTTCGAAGCGTACCCAGACATTTAAATGTTTGCCCGAGTAAAAAAATTGATATGACACAATATATAATTTAATATGGGTTCGTGTCTATTTTGATATAATCTTATACGAAAAATGGTTTCATAAGATTTGATCGAATAATATCTAATAATATCAGTTTATATAACTTTATATCGGCTTTGATACGAGTTTTGGTCTAATCCAATGATATAAAATTATATCCAATTATATTAAAATTTATACAATTTTATAAATCGGATGTTTTTTTTTTAGTTTTTAATAAAAAGTTGAAAAATTAAAATAATAAAAATAAGTTGTTCTTTGAAAAAAATTTGGAAAAATTTCAAAAAATGTAGTTATGTTAAATTTTATATAAAACACTTAGAAAATATTTTCAAAAAAATTTGTCCTTGGAAAAAACTTAGAAAAATTTGAAAAAATGGAGTTATATAAAATTTTATATAAAACACTTAGAAAATATTTGCGATAAAAATATGTTCCTTGAAAAAAACTTAGAAAAAATTTAAAAGATGGAGTCATGTAAAATTTTATATAAAACACTTAGAAAATATTCGTGATAAAAAAGTGGTGCTTGGAAAAATCTTAGAAAAATAAAAAAATATGAAGTCATATGAAATTTTATACAAAACACTTTGAAAATATTTGCGATAAAAATATGTTCTTGGAAAACACTTAAAAAAATTAAAAAATAATGGAGGCATATAAAATTTTATATAAAACACTTAGAAATTTGAAATGATGCATGGGACCAGATGTTAAAACATATAGTTATGTATGGCGATATCTTAAAAAAATCCCACATCAAAATTTATTATATAAATTTATCTTGCAATACATAGTGTCACACATGATCATATATCAAATAATATGACTATATAAAAGTATATAAGATCATATTAAATTATTTTTACTCGGGTGGTGAATGTATCGTTGACCTCTGGTGTATCTCAACCCAAACCAAAAAACACCAGGATTTTATATTTTTTTATGCAATTAGATCTAATTAGATCCACCAATATATGGCAATGTCTGGTCAAAACTCGGATGAAATCAAATCATATTTTATACAAGTTGATCTTTTTTAATGCAAACACATCCACCATTATTCGGATCAAATTGCGTTTAAATATATATTGTGTTACATATCATTATATATTGCATCATATCAAAATTTTTACTCGGGGAGTAAAAAAGATTATATATGTTTATATTTAATTATATAAAGACATCATATATATTCATATAGAATTTGATGCGAAAAATGAGTCGATAAAACCATATAAAGTTGCATTAAATTTTATATAATTTGATGTGATTTTAATATAATTTTATATGATTTGATGCGAAAATATATATAATTAAATAAAAAAAAAATCCAAAAAAAAACCCCAAAAAAAAATTATATTAAATTATATATAAAGAACTTAGATTTTTTTTCATAAATTTTGCATTATATATAATAACATATAAAATTTTTAAAACAAATGTTTAAGGTTTAGGTTTGGAACTTAAAAAAAAAAAAATTCTGGACTCCCGAGTAAAAAAGATTATATATGTTTATATTTAATTATATAAAGACATCATATATATTCATATAGAATTTGATGCGAAAAATGAGTCGATAAAACCATATAAAGTTGCATTAAATTTGATATAATTTGATGTGATTTTAATATAATTTTATATGATTTGATGCGAAAATTGGCCCGTTTTTTAGAAAAATTTATGCAATTATATATAATTAAATAAAAAAAAATCCAAAAAAAATCCCAAAAAAAAATTATATTAAATTATATATAAAGAACTTAGATTTTTTTCATAAATTTTGCATTATATATAATAACATATAAAATTTTTAAAACAAATGTTTAAGGTTTAGGTTTGGAACTTAAAAAAAAAATTTTTCTGGACTTAGAAAAATTTTCAAAAGTTATATCAAATTATATATAAAGGACTTAGATTTTTTTTTTTAATTTTACTCATATAAGATTACATATGATTCAGAAAAAAGTTGCATAAAGTTTTATATAAAATTTCTTCAAATATTTTGTTATATTAAATTATATAAAAAAACAGACAGAATTTTATATTTCATATGTAATTATATAAACTAACTTTAATCATATGTTATTATGTATAACTTAACATTTTCTTTTATATAATTTTATATAAGAAAAAAATACGAAGTGTAAATATATATAATCTTATATGATAGCAAAACAATTTACGTATAAATTTATCAAATAATATATGTTTATATAAAAATAAGTAAAATTATATATAATCTTTTTTACTCGGGCTTAGAAAAATTTTCAAAAGTTATATCAAATTATATATAAAGGACTTAGATTTTTTTTAATTTTACTCATATAAGATTACATATGATTCAGAAAAAAGTTGCATAAAGTTTTATATAAAATGTCTTCAAATATTTTGTTATATTAAATTATATAAAAAAACAGAAAGAATTTTATATTTCATATGTAATTATATAAACTAACTTTAATCATATGTTATTATGTATAACTTAACATTTTCTTTTATATAATTTTATATAAGAAAAAAATACGAAGTGCAAATATATATAATCTTATATGATAGCAAAACAATTTACGTATAAATTTATCAAATAATATATGTTTATATAAAAATAAGTAAAATTATATATAATCTTTTTTACTCGGGTTACAAAAATATCGGCTTTTACAGGTTGGAAAAACTCGGTTTTTTAAAAAAGTCGAATTTTCGAAAATTGACAGTCGAATTTTTAGAAAAGTCGAATTTTTGTTGCAAACCCGGATATTAAAAAAAAATATTTTGAAAATATTCTATTTATTTAAAATTATTTTTATATACTGTATTTCTAATATAAAACACCCCAAAATAGCGCCAAAAATATGTCGAAATAACGTTACCAGTGTTGTCTTTCAACACCATCCTAAGGTCATAAACTTATTATTACAATGTAATTTTAATCCAGTAAATTCCATTTTTTGGTGTTGTGACGACGTCGGAAACAAAAGTCAGGCGATTGTTTTTTGGCGTTATCATTTCAATGTTATAGTAACACCATAAATTTTGTAAATAGGATCTCATTTTGGTGTTGGAATGCCCTCCGCCAACTCTATTCTGACGTTATTCCGATTGCATTTTTCTGTCTGGGTAGTGAATTTACCTGGAAAAAATTAATAGATACGAAATGCCTAAAATGATTGGATAATGGGTACGAGTGCCAACTGTACGTTTTCTGAACGAAAACACATTTTTAGCTTAAAAACGTGCGGAATATAAATGATGTAAAGTGTAAAGGAATTTGAACAAATTCTTGGTTGGCATTCAAAAAAGACCCCTTTTTGTCATATTATGAACTTGAAAATGAGTTTTCTTCAGTGAATTGCTTTAAATATTTTGTTCTTGGAACACTTTATTACTCCATGTCTTTATCAAAGTATCAAAAAGTATTTTTTTTTTCGACTCACGTGTCAACTTTTGTGTTTTTTATAATTTTATTATAAAAACAACAAATACGGCTTATAGCAAATATATTTAAGTAAAGCCATAATTAGATAAGAAGTGAGGTAGTGAAGCAGTGTAGATAATTTTAAAATTTGTGTGTTCTTTATATGTATTAAATTTTTCCATAGGACTAAAAAGTATGTCAAAATTCAATGCGGATAAAGAACACAGAGATTTAAATTGTCACATAAGGCTCTACCTCACTACCTCACTTCTAAACTAATTATGGATTAACTTTCACAAAAAAAAAGTTCGTTGAATTTGTGAAAACTCGATTTTTGACAATTGTTTTAGTAAATTTTTGTTATGTGCTCACAAAAGCGTTAAATTCATTATCAACATTGAAGACATGCCCCTCTGTTTCTGTATGACGAACGAACGACATACAGAAACTGGGGGTTATTTTTTTTATTTTTGTCAATGAAACGAATTACTAAGCGATGTGTGGGTTTTCTTTTAATATAATACGTGTCACATATTTCAGATTGTTACACCAGTCAGGGCTGCACCTAAAGTAGGAACTGCAATTACAAATCAACAAGTGACCAATTCACCTAATCTACAGAAAGTTGTCCCTAATGTTGTATCGGCCGTAGCAAATAATACAAAAATAATTTCTAATAACCAGGGACTCCAACAACTGATTGTTCAACCAGGACAAAAACTTCTGGTGGGTCAAAACTCTCAAGGCCAGAAGGTCATAATTCAGCAAGCACAACAGTCTACCACACCCATGACAGGACAACAAGTTACAAACGCTATTCAAGCAGTCATTCCACAGCAAACGAGTAACACCAATATTTCTCAACAACAAGTTGCCGTTAATCAAATTTGTGGAAGTGGTAATCAGGTGACTACAGGACAACAGCAACAACCGCAAAAAGTAATACAACAAATTGTCAATACAAGCAATGTACAACAACATATTATGGTTGGTGGTCAAAGAATTATACTCAGCCCTGGACAAACAATCGTAACGCAACGGTCTCTACCAGCTCCAAACTCAGCAGTGCAAGTAATTCAGTCTCCTACAACGCAAGTGGGTACGTTACAAAAAGCGACACCTCAACCAACGTCGAACGTACAAGTACAACAAAATTTACAGAATCAAAAAGTTGTTAAGCAGTTTGTCGTCCAACAGCAACAGTCAACTTTAACAACGAATGTTTCGAATGTAGTTGATGGTCAAAATAATCAAAATGTGTTTAAAACCCAACAAACTTTTAATAATACTGCTACAACAACTAGCTCGTCCACTCATATAACAAGTAACCATCAACAAATCATAGTGCAGAATTCTACCTTAGCTCAACAACTAGCCCAGGGTAAACTACAAGTAGCCACAATCAATGGACAACAAGTTATAATTAAGCCTTTGGGAAACAACCAAGCTCAAATCGTAGCTCATATAAAGACACAAAGTGATGGCAACGCTCATATTGTAACGAATACACCTATTGAAAATCAAACGTCTCCCACAAAATCTGTTATGCAGCAGACCGTTCCAAATGCACAAGTAATATTTTAACTCTTTTTTTTATATTATAGTGCTTTTGAACATAAATATTTTTTTTGTAGGATACCCAATCTCTACATGTTTCCTCTCAGCAGCAGCAAGTAGTCACACAACAGCAGCAAGTGGTAACACAACAGCAGCAAGTGGTAACACAACAGCAGCAAGTACAGACCAACAATCAACCAATGTCAATAGAGGAGAGTTTGTTGCAAGGACAACCACCCGGTACCGTTATTAAATGTGTTACTGCTCAAGTAATTCAAACAGAGCAAGGACCTCGCATTGTGTTGCAAGGTCTCGTTGGAAACGATTTTACACAACAGCAACTAGCACTTGTACAACAACAGGTTAAGCAACAGTTGTTAAAAGGTATGTATGTTATTATTTATTTACATATTTATTTATTCATTTGTAATACAATAAGCTTAAGCAGCCATGGACTTGGAAATGGGACACATGTATGTGGGTCAAATCAAAAATGTTAAGCCATAATTAGTGTAGATGTGAGGTGGTGAAGTTGTGAGGAAGATTCTTATATAAAAAACGAGTGTAGATAATTTTTAAATTTGTTTGTTCTTCATACGCATTGAATTTTGACATAATACTAAAAAATAGAGCGTGGTAAAATTATTCTATTCTGAACAGATTTTGTTTACGTCTCTCTGCTTTTGAGTCTTATAGAAAAATTTGTATATACCCAGTCAGAAAAATACAAACGGGCCAACGTTGGAATGAAGTTGGCGGCGACGGTACCAACGTTGGCGAATCATACCCGTTTCTAAGTCTACGACGTCATTCCGACGTTGAAATGATAACAGTGGCCAACGATCGCTCGACTTTTGTTTTAACGTTGGGTTAACATTGATTTTACAAATTTACGACATTGGATTTAACTTTTGCTTAGGGATGTATTGAAAATCTCGATGTCGTGCTTTTTAGTTACCATTTTGTACAAATTGGTTGAAAAAGCAACTACTTAAGTGTTCACTTAGATTAAAGAGTTGAGGTCTATGTAAATCGAAAACTTTTTAAAAAAATAAAAATGTTAAACTTTTAAATTATAATCTATAGTGTAGTGTTTTATGTAAACACAAAGTTGTGCCAACACAATATTTTTAGTAAAACTGTTTTACATTATACAATGTTGTATTTTTGGCTAGCCCGATATTGTACCAACACAAAATTTTTGGTACGGTTGGCAATTTCTGACTGGGTATATACCCAAAATGGTAACTAAAAAGCACGACATCGAGATTTTCAATACATCCCTAAGCAAAAGTTAAATCCAATGTCGTAAATTTGTAAAATCAATGTTAACCCAACGTTAAAACAAAAGTCGAGCGATCGTTGGCCACTGTTATCATTTCAACCTCGGAATGACGTCGTAGACTTAGAAACGGGTATGATTCGCCAACGTTGGTACCGTCGCCGTCATTCCAACGTTGGGCCGTTTGTATTTTTCTGACTGGGTATTTACTAAGGATTATTTATTTCGTATCTTAATAAAAGAGCACGAACAAAGAAAAAGTAAGAAGTTTTTATTAATTAAGTACTATTAATTGTAAAACTTCTAATTCCAGGGTCATGCCGTTTTATAAGCGGACAAAACACATAACACATAATTTTACAAACAATTTTAAAATGCGAAAAAGCAGCGTTTAAATTACTACGAAGAAAGTAGCTTAAACAACCAAAATTGACGATACAATATGTAAATCATTCAATTGCTATAACTACAAATACTTGCACATTTATGTTTTTGTAGCGAGAGCTTGCGATTGTTTTTAGAAATGAATAAGTAGCAAATAAAACAAAAAACATTAGAATTGTGTAGCCTACAAATTATTTTTGGTAGCCTACATGTAGCCTACAAATTATTTTTGGTAGCCTACAAATATTCTTTTGGTAGCCAACAAAGAGAAAATTTAATAAAACTATAACACACACACATAACACACACACACTTATCTTGTTTAACGTAACTGTTTTATTTTAATGTGCATAAAGAATAGGGTTGAATTGTTTTAATGTAAAATTATCATTCACATCTCATCCTTCTTTTTACACTTCAAATTTGTTTGAGACAAAAAAAAACTTTGGCAAACATTGTTGTGGTTTACCATTGTCATTAAAAGTAGAGATGGGCACATGAACATGAGCAGATTTTTGATTTTTTTTTTATGAATAAGAGTTTCGTGAGTATGAGTCAACGTGAGTGTGAGTGAAGCTTGCGGAGTAGGGTTAGTACTTTTTGCATTTTTTGCAAATATGCAACCTCCATCCTCGGAATCGTGTAGCGCATGGAAAATAACTAAAAACTGTTAGTTTAGTTTTTCGCGATCGTGAAAAAACTTCACGCACCAAATGCATTGAAGTTTTGTATACCCGAGTAAAAATAAACATATATAACAATATATAACGTGATACAAACATAATAAATCATATATAATTATACATCCCGTGAGGTATTTTCTAATTTTTTTAAATGCAGTCATATGTAGTAATATATAATTTAATCATGATTCGGATTAAAAGGTATACGGTTGATATAAATATATGAAATAATATGAGGGCCAATACAAAATTTGTTTTTCTGTATATTTTAATATAAAATTATATATAACTTATTCTATTCCATATATAACTATAAATGTTTCCAATTAACCAAAAATGTTCTAAGTTTTTGAAGCAAAGTATAAGAAACTTTTAAAATGTTCCTAAACATTTCCTTGTTAGGGTTATGTATATCACCTATCTGGTTCGAAGCGTACCCAAACATTTTTTTGTTTTAGAAAATTTTATGTTTGGTGAATGTATCGTTGACCTGTGGTGTAACTCACCCAACCCAAAACACACCAAGATTTTTTGTGTTTTTATGCAATTAGATCTAATTGGATCCAATGAAATATGGCAATGTCTGGTCAAAACTCGGATGAAATCGAATCATATTTTATACAAGTTGATCTTTTTTAATGCAAAAACATCCACCATTATTCGGATTAAATTGCGTATAAATATATATGGTGTTATATATCATTATATATTGCATCATATACAAATTTTTACTCGGGTATACGATTTTTTTTATTTTTTTTTATTAAAGTTTCACTTTTCTCTTAATAACCAAGTTATATCGCGAATTATCGAAACTTTCGTAACAAAATGGTGTGAAACACATTTGTATGTAGGATTATAATAAAAAACAACAAAAATTTTAGTTAGTTATCACTTTTATTAATTTAAAAAAAAAAATTGTTTGCATAAAACTTCAATGCGTTTGGTGCGTGAACTTTTTTCACGATCGGGAAAAATCATAAGCATATTTCTTAGTATTTTTCCATGCCCTAAAAAAATCTTACTCACGCGTGACTCACGCAAAATCTACTCACGCAATAAAATTTTCTTACAAAAAAAAAAAACTCCAAAAATTTTTTTTTTTACAAAAAATTAAAAAAAAAAAAAAATCTAATCACGCAAAAAATAAATGACTTACTCACTAATCACTCAGATTTTTTTTCATCTCACGCTCACTCACAATGACGTGATTGAAATGAAAATCACTCACGCGTGAATCACTTGACCTGCGCCCATCTCTAACCCAATGTTAATTTCATAACTTCTGAGCGGCTAGACCGATAATATTAAAATCGAGTACATATTTGAAAATATCGAAAAATTCGACAAAATTCAAAATTTTTCTATAATTTTTTGACCAAAATTAAAAGAATTTTATTTAAAATTATTATTATTCTTTTTTCGATGTTGTACTCATTTTACAACCATCTAACGAAATTTTTATTTTAGTAACGTTTTTATATTCCCACGCAGAAATTGCCAGCGGTACAAAAAATAAAGTATTGCCAAAGCACTTTGTTACGGTCACCGGAAAAGGCGTTAGGGCGGCTAGTGCCGGCTAACACACCACGAACACAAAAACACTCACAGGTCGGTCCATCCCGCCAAAACCCTAACCCATCCGTCCGAACAATTAAAATTCACAACAAAAACTAAATTAAACGAAACACGTCAACGAGAGGAGGAGGGAGATGTTGGCTCCTCACTGGCCCTGCCCTACCTTTGGTCGTCCGTCTGTCCAGTACAATTAACACGACCCCACTAAAACACGCGATACTTACACAATAACCTTTATACGAAAATCAACACTAAATTTTTTAAATCGTTATAAATTAATGGTTTTTATTAAAAATAAATCTTTAAACTAATAAAAGTAAATAATAAATGCACTAAATAAATAATAATAATAGTCTAAATAAATAATATTATAGTGGGGGAATTATGGGGATTAATTAAATACCCAAAGTGGGGAACTCCAAAACTTGCCTGTCTGGCAGCACCCCATGTGTACGTTCAGTTAAACTGAAACGTATACACAGCAAAAGAAAATTGAAATTAAATTAAACCTGACTTTAAACAAATATGTACAAATAAACAAAGGAAATAATAAAAATAAATGTGATATAATTAAAATAAATAAATTTAAGTTGAAATATATGTGTTAATAAATAAAAAAGAACTGTAAGTTAAATTATAAATTAAATAAATTAGTTAATTAAAATAAACATAGAAAAAAAAAGTATTAAAGAATGAAATCAAAAGTGAATAAAAAAAATATGTACAAAACAAAATAGGAATAAAAAAAAAAACGATGAAATCAAATAAACGTGAAATAAATAATAAAGTGCCAAATAAACGAACAAATAAATATTCTGCTGCAATTATTTATTTAGTCGGTTTAAAAATAAAAAAAAATATAATAATCGTAATTCGATTCTATAGAACCCACATAAAAGGAATGTCAAAATTTTGATTAGGACGCCTACGAAACACCCTACACCTGAAGGAGCTCCCTAAAGTAAGCAGTTGTTCCGAAGATAAGTATATTATTTTTCCTTTCTATCGTTAATTTTCACGCACTCATGTGAATCCTATGATTCTTTCATTATTTTTATTCTTTTATTTTCAGATATTTATTCTTTACGTTTACCGGATTCTTTAAAAATGGCACTATATCATGTAACAAACTTAACACTAAATTTAAATGACATGCACAACACTACACTTAACAAAAGCTTAATATTAAATCTTCTTCTTCATTTCCTTACTCTATAATTTCTTTTCATTTCAGGTTCTTATTTTTTTTTTAAATTTTAATATCTTTCTTTTTTCAGGCTTTCATAAAACTTTTATTTCTTTCCTTTCAGGATTTATCTTTAATTTCTTTCACGGTAAGTATTTCCATTTTTACTCTTCTTTTTTTCTTTTTCATTTAATTTCAGACATCAAATTTACTTTATTTTAACACCTCGGCGACTACTTGGCACTTAATAATGATATTCAATTTGGTTACCTGGAGTCTTAATATTTTTCCCCTGTGGAGGTTATATTTTGCTTTTTCTAAACTTTTCTTTTCAGCCAAACTTGTTCTTCTGAAATATATATATTTGCAGGTAACTGGGACTATATGTGGAATATCTACCAAGAATATTGGCCTCCATTTCGACGAGCCTGGCCCCTGGTACCAGATGGAGGCCCATAACGATCTATTAAAAAACATTATTTATATAAAAAAAATGCTAATATTCTCTAAAAAAAAAATAAACTTACACTATCCCAATGATAGCTCGTTCTTCAGGGAAAATTTTCTTATTCTAATTAAGTTTTATTTCATTTAATTCTTTATAATTTAATAAAAATTTGTTTCCACAAGAAACCCACTATAAAAATGTCTACCGTTTCTTTAATTGTTCGATTGAGATTAAAAAAAAATGGCTTAGTATGGCTTGGGTTTTCTGTCTAGTTTTCGTTAAAACTTAAGTGTAGTTGGACTTTTCACATCCCTATGGTTGTCTCTTTCCAGGATGTCACCACCAAACAAACATTAGAAACCTTGGACAAAAACCTTTAATTATGGACGCAACTTGTGAACATAAACATAAAGAACACAAATTTCATTCATAAATAAACATCGTTTCTCTCAGTACACTAACAAATTTACCAGTGTACTACACTAAACACACACATCTATACAAACGTACAACATATTAACCAGCTGATTGGTTAACCAGTGGCGGGGCAAATCAAAAATATGAATAGGGGTCAAAAGCACCCGCAACAAAACTCCGGTGTCGGCAAGTTTACGCCGCCGAAAACGGTGTGCGGTGATAATTCCATTAAAAAAAGTTATACAAAAAAAAAAATTAAACAAAAAAAATCAATATCTCAACGTGGGGAACTCCCACACCCCGAGTCTCATTGCTCTACTGACTGAAAAGCCGGGATATGACAAAAACTTAACGGTGAATTTTTATTGTTCATCTGGCAGACACACAAAACACAAACTAACTACGGGACACTTGGACATCTATCAAGTACTGGTGAAAAAGCAATTTTAAATTCAAAAATAAAATTGAATCCTAAATCTAATGGACATAATTTAGCTCCAAATTTATGACTTTTTAGCAAAAGCCGACTATTGCGTTTTTCTTAAAAAGAAAAAGCATAGTGGCGAAACCCAAAATTTTGTGAAAATCCTTCTTTGTTCACGTAATTAGTCCTTGACCAATTGTAGCATAAAATATGCAATCTGTATTTTTATCAACATTGTTCGTCAAGTAATAAAAAAAACTAAAAGCTAACCTAAAACTAAATTGAAAGATTTTCAACGTAAACGGATTAAGCCTCTATACTCCTCTATACGAATCACCATTGCCAATCATAAAAATTTGGTTTGTCTCTGTTGTACTTTTAACATAAAAGACACAGAAACAAAAAAAAAAAACTAAACTTTGCCACTTTACAAAAAATTATTATATTGCACTTCCTACCAGTTACTCAATATCATTAATCCGAGAACAAATTATACCTTGTGACAAAAAAAATTATTAAATCAATATTTTAACGTGACTTTATACATTTTAAGACAAATCACAACAAGTAAACGTGACAAACATTTACTTATCCTAATATTGCACTTAAAAAATATATCACAGATTAAAATTAATATCACAATTCGGTAAAATTTATTATCACAGATTAAAAAATATTTATACATATATATTTCGAATGTCAAAGAGAGACTTGAGTCTCTTAATGATCCCCTTTTTTACTACGCGTCTGAAATAACATTAACGAAACACAAAAAATACAAACAATGCTGCCACCTACACTCACATGAAACACACTGAGAGAAACAACATTGAACACGGGACATATTTGGTGGTGAAATCTCATTAGCCGTTTTCCGTCTTCACATAAAAAAAAATTCTCCCTCAATTAACTAAAAAAAAATTTTTTTCTTAAAATATAAATAATAGTAATAATTTAAACGCATGCAAATAAATAAAAAATAATAACAGTTTAATAAAAATAAAATAAGGTAAATCATGCAAATAAATTATTCAATAAGATAAATATATAAAACTAAATAATTATTATATAATTAGTTAAATAAAATCGTAAATAAAAATATAAATAAATAAAAAGGTAAAATCTAAATAAATGTCAAAGTAAAACTAAATCTAGACATACAATTTTTTAAAATAATTGCAAAAAATAATCAAAGACAGCACAAAATTAATAAATAAAATGTAAAAAAAAATAATTGAGAAAATAAATAAATAATTGTATAAATATAAATAATTAATCGTATAAATATAGTTAATTCTAAGTAAACAAAGTCAATAAACAAAAACTAAAGCGACATAAACACAAAATTGTATAAATAATAAAAATAAATAATCTCTAAACTAAACGATCTCAACACGTAAAACTCAAAACTAAACAAAAATCAAAACATGGTTATTGCGTAATATCACAGGTTATAAAATATCAGTGCTTTCAAAAATGAAAGCCTCTCACGACTGTTCCAAATCAAAAATTAAAAAAAAATGTTAATCAAAATTTGTATCTGGGTCCTCTCCGCAATATAACGGGAGGCCAAAGTCACTCCCGGTACAACAGACCCCTGACCCATGGTACAGAGCGGCTACCGCGAAGCTTCTTCGGTCAACAGATACCATAAACATGTGAAAGGCACGTGACCCACGATACAACTGACCTCCGAATCTCAGTTCAGAGCGGCTATCATGCAAGCCCCGACCCACACCCTACAAAAAAAAACAAGCAGAAACTAAAAACAAATAAAACAGGAACAAAATGAACAAAACTAGGGTGTACGGTTTACAACTCGCTAGGATTCACTTTTATCCCCAGTATTCAACAGTCTGTTTTTGCTGCGACTTCGATAAGTAATTTAAGACCAACGTACAACAGACCTCCGAATCTCGGTTCAGAGCGGCTACGTTGCAATCTAAACAAAAACTTCACGGGTCACGAACAAAAACAAAACTTTGGACTATTTCAAACAAAACTATTGGACTATAAACGTGTTTAGATAACATACACTTTACGACCTAAATTTGGTGACATTCAAAAATGTCAAGTCCTTCCGTTTGGGAGCCATTTGTTACGGTCACCGGCACTAGCCGCCCTAACGCCTTTTCCGGTGACCGTAACAACTTATATTTTGTAAAATGAAGCGCTTTGCCAACGTTTCAACTTACAACCTTAAAAGTGCTTTGGCATTACATTTGTACAATTTTTGTAAGAATATTTTTTTTTTATATTTTTACTATTTATTAAATTCTTTTATTACAATTATTTGTGTAACAGTGCAATAGCAATTGTTTCATCATTTGAAGACAATGTCAGGTAGTTACAAAAATCAGTAATTTTATTAATAATATTTCCCTTTAAAAATTATTTGTGGCATTTGTTAACCGAAAGCTTTAAAAATAATTATTAAGGACTCGCTACTGTACATCTTTCACACGAAAAGAAACCAACATTACTTTTGCAACATTTAATATAAGCTAGGGCTGGCATATCGCAGTGAAAAGGTTTCCCATTCAATGGTATAACTTAAAAAAAAAAAAATAAAATATATTTCAAGTTCATAGATTAATACCTTCTCTAAAGAAAACATTGGATTCCACCACAAATTTTTCTAAAAACTCTCTAGAATGTTTTTTAAGTGCTGGGAAACCACCCCAATTTTTGTTTTTGAAGCGCTGCCACAACAATATATATTTGGTTTTAAGGTACTTTGCCAGAGCTTTGAGAACCTACGGCACTATATTGCAACGGTGTTATAAATCTCGTACTTACGCAGTACTTATATAAGAAAGCTGACAGTACTTGTACTACCGTGCAAAGTACTTTAGCTGTACTGGCCCGTTTGTATTTTTCTGCCTGGGTTGCTACATTTGTTTACAATGTGAAGTTACCCAGGCAGAAAAATACAAACGGGACAGTACAGCTAAAGTACTTTGCACGGTAGTACAAGTACTGTCAGCTTTCTTATATAAGTACTGCGTAAGTACGAGATTTATAACACCGTTGCAATATAGTGCCGTAGGTTCTCAAAGCTCTGGCAAAGTACCTTAAAACCAAATATATATTGTTGTGGCAGCGCTTCAAAAACAAAAATTGGGGTGGTTTTTCCAGCACTTAAATAAAACTCTAGAGAGATTTTTTAGAAGAATTTGTGGTGGAATCCAATGTTTTCTTTAGAGAAGGTATTAATTAATCTATGAACTTGAAATATATTTTAATTTTTTTTTTTTTAAGTTATACCTTTTCAATTTAATGTGTTGGCTTTTTGCTGCGATATGCCTGCCCTAGCTTATATTAAATGTTGCAAAAGTTATGTTGGTTTCTTTTCGTGTGAAAGATGTACAGTAGCGAGTCCCGAATAAATTTATTTAAAAGCTTTCGGTTAACAAATGCCACAATTAATTTTTAAAGGGAAATATCATTAATAAAATTACCGATTTTTTTAACTACCAGACATTGTCTTCAAAAGAAATCGGATTGTACAATGTTAAAAATTAAGATAAAAATATTGTTATGATGAAACAATTGCTATTGCACTGTTACACAAATAATTGTAATAAAAGAATTTAATAAATAGTAAAAATATAAAAAAAAAAATATTCTTACAAAATTGTACAAAAGTAATGCCAAAGCACTTTTAAGGTTGTAATTTGAAACGTTGGCAAAGCGCTTCATTTTACAAAATATAAGTGCTTTGGCAGTACTTTATTTTTTGTACCGCTGGCAATTTCTGCGTGGGTAGTAGTAATACTGTAGCCTACAAACTTTTTTTTATGTTGTTGTAGTTTAAGCAAACACAAAAAAGAAAAGTAAACAAAAGCTATAACTTTTAATACAGAAATTGTTTGAAGTGATATGAAAAGCAAAAGCAAAAAAACGAATAGCTAACGTAGCCTTTCTAACGCTGCGAAAAAGTACGTTTGTTCTGCGGCTTAACATACGAGTATATACAAATAAGAGAATAATCACAATTGGAGCGGGAAGCGTTTTTCCGCAACTGTTCACATACGTTTTATATGACAACAAAATTCCGCCGCGTTTTTCCGCCAAACTAGATTCAATTCTATTTTTATGAGGACAATTGCGTTTTTCCGCTTCCCGCTCCAATTGTGATTATTCTCTAAGTTACATTTTCTTTGTAATGCGTTTTCTCTATAATTGACGATTTCGGAAATACAATTGGAAATAGTTTAGAGCAATGAAGTGTTATATTTCTATGTATGAAATAATTTTTTAAAATTAGTTTTTTGTTTTGTTTTTTTTAGCACAAGAATCCAGTGGTAAGCAAGGTGTTTTAGGACCAACAAAAATTTATTTGGCAGTGCAACCTTCAAATCCAAGCGGCCAACCGCCACCCCTTACACCAGTACATCAAACCCAACAACAAGTGAGTAGTTGTTAAATTAAATATAATTAAGGAAGACTTAAAAAAATCCAACACTTAGGTTAATCTATATTTAATGCAATAGTATTTATTTAATTATATATATTTTTTTTTACATAAAACTCGTTTTATTTTTACAATGATTGTAATGTTATTCAGTATTGTAATCCAGCTTTTTTTTCAATAAGTTATTTCAAAATTTACGAACTTAAATTTTTAAATATTATGATAAACACATATACTATATAAATGTGTATTTGTTAAATGAATTTTATATACATATATGCAGTGCTTGACAAAAGTATTCAGACAGAGCTATAGTATGTATACCTTTCCTTTTTATTAAACAACAAATTGAATAACTTTACCATTGATAGAAACTAATGGATGTTAGTAGATATGATTACCAATAACAAACTGAATGGCTTTTGTTTTAGAAGGATTTACCGTTAAATTATTGGCTGACATCCATTTTGAAATTAATATTTTTATATCTCATTATGTACTATACACTAAAGTACATACAACTTTAATTTATAAATAAAATATTTTCTTTGTATTTTGAGTAGGTTTATTCTGGCTCGAGGACTTTTACTAATTAAAACTATGATATTCTCTTTTTTGCTAAATAATCTTTGACAATGAGATCTTAAGTCCTGCGAAAAAATGACTAACATAAATAAATTTAAAATAGAAAAATTATTTTCTTAAAAATTTTTCTATGAGAATATCATAGTTTTAATTAGTAAAGGAAATAATGAACTCGAGCTAGAATAAACCTACTCAAAATATAATATTTTAAAGGTCGAATAAAACCATTTTTATTTATTTTTTATTTTATTTTTTAATAAAAATTAATTAGAATATTTTCTTTGTTTACAAAAAAATTGGTGGTCAAAAGAATTGGAGGTCATAAAATGTGGATTTCTTCTACTTCAGTGGTTTGTTATCGATTTTTTTTGGAAATAATTTTTACCAGTTATAGCTAACGTAATTTCGAGATTAAGTTTGGACGGTGGACGGTGGTCAATTCCGGCCAAAAATCAATAACTTCTTTATTTCTGCATGTAAATAGCTGAAATTTAAAACTCGAATTAAGAACGACATATCTGATAACTTGCCCAAATGTTGGACCTACAAATACAGTGATTGGCCAAATAATCATGGACGTCTATCAAATGTAGTGTTCAATTTTTTAACATCTATAAAAAAAATAAATACGCAATATTTTTTAATTTGTTTTATTTTTTTTTTAAATATTAACAATCGTAATACTTTTAAAATTTTATAACACAAAATTTGGTAAACTAGAATTGCGAGGGTTTCCAGTTAATTGTGGGATGATTTTTTTAAAAGAACGAAATCGGCCGCAGTTGTACAGACTACCGATTTTGATGATTTTTTTTTTTATTTTTAGATTATTTAACTTTCTTGTACTTATCGTGCCCATTTTTTTAAATTTTACCTAATTAATTTTTTAATGAAAGAAGACATGCATTTATTTTTTTTATTTTTTAAGTTTGCGTTAGCCATAACTACAACACAAATCAATATTTTTCAAAAAATGGCCCGTTAAGGACTAGAAAATTTAATAATCTATAAATAAAACAAAATCATCAAAATCGGTTCAGTAGTTTTTGCTGTACAACTGCAGTCGATTTTGCCCTTTAAAAAAAATATACAATTGACTGGTAACTCTGAAAATTCTAGTTGACCAAAGTTTGTTTTTCGAAATTTTAAAAATACTAAATTTTTTATCTTTGAAATAAAAAACAAGCAGAAAAGTTAAATTCGACTTTGCCGAATCTATGAATACCCTCCACAATGCCTTTTTAAAGGATAGTACATTTTAACGTGAAAATTTTTTGATTAGAAATATTTTATTTTGAGTAAAATACTCTTTTTTTTGTCATTTAAAAGAAAAATTAAATTTTTTTTTTGAGTGTAAAACTTTTTTTCAAGTGTTATGTTTTTTTTACTGTAAAAATATTTCTGAGTGAATGCAAGTACGTATGTACACAAAATATTGCCATTTTTGTAAAAAAAACTAAATTTTTTTTTGAGTGTAAAATTTTTTTCGAGTGTAACATTTTTTTCGAGTGTAATTTTTAAGTTACCAATGCTTTTAAAACTAAACAAGTTTAAAAAGCATTGCTCTCAAACTAAACAAGTTTGAAAAGCATTGCTTAGTTACCACCAATGCTTTTGAAACTTGTTTACCACGTGGCATTTAAGATGAACAAAATCTGAAATTCAGGGTTTTGCTTATAACTTTTGACCTGAGGAACGGCAAAGATACATGCCACGTTTCAGCAGTCTCATTATTGTTTTTCGAAAGTTATCGTGTTTTTTATCTCGTAAATTTGCGAAAACCCCTTGCCGAAATTTATTCTTTTGCTCATAACTTTTGAACCACTGGACCGATTTGGCTGGATTGCAATACCAACCTGACCAGGTAAATGACCAACATATATGCCAAACTTCAGTAGCCTCTGTGAAGTCTTTCAAAAGTTAGCGTGTTTTCTACGGACGGACATCGCTAGATCGATTTAAAATCGATCGAGGATCATGAATATATATACTTTATGGGGTCCTAGACCAATATTTCGATGTGTTACAAACGGAATGACAAACTTTAGGGTTGCCATCCGTCCTCTTTTCCCCGGACACCGTCCTCTTTTTTAGGGCGTCCGGGGCAGTCCTACTTCTTTTTTAGAAAGTGTCCGGGGTTGTCCTACTTTTTGCACTTTTCCCCATAAACATTTTTTATTACTTCTTAACGTATGAATTATTGCATTGCTGTATTTTTGCTTATTAGCAGTAATGTAAACTTTTTGAGAACAAAACTCGAATATAAATAAAAAAAAAACTCGTATATTTCGAGTAAAAAAGCACTTTATGTAGAGCGAAAATAACTACGTTGGCATCACTTATTACTCTGTCTGACAAAAATGAAAAAAGTCGTTGAACGCGAACTGGATAGTATACGTTTGAAACTACAGACTAAATGTAGTAAAACAGCATTTACAGTTTTTAAATTCGTGATCCTGTTTCCTTTTGAAAGGACTTCAAAGTTTTAGAGGATTAAATTTTATAAAATATTTTTTTAATATTTTTACTTGTCCTAGGATGCCACTATTGACAGCAAAGGAAAGAGGAGGATCTCCCTTAATTTTCCTATTTTATTATTTTTACATATTAGGAAAAAGGAGGTAAGTTACGTCCTAACAATATTTTGATAAAGTTTTCAAATGACCTTATTCACATCCTTTTATCCTGATATGGCAAAATAGAAAAATGGATAAATTAGGGGAGATCTTCCTCTTTCATTTTCCGTCACCAGTGTCATCCTAGGACAAGCACAAATATTTCAAAAATATTTAGCAAAATGTATCCTTTAAAACTTTGAACTCCTTTTAAAGGTTTACTCCATTTCATCTCTACTTTCAGACGTATATCATCCAGTTCATGTTTAATATTGGCTGTCGGGTGGTGTTATCAGCTGTTGTATGTCTTAAAGTTTGCTCTCCGAAAAAAGATTTGTCTATCAAAAATTTCCATTTAAAAATTTGCTAAATGATTTCAAGCAAATTCCTTGTAAATTGTATATCAATTTTTCGTATCACAAATTCCCAATTGTATTTCAAAAGTTTCCATTTGTATTTTAAAATTTTCTAAATGCTTTTTAAAAATTCCATTTCATAAATTTCCAATTGTATTTCAAAAATTTCCATTTATATTTAAAATATTCTAAATGTTTTTCAAAAAATTCCAATTAAGGGTGTGTGTGAAACGGTAGCAAAGTACTATGGTGAAAAATATTTTTCCTATGGTGGTTAAATTTCTTATTTCTGCTGTGTGAAATGAAATCATTTTAGACAATAGTAAATTTTTGATAGTTGCTGAATAATAAAAACAAAAAATGTTAAGGAAATTTAATTTAAAAAAAAATTTCTTTGCTAATTGCAATTTATTGAAACCTTTGCATCTAAAAAAAGTTTCTGTCTACAAAAATGTCGAAGTCTCAGATTATATTTTTCTATAGTAGAAATTTCTCAGAATCAAAATTCGTTTCCGCAGAAAAAATATCCTAGCATGTGAGGGTTTCTGTGGCAAAATGTGGCAGAATTTGAGATTCCTCTATAATAAAACTGCTTTTGAATTTGAGACTTTTATTCTGGAAGAACTCCGATTAAAACAGGTTCTGAGACATTTTCATTTGTTTTTATAAAAAAAAAATCACACAAATTTTACATAACACTTTTTTATTTAAGACACATTAATATTAAACAAAGGAATACTTATCAGAATGCAAATAATAACCAGAAAATTGTAATTCTTTAATCTAGTTGCACAACATGACAAATGATATCACATCGTGGCTGTTTATTAAGAAATTAGAGGACACTTTTCTTTCTTGGAAGCACATTTTCTTAAAAAATGCTCAGCCTTTCGCATCAACTCTACGACCTCGCCTTTTTGCTATTGCATTTTCCTCATCGTCATAAAAGCGATATCTAAACATCGTTTTTTATTTTTTTTATCAAAAACATTGCAAGAAATTGCTATATTTTCTATGTAAATTTTTATTTTTTCAGAAATTGTCATGGTTGGTTACCGTTACCCTTATTATACCGTTACCGATTCAAAACCGCTAAAAATATTTTTAAAATACCGTTACCCTTACCGTTACCGTTATAATTATTAGAAGTTACCGGTATTGTACCGGTATTCAAAATTTTGCCTGTTTTAAGGGATTTTAACGAACAAAAAAATAAAATCAAATTGCTAACATAATTTTAAATTTATAATTTGCAAATTATCATAAAATAAATGACAAAAATAATAATCATATCAAATCTATACTGGTTTTTGGGTCTATAAAATATTTTTAGCTTTCAGTTCTATCTTTTTTCAAATTTTTAACTAAATTAATAATACCGGTACGTACCGGTTTGGTTGGTTCGGTACCGGTACATACCGTTACCGAAACGATTTGAAAACACTTACCGTTACCTTTACCGAAATAAATAAAAATTAGATACCGTTACTGTTACCCTTACCGTTATTCGTTTCGGTAACCAACCTTGGAAATTGTTTTTTCTTTGAATTGTTTATTTTCGTTTTGAATATTTTTTTTCAAATTTCAAAAATTTCTTATCTGTTGTCAAAATTTCTACTAGCCCAATGGGCTAGTGAAATTTTATTCACCTCAACAGTGTCAAAAATTTACTATGAAGCATACTTTGCTACCGTTTCACACACACCCTAAGTATATATCAAAAATTTCCATATGTATTTCAAAATTTTTCAAATGCTTTTCAGAAGATTTTGATACACAAATTAAATTTTTTGAAAAGCATTTACATAATTTTTAAATCAAAATGGAAATTTTTGAAATACAATTAAAATATCTGAATTTATTTAAATTGAAAAGTAATTTTCTTAAAATTATTTAAAACATTTGGATATGAAAATGGAAATTTTTGAAAAACAAATAAAATTTTCTGAAATGCATTCAGAAAATTTTGAAATACAAATAGAAAACTCTGATATACATTGAACATTTTTGACTTATATTTCGAATTTTTTTAAATATAACTGGAAATTTTTTAATTATAAATAGATATTTCCAAAATATAATTGAATGGATATTTCCAAAATATTGAAATATAATTGGAAATATATTTTTTTAGTGAAAAAAAATTGTTTATTCTTAATAAAAATGATTTTTTTGCATATTGTATCGCGTTAACTTTTTTTAAATAATTTTATTAAAAAAAAAAACTGTCCTCTTTTTTGGGTCAAATGTCCTCCTTTTTTGAGGCTGACGTCCTCTTTTTCTCAAAATGCAAATGGCAACCCTAACAAACTTATATATACTCTCTATCACTAGAGTAAAGGGTATAAAAACAGAATTACAAAATACTGCGTATTTATTTTTTTATAGCTGTTTAAACATAGCTAACATTAATTAAGGCTGTTTCTTTAGTTCTCTTCTAATCCACCTCAAACAACCAATTTTTCTTTCTATTTCGTCTCTTTTTAGAAATTTTTTTGAATGCAACTCTTATGTGTTTCAGTACAATCGTTAGTATCTCTTCTTATTCTCTATTTTGGTGGAGTTTGTAGTTTTAAAAAAGTCCAACATTTGTAAATGAGGAGTCCTCTAAAAATGCTCTTTTTTTTAAGAATCGGAAGAATTCAGAGCTGAAATTTAAAATTCTTACTTTTGATAGGAGTACAATCTCCTTTTTGCAGATAACCTCTAATAGCCTCTAATTGATTTTTACTGTCTTTCCAAATTTAGGGTTTTACAGATTTTTTTTTTTAGTTTTTACCTCACATCACTTTAAGAAAAACACGCACACAAAATCTGCAAAAACCACATGGAATCATTATTTAGTATCGGAATTAAAAAACTAATAGTGCTGTAATATTTTAAAACCATAACCAATAAAATATCTTGTTTTGTTAAAAATTTACACTATTTTAAACTTAAAAAAAAAGGAATCCTCCAATTCCCAATTTTTTTTTTTTTTTTTTTTTTTTTCAACTTTATGTATTTATTGAATCTTTCCCGCAGGGAATTTACAATAAGTAATCAAATCTTAAATCTAAATGTGTTTTTGGATTATTGCCAGTGCAATAATACCATGTTCGTGAGCAGGGATTTTGTATTTATCGTTGGGCGAGGTCAAGGGTGTCTAATTTTCTTAGACGCCTGTGACCGTTAAATGAAAGCAAATCTTGGGCTAGAGGATTAGGATGATTAGCTAATTTGGATACGTATTTAGTGCAGACATTTTTGATCTCTTCTTTAATTGTTGGAACATTGAGGTCGTTGTGAATATTATCATTACGGAGATACCATGGAGCTCCAGTGATAAGCCTTAAAAGTTTGGACTGTCTTCTTTGTAATTTTTCTATGTTTGAGGACGACGCTGTTCCCCAAAGCTGTATACCATACATCCATATTGGTTTAAGAACAGCTTTATACAATAGCACTTTATAGTCCAAGCTAAGAGTAGAATGTTTATTTAAGAGCCAGCTTAATTGAGCAGATTTTATTTTGATTTGAGTACATTTTGAATCTATATGCTGAGTCCATGTGAGACGGCGGTCGAGGTGAATTCCAAGATATTTAACGTGAGTTTGAGATGGGATAGTAATGTTATTGATTTTGAGTTTGGGACAAGTTTCTTTTCTTAGGGTAAATGTAACATGAACGCACTTTGTTTCGTTTACCCTTATCTTCCATAGATCTAACCAATTTTCTATGTTATGAATGTGGGACTGAAGTATATTGGTAGCCACTGACGGATTTTTGTGCATGCACATAAACGCTGTATCATCAGCGAAAGTAGAGGTGTGAGTAAGTGGATGTGTTGGCATATCAGCTGTGTATAAAATGTATAATAATGGGCCCAATATACTACCTTGGGGAACTCCTGCTGAGATTTTTCTACTATTTGAGGTATAGTTTTTAGATTTCACTATAAATGATCTATCTGTGAGATAGCATTTTAGTAGTTTGTGTGAGTTTGGTGGCAAAAGAGTGCAAATTTTGTGAACTAAACCATCATGCCACACTCTGTCAAAGGCTTGGGAAATGTCAATAAATAAGGCGGAGCAATATTGTTTGTCTTCAAAAGTTTTCCTTATATGAGTGACAATACGGTGAACTTGTTCAGTTGTGCTATGCTTCTTTCTAAATCCAAATTGGTGCATGGGAATAATTTGATGCGTCTCAATATAAGATGATATTATGTCGGAGAATATTTTTTCAAATAATTTTGATAATATCGACAGTAAACTTATTGGCCTATACGATGTAACGTGGCTTATGTCTTTTCCTGGTTTCGGTATCATTATTATTTCCGATACTTTCCACGAAGAAGGATAAATACCAGTGCGTAAGATAGCATTGAAGATCCATAGGACTAATTTTAGAGCTTCATTTGGCAATTCACAAATCATGTTTGGAGTGATTCTATCCATACCAGGAGACTTTTTTTTCTTTAGATTTCTTACGTTTACTTTCAGGGTCGATAACCGAATTCGAAAGGGAGATGAAACAATATCATCTATTATTGGTGGAAATATATGAGAGCTTGTGATGTTTGGACTAAAAACATTTTCCAAGTGATCGGCAAAAGAAGAAACCTTTTCTGCTGTACTTTTGGCCCATGTTCCATTGCTAAGACGAATGGGTGATTCATAATTTGTGGGTTGTTTTAACTTTTTTGTGGCTTTCCATAGGCTGTAATCGGAATTATTTGTTGGGTCTAGATTCTCCAAGTAGCATTTTAGGGAGGACTCTTTATTATCCTTTAAGGCAGAGCTAAGAGTTTTTTGACATCGTCTAAGGAGACTTTTTAAAGCTGGGGATCGACTTTGTTGCCATTGCCTACGTAATTTTCTTTTTTCAGTGATGAGTTCTTCGATTCTTATTGGTAGCTTATATTTGCCTTTAAAGTTTTTTTGTATATGTGGAGTAGATACTTTTACGGCTGAAGAGAGAATATTTGAGAATTCATCAACTGCCGATTGGATTTCAGTTTCGGATTTTAAGGAGGGGTTTTGGGGCAAATGTGAGCTAACATACATTTTGTATTTAAGCCAATTTGTTCTACTGTTCGGAAGACAGTTTGTTAATAGTTCTGGGATGGGGAAGCTTGTAAGAAAATTCATAATAGTTGGCGAGTGATCGGATGAAAGATCATGGCAGGAGACAAACGAGAGTTGTTCTCTTTTTACATTCTTTATGACTGCAAAATCAATAAGGTCCGGAACTTTTCTGAGATCTGTCGGCCAATATGTTGGCTGACCACCAGAGATTACATCGAGTTTTGCAGATTTTATTGCATTTAGGAGTTGTCTACCTTTTGGTGTAGTGAGACGGGATCCCCAGTGCGTGTGCTTTGCATTGTAATCACCTGCTGCTATGAATTTATGACCCAGAGTAGAGAAGAATGTTAAATATTGGGAGTTTGTTATTTTATGCCTAGGTGGACTATAGATTGAGGATATTGTGGTGTTTGTGTCTGTTAGGGTTATAGATGTAGCTTGGATATGGTTAGTTTTGTATTCTTGAAGTGGGAAGTGTCTTATACGGTTATTAATAAGAATAGCTGTGCCTCCACATGCTCGGCCGCTAGGGTGTTTAGTATCGTAGGTTGAGAAATTGTTAATTCGAAAGCAGTTTTTTAATGAGAAATGGGTTTCAGATACTAATAATATATCAATATCTTGTGTTTTGAGAAATATTTCGACTTCCTGCTTGTGTTGGCTTAAGCCGTTAGCATTCCAGTAGCACATTTTGATGGGATTCATTTTTTTTCAAAGAATGCTTGCATTATCATGCCTTGATTGCGAAGCAGTTCTTGCATCATTCCTTGCATGTTACCGATAAAGCTATTCATCGTATGAATTAGATTTTCTATAGAGTTTTCCAGTGAACTACGCTGAAAAGGGGGGTTCGGTTCCTGCAATGTACATGCATATGAAGTATTTTGTGCGCTACGGCCGTTTTGAAATTGATTATTTGCGCCAATTTGAGTGTTTTCAGCGGGAGCACTGTTTAAATTGCTTACCGATGCATTGGAGAAAATAGGAACATTGCTATTAGTATTTGTGGGGAGACTTGGAAAGTCGTTTGCAGCGGTAGCACTATTTAAATTGCTTATAGGGGCGTTGGAGAAAGTAGGAACATTGCTGTTAGTGTTTGTGGGGAGATTTGTAAGGTCGTTTGCCTGGGATTGTGATCTAATAGGTATTTTTAATGTATTTTGTTTTACCTGCAAGTATACTGGACAACCTCTATAGTTTGCTGTATGGTTTCCACCACAGTTGCTACATCTTTTGTTATTTGGATCACTTTTAGATACTATGCACTCTGAGGTTTTGTGTATGTCACCGCATATAACACATACTGACGGCAGTTTGCAGTAGCCTTTTGTGTGGCCAAACTCCTGACAGTTTAAGCATTGGGGAACACCTTTTCGTTTTCGGGGTTCTTCAACTGTTATTTTTCTGTGTAAAAGATATCGCAGGTTGTAAATAGGATGAACTTCATTTTTTTTCGGTTTAAAAGAATCAAAAGCTATTTCAACTCTAAAAAGAGGCTGAGGTATTTTATCTTTATTAACTATGTTATGTACGGATTTAACATCGAAGCCTTCATTTTTAAGAGCTTCTTTTATTTCCTCGGTGGGAACAGTATTTTCGATGCCTTTAAGAACTACCATTAGTCCCTTAGCACTTTTCAATTGAAATGTGTAATAACTTTTCTTTTCAGAGTCTAAGTATGATGTAATTGCTCTAAAATTTTTCTCAGTGTGAGTCCTTATTTTAGTTTCAAGTACTTTTCCAACTCGTATTGAGACAACATAAAAGTTGTTTTTACCTACAAGATTGGACAATGAATTAATTAGGGTGTTAGAGCTTTGTTCGCGGAGATGAATAGGAGGTGGAGTGAACTCTTTTGCCGGGTTTGCATGGGCACCTTCGTTTTCAATATTGTCTAGCAAAGAAAATCGGTTTTGACTTACCGTTTCAACTGGTACTGACTGTTTTTTTAGTTTTGGGGTGGGTTGAGATTTTGCTGAATTGGGGCTTAATTTACGCTTTGTTATTGTGAAGTATCTATCAATACCTGTTAAAGGTTTTTCAATATTCTCTTTGGCTACTTTTGGCATTTGAATAGATTTGGGGATAGCACCTTTTGATGCGACCAATACCGATTGATTTAATTCATTATAATTTGATTTATTTGTTTCACTTGCTTTGTTTGTGTTTTGAGTGGGAGATTTACGATTATTTAAACTCTCTTGTTCGCTTGTATTAAAAGCAGGAGTTTTATTTAAGGGATTTTGCACAATGTAAGAGTTACAAGAAGACATTATCGGTAAAACTGAAGAGTATGTTGATGTTGTCACTGTAGTGGTTGTTGATGCATGAGTTGTTATAGCTGAGCTTGTAGTTGAAGTAGCTGCATGTGTAATTGCATACGTAGTTACGGGGAAAGGGGAAAATAGATTTCTATCAACTGGTGTTGTACACTGTGCACTCCATGAGAGGGGTGTTATTTGCGCATGCGCAGGGAGAGAATTAGTTAAAAGGGGATCATTTATATTTGTAGGAGATGCAATTTGGGCGGGAGAGCATATCAATGCATTTTTTGTTGGTGGAATTAACAAAGGATTTGTTGTTGGTGGTGAGCGCCCAACAGGCATATTAAAATTTTTTGTTATTAAAAAACACTTGCACTTTATGTTTTTTTTTTCGTTAGCTTTTTATTTCAATTATTTACTTTTTGTTTGTTTATGTTTATGGATTTTAAACAAAATTAAATGAAAGATATTCATTTGAGCGTCTTTTCGCTATTTATTTTGTAAATTTTTATGCACTTTATGCTTTTAAATAAACGAATTTGTCGAGAGATAACAAAAACACGTCCGCACTTATGAACAAAAAACTAAGTCCCAATTTGTTTGTTAACAATTTCCAAAGACATGATTTGTTGGCAAATTTTGCTGTCCCGCCTATATTATCGGTGGGGATTATAAGCCAATTATTTTGTAAGCTACTTACATATTAAAGAATCTCTGTTTGCTTTGGTATGCCCAACAGAGGCGTGCACTTTTTCTCCCAGGGGGGTAAAGTTGAAATTTGTGTTAAAAATGGGTAAATTTTCGATGAGCTCAAAATAAGAAACTTTGACACGCTATTTTTTTTTAAACTCATCTACGTGATATTGCCTTTCAGACCAATCAAACAAAATTTATATGTTCTGAACGAAACTTTTAAGCTGGATGCAAAAAAGTGTTTGTACTTTTTGGGCAAAAAATCCATTTTTTTTATTATTTTTTTTTTTGTTCAAGTCTAAACTTGTGTAACTTCCCGATTTTTCGACTTTTTCAAATTTTGAAAAGTCGACTTCCGACCTTTCAACTTTTTTGATTTTTTTTTTGTAAGTTAAAGTGTGTTTTTGACGTGTGTAACATTTCTACTGCTCAAATGGAGCGTGATAGAGGGGTCATTTCTAAGACCGACCCCCATTATTTTTTACGTCTTAACATTTCTTCGGAACAAACTAATACCCAATCTCCAATTTCTAAGGGGGCTCACACACAAAATGACGTTTTTTAAAATTTGCTTCAACCGCTCTAACTGCCCTAAGAGTGCCCTTAGAGCAATGAAATGTATGACTGACCCACAATATTTTTTTAGTCCAAACATTTTCTCTGAACACACCTACCCTCTATCTTTAACTATTAAGGCGGTCCCCATACAATTTTTTTTTTTTTTTTTGTAAATTTGTTTTATTTAATCAGCTTCTGCCGTTCCAATGATGCGTCCGAGAGGGGTCATCAGTGAGAACGACCTCCACTCCCTAAGTAGGCTCCCACACAAATAACAGTTGGAGCAAATTTTATAAAAATGTAATTTTAAATGGAAGCCTGCTTAGGGAGTGGAGATAGGCCGTAAGTATGTTTTACAAAAATGTTGGAGGGTAAAAATAAATGGGGATCGGTCTCACTAATGACCCCTCTCGGACGCACCATTGGACCGGTAGAAGCTTATTAAAAAAAAAACAAATTTACAAAAAATAAAAAAAATTGTATGGGGACCGCCTTAATAGTTAAAGATGGAGGGTAGGTGTGTTCAGAGAAAATGTTTGAACTAAAAAAATATTGTTGGTCGATCATACATTTGATTGCTCGATAGAAGTTTTACACAAAAAAAAATTCAAAAAAATCAAAGAGTACATACATTTTCAAAAACGAGATTTAAACTTTTTAAACCTTAAAAATCGCATACTAGAGCACTTTAAAGATTTTTTTTTTTAAAAAAGTACGTAAAAAAACAAAAATTTTGAAAAAAAAAATGTAATTTGGAAAAATATTCAAAATGTCCGATTTGACATGGAATGCCCCATATATTTCCTTAGGCGCCCCAGTAGGTTAGTTGGCTAGTTAGTTGGTTAGTCTGGGGGTCGTGGGTTCGATTCCCACCAGAGGCCTTGGTCTGTTTTCGCTACAACGAGACGAAGGTCATTGTTACCAGTTCTCGATTAGGTAAAATTAGTATATGATTTGTAATTATATGGTAATTCTTAATGAAATATATTTCCAAATTTGTGTGAGTACATTTCTTTCCAGAACTTTTTGAAGCCCCTAATAAGGTAGAAAGCTGAAAATTGGTATACATATCGAAAAACACCTGGGTCAGATCCTAACGTAGCTGGATATTTTTATACTTTGATAACTTAGCAAATTAAAATTTGCTTCAACCGCTCTAACTGCCCTAAGAGTGCCCTTAGAGCAATGAAATGTATGACTGACCCACAATATTTTTTTAGTCCAAACATTTTCTCTGAACACACCTACCCTCTATCTTTAACTATTAAGGCGGTCCCCATACAATTTTTTTTTTTTTTTTTTGTAAATTTGTTTTATTTAATCAGCTTCTGCCGTTCCAATGATGCGTCCGAGAGGGGTCATCAGTGAGAACGACCTCCACTCCCTAAGTAGGCTCCCACACAAATAACAGTTGGAGCAAATTTTATAAAAATGTAATTTTAAATGGAAGCCTGCTTAGGGAGTGGAGATAGGCCGTAAGTATGTTTTACAAAAATGTTGGAGGGTAAAAATAAATGGGGATCGGTCTCACTAATGACCCCTCTCGGACGCACCATTGGACCGGTAGAAGCTTATTAAAAAAAAAACAAATTTACAAAAAATAAAAAAAATTGTATGGGGACCGCCTTAATAGTTAAAGATGGAGGGTAGGTGTGTTCAGAGAAAATGTTTGAACTAAAAAAATATTGTTGGTCGATCATACATTTGATTGCTCGATAGAAGTTTTACACAAAAAAAAATTCAAAAAAATCAAAGAGTACATACATTTTCAAAAACGAGATTTAAACTTTTTAAACCTTAAAAATCGCATACTAGAGCACTTTAAAGATTTTTTTTTTTAAAAAAGTACGTAAAAAAACAAAAATTTTGAAAAAAAAAATGTAATTTGGAAAAATATTCAAAATGTCCGATTTGACATGGAATGCCCCATATATTTCCTTAGGCGCCCCAGTAGGTTAGTTGGCTAGTTAGTTGGTTAGTCTGGGGGTCGTGGGTTCGATTCCCACCAGAGGCCTTGGTCTGTTTTCGCTACAACGAGACGAAGGTCATTGTTACCAGTTCTCGATTAGGTAAAATTAGTATATGATTTGTAATTATATGGTAATTCTTAATGAAATATATTTCCAAATTTGTGTGAGTACACTTCTTTCCAGAACTTTTTGAAGCCCCTAATAAGGTAGAAAGCTGAAAATTGGTATACATATCGAAAAACACCTGGGTCAGATCCTAACGTAGCTGGATATTTTTATACTTTGATAACTTAGCAATTGCCAACAAATATTCAGCCTTATCATAGAAAAATAAAATAAATTTAAAATCGACTTTTAATTTTTTTTCCATACAAATTAGGTCCGTTAGATAACCTTACTACAATCTACTATTTATTTTTTACTGTTTTTAATACAGCTGGAAATTTTCAATACAAAAAATAAAAATAAACTTTAAATTTTGGGTAATCTAATAGACATATTAGGTCCGTTCGATTACCTTACTACAATCTACGTTTTTTTTACTATTTTTACTAGAGCTGGAAATTTTCAATACAAAAAGTAAACAAGACTTTCCAGTTGTAGTAAAAAATAGTTAGAAATTTGGGTAATCAAATTGTTTTTGTTTTTAAAATCGACTTTCAAAAAAATTTGAAATTTAAAATAAAACTTTTGTTAAAATAGACTTTTTATTTTTCCTTGGCATGGGCCAATTATTGTTTTTATATTTTAGAAATTTAAATGTTTTTAGCATAATGTTGACTAAAATTTTCGTGACCTACCGTTTGAGAACCGTTGGTCAAAAAAAACTTGACTTTTACTAATTTTATGTTGCCCAAAATCATAACAAACATATCAGACCAGATCTAATTAATTTTAACACGGATGTATATAATTAATTACATATTTTAAAGGCCGCTGTTCCAAAAAAGTAATTCACATAAAAAATGTGAAAATGAAAATTTCAGAATTTTTTCGGTGTTCTAGATTTCACATCCGAATTTCTTTATCGTTTTGTTTCACATAAATAAAATTTTGTGGAAGTAAAACGAATGCACTTTTTCCCTTATAATTTTTTAAATTTTAATTATTCGATTTCAACTTTGAATGAAACAGTGATCAACAAACCACTTAACTTGATTTCATGTGATTCGGAAATTTTCATGTGAATTGAAAAGTTGTGAAAGACAGAACAGAGGCTGTAGATCAAATTATATTGAAATGACAAAAAAAAGAGAAAAGCTGGAATATATTCTATTAATTCAATTTAAGTTTTACATAAGTTTAATTATTCGTTCATATACATACATACATTTTATAGTCTATTTTTTTTTATTATTTACAAATTGCACATTTCCAATTCCTAAATATTTTATTTCATAACGACATTTATTAATTAATTAACTTTTAATATAATTTTTATTTAAGCTAAGAAAATTATATATTATCAAACATAATTATTTTGTTTGTAATGTAAAGCGCTTTTTGCAAATAAACATATTGATTTAACAATATTTAAATGGTTTTAATTATACATGTGGCAACACTAAAAAAGTTTATATCGAAAGAAGAATAATAAACGATTAAGTCAATGTTAATAATTGGTTATATTGAGGAGACAATTTTTTTGAAACGAAAACAAAAATCTTTAAAATACCTGCACCTTAGTCTTGTATCGATTTTTATCGTCGTTAGAGTTTTAAAATTTTTATTTAAGAAATTTCAAAAATAAAAATGTTTTCATGTACCTATCACAAAACTATGTCTTCGGGTATAGACTATTTTAATGTGTTGCCACACTGATATGTTCCGCATGTTTTTATATTGTTTAGTTGTATAATAAAACAATTTACAAGTCAATTTCAAATCGGTCTAAGTTCATTCGTTTTTTTTTTTTTATTATATATTTGATTTGTTTTTTATTATTCCCTTGGATGCACTTAAAAATAAATGTAAGCAAATCTATCTTTTTATTTATTTTTTCTTTGGCATAAAGAATTATTTTGTGTATTGCAATTTTTGTTGTATAAATACGAAACAGAACTAAGTAACCTTTCCGTATTAGTTGGATGATTATTTGCAATTGGCCTTTGTGTTGACAAAAAGCGCTCGCTAAATGTTGAATTTAAATGATTGTCTTCTCTAAAAATGCAATTTGTATACACAAAAAAAAAAAACAAAGTACAGAATTATTTGTAATTTCTTACTCGTCTATCTATGTTAAACAAGGAAATGTATATGAAAATTAAAACAAAGAAAAAAGTGGCCATTCAAGAAATCTTTAAAACATTTTTTTTGAAGAGATTAACCATCGATCGTAATTAGAATTTGTTTGTACATACGAAAAAAAAATTCAAAATTCAATTGAATCGCAAAATTAAAACATAATTCTTTTGATAACACAAAGGCTTGTTCATTTTTTAATCATCTCATCTAATCGCAATAAAGGCTGCAACAAAAAAATCTACCTTTGATGTGTAGTGATAATGTAAATTCAATTTACCAATCAATCATTAATGGATAAATTCTGTAATAAATTATTGTTAATCTCTTCGAAAACTTTTTTAAAGGTTTCCTGGAATAAGTACTACAACTGATCCTAGTATAACACAATAAGGTATGTACTTAGGTTTCAATCCCACAATCATTATGATAGGCATAACAATTTAATGATATTCTGATGTACATGTATTATTTTTATTTAATACATCTTTTTTTCTAATTAATGATTCGATAAAAACATATTTGTATATTTCTTTTCTTAGACAACAACAAAAACATATGTTACAAAACTAAAAACAACTTCAGAGAAACAAAATAATGCAGCACAAAATAACTTTTTGAATAGTGGCGTACATTTTAAATATAATTTAATTAATAATGAAACAGACGGTGATTCTGAAACTTCAACCCTAGCAACACATAAAACCGAAGCGGCGGTAGGGTCGTCCTGTACAGGCGATGTTACATCGCAATATATTGGATTTTCTTCAGAAGATTTTCAACAGCAAAGTATAATAAAAAAATGCATACATATATATTTTTGAATACAACAATTTTTTTTGTTAATCTTTTTAGATACAAACTATTCTACAGTAAATCGAGCCAGTTTAAATGATGTAGAACTAAACAATGAAAATTCAATTATGATACCACAAAAATTACTAAATTCTAATGCATTAAATGTGCAGAATATAACTTCTATTAATAAAAATAGTAATATTGACATTAACGATGAAGAGTACGAGTTGACATTACAAGAAAACACTTTGAAGAACATTAAAATGGAGTCGTCGCCATTGTCGCCCATAACAAATTCCAAATTAGATGAATTGAATTACATTAATTTATCAAAGGATTTTAACCGAACAGAGTTGGCTGTAAGTACAAATTATGTTTTAATTCTAAAATTCCTTCTCGAGTTCTAATTTTTATGTGACAACAAACGTTCGTACAATGTACGAAAAATTTCGTTGTTTCGTATCACAATGTACGAAATAGTCAAAAATCTTTAAAAGGAATCAATGTTGGCAATCGATACCTTTTCAATACCGTTATCCCTTTCAAAACCCTTTAAATTGAATACCGGTACCAATACCAATACCGAAACTCAATTTTGGTATCGGATACCGGTATCCAAAAACCTTTTCCTTCGGTATCGGTACGTACCGGTATTGAAACGGTTTTTCTTAAAAACCATGTTTTTTTTTAATTCATAGTTTGTAAATTTTTTGGTTTTTGTAAATGAAAAATAGTACTCTAAATGCCTCACCGAAGTCTCATAAAAATCAAAAAATTCTTTTGGCACCCACATCGTGAATTAAATAAATATTTCAAAAAAGCCATACTTCAACCGCGATGCGAGAGCAAAAGAAAATTATTGATTTTCACGAAATTTTTATGGATTCATTTTGACTCCCAATAGAAACTTTCTGGACCCTTTTGCATAGTATAGTTTTTTTGGTGATTTTTATTTAATCCGTGATGTGGGTGCCCAAGGATTTTTTTGATATTTACAGGACTTCGGGGAAGGCATTTGGAATACTAGCAGGAGGTTTTCCACCATAGTATAATTTTTTGAAGTGGCTTAACTCGTAGAAATCGTCCATAAAGGTCCCATAATTCGCGAAAAAAATTGTTTGCAATATTTTTGAATGTGATCTTGTCTATTTTCCAAATAGATAACACCAACAAAAATACTTGGTTGCCTAGAAATAAGATGAAATATGTAATTTGCTGGGGTTCTTACTTTAACCGCGATGCGGGAGGGAAATATATTTTATGGAGTCATTTTGACACCCAATAGAAACTTATTGGACCCTTTTCAGCTCAAACAAAAAAGAAACCCAGCAAAACTTTGGTAATGGGTAGTTATTATGTAACACATTACGAGGTAATGTGTATCCCTTATTTGTAGCATTATTTTAGGATGTCTTACCAGACATTTGTTCAACAACATATTATTTCAAGGTGAAAGATAATGCTTTACCAATAACTTGTTACGTAATGCATGATTATTGCAAAAATTGTATTTCATATTTTTTATTTCTAAACATTAAAACATGGGTGACTTATATTTGGTTACATTATGTATTATTTCAAAATTTGAAATAATGCATTATTTGTAATAGAATACATAATGCATTATAATTACATAAAAACTAAATATCTTATACAAAAATGCATAAGTTTAAACTAGAGATGGGCTCACGACAGGAATTTTTGAATCACGGACACTCACTCACGAGCATATTTTTTCTACTCACTTACAATCACGTGAGTAAATTTAATACATCGTTACTTGTTCACTACTCGTAACGCCTTATATATTACATTCCGGTATGCTAAATTTTATACATTACTGGTACGCATTACTTTGAGTCTCATCCCATGTTAAAATCATCAATGCTGCAATGTATAAAATAAGCTATCCTATACATTATTTTATACCATATTTGGTAATCAAATTTTTGCTGGAAAGGTAAAAATCTATACGGTCTTATATTTATGTACTAAAGACATAGGAAAATGTCCAGCAAAAGCGGTCCAGTGCTTCAAAAATTATGAGCAAAAGACTGAATTTCGGCAACGGTTTTTCGTGAATTTTCGAGATAAAAAACTCACTAACTTTCGGAAGGCAATCCTGAGGATGCTGAAGCTTGGCAAATATATTTTCCGTTCCCCTGGCCTGGTTCTTATCAAATTTTAACCAAATCGGTTCAATGGTTCAAAATTATTAAGAAAACCGTGAATTTCAGATTGGTTTCACCTTAAGTTCACTTGTTGAAAAAACCGTTAAACCAGCTTTTAAAAAAAATTGATGGGTCAGGAAAATATGTTACAAAGTATTCTTGTCACTCACAAAAATTTTTATAATAAAACAAAAAAAACTTACACTCGAAAAAAAATTTACACTCAAAAAAAAAAAATGTTGCCAATTTTTTTTCAAAAAATGACTAAAAAAAGTTTTTTACTCGAAAAAAAAAAAAAAAAATATTTCTAATCAAAATTGTTAATTTGATTCACGTGAGAAAATTAACTATCACTTTAGAAGGGCATTGTGGAGGGTATTGATGGATTCGTCCAAGTCGAATTTAACTTTACTACTTGTTTTTACAAAATTTTTCAAAGTTTTTATACTTTTTTTTTATTTTTTTAGCATTTTTTCGATAATACCGGTACGTACCGGTATTGACGTTTCGGTATCGGTAATACCGTAACCGATTCAACTCAAATACCGTTACCGATACCGAAATAAATAAAAAACGATACCAATACCGATATCGATACCGTTATTCGTTTCGATTGCCAACCTTGAAAGGAATACATTTTTGGATTTTACAAAAACATAAAATATACATTGGAAAAAAATCCATGCGTAAAATATACGAATCCTTTCGTACAATGTACGAAACCATTCGTAATTTTGTACAACAAAATATATTCGTACAATACACGAAAAATTTCGTACATTGTACGAAAAATATTTTTAATTTTACGAAAATATTTTATGTATGATTTTGAAAATTTAATGCAGAATTTCAAGTTATAGAGTTGCTTTATCTTAAATAACCTGTGATAATAATTTTAAGTTGTGTTTTAAATTAAATGTTAGTGTTTATCTTAGATGTTTTATGTAAAATTATTGTGACTTAATGTGAATAATTTTTATATTATTACGAAACCCTTGATAAAGTCAACAAAACATTGAGGAAACGTTGGGTAAAAATGAAATAAAAGACTTTTATTTACATTAAAAACATTAGGCCTGATTAGCTTGAGGTAAAACCAAACAAATTTTAGAAAATATACTTGGCCAAATTACAAATAAAATAAACGAAATTTATTTATATTTAAAACTAGCTGGCCCGGTCCGCGTTGCTGGCCCAAATAAAAAGAAATAAATTTAAATATATAGCCCTGCAAAAAAAGTAATGAATTTCTTGGCTTCGAAAAATTTGTGGGCGTGGTTTTAAAGACCCGATTAGGCAGATAATAATCTTCAAATTGTATTTTGGGAACTAAAAAAAAAATGCCATATCTTCGACTTTGCGAACTGTTTAAATTTAAAGCTTCTTTAGTATTATTACTAAAAACACAAAAATAAATTACGCATATTCTTCGTTCTATTGTCTTAAGTTCAAACAAACCTTTATAGTTTTCCCGGATTTTCCGCTTTTCCGTGGCACTTTTCTCAGGACAATAAATATTTCCGTAAAGTCCTTACTTGGACTATAATGATCATAAAAGAAAAAATTTAGCAAATCAGGCCAATCGTTTGCTGATTTTAGATGTATTGAGAAAAGTGGGAGTGGACAATTTTTCTTTTCGTTAAAACCTTAACTGTACTATCACGAACGTCAACAAATACCAAATACGCCTAATCGGCCCTGCCCTTTTTTCTATTTTAGATATATCGAAATAAAAGTGGGCGTGAAAAATTTGTATTTCCGTTGGACTATGACTATAAATAATAATGTTTAGTCAAATCGATCAAAGGAGGCGTAAAAGTATGAGTGATTATTTTTTTTCTCGAAAAAACCTAAAACGAACATTTTAAAAAACTATTATTCAAATCGGTCAGTTCTCAAGTGATGCGATAAGAACGAACTATGTACATTTGATTTTAATTTATATTTAATTATTCTATATTTTGTTGTTCTATATTTTATTATTCTATATCTTATTTTTCTATAGCATAAAAACCTTATTTGAATTTAACCAACTCGGTCCATCCGTTTAAAAGTGGGCGTAGAAATGGAAAATTGTTTTATTTCCGGAAATCTTAGTTGGACTATGACGAACATTAAAAACAAAATTAGACAAATTGATCCAGCCATTCCATGATTGAAAATATATATATCGGGAAAAGTGAGCGTAAAAATAGGCGTGGACAATTGTTCTTTCCTTAAAAATGTTTTGCGGACTATAACCAAATCGGGCTGGCCGTTATAGTTTTTTCGATACATAAAAAAAGTGAGGGTGGGAAATTTTACTATGCGTAAAAACCTTAGTTGAATTATGACGAACATTTTCAACAAAAATTAGCCAAAGTAGGCGTGTTCAATTTCTGATTTCGTAAAAACCAAAGTTGGAATATGATGATAATTCATTTAAAAAAAATTTAATCAAATCGGTCCAGCCATTCTCAGATTTTAGATAAATTGAAAAAGTGGGCGTAAAAGTAGGTGTGGTCGATTTTTCTTTCAGTAAAAACTTAAAATACTTTATTATGAACCTTTAAATAAAAAATTACCCTGATCGGTGCAGCCGTTTTCCGTTTTTATATAAATCCAAAAAAGTGGGCGTAAAAGTGGGCGTGGTCAAATTATCTTTACGTAAAAACCTAAGTTGGGCTATGACGAACATTTCAAAAAAAAAATCATCCAAATCGGTCCATCCGTTCTCAACTGATGCTGTTACCAACGAACGACAATTGATTTTTATTTATATAGATAAATAAATTTAATATAAATAAATAAATTTAATGTAAATAAATAAACTTTCGTAGCTATTTCTTTCGTAAAATATACGAAAGTTTCGTTTATTTTACGAAAATAAGTTTAGAAAACATTTTTACAAAATTAAAAAAATCCTTCGTAACATTTTATTTCGTACACCGAAAAAAAATCATGCCCTATATGAACGAAATGTTTCGTACATTTTACGAAAAGTTTCGTAGTTTTTGCTTACGAAATTATTTCGTAAAAATTATAAGTTTTTATGAAAAACTTGACCACATTCTACGAAATATTTTTTGGTTTTTACGAAACAATTTTCTATATTATACAAAATAATTTCGTAAATTACAAAAATAAATTCGTACATATTAGATATAAAACATTACAAAAAAATATATGTCTTATATGGTCGAAATGTTTCGTACATTTAGGGAATTCACATGGGTATCGTATTTGGTGCTGTATGTTGTATGTCCTATCTAAAAACAGGGTTGGTTAAAATTTAAATTAATAATACGACACTTACACGATATGACGATACAACATTTATACCTCTGTTTTGTGTGCTATTTTCAAGTATGCTAACAAGAAAAGAATCTTAAGAGAAAATTATCAAATGAGAGATAAATAATTTTTACCAATCCTGTTTTTAGAGCGCTCAAATGTTTGTAGGAGCATCAACCAGTTTAAGAGCACTTCAAAATAAGACTTCCTCAAGACTCATAGAAAATGAGTGTTTTTGGGTGCACTTTTTTTCAGAGTCCAAAGTGATTCAAATATAAAAAAAAAAATAATTATGCATTATCAAAAAATGTTTGTCTTAACCCTTTCACTACCGACTTTTTTTTTTGGCTAGTAATTTCTTGACCAAAATTTGTGAAAATGTAGATCTATGCAAAGTAAAAACTTTTTGTTGATTTCGTTGGTCTACCGCGCCCTCTAGCGGAGATATATCCAACCAAACTTGAAGCTTTCACATGCAATATCTCCCGAACGAGTAAACATTTTTCCAAAATTCGAATTTTGTATTTTTCGTATCGAAAAGTTGTACAAAATCCGCTTTTAAGAAAGCTTGTACGATTGTTATTCGATTTTTGAGAACTTTTTAACGTTTATTTTGTTTTGCAATTTTTTTACGTTATTTGAAAAATTTCCAGTTTGACACCAAATATTGCGTGTAGAGTCCACCGGAATGCAAATTTATTTTTCCGAGCACATCTATCGCAAAGATAGATAACCCTTCAATGATCAATCTTGTCAAAACAAAACACAAAAATGTTGTACGGTTAATTTTTAATGAATTTTTAAAGATGTGTACACAGTAGTGTACAAGGGGAGTGAAAGGGTTAATAAATGGACTCGTTTTGGATGAACCACTTTCATAAAAAAATTTAAATATTTTTGGAGTCATAACTTAAAAATGTTGAAGTCATAATAGAGTGTGTTTGTTAACTGGAAAACGCTTAATTACTAAAAAAAACAATTTTATTTCTTTTTTAATAATAAAAATTTTATTTAAAAAATTGTATCATTTTATACGAAGCTATTTCCTATTTTCGTGCACGAAATTATTGATTTTAAATACAAATAAATTTCGTGTATTTTACGAAATTCTGTATTAAATTTACAAAATTTTTTCGTATCATACATGAAATATTTTCGTAAGAAGCTTCTCGCGAGAAGCTTCTCTACGAACAGCGTCTCCGTGCTAAAGTTCTTTCTGCCCCTCGGGGTAGTAAGAGCTTTTGGTCATTCGTAAAGAGAGTAAGGGACAATGCTAGTTCTTCTATCCCGACCCTTATAAAAGATGACCAAGTGTTCACTGACCCGGTTGATAAGGCTAACCTTTTCGCTGATTTATTTGCAAGAAATTCGTTCTTGCCGGAAGGCGATCAACCACTGCCAGAACTTGAAAGAGTATCCAGTACTATGCCCAAGATATTTTTCCGAGCTCGTGCAGTTAAAAGGGTTCTTGAAGATCTCAACGTAAATAAGTCACCGGGACCCGATGGTATTCCAGCACTGGTTTTAAAGCAGTGCTCATCGGCGTTAGCCCGTCCATTGGCAAACCTTTTTAGCTTTTCGTTACGTAAGGGTACCTACCCCTCCTGCTGGAAAGTGGCTAACGTTCAACCGATCCCTAAGAAAGGTGCGTCTTCAAACCCCGAGAACTATCGCCCCATATCTATTTGTTCTACGCTCTCGAAGGTGATGGAGAGCATGGTAAATCACCATCTTGTTGACTATTTAGAGTCAAACTCACTTTTCAGTGACCGACAGTATGGCTTCCGTAAACGTCGCTCTACGGGAGACTTGATGGCGTTTCTTTCGGAACGTTGGAGTCGTTCTATCCACCAATTTGGTGAAAGTAAGGTGGTTGCTTTGGATATTTCCAAGGCTTTCGATCGTGTGTGGCACGACGCACTTATATCTAAACTCATTGCCTTTGGTGTAAGCAGTGATTTCTCTCGATTTATATTGAGTTTCCTCCGAGACCGAAGTATACGTGTTGTTGTTGATGGGGTGTCATCGCATAGGTTTCGACTTAACTCTGGAGTACCGCAAGGTTCCGTTCTTTCTCCTACTCTTTTTCTTATCTTTATTAATGACCTTCTTAGTCAAACTTTCAACCCTATCTACTCTTTTGCAGACCACAGCAACATTTGTCATTCATTTTCCTTCGATCATAGGCCAAGCCTTGTAGAGGTTGGGCGCGTGCGGCAGATTATGAATGACACTCTCAATCAGGACCTGTTGACAATCTCTGAATGGGGTCTTGCGAATAGGGTCGATTTTAATGCACGCAAGACCCAATGTTGTATGTTGACCCATAGACGTATTGTGGAACCAACATTGTCGTCTGTATCTATTGGTGGTATCGATATTGAGGAATCAGATTCTCTTGATGTTCTGGGCATGAAAATCCAGTGTGATGTCCGTTGGAATAAACATGTTTTTCAAGTGTCGAAAGAAGCATTCAAGTGTCTTGGTTTCTTAAAACGGTGCAAGAACTACTTCACTCCTACTGATCTCCTTAATATTTATACCACCTATATCCGGCCGAAGATGGAATACAACTCCCATATATGGGCAGGGGCTTCAGAGTCTATTCTGAAGCTTCTGGACCGTGTTCAAAGGAGGGCGTCGAAGCTAATCAATGACAGTAGGGTATCCAACTCTATTGACTCTTTGGAGCATCGTCGGAATGTGGGTTGTGTAACACTGTTCTATCGATATTATCATGGTAAGTGTTCTGCTGAGATAAGCGAACTTATTCCCCGAGCACGGGTTTTTGTTCGGAGTACTCGCTTGTCTAGTAGGGCTCATCCATTTGTTGTCGATTGCCCAGTGTACCGCACAACGCATTACAGAGAAAATTCATTTATAAGCCGAACTATCCGTATGTGGAATATACTTCCTGTAGAGGTCTTCCCTGTCAACTACAATTTGGAAAAGTTCAAATCAAATATCCACAAACACTACTCCCTCTATCCTCCCTCCCATAACCTATTTTCCTAATTATCAACACAATGCACTGCATTTATAGGAGACATCCCCTGAGTGTTGGTTAAGTCAAAAAAAAAAAAATAAAAATCAAGTTTAACAGGCCTATTCACAGAACAAATTATGACTCAAAAGTAGTCATAACTCATAAATTATGACTAAAGTCTCAAATTTCGTATTCACAGAAGCAAATAGTCTCAATTTATAATGTCAAAATAAAGACCTGGTCGGTAGACCGTCTTAAGTCACTGATTAATAAAAAACAAAAATGAAATAAAAAGAAATCAGTTTGAAAAGAAATAAAATATGTTTTAAGCAAAAGTCAGAAAAAACAAATAATAAAATAAACAAAATAAAACAATTTGTATATTTTTTAAAAACATTAAAAAAAAAGGAAATCGAAATTTAAAAAAAAAAAATAGTAGTATTATAGAATATGTTTGTCCGTTGGAACCTTTTTTTGACTCATTTGTCCCTCATGGAAACTATCTGCTTTCGATTTTACAGGCTACATTGTCATTGGTCAGGGCTATAATCGATAAGACACATAAACACAAAACCACCATAACAATGTGGAAATGGCATTGGAGGTACATTTTTACCAATGGACCATCGCAGCCTAGCAGTCCTTTGTTGTTTTGATTGAACTTGCCGTAAAATTTTAACTATTTAACGGGTTAATTTCCAATAAAGTATTTAAAATGCCGGAGATTTTGGATGAAATGTTCAAATTAGCGTATTAGAAATTTCCTCGCATTAATCCACAATAATAATCAATTTGTTCATTGTTGTACGGCTTCTTTTTTCTGCAATAAACAAATTTGCTTGCGTTTCACATTTAAAGAAAATATAATTTTTATAGTTTTTTGTTTTATTTTTTATTTTGATTCAAAATTCTAAATTCCATAAGTTGTCAAAAAGGCACTTTACAGAAATAAAAGTCAGTTAACATAGAATGTTAATAAAAACAAATTGTTATTTTATGACTATGTTAACTGAATACGAAATTATGATTGAGTCTTAAAAATATATCTTTTCAGTCACAAACATTTTTATGATGTTTTCCTGTGAATAGACCTGTAAGTTTCGTTAAAATGGTGACGAAGTTGGCTAATGCCATTCCATTCCTTTTTTTAGACCTTTAAACACGGAATGCGAGCGTATTTTTTTTAAACAAACACTAGATTTTAATTTAAAATATTTTTATGATTGTTCAAATGTCAAATTAAATGCGACTCTGTTTGTTATTTCCTCACAGATATATTTTATTTGTGTGTGCAAATGAAATATACTCTTATTAAATTCGTGAGGATAAATGCATGTTCAAATGATGTGTCAAACCCATATAATTTGTTGTTGTGAGTTTACACACTTTGCAAATATTCCTAGTTTCTCCAGTTTGCACCGTTTATCAGCCAAAAAGTAAATGATTTGAGCTCATAAAAGCCTTAAAAAATGTATCAAAATTTAAGTTTTATGCAATTTTGTTTGAAAAAATTAAAAAAATAATTTTGGAAACTCAAAAATTAAATTTGTTGCCAAATTTATATTTTTGTGATATCTGTATATCACAAAAATTTTATATTTATTATCTAAAGGTGGAAGTACATAGAAACAAACTTGCTTTGCGTCCGGTTGTCAAAAAGTTTAAACTGAATAAATTAATGAAGCAAGTTACAATACAAAAGTTCAAAACGCATAGAACTTAAAAAATTTTAAAATTATTTACCACTCTTTGCGTCTTAAAATTTTGTTTGACAACTTTCTTTTGAAATGTTTTCGTTTTAAAATAAACAATATTTTTTAAATAAATTTATAAAAAAAAAAAACTAAAAAATATAATAAAAATATAATTTTTCGGGATAAAACAAGGAATTTTAGTGCAAAAACATGAGGATTCATCCAGGTATTTATGCAAAGCTGACGCATTCAACGCGCTTTCTATGTAACTTAAAGTTTTCAACGCATAGAAAGCCAAAAGAGGTGAGAACGTATCGGACGCAACGCGCTCCTATGTACGTCCACCTTAACTTCATTTAGGAAAATGTTTAAATGTTAGCCTAACATTTTATCAGGTACCTATTTTAGGTCGTTTAAAGTTATTTTAGCCGTTTTAAAAAAAAATCATTTTTATTTGAATTACTTTTTTGGAACAGCGGCCTATTTATCGATTAATCGGCATAAGTTCTTCGATAGTACTAGAGAATTTAATAATCTACAAATACAAAAAAAGTCATCAATATCGGCTCAGTAGTTTTGCTGAAAAATTGCAGCCGATTTTGTCCTTTAAACAAATTGTGGCAACCCTGGCAATTAAAGTTAACAAAATTTAGTATTATAAAATTTTAAAAATATTACAATAATTTATCTTTGAAATAAAAAAATCAGAATTTAAAAATTTGTCTTTTTTTTATAGCTGTTTAAAAATTGCAAACATTAAGGCTGTTTTTTTTTTCGTTTAAACCCCTCTTAAGTAATTTATATCTTAAATATTTTTATATCCTCCACTTACAAGAAAGGTCTTTCACAGGGCACCCACCGATTGTACTGAAACTTGAATCTGGGAATGAGGGGGAAAAAAATAAGAGTTACCTGTTTTTTTTTTAGCTGTCCAATCTCAAGTTTACCAACCCGGTTAAAAATGTTCGTATATGGAAACATATACGAGGATATATGGCTACCCAGCAAAAAAAGAGCTTACCAATCACTACAAAATTCACCACAACTTATGAACCAGATGTACTTCTTCTTCAACTGAAACATTGATAAATTTAATATGGTCAATCTTTCGCCACTTCAGTGGCGAAAGATTGACATTTTTATCACAACTTCTGAAGTAGTAATCCGGATGTTAATATTTAATCATTTCTCTAGAAGTACATATTTCTTGGCATTTTGGGTGTGATTATGCCATTTTTAATTGGTGATTCAGGACTTCTAAATTAGAAGTGATTTTTTCACTTATTTTTGTAAGATAATTTGAAAGAGTAGTTTTTTGTAATATTTACACTAAAAACACTGTTTGACAGCAAAACCTCCCAGTGAAATTTCTATAGCACGTGCCGTTTTTGAGATATTCGCTGTTAAAAAGTAAAAAACAATATTTTAGCACTTTTAGGGGTCTACTGTTACGTATTCTTACGTTGCTTCCTCCAAATAGGACTTGATTTCATATAAAATGGACCTCGTGATTCCAAAACTGGAATCCAAATTTTTCAAGCATGATCTGTTTTTGAGATATTCGTGTTTGAAAATGTTAGTGTGATTTATAAAGAATATAAGTGCGCAACAGTGGAGTTTAGATTTTTAAACGCCAATATTTCAAAAACAGTACGCGATAGAAAAATTTGGATACCAGATTTGAAATAAAGATGTCTTATTTTTACTAAATCGAGTACTATTGTGTTTAGAGCAACAATATTCAAACACGAATATCTTAAAAACCTTACGTGATAGAAACATCAATTTCATTAATAATCAAACGTATATACTTCGAATTAAAAAAAGGAGTAATTATAAAGATCACAAAACTATAAAAATTCACGGCAAATCGATTCACCAGTTTGTTCTGACCACAAGCCTTAACCTCAATTTTCTAAATAGCTTCAACAATCTTTAATAATGTGATGGAGAAACATCCGCTTTAGTTCGTAAATGTATTTATTTAATTTAGGACCAACTTTTTTCGATATATGTAAGATATAGAATGGTAGTTAAACGTCAAATTGCTTGTATGAAATTAAAAAAAAAAAATTATCAATAATTATTGATTATAATCGATTTTAATCTTTTCGATTTTTTTAAGCTCTAAGTAAAGAGAAATGAAATGCCACTACCAAATTTTGTCACCATTTTTGCAAAACCTAAATCTATTCGAAGCTGGACGTAGAAAAAAGTGCATACTTCGTGTATCACCCTCATTCTAAGTGTTTCAGTTGAAAAAGACGTTCATATGTTTTGGTGATTTGATTTAATTTGATATGATTTAATTCCTAAGAACATATATAAGGTACTTTAAAATCATTAAGTAAAGAACTGGTGAAAGATGTTTTTATTGTTATTTTGTAGCATTTTTGGAAGTGATTTTAAAAGTACTTCCTACGGAATATGAAGTTCGGAACCTATCGCTACTTTGTATGTAGTGAAACCACTAATTCTTTTTGAACCACTTCGTTTATTTTTTGCTGGGTACATATATGAATATATATGACCATATTTGAACCATATATGGACACATGTACATTTATGAACATATTTGTAGGCATACAGAATCATGTATGAATCATATACGTCCATATACGTAAAGTGAACCCATATGTAAATATATGGCATACATGTACATTAGACTGGGTCGACCATAAAGGAGAAAAAAAAGTTCCCATTGGGCGCGCTTAATTTTAAAGCTTACCTCGAAAAAGTTCCATAGCCAAAATATTAGATTTTTAGGTCGCGATTTGGTACCGCCGAAATCGTTTTTTGTTCATAGCTTTGTCATTTGATGTCCGATTGTTATAAAAAAAAAAATTGTTAGAAAGTTATTTTTGATATTTGGCCAATTTGTTGTTTAATTGATTTGTTCTTTATTTAAGCTAATAGGGCCTAAGGTTAATTAATGTAAATAAAAAGCAATTTTTTATTACAGTTTTCCCGACGTTTCGTCGATTTTTTGTCGACTTTTTCAAGGGAGCGTCTATTTAAAATTTTAAAAAATATATAAATTAACATAAATACAAATAAATTACATTAAAAAAGTTAAACTTACAATATGAGCTTTTCACATTAAATTAAATTTCTCCTTTTACATGTAACATTAAACATATAAACATAAAACATAAATTTAAAGTTAAACACATATCAAAACAAGTATCACTGTAACGATTTAGTAAAAAGTCCTCAGCGAGTACTAAAGTTGACTCATATCTGGTTTTAACCTCAGAGGTCATCTTCTTGTTATGATCGTTAGTTTCTCATCTTTCTATCCACTTAAATGATTTTTATTTTTTCATTAAATTATAGCACTAAGAAAATCATAAAATCCTTCCCTTGGAAGTATCCAGTTAAATTAATTAACAAAAAAGTTACATTTGATTTAATATTTTCATTTACAATATAAAGAAAATTAGAAAAAACACTTGTTATTATGCCTTTAAACTATATTTAATTTTCTTTAGTTTGTAGTTAAATACATACGAACAAGTGTTTTAAATCTTTTTCTATGGAAATTTAAAATTGAATGTAACTTTTTTGTTAAATAATTTAAGAGGGTACTTCTAAGGGAAGAATTTCATGAATTTTTTAGTGCTATAATTTAATGGAAAATAAAAATCATTTAGGTGGGTAGAAAGCTGAGAAACTAACACTCATAACACGAAGATGACCTCTGAGGTTAAAACCCTATACCGCGCCTAACGACATGAAGATTTGTCCGTCCGTCCTTTTTTTCATAAGCAAAACCTAGAATTTGACTTTTTTTGGTATTTGTGTTAATTTTAGGGCTTTGGTGTGCTCTGAGGTATATAGTAAAATTTTATTGGCAACATTTTTGTAGAACATTTCATCCCCACCCTCCCCCTCTTTCGGGGTGTTTTTTGCGATTTGTTAGAATAGAGTCAAAAAATACCGTTATGAGGGGGAGTTAGAGGGTTAATATGTTTCACAAAAATATTTGCCATAATATTTTCTACAAAGTTGCTGAATATACCCTATACCTCAGATGTAAAGAAAACATAGTTTTATGTACCGATATTCTGCAAGATATATTCAGCGGCAATGTTTTGCTAATTGCCGCTGGATATAATTCGAACAATTGTTGGGATAATGACCGGCAACTATATTAGACATAATCCCTGAAATGGATAAATAAATAATTAGATTGATTTGTAATGAAAACGCCACAGACGAAATATTATATTTAGAAATTTTAAGAATAAATCGCTGCTTTTATCGTTAATCCACGATAATTTTACTCCATTATTTATATTGGGCTGCAGTATATTAACATGTAGTGTGATACTCTAAAAGTAAGTGCAGGGGTTGTGGGTTCGATTTCCTCCAAAGCCTTTGTATGTTAATTACAAAGGGAAGCTGGTGCAGCGGATTTTTCTTAGTAATAAAAGTATGTAATTAAGGATCATAATGATATTTCGTCAAAAAAAAAAAAAACACATAAAAGCTTTTGTGGGATGAAATTGGAGAGTTGCACATCAGAGAGGAAAAAAGCTGTGTTCGATAAAAATTTTTGATAACTGAATATTTTTTTTACATCAGTATTTGATTTATTTTGAGTAAATTTTTTTTTTTAATTTTTGTAAAAAAAAAAATTTTCGAGTGTAAATTTTTTTGAGTGTAATGTTTTTTGTGAGTGTAATATTTTTTTTTTTAGTTTTTTTTGAGTGACATAAATAGTTTCTAAAATATTTTTTTTTGACTTACATAGCGTGTTTCGCTTTTTGCTTTTCAAAGCGTGTTTAGCTTTTTGTTCAACACAGGGGTTCGGGTTAAAACCGATCTGAAATTCCCCATTTTGCTAATAACTTATGAACCACTGGACAGATTTCGCTGAAATTTAGTATTAATCTGACCGGAAGTATAACAAATATATACGCCACGCTTCAGCAGATTGCTGTATATATTTTTTATTCTTTCGCTAACATTTAAAAGTTAGCGTGTTTTAAACAGACAGAACGACAGACGGACGGACGGATTTTCATGTCGTTAGGCGCGGTATAGGGTTTGATTTTAGACATATGGTTTCTTTGGAAAAGTTTCTTAGAATTTCTTGTAGATTTTGTTTTTGCTATACGATTTTTCAGTTTTTTTCGGTCCATACAAATCGACCCGCCCTAAAGTACATGTATGCCATATATTCACATATGGGTTCACTTTACGTATATGGACGTATATGATCGAGTTGAAGTCTCTAACAATCTATACTATACACGGTGAGCCTCAGCGATGTTCAGGTTGAACTTTAGTGTCGACGAAAAGTGTAAGCGCAGTTCGATTTCTACATGAATAAATGTCACAAAACTGTTAACAGCGAAATCGTAGCTGATCGCATTCGCAAGATATCGCGAAATTAGTGTTTTTGTATTTTCTAAAATTTTGACAATGAAGTTTTTTAAATATCTTCAAAAACTGGGTATGCAGTTTTAATTGTATTTATTTACATGTCCCAACACAGTTAACAGCGAAATCATATCTTCTCAATTTCGCGAGAAATCGCGAAATTACTTTTTTGCTGTTTTTATTTTTGTTTTTATCTTCATATATGATTTTTTAAAATTTCATAAAAACATGGTATGCAGTTTTACTTGTGGTTGATCAAAGGTCACACAGCTGTTGACATCAAAATTGTAGGTGCTAAATTTCGCGAGATATCGCGTAATTATATATATATATTTTTTTTTTATTATATTTTAAACCCGGTTCTTTAGAAATGATAAAAAAAGTGGTAAGCAGTTTGATTTGAACATGCTGGAAGAAATTAAAACTGCCCCCAAAAAAATTATAGCTGCTCACTTTCGCGAGAAATAGCGAAAACAGCTTTTTAAGGGTATTTCTTGTTTTGATTAATAAAAGAAGTTTCTTTAACATTGTTGAAAAACACGAAATGCAGTTTGACTTGCTATTGATCAAAGGTCATAAGGCTGTTAACATTTAAATTCTAGCTGCTTAATTCTTCGAGATATCGCAAAAAAACTCGCTTATCTACTATTTATTCATTAATTTGTGTTATTTGTGGTCTGTAAAAACATATACTTCAATTAACGACAAAAATGTGGTATGCAGTTTGAATTCGAGGTTATTAGAGGTGACAAAACTGCAAGCATAAAAATTATAGACGATCAATTTCCCGAGAAATCGCAAAATTACTGTACGAGCTTTTATAATAAATTACTTTTTTTTTCTTTGGTATCAAAAAAAAATATATTTAAGTAACGACAAGTATATGGTATGCCATTTAAATTGCCCGTAACTGAAGGTGGTAAAACTGCTGAAATCTATATATTGACGCTAATTTTAGCGAAAAATCGCGAAAAATTTTTCAATTTTTTTTCATTTATTTTGTATTGTAATATTATTATGCACTCTCTTTTTCTTAAAATAATTCATAACCATTTATTAACTGTCATATTATTTTGAATTATAAGAAATAATTTTTTGGTATTAAATGTGAAAACGAGTTACTAGTTTACAAACAAATTAAAAATTCACCATTTCAAAAGAACATGCAAAATTGAAAAATAAAAAAAAAATAAAAAATATATAAATAATTCCGCGATATCTTGCGACATTGTACACCTACAACTTTGATGTCAACACCCTTATGACCTTCGATCAAGTACACATTAAAGTGCATATCAGCTTTTCACAACATTTGAAAAAAACCTAGAAAAAGTTGAAAAACAAAAATTGACAAAAAAGTTACTTCGCGATTTCTCGCGAACTAAAGAAGATAGGATTTCGATGTTTACTGTTTTGTGACCTTAAAATAAGTACAATGAAAACTGTATACTCAGTTTTTGAAAATATTTAAAAAAACTTCAATATCAAAATTTTTTTAAAATATAAAATCACTAATTTCGCGATATCTCGCGAATGCGATCAGCTACGATTTCGCTGAAAACAGTTTTGTGACAACTAATCATGTAGAAATCGAACTGCATTTACACTTTTCGTCGACACTAAAGTTCAACGTGAACATCGCTGAGGCTCACCGTGTATATATATGGGGGTTTTCGTGTCAACTGACACAACTTTTGATACCGATGTCTTCCGATCGGGATGAAATTTGCACCAAGGTTAGTCCTATTGGATAGTAGTTCAGACACAATTTTTCAACGAGATCGGTCAAGAACTCTCAGAGTTAGAGGGGGTCGAAATTTGACATTTTGGCCAAAGAGGTGTTGATTCTCATCCATGTAACTTCTTACCTATTGTTTTTAGCAAAATGTGTCCCAAAGAGTTTAGATAGCTATTTCTTCAGTCTTTCGAAAAAAATATAAAAAAAATAAAAAAAAAATTTTTGATTTTTTTTCTTAAAAATCCAAAACTTTTTTGACTTTTTCCTCAAATTGGGCCCTTTTTTTTTTTTTGATTCAATAGAAAGCTTAGGCGATTTCCTTTAAGAGCTGTGGGGTCGCTTAGTGGGATGCGAGTGGGATATCTATGAAAAAATTTTTTTTTTAACTTTGGAACACAAAAAACGGTTCTTTAATTTGCACTATTAGGCGTGGGATAGCTAACCAGTTTTCGATTTCGATCCGCGATACCCTCTAATTTTTTTAGGTTCGAAAAAGAAAGCACGAGCCAAAAAATAGGGGCGGTGTGGAGGGGCAATATGGCCCCTCATTGGGGTCAAAGTTGGGCGTAATGAGGTAAAAATTCTCAAAAAGCCCCAAAACTCCCCTAGAAACTCCCCTGGAAGGGTGCAATGTGAGACCGACCTCCAATAATTTTCTGCCCCCAACATTTTTCTTAAATATACCTTACCCCTATTTCCACTTCCTAAGGGGGCTCCCATACAAAATTACATTTTTATAAAATTTGCTCCTACTGCTCTAATAGTGCATTTACACTGGCTCTCTAAGCTAGCTTAAAGTAGATTGTGGCTCCAATCCAGTTTCAATCTATTAGATTGCCCATACAAATTTATTTTTTTCAATCTAGTAGTTTAGACTCTAATCGGCAAACGCAATCTGGTAAAGTTAGATACAACTCTGTATTTCTGTTATTTTCATTTTCCAACACTGAAAAACACCGACACAAAGCCTGCCATTTTGATGACGCCGCAAAGGTTGTTTATGCCGCCGACATTGTTAATTGTAAACGCCTTCACTGTCCTTGTTAATCATACGACGACTAATTACCGTCGCTGTCTTTTGACGCAGTCACACACATTTTTTACCAACTTGTTGTTATAAATGCCAATCCTAATCTTCTCAAATGTAAAAAATGCCAATGTAAACGGTACAGATTGCAAAGTAGATTAAAATCGCAATTTACTAGATTAGAAATCCAATGTAAACGCACTATAACTGTCCATAGGGTGCCCCTAGAGAAGTAAAATGTATGACCGACCCCCAATATTTTTTCAACTCCAACATTTTCTCAGAATATACCTACCCTTAATTTTCAACTCTTAAGGTGGTACCCATACATTTTTTTTTTATTTTTTTATTAGTTTTTAAAAATACATGTTTTTATAATGTATGGGAGCCCCTTAGGGAGTGGAGATAGGGTGTTATGATGTTCGGACAAAATGTTGGTAACTAAAAAATAATGGGGGTTGGTCGTAATTTTTGCCTCTCTAGGAGGCACGGTAGGGGCGGTAGGGGCGGTAGGGGCGGTAGGAGCTGGTTTAATAAAACAAATTTATAAAAAATAAAAGAAATGTATGGGGACCACCTTAAGGGTTAAAGATACATTGTAGGTATGTTTGCAAAAAATTTTGGAATTAATAAAATAATGGAGGTCGGTCATACATTTGGCCCCACTAGGGGCACTTTAGGGTAAGTTAGAATGGTAGGATCAAATTTTTTAAAAATGGTTTGTATGGGAGCCCCCTTAGGAAGTGGAAATAGGGGTAAGGTGTGTTCAAGAAAAACGTTGGGGGCAGAAATTTATTGGAGGTCGGTCTCACATTGCACCCCTCCAGGGGCGTTTCTAGGGGAGTTTTGGGGCTTTTTGAGGATTTTTACCTCTTTACGCCCAACTTTGACCCCAATGAGGGGCCATATGGCCCCTCCTCACCGCCCCCATTTTTTGGCTCGTGCTTTCTTTTTCGAACCTAAAAAAATTAGAGGGTATCGCGGATCGAAATCGAAAACTGGTTAGCTATCCCACGCCTAATAGTGCAAATTAAAGAACCGTTTTTTGTGTTCCAAAGTTTAAAAAATTTTTTTTTCATAGATATCCCACTCGCATCCCACTAAGCGACCCCACAGCTCTTAAAGGAAATCGCCTAAGCTTTCTTTTGAATAAAAAAAAAAAAAAAAAAAAGGGCCCAATTTGAGGAAAAACTCAAAAAAGTTTTGGATTTTTAAGAAAAATAATCAAAAATTTTTTTTTATTTTTTTTTATATTTTTTTTTCGAAAGACTGAAGAAATAGCTATCTAAACTCTTTGGGACACATTTTGCTAAAAACAATAGGTAAGAAGTTACATGGATGAGAATCAACACCTCTTTGGCCAAAATGTCAAATTTCGACCCCCTCTAACTCAGAGAGTTCTTGAGCGATCTCGTTGAAAAATTGTGTCTGAACTACTATTCAATAGGACTAACCTTGGTGCAAATTTCATCCCGATCGGAAGACATCGGTTTCAAAAGTTGTGTCAGTTGACACGAAAACCCCCATATATATATATATATATTTTTGTATCATCATTCTTTTTTATACTTCTTTCAATTGTCTTTTTCTTTTACCATCAACGTGTGTTTCATTAATAGATTTAATTAGTTATAAATAAACATATTAGCGGTTCTCACCCTTGATAGAAAACATAAAAAGAATCGGAGAAATGAAGAAAACAAGAAAATGTTTGACAGATACAACAACAAAATACATGTATTTCTGTCAAACATTTTCTTGTTTTCTTCATTTCTCCGATTCTTTTTTTGTTTTCTATCAAGGGTCCGCCCTTGCGGATAATATACCATATACTGTCATTTTCAGGATGGTATATGGTATACTAACTGCTAATGGGACGCACGGCTGAGTGCTACCGGACGCGTCACAGGTTGCGGATAGTGGTACGTTCCGCAGATATGTGGAATAGCTGCTATTGGCAGTCGCGGACAGTCAGCGGTTACAAGAGGAGAGTCTCGGAGGGTCTTTCGAGTTCCCACAAATATCGAGTTTGCCTATGATCCTTGTAACGTCGTGGCGAGCAATTGGCGCCAACCAAGAAAACCAATATCACAACATCTGCTTGTGGCAATACGCATGTCTGGAGGCTATAGCTGGCAGCCCCAGCACCAGACTCAGGTGCTATCGGCTAATCACCGATTCATCCCTAAACCAACATGATTACTGAAACCACAACTAATGAAAATCTAACTGATCCCCACATGATGACGACCTTCAGCTTTAAATCAAGGACACGATTTGGAACATGGAATATTAGAACGCTACTTGGACCATCAAAACTGGCTCAGCTCTGCAAATTTTTAATGAATATAACCTCCTATTTCTTGGACTATGTGAAACAAGATGGCCAAATAGTGGTGAAATTATAACGACAGATGGCCTCACATATATTTACTCGGGTAAACCAGTCGGACAGCCAAGATCAAGTGGCGTAGGCTTTCTTTTATCAAAGCAGGCAAAAAAAGCGCTACTCAATTGGCAACCACACTCTGATAGAATTATATCTATTCGTCTTTGTACACGTGCACGGAATCTTACCTGTATACAGTGTTACGCACCAACCGAGGACGCTGACTACGATGTCAAAGAAAGGCCACACCAATGGGTAACAAGGCCACACCAATGGGTGACCTACTGTTACTGACTGGCGACTTTAACGCACAGTTAGGTCCAGATAATTCGAACTTAGAAGAAGTTATGGGCTCACATGGACTGGGTAGAATGAACGTAAATGGAGAATTTTTCTCTGGTATCTGCGCTAGTAACAACCTGACAATTGGCGGTACAATTTTCCCACACAAGCTCATCCATAAAGTTACTTGGGTTTCCCCTGGTGGACTGTACAAAACACAGATAGACCACATCGCCATTAGTAGGAAATGGCGTGGATCACTGCTAGATGTACGCAACAAATGTGGTGCTGATATGGCATCCGATCATCACCTATTAGTAGGCGAAATACGTTTAAAGGTTGCAGCAATAAGAATGCAAGACCGACAGAACGCATCACGGCGTTATGATGTCAGAAAATTACAACATCAAAATATTCAAGAAGAATATGTAAACACATTGAGAAATGGCTTTGAAAATATAACCGATGAAGAAAGTAATTGGAACAATATAAAGGATGTCTTTGTCGAAGGCGCCCACAGACAATTAGGTTACCCTCCACCTAGGAGAAAACTATGGATTTCTGACAACACCTGGCAGTTAATAGAAGAGAGGAAGCATCTAAAAGGAGCTATAAACTCTGCGCGTACTCGAGCAGTCACAGCCAACCTGAACTTTCAATACAGTCAGCTTGATCGTATGGTGAAACGGAGTGCACGACGAGATAAGCGCACCTGGATCGAAAATTTGGCCTCAGACGCACAGGTAGCCGCAGACACGCACCGAACCAGAGATCTATACAGGATTGCAAGGCAAATCACAAATAAAGATCACACTTTCTTTCACCCCTTAAAGGACCCCAGAGGTGGTAAAGCTACTACTGTCGATAGACAACTTACAATCTGGACAGATTATTACACTGACATGTTGTCTATACCGCAACCCATCACGCTTTGGCAATGTACGTGTAACTCCCACCAACAACGGCCCGACATAGACGTAAACTGTCCTGACCAAAATGAAATTGTTACTGCTATTAGCTCCCTAAAAAATGGTAAGATACCTGGTTCCGACAACATAAACCCCGAACTAATCAAGGCTGATCCCGTTCTTAGCTCCTCAATAATAAGTCCCCTGATTAATGAATTCTGGTCATCCCGTTATCTCCCATCGGAAATAAAAGAAGGTGTCATAATTAAACTCCCTAAGAAGGGTGACCTTACTGAGTGTAAAAACTGGCGAGGCATTACACTTCTTAACATGGTGTACAAGGTGATTGCACAAATAATCCACGTTCGACTTTCCGTCGTTATCTCACCCGAAATAAGAGGAGAACACAGGCTGGGTTTAGAATGCACCGCTCCTGTATTGACCACGTCAATAGTCTGCGGATCATATTGGAACAATCCATTGAATGGCGCACACCACTATATCTGGTATTTATAGATTTTGCGAAGGCTTTTGATACGCTTCATCACCAGGCGATATGGCAGGCACTTAGGTGCAAAGGCGTTCCATATGATATTATAGAACTTATCAAAGCTCTTTATGACAATTCCACTTGCCGAGTTTTGCATGGGAAAACGTTAGGAACTCCCATAGTTGTAAACACTGGTGTACGTCAAGGATGTGTACTGTCTCCATTACTATTCAATATAGTTCTGGACATAGTAATGCAGGTAGCAACGAGCGAAAGAAGAGGTATAACGTGGGGCCTGCACGGCCGTTTAGAGGATTTAGATTATGCCGACGATATTTGTCTACTGTCGCATAGTTTTGCGGATATGAAAACTAAATTAGAGCGGGTGCAGGAAATAGCTGCGAGTGTTGGTCTTCGTATAAACATAGACAAAACCAAAGTACTGCGTGTTAATACCGAAAATACCACTAATTTTTCTATAGATGGCGTTGAGCTCGAAAATGTTCAATCCTTCTGTTATTTGGGCAGTATTCTAACCAACACTGGCGGCGCAGGCACAGATGTTTACAATCGAATAAAAAAGGCCAAACAAGCTTTTGGAGCCCTGCAAAGAATATGGAGATCACCACAAATTCAAATCCATACAAAACTACGCCTCTTTTTCACTAATGTTAAATCCGTCTTATTATATGGATGCGAATCTTGGAACACTTCCGCGCATGAACTCCAGTCTATCCAAGTATTCATAAACCGTTCCTTGCGAAAAATACTGCGGATTTTCTGGCCAAATGTCATTTCCAACGTTGAGCTTTGGCATAGAACCGGTGAAACCCCAATTCGGGTGGAAATTGCAAAACGGAAATGGAACTGGATTGGCCATGTTTTGAGAAGATCTAATGACGATATAGCTAAAATGGCAATCGATTGGAATCCTCAAGGCAATAGAAGGGGGCCCCTGTAGGCTAGTTGGTAGCGTGCTAGCCTATGAAACAGGGGGTCGTGAGTTCGATTCCCACCAAAACCCTTGGTTGATTTCGCTACAACGAGACGACGGTCATTTTTACCAGTTCTCGGTTAGGTTAAAATTATTTAAAATAAGTTGTAAATAAAAAATTGGAAAAAAAAAATAGAAGAGTTGGTAAGCCATCTAACACTTGGAGACGAACTGTGCAACAAGAAACTCGCTTGATGGAAAAATCTTGGTCCGAAGTCAAAATGCTAGCACGTGACAGATCTGAATGGAGACATTTTGTTGTGGCCCTTTGTTTCAGCCTGGAACCTTAGGAATAAATATATATATATATCAAGGGTGAAAACCGCTATAATAATTGAAAAAGCGTGTTAATTATTACGTGAAATACAACAGTTGGCGACGAGTGTAAAATTCGTTTCAATTATTATTTTTTTTGTACAATTAATAATACTATTTTTTTTTCTTGTTGAAGCAAGTGCAAGCTTACAAGTCAAAATGGATGCCAAACAATTCTCACAGTTTATGAAAGTTCAACAGGATTTAATAATACAAATGTCGAGGTTGTCTGCTGGTACTTCAAGTGCAGTGCAAGGCAATGCCAACATCAACACGGCGTTGATTCCTAAGTTCGAAGCTTTTGATCCGGCAAAGGAGACGTACCGTAATTACATTCAGCGGTTCAAAAATTACGTAAGCATGAAAGGCGTTGATGGTAATAAGGAGTACTGTACGAAGCTCCTTTTAAATTCGATTGGTGCTAAGCATTTTGATAGGGTGACCGCATTAGCGGCACCAAAAGTAGCAACAGAGCTACAGTACGATGAGTTGTTGAAGCTGTTAGAAAATTATTTGGCCCCAAAAAGAAATGTGCTTGTGGCAAAACACAGATTTCTATCAAAATATCAGGGTGAAGGACAGTCAGTGGCAGATTTTGTGGCGACACTTCGTACTGATATTATCGATTGCGAATTTCTGTCAGAGTGCAATTGCAAAAGTTCAATTGCTGATGTGTTTTTGAGGGCACAATTTATCCGTGGTATTAATGACAACGGAATGCGTGAGCAATTGCTTTAATCTGAATCTTCTAAATTCGTTTTAAAGGCGTTGGCCCTCGAAGCAGCAAAATATGATTCGAAGGAATTGTCACATGCTGCGACAAATTCATCCAGTGCAATAAAAGAAAAACTAATAATCGTACTAGACCTCAACAACCCCAACACAAACGAAAAATAAATTATGAGCAATTGGGTATTGCGGGGTTATGTTTACGATGTGGTAAAAATGATCATTTTGCGAAGGAGTGTCGCTCCAGTCCAAAACTAAAATGCAATTTGTGTGCAAAGCACGGGCATGTAGCTAAAGTCTGCATTGCTTCTCTTTTCACGGATAACGAAATAACCCCTACAAATATAGTTTTCCGCTCATATACACAAAATACATTTACAGCTGATGGCAAAGTACGGGTGCACATTAAATTCAACAATATTTCGATTTTTGATGACATTTATGTTGTACCAGACGGTTGTTCAGCCTTAATTGGCCGAACCTGGATACGCCGCCTAAATATTAACCTAAATGAATTGGATCAAATTAATTCAAATATGAGTGTTACCAATTCTATTACAGATTCAAACCAAATTCAAGATTTAATGATCGAATTTGCATCTGTCATTGAACAGAAAATTTGGTGTATCCCTAACTAAAAGGTTTCTTTGCAATTGCGTGAAAATGTCAAACCTAGCTACACCAAAGAGCGCCAAATTCCATACGCGTTGGCAGAACGTGTCAACAAAGAGCTCGAAGATTTGGAAAAGAGGGAATCATCACTAAAGTGGCAAACAGTGACTGGGGTTCACCCTTAGTGGTCATCCCTAAAGCTGACGGTGGAGTGCGACTTTGCGTCGACTATAAGGTAGGCGTAAATCAAAGGTTGGTAGACGCACATTACCCAATACGCGAAATAGATCAAATTTTCAACAGCCTCAAGGATTAGAGATTTTACTGTCGCCTCGATCTTTTCAAGGCTTATTTGCGCGTTCCCGTTGATGAACTTTCATCTGAAATTCAAACAATTTCCACGCATAAAGGTACATTTCGTATGAACCGGCTGTCTTTCGGTATTAAAACGGCTCCTGCTGAATTCAATAGAATCGTAGATCAAATATTGCGTGAAATTACAAAGACAGAATCCTATTTCGATGACATTGTGGTCCATGGTGAGTCTTTAGCCGAGTGCAAAGCTAATCTAAAATATTGTTTGTCTCAACTCAAAAAGTACGATCTTCACTTGAATCTTTCCAAATGTACATTCTATCAAAAACAAATTGAATTTTTGGGTCATACCGTGCCACAACCAAAAAGTGTGGAGGATGTCCGTCGATTCCTTGGCATGGTCACATACTACTCCAGGTTTATACCCAATGCTTCTACGTTAACTACACCGTTACGTATGTTATTACGTAAAAATTCCATTTTTAAATGGAACTTCAGTTGTCAAAAATCATTCAATGAACTGAAAAAAGAGATTGCCAGTGTGCGAGTGCTAATGCCGTTCAATCCGAATTTAAAGGTTCAACTTGCGTGTGACGCTAGTCCCACAGGGATAGCAGGCGTTTTGTCTCATATCGGGGGAGATGAGGAAAGGCCAATTGCGTTTGCATCAAGATCGTTAACTGCTGCCGAACAGAATTACTCTCAACTTGACCGTGAGGCTTTGGCGATAGTGTATTCTGTTCAACATTTCCATGAATATGTCTATGGTAGACTTTTCAAACTCATTACGAACAACCAGCCTTTATCCCAGATTTTCCACCAAAATTCAAAATTAGCGCAAATGACTTCATCTAGACTTCAAAGGTATGCTGCTTTGCTGACCGGCTACAACTACGAGATTACTACAAAAAAAAGCGAGGAAAATATTAATGCCGATTGCTTGTCAAGATCCCCTTTTCGTTAGAATTAAATTACAATTCAATTCGTAATGCTACAAAAAGAGATGCACAACTTTCAAACATCATGACAAAATTGCGTAATTCTAACGTAATCGATACGGAATATACCATTGATTCCGATATTTTATTCAGAGGAAAATGGGACATGGTTCACTACAACAAGCGGTACTAAATGCACTCCATTACACACACATTGATATAACCAAAATGAAGCAACTGGCAAGGAGGTACGTATTCTGGTCTTCAATAGACAAGGATATCGAGAGGTGCGTTCGTTCGTGTGCTGCTTGTGCCTCTGTTCAAAATAATCCTCCAAAAGCTATTTTACATCCGTGGGATGAACCACAACAAAATTGGCAACGTATACACATTGACATCGCAGGGCCCTATCAGGGACATCAATTTCTGGTAGTCATTGACTCTAAATCTAAATGGGCAGAAGTGGGCGTGTGCTTATCTGCACCAACGTCAGCATCAACCATCGAAATGTTATCTAACATCTTCGCTAGGAATGGATTTCCAGATGTTATGGTATCTGACAACGCAACCATCTTCAAAAGTGACGAGTTTATTCAATTTTGCCGCAACTCTGGTATTTTTCAAAAATTTATTGCTCCGGGTCATCCGGCAACAAACGGACTGGCCGAAAGAAATGTCCAGACTTTAAAGAAACGCCTGGCAGCTATGTCAGACGATATATCCCCCATACCTAAAAAGGTTCGAGAGATACTTTTCCGATACAGGGCGACACCTCTGCAAAATGGGAAATCGCCATCAGAGCAGTACCTTGGAAGGCAAATTAGAATCCAACTAGATGCTTTAAAGCCTCCAAAGTTTTGTAAAAATTCCACTCCAGATATAACGGTCAGACAGCTAAGTGAGGGAGACCGCGTTCAAGCAAGATATTACAACGTTAATAAGCCTGCATGGAAACTTGGTATCATCACTAAAAAACTTGGTCATCTACATTACCTTGTTCGTCTTGACAATGGGTTCATATTTAAACGTCACTTAAACCAATTACGCGCCACTAATGTACAGTTACCTGCAACGACAACAAGTCAACCGCCTGACACTGAGTCAGACAACGGTCCAATTATGGATCAAAAAATTCTTCAATATGCTTTAGCTCATCAAATTCCGGCTCAGGTATTGCGCGATGACTCGACATTGCTTTTTACTCCTACAACCACCGCAAGAGCAACCGCAGCCGTCCACTTCACAGAACGCTGAAGCTGAATTGTCACCAAGCCGACGAACATCTAGTCAAAAAAAGAAACCACCCAGTTATTTTAGCAATTATATGCGAAATTGATTAAGTGAGGGAGAATTGTTATGATCGAGTTAAAGTCTCTAACAATCTATACTCTTTACAAAGTGTTAATATGGCAACACCACCATATATATTTTTGCATCATCATTCTTTTTTATATGTACTTCTTTCAATTGTCTTTTTCTTTTACCATCAACGTGTGTTTCATTAATAGATTTAATTAGTTATAAATAAACATATTAATAATTTAAAAGCGTGTTAATTATTCCGGGAAATACAACAGGTTTTATTCAGTTTTTTCCTTCTCCTGTAAAGTAACGAAAAGTCGAGATACTCCTTTTCTAAATTAAGCCATCAAAAAGTACTTGTTATGTTAATTCATAATGTGAAAAATAAATGACCTCAAACTAAAATAAACTCGTTTTCATTGCACAATAAAAAGCCGAATAACTTATTAAACGGACTTTATATATTTAATATTATTATTTTTTGTTGTTTTAGCAAACATTGGAACGCCATAAAGGTATTCTCAAAAGTAATATTTTAAAAAAACGTTCATTACTTGAGCGGAATCTACAAAATGAAATTAAAGATGAGATGTCCAAAAAGATTTCATCTACAAAATCAGACGATGACAACAGTTTCATGCAATCTCCCTATATCGATACTAAAAAGTAAGTTAATTTACTAAAATGTTGTGGTGTCGTTATTTATTGTTTTTTTATACAAATATTTCGGATTTTTTTACCAAATAATATAAAATCAACTGCCTTTGTGGTATTTCACAACGGTCTAGTGTCCACTAAAGGTGTCCTAACGACTAAGGTAATTTTTCAAAATCACTTTTTAATACGTGGTAGGGTCTTAAATTGTAGTTTTTTATCTAAAAATGAGTTAGCCAAAATTTGGAGACAATCGGATAAAAATAACTCGTGCCGAAAATGGATTGAAGTTTTGGGACACTCTTATCTGATGAAAAAACACGTTTTTTCTAGTTTTTTGAAAAATATTGGTATATGATATTTTTTGTTAATTTTTTTGCTAAGTAATATGAAAATGGTAATAAATTACCTTTCCAAAAAGCTTAAAGAAATTCAAATCTGATGAAAAATAAGCATTTTACGCATACATGCCCCAGACCATTGCATGGTTTTTAAAGCCAAAATTTGAAAATTTTCAAAATTTTTAGGCAAAAAAATAAAAAAAATTAAATTTTACTTTATAATTATATTAAATACATGTTATAGATAAAAACTAACAGATATGGTAGTCTGACTTTTTTTTTCATTTGGCGTGGGTAGTGATATAATTTCAGCGGATTCCAAAGAAAATGAGTTTTTATAAAATAATTTAGCAAATATGGGAAACAATTTTCTGTATTGTATTATACGAAGTGAAATACATAAATTCTGTTAATTTTTTGAGAAATCGGGAATCTTTAACCCCTTTTCGTCGAGGTGAAATGACAAATTTGAAACGTTATACATTTCTATAATACAAAATATCTGCATATATCCGATTTCTCAAAAGTTACAGAATTTACGTTTTACACTTCGATCCGCACAATAGAGCACAAATTTTCAAAAATTTGCTTAATTATTGTAGAAAAACGCATTTTATTTGGAATCCGCGGAAATTTTATCACTACCCGCGCCAAATAAAAAAAAAGCTTGACTACCATATCTGCTATTTTTAATCTTAAACATGTTTTCAATTTGATCATAAAGTAAAATTAAATTTTTACTATTTTTTTGCCTAAAAATTTTGAAAATTTTGAAATTCTGGCTCTAAAAACCATACAATGGTCTGGGGCATGTATTCGTAAAATGCTTATTTTTCATCCGATTTTAATTTTATTAGTCGTTTTGAAAAGGTAATTTAGTACTATTTTCATATTATTTTACAAAAAATTTAAGAAAAAATATTAAATACCAATGTTTTTCCAAAAACTAGAAAAAACGAGTTTTTCGTTCTTATAAGAATGTCCCAAAACTTCAATCCATTTTCGGCACGAGTTATTTTTAGCCGATTGTCCCCAAATTTTGGCTAACTCATTTTTAGATACTAAAGAACAATATAGGACCCTACCAGGTATAAAAAGGTGATTTTCGTTTTTAAGGACACCTCTAGTGTCCACATATTTTTTTAATTTTTGAAATTGAAATTAAAAATCATTTTATCTTAAAATACGAAATTTTTAAATATTTTTGTAAGAAAATACATAATTCTTTCGTAATACAAGGGATAAGCGCATGTTTTACATAACACTATATGACTACTTTTACAGACAAATTTCAACTCCCACTACAAAATCAAACGGAAATTCCACTAACAACAATACATCGTCATCAAGGAATCAATATTTATCAACAAAACCGAAGAAGTTAAACAAGAAGAAAGAGAAACTGTACTGCATTTGCCGTACTCCTTATGATGATACCAAGTAATTAAATAACAAAATAGACTACGAATTAACTTTGATTGATGATAATATTAAACTTTTTAGATTCTATGTTGGCTGCGATATATGCAGTAATTGGTTTCATGGCGATTGTGTCCAAATTACAGAGGAAGACTCAAAAAAGTTATCAGAATTTATTTGCGACGATTGTAAAAAGGCAAGGGATACGCAAGAACTTTACTGCTTATGCAAACAGCCATATGATGAATCGCAATTTTATATATGTTGTGATAAATGCCAGGACTGGTTCCATGGCCGTTGCGTTGGTATTGTCCAAAGCGAGGCTGAATTCATTGATGAATATGTATGCCCGGCTTGCCAAAAAAATAATTCAGTAAATATGGCTAATATGAAAGATTTGAGCGAAAATGAAACAATAGAATTGCAAAAACTTATTAAACAAATACAGGTAAATAAATTTAATTGTTTAGTGCGCAAATCTCTTATATTTTTTTGTTATTATTCCTAGTCCCACAAGAGTGCATGGCCCTTTATGGAACCGGTGGATCCCAAGGAAGCACCAGATTATTACAATGTCATAAAAGAGCCAATGGGTGAGTACTAGTGTCCGATCGAACGTTCCACAGTGCGAGAAATTTAGACAGTTTAGCAATGAGAAATCACTACTGAGCAAAAAAAGAGCGTGTAGAGGTCATAGTCCAAAAGTAAGCACTAGGGATATAACTTTTTTTTGAGTGCAAAATACCACTCCAGTACCATCTGGGGAATGTTGTTCTAATAATAAAAAACAGTTTTTTAGGTTGATTCGGTAAAAAAAGTTTCCGCACCGAAAGAGATTTCTAAAGTGCTTTAAATTTTTATTTATATTTTTTTAAAAATTATGATTTTTTAAATATCGCGATTTGATCAAAATTTTGCATTAGACTTATGAAAAATAGATCGGTATTGAAGATTATATAAGAATTTTAACAAAAAATAACTTATTTAAGACAAGAATAACTGTTTTGATAAAAAACTAAATAAATTAATATAGACAAAGCTATAAAATTCACCACAACTTATGATTAGAGTTGTCAACTATTCGGCATATTTCAAAAACCGGTTTTCGAATAGTTAAAAAAACCGCCGTTTTTTAAAAACCGGTTTTTGGTTTTTTTATTTGAAAACCGGTTCGAATAACCGATTTTTTCGGTTTTTTTAATAAAAATTGTTAAAAACATTAAATAAATAGGTTTTTATTTGTTTTTAACAAAAAAAAGAGAAAAAATAATTGTACACAATTATTATTATTAAAATTAATTAAATAAATCAAATTCAAAGCTTAAAACAACAAAATATACATAATTTTTATGTAAGTTAATAAAATTTTTTTAATTTATAGTACAGTAGAATCTCACAAATTAGAACTCTCACAAATTAGAACTGTCCAGAAATTAGAACCGGCTATTTTAATGTATTGGACGCTCTAAAATTAGAACCTATGGTTCTAATTTCTGGAAGTTATTCTATTTTTGTTTTTATTTACACTACCAAATATTTTTTTTATAGTTTTTTTTTAAACTAAATAGGGGAAAACCCGAATTGTATGTAGTTAACGCTCTAAAATTAGAACCAGTGGTTCTAATTTTTGGACTTTTTTTTGTTTTTATTTTCACAATTCCATAAGTGTAAGAGAAATCGAAAAATGGAATGACGATGGGCTTAATGACGGATCAAATAGCATTGACGATGATATACTTAATCGATGTAACGCCGGTTATTTCTCATTTCAAAGCCCTTAAAAGTGTTTTTTTTTACAAATTTAATGTGTTATAGTAATTTAATATTAACAAAAAAATAGTTTTATGTTAAAATAAAGCAGTCGTAACTATTTTTATTATTATTTTATCATTTTCTTTGAAAAAAAAAATGTCCAGAAATTAGAACTTTTCAGAAATTAGAACTACCCGAGGAACAAAGTGGTTCTAATTTGCGAGATTCTACTGTAATAGAAATTATAGGGTCAGTCACTATAAAATGGAACTATGTACTTTAAATCAGTACAATAACTACTTAAATACATTTAAAAAATACATTTAAAACACAACATTTTTCTTGTTAGTGCTTCTTCTCAACCGCGTCTTTTAAACAGATTTATAGAGTAAGGAATCGACAGTTTTGCAGAACTGGCATCACCAAAAATAATTGGAAAAATCTGGTAATACCACACTAAAGTTTAATAGAAAAACAAAGAGAAAAAACAATCTGCATTCTTAGTGTATAACTCTGGTATCTTCCATTTCGCTCAGATTTCGATTTGTGATAAAATTTCTTAAACAATACCATATGGTTTTTGTTTACTACTTTTTCAAACGCCATTTGTTACCCTACTCTATAACTATATAACTGTGCTTTTAACCTTCTTATTTATTACTGAATTAAGAAACAAAATTTCAAATACAGAGTTGTATTTTACAAAATTTGTAACAAATGATGACAAAAAAACTAAGGGCCTAATTTTGTAAAACGCAACGCGCCTTTTTATCTCGCGTTGGACAATTTTCTATTTTGTAAAACGCGAGCACTGAACAGCTGTTGTTTTCGCGTTGACTTACGTGTTTGTAGAACAAATTGTATGGAAAATGGAATTTTGTAAAACGCAAGAGAGTGTTTTTTCATCACTTGAAGTGTCAAAATGATCACTTGAAATTTTGGGGCGTTGATGTAACAAATATGCTTTTAAATAGCAAAAAATAAATAAATAATGCTGGAATATGTAAATATACAACAAAAAAGTAATAAATCTGTAAAAAAAACTTCTCCGGCAGAAGAAAAACATCGAAAATAGCAAAGCGTCTCGTTGTGATTTTTATTGCTTTTTTCAACTAATTTATGTTACTTTTTTTTTGTTCTCTTTTTTCTCAAATATTCTCTTTGCAGGTGTTGCCTTATCATATATATGTGTTTCCCCACGATAATGGGTGTGTATCCCCTACAAAATGGGTGTCCAATTTTATTAATTTTAGAATGTCTGGCAACACTGATTCAAATATAATTGACATTTCAAGTGATGACGTAAAAATTGAACGCAATAACGTAGTGATTTACAAAATTGCACTTTTTGAGGCTCGCGTTCACGTTAACGTTGGTGATGCGTTCAACGCGAGTGATTTACAAAATTAGGCCCTAAGTATTATACATATATTCGAAAATGTCGAATAATTCGACACAAAAAACCGGTTTTTCGAATAACTAGAAAACAACCGGCTTGGAAAAATCGAGAAAAAGCGAAAAACCGGTTTTTCGAATAATTCGGAAACCGGTTTTGACAACACTACTTATGATACACAAAGTATGTTCTTTTTTTCGCCACTTAGAATCCACGAATCTTTCGTTTATTTCACGAATATATTTTTCTTAATTTCCGAATTAAATTTTAAAATACAACGAAATTACGAAATTTTTTTCTTATGTAGATTATAAAAAAAAAATTGGAATTTAAATAGAAAGAAATGCGTTTTTAATCAATATATAAATGTTTAAGGTCAAACTTAAACGGTGTTTAATGAACATAAAAAAGAAATTAATAGTATATTTTTTTACGAAAATATTTTTGTTTATTACGAAATTAATTTTTGTTTATTACGTAATTAATTTTCAAATTTTTAACCAAATTAAAGCAAAAAAATAATAAAAATGTTGTTATATCCCTGCAGAAAATGTGGTCGGTCACGTACCCAAATGACCTATCACAAACATAACACCTAACATATAAAAACAACTGTCACTTCTGTGAGAAAATGTTTCAATCGCTATTTTTTCGCGACTTAAAAAAAAAAACCCCAAAACTTAGAAAAATTTTCCAAACTATTTTTTTTTTCATTTTAATGAATTTTTTTACTTCAAAACACAAAAAAATGTTAACACAAAAGTTCTTGTGTCCGGGATTTAAAGTTATTTTCAAAAAAATTTGTTTTAAATCATTTAAATTGAATTTTTTAGAGAAATGTTTAAACATTTTTCTGTTATCAAAAAATTTTGCTGATTCTGACTCTGTTCTCTGTGTTTGTATGGATATAGAAAATAATTAAAAAAATTATTTAGTCTAAAATTTTTGAATCTTAATGGTAATGTTGTATTAACTGCTAGACTAAATAATGACCTTTTTTACTTTATTCCTCGATATCTCAACTGCACATGCTGGAATGTAGATTTCGAGTTGTTTGAAAATTTCTTAACTAATCTTTGCCCTACAAATTTTTGCATTGTTGGTGACTTGAATGCTCGCATTGGAGAAGGACAATATATATTAGATACTAATTTATTAACTGATCTACCTCATATTAACAAAATCAGATATTCTTAAGATAAAGTGTCAAATAGTCAAGGAAAGAAATTAATGGATTTAATAGAAAGTATAGGTGGTATAGTGGTGAATGGCAGAAGGGATGGTGATGCTGAAGATGATTTAAGCTTCTATGGAGGTAGAGGTAATTCTTTAATTGATTACTGTATTTGCTCTCATAGTTTCTTGATGCTTGTTGATGATTTTAAAATTGATTGTAATCCCTATTCAGACCATATGCCATATGACTTTAAGCTTAACTTTCCTAATTTAAACAATAATACACTGAGAACTGATTTACGCCCACAAAAAATACATTGGAATAAAAACAATGCTGAAAGATATATTGAAATACTTACAAGGGAAGTATCTCAACCCTTATGAACCGATTTGCATGAAATGTAAAATATATATAAAATAGACAATTCTAAGGTTGGGGTGTCTCGGCTTATCGGCCATATCCGGGATCTAGGGGTTCAAAACATGGGTCAAAAAATGGCGAAAAAATCGTTTTTTGGATTTTTCAGCCTTTTCTTTCTGAGAAACTATATGATGTTTACATATGAGAAGAAAGGTTTTTTTAATGCCTATCCAACGGTGGCATACACTTGAAAAAGTTTGGCTTCGTTAAATATTTTTTTCATGAAAATGTGAAAATTTGGGGGGTATTTATATGAAGACATAGAGCTACGATGTCCATATGAATACGAAATAATCTTTATTAAATTTAAGTCGACACGTATTTTTGCTCCAGAGGATATTTCTGTTAGTTCGTGAGTTATCGAAATTTTCCCGGAGGTCCATATGGTATCATAAGGGGACAACGAAATTTTGAAACACTGATATGGCCGAAAAGCCGAGACACCCCAACCTTAAAATCGTCTCATTTATATATATTTTAAGTTTCAGGCAAATCGGTTCATAAGGGTTGAGATACTTCCCTTGTTAGTCAGCTAGCATGTACTCCACCTTTTGATCAAAATAATTCAGTTGATAACCTGGTACTCTCAATTAAGAACAAAATTCTTGATGCTCCGTAAAAACAAAATCAAATTTTTGTTTTGAACCCAAGCAAAAATGGTTCAATTGGCACTGTGCCCGTTCGCCTAGAAAAATGCTTAAAAATCTTAAAAAGTACAGAAAAAAACATTCATCTGCAAATAAATTAAAGTATATGACATCTAAAACCAAATACTTGAATGTGTGTCGAAAAAGTAAACTGCAACATTACAATTCTAACCTTAATAAATTGAATAATATACGGTGCAGCAAGGAATGGTGGAAATTGTCTAATGATTTGAAGTATCGTCCATATTCCATACGTGGTTGTTATGTATATACATTGTTAATGTACATTATTAATATTATAACTAGCTGGCCCGATCCGCGTTGCTGGCCCAAATATAAGCTCAGTGTTATATTTCGTCTCGCTTCATATTTATAGCCCTGCAAAAAATGTAATGAATTTCTTGGCTTAGAAAAATTTTTGTTGGAGTGGTTTAGGCAGATAATCATCTTCAAAATTTATTTTAAGAACAAAAAAAAAATTACCATGTCTTCGACTTGGCGAACTGTACAAATTTAAAACTTCTTTAGTATCATTATGAACAACACAAAAATGAATCACACATATCCTTCGTTCTTACTGTGAGCTATTGTCTTGAGTTCAAACAACCCTTTACAGTTTTCCTGAATTTTCGTTAAAATTTGTGTGGTAAGTTAAACTTGTCATTTGTACCAAGTTTATGCGGAATCTATTAAGAAATATTTTTTTAATAGATCGAATTGGAGTGAAAATTAATTTTAGATATATCGAAAAAAAAGTGGGCGAGGACAATTTTTCTTTCCGACCAATTATATTGACTATTACGAACATTTCAAACAAAAAAGATCTAACCAAATCAGTTCTCAAGTGTTGCAAATTTTAAGGATATTGAAAAATGTGGGATTTGAAGGGGGAGGACAATAATTATTTCCGTAAAATCCTTACTTGGACTATAATGATCATTAAAGAAAAAATTATCAAATCAGATCATTCGTCTTCCGATTTTAGATTTATTGAAAAACCTGGGAGTGGACAATTTTTCTTTCCGTAGAAACCTTAGTTGTGCTTCCGTTTTAGATGTATCGAAATAAAAGTGGGCGTGAAAAATGTTTATTTTTCGTTTTGACGTAAGTTGGACTATGGCGAACATTAAAAAAAAAGTTTATCAAATCGATCCAGCCGTTCTTCGATTTTAGATATATCTAAAAAAGGAGGTGTAAAAGTGGGAGTGATTAATTTGTTTTCCGAAAAAATCTGAGACGAATATTAAAAAAAAATAAGACGAACAATTTAAAAAAAAATATTATCCAAATCGGTCAGTTCTCAAGTGATCCGAACCAACGAACTACATTTGATTTTTATACCCTCCACTTAGTGATAGAGGGTATATATAAGTTTGTCATTCTGTTTGTAACTCATCGAAATATCGATCTGGGACCCCATAAAGTATATATATTCATGATGCCCGATCGATTTTAAGACATTCTAGCGATGTCCGTCTGTCCGTCTGTCCGTCTGTCTGTCTGTCTGTGGAAAATGCTGTCGCGGACAAAATATTGCACAGAGATGACTGAAACTTAACATATTTATTGGAAGTTCTCCCGAGAAGTTTGGTATTGCATTTGAGCAATATCGGTTCAGCGGTTCAAAAGTTATGAACAAAAATGTAAGCACACCTCAAAAATTTCAGTACATTCAACATAACCTAAAAATACAAAATGCTTTAATTCGGCTTCTGGTTGGCATATATAAACATAAATGAACACCAGGTGGTATTTAAACAAGTACGAACATATTTTTTGACAAAAAAGAAAAAAATCGCGGATTTTTTTTACCAAAATTTTTTTTCGCGGAAATTTTTTTTCAAAATTTTTTTTTTTTTTCAAAAGTAATTTCCTTTTAAATAAAGTTTTTTGCAATAATCTTTTTGAAATTGTGGAGGGTATCACTACATTCGGCAAGGCCGAATTGAATTTTTTACTTGTTATTTATATTTTATTATTCTACTAGCTGGCCCGGTCCGCGTTGCTGGCCCAAATATAAGATCAGTGTTACATTTTATCTCGCTTCCAATATATAACCCTGCAAAAAATGTAATGAATTAGGCAGATAATCATCTTCAAATTATATTTTAAGAACAAAAAAAAATAACCATGTCTTCGACTTTGCGACCTGTACAAATTTAAAACTTCTTTAGTATTATTATGAACAACACAACAATGAATTACTCATATCCTTCGTTCTTACTGTGAGCTATCGTCTTGAGTTCTAACAACCCTTTACAGTTTTCCCGAATTTTCCATTTTTCGGGACACTTTTCTCATTTATATTTCCTTAAAAACCTAATTAGAACTATTATTAACATAAAAAAATCGGTCCGGTCATTAGTAGTCGACTTATTTAGACAAAAGTTGGCGTTAAAATTTGTGTGGTAAGTTAAACTTGATTTGGACCAAGTTTATGCGGAATCTATTAAGAAATATTTTTTTTAATAGATCGAGTTGGAGTAAAAATTAATTTTAGATATATAAAAAAAAAAGTTGGCGAGGAGAATTTTTCTTTCCGACCAATTATATGGACTATAACGAACATTTAAAACAAAAAAATAGCCAAATCGGTCCAGGCGTTCTCAAGTGTTGCAAATTTTAAGGTTATTGAAAAATGTGGGCTTTGAAGTGGGGTAGTACAATAATTATTTCCGTAAAATCCTTACTTGGGCTATAATGATCATTAAAGAAAAAAATTATCAAACCAGATCATTCGCTCTCCGATCTTAGATTTATTGAAAAAAGTGGGAGTGGACAATTTTTCTTTCCGTAAAAACCTTTGTTGTGCTATCACGAATGTCAACAAATAGCCAAATCGGCCCTGTAGTTCTTCCGTTTTAGATGTATCGAAATAAAAATGGGCGTGAACAATTTTTATTTCCGTTTAAACCTAAGTTGGACTATGGCGACCCGCTTTTAGATATATCGAAAAAAGGAGATGTAAAAGTGGGAGTGATTAATTTGTTTTCCGAAAAAATCTAAGACGAACATTAAAAAAATAAGACGAACATTAAAAAAAAAAATATTATCCAAATCGGTCAGTTCTCAAGTGATCCGATTACCAACGAACTATATTTGATTTTTATTTATATTTTATTATTCTATATTTTATTTTTCTATAGAACAGTTTTTATATACATCGAAAACATCATTCCTTAAAGTAAAAACCTTATTTGAATTAAACCAACTCGGTCCCTCCATTCAAAAGTAGGCGTAGAAATGGAAAATTGTTATTTCCAAAAAACCTTAGTTGGAATATGACGCACATTAAAAACAAAAATAGACAAATTGATTCAGCCATTCCATGATTTAAAATATATATATTGGGAAAAGTGAGCGTAAAAGTAGGCGTGGACAATTTTTCTTTCCTTAAGAATCTTTGGCGGACTATAACCGTTATAGTTTTTTCGATACATAAAAAAAGTGGGCGTGGGAAATTTTACTATCCGTTAAAACCCTAGTTGAATTATGATGAAAATTTTCAACAAAAATTAGCCAAAGTGGGTGAGGTCAAGTTCTTTTTTACGTAAAAACCAAAGTTGGAATATGATTAAAAATTCATTTAAAAAAATTTAGACAAATCGGTCCAGCTGTTTTCAGATTTTAGATAAATTGAAAAAGTGGGCGTAAAAGTGGGCGTGGTTGATTTTTCTTTCACTAAAAACTTATATTGGATTGCTACGAACATTTTAATACAAAAATACCCAAATCGGTGCAGCCGTTTTCCGATTTTAGATAAATTGAAAAAAGTGGGCGTAAAAGTGGGCGTGGTCAATTTTTCTTTACGTAAAAACCTAAGTTGGACTATGACGAACATTTCAATAAAATAATTGTGCAATTCGGTCCAGCCGTTCTCAACTGATGCGGTTACCAACGAACGACAATTGATTTTTATTTATATAGATATTTTATTTTTCTATAGAGCAGTTTTTATATGTATCGAAAACAACTTTTCTTACATAAAATCCTTATTTAAATTAAACCAACTCGGTGCCTCCATTCAAAAGTAGGCGTAGACATGGTTCGAAAAAACCTTAGTTGGAATATGACGAACATTAAAAACAATAATAGACAAATTGTTCCAGCCATTCCATGATTTAAAATATATATATTGGGAAAAGTAAGCGTAAAAGTAGGTGTGGACAATTTTTCTTTCCTTAAGAATCTTTTGCGGAGTATAACCAAATCGGTTTAGCTGTTATAGTTCTTTCGATACATAAAAAAAGTGGGCGTGGGAAATTTTACTCTCCGTAAAAACCCTAGTTGAATTATGATAAAAAATTTCAACAAAAATTAGCCAAAGTAGGTGAGGTAATTTTCTTTTTTCATAAAACCAAAGTTGGAATATGATTGAAAACTCATTTAAAAAATTTAGTCAAATCGGTCCAGCTATTTTCAGATTTTAGATAAATTGAAAAAGTGGGCGTAAAAGTGGGCGTGGTCGATTTTTCTTTCACTAAAAACTTAAATTGGGTTACTACGAACATATAAATAAAAAATTACCCAAATCGGTACAGCCGTTTTCCGATTTTAGATAAATCAAAAAAAGTGGGCGTAAAAGTGGGCGTGATCAATTTTTCTTAACGTAAAAACCTAAGTTGGGCTATGACGAACATTTCAAAAAAAAAATTGTCCAAATCGGTCCGGCCGTTCTCAACTGATGCTGTTACCAACGAACGACAATTGATTTTTATTTATATAGATTAATACAATTACATGCAGTGTAAATGCACAACGTCGTTAATGTCCTTAATGCATTATCATGCATTAAGAACTGCCCTGTTATTCTTAGTTCTAAGTTTACTTGTAACCTTCTCATATTTGTATAAATCACTTTTAATAAAGATCTTCATTTTAAAACAATAGTGGTGACTTAAGCGCTGATGATTATCTTCAACACTATAGCAGTATTTTACAAAATTCAAATCCAATAACTACGTTTCATTGGTGCATGCCTTACAACATAGATGCATTTCTTGATTTTCCGTTTGAATTGTGTGAACTTATCTCTGTTCTAAAAAATTTAAGGACAATAAGTCACCTGGACAGGATGGTATCAGCTACGAATTTTTTAAATATCCGCCAGTAAACTTTATTATTGAGGTACTTTATGTTTTAAATGTTATATTTCTTAAAGAAAATATACCAGCAAGTTTTAAAACTGCAATTCTTATTCCATTGCTGAAGAAAGGAGATCCAAACATTCCGTCTAATTATCGTGGACTGTCTTTAATTGATACTCTATGCAAAATTTTTAATAGCATGGTTTATGACTGTATGTCGGCATTGGAAATTGACCAGTTGGTGTTTATTGATGAAACTGTGGATAGTCATGTAGAGATTTAACCTTTTTGAGGAAAAATTAACATGCCAGTGCTGAACAAATGGGGCTATCGCGAAATGGGTTTTACTTCCAACGTGATAATGAGCCAAAATACACATCTTTTGACGTTAAATAGTGGTTTTTATACAACACCAAACATCTGGCAACACCACCCAAAGTCCCGACATGAATCCTATCGAAAATCTTTGGGCTCATTTGGACGAAATCCTGTAACAAAACATTTCAGTAAAAACTACTTTAAAACAAACATTGGAAGAAGAATGATGCAAAATACCTCTTTAAAAATTTTGGAATTCAGTGGAATTAATGCCCAGACGTCTGGAATTAGATACCATTTAAAATATTAAAATTGTTAATTTTTTTAATAAATTAAAGAAATGATTTAGTAAAATTTAAAAAGCAAAATACTTTTGTGAGCTGGAAAATGAGTGACGATTTGATATTTTATTAAAAATCCCATGCATGAAAAATTAAAATTAATTGTTAAAAAATACAGAATTAAAGTTTAATCTTCCCTTATTTAATACTAGCTGTTTTGCACCCGGCGCTGCCCGGGTTGAAAAAAATTATATAATTAATGACAGTTTGTAATGCCCTATAGTTCCATCCTCGGTTAGCACTACATCTGGCGAAAATTCAATTTTGCATCATTTTACTACACCTCTTTCCGATCGCGCGCTGATATGGGCCGTTGTTTCAGCAATTTATGTCCCTTAGTTCGATCGCACGCTGATATGGCCCCGCGTCGGTTAGTCAGTTAGTAAAAATCGGCTAAGCCGTTTTTGCGTGATTGCGAAACTGGCAAAAATAATTTTTAAATAATGCAAAGGGCCGCAGCATTTTACAACGCCTTTGCTCAATCACGTGCTAATATGGCATATTAGTACTATATGTGGTGAAAGTTTTGTTAAAATCAGGTTAGGCGCTTAAGTGTAATTACGGAACAGACAGAAAAAATGTTCAGTGTGGTGCAAAGGTGCGTGGCAACTTACGCCCCGTGGTCGAAATGCGCTGTATTATGGTTTAGGTGGATTTTTTTGCTAACGTGTTTAAATTATCCCATACATATTTGACATAAATTTGCCGTATATAGTTAAAAAACGTCAAATTTGTATGGGATAATTTATACACGTTAGCAAAAAAATCCAGCTTTTATAGTTCCCGCTTCGGAAGTACTATATGTGGTGAAAATTCCATTAAAGTTAAGCCGTTAAAGCATGATTATGGAACAGGCAGAAATAACTTTCAATGTAATACAAAAGAGCGTGGGATTTTACTCCCCTTTGTCAAAGCGCACTCTTTTATAGTACTAACCGCCTACACGCAAAAAAAATCTGTGTCAGATTGAGCAATCCTACTTGGTAAAATTTTTTTCATACAAAAAAAAAAAAAAAATACCAAATTTTTGCTAAAAATATGCTTGTCGATGTTAAAGTAACATAATTAATTTTTTATGTAAAATAACCAAGTAGCTTGCACAATAACGCAAATTACTTGCACAAAAATTTATCGAAAGAAAACAACAAAAAACAAATCGTCACCTTAAATGCAAAACAACGTAACAACAAAAAAATCAAAATCGAGTTTTTGATTAATTATGATGCATTTGCCTAAACTACATGTCTCTGGAAAATTTTGGAAGTCAAAGTTCAAAAATTGCGAATTTATTAACAATAAACAAAACAAGTAAGAGTGTTAAATTCGGCTGTGCCGAATCTTTTATACCCTCCAAAATGTAAAAAAAAAAAATTGTCAGGGGCGTTTGTTTTTTTTTTTTGGGGGGGGAGGGGTGATGGGGGTCAGTGGGGGATATTGACAGCACCTTCCCATCCCGATAAATATAACAAATGTTTCATTTATTTAACAAAAATACAAAAAAACATGTAAAAAAGTGTATTTTTTCAGAGGTTGGTTTAGTTCTTCAAGGGGGAACTTTTTTCCCCCTGGTCCGATTTTGCTCATTTACGAACTTAACCTGCCTATTAACATAAGACATATTTGTGCCAAATTTCGGGAGTCTAGCTCTTTTATTTTGGACTGCATCGTGTTAACTACAGACGGACAGACGGACGGACAGACGGACGGACGGACGGACATCGCTAGAATGTCTTAGAATCGATCACTGATCATAAATATATATACTTTATGGGGTCCTAGACCGATATTTTGATGCGTTACACACGGAATGACAAAGTGAGTATACCCCCATACTGTAGTTGGAGGGTATAAAAACGTATTAGCAAGTGCATGCATTTCATAAACCAAAACAACGTAACAGCAATGTTACACACACAATTTATATGTAAACGGGCAAATATTAATATATTTCAATATATTTTTATATATTGAAATCGCATAAATATTAAAGACATTCACCATACAAATTGAATAAATATTTCTGATAAAAATTTACATAAAATTTTCAAAAAATGTATCTTAAAATTTTCCAAAATTGAATATTTTTTTTTTTTAATTTGTCGTTTTTTAACCAAATATTTTTTTTTTTAATTTAATAGGTCCGTTCGATTACGTTATGACAATCTACTCTTTTTTACTATTTTTACTACAGCTGGAAATTTTTAATACAAAAAGTAAACAAAACTTTCCAGTTGTAGTAAAAATAGTTAGAATTTTTGGTAATCGAATTGACATAATGTTTGGCCTTGTTAAAAAAGAACGTAGCTTCTATTTAAAATTAGTTTTGAGAAATTGAATTTTAAAATGTCGTTTTTCAACAGTAATTCCGTGGGTATTTTTTTTTTTTTTTGTAAATGAATATAGCTAGATCCGAAGGTTTTGCGAATCCGGTTTCAAATTCTGTGTAATTTACCAGTACAATTGGAAAGTTTTTCCTAAGAATACACAGAGTTTAAAAATGTATCGTTTCTTCCTAAAACTTTTCCTATACCAAAACCAATTTCAAGAACTTAAAAAAAAATGTTAAAACTTCAAAATTTTCTTTCCAAAAACAACCCTTTGATTCTGAGGTAAAACTTTAAGTTAACCAAAAAAATCATAGGGAGCCCGTTTTCTTATAAAGAAATCTTCGGGTTCTAAATATTTTTTTTTTTTTAACCAAGTGAAATCAAAAACTTTATTTTTTTTTGGACCTTTACTACAGCAAAATTCTTTAAATATGTTGATAAACCCTTACCTTTTATAAGAACTCTTTTTAAGTATTTTATAGGATCTGAAAGATTTTATATAAAAAATGTTAAGTATAGAGGTTTTTTTTTTTTAATTTTTTAAGATCTCGAAGTTTTTTTTTTTTTTTGAAAAATGTAAAGAAAATGCTTAAGTTTTGTTTTTGAAGATATTGACGATATTATACCATATTTGCATTCATTTAAACTAGTTTAATGAATGCGAATATGGTATTAAATCAGTTTAAAATGTTTAAGAACCAAAAACAAATGGAAAAAAGTCAAAAATTTTGAAATCATGTATGTTAAAAATAAATAACTGTTACAACCAGAGACCATAACCGTTATGAGATTTATTGAAAAAAGTTAAATATAACTGATCAAAAATATTTTTTCAAATAAAAATTAAAAATAACAATTTAAAATGATTTATATAAATATCTGTTCAAAATACCAGAAATAAAAAACTTTTATTTTTTATAACTGTTATTAAAAACTCTGAGCCTTAAAAAACTCGAGTTATTAAAATAAAACAACAATAAACGCATGCAGAAGAACCCTATTGATATCTAATACTTCAATCATTGATTTAAAGATATACATGTCGTTCATGAATCCACAACAAAATTGGATTGGAAACGAAATACAATTCCGAATTGCTTTGTTCGAAAAAAATATCTATTGCGTTCGAACTTAGCGGAGACACATGTATTTACAAAATAAGACTCTGTTTTTGCAAATACAGAGTCGTATTTATAACAACTCTGTTTGAAAGTCAAAGTCAGAGTTGTTATAATAAGGCAGTTTGTAAAAAAAATAATTTTTTAACAAATAACAAACTGTCAAGAATTTCTTTGGAATTACATTTTTTGATTATTGATCCATTAAGGAAGGGATTTTATACAAATACATCTTTTGATTTCCTTAAGTCTAATATATACGTATCTAGGATCTGTCATTACTTTTGTATGGAAAAATACCAGTTGCTTTACATATTTCATTGACTCAGGATAATTACATTTGCACATCAAGGAATTCGCTTTTTAAAAGGCATGAATTTTTGCATATTTTGGTTAAAATTCATGTTTTGCATATTCTGCTATAAATACATATTTTTGGTTCATATTTTGTATAAAGTTTTAGCTTATTTGTTCCATTTTTATGATTTTTTTTTAAATATCGGCAACTTGTTGCCCATTTGGCCTCTTATTATTTTTAGCGCCAAATTTAATTAAGGCAGCTGTTCCAAAAAAAGTAATTCACATAAAAAATGTGAAAATGAAAATTTTCGAATTTTTTTGGTATTCTAGATTTCACATAAATAAAATTTGGTGAAAGTAAAACGAATCCACTTTTTTCCTTATAATTTTTTTAATTTTAATTATTCGATTTCAACTTCGAATGAAAACGGGATCAACAAAACACTAAACTTGATTTCATGTGATTCGGAAATTTTCATGTGAATTGAAAAGTTGTGAAAGACAGAACAGAGGCCTAAAATTAAAAAAAAAAAATATTAGAAAAAAAGTGCTTTCGTTTTACTTTCACCAAATTTTATTTATGTGAAACAAAACGAAAAAAATAATTCGGATGTGAAATCTAGAACACCAAAAAAATTCGGAAATTTTAATTTTGACATTTTTATGTGAATTACTTTTTTTGGAACAGCGGCCTAGGACACAAAAAAAAATTGGAAATTTTATTTTCACATTTTTTAATGTGAATTATTTTTTTAGGCGCTTAAAACACAAATCCCTTCGATGTGTCGGTATTTATTTCCACAAACTCATAAAGAACTAACTGCATTTTGCTCATAAATTTTGTACCTTCCCCTTATAAAATAAAAAATGAGAAAAAATATTTAAAAAAAGTCAACAAAAAAGAACATGTTACTCACATTTCGTCATTAAACTTTTGTTTTTATTTTTTTTTTGAATTAATTATTTCCAACTTTTCTTACAAATCCCCGAAGCAAAACGTTGACGAAAATTTTCCAATCGTTTTCGAACGGAAATTTTCTCATTTTCTCTTCGATTGGAATTGGATTGGATTCATAAACACACACAGCTGATTTCCGTGACAAAGTGTTGTCAAACCAATCCGCATTGGTTTCATAAACGGCCCGATAAACTTTGATTTTTTTTTTTAAATAACTGTTATAACAGTTATTTACTCAAATAAATATAAAATAAAAGTTATTTTAGATTGTTTGAACAAAAAGTTTTTAATAACTGTTGTTTTTTACTGTTATTGAAAAAATCAAAAAAATAAATGTTATTGCAAATTTTAATATGGGGCATCTCTAGAAGTCTTTTCATATATAAAATATTAAGTTTGGACAACATTCGTTTCATGATTTTTTTAAAACAAAAAGACACATGTAACTGTTATATTTGGTCTCTGGTTAAAATCTTTGTTGGTTTGTAAAAATGAATGGGGGTTTGGTTACTTTGCACCCCTCTAGAAGCGACTCCTAGGCAATTGTTTTGGCAAAAAAGTGGCGGTAAAGGGTAAAAAAGCACCAACGTTTGCCTCGGGGTCGCTTCTAGAGAAGTTCAATGGAAGATTGACCCCCATTCATTTTTAGAACCCAACATTTTACCTAACAGTTCTTCTCGTTATTCCCGAAGGGGGCATCCATACAAAATGAAATTTTTATAAAATTAACTCTCATTTTTCTAACTGACCCAAGGATGCTCCTACACTGAAAAAAAATTCATGAATTTTCATAAAATTTAGTTAAATTTAACTAAAAAAAGTGTAATTTTCCTAACTATAAGGTAAATAATGGCGGCAGCCAAAATAAGGCCAATTTTGGATGGTGCTGGCGGACGCAATATTTACACCTCGGATTTATTTTTGATTTAAACTCATCTACACGATCTCTCAAACTAGTAAAAATAATCAACATGTTCTGAACGAACTTTTTATCGAGAGTCAAAAGAGTGTTGGTACTTTGTTCAAAATTTTTTTTTTTAATTTTTAGCTTTAAAATAATGTATTTTCGGACTAAAACAAGATATCGGTTTGCTATTTTTTTTTTTTTAAATCAGAAATCTATATAGTTTTTAAATGAAATTAGTTTAAAATAAATTGGATTAAATGCGGATTTGCTATTAGCAAAAAACTGGAGCCGGATCGATAAAATTTTTAAATTATTCATTTTAAAATGGTTCTATCTCGGAAAGTATAAGAGATAACCACACCCACTAAGGAGGTTTTTTAGGCCGCTACTAGCACATTGTCCGCATATATTTTTTTAAGAAATATGATAACAAACAAAAAAAAAATGGAAATTGTTTTAAGTGTTCGTTTACAAAAGGTGCCCTACTTTGGGGGGTTCTGCTGCCTCCCCCGTTCAACCGTTGGACTCCAACTTCCAAACTTAAGCTCGAAAATACGTTAGCTGTAACCACTACAAATTTCATGGCTCTTGGTCCAGTACTTACTGAATGGCTGAATTATTTCCAAAAAAAAATTAGCAATTTATTCAACTTTGTGGTGTTACTTCGTTTTGTTTTACAAAACACGATTCCACAAAAAACGTAACCCACATACACACAAAAAAAAATCGAGGTAATATTACCAAAAATCATAGTATAACTTTATCTACACACAGAAAACAAATTTGCTAATTTCCAACTGAAATTCAGTTTTTGCAACAAAAAATCGGTGGATGCATTTGAAATAAGGTTGAAATAACTAAATATCGGTTGTTACAACAAACTTTTGTTATTACAACTGTCTTTTAATTGAACCAACTATAAAATTCGTTAGTTACATTAAAATATAGTGGCAGTAACCGAATTTTGAGTTAATGCAACTGAAAAATTCAGTTGGAAATTTATTTTTCTCTGTGTAAGTGCCAAGATAACATAGAGCCTACAAAGTTTTTGGACAATTCTACTAAAAAGCCAAGGTAATTTTTTAAAAATGATAAGTTCGAAAAATTAACTATGTTTTTAGGAAATATTCCAAAAGAACTTTGTAAACTTTACAAAGTTTTGCACATTAAGAATTTATACATAAACTTTGGTAATTTATCTAAATTATTTTTTTTATAAGCTAATAATAAATAATTCCACATTTAAATAATAAAATAATTGATTTTATTAGGTTTTTATTTTTTTTAAATATTTTTTTTAATAACGCATTACAATTGTTGTGTGTATTTAAAGAATATAAGTTATTTGCAAAAATTCATTGTTATTAAAGTAGCTAATTAACTCATTTTTTTTTTTGAGAATTTTTCTATATAAAAAATGTCTCAGAATCAGAAAATTTTTCTATAGAAAAAATGTCTCAGAGTCTGACACTTTTTCTGTAGAAAAATGTCTCAGAATCTAAGAATTTTTCTATAGAAAAAAAGTCTCAGAATCTGAGAATTTTTCTACAGAAAAAAATGTCTCAGAATCTGAGAATTTTTCTATAGAAAAAATGCCTCAGAATCTAAGAATTTTTCTATATAAAAAATGTCTCAGAATCAGAAAATTTTTCTATAGAAAAAATGTCTCAGAGTCTGACACTTTTTCTATAAAAAAATGTCTCAGAATCTGAGAATTTTTCTATAGAAAAAATGTCTCAGAATCTGAGAATTTTTCTATAGAAAAAAATCTCAGAATCTGCGAATTTTTCTATAGAAAAAAATCTCAGAATCTGAGAATTTTTCTATAGAAAAAAATCTCAGAATCTGAGAATTTTTCTATAGAAAAAATGTCTCAGAATCTGAGAATTTTTCTATAGAAAAAATGTCTCAGAATCTGAGAATTTTTCTATAGAAAAAATGTCTCAGAATCTGAGAATTTTTCTACAGAAAAAATCTCTCAGAATCTGAGAAGTTTCTATAAAAAAAATGTGTCAAAATCTGAGAATTTTTCTATAAAAAAAATGTCTCAGATTCTGAGAATTTTTCTATAGAAAAGGTGTCTCAGAATCTGAAAATTTTTCTATAGCAAAGAGTCTCAAAATCTGAGTATTTTTCTATAGAAAAAATGTCTCAGAATCTGAGTATTTTTCTATAGAAAAAAATGTCTCAGAATCTTAGTATTTTTTAATAGAAAAAATGACGTAAAACCTAACAATTTTTCTATAGAAAAATGTCTCAGAATCTGAATATATTTCTATTGAAATAAATGTCTCAGAATCTTAGAATTTTTCGAAAGGAAAAATGTCTCAGAATCTGAGAATTTTTCCATAGAAGAGAATTTTTCTATAAAAAAATGTCTCAGAATCTGAAAATTTTCCATAGAAAAAATTTCGTAGAATCTTTGAATTTTTCTATAGAAAAATGTGTCAGAATCGAAGAATTTTTCTATAGAAAAAATGTTTTAGAATATAACAATTTTAGAATCTAAAAATGTTTCTATAGAAAAAAATATCCCAAAATCTAAGAAATTTTCTAAAAAAAACTCGAAAATTTTTCTGTAAAAAAAAATTGATTAGCTTTTTATGAGTTACCAGCCCTAACTTACAGCACTGGCTGCACATTTATATAGTATCTTTGAGAAATTTCTCTCCATATACAACTACTAATTGTACCATTCTTGAGGATTCCAAATAATTTTTCCAACTCTCTTTGTTTGATTCTTTGTTTGATAATTCTGAATCTGCAATCGAATATGTAGTATTTAAAATGTTCACCATATTCTTTATTGGAAAATGATCTGAAAACCCATACCACCTAAAATCGAAAAAGAAACACATATTTCCATTAGAATCTTGTAAATTCACCCCCAATTAATCCAATAAATATTCAATTTCTACAGAAATTGTAAGGAAACTGCAATTTTTTTTAAATATGTAATTTTTTTGGACATTCGAAAATGAAATGTCAAAACGAAACTCATGAAAAAATAATTAAAATAAATTCGAAATTTTATCTATTTTCATTAGTAAATTTTACATGGCCATTAGGTGAAATCGTAAAGAAAAATTACCTTGGGGCATAGTTAACAAGTCGTGGCTTTTAAGTTTCATACAAAAATAATTTACCTATGCCAGCCTAGATAATATTACCTAGACGTTTTTTTTCTGTGTATCTCAAAAAATATTTTAAAAAACTACTTTCATTTCAGAAATGGATTTATCGCTGTATTTTAAGCTAACACTTCACAAAAAGTCTTTTATATTGCAAATATATTTCATTTAATAACGTTATTTGCTTCTCCTGTAAAATTGTAAAAAGTGTTGTTACGTTGTTTTGCATTTGTGTTGACGAAATACTACTTACTACACAAACAACTGACATGTAGTAACTGCAATAATTTTCTGAGTGTATAAAAATAAAAAAAAAAAAATTGTGTCTGGGACTTGAAAAACTTTTAAACATTTTTCGGGGACTTACAAAATATTTGCCGAGACTTTTTCTGTGGAACGGTTGACAGTTTCTGCCTGGGTATATATCAAATATTTTTCTAAGATTTTTAAAATCAATATCAGTTTTTATTACTTTTTTTTATAACCTCGAGCTAGTATAATCCTACTCAAAATATTTTTTTTTTTTAAATAAAAAAAATTTTAAAGGTTTTTCCTTATTTTTTGATTAATTACACATTTCAGTTGGGGCGTTTTTTGGAGGAGGGGGTGATGGGGTCAGTGGAGGAAGTTGAGAGCACCTTTCCGTCGCGATAAATATACCAAATGTTTCATTTATTTAACAAAAATACAAAAAAACGTGTAAAAGAATAGTATTTTTTCAGAGGTTGGTTCAGTTCTTCAAGGAGGAACTTTTTTCCCCCTGCTCGATTTTGCCCATTCACGAACCTAACCTGACTATGAACATGAGACATATTTGTGCCAAACTTCAGGAGTCTAGCTGTTTTATTTTGGACTGCATTGTGTTATCTACAGACAGACGGACATTCATAGAATCAGTTTCAAAAAAATTTAAACCCAAAAATAACAAGTCGTCAGCTTATTATTGTTTTGCTCCATACGCCAACAACTCGGTTTCGAGAAAAACGATAAAATAGGTTTACCACAAATTTTCTCGAAAAGTAATCTATGGATTTTGCTTTAATGTTTCCCATTTGTTGCTACATATATTGTAAACAAAGCTTTTAGTTTTCAGACTTTTACATACAATAGATTTTAAACTTTTAAGAAAATAAGATTTTATGGTATTATGCTCCATATCAAATTTTGCTTACACATTTGGGACTTTTGTGTGACATGGAGCAAATGAGTTCTAAGTGCCAAACAAACTAACAATGAAACAAAAAGAGCTAGATCGATAAAACTGGGTATTTAGAACACTTATATAGTCAGGTTGCATGGTATTAAAAATGGGGATGATCGGTCAATGGACACGCCTACCTCCCACACAACCTAAATGGCAAATGTGACATTACTTGAAATGTTTAGAAGTTACAGTATTAAAATTTGGTACGTAGAATAGTACCAACATAATTAATCTTCATTCCAAAATTATGCAAGATCCGTTAATTTCTAAATAATCTAGAGCCTTTTCTATAATGAAATTTTCAAAAAACGTCAAAATGGTGTGTTTTTTCTTATGAAATGCTGGATATCTCCAACTTAAAAAGAGGTTTTAAAAAACGGACTTCGGAATAAGAAAGAGGATATTTATATTATATATATTCAATTCCTAACTCATTTTTTTTTTCAAAAATGGCGTATGGAGCAAAACAATAATAAGGCGACGAAGTGAGAGTGTTAAATTCAGCTGTGCCGAATCTTTTATACCCACCAACACGTTAAAAAAGCAGGGGCGTCTTGTTTTTTTTGGGGGGGGGGGGTTACGTCGGTGGAAGACAACCTTCATGGATCCAACTGCAAGACTTTGAACTTCTTTTGACATAAAAATGTTTCATTTGCTAAGCAAAAGTACAAAAAACCTAAATGGCTTTTTTTAGAGGTTTGTTTAGTTCTTAAGAGGGGAACTTTTTCCCCCTGATCCGATTTTGCCCATGTTCGAACTTAACCAGCCCAATACCATAAGACATATTCTTGCCAAATATCAAGAGTCTATCTCTTTTACTTTGGACTGCATCGTGTCTTCCACAGACGGACAGACGGACGGACATCGCTAGAATGTCTTAGAATGGATCACTGATCAATAATATATATACTTTATGGGGTGCTAAACCGATATTTCGATGCGTTACACACGGAATGACAAAGTGAGTATATCCCCATACTGTGGTTGGAGGGTATAAAAAAACACAATAGGTAAATAAACATTGAAAGTAAATGACTGAAAATAATAAGTGTTTCTACAAGTGTAATTACCAAAGCAGAAAAATACATTCATCAAAGCGTTTTAAAAGTACTCTAGATGGTGGTACAAGCGTTTCCAGAACGTCACGGTTTTTGTTTTTAGAGTGCTCTTGAAACGCCCGAATGATGACGTCGTTAAACGCTCATATGATTGTTTTTCAAAGCGCTCTAACAGCATTCGGAGGACTAAAAATAAAGTGGTTTAAAGGCGCTTTATTCTGATTTTATTTCAATTTGTAATTTTTTAATTTAAATTTTTAATATTTTTTCTCACAATAGACTAAAAATAATTTAGTTAATACAAGTTTTCTAAATGTTTTCCCCTGTTTTCGTTTTTTAACAGAGAGGACGTGTTCCTCATTCCCCTAAATGGAATGGCACAATTATTATGTTCTCTATTAAATGGGTGGAAGATATAAAAAAATTTTGAATTCGCGAAAAAAAAAGTGCTGCAGAAGCACTTTTGAGTTAGTAAAACAAAGCGTCTTCAGAGCATTTGGAAAATAGTACTTTCAAAGTGATTTATTTTTTGAACCATCATCAATTTCTCCCTGGGTACTTTCTTTGTAGAGCTATAACAAACTATAAGAGCCCTCCCATTATTTAATTTAAATAAAATTGTATTATTGAGCATTCGATAAAATATCCAAAGAAAATTTTTATCAAATGCAGTCTAAAAACAGTGCCTTTTTTAACAATATAAATTAAAAAAAAAAAACGGTTTTAAAAAATACGAAAAATATAAAAAAAAAATTGATTTTTCTTCGGAAATCTCTTTTAATTTGGGTTTAAAAAATAGCATGTCTTCCAACTTGTTGGCAGACAAGCGAAAATATCAAAAATTTAGATATTTTCAACGGTTGGTTGACAAGTTTTCCTACTTGCCATTACACGAGCAATTTGCATTCGGTTGTCAAGCAAAATGAACGATTTATAACTCGTCTGATGGGCGCTAATGTATGACTTAAATTCAAGTGTCCAGGTTGATAGATTACAGTTATAGTTCCCTTAAGGTCATGCAAAAAACAAAAATTAAAATAAAAACTACTTTTTTTTCAGATTTAAAACAAATCGAGGAAAACTTGCATCAGAACGCTTACACTAAACTATCGGAATTCATTGGAGACATGACGAAAATATTCGACAACTGCCGCTATTACAATCCCAAGGAATCATCTTTTTATAAGTGCGCTGAAACTTTAGAATCATATTTTGTTCAAAAAATAAAAAATTTTCGTGAAAGTGTAGTTAGTCAGTCGTAATTAAGTATTTTTTATTTTACTTTTTAAAGTTACTAATTTTGAACCACTAGTAGTATTTTTTTAATGAAAAATGTTTGAATAATATATTTATAGATGCAATCGTTAGCAACTATTTTGTTTGCTTATACTAGAAACTTTGAATATTTAGATTTTAAAATATTAAGAATACAAATTTGTACAGTAGTTTTAAGCAGATAATAACCATTATTCTATGGTTTTGTAAATATGCATTTTTAATCGTAACTTACTAAATAAGATAAAAAAAAAACAAAAACAATCTTGTAAAATATATTTTTAATATTGCCAGCTAAATAAAGTTAAAAGAAATGCGTTTTGCATATTTCGCCTATCGCATAATAAATTTAATTTTTGCATTACATATCTGATGTATAGGGTTTGCAATGCGGTTTTAATCATAACCGTTACCGCGGTTAACCGCATTATTTAACAGTAATAGTGCGTTTACATTGGATTTCTAATCTAGTAAATTGCGATTTTAATCTACTTTGCAATCTGTACCGTTTACATTGGCATTTTTTTTTTTTTACATTGGCATTTTAACAATGTCGGCGGCATAAATATACTTTGCGGCGTCATCAAAATGGCAGGCTTTGTGTCGGTGTTTTTCAGTGTTGGAAAATGAAAACAGAAATACAGAGTTGTATCAAACTTTGCCGATTTGCGTTTGCCGATTAGAACCTAAACTACTAGATTGAAAAAAATAAATTTGTATGGGCAATCTAATAGATTGAAACTAGATTGGAGCCACAATCTACTTTAAGCTAGATTAGAAAACCACTGTAAACGCACTATAACCGAATTAAAAAATTCCGTGTTTGCTGTATAAAGTTTGGTGAAAGTAAAACGAATCAGTGTTGCCAGGTACTTTTTTTCCCCCTCTAAAAAAATTTCAAAAACCCCCAGATTAGGGCGATTTAAAAAAAACCCTAAACTTTTTGAAATTTAAATAATTCAATTTTTGCTTGTTATATAAAATTAAATTAAAATATTTTTTTTGGCCAGCCTTACAAAATGTCAAAAAACCCCTAGATTTAACCGATTTTGGAAATAAAACCCCTATAAATTTTAAACTTAAAAATACAGATGTTTAATAAATTTAGAACATAAATCAATATCAAAATTATGTAAATTACTGAAAAACACCTTGTTAGTTGAAATATTAATATATGTATTATTGACGACCCATGTAGGTCATTCTTTGTCAAATCCAATGTTGCACCCAAAAAATTTTGTAGTTGATTACAACTTAAATATCAACTATTTTGTAGGTGAATTACCACTAACTAAAATATAGTTGATTTTCTTAAGTTGCGGATAACTACAAATAAACCAAAATATAAAATCAACTACATAAGTCGTTACTATTACCAATATTTAGTTGATTTCAAATTATATTTGACATATTTAAAAAAAATAGCTGAAAACAACTATGTGAACAGTTGAAAACAACTTAAAGTAGGTAAATATAACGATCAAATAAATAATTTTTTATTTAACAACCTTTTAGTTAATAACAATTATGAAATTGCTGTATTTTGGTTGCTTGCTAATTAGAATAAGGTAAATATTATTTAATTTAAAATAAAAGACGACCTGAAAGTTTTAACAGATTTTATTGAAGTTATTTAAAGGTCATACTACACTAATTTAGTTTCTAATAATTTTTATATGATAAAACTGTTTTTGAACCTGAGACTTTTCTTTTAGAAAAATGTCTCAGAAATTTTTCTATAGAAAAGAAAATTCAAAATCAGAGAATTTTTCTATTGAAAAAATGTCAGTCTAAAATTTTTCTATAGAAAAATATGTCTTAGAATCTGAAAATTTTGTATACAAAAATGTCTTAGAATCTGAGAATTTTTCTATAGAAAAAATGTCTTAGAATCTGAGAATTTTTCTATAGAAAAAATGTCTCAGAATCTGAAAATTTTTCTATAGAAAAAATGTCTCAGAATCTGAGAATTTTTCTATAGAAAAAATTTCTCAGAATCTGAGAATTTTTCTATAGAAAAAATGTCTCAGAATCTGAGAATTTTTCAATAGAAAAAATGGCTCAGAGTCTGAGAATTTTTCTATAGAAAAAATGTCTCAGAATCTGAGAATTTTTCTAAAATAAAGGCTCAGAATCTGAGAATTTTTCTATAGAAAAAATGTCTCAGAATCTGAGAAATTTTCTATAGAATAAATGTCTCAGAATCTGAGAATTTCTCTATAGAAAAAATGTCTCAGAATCTGAGAATTTTTCTATAGAAAAAATGTCTCAGAATCTGAGAATTATTCTATAGAAAAAATGTCTCAGACGCTGATAATTTTTCTATAGAAAAAATATCTCAGAATCTGAAAATTTTTCTAAAGAAAAAATGTCTCAAAATCTGAAAATTTTTCTATTGAAAAAATGTCTCAGAATCTGTGAATATTTCTATAGAAAAAATGTCTCAGAGTCTAAGAATTTTTCTGTAAAAAAAAAGTCTGTGAATCTGAGAATTTTTCTATAGACAAAATGTCTCAGAATCTGAAAATTTTTTTATAGAATAAATGTCTCAGAATCTGTGAATTTTTCTATAGAAAAAATGTCTCAGAATCTGAGAATTTTTCTATAGAAAAAATGTCTTAGAATCTGAGAATTTTTCTATAGAAAAAATGTCTCAGAATCTGAGAATTTTTCTATAGAAAAAATGTCTCAGAATCTGAGAATTTTTCTATAGAAAAAATGTCTCAAAATCTGAGAATTTTTCTATAGAAAAAATGTCTCAGAATCTGAGAATTTTTCTATAGAAAAAATGTCTCAGAATCTGAGAATTTTTCTATAGAAAAAATGTCTCAGAATCTGAGAATTTTTCTATAGAAAAAATGTCTCAGAATCTGAGAATTTTTCTATAGAAAAAATGTCTCAGAATCTGAGAATTTTTCTATAGAAAAGAATCTGAGAATTTTTCTATAGAAAAAATGTCTCAGAATCTGAGAATTTTTCTATAGAAAAAATGTCTCAGAATCTGAGAATTTTTCTTTAGAAAAAATGTCTCAGAATCTGAGAATTTTTCTTTAGAAAAAATGTCTCAGAATCTGAGAATTTTTCTATAGAAAAAATGTCTCAGAATCTGAGAATTTTTCTATAGAAAAAATGTCTTAGAATCTGAGAATTTTTCTATAGAAAAAATGTCTCAGAATCTGAGAATTTTTCTATAGAAAAAATGTCTCAGAATCTAATTTTTTTTTTAGAAAAAATGTCTCAGAATCTGAGAATTTTTCTGTAGAAAAAATGTCTCAGAATTTGAGAATTTTTCTATCGAAAAATTGTCTCGAATCTGAGAACTTTTATATAGAAGAAATGTCTTAAAATTTTGCTATATATAGGAAAAAATCTCTGAACTTGAGAATTTTTCTACAGAAAAAGTCTCACAGAATCTGAGAATTTTTCTATAGAAAAATGTATTAAAATCTATGAATTTTTCTATAGAACAAATATCTTAAAATCTAAGAATTTTTCTATAAAAACGATGTCTTAAAATTTGAGAAATTTTCTATAGCAAATTCTAAGATTCTGAATTCTTAAATTCTCAAATAATTTTTTCTGTAGACAAATTTTCAGATTTAAAGACCATTTTTCTTCACAAATATTTTGAGATTCAGAGATTTTTTTCTGGAAAAAAATCTTAGATTCTTAGAATTTTTTCTATAGAAAAATTATCAGAATCTTAGATTATTTTTTTTATAGAAAAATTCTCAGAATTTGTTTAATTTATCTCCGAATCAGAAAATTTGTCTATACAAAAATATTTAAAGATCTAAGAAATCTCATAACCTGAGAATTTTTTATGAAACAAAGGTCTCAAAATCTGGAATTTTTCTGTAGAAAAAAATATCTTAGAATTAGACAATTTTTCTACTGAAAAATCTGGGATTCTGAGACTTTTTTTTGAATATAAAAATTCTTTGATTCTGAGACAGTTTTTTACACGATAATTTTTAGATTCTGTGACAATTTTTTTAAAAATTCTGAGAATCTGTTGGTTTTCGTAAAAAAATTTCTCCAAGTCTTTGAAATTTAAAAGCTGCAATTCACAAATCAGGATAATAAACACACAATCGATTGCTATTTTAAATTATCACCAAATTTTTCTCAACGTTCGTGTAGCTTTTCTTTGTCACAATGTTAGTCCTCTGAAGTTAATTATCTTTATCCTTATTCCTGTAAACAAAAATTTTTCAATACCATTTTAAACAAATTTTGCATTTAGAACTTACAAACGAGTTTTGGAACATCCTTTAAAGACAAATTGCTCAAAATTTATTTATAAATTATAATTAAAAAATAATACTGCTTTATTATAAATAATTTTTCGTTTTGGCATTTTGTGTTGTTCAAATTGACTGTCAATTTCAAATTAAAAGAAAATTGAAAAACAGGGTAACTAAAAAATAATTATTCTTAACGAAGTTAATAGTTTGTGGCGATTACAATAATTGATTGAAATAATTTTCAATTCAACTATGGAAATCCTTAACTACATAACTACAAAATTTTTTGGGTGTGGCAATCGATACCTTTTCAATACCGTTATCCGTTTCAAAACCCTTTAAATTGAATACCGGTACCAATACCGAAACTCAGTTTTGGTATCGGATACCGGTATCCAAAAACCTTTTCCTTCGGTACCGGTACGTACCGGTATTAAAACGGTTTTTCCTAAAAAAACATGTTTTTTTACAAAAAAAGAAATTGATAGAAAATTTGTAATTTTTTTGATTTTTGTAAATAACAAATCGTACTCCAAATGCCTCCCCGAAGTCTCATAAAAATCAAAAAAACATTGGGCACCCACATTGTGGATTAAGTTCAAATTTCCAAAAAAAAATCATACTTCAACTGCTATGCGGGAGCAGAAGAAAGTTATTTATTTTCACGAAATTTTTTTGAAATCATTTAGACTCTCAATAAAAACTTTCTGAACCCCTTAGTATAGTTTAGTTTTTTGGAGATTTTTATTTAATCCGCGATGTGGGTGCCTAAGGATTTGTTTTATGTTTATAGGACTTCGTGGTTCAAAAATTATTAGCAAAACCGTGAATTTCAAATTGGTTTCACCTTTAGTTCACGTGTTAAAAAACGTCAGAATATTATTTTACAAAGTATTTTTGTCACTCTATTTTTACAATTAAGCAAAAAAAAACTTACGCTCGAAAAAAATTTTACATTAAAAAAAAATTTTTGTAATTTTTTTTTTTCAAAAATGACTAAAAAAAGTTTTTTACTCAAAAAAAAATATTTCTAATCAAAATTGCTATTTATACCCTACACCACTCTGTGGTACAGGGTATATTGAGTTTGTGCTGATGTTTGTAACTACCCGAAATATTGGTCCTAGACCTACCTTCAAGTATACCGATCGACTCAGAATAACTTTTTGAGTCGATTTAGCGATGTCCGTCCGTCCGTCTGTCCGTCCGTCCGTCTGTCCATCTATCGGTTTAAGCACGATAAAGGTCGCAATTTTCAATCAATTGACCGGAAATTTGAAACTTAAGCATCTTTTGGCCCAAGGACGAAGCCTATTGAAATTGGAGAAAATCGGTCCATGTTAAGACCTAGCCCCCATGCAAACGCCCCCTTTGGATTCGGCTTCAATGACTCTAATAACCGTATTATAATAGATATCGCTTTGAAATTCAGCAAGTAATCAAATTTTGTATGCACAAATCACCATTCCAAATTTCAAAGGAATCGGGTCAGTCCTTCTGGTAGTCCCCATACAAACCACCTTCCCGATATTCACATAATTCCCTCAAAATTCATAAAAATGGAAATATTTGATAAAAAATTTATTTTTAGGTGCTAAACGTGTACTTTAGCAACCTTATCAAATCGGAATATAATTGGGCCATTTTGGGACTTAGTCCCCCATATAAAAATTTCGACCGATATTCAGTTAAATTGTTCTATTGACAAAAAAAAAATAACCAATTCCACTTAAAATTTATCTGTGTGTGTTTTCTACACTAAATAAAGATCTAACAAAAGACAGATACAATCGGTCCATGTTTGGACTTGGGACCCATTTTCCGGAAAACACTGGTGTAGGGTATCATATGATCGGTCTTGACCGACTATAACTTTCTTACTTGTTTTTTTTTTAAGTTAGAAAACTATCACTTTAAAGGGGCACCGTGGATATTCTGGATTCGGCTAAGTCGAATTTAACTTCAAAGTCCTGCACTTTGATCAAAGGGATAAGAAAATTACAGTTTTCTCGGCCCGCAGCCCTTTTGTAAGTGTGGTCCGGCAACGTACCCGCCGACCCCATAAGAAAACGCTATTTTAATTTTTTTTTCACATTTTTAAGGGCATTTTAGCAAAAATGCTAAAAATAAATTCGTAAATACGTGTTTTAGTATTAAAATTTAAAAAAAAATATTCTTTTTAAGTTTTTATGCGTTTTTTATATTTTTAGCATTTTTTTCGATAATACCGGTACGTACCGGTATCGACGTTTCGGTATCGGTAATACCGTAACTGATTGAACTCAAATACCGTAACCGATACCGATACCGAAATAAATAAAAAAAAGATACCAATACCGATATCGATACCGTTATTCGTTTCGATTGCCAACCTTGGTCAAATCAATCAAAAAAAGCTAAAACCCTCCAATTTTTGATAAAATTTGGTTTAGTTGTAACACAAATTGTGCACCCAAAATAAAACCTTTGTCCAATTAGCAGAAAAATATACCCATGAGCTATAAGAAAATCTGCAAAGATCTGCTGATTTTAGCAGATAAACCTGCTGTTTTTTGCAGAAAATCTTCTGTTTTTAGATAAAAAGTTCAGAATAATCTTCTGTTTTTAGATAAAAAAAAATAAAAAATTTAGATTAAAGATTTGATATACATATGAGGCATTCCACACCAAATGTTCAGCAAAAAAAAAAAGTTATGTCGTGTCAATATAAAATCAATTGCAAAGTATTCGCTCTTAGAGTACTATTAAATAACAGAAATAAAAATTTAAGATTTTTCAAAAAGTGGGCCTTGTAGGCGTGGTCAAATATTGAAAATATCAAACTTTTTGGCCTGAGTATCTTTATTTCAATATTTATGAAAATTAAATGAAACACAGTAAAGTCTTTAAAATGAAAGTTTTTTATAGATTTTTGTATGGGCTATCGATTAAAAAAATAAAAATTGGAAAATTTTCAGAAGAAGTTCTGTTGCTTCGGCAACGTGAAAATAAAAACACTTTTTAAGAGCTCTCTTTAGTTTTTAAATTTATTAGATTTATTTTAAATTCACTTAGAAATTCAATTTTAATTTTTACTAATATACTTAAAACAAAAAACGAGAGGGGCTTTAAAATTTAATGTTTTTACCGCGTCGTATAATGTTTAAAATTCAACTCAATTTACTTAAAAATCTTTTGCTCTATATTGGTATAGAAATTTATAAATGCAGCAAAAGTTTTTGTCTACGTGACTATATAAAAAGGACCGTTACTTTAATATATAAGCAAAGGAAAATAAAGAAGAATGTTTTTTATAAAAAAAGAGAGTATTGAAATATAAATAAAAAAAAAGTTATAATTGTAAATGTGTTTGTGCATGTTTGCAAATTTAAGAATATTAATGGGAAGTATCCCAATATTAATAAATGAATACAAATTAACAATTTAAATGATTTATAAAATTTAAATAAACAATAAATGTTAAGATAATAAAAAAATAAAAATCATTATTAATTCTGATGAATTTCGGCGGTAACATTCTCCCCCTCGTAAATGAGTCCGTGGGGCGAGTTTACTCTTCATTATTGCCGACGTTCAAAACAGCTACTTTTGTCACCGTCCTATGCATTACACCAAACTGTGTCTTGACTGTCACCCTTCGCACCTGACCGTCTGCAGCTACCACGGTGTCGATGATTTTGCCTTTAGGCCAGCATCTTCTTGGAAGATTTTCATCAACTATGATGACGATTGCACCGATCGATACAGGTGGCACTTTAACAAACCATTTGCTTCTCCGGGATATTATTGGTACGTACTCCTTTACCCAGCGGCGCCAAAAGTGGTCGGCGAATGCTTGCGTTTGCTGCCATCGTTGACGTAAGTTTGCGCTGTCGTCGAAGAACGGTTTATAGCCATCACAAGAGCCGATAAGCAAGTGGTTCGGAGTAATGGCGTCATCATCTTCATGTTCAACTGAAACAAATGTCAGCGGTCGGGAATTGATAACACTGCGTGACAAAACTAACCACTATTTTAGAAAACAAGAGGTACGACCATCATTTCAATATATTTCGGACATGCTGAATCGAATGGCGTACTCCGTTTTTCGATGTATGGTAAAATTTTTTCAATGATGGGTACCAATACCTTTTCGATACCAATACCCGTTAATACCAATTCAAATTGAAAACCAATACCAATTAAAAACCAATACCTTTATTTGTGCGATACCAATACCGATAAAAAACCAATACCGATTCCCCACTACCAATACCAATTAAAAACCAATACCATTATTCTTCAAAACCAATACCAATAAAAAACCAATACCAATTCATTTTTTTCTACTTTCGTATCGGTTTTGTTTCGGTTTTTTTGTGTTCTTATTTTCGTTTGTTTTAATTGTGACGTCAAACATTTTCTTTCCATCACATTATTAGGTTTTACCTGACTAACGAATTGCAAAAGATGTTACATCGATCAGTAATCGTTTGCATGCAATGTCACATAACAAAAAGGAGTTAGCTACTTGAATTTTAAAAGCCATAAAAACATAAAAGAAATATTTTTTGTCACGGTTTTTATGACCCCTAATAAAAGTAGATCTTAAAAACTTTAGACCTTTTCTGTAATGAAATTTTTTCTTTTGCAAACATTAATATTTGATATATGTACATTGAATGTCACTGCACTCAAAAAAATACGTTAGTAGATTTACTAATTTTTTTTTGCTAATGCTAGTTAGCTAACTTTTAGCAAATTTTTAGTTGAGATTAGCATGTTAGCAAAAAATTCTTGTAAACTTCATTTAGCACATTAGCAATTTTAAACAAACTTTGAACTAATTTCTTTTGCTAAGATTTGAAATTGAGTTGACAACATTTTTACAAGATTTTTTGCTAATATTAGCAAAATAAATGGTAAATTTTTTTTATTTTCAGAAAACTTAAAATGGCGCTATCTCGGAAACTAAGCTAGATAGAGCAAAACGGACGCCATTTTTGGTTCTCGAGCTCTCCATAGTATCGCCGGCCCTCTTCACATGTGTGGACCCTAACGGGCCCTAACTTTGGATCCAAAAAAGTTAGCATTCCCGAAAATTTTAAAATGCTCATATCTCGGTAAATATTGCCGACACAACAAAAAGTCCAAAACCATTTTTGTAGCTCTCAGCACGTAGAACAAGACCGCAAAATAGTCAAAAGCTCTCCGAGTAATATTTTTGAAGTTATCGAGTTTTTTAATTCTCAAGACCCCAGTGGTCCCCTATAATCACGTATCTCAAAAACTAAGCAAGGTAGCGCGAAACGGACACAAATTTTGGATCAAAAACTATGACGATTTTTAAGGAACCCAACTAGGTCTAGGCCCATCGGGGTCTGGACCTATCGGGTCCGAACCCAATGGGGTCCTCAGATGTGTATGAACTAAGTTAAAAAAAAAAAAATAGTTGACTAATTATTGGCAAAACATTTTTGCTAACTTTAGCAAAAAAATTGTGGGTTCAAAATCAGCAAATTTTCTTGTAGGTTTACAAGCTTTTTTTGCTAACATTACAGTTTTTTTTTTTTGAGTGTGCACTCTTCTTTGCGTTGTAAAAAAAAAAATACCAAGGATGGGTACCAATTCGATAAAAGTATTGGTATTGGTATTGGTTTTTAAAATTATATAAGTATTGGTATAGGTATTGGTTTTCATTTTTTGTTGAATTGGTATAGGTTTCGGTATTGGTTTTGAATTATTTAGGTATTGGGTATTGGTATTGGTTTTAGCCTCGAATCGGTATCGGTTTTTAATAAGTATTGGTATTTATCTTATATCGGTTTTGGTATTTGCATGCAAAAGGTTTTGTCGTTAATATTAATTAATTTTTTTTTTGTCCGCCCCACAGTGCACACTGGGGCGAGATGGTAGGTTTTTTGGCCAAAAGTCTCTACAGGTCGTAAATGTTAACCGATTTTTTTGAAATTCAGAATATAAGTCTATATTAAGGTAATAAATAAGTGCCTTGAAAGTTTTTGAAATCGGACCTACAAGGAAACTATTTCAGGGTGGACACTAGGGTGGGTCGTTTTGCCACTTTTTTGTCGGATCGAAACGCTATACCCGGCAAAAGTTGTCTACCCAGATGGGTATTACAGATGTGAATTTTTTTGGAAATCGGTTGATATCTTCTGCTCTCAGAATGGGCTCAAAGTTTCGAAATTTCGGCGAAAAATCACAAAATGCCAATTATTGAGGCTCGAAAAAGCGGTTACTTTTTTTTGGTAAAGATATGTTATTTTAAACGTAAACTCCATTTTAGGCATCAAAATGCAGTTTTAACCCCTCCCGGAGTTCCAGGGAATACCCCCGATATCCAAAGAGGATGTGAATTTCGGCTAAAAATACCCTAATTGATAATTATTGTGGTTAGAAAAAGTGGCATAATTTTTGGGTACAAATATGTTATAGACTTTAAATCCCTATTAGGCATCAATATGCAGTTTTAAGCCCTTTTAGAAATCCAGGGAATACCCCCGATATCCTAAGTGGGAGGTGAATTTCCAAAATTGTAAAAAATTCAAGTGCAGATAAAGTGTCATTATATATGGGTAAAGATGCCTTAAAATGCTATTTTTAACGATACCTCCCTACCCTCAATATCAGGAAAAATTGTCACAAATTTATATTTAAATTCAAATTTTGTTGGAGCTTGTCTAGAAATTAAATCCGATTTTATTATGCCATCCCTTGCGTTTCTGTTGCACACTTTAGATATTGCTTCAGATACTAATTTTACTGTTCGTTCGACTGCAACTGAATGGCACGGAAACTGTGTTTTCAGGAAGTGAAAGTTTGTCAATAAGTTATTTATTTGATACCATTCTTAAAACGGGTGGTACTGTGTTAGAAACATCAGTAATTTCCCAGAAGATCATTTGCAAGTAATCAGTGGCCTCAAAATTTGGCCTTGGAATAATATTGTAGCGAATGAACTGATGACGATTCCCTGTTTGTTCTTCTTGAGTACTAAGAATTCTTTTTGGTGCATCTTGACGGACAGCAAGTCGATAATCTGTCATCATCGCGAGAAGAATATTTTCGGGCAGTGCAAAGAACGCATTGGTTGGAATGGATGAATGAACTACAGCTTTTTTTTGTTACTTTGAGCCAACACTCAGGGGATGCCCCTTTTGCATCACCATATAGACTTTAGGTATGTATTTCTATGAGTTCCTTGCTTTGCAGTTGTCAACCTGCGAGCCTTGTTCAATTTTCCAGGGATCATGGAAGCAAGAACCTCCGAGCATTCTGCCGAATCAATAGCTTTAGCTATAAGAAACAAGTACTTGAAGTCCTTACTGAGTTTTTTAAGCTTTTCGGAACTGTGATAAGGAAGATCACATTTAATTGCTATAAATGACACCACAGGAAGTTTTTCACATCCGTGTAATTTTGAAACTATAGGACCTGTGTAAAAATTGGGACCTGATGTTTGGACGTCGAAATGCTTAAAGAGAACTCGCAATGGTACTTCGATAAAATGCAAAAGGCAACCTGCCCATTGCATGGATTTTTCTATTAATTCTTCTAATTTTCGAAGAATTCTACCTCTATGGAAAATACAACTTTTAAAATATTCTCTTTACTCCACTAGATTTTTTTACCATATAAACACTTTTGCATAACCTCTAGCCAAACAAAATTAAAAGATATAAATATATCTAAAAAATCTAGCTTGAAATATCTTCCACTTATCGATTTTGACAAGCCCGGCCTTTGAGTTGAGTCTCGGCGAGAACTATAAAATTATCAATGTTCCATATAACCAAAAATGGCTTTGAAAGGTTTAAAAAATGCCCAAACTTCCATCTTTCTCCGATCCCGGCGGGGAGTCCTTGACCCCAAGGGGGGTTAATAATTGCTTTTTAAGGCATAAATGTGAGATGATGTTTAAAATAACACATCTTTACACAAACAAAATGCCATTTTTCGAACCTCAATAATATTCAATTTGGGTATTTTTAGCCGAAATTCACTTCTCTTTTGGATATCGGGGGTATTCCCTGGATTTCCGAAAGGGCTTAAAATTGCATATTGATGCCTAATAGGGATTTAAAGTCTATAACATATTTGTACCCAAAAATTATGCCACTTTTTCTAACCACAATAATTATCAATTAGGGTATTTTTAGCCGAAATTCACATCCTCTTTGGATATCGGGGGTATTCCCTGGACCTCCGGGAGAGTTTAAAACTGCATTTTGATGCCTAAAATGGAGTTTACGTTTAAAATAACATATCTTTACCAAAAAAAAGTAACCGCTTTTTCGAGCCTCAATAATTGGTATTTTGTGATTTTTCGCCGAAATTTCGAAACTTTGAGCCCATTCTGAGAGCAGAAGATATCAACCGATTTCCAAAAAAATTCACATCTGTTATACCCATCTGGGTAGACAACTTTTGCCGGGTATAGCGTTTCGATCCGACAAAAAAGTGGCAAAACGACCCACCCTAGTGGACACTTCATTTTTAATAAAATTTACAGATGTTATAGATGAAACAAATGAAGAGAACTTGTCTTTTGTTTATGTATTTGAATTAGAGATGGTCTGTGATCCCGTAAATTGCGTGACTCAAAAAACCACGTGATTCATGCGTGAGCGATTTTTATTTAAATCACGTGATTATAGAGTGATTTTCATTTGAAATAAGTAATAAATAAGTGACTTGAAACTTTTTGAAATCGGACCTAAAAGGAAACTATTTCAGGGTGGACACTTCATTTTTAACAAAATTTACAGATGTTATAGATGAATCAAATGAAGAGACACTTGCCTTTTGTTTAAGTATTTGAGTTGGAGATGGTCTCTGGTCCCGTGATTCACGCGTGAGCGTGAGTGATTTTCATTTAAATCATTTGGTTATAGAGTGATTTTCATTTAAGTCAAGTGACTACACTGATAGAAATTTGTACATGACAATAATGAAAATCTACATTAATGTTATGAAAAATGACGTTAAAAAGGAACCTATGAAGGGTTTTATTGAATTAGTGAAATAGGTATCATAAAATGTAATTGCAAGAACAAGTTTCATTAACTTAATGAAAACTGTTCATACAAAATATAAATAATATTTTATGAAATTTTTTCATTACTTTAATGAAAAAAGTATTTCATTCTTATGAAATACTTTCATGGAATAAATCTTACTTTTTATTTTTGAAATAAAATACTTTCATCGAATAAATGCTACTTTTATTTTTAAAATTAAATATTTGTATGAAATTTGTAAAGATCTTTTTATAGAATTAGAAATAATAAAAAAATGGTTTTCACTTAGTTTTCTCGCACAAAATTTTACTTCAACCTTAAATTGTAATACATAATTAAAACCACGAACTAATATAAAACAGCACGAATTTAGTAAACAAAAAATTAATAATTAATTTTTATAAAAAAAAGTCTGAAAAAATCACAAAATAACCAAGTTAAAAAAAACACTTTTACATATTTTTTATTTTATCTATAGATTTCACTCAGTTTTCTCACACAATTTTTTAATTTAACATTTACTTTTAATACATTCGTAAAACCACGAAATAATAAAATACAACGCCAGTTTAATAAATACTTATAATTAATCAACAACATTTCATTTTAAATTTCGTATAAATATTCTAAAAAAAAAATCACGCTCTGATCAGCTGTTTTTGCGCGCGTAAACTAACAGACTAAACAGACGCGACACGACAGGTGTCAAAAAACAGCAAATTTTGTAAACAAAACTTAATGATTTTTTTTAATGAAACGACGAAATCTAATAAATCAAAATTAATGAAAATCTTGCACAATATGTATGAAATTTCATTCAGTATATGAAATATTTCATAGTTGTAACGAAACAACGTTAATGAATTCCATTCATTAGTGATATGAAGCGTTTTTCTATCAGTGTATATTAAGGTAATAAATAAGTGCCTTGAAACTTTTTGGATTTAAACCTACAAGGAAACTTTTTCAAGGGTGGACACTTCATTTTAAATAAAATTTACAGATGTTATAGATTAAACAAATGAAAAGACACTTGTCTCTTGTTTATGTATTTGAATTGGAGATGGTCGCTGGTCCCGTGACTTGCGTGACTCAAAAAAGTGATTTTCATTTAAATCACGTGATTGTGAGTTGAAAAATTCTGAGTGAGTGTCTAGAGCAGAGCTTCTCACTAACTTTTGCATCGCGACCCCTTTTCAATATTTCAAATTTCTCGCGACCCCCCAACAAGTGAGAAAATTAAAGTTGGTAAAGACCGACCATATTATGCTCTTCACCAAGTTTTCCCAAAAATTGGTCTCAAATCCAAATATGGACTGATTGGATCTATTGTGATTAAATAAAAAGACTCTTTGCTTTGACTGTTCATTTAATATTAATCTTTATTTAAAATTTATTCTTAAAGGTAAGTCTAAATATTTACATATGGAATATGCAATGCAAGCATATTCCCACAGTTAAGTTTGGCGTGTGTGGACATTATGGTATCCAATAACCATAAAGTTACTTTACTGAAGGTATAGTAACTTCGACTTATCAAACACACTACACCTCCCTTTTACAGAAAAAGAATAATTTATTATTCTTTTATTTCACTTATATTAATTTTAATTTTAATCTGTAATTTAATTTATTTTCTAATTTTATTCTATTCTTTTCTCTATTTACTTTACTTTTTTTTTTTATCAATATGGAAGTTAGGGCGTACCTTTTCCTTCCCTTTAAAAAATAATTTTTGGTTATTAACCTAAAATTATTATAATTTTTATTATTATTATTATTACTGTTCTTATTATTTTTATTATTTTTATTAATTTTATTATTGTTGAACGTTATTATTATATTATTATTAACGTTATTATTCGGTTATTTTTGTTGAATGTTATTATTTTACTATTATTATTATAATCGTTATTATTTGGTTATTATTGTTGAACGGCCATTCAATTACTAATTTTTCTATAATATAGCTTAATTGTTATATTTTTTAATTCTATTCTTATGAACTAAAGACGTTTTATTATTCTCGTCTTTGATCTTAACATTATTGTTATCAAATGTTTCCATGACCTCAAAAGGGCCAGTAAAAACGTTACCTAATTTATGCCCGCTTTCGTTTCGGACTAATACCAAATCACCAATGGTTATATTTACCTTATTTAGATCCCTATTATAATATTTTTCCTGCCATAATTTTGAATTTTGGAGACATTCCCCTGCTCTCTTTTGAGCTATTTGAAGTCTATACTTGACCTCTTTCGCATACGCTTCAATGTTACACAGAGGATCAATGTTGCCTTTAACCATAAATTCAAAATCTGGTGGAATTTTTCCAAAGACTAGTTCAAATGGACAATATCCATGAACTGTCGACGGAGACGTATTATAACAATACGTGAAGAACTTCATCCACTCGTCCCAATCCGATCTGTCGGTGGACATATATGATCTGAGGTACTCATTTAGAGTTCTATGAGACCGCTCAATAGAGCCCATTGTCTCGTGGTGATATGCAGTAGATGTTGCCTTTTCTATATGCAAAATATCGCAAAGTTCTTGAAGAACTTGGTTTACATATTCCGTACCCATATCCGTGAGTATTTTTCTCATCGGACCATACGTAAGTATGAAGTGTTCCATAATAGCTTTTGCTACTACTTTTGCACTTTTATTTGGTATCGGTATTGTAACTAAATATTTTGTAAGATCACAAATGATAGTTACAGCATATTCATTACCACTATTAGATTTTTGCAAGGGTCCTATTGTATCTATTAAGATAATATCAAAAGCTTTTGTTGGTGTTGGTGTCAAAACCAATGGTTCTTTAGTTTTTCTTACAGATTTGTTCAATTGACATTTTTTACATGTTTTCACATAGCGAGTGATATCCCTCGTCATGTTTTTCCAGTGGTATCGAAGTCTAATTTTTTTAATTAAACGACTGATACCTGGGTGACCACCAAATATTGGGTTATCATGGTATTTTTGTATTATTTCAATTTTATCAGAATCATTATATATTTTAATTAAATCAGGTACGAGTACTATATTCAATTGTTGCAACATTTTATTCCCGGTTATTTTAAATTCATTTAATGTGACGTCAGTAAACAATTTATCATTTATTGATAATTGTAGAGTCGAGATCTTTTTATTACCAGCTATTTTTTCAAGCTTTGGAAAGAGTTTACCTAAGTCTACTTTTCCATTAGAAATAACGTCTCGTATCTCATTATAGGATAATTTATTTTTCCCTTTTAGGATAACAAATTTGTCCTTTGTAAAATGCAATTTCGCATTTTTTCTGTACTCATTAGCATTTATTGCTTCATATACCTTGATATTATCTGATTCTTTATCTTGTGTATTCTTCTGGTTTTTCACACATTTGCTGTTTGTTTTCGACTGAAGTCTTGTTGTAACCTTCAGTATTTTATTAATTTCATTGTTTCTTATATCTGAGAATTCAATTCGCGACAGTGCATCTGCCGTGTAATTCTCTTTACCCCTGATATACTCGACTGTGAAGTCGTATTCTTCTAAATCTAGTCTTATTCTTGTGAGTTTAGACGATGGATTCTTCATTGAGAAAAGGTAAGTTAATGGTCTATGATCGCTTTTGATCAAAAACTTTTTGCCATAAATATATGGTCGAAAATACTGAATTGCCCAATGAATGGCAGATAGTTCTTGTTCTATTGTGGACTTGTTACTTTCACCTTTTGTGAATGCTCTAGATGCATAGGCCACTGGTAACTGAATACCATCATATTCCTGGCTCAAAACAGCTCCGCAGGCATGTTTGCTTGCATCTGTTGTTATGCAAAATTGCTTTTGAAAATCTGGATATTGTAGTATTTTTGGACTTAATAATTGTTTCTTGAGGTACTTAAAAGAATTTTCGCATTCCTTACTCCACTCAAAAGGAACATTCTTTCTAGATAATCTAGTAATGTGTCGAGATGACTCAGCAAAATTTGGTATAAATCTTCTGTAATAATTGCAAAATGCAACGAAGCGTTTAGCTTCATCACCATTTTTTGGTGTGGGATAATTTTCAATTATCGAAAATTTGCTGTCATCAGGTAAGATACCTTTGTCCGTACATTTGTGTCCTAAGAATGTCACTTCACGACAAAAAAATGAACACTTATCCGGATGCAATTTGAGATTATATCGTCGGCACATGCCAAATACATCTTTTAAGTTTTGCAACATATGCTCTTCAGAGCAACCAATTACTACAAGGTCATCCATGTATAAAAAAGCTTGGGCCGGAGATAGGCCAGAAAAAGCTAAAGACATCATTCGTTGGAATGAATTTGGAGCGATTTTCACACCGTATGAAAACTGATGAAAACCAGACACTAGATCCAGGCAAGAGAAAAATTTAGCTCTACCTAATTGATCTAAAATATCATCTATGCGAGGAAGTGGAAACTTGTCTGCAATAAGCTTCTTATTAATTCCTCTATAGTCAACAACCAGCCGCCATCGCTTTTGTGTTGTTCCTGGTAACGATTTTTTCGGTACCAATAAAATTGGGCTGTTATATTCTGAAATTGATGGTTCGACTATATCGTCGTTTATTAACTTATCCACTTGTCTGTAAACCTCTTCTTTATGAGAGTGTGGTATTCTGTAATTTTTAATATAAACAGGCTGCTTGTCATTAAGTCTAAGTTTTTGCTTATAAAAATTATTTGCACTTATCTTCTCAGATTCTAATGCAAAAATGTCTATAAATTCAGAGCATAAATCTTTTAACTTTTCATTGACAAATTCTGGGAAATTTTTGGTCAATTTTTGCAGCTTTTCCTGACTTTTACACAAATCATTGTTCTGTTGGACAATTTCATAGTCGTGTAGACTTTCTGTTCGTATTTGAACATTAGGAATGATTAAATCTTTGTCAGTTGTATTGACAATTTTAACTAGAGGTTTTGATTTATATGTTATAGTATTCGCAACGTAAACGCCATTTTGTAGCATTTGATGCGGAATCAATATTTCATCCTCTGTAGAATGGATGTTGACTAATCTAATAACTTCTGATCTAGCAGGAATAGATATGGTATTTATACTAGGTGCATTCATCAATGCTATTGCTATATCATATGGGAAATTATCTGGTCTTAAGATAATTAAATCTTCAATGCCTTGATAATCCAAAATGCAATTGTATTTTTTTATAAAATCCATACCTATAATTCCATTACATGGAATTGGGAAGTCATCCTTGACAACATGAAATTCATGTCCTATAAGGATATCTTCTATTTTCAAGTCTGCTTCGACCTTACCTATAGTAGTCAATAATCCTTGCCCTATTCCATTAATATTTGTCCTTTTACTCTCATCTATATGTTCGTTAAGAACTTCACCGATTTTAATGACGGAAATATCGGCACCTGTGTCTATCAAAAATGTGATTCTACTATCATTAAATGATGATCTGATTTTGAGATAACTGTAGAGACTTAGATTTATGTTGAATATATTGTTTTTTACGCATTCAGGGGTTGTTGCCCGTTTCCCGCATTATTTTCGGCAACATGGCGTACATTACGGTTATTTCTACCGTTATTATTGTATCGGCCATTATTGTTCCGATTGTTATTATTATTATCATTAAAATTATTATTATTGTTGTTATTTCGTCGACTACCGCGGTTACTATAATTTCGATTATAGTTACGACCATTGCCACGATTGTAACCACCACGACCGCGTCCACGGCCATAATTATTGGATTTGTAATGAAATACATTGGAGCCCGAAGCGCCTGAGTCCGTACAGGAATTAACGAACTTTGAAACTGCATCGTTCATTGTCGCAAAGTTGCCTGACTCCATTATGAGTTTTACTCTTTCGTTTGACGCATTTTTCGTCATAGCCTTCACTGCGGCTTGCGTCGAGTATTTTTCCGCTGTCGCGTGTGGTAATCCATCAGCTATGTATGCGTCTGACAACGCTTTTGTCAGATCTTCGATCTCTGCTGTAAAAGCATTGGCTGATCGATTATTTTGCTTCACGTTCATTAGCTTAGCGGTGAGTACTTCAGTTGACTCACCTTTAATTGTATCTTTTAGTTTTGTAATAATTTGCTGAATAGTTGTTTCAGCTGAAATTAATGTTCGTGAAGAACCTTTTAATTTTGTTTTTATCAAATTTATTGCAATCTCCTCATGAGCTTCTTTTAGTGTATCCACTAAATTTAAAGCATCAAGAAATGATTGCAGATTTTCGGGTTTGCCATCGAAATCCGGAAGGATTCTCGAAGCTAGACCAAGGAATTCTGTAATAGTTTGTGGCATTTTTATTCTTGTTTTTACAGCGTCAGGATTATCCCTTTTTGTCTTTTCCGCAGATGAAGAAGTACTGGCTTCTTTTTGAGAGTTTCATCAACATCTGCCATCTTGACGTTCTGGTTTACAGAAGTATAAAATAATAGTATGTATTATGTTTAATACAATATTTAGAAATTTGAAAATAAAAGGCTTTTATAAATGGTCTATTTAGTGCACAAACATTCAGATTTGTTTTCTTTTCAAGTAATATACAATTATTGTCAGAAAAATATCATAAATGATAATTGTTTTAAGTAATTCATTTGTTGCAACAAATCTGAATATTTAGGTTAATAATTTGGGTCATTAAAAAATTTAAAAAAAAATATGAATGTATGTCGCACCATCCTTATACCCACTGGTGTAAGTGTCAGGTTGATACGGCATACATCGGTCATCACCAATCAACGACCGAACAGGTTACCATTCTTTATTATTATACTACTGGAGGGACTCGTAAGTATCACAGTAGTTTATTATTTGTTAGTATTTGTACTGGAAGGATTACTAATGTTTCCAGTACATGTAATATGTTAGTTTTGCTTTTTTTTTTCATTTAAGTTCTAAGTTATTTATTATTATTTTTTTTTTGGAATTTATTTCAAATTTATAAAAAAATTAGCTTTTTTTTTTCAATTTTATAAAAAAATTATTATTATACATTTTTTTTTACATTGTTTTTTCTTTTTCATTTACATTACCATTTGTTGTTGCTGGCTGCTGGTGGTGCTGTTGTTGCTGCTGTAATTGTTGTTGTTGTACTTCCAGATGTTGTAGTTGTACTTGCAGATAAATTGGTCAATTGGTGTAGTTTCATTATTTAATGCACCCAAATATTGTCATATTAAAGTTGATGCGCAATAATTATCTTCTAAATTTGTGCAAAGTGGTTGTGTTTGTTGTTATAGCTATAGTCGTAACAGCATTTGTAGATGTTGTTGGGGTAGGTTTGTAGATGTTGTTGTTGATTCAAATTTGTTGTGTAGGTAAATTGATTATCCAAAACTTGCAAGTATTCTTTAACATAGCGTTATTGTTGTAATTCTTTTTATTTTTTTTTTCGTTTAATGTTGTATATTCATTTCTCTGGTTGTAATAGTCCCACATGTTGTTAGCGGGTTGTTGGGATAGCGGTTCTTCATGGTTTTCATTTTTTTTTTTTTTGATTGTTTTTATTTAATTAGGAATGTTTAAAAGAATTCTATCCAATTTTGTTTTTTAACACCAACTATAATTAAATTTTTTTTTTTTAATATTTTTAATTAATTTTTCTTTTTATGCGGATTCAATTTTGTTTATTATCACAAAGTTTTTGTTTTATTGTTTGGCAAGATCGCCATATTGTGATTAAATAAAAAGACTCTTTGCTTTGACTGTTCATTTAATATTAATCTTTATTTAAAATTTATTCTTAAAGGTAAGTCTAAATATTTACATATGGAATATGCAATGCAAGCATATTCCCACAGTTAAGTTTGGCGTGTGTGGACATTATGGTATCCAATAACCATAAAGTTACTTTACTGAAGGTATAGTAACTTCGACTTATCAAACACACTACAGATCCCTGGGGAATACAAGTAGAACTGGTCCGTTTTCTGTAAAATTTGCAATGATTATTTTTAAATGCTTAATTTCGAAAGCATACTTATTATAATACGGTTTTAAGAGTAGTTTTTGCCAAATTTAAAGGGGACGTTTGTATGGGGCTAGATCTTAACATGGGCCGATTTTTTTCAACATAGTTTTTTAACATTTTAGCTGTTTTAAAAGTCCCCAATTGAGCAAGGATGCTGATAGCATGTAGTCCTGTCAATCATATCCTAAAGTAGTCAGATTTAAAAACTGTGCTTTTTAAACATTGCCCTAACGAGCTATGAAGCTGAAAATGGCAAAGTTAATAGTATTGAAGATGGAGCATATTCTAAAGTTGTCGGATTTAAAATTCTTAAACTCTGGACGAAAAAATTATATGAATTATGGTAAAATTGTGATTTTGGCATGCATATAAGTAGTACGTAACATCAGATCCACACAGACATGGATTATTCGGTATAAAGAACTGAAAAAGGGGGTAAATTAAATTAAATCTTTTCCAGACTTTTTTGAAGCCCACTGATAAGTTAAAAATAGGCATACATTGGCAGATCCTAACGTAGCCATGTATTTTTGTATTTGGATAACACAGTTATTTCCAAAAAAGTATGCTTTGCTTGTATATTTTATTTTAATAATTTTAGCATAATATTTACTAAACCTAGAAATGCTTCCGTGGCCCCCTAGGTGGTCGCGACCCACCGTTTGAGAATCATTAATCTAGAGAGTGAGTCGAATTTTTGCGTGAGGGATGTTTTTTTTTTTTTTTGAAAAACCCCTTTTAAAAAAAAATATATTTTTTAGCAGTATTTGCATTCAGAATTAAGTCAAACTTTAAACTAAATAGTACATGCTTTTGGAAAAAGGTACCTATTTAGTAAAATTAGCACCGACTGATCTCAAAACTCTTGTAAAGGCGCGTTTAGACGGGAGAGAAAACCCCTAGATTTAAAGTAAAACACAACTCTGTGGTAATATACTTTTGACTTTGTGTCAAATCTCATTTCGATAATACTTGTTTTTGCTTACCATTTTCATAATATTATTATTTGTTTTCGCACATTTAGTCAATAATTTGTGGATTGGAAACCGAATTAAAGTAAATAAAAAATATATAATAAAATTTTATTTGACATTCCAATTTTAAAAGTTACCACAGAGTTGTTTTTTACTTTAAATCTAGGGGAATTCTCTCTCGTCTAATCACGCCTTAAAAAAATTTTAATGTTCCGTTATTCCAGAAAAGCCCGTATTTCAACTTTTTATGCAATTTTAATATTTGGATTTATTTGTTTTTTTATTAATTTATTTCGTTATTTTCAAAATAAATAGTTTCAAAATGTTTAAATTAGTGGAATTTGATAATAAATTAAATCTAAACAAAATTAATATTAATTAATAAAAAAATTAAAAGCCTAAACTAAAAAAATGCAAATTTTTCGTTTTTGCTTGAAACAATTTCTGTGCTGATGCACATTGCATTTAATGCACATATAAATTCCGGTGGTCAAGGGGAGATATTTTTTAATTGCTGAAAGATGAGACTTAACATTTGTAACAAAATATACCTGAACTTCATTCTTTTCATACATAAATATTTTTTTGAAAAGGTGATCGAAATGGGTTATCATGCAGGGGCCCATTTTTCATTTTAGATCTTTTGCCAATTGCGATTACACGGATCAATTTTTTTCTTATATGGGGTTCACACTTACGACCTTAAACAAAACACCAGTAACAGAATAAAAACGTAATGGATACAGAAAAAATAATTTTTCAAACACGTAGACCTTAAACTCTCAAAAATAGCAAGTGTGAACTGTACATTATGCGTTCTTAAATTCTTATATAATATGACTGTGCCTCTAATAAAACAATAAAAATTTTTTTCTGGATTCTGGTGTTGTGACATAAAATTTTGTAACGTCTGCTTGATTAAAATTTTGGAATTTCCAAAAAAGGACATTAGTAATTTTTTTACAACGCACAGAAGAGTGCAGTGACATTCAATGTACATATTATTAACAATGTGCAAAAGAAAAAATTTCATCACAGAAAAGGTCTAAATTTTTTAAGATCTACTTTTATTAGGGGTCATAAAAACCTTGACAAAAAATATTTCTTTTATGTTTTTATGGCTTTTAAAATTCAAGTAGCTAACTTCTTTTTGTTACATGCATGCAAACGATTACTGATCGATGTAACATCTTTTGCAATTCGTTAGTCAGGTAAAACCCAATAATGTGATGAAAAGAAAATGTTTGACGTCATAATTAGAACAAACGAAAATAAGAATACAAAAAACCGAAACAAAACCGATACGAAAGTAGAAAAAAATGAATTGGTATTGGTTTTTTATTGGTATTGGTTTTGAAGAATAAAAGTATTGGTTTTTAATTGGTATTGGTAGTGGGGAATCGGTATTGGTTTTTTATCGGTATTGGTATCGCACAAATAAAGGTATTGGTTTTTAATTGGTATTGGTTTTCAATTTGAATTGGTATTAACGGGTATTGGTATCGAAAAGGTATTGGTACCCATCATTGAAAAATACTAATCTCCTTTTTTGGAAATTCCAAAATTTTAATCAAGCAGACGTTACAAAATTTTATGTCACAACTAGTGTTTGGGGTCCGGGAATTCCCGGGTCGGATTTCCCGGGAATTCCCGGGAAAAGGCTGACGGGAATTCCCGGGAATTTTTTTAATTTTTCCCGGGAAATCCGGGAATTTTACAAAATAAACCATTTTACATAAAAAACGTTTACTTTAATTTAATTTTTAAAATTTTTTTTTACGTACAGGTATAATTATATTAGCTATTTTTTGTATTTTTTCTATTTGGAAGAACAGTGCAAATATATATTCATAGGAAAACTGACCAAGTGTAAAAAGTATGACAATATCATGATAAAACTTAAAAAGTCAAAAAATATACGTCGGTTAATGATAATTTTGCTAAGACTGCCAAAAAAATATAAAAATTTTGAACTAGAATTTACATTTCCAGAACAAATATTAAAAGTGCTGCCAACTATATTAGATTTTGCTCGAATAACGCAGTTTTAAATTTGTTGCGATTTTTAGCTATTTTTTGCGATTTTTTGTGGGAAAAAAGATGCAATATTTTTTTTGTTTTGTTTTATTGTATTTCAGGATTTTAAACTTTTATTTTTTGATTTTTTATGTTTTAATTAATTGTTTATCTCTAATAGAACTGTTTTTAATTAAAAGTTGGTCAAATTTTAATGTTTTTTATGATTTATATTAATAATGAATATTTCCCGGGATTCCCGGGAATCCCGGGAAATAAATTATTTTTTTTCCCGTTTCCCGGGAAATTGAAAAGTCCGGGAATTCCCAAACACTAGTCACAACACCAGAATCCAGAAAAAAAAATGTATTGTTATATTGGAGGCACTGTCATATTATATAAGAATTTAAGAACACATAATGTGCAGTTCACACTTGCTATTTTTGAGACTTTAAGGGCTACGTGTTTTAAAAATTATTTTTTTTTGTATCCATTACGTTTTTATTCTGTTACTGGTGTTTTGTTAAACAACTTGTTTAAGGTCGTAAGTGTGAACCCCATATAAAAAAAAATTGACCCGTGTAATCGCAATTGGCAAAAGATCTAAAATCGAAAATTTCAAAAAAATATTTATGTATGAAAAGGATGAAGTTCAGGTATATTTTGTTACAAATGTTAAGTCTCATCTTTCTGCAATTAAAAAATATTTCCCTTTGACCACCGGAATTTATATGTATGTGCATTAAATGCAATGTGCATCAGCACAGAAATTGTTTCAAGCAAAAACGAAAATTTTTTTTTTAGATTTAATTTATTATCAAATTCCACTAATTGAAACATTTTGAAACTATTTATTTTGAAAATAACGAAATAAATTAATAAAATAGCAAATAAATCCAAATATTAAAATTGCATAAAAAGTTGAAATGCAAGCTTTTCTGGAATAACGGAACATTAAAATTTTTTTACAAGAGTTTTGAGATCAGCCGGTGCTAATTTTACTAAATACGTATCTTTTTCCAAAAAAAAAAAATGAATCTTTGTCCAAAATGGGTTAAGCATGTACTATTTAGTTTAAAGTTTGTCTTAATTCTGAATGCAAATACTGCTAAAAAATATTTTTTTTAAAAGGGGTTTTTCAAAAAAAAAAAAAAACACATTCCTCACGCAAAAATTCGACTCACTCTCTACACGCAAAAAAATATTTTACCAAGCGCTTGGGAGGAATCACATTAAACAAGATTTTTGCGTATATTACGCGAGAACTAATAATATTTTACCAAGCACTTTCATAATTATACCTAACTTTGCAAACGTTTCAAGAAATTTCCCATGAGCTTGCATAATAACTAACTTTAAGATAAAACAAGCAAACGCATCGTAAAATGTTATAAGTTTTTGCATAATATACGAAAAAATATTGTTTAACGTGATTCCTCCCAAGCGCTTGGCAAAATATTTTTTTGCCTGTAGACACTCACTCAGAATTTTTCAACTCACAATCACGTGATTTAAATGAAAATAACTTTTTTGAGTCACGCAAATCACGGGACTAGCGACCATCTCCAATTCAAATACATAAACAAGAGACAAATGTATTTTCATTTGTTTAATCTATAACATCTGTAAATTTTATTTAAAATGAAGTGTCCACCCTTGAAAAAGTTTCCTTGTAGGTTTAAATCCAAAAAGTTTCAAGGCACTTATTTATTACCTTAATATAGTCACTTGACTTAAATGAAAATCACTCTATAACCAAATGATTTAAATGAAAATCACTCACGCTCACGCGTGAATCACGGGACCAGAGACTATCTCCAACTCAAATACTTAAACAAAAGGCAAGTGTCTCTTCATTTGATTCATCTATAACATCTGTAAATTTTTTTTAAAATGAAGTGTCCACCCTGAAATAGTTTCCTTGTAGGCCCGATTTCAAAAAGTTTCAAGTCACTTATTTATTACCCTAATATAGTACTTATTTTAAATGAAAATTTAAATAAAAATCGCTCATGCATGAATCACTTGGTTTTTTGAGACCAGAGACTATCTCCAACTCAAATACTTAAACAAAAGGCAAGTGTCTCTTCATTTGATTCATCTATAACATCTGTAAATTTTAATAAAAATGAAGTGTCCACCCTGAAATAGTTTCCTTGTAGGTCCGATTTCATAAACTTTCAAGGCACTTATTTATGGCGACACAAAATAACTCCCACATGAAATAACTCCCACGAAATAATTCCCAAATAAAAAAATCCCACCAAAAATGAAATATGTCCCAATGGAGAAAAAAATGAAATAAGTCCCAACTACAATGAAATAACTTCCACCTACAAAATGAAATAAGTGCCAATGAAATAACTCCCATTAATAATGAAAGAAGTCCCAATAAAAAAGTAAGAAGTCTCAACAAAAATAAAACAAACACAGGAAAATATAGCAGTTAAGTCGAGCATGAGGATCCTGATCTTACTTTCGGTACAATACAAACATGTTATAATAACTGCCGAATGCGAATGTTGTCGGCTGATTTGTTTTTTCCAGAGTTTTTCGATAACATGCAAAAATATATCTAGTGTTCCATTTGACTTGATTGGATAACATACAAACATCGCGGCGATGTTTTGCACCAAATATTCAGTAACATACAAAAACTTTGTAAAAAGCACCATAGTCGAAAAAATTTAGTCGATTTTTGCTATCAAATTTTCGGTAACATCGCGGCGATTTTTGGAACCAAATTTTCGCCTGCGGCGCTTTTTGTGACAAACTTCTATGTAACCGAAAATGTAAAAGATTTAATTACAATTTGTTGTAAAAAGTGCAGTAGGCGAAAATTTGGTACCGAAAATCGCCGCGATTTTTGGTACCAAATTTTCGCCTGCGGCACTTTTTACAATAAATTCTAATTAAATCTTTTAAATTTTCAGATGCGCTGCTTTTTTCAACAATTTTGTATGTTATTAAAAAACACAATGCGTTGGATAACTTTCGCGTGCGCCGATTTTTACACCAATTTTGTATTCTAACAAAAATATTTAAGGCTGCAGTGCACTCTTAACTCTTTCAGCCACAGTTTTACATATTTTATTTTATTAATAAAACAACTGCATTTTTAGTTTGATTAAGGTTTATTTATCATAAAAAAAAAAAAAAAAAAAAAATTTGCGCTTACGTTATTTTTTGTACATTATTTGTATATTATTACGTTATTTTTTGTATATTATTTTTTTTTTATATTATTACGTTATTTTTTGTATATTATGCTCTTTTTACATATATAAAACATAATAATTTGTCCATAGGTGGCACGAAAACAAGTTTTAAACAAGCAACAAGAGGTGGTTAGATAACTAACCAACAAACCTGAAAGAGTTAACTCAAAATCCTATCCAGTTTTAGTAGCAAAATTTCTGAAACATACAAATTTGTGTAAAAATCGTCCTAAAAGTTTTACAAAAATCATTTTTTATAATTTTTACCAAAATCACAACGAGTTTTAATTTGTTAATAATATTCTTTAAGTCAAAATGTTCCAGATACTTCCACCAACAATGAAACAATAGTGGGAGTTATTTCATCGTTACTGTAGTGGGAGTTCTTTCGTATGAAAGAACTCCCACCGAAAATAATGAAATAACTCCCAACAAAAATGATAAAAGTCCCACTAGATTGGGAGTTATTTCATATGATATAACTCCCAATTTTGTATGAAGTTTTTTTTGGGACTTAAATATTTCACTTTTTAGGTGGGAGTTATTTCATGTGGGAGTTATTTCGTGTCGCCCTTATTTATTACCTTAATATAGGCTTATATTCTGAATTTCAAAAAAATCGGTTAACATTTACGACCTGTAGAGACTTTTGGCCAAAAAACCTACCATCTCGCCCCAGTGTGCACTGTGGGGCGGACAAAAAAAAAAATTAATTAATATTAACGACAAAACCTTTTGCATGCAAATACCAAAACCGATATAAGATAAATACCAATACTTATTAAAAACCGATACCGATTCGAGGCTAAAACCAATACCAATACCCAATACCTAAATAATTCAAAACCAATACCGAAACCTATACCAATTCAACAAAAAATGAAAACCAATACCTATACCAATACTAATATAATTTTAAAAACCAATACCAATACCAATACTTTTATCGAATTGGTACCCATCCTTGAATTTTTTTGTAAAATGTCATTAAAGATTGGCTGATTTTCAGTTGCTTTTTTAACAAAAAAAAATCCAAAGCTAATGATTTTTAAATTTTATGGCATGGAAAACAAAGATATAACTTGTAGCAATATTTCTAATATAAATTTGGTTTAAAGTTTTCATCTTAAGTCCTTAAATTCGCGGATTTCTTCATTTTTTTAAGTTTTCGCGAAATTAACCGCTAAATTGGTCTCTGATAAAAAAACTTGCACTTTGTGGATCATAAAGGCTTCCATGACACTACGAATAGGGGACAAAAAACATGTATGTTATGATGGTGAAAATCTTCGTGAAGTGAACGCACGGCTTGAAGCTCCATTCGAGGAATAGACAGTGGTTTGAGGGGTGCTACTTTGCACTTAGCAGCTACGAGGATGACAGTGACATGGTCGCCTAGTTGTACTACCAGATAACTAACAGCAGAGTAGGCAAACTCGCCCGTGTCAACGAACGTGTGCAGCTGAATTTTCTCGGCGTTGCATAGCATTTGTGAATAGCATCTTGAGACCTCAACATTTTTGATGAGTGGGATTGTTGCTTTCCATTGGGTCCATTTTTCTATCAGAGATTCATTTAATGGATCATCCCACCCGATGCAAGAACGCCAGACAGCTTGAAGTAAAATTTTAAGACCAATAGTGTGACATGACAAGAACCCCAATGGGTCAAAAATTGACATTAGAACTTGAAGGCACTCTCTTTTAGTCGGCACAAGATCGTCGTCAATTACATTGCGGCGTAGCCTTGCAAATCTGCAAATATATTTAAAAACGTCAGTAACTGGGTCCCAATACATACCTAAAACTTTTTCGGTAGCGCCCCATTGTTTGACATCTTGTGACGTCGATGAACCATCAGATAGTTGACTTAGAACGTAAGCGGAATTAGATGCCCAGTTGCGTATATGAAAACCTGCGGCAGCATGGATGTTTGCCACTTGTTTTGCTAAGTTGGCTGCACCTTCTTCAGTATCTTCGCTATCGATAAGGTCGTCTACATAGTGATGGTTCTGGATTGAGTCCACTGCGCGTGGAAATTTTGACTTAAAGTCTTCGGCATTTGTATCGCGTACATAGTGGGCAATACAGGGTGCGCAGCTGACGCCAAATGTTAACGCTTGCATTACGAATGTGCTTGGCTGATGCAAATTGTCATTTTTGTCCCACCATAAGAACCGTTGAGCGTGCATATCGCTTTCTCGTACATTGATTCTGTGGAACATTTCCGCGATATCGCCACAAATCGCATATTTTCCTGTGCGAAAAGCTAGGAGGATGTCCATTAGTGGATTCAGCAAGTCGGGCCCACTAAGCAAGAAATCATTCAAGGAGATTCCATTTGATTTTGCGGCGGCGTCCCACACTAACCGAACTTTGTTGGGTTTATTGGGATTTAAAGTTATAAAAATCGGTAAACACCACACTTTTTCAACAGTGGTTGCTAATTCGGCCGGACTTAACTTCTTAGCGTATCCCTTTTCGATTAAATTATCGATTTGAGCTTGCATGCTCTGACGTAACGATTCATCTTTAATGAATTTTTTGTTAAGGCACATTAGCCGTCGAAAGGCATTAGCGTAACTCTCAGGCAGTTGCGCATCGTTGTTGTTTCTCCACAGTAAGCCAACTTCATATCGCCCGTCTACCTTTTTGCAAGTTGCTTTAAGCGTATTCATCGCACTGCTGTCTGCTGTAGATAGTAAAGCGGAAGACTTAGCTGCTTCTACGTTGAAATAACTTTTTACGAACTCGTGTAGCTCGTCGTAGCGTTTTTGGCACACACAAGTGTGTATGAACAATCTGTGCTCGGATAAGCATTTCATGTTTCCCCCTTGAAGGGTCCAGCCAAGCCGTTTTTTGTTGCAATTGGTTGTTGCCAACTTCCTTCTCGGATTTTTGTTGGAACAGCAAGTTTCCAATTGTTGGCACCAATTAAAATCATAGGCCTAGCGTTACAATAAGATTGTATTGGCAGATCGTTTAAATACGGGAACTTTTTAATAATTTCAGGCATATCAATTGTTTGTGACGGTAAATCCAAATGGTTGACTGTGTGAACGTCTGAAAGCACAAACTTGGTGTCATTGAGGACACTGGATACCTGAATTGATATTCGAACAGATTCACTTTCATCACGCGTAGTTCCACCAGTCCATTTCAAACAAAGAGGATCGGCAACACCATTTAAATTTAAACTGTCAAATACACTGCGCTCTACTAAAGTGACGGATGACCCTTCGTCTAGAAAAGCAAAGATATTAATAATGCTATCTTTTGAATGCAAGCGGATTGGCAAAATACGAAAGAATGGTCTCTTCGTCGCCGTTATTGTGTGCATTAATTTGTGCACTCCGCTGCGAATTTTCAATTTCATTTCTACTTACAGTTTGTGATGTTGACTGATTAGCAGCATTGGTGGCCTTGTGAAGTAGGGGATGGTGTCTGTACTTACAGCCCGATACGCCGCAATCTTTGTTGATATTACATTTTCGTTTGTGGTGATTGAGACACTGGCGGCACAAATGGTTTGATTTCACGATGTCCCATTTTTCATTCAGTTGTAGTTGCTTGAATTTATCGCACAGATGAACTTTGTGTGACTCGATTTTGCATACGACACACATTTTTGGCAAATTGTTATTGGCCTGAATATGAGTATTTACGGATGCTCCTCCTTTACCAAATGTTGGTGTTACCAAGGATGCTACACCTCTATACGTTTTGTTGGTATTTAAATTTAGTTTTAGAAAAAAAATCTGAAAAAATTATTCGAAGTAATTATCACTTATTTTTTGACGTTTAAAAATTAAAATCGACTTTTTGAAAAAGTCCGAAACCTTCGATTTCTTTGTAAAAAACTATAAAAATTCTACTCTAAATTACGCAACTTTTAAGCCATAACTCGAGATGTGATCACAATTCTTTCTATTTTTTTTTTTAATTTTTAAAATTGCACCTTTTATGTAAGTTGTAATAACTTGGCTGATTTTCAGCCGATTTCAGTCTTTGGTACCTTATTAGAGAGGCATTTTACTCCGTATTATAATTCTGTAACCACTTGAATTAAAACTTAACTTAAAATACCAAAAAAATTAAGAAAACAGAAAAAAAAATCATATTTTTCCTTGTAATCCGTTTTCTAAACTTCAAGGCCCATGCGGAACACCTTATCCATGTCCGATCGTTCTTAATTTTTGTGAGGCGTATTTTTGCCTCGAAATGAATATATCTAGGGTAAGTTAGGGTCAGTATCTACCAATTTAGTTTTTTTGGAGCACCATATAAAATAAATCAGAGTCAAAAAATAAAAGGTGCAATTTTCAAAATTTGAAAAAAAAATAGAACAAATTGCGATCACATCTCGAATTATGGCTTAAAAGTTGCGTAAATAAGAGCAGAACTTTTAGACGTTTGTAAAAAAAAAATCGAACGTTTCGGACTCTTTCAAAAAGTCGATTTTAATTTTTAAACGTTAAAAAATAAGTGATAATTACTTCGAATAATTTTTTTAATATTTTTTTCTAAAACTACATTTAAATACCAACAAAACGTTGTCCAACTTTTTTTAAGATATCTATATTTTTAACTGGTCAAAATTAATTGAAAATTTTAATTTTTTTATTTTTTTGAAAAAATCGCCATTTTTAAAAATTGATTACTCAACACCATCTTGGAATAAAAGGCTGAAAATTGGTGTCCAAGTTACATTCAATAAGAACTAAAACATATCCAAAAATAAAATAAATCGAAAGGGGTCGGGTCTAAAAGTGAGTGATTTGGCCTGGAATGCCCCATATATAAAGTTGTTCTTTTTGAAGCTCTAATGCAATGATGCCCATTTCTTTACACAATTGTGTATTATGCTCTTCACACATATTCTTATGTTTATTCATCTTATGCTCATTTATTTCATTTTTTCTTCAAATGCACTAAAAGAAACAAATGATATCATTCAAGAAATAATGTATTATAAAAAATTATTTTGGTTATATCCAATGTCTATTATGTTTTAAAACAGCGGTTACCAACCTTTTTGGCTCGCGTACCCCTAATTTTAAATTGTATCAGCCGCGTACCCCCTAACGAGTTTTTCGTTTTCGTTAAAAAACTTCACATACACACAAAAAAAACTTTGTCAAATTACTAGGAAAAGTCTCGTAATCCCATTTTACCAATATTTGACAGTTTTCCTTGTTTTTTAACAAAGAAATTTGGATCTAAATTTAATTTTTTTTTGTAATTTTACAAATTTCCAAGATAATTTTACAAAAAAAATCTAGTTAATTCACGAGAATTCCTTGCAATTTTAATTGTGCCAAAAAAAATGTAAATTTACAATTTTATTGGCAAAAAGATTGTAAAATTACAAAACTACTGGTAAAAAGCTTGTAAAATTACTAGGAATTCTCGTAAAATAGGAGGTAGCAAAAAATCTAGTAAAATTACGAAACCTCTTGTAAATTTTATCGTGTCAAAAAATTTGTAAATTTACAATTTTTTTGGTAAAAGCCTTGTAAAATTACAAAATTATTGGTGAAAAGCTTGTAAAATTACTAGGAATTTTTGTCAAATAGGAGGTAGCAAAAAAAATGAGTTACAAATCTTTCATGTTAGTCGAAAACAAGTGGTCAGATCTCAAAATATTATCCAAAACTATTGCAAAAAATTTTCTCTTAATTTTTTGTGAACTTTGATCTCAACTTTCTTAAAAACCTGACTTTATGGAAAACTTTGAAAGTCAGATGCGGAACTAGCATTTAAAGGTTAATCTAAAACGAATGTCCAAATTACTAAAATTTTGCGTACCCCCTAGTCACAGACTAAATACAGACTCGACAGTACACGCAAAAAAAAATCTGTGTAAGATTGAGCAATCCTACTTGGTAAAACTTTTTTCATACCAAAAAAAAATTTTACCAAAATTTTGCTAAAATTATGCTTGTCGATGTTAAAGTAACATAATTCATTTTTTATGTAAAATAACCAAGTAGCTTGCACAATAACGCAAATTACTTGCACAAAAATTTATCGAAAGAAAACAACAAAAAACAAATACAGACCGCCATTTTCATTTTGTATTTTTGTGTGCGTTGTTCGTTTATTTTTTGTGTTATAAAAACGTAAAAAGGAAATTGATAAATAAAATTAATATAAATTAATAAATGAAAATAAATAATTAGTTTTTTAAAAGATAAATAAATGTAAGATAAAAGAATGCTAAAGTTAATTTTGCGTTCATCACTTAAAACACCATTCATTAAGAAAACCCAATGGAGTCCCAGACGTATGTTTCGATGAATAACAAATGGAATGATAAAGTGAGTATACCCGCATTCCGAAGACACCAATAAGGTTTAATAGATTTTTAGTTAAAAATTAGTGTTTGGTAATAATTTTCTATTTTTACAGAGTACTGCTTAATAAATTTTTGAAGCTATGGCGGATCCTTCACTACAATAAAGAGCGGGGACACCAGTCCTGCCTTAAGTTATAAAATTAAAACCTAAAAACGCAAAGCCAAGGAAGTCCAGACCTGTTTTGATGAGTTACAAATGGAATAAGTAAGAAAAGTAAGTGTTCCTCCATACCAAGAGACCAATGGGGTTTACCAATTTTTTAAATTAAAAATTAATGTTTTGTAATAATTTTCTATTTTTACAGGATGCTTTTAAATAAATTCGTGAAGCTATAGCGGATCCTTTATTTCAAGAAGACGCGTAGGCAGCAGTCACTCGAGAAAATTGTACAAAAAGGGTCAGTTAGTCGGTGGTAAATTAAATCATACACAACATTTATTATATTAATATGGATTTATTCTGTGAAAATTTTAAATTCAACAAATATACAAATTTTTACAAAAATTTATTGAAAATTTATTTTAGCATAAATGTAGTAATTTTTAGCATTTTTTTTAGTCATCTTTTCTAATAATTTTGGTATATTTCACCATATCTCTTTTGGCATATTTTACCAAGTTTTTACTTAAATAGCATTAGCATTTTCTTCAAAATTTTTTACATAAGCGTTTTGGCTAAATTGCGAAAACTACTTCGTCGGTTGTAGTTTTAGCATATTTTTGGTAAAATTATGCCAGATTTTTGCTCACTCCGACACAAGTTTTTTTTTGCGTGTAGAGTTTTATAAGAAAAAATGGGGAAAAACTAAGCGGAGAAAACACAGCGGTTTTTAGTCCGTTTTACGCTAACATGGCAACACTTTCTACGACTTAGGAGTGAGTGAAACAACAAAAACCGATCTGGCATCCATTTTTCTAATGGCGCGTTATATCAGTTTTCTCTTTCTAACCTAATTCGTAGAATAATTTGAAAACATTAACCATATGGTTAAAAAATACTTTTTTGACACCTGTCATATTTGTCGAGTCTGTATTAGTATGTGCCCTAGTGGTACGCGTACCATAGGTTGGTAACCGCTGTTTTAAAACATTTTATTAATTAAAGGTGGGTAAGTTGCTCGGTTTTCACGTGAAAATCTGTCAAACTCCATATAAAAAAAACATAAATTTCACACTGGCTTTAGAAAAGCGTAAAAATTTCGCTGAAGAGGTATTCTGTTCACTGGTGAAAAACCGGCAAAATAACCCGGTATCTGTTGCATCAATACGCATCAACACTATAAGCAACATTTTTTTAAATTGTACAGACCATTTAAAAAGCGGTGAAATTTAACATTCAGATGTAAAATGAAGTAATTATAAGTGTTTGGGACTGTAAACATTAATAATATCACATACCTTACCAAAAAATATTATTTAAAGTTATTTTATGTATTCGCGCAAAACATAACCAAACATATGACTGTCAAATTTTCGCTACAAATTAATTGATGTTTCGAAACATTTTTTTTCACCGGTGAACAACTTACTTACTTAGCTTAAGCTTAGTAAGTTGTTCACCGGTGAAAAAAAATGTTTCGAAACATCAATTAATTTGTAGTGAAAATTTGACAGTCATATGTTTGGTTATGGTTCGCGCATCAGCATACATAAAATACCTTCAATTAAAATTTTGTTGATAATTTTTGTCTAATTATGTGATATAATTAATGTTTACAGTGCCAAACACTTATAATTACTTCATTTTATTTCCGAATGTTAAATTTCACCGCTTTTTAAATAGTCTGTACAATTTAAAAAAATGTTGCTTATAGTGTTGTTGAGTATTGATGCAACATATACCGGGTTATTTTGCCGGTTTTTCACCAGTGAACAGAATACCTCTTCAGCGAAATTTTTACGCTTTTGTAAAGCTAGTGTGAAATTTATGTTTTTTTTATATGGAGTTTGACAGATTTTCACGTGAAAACCGAGCAACTTACCCACCTTTAAATTGAAAAACTTCATAAAGAATTAATTCAATAATTATAATTGAATTATTCACAAAATTAATTAATTATTTTTTAAATAATTTAAATATCATTAAAAATTTAATTCAAACCTAAATTAATTTATTAATTAAAAATTTAAGTATTTATTTTTTGTTTGAGCTAGGCCTAACTTCATTAATGTCAAATAAAACAAAGTTTTATTACATGTTTCCCCGACGTTTCGTAACTTTTTTGGTTACTTTCTCAAGGGTCGTCTATTTAAATAAATGAAAAAACATAACATTAACACACAATTATTTCAACAATATAAACTTAAAGAACTTACAATATGAATTTTTTATATTTCACATTAAAACAATTTAGATATTAATTACAGTAAACATAAAAACACAAAATTGTATCATTACGGACATAACACACAAATTTGTATAATTACACAAACTTAAAATTAATATCACAGAGTTGTTGATCACAGTATTGCTAATCTATAACTGGTACTAATGTTTTGAGTATCCTCTTTGTGGTTCATGGTTTTCTTAATGTTCGTTTGAATTCGTAAACTTTCTATCGTGTACCTTTTTTTCTCAATTCTTTCTGTATCCAATATTCTCGTTTTGTCAAAGTTTATTTTGTGTCCAGTTGATATTGCATGTTGAGATAAAGCAGTACTTTCTCTCTCTTTTATAATGTCCATTTTATGCTCACCTAGTCTCTTTTCTAAAGTTCTTTTTGTTGTTCCTATATATACTAAATCACAGCTGTTGTTTTTATCCCCCCCACACTTAACTTCATACACCACATTACTTTGTTTTAATTTTTCTATTGGTGTTTTTACTTTCGAAAAAATTGTGTTTAATGTATTGTGTGGCTTGTAGGCAAAATTGATGTTATTTGTTTCCATTGTTGTTCGTATGTTTTTATTATCTGTTAATCCTGGTATAAATCGTACACTGTAATATTTTTTTGTGTCTTTTTCTTCATTAATATTAGGTTGAGTGTTTGAAGTAAGATTTAATCGTTGTATTGTTTCTTCTAAAATAGTATCTATTAATTTTCTCGGAAAGCTGTTGTTTGTAAGAATTTTTGTAATTTTTTGTATGTTGTTGATAAAAAAATAATGTGAATTCATTTACAATTAGAAATTAACTCTTCAAAGGTCTAATATTTATATATTTCTTAAATAAGATCTTCTATAAATGGTAAACTATTGGTTAATTAATGGTAAATAAAGTTTCCGATGATAAAAAAAATATGTTTCTGAAAATGTCATAAAAATTGTATAAACATAAATACAAATATACGGGGCGTTTATGAAACCAATGCGGATTGGTTTGACAACACTTTTTCACGGAAATCAGCTGTGTGTGTTTATGAATCCAATCCAATTCCAATCAAAGAAAAAATGAGAAAATTTCCGTTCGAAAACGAAAATGTGCGTTCATGAATTCCATTCAATTGGTTTGACAGTTGGAAAATTTTCGTCAACATTGGCTTCGGGGATTTGTAAGAAAAGTTAAAATAATTAATTAAAAAAAAAATTAAAAACAAAAGTTAAATGAAAAAAATGTGAGTAAGATGTTCTTTTTTTTGTTTTCGAATTTTTTAAAAAAAAATTTTCTTTTTTTTTATAACGGAAAGGTACAAAATTAATGAGCAAAATGCAGTTAGTTCTTTATGAGTTTTTGGAAATAAATCCCGATATATCGAAGGGATTTGTGTTTTAAGGCCTTAAATATAAACAAAAGTAATTCACATTAAAAAATGTGAAAATAAAATTTCCAAATTTTTTTTTGTCCTAGATATAACTTCCGTAAAATTAAAACGAATGCTCTTTTTTTATAATTTTAAAATTTTAGTTATTCGATTTTAACTTTGAGTGAAAACGTAAACAACAGACCACCAAATTGGATTTCATGTGATTCGGAAAATGTGAATTGAAAAGTTATGAAAGGCAGAACAGAGGCCTTTGTAAATTGTCTCTGATACTTGCTTTTTTAAGAACTTTTTCAAAGGCAGAAAGTTCATAATATAGTGCATTCACATTGGCATCGAAACCCCGTATAACGAGGTTTCGTGCGAAACCTCATTTGAAAATACGTATTTTCCTTTACAAATTAAAACCTTATTGTTATGAGGTTTCAACGAATGACGATTGAAACCTTTTAAATTTCATAAAAGAAAATAAATTAAAGAAAGTGTCAAAAACAAAAAATATTTAAATATTTTCATAAAAAATAGCTTAAATCAAAAAATAAATATATATAAAATATTGTAAAAAAACGCGTAATTTAATTTATTGTGTGGGTTTAATGCCGCACTGTGGTCAATATTTTGAGATAGCGGCCAAAACTCCTTTTGGTTTTTGTTCTCCGATTTTAAAGTTATTAGACTCATATGAAAGTAGACAGTAGTAAACCTCGGGAGCCAAAAAATTAGAACTCTATTTCAACTATTTCACTGAGAACAGGGTGGTCCAAAATGGGCTTTTTCAGAATTTAGTAAATTTATGATATTTTGAGTTAATTTTTAAAGTTTAAACGATCATAACTTTTTTGTTTTTCAAGATTTTTAAACGAAGTAAATTTTGTGTTGTAACTTAACTTATTTCCTATTACTGGTAAAAAAAATTGAAGCTCTACTGTTTTCAGAACAATTTAAATATTTATTTTAAAAAAGGTCAAATTTCTCGGAAATTTCCTACTTCATAGAGCACAACTCCTGTGAGTCAAGCTGAGTCAAAACACAAATTTACTATTTTGTAGTCCTAACTCTCCCCTACATTCCTATATATACATGTCCATGCATCGGGACTGCACTTTTTGAGCTACAGCAATTTTTTTGACCCAAGGTAAGATATTCGGTACAAATGCACGTCATATTTTTTGAGAAGTTATTTGTATGTGAAAGTGGCTATTATGCATATATTTTGATGAAATTTTGTACAAGAGTTCTTATTGACCCAAAAAATAATTCTGTTGAAATTAGGAGAAGTTGGCCCATATTTGGATCTAGTCCACATAGAAGGGTGTATCAAAATTTTGACAAAAATGACAATAGAACTCTCAAATTATGTGGTATCTGGCAATTCATTTGGAAAAGGTAAAAAATGATTTTATTGCCATCTAATATTACATAACTTAAATACCTGAAAATTGCAAATAAATTTAAAACCAATAGAAATAACTGGTAAAACCAAGTACCTGTTATATTATGTTTCAAAGAGGTAAAAAAGATCATGTTGAAACTTCGAGCAATAGTATATTAATCCATGCATTCATTTTTTTTTTCTTCATTATTGTTTAAACAATGGCTAAATTCAGTTATAGTGTTCTATCTGATATATATTTTGAACGGAAAGATGAAAACGACATTATTTTACATACAGTGACTCGCAGCTTATTTCGTGTGTTAGATATCAGTTAGCAATCCATTTAAGACAAAGATAACAATAATACACATAATTATTATCAAACGAGTAAATTTGTTAAAAGTGCTGTGTAGGTAATTTATCGAGCTTTAATTTAAGCTTAATGACGTCCAGATTGAGTAAATACTAAACGTGCTACGAGGGTCGAAATGGAAATTGAAATTATTGAAAGACGTTTTTTAGAAAATTTCTTAAAAATACTTTTAGGTCGATTTTTTCAAGATCAAAAATTAAAAATTTAAAGAATAGTCCAATAAAATATATTCATTTATCAAGTAATTTTTCCAATGACCCAAACAAAAATCAAAATTTTTAAAATGCAGTCAAAGAAATCCGCATTTTTTAACCTCCAATTCTTTTGACCACCAATTTTTTGTAAACAGAGGAAATGTTCAATTATTTTCATATCTCATTACTATACACTTAGGCGTACTAAAATTATTAAACAATTAAATATTTTCCTTGTTTTCCAAAAAATGGTGGTCAAAAGAATTGGAGGTCAAAAAATTCGAATTTCTTTTACTGTGTTTTAAAAATTTTGAGTTTTGTTTGGGTCTTTGGGAAAATTATTTAATAAATGAATATTAAATACTGGGCTATTTTTAAAATTTTTAATGTTTAAGCTTGGATAAAATTGACCTGGAAATATTTTTAAGAAATTTTCTAAAAAAGGTCTTTCAATAATTTCAATTTCCATTTCGACCCTCGTAGCACATTTAATATTTACACAATCTGAACGCCATTAAGATTTAATTAAAGCTTGATTAATTACATAAACAGGACTTTTTGCAAAAATACTTATTTGATAATAATTAGGTCTATTTTGGTTAACTTTGTCTTAAATGGATTGCTAACTAATATCTCTCACACGAAATAAGCTGTGAGCCACCGTATAATGAATAATCCATTCTTCAAAATATGCGACAAACAAGAAATTAAAATTCATAACTTAAAAATAAAAAACTTTTTAAATACTTTAAGAAAACGGTACAATCAATGTTCCAGAAACAAGAAATTGTTTCACTCACGCAACCAAGAATGGCTAAGAAATAAACTTATTTTTAAAAAGCCATCAGTAACTACCACGGAAACTGGAAAAGGTGGTCGACCAGCAAAGCCAATTGATAATTGTAGTGAAAGATCACGAAGACGCAAGCTTAAACATATCAATGAAGAAGTTTCTTGTAGCATCATAAAGGATTCATTTCTGCATCAAATTCAACCATCGAAAACTAAAAAGAGTAAAATTGCTATCATTGAAAAAATAGTGGAAGCAAGCCCCAGACGCACAAAAAGGATTTTAGAAAGTATGCCGACACCAACTGAAGAAAATAAATTTACTCCAGAAGAAGCATTTACACTATTTTTGGATTTGAAAATGACTAAAAACCAATATACAGAATTGCGGAAGCGAACCAATGAAAAAAATTGTGGAATTTTTCCATCATATCGAGATATAGTTTCTGCCAAAAAAGATTGCTTACCTTCACCAACTGCTATTAGTGTAACTTCAAGTTCAGCAGAAATAAAATTGCAGGATCTTCTTGAACACACTGCAGAACGATTATTAAAGACATTTGATGCTGACTATTTAAAGAAGTTTAAAAATTGCAGCATGACTTTAATTTCTAAATGGGGATGTGATGGGTCCTCTGGCCAGAAACAATACAAACAATGTAATGCGGAAAATTCATCAGATGCCAATTTATTCATGATTTCTTTCGTTCCATTACGTTTAACAAAAACTTATATTGGTTCAGAGCCGTCAACTAGTAGATCTGCAGAGATAGATGTATGGAAGAATGAAATTCCCTCGTCAACAAAATTTTGTAGACCAATAAAGTTTGCTTACAAAAAAGAAACTAAAGATGTCATAACTGAAGAGTTGGCAAAATAAGAGATGAAATTAAAGAACTTCAACCAGAGATATTTGAATTTAATGACCAATGCATCGAAGTTAACTTTAAAATGTCACTTACGATGATCGATGGAAAAGTTGCACAAGCTTTAACCGAAACAAAGTCTTCGTCAAGCTGCACCATATGCCAAAAACCATCAAGTCAATTGAGCCAACCACCAACACAAGGCGATAGTTTTAATGAAGCATATGAATTTGGAATGTCACCTCTTCATGCTAGAATTCGTTTTATGGAGCATATTCTTAAATTGGGATACGATTTGGAATTTGGCCCGTTAGGCGAAACAGTGAGAAACAACAAAGACAATTTGGAAAAAAGAAAGCAAAAAAAAAAAGATATTCAAGAAAAATACAGTGAGATAGGCCTTATAATTGACCAGCCAAAGCAAGGAGAAGGAAATTCTAATGATGGAAACACAGCAAGGAGATTTTTTCCGATCCAGAAACTGCAGCTTCTATAACTGGAGTAGATTATGATTTAATACGACGATTCCAAATCATATTAGAAGTTATAGCATGTAGCAAAAAGATAGATGCAAAAAAATTTGGTCAGTATGCTAATGAGACAGCAACCCTTTATAACCAAAAATATTCTTGGAGACATATGCCAACCACAGTTCACAAAATTTTGTTCCATGGGGAACAAATAATTCAGCACAATATGCTTCCAATTGGAGATCTCTCAGAAGAAGCGCAAGAAAAAAGGAACAAAGACTACAGATTCTTTCGCGAGCACAATACAAGAAAAATTTCCAGATATTGTACTAATGAAGATTTTATTAATATTTTGTTGTGCACATCAGACCCATATATGTCCAGTATTCGACAAAAATGGAAATCAACCTCATTAGAGTTAGATGAAGAAGCTAAACAACTACTGCAAAATGAAAATCAAAGCTATTTGGAAGAAATTTTTACTAATATTGTTTATTTATACTAATTTAAAGATTATAATTTGTTTCTAATTTTAGTATAAATTTTTATTAATACATTTAAATAAAATATATGTGCACTTTAAATCAATAGTAAAAGTTTACTTAAAGTTTTATCGATGTTGTGTTCTGTATATAATATATCCAAATGGTATTGATATTGTTGGGAATTTCAGTGTTATTTTTCAGTTTAATCCTCACAAGAATTAGCTTTCTTCCAAAAAAAACCAACCATTGGCCCCTGTGAATATTGAGACTAAATAAATGTCAGGGGCCAAATGTTGGCATTTTCTGACCAAAATTAAGTTTAGGAATAATAAATAAGTATTGGTTGTAAAATACGATTGAAGAAAATAAGAAATTATAAAAAAAAATACCTGTTTAAAATGTCAAAATATTCAACTTTTACATGGAAACTCAACAAAAAATTAAAATGCATTTTTAACTCCACATTACTTACGTTCCTATCAGTCGATTTTTACGTTTGAACACGCAAATTGAAGCTTAAAGTCCCTCCTATTGAACAAAACAAATTGCGTAAAAAAATACCAATCCGGTCAAAAGTTATAGAGTTTTGACCGCTATCTCGCGAAATTGACCACTGTGTGCCGGTTTGATCGCAAATTTTCTTCGGTGAATTCTGAAAACGTAATAAGTGTCATAAATTTCGAGTGTGAACGGTAAAGTTTTCAAAATGAAAATACGTATTTTCAACGGGGTTTCGAGGCTAGTCTGAATGTAATATTAATAAAATTCTTGAAAAAAGTATCATACACACTTTAGCTTTTTAACGAAAAAAAATCTTTAGTCAGACAAGTATTTCGATTCCGAAATTATATATATATATGTTCCCGAAGCTCCTATAAGGAGCATAGGTGCGCTATGCTTGTCACAGTCCATCTCTTGGGGGATGGACTGTGACAAGTAAAGGTGGAAAGTTCTTGATTGCCACTCACTTGGGAGTGGCCAAGTATGATTCCTTTGCTACACAGTCAAAGCAGCTCACTACCTCCGGTTTACACCAGGTATTCCCCGGGCAATGGCTTTGGAATACCCGTTCAAAGGCTAGCTAGAGTGAGAAGGCGGCTAAGTAACCTGAATGGTCGAACTACGTCTCAGGTCAGTAGGAAGAATTTCTGAAACTTAGTTTCTGTAAAGTATCCTGATGGCTCGTAAAGGGCGTCTCAGGAAGTAGAAGAAACGCGGATAATCTCTGCCTTTGAAAAACTTTACAAATTGCCTGCCTGGAGGTTGCTGGCAGCCCCAGCACCAGGATCGGATGCGGAAGCCTAATAAGCTACCACATCTTAAATAACACTTATTAATGAAACCTCAACTATATTAAACCAAAAACCATCTGATTTACTGATGACAACCTTTAGCATGATTCCGAAATTGGGAGCAAAAAATAATAAGAGTCTAAATGGGCAAAAAGTTACCGATGTTTTAAAAAAAATCATAAAAAAGGAACAAATAAGAAAAAACTTTATACAAAATATGACCCAAAAATATGCATTTATAGCCTTTTTTAAAAGCAAATTCTTTGATGTGCAAAGACATAACAGATCCTAAGTATATATTAGACTTAAGGAAAACAAAAGATGGATTTGTATAAAATCCCTTCCTTAATGGATCAATAATCAAAAAAATTAATTCAAAACAAATGCTTGACAGTTTATTTGTTAACAAATTATTTTTTTTACAAACTGCATTATTATAACAACTCTGACTTTGACTTTCTAACAGAGTTGCTATAAAATACGACTTTGTATTTGCAAAAACAGAGTCGTATTTTGTAAATACTTGTGTCTCCGCTAAGTTCGAACGCAATAGATATTTTTTTTCGAACAAAGCAATTCGTCACGGTTTCATGAACGCTTCGAAAATTGGAAACGAATTTGAATTTCGTTTCCAATCCAATTTCGTTGTGGATTCATGAACGGCCTGATATATTTTAATCAATAAATATATTTCAATTATTTATCTGATTTTAACGGCATCTTTTATAATTCGGTTAATTATTTTTGTTCAGTGCAGTCTCTCTCTTGCTCACTAATACTACTGCAAAAAATTTTTGGACATCGCTGCTCTAATGTCTTCTTTTTAATAATAGCCCTGTTTTCGCATAACCGTATACATGTTAACATTAACCGAAAACGCATCCACGTTTAACAAAATTTACTTGGCATCACTTCTGTGAAAAAGGTTTGTGTATTTGCTATTAACAAAGAAAAAGGTTTGTATCTTTGCCATTTCAATAAAAATGTGAACTTGGCATCACTTTTTATCGAAGCTTAATTTTAACGCCGATAATTATACAAGTTAAAAATAAGCGTGGATAATTTAAATTTTGTATGGGTAAGCGTATATACCAGAGTACGTATTTATCACCATGATCTGTTCATTTTTGTTCTTTCTTTCACCATTTAAGAATATTGAACAACGTTTGATGTTTTTTTTTTCTTTATCATGAGATTGAACACTAGACTTCAGAAAACGAGACGTTTAGGTCAGTTTTTTGATGCTTTTCAATTCGATTTTAATGAAAATTTAATTAATTGGCCATTTTTTGTCCGATTTTAATTTCCAATACGATGTTAGAAAGGTGTTGACCGCCGCTTGGAGTGTTAGTCAAAAATTAACCCTTAACTGCGCTGTATTACATTTTTATACCCTCCACTCTAGTGATAGAGGGTATATATAAGTTTGTCATTATGTTTGTAACACAACGAAATATTGGCCTAGGACCCCATAAAGTATATGGGGCATTCCAAGCCAAATCACTCACTTTTAGATATTTTAAAAAAAGTTGGACAACGTTTTGTTGGTATTTAAATGTAGTTTTAGAAGAAAAAAAATATGAAAAAATTATTCGAAGTAATTATTACTTATTTTTTGACGTTTAAAAATTAAAATCGACTTTTTGAATAAGTCCGAAACTTTCGATTTTTTTTTTCAAAAACTATAAAAATTCTACTCTAAATTACGCAACTTTTAAGCCATAATTCGAGATGTGACCACAATTCTTTCTATTTTTTTTTTTTTTAATTTTTAAAATTGCACCTTTAATTTTTTGGCTCTGATTTATTTTATATGGTGCTCCAAAAAAAATAAATTGGTAGATATTGACTCTAACTTACCCTAGATATATTCATTTCGAGGTAAAAATACGTCTCGCAAAAATTTAGGACGATCGGAAATGGGTAAGGCGTTTAGCATGGTCCTTGAAGTTTAAAAAACGGATTACATGGAAAAATATGATTTTTTTCTATTTCGCAATTTTTTTGGTATTTAAGGTAAAATTTTAATTCAGGTGATTACAAAATTATGATGTGGAGTAAAATGCCTTTCTAATAAGGCACTAAAAACTAAAATCGATTGAAAATCAGGCATCTAGCGTGTGTCATACCTCTTAATTAAAGAATACGAGTCCCTTTTTTTAAATATATTGAAATTTTCTACTGTAATAACATTTTTTCATTATTCATGTTTCAGTGCAACATTTTTTTGGTTTTTCCAAATTTTAAAACAAAAAAAAAAAATCTTTTAAAATAGAGATTTCAAAAGGGTGTTGAAAATGCAGGTATTTTTAGCATTAATTTAAAACATGTTAGCAAAACACAATATGAAAAATACTTGTCATCTAAATACATTTGAACTTGAAGAATAAAAAAATGTTATTACAGTAGAAAATTTCAATGAATTTAAAAAATCGGATTGTATTGCTTAATCAAGTGGTCTGCCATATGTTAGATGCCTGGGGAAGTTGTAATAACTTGGCTGATTTTCAACCGCTTTTAGTTTTTGGTACCTTATTAGAGAGGCATTTTACTCCGTATTGTAATTCTGTGACCACTTGAATTTAAACTAAACTTAAAATACCAAAAAAATTTAGAAAACAGAAAAAAATTCATATTTTTCCATGTAATCCGTTTTCTAAACTTCAAGGCCCCTGCGGAATGCCTTACCCATGTCCGATCGTTCTTAATTTTTGTGAGGCCTATTTTTACCTCAAAATGAATATATGTATCTAGGGTAAGTAAGGGTCAGTATCTACCAATTTAATTTTTTTGGAGCACCATATAAAATAAATCAGAGTCAAAAAATAAAGGGTGCAATTTTCAAAATTTAAAAAAAAAAATAGAACAAATTGCGATCACATCTCGAATTATGGCTTAAAAGTTGCGTACTTTAGAGTAGAACTTCAGACGTTTAAAAAAAATCGAAGGTTTCGGACTTTTTCAAAAAGTCGATTTTAATTTTTAAACGTCAAAAAATAAGTAATAATTACTTCGAATAATTTTTTCATATTTTTTTTTCTAAAACTACATTTAAATACCAACAAAACGTTGTCCAACTTTTTTTAAAATATCTAAAAGTGAGTGATTTGGCTTGGAATGCCCCATATACTTTATGGGGTCCTAGGCCAATATTTCGTTGTGTTACAAACGGAATGACAAACTTATATATACCCTCTATCACTAGAGTGGAGGGTATGAAAATGTAATACAGCGCAGTTAAGGGTTAATTTTTGACTAACACTCCAAGCGGCGGTCAACACCTTTCTAACATCGTATTGGAAATTAAAATCGGACAAAAAATGGCCAATTATTTAAATTTTCATTAAAATCGAATTGAAAAGCATCAAAAAACTGACCTAAACGTCTCGTTTTCTCAAGTCTATCGTCAGATTTTTAAAATGTTTTAATGCAAAATTAAAGAATTTCTAAATATCTATTGTATTTGGTAATGCATTGGACAAAAAAAAATTTTCGAATTGAAAAATACGGGTTTTAACCCTTTTTTGACGCGGTTTAGCTCACGGGAGATAATCATAATCCATAAAACATGTCAAATTTTGAGGGGGTACATCAACAAATTTGGTCTGGCATCTAACATATGGTCTGCCATATGTTAGATGCCTGGGGAAGTTGTAATAACTTGGCTGATTTTCAACCGCTTTTAGTTTTTGGTACCTTATTAGAGAGGCATTTTACTCCGTATTGTAATTCTGTGACCACTTGAATTTAAACTAAACTTAAAATACCAAAAAAATTTAGAAAACAGAAAAAAATTCATATTTTTCCATGTAATCCGTTTTCTAAACTTCAAGGCCCCTGCGGAATGCCTTACCCATGTCCGATCGTTCTTAATTTTTGTGAGGCCTATTTTTTCCTCAAAATGAATATATGTATCTAGGGTAAGTAAGGGTCAGTATCTACCAATTTAATTTTTTTGGAGCACCATATAAAATAAATCAGAGTCATCAAAAGGGTGCAATTTTCAAAATTTAAAAAAAAAAATAGAACAAATTGCGATCACATCTCGAATTATGGCTTAAAAGTTGCGTACTTTAGAGTAGAACTTCAGACGTTTAAAAAAAATCGAAGGTTTCGGACTTTTTCAAAAAGTCGATTTTAATTTTTAAACGTCAAAAAATAAGTAATAATTACTTCGAATAATTTTTTCATATTTTTTTTTCTAAAACTACATTTAAATACCAACAAAACGTTGTCCAACTTTTTTTAAAATATCTAAAAGTGAGTGATTTGGCTTGGAATGCCCCATATACTTTATGGGGTCCTAGGCCAATATTTCGTTGTGTTACAAACGGAATGACAAACTTATATATACCCTCTATCACTAGAGTGGAGGGTATGAAAATGTAATACAGCGCAGTTAAGGGTTAATTTTTGACTAACACTCCAAGCGGCGGTCAACACCTTTCTAACATCGTATTGGAAATTAAAATCGGACAAAAAATGGCCAATTATTTAAATTTTCATTAAAATCGAATTGAAAAGCATCAAAAAACTGACCTAAACGTCTCGTTTTCTCAAGTCTATCGTCAGATTTTTAAAATGTTTTAATGCAAAATTAAAGAATTTCTAAATATCTATTGTATTTGGTAATGCATTGGACAAAAAAAAATTTTCGAATTGAAAAATACGGGTTTTAACCCTTTTTTGACGCGGTTTAGCTCACGGATAATCATAATCCATAAAACATGTCAAATTTTGAGGGGGTACATCAACAAATTTTTTTTTGAGTCACTCTAATGTATTTTATGTATTTTATTAGCAATGAAAATAAATAAACTATTACACATACATATGTATAGTATTTTTGTTTTAATTTTTTTCTTTAATATACTGCTATTCTAAAATTGTCTGCTTTTTACAAATTTCTAATAATTTTTTGTTTTTAATTTTGCATATATTTTTTAATATTTGCCTGTACTTTTCTAATTTTTCCTTTATTTTTTAAAATTTTTTTCAGTATTTTTCTGTTATAATTAGAGTTTTCACGGGAATTCCCGGGACGGGATTTCCCGGGAATTCCCGTAAATTTTCAATCCCGAAATCCCGGGAAATAGAGCGGGAATTCCCGGGAATTTTCATTTCTTTGAAATTGTTGATTTTTGATTTCTATTGATTATTTTGTATGTGATTTTTTTAGGGATTTTATTAAAATTCTTGATAATTGATGGCAGAAACGTACGCAGGGACCAGAAGGGCTTAAAAAGTATTCCAAAAGAGACATTCTGACTAAAAAATGTCATAAAATCTGAGACTTACGAAATGAAAAAAAGTCTACATCTTCGATAGGATTAAATTATTAGTACCTGAATCAGTGGCGTATACAGGGGGGGGGGCCCGGGCCCCTGAAATTCATTTCATAAATTTCAGGATTTGGTATCAAATAATAAGTACAATATTAAAAACCTTCTTAAAAAAAAATTAAAAACATTAGGAATCTAAAATTTTTTGAAGAAAAATGTTTTGAAACTGATAATTTTTCTATTAAAAAAAATCTCAAAATCTGAAAATTTTTTTTTAAAAAAAAACTTTTCAACTTAAGATTCTAATGAATAAATATCTTAGAATCTGAAGTTTTATGTACATAAAAATGTACCTAATTGTAAGTAAAATGTAGTCAAATCTTAAAATGCGACTATGTCTTTTAGAAAAATGTCTCAAAACGAGACTATTTCTTAAAAAAAAATTCAGAATTTTACACTTTTCTAAAAAAAAAATTTCTCAGAATCTAAAAGAAAAATGTTTGGGAATCTAAGACTTTTTCTATAGAAATAATGTCTTAAAATATTGGCCTTTTTCTCAGAATCTAATACCCTATTCACACGTACAGTTTTAAATCGTTTTAGCAGCAATATTTTTAGCACTTTCTTTATTCTCCCAGCAAAAAAAGTGCGAAGTACTTCTATTTGGAGTGCTTTAAAACTATAACAAATGTAATGAAATACAACAAAAATAACAAAAAACACAAGAAAAAAACACACAAACCGTTTTTTCTACTCCATAAAAAGTTGTTATTCAGCGCTTAACTCATTACCTTCCGCGACACTCCCATACAAAAGTAAGTAGATATTCAGTAGATAAGAAGTACTCCGAGCTTTCAAACAACTTCCAACTACTTCCACGGAGTAGTTCTTATCTACTGAATATCTACTTACATTTGTATGGAGGTGTCGCGATAGGTAATGAGTTAAGTGCTGAATATCTATGTATTCTGGAGTAGAAAAAACTGTTTGTGTGTTTTTGTCTTGTGTTTTTTTTTTATTTTTGTTGTATTTCGTTACATTTGTTATAGTTTTAAAGCACTTCACTGAGAAGTGGTAATGACTTTTTTTGCAGGGCTATTACAGTATATTGACGGAAAATGCTAAAAATATTTGCTAAAAACGGTTTAAAACTTTAAGTGTGAATAGGGTATAAGACTTTCTATAGGAAAAACGTCTCAAAATCTGAGAATTTTTTATAGAAAAATTCTGAAAATCTGCGGCTTTTCTATATGAAAAGTGTTTTAGAACCTGAGAACTTTCTATAGGTATGATGTCTCTGAATCTGAAAAATGTCTCAAAATCTGAGGTTTTTTCTTAAAAAAAATTCTTAGAGTCTGAGGCTTTTCTATATGAAAAATGTTTTAGAATCTGAAAACTTTCTATACAAATAAAGTCTCTAAATCTGAGAAATTTGTCTTACAATCTAGGAAAATGTCTCAGAATCTTATACTTTTTTTACAAAAAATGTCCCAGAATCAACGAATTTTTCTTAAGGAAAATTATCTCGATATCAAAGATTTTGTGTATATGAAAAATGTCTCAGTGACTTAAGCTGAGACTTTTTGTATAGAAAAATGCTCAAAATCTGAGACTTTGTAAAAATATTTATTTTCTATAAGAATAATGTCTCAGAATCTGAGTATTTTTTTTATGGGAAAAATATTTCAGAATCTGATACTTTTTCTTTAAGAAAAATGTCTCGGAATCAGAGGCTTTTTCTATATGAAAAATGTTTCAGAATCGACAATTTCCTATAGGCAAAATGTCTGAGAATCTGAGACTAGTTCTATAGGAAAATGTCTATGAATTTGAGATTTTTTCTATAGGAAAGTGTTTAAGCATCTGAGACTTTTTCTAGAGGAAAAATGTCTCAGAATCTAGGAAATTTTCTGTAGAAAAAATGTGTGAGAATCTGAGACATTTTCTATAGGAAAAATGTCGAAGAACCTGAGACGTTTTCTATAGAATCTGAATATATAGGAAAAGTTATTGTAATAAACGATTTTAATTGAATTTATCAAACAGAATGAAAAATTTTATTTCATAAAATTTTCTATTGAACACAAAATAATCAAAGTTAACTCAACACAAAATATTTATACAAAATTTACTACAGTATATACAACACCCCCACTCAAACATATATTATTTAAAATTTAATCCCATATTAACTGAACAATAATTATGTTTGTCTAAAGGAACTGCTTTTGTTAAATTATCAGCCACCATCTTTGCTGTTCCAACACCAAAAAATTGAACAATATTCATTTCCTTTTTTTCTTTAATAAAATGATGACGAACGTCAATGTGTTTAGATCTTGCAAAATACTTATTACTTGAAGCTATGTGCAATGCACTTTGGTTGTCGCAGCAAATCTTTGTTGGATAGTTGCAATTTAAATTATTTAATTCTTCTTCTAGACCACGTAACCACAATACTTCTTGTGTTGCCGCTGCTAATGCCATATACTCGGCTTCAGTAGTAGATAATGCTATAGTTGGTTGATGTTTTGTAGCCCAGGATATAGCCCCTCCTTGTAGTAAACAAACGTATCCTGTAACTGATCTCCTGGTATCGATATCGCTTCCCCAATCTGAATCAGAATACATTATCATAGCAGAGTTTCCATTTCGTCTGAATTGAAGTTTTATGTTAATAGATCCTTTTAGATACCTGAGCACTCTTTTCACAGCTGACCAGTGAGGTTTTCCAGGATTGTTATTAAACTTACTTAATCTGCTTACCGCGAAACAAATGTCAGGTCTAGTTACCTGAGCAGCAAACATTAGACTACCAATTGCTTGTTGATAAGGTATGTTGATCATTTCCCTTTTATCTTCTTCACTACTAGGACACATATCTGCAGTTAGTTTGACATTAGGATCAAAAGGTGTTGAAATTGGGTTGCAGTCTGTCATATTAAATCTGTTCAAAATATCACTTATGTAGGATTCTTGATCAAGTGATATACATTCTTCATCACGGGTAATACGTATTCCCAAACACTGTGTAGCTTCCCCTAAAATCTTCATTTTGAAATTTTTCATTAAATTAGATTTCAAGATTTCTAAAAAATCAATTTCATTAGTGAAAAGCATGATGTCATCTACATATATAGCAACAAAAGTCATCTTATCCCCACTTCGATGAAAATATACACACGAATCGACTTTAGATTTTGTTAACCCAAAAGTTTGCAAAGATTTATCCAACTTCTTGTTCCACACTAAACTAGCTTGTTTTAATCCATAAACTGCCTTCTTAAGTTTTAAAACTTCACCAGGCTTACCAATTATTATTCCTTCAGGCTGATCAATATAAATATCTTCATCGAGTTCTCCTTGCAAAAATGCGGTTATTGCGTCCATTTGTTCAATCTTGAGATCATATTTAATCGCCAATGCCATCAGATATCTTATCGATGAATAACGTACCACCGGTGAATAAGTTTCAAAATAATCTTTTCCTGCCTTTTGTGTAAATCCCCGCACAACAAGTCTTGCTTTGTATCTTATTTTATTTTGTGGTTCCTTTTTAATTTTAAATATCCATTTAGTTTTTATAATATTTATATTATCAGGTCTAGAGACAGATTTCCAAGTTTCATTTTCTATAAGTGAATTAATTTCTGAATCCATTGCTTCTTGCCATTTATCTCTGTCATCGCCGGATAAAGCAGCTTTGACACTTGTAGGTTCATTTGTACGGCCTAAACTTTCAGCACAATATACTACCTTTTTCTGATTAGCTATTCTCTCACTTCTACGTAAAACTTGAACATTTTCATTTGCTGGCGATGTTTCTTCATTCTCATATTCTTGGATTTGAATACTAGGAGTTTCTTCTACACTATCAATTTCGTGACTATCCCAACCTTCAAAATCACTAAGTACAGTCGATGAACAGGATTCATAATCTCCCCCCACTAGCTACGGCTTCTTCCTCCGCTAAAACATCATTATTATCTACATCGCCCTCAATATTCACATCACTAGCTTGATTGTCGACCATATTACCATCCTCACCCACAGTATTAGCTTCATCCCCCACTTCAGCTGAATTTTCTTTTAATAAAACCACAGAGTAGTAGTTATCAGTAGATTTGTTGCAAGAACCATTATCTGAATTTTTATAAGGGAATATATTTTCTAAAAATTTGACATCTCGTCTAATGATAATATTCTTCTTTTGTGGACTATATAAACGAAATCCTTTTGTATTCTCGGAATATCCCACAAAAACGCATTTCTCAGATTTCGAATCTAATTTTTGCCTCTTTTGTTTTGGAATATGCGCCATTGCTGTACACCCAAAAACTTTAAAATAACAAACATTTGGTTTCTTACCCGTCCACATTTCTTCAGGAGTTGTTAACAAATTCTTGTGTGGTGATCGATTAATAATGTAACTTGCACTGTTTACAGCTTCTGCCCATAAAAACTTCGGCAAATTCGCCCCAATAAGCATTGCACGGGCTTTTTCCATCAAATTTCGGTTCATTCTTTCAGCTAGCCCATTTTGCTCGGGCGTATATGGAGAAGTAGTCTGATGATGAATGCCACACCTTTTCAGTTCTACTGACATGGACTTATTGACGTACTCACCACCATTGTCTGTTCGCAAAATTTTTATTTTAGTGCCTTGTTGATTTTCTGCTTTGGCTTTAAACTCTTTAAAACAATCTACAACCATGTCTTTACTTTTTAGAAAATAAACAGAAACTTTCCTCGTAAAGTCATCGATGAATGTAACGAAATATAAACTGTTTCCAATAGACTTTACCTCCATCGGACCACAGACGTCAGAGTGAATTATTTCTAAAACTTTAGTAGCTCTTGTACCAAATGATGGAAAACTTTCTCTACATTGTTTACCTTCTGCACAAGCCAAGCATTCTAAATTACCAGAAGATTTAAAAGAAACTCCTTCGACACATTTAGAGAGTCTGTTCATGTTGCTAGTTCCCAAGTGTCCGTATCTCAAGTGCCATAGCTTAAAATCTTCACTTTTTGACACAAATGCATAACTTGAACTCGAATTGTTTATTTTATATAAGCCATTGTGCATTCTTGCTGTTGCGATAATTTCATCATTTGTATTGACTACGGAGCAACCTTCGTGACTAAAAATAACTTTTAGATTTTTAGAACTCATTACCTTAACTGATAGAAGGTTAACACTTAAATCTGGCACCAATAAAACGTTTCCAACATCTACTTCTTTTGCACCAGTAGGAGTATTGACTTTCAATGTTGTGTTACCTTTTCCTACAACTTTTAGAACTCGATTATTAGCTGTAACAATTTCACCTTTATAGGGCTTAACATTCCTAAGAAGATCCTTACAATAAGTCATGTGATCAGTGGCTCCACTGTCCACAATCCATTCTTCATTCTTTAAATGAGTTGAAAAGTTCACATGACGCACCATAAACCCAGCTCTTCCTTCTGTTTCTTTTTTTGTAGGACAATATTTGGCTATATGTCCCAAACCATCGCAGTTAAAACATCTTAACTTGCCTTTTTTATTAACAGTTCTTTTATCACGATTTACAAGAGCTGAATTTGAAGGACTGTATTCGTCTGCAACATCTTGCAGAAGTTTCATTTTAATACCATCAGCTGAAATAATTTTTCCACTTGCACCGAAGCTCATTATCATCGGCTTGTATTCACTAGGCAATCCTTTTAGCAGTAAACAGCCTACCCACTCATCATTTACGACAAACCCAATGTCATTTAACTTTTGGGCAGTTGACACAACTTGACTCACATAATCTTCCACTGAAGAGCATTCAACTAGCTGCACAGAACATAATTTTTGCAGCAATCCAATTCTTCTATCAAGGCCAGAATCTTGATACAGATCTTTTAATGTTTTCCAAACCTCCTTTGCCGATTTTGCATCCTTAACGTGAACATACAAATTTTTGTCAATTGACAAAATAATTCTGCACCTAGCCACGTTGTCCTTATTAGCATCAACTTGAGCATCTTCTAACGGCTCTACGCAGCACCAATAACCATCCAGTTCCAACTGGGTTTTCATACCAAAACTCCAAGATGCATAATTTTCGGAGCCTAACAATTTTTCTAATTGATGAAAACTTGATGATGCACTCACATTTAACATCGTATCAATAACGTATAATAAACAATTTAAACAAACGAATTACCACGCGCGAAAGTTATGGAGGGCCCATAACCTATTGTAATAAACGATTTTAATTGAATTTATCAAACAGAATGAAAAATTTTATTTCATAAAATTTTCTATTGAACACAAAATAATCAAAGTTAACTCAACACAAAATATTTATACAAAATTTACTACAGTATATACAACAAAAGTGTCTCAGAATTAGGAAATTTTTCTGTAGGAAAAATGTCTAAGAATCTGAGACTTTTTTATAGGAAAAATGTCCAAGAATCTTAGACATTTTTGTATAGGAAAATTTTCTCAGAATCTGAGAGTGTTTCTTTAGGAAAAACGTTTTAGAATCTAAAATTTTTTTGTATACTGTTTTCTTTTTAAAAAGGTCTCAGAATCTGAATTATTTTTCTTATAGAATATAAAACTTTTTGTGTATATTGTTTCAGAATCTGAAAAAATGTGCGAGACTAGAAATATTTCAGATTCTGGGAAAATATCTTGCAATCGGAGCCTTTTCTTTTGGAAAAGTATTTTATGAATATGTTTATAAAATCATTTTCTAAAGTGACTTTTTCCCAAAAAACGTTTTCCATTGGAAATATTATTAAGAGTCTTTGACTTAAAAAAAAAAACAGATTCTGATAATTTTCTTTGTAAAACTGTATCAGCATCTGATACAATTCACACTTTAAAATTCACACTCTCAATAAATTTTGAAATATAAAAAAATTGTATATATTTTGTTCCCAACAGTTTTAAACTTACACAAAAATGAAGAATCTGACTGTGGTACATTTAGTTCAAGGAAGAGATCGAGAAAAATTCTAAAACATGTGCTGTTATGTAAATTTTTTGTAAAAAAAAAAATTTTAAAAAATTTTGGGCCCCCACCGAAATTAAATCCTGGATACGCCCCTGTACCTGATACTTTTTTTCAGAAGCTGAAAAATTTTCTTTCTGAGACCTGCATTAGAAAAATTTGCAGTATGATTATTTGTTTCTATAGAAAATATTTATGTCTTTGGACAAGATTATTTTTAAATCGATAAATTGATATACAATCTGTGTAAGGAATAACTCTAAAATGAATGTGGTTTTCTTTAAGAAACCAGAATTTTTAAATTTTTTAAATTTTTTTTAATAATTTTTTGGGGTAAATTTCCTTATAATTTCATTTCTCTAAAACAGTTACATTCAGTTTCAGAGACATAATTGATACATTTTTCTGAATCAGTTTCATTGTGTTTTAGAGGCAAAGCGTTAAGAACCAATTGTAAAAATGAACTGAGTTGAATTAGAATAAATGATGAATTTTATTATTAAAACAGATAAAGCTTTCTGAAATAACATATTCCCTTAAAAATACTTTTTAAAGACTTCGAAATATTTGGGCCGTTTTTATATAAAAACTGTGTAACAAAACTAAATTTTTTTTCTCGAAACTTATTTTTTGTTTGTTTTAAAGGTATTTAATAAGATTTTTATGGTGTTAATAAACATTATAAATAGTGTAATCGCATTCATAAGGTTTTTATATATTTTTTGGACAAAAAATTTGGGTTTTTAGTTTTTGCGGGAATTCCCGGGATCCCGCGAAATTTAAAAATGAATCCCGCTTTCCCGGGAAATGAAAAAGTCCGGGAAAAGAAAAACTCTAGTTATAATACCATATTGGAATGTAATAATTTTTGAAATGAAATGTAGTGTGTATGCAAAAAAAAAATAAATTTCTAAAGAATGATAAATAAAATTCATTCATTCCTTCTTTTTCATTCATTCATATCATGATAATTTTATCACGATATTTTGCTTATAACTTTTCATTTCATGATAAACGATAAGAATTCTTCGTTTCGTGAAAAAGAAAAGAAGTTTTTTTCTTTTAACTTCAATTCAGAGCCGAGTCACAATTGGCACCACATTCGGTAACCACAAAATGTTTTCATACATTTTGTATGAAAAGCAAAAAATCGCTTTGTAGTCGACCACACTGCCGCCAGAATAGATTCTATTCTATTTTTGTAGTGCTCTCTCACCACCCTCTCATTTTTCTCAAATTTGTATCAAGTAGCGTTGCCATATGTTTAACAAAATATGCTAATTTTTCCAATTGGAGTTAATATATTGTGTGTGTGTTGCACACAAAAAACATTGTATACCTGCTTTTATAGGAGAACATAAGAAAAAAATAGACGTGTGACTGATATAAGCGTCTTTTTCTTTATAAAATGTGTCCGGTCGTCTGTCGCTTAATTTTAATGTGTCGCTCTCTCTTTTGCAGTGGTTCGTCGTCGGTGGTGCCAATTGTGACTGGGCTCTCACCGTCTGAAAAAGAAGAAAAAACAAAACAAACCACATTTCGAGTCTTAATCGAGATCGCGTCGGAGAAGCATCTATTCGTCGCTGAAATTATTTTATAAATTTAGAAACGTGTTTGTGTTTGTCGGTCGCTAGTATTGGTTATTTCTCCGCGAGTACCGTTAGACAACGGTGTCTAACCATACTCAAACACACGCACGTGTTAAGGAAGCGTCGTTTCACTCTTCCATTGTGAGGGCAATGGTCGTATTGTGTCCGGAGTTTCCCACGTGTTAAAACCCCACAAAAACTTTACACTCAGAAAATTATTGCAGTTACTACATGACGGTTGTTTGTGTAGTAAGTAGTAGCTGTTGTTTTTAACTACAATTTCGGTCGTTTTTGTGTGAAAAAATCTCAAACAACTTTTTTTGTAGTAGTTTCAAAAAATAAATACAAAAAATATACTACACTGTAGTAATAGTTGATTTATGTAGTTGTTTTTAGTTTTTTTTCTAAAAACTCGTTTTTTTCTAGAAATTTTTATTGCAAACGAATGTGTCGAACGAGTTGGTCGTGCGGGATGCGGAAGGAATTATTTTTATACCAAATAAATAATATCTAAATAAATTAAATTACAATTTATTGAATTTAATTATAACAAAATATATGTTTTTGGAAAAATATTCTTGAGCGAAAGAAAATAAGTGGATAAAATAGAGAAAACAAGTGTGTATAATATAGCGCTCACATAAGCGTGTGTAAAAACCAATCGGAAAAAAACAAAATACAATGTATGCAGTGTCTTGTTTTCTTATGAGCGTGCCATCTTTCTTTTCTTTGTATACACAACAGAACAAGTACATACTTTTTTGAAACATTGCAAATTAATTCTTTTTTTTATAAATCAATTTTGCCAAAGCATTTCGTTTTTTTTTATTCCAGACAAATTTTGATCAGTAGCGGTGAAAATTTGAAATGAACTATTAAAAAAACAAAGGTAAATACAATCAATTTATTTCGTTTAACATTTTATTAATATAATTTTTTTCTTCTATAATTCCAGATAAATACACCAAAAAATTTTAATTCCATGTCGAAATTCTATACAACCAACTGAAATGTATTGCTTTTTAAATAAATAAAAATCAATCACTTAAACGTTTAAAAAAATTTTTAAATAAAATTTCAGGCAAGTGTATAAAAACAACTGTATACCGTCTTTTGTAGTAGTTTTTACTACATTTTGTAGTTGAAAATCAATAGTTAAAAACAACAACATATTCAGTTGTTTTTACCGTAATATGTAGTGGACGCCTTTTCAACAACAAAATGTAGTCAAAACAACTGTCTTTTGTAGTAGATTTTACCGACATACTTTTTTGAGTGTATCCCCACAAAGGTGGCACATAGACTTTGTGTCTCGGTCACCTTTTTATTCGTCCATTCGTGAAGAAGAAGAAGAAGAAACCACATTTTTTTTTTCATGAAATGATAAACAGTTTTTTTTTTCTCAACTGAAACGAAATGAAACTGAACAAAATACATTGTGTTCAATTTCATGACAAAGAAAAATAAAACAAAATACAAATAATCTTGTTCATGAATATGAAAACAAAAAGAGCTTCATTTACATACACTGGAAAAAAGTAATAAAAATTTAATTTTACTTTATGATCAAATTGAAATTATGTTGAAGATTAAAAATAGCAAATATGGTAGTCAAGCTTTTTTTTTATTTGGCGCGGGTAGTGATAAAATTTCCGCGGATTCTAAATAAAATGCGTTTTTTTCACAATAATTTAGCAAATATGGGAAAATTGTTTATTGTACGGAACGAAGCGTAAAATGTAAATTCTGTAACTTTTGAGAAATCGGATATATGCAGATATCTTGTATTATAGAAATATGTAATGTCCCAAATTTGTCATTTCACCTCGATGAAAAGAGGTTAAAGATGCCGCCCTATTTCTCTAAAAATTTACAGAATTTATGTTTTACACTTGGTATAATACAATACAGAAATTTTTTTTTTCCATATTTGCTAAATTATCATAGGAAAACACATTTTCTTTGAAATCCGCGGAAATTATATCACTACCCACGCCAAATTAAAAAAAGCTAGATTACCATATTTGTTAGTTTTTATCTATAACATGTATTTAATAACATTAGAAAGTAAAATTTATTTTTTTTATTTTTTTGCCAAAAAATTTTGAACATTTTCAAATTTTGGCTTTAAAACATTTTCAAATTTTGGCTTTAAAAACCATGCAATGGTCTGGGGCATGTATGCGTAAAATGATTATTTTTTATCCGATTTGATTTTTTTAAGCTTTTTGGAAAGGTAATTTATTACCATTTTCATATTATTTAACAAAAAATTTAACAAAAAATACCATATACCAATATCTTTTAAAAAACTAGAAAAAATGGGTTTTTTCATCACATAAGAGTGTCTCAAAACTTCAATCCATTTTCGGCACGGGTTATTTTTATCCGATTGTCCCCAAATTTTGGCTCGCTAATTTTTAGGTACTAAACTACAATTTAGGACCCTACCAGGTATTAAAAAGTGATTTTGAAAAATTACCTTAGTCGTAAGGACACCTTTACTGGGCATACAAAAAAACATATAAAGTATGTGGACCAGTTTGCTCCACGGAAATTGCGTTTTCCAGCGAATTTTCATTTTCCAGCACCCTCAATATTCCCTGTGTCCCATCTTCATTGGCATACAACATAAAAATTTGCATGGTCAGTCTCCCACAGGCCTGCCAAACCTTGCTATCGCTGTTCCGTGACCACAGCAACTACGAAAGCAATCACCCCAAATGTCCAGTCGGGATTTAAGGAGAATTCCCCCAATGGTGAATTCCAGGTGGATGGTCAAATAAAAATATTTGTCGCCATGTTTTTCAATTTTATGTTACCCCCTAATGTACACAAGAAAACCATTTGGTGCTGCCAGCCTTTTTCTTTTTTTTTTACCCCTCTTAATAAAATCGGCAAATCAAAACCTGGGACACAGTATATACAGTAGCGAAACTCCTAATGGTGAATTTTCCCCCTTTTTTATTCACCTCAATTTGCTCACACGTATAGGAAATGTGTGAATTCAACAAATTTGTCAGAAATTTGAATTTTAAAGACAGTTGTCTTTTTTATTAATTTTTATTGTGAATATTTTTTTGTTTTCTTATTTAAAACTTTTTACTAAAGACTAACAAGACCTCCGACTCTACATAACCTCACAAAATAAATTCACACATACAGGTACTGTGTATTTCAACATACTCGTGAAGGTGTGGTGAAATAAATAAATATGATATTTGAATTGAAAATATAAACAAAAAGTTGTTTATTTTATTTTTTTACAAATCTTGTAATTTTTGGAAGATTTTTGTGTTTTTTTTGCACAAAAAACTTGTTTAGTACATATATAAAAATAAAATATGATGTTTAATTGATAATTTGTATTATTTAAGCTTGTTATCATAAAAATCCCATTGGTTTTTGCTGTTGAAAAGAGGGAATACAAAATTGTGCATGGAATATTTAAAAATTAGCATAATTAAGGTATTTGAATATTGCTTTTAATTTGTTTTGTGTTGGGAATAGCTGTTTTTTTGTATATTTCAGTTAAAAGTATGTTTCCGTGATGTGCAGAAACATTTAACTTATTTTCGTTTGCTGCAGACCAATGGAGCATTAGGAGTTGTGTTGAGTACTACCAATCATTAAAATGAAAGCCCTCGTTCCAACATACTACAAATGCAATGACCACAGGAAGTCAGTTTAAGTGGTATTGTTGCAACATTTGTTCGTTGTACCGGATTTTTGGGAAGCGATATTCGCAATAATTTGGGAAAACCGGTGCCCAAATGATTTTAATCTATACTGATTAAAATTCCAAAGCTATTTTGTGACAAAGAATCTGAAATTTACTTATATTTATGTTGAGGATGCTTGAATAATAAATTTTGTTTTTACAACGAATATGGCCTTTTTAAAGAAATTTTTTGTAAGCAAAGAAAATTCAATAAATTCTTTAAAAAAATTCAAAAATGTTAAAAAATTGTTCCTATAAAAAAACTCCCAAATATAATCCCCTTTTTTTAAGGAAAATCTCTCACAATGTGAGACTTTTTCTTTAAGAAAAATGTCTCAGAATCTGAACCTTTTTTTATAGAAAAAATTTCAGATTCTGAGATATTTTTTTATAAAAAAAATCTCAGATTCTGAGATAGTTTTCTTATAGAAAAAATCTCAGATTCTGAAATATTTTTCTTATAGAAAAAATCTCAGATTCTGAGGTATTTTACTTATAGAAAAAGTATCAGATTCTGAGATATTTTTCTTATAGAAAAAGTCTCAGATTCTGAGATATTTTTCTTATAGAAACATTTTTAGATTCTGAGATATTTTTTTTTTTTAAAATTTAGATTCTGAGATATTTTTCTTATAGAAAGTCTCAGATTTTGAGATATTTTTCTTATAGAACGTCTCAGATTTTGAGATATTTTTCTTATAGAAAAAGTCTCAGTTTATGAGATATTTTTCATACAAAAAAAGTCTCGGATCCTGAGATATTTTTCTTGTAGAAAGTCTCAGATTCTGAGATATTTTTCTTATAGAAAAAGTCTCAGATTCTGAGATGTTTTTCTTATAGAAAAAGTCTCAGTTTATGACATATTTTTCATACAGAAAAAGTCTCAGATTCCGATATATTTTTCTAAAAGCAAAAGTCTCAGATTCTAAGATATTTTTCTTTTAGAAAGTCTCAGATTCTGAGACACTTTTTCTATAGAAAAAGTCTCAGATTTTGAGACACTTTTTCTATAGAAAAAGTCTCAGATTCTGAGACACTTTTTCTATAGAAAAAGTCTCAGATTCTGAGACACTTTTTCTATAGAAAAAGTCTCAGATTCTGAGACACTTTTTCTATAGAAAAAGTCTCAGATTCTGAGACACTTTTTCTATAGAAAAAGTCTCAGATTCTGAGACACTTTTTCTATAGAAAAAGTCTCAGATTCTGAGACACTTTTTCTATAGAAAAAGTCTCAGATTCTGAGACACTTTTTCTATAGAAAAAGTCTCAGATTCTGAGACACTTTTTCTATAGAAAAAGTCTCAGATTCTGAGACACTTTTTCTATAGAAAAAGTCTCAGATTCTGAGACACTTTTTCTATAGAAAAAGTCTCAGATTCTGAGACACTTTTCGTATAGAAAAATTCTTAATATCGAAGACATTTTTCTTACAAAAAATCCCAGATACTGAGACATTTTTCTCAGGGAAAAAGTTTCAGATTCTCAGACATTTTTCTTATAGAAAAAGTCTTAGATTTTGAGAAATTTTTCCAAAGTAAAAGTCTCAGATTACGAGACATATTTCTAATTGATTTAGAAAAAAATAACTTCCTAAGGAAACCGTTTCAGATTGTCAGGACTTTTTTTCTATTGAATGACACCACATTCAAAGGACTTTTGATAAAAAAAAAAACTCATTAAACTTATAGAAACAAATACTATAAATTCAAGGAGTTTTTTTTGAGAAATAGTCCTTTGAATCTAAAACTTTCTTTAGAAAAAAAGATCTGTATCCAAGACTTTTTGTACAGGAACAATTTTATAGTAATCGAAACTCTTCCTAATGGACGACAAGCCACATAAGCTCATACTTTATTGATAGTAAAGTGTTATATCGCATTACATGTATTCGTTTAATTATTTTTAGTTTTTTTCCGAATTTAATTTAATTTAATTTATTTATTTCATCGGCATTTCTATGCTACAAGATAAATCTTATAATTACAGCATAGAACTTAAGGCGTATAAAAAGGTTAATTTGTTTAATAAGTTTCATACCTATATAAAAAAAACATTATAAAAAAAAATAACATAATTGAACAATTTTTAAAGATAATATACATACATTATTCAAAAGAAAAAAAAATAAATTATATAAAACAAGATTAATTGTATAAATAAAATTAAAAATTAAAAAATTTTAAAAAATTTATAAAAAACAAAAAAATAAAGATAAACAGATTAAAATTGAATCATGATAAAATTATGTTTATTTCATTTTTGAATTCCAAAGCGTTACTCTTGCGCTGAATATAGTGTGGTAGTTCGTTCCAAAGACGTATGGCATAAACAAAGAACTGCCATTCAGATACCAACGTTTTGTATCTTATAGGAATAATCATTTTTCCCCTATTTGATCTCGCAAAAACCAGTTGTTCATAAAGGTAATTGGGTGTTTTCTCAAAAATTATCTTATGTAAAAATAAAAGGATTCTTTGCACAAGAAGATTATCAAATGTCATCCCATACAGCTTTGTGGAAAAAGATGATGTGCTATTAAATCTCCTTAATCCAAAAACATATCTAATAACGTTTTTATATAAAACATTCAATTTACGTTTGCTCTCAGAGTCACAGCTAGTGAAAATTTCACATCCATAAAGCAAAACTGGCATTAAATAGGCTTTTACAAGAAGTATTCTTGTATTTAGTGGCGTAAAATACTGAGTAGCCCATAGAGTACGTAACATCCCGTAAGTCCTTCCAATGATACTGTTTATATGTGTACACCAAGTTAAGGTATTGTTAAATATTATACCAAGATTTTTGGCAGATGATACTTTATCGATTTTTCGGTTGTTAAGTTGAATATCAAAATCACGATTAATCTTTAGAGAAAAAAATTTTTAATGAAAATAAACAAATAAAATATTGACATTTGTCGTTATAAATGGTGAAATAGTTGTGGTAAATATCAAAAACGAATACAGAGTTGATATTAAAATCTATTATTTTTATAATTAAATTTGTCTTTTCTTTAATTTTTTGCAAATATGCATTTATGTGGGTACTAACAATTGTGTTTAATGTATTTTTATGCTTTCCCACTTTTTGTTACGAAAAAATTCCAAAACAAAAAAAATATTGATAAAGAAAAGTAACTCTGTGTATGTTGAATTTATTTTTGGTCGGTGGTGAAAAAAGTTAGGTGCACCAATACTAAAGAGGACCTAACTCAAATACATTCAAAGAGTTAGGTCTTCTGACAGCAAAACAAAATGAGTTGGAAGTCTTGTTAGTCTTTGCTTTTTACTATTGTTATAAAATTAAAAAAAGCAAATAACCAAAATAAGAATTTAGAAATGCTGAACATTAGAACCCATGTGGCTATCAAAAATGGTGCAAATTTGGTGGAGAAAACGGAAATAATTCAAAGAATTTTTAATAGGAGGAGAGCTCCGAATAAGCTGACTTTTTTTTACCTGGTTGATCCTTTTTCTACTTTTGTTAAATAAAGTAAATGCATTAAATCGTTGGCTTAGTCGGAAAACCTGTCAAGTCCATTTTTAATTCTTAATTTTAGGAGCGACAAAAAACTTTCTAACTTTTTTTTAGGTTGACTTTTTTTAAGTTTATAAACGTATTTTTTTTCTTTAGATCACCATATTTAAATTTCTATTTATTATTTTTTTTTTTCAAATGATGTATTTTGAGTTACACAATGCATACTAAATTGAAATCTCAATGTTTATAAAAATGGACTTGACAGATTTGCCGACTAAGGCAACGAAATGTGTTTTTAATAAAAATAAATAATGCAATATTTTTTTTATTAGTTGATTTTTTAATGATTCAAGAAAAAATTTCCCAGTTATATAGTTACGAAAATTCCCAGTTAATTGGAAATAAATTTAAAATAACTGAGTTAATTATAAATAACTATGAGTTTCGTTAATTAAAACCGAAATTCTCAGTTACCCTGTACACAATAATTTTATTTAATTGTCAAAAAATTAAAAACACACGAAGTTCGTTTGTTTAAAAATGAACAAAAGAAACGCAAATCTTAATATTGATCCATGGTAAGTTTTTAAATAAATATTTGAATGTTTCTTTTGCTCAAAACTAATAAAAATATATATTTTCAGGTCTAAAAGGAAGAAGTACATATCTATTTGCAAGAAGACAACTCATACGAAGAAAAGGACAACTGAAAGAAGACATGCTAGCTAAATCTACATATATTTTTAAAAAAATTAATTTAATGTAATCATAGCATCATTTTTTATATTGCATTAAATAATTAGTGCTTAATTTAACAAAGATCTTTTACTTCAAATAATTATAAAAAAAAAGTTTCCATTAGCAATTTTTACCAGTTATTTCCTACTATTTTTCAAAATAGTCTCACTTTTAACTATTAATTTTTTGCCAGTAACTGCCTGTTCAGTTAAATTTAAAATTCGATAGAAAGTTAGTTATAAATAACTGCATCAAAACAACTGGGGCTCAGTTAGGTGTATTTTAACTGGGACTTAGTTGAAAAATTAGTAGCCAGTAACTGGGAAATTTTTTGGGTGCAGATATTTTTTTTAAAGATGGTTAGAAATTCTGAGACTTTTTTCTTAAAGAAAGTCTCAGATTCACACATTTTTCTTATAGAAAAGTATCAGATTCTGGGACATTTTTCCTATAGAAAAAGTCTCAGATTCTGGGACATTTTTCCTATAGAAAAATTCTCAGATTCTGAGACATTTTTCCTATAGAAAAAATCTCAGATTCTGACACATTTTTCCTATAGAAAAAGTCTCAGATTCTGAGATATTTTTTCCTATAGAAAAAGTTTCTGATTCTATAGAAAAAGTCTCGATTCTGTGACATATTTTCTATAGAAAAAGTCTCAGATTGGCTCTAAGAGCCGAGTCACAATTGGCACCACATTCGGTAACCACAAAATGTTTTCATACATTTTGTATGAAAAACAAAAAATCGCTTTGTGGTCGACCACGCTGCCGCCAGAATAGATTCTATTCTATTTTTGTAGTTCTCTCTCACCACCCTCTCATGTTTTTCAAATTTCTCTCAAGTAGCGTTGCCATATGTTCAACAAAATATGCCTTTTTTTCCAATTGGAGTTGATATATTGTGTGTGTGTGTTGCAAACAAGAAACATTATATACACTCAACCAAAAATCATTGTATTCCCAAAGAAAATCGTTGTAAATTCAACAGAAATCATTGTTGATTTTGACCCTACAAATATTTATGTTGATTTCAATAAAAATTGTTGTCAGTTTTTGTAAAAGTTGATCAACTCGTTTTTTTGTTAATCAACTCGTATTTTATGTAAATTCAACTCATATTTTTGTTAATATAAGAAATTTTATTATTAAAAAAAGCTTGTTGTTATTTGTAAATATTCTTTTATTAAGTATAAATCACAATATTTTTTTATTTCCGGCTTTTTAAGCTGCAATATTTGAAGATTTTCACAAAGATTTTCTCACACACTTCGTTTATTTATGTTATGCACCCATTAGCCATTCTCTAGTTATCTGATGATACCAAAACAAAATCCTAAAAAAACAAGTAGAAAAGGTAAATTCGACTTGGCCGAATCTATGAATACCCACCACAATGCCCTTTTTAAGTTATAGTAAATTTTCTAGAGTGAACAAATAACATTTTTGATTAGAAATATTTTATTTTGTTTAAAAAAACTAACTAACTAATTTTTGAAAAAAAAAAATTATTTACTAAATTTTTTTTTGAGTGTATAATTTTTTTTGAGTGTAAAATTTTTTTCGAGTGTATTTTTTTTTCTTTTAGTGTAAAAATATTTTTGAGTGAAAAAAAATGCGTTGTAAAATATTTTTGTGACTTACCAATGTTTTTAAAACCTGTAACGAGGTTTCAACACATTTAAGGTGAGACGAATCTGAAATTTACGGTTTTGCTAATAACTTTTGAACTACTGGACCGGTTTGGTTGAAATTTAAAACCAGCCGGACCAGAGGAACGGCAAATATATATGCCACACTTCAGCACCCTCAGAATTGCCGTTCGAAAGTTACCGTGTGCTTTATCTCGTAAATTCCAGAAAAACCCTTGCCGAAATTCACTCATTTGCTTATAACTTTTGGACCATTGGACCGATTTCGCTGGATTGCAATACCAACCTGACCAGGTAAATGCCCAACATATATGCCAAACTTTAGGAGCATCCGTAAAGTCTTTCAAAAGTTAGCGTGTTTTCAACAGACAGACAGACGGACAGACGGACGGACGGACGGACATCGCTAGATCGTCTTAAAATCGATCGAGAATCATGAATATATATACTTTATGGGGTGCTAGACCAATATTTCGAGGTGTTACAAACGGAATGACAAACTTATATATACCCTCTATCACTAGAGTGGAGGGTATAAAAACAAAAAACGTTTTAATATAGTATGAATACATAAAGTAATCAATGTATTTTATTACTTACCAAATATTTACAGATCAGATCCTATTTTTATTTATTTTTCTAATATTAAATAATTTTATAAGAAACAAACACATTAAATAATTTTATAAGAGACAAACACATTGCTACACGCAAAAAAAAATCTGTGTAAGATTGAGCAATCCTACTTGGTAAAACTTTTTTCATACCAAAAAAAATTTTTTAACAAATTTTTGCTAATATTATGCTTGTCGATGTTAAAGTAACATAATTCATTTTTTATGTAAAATAACCAAGTAGCTTGCTCAATAACGCAAATTACCTGCACAAAAATTTATCGAAAGAAAACAACAAAAAAACAAAACAAATACAGACCGCCATTTTCATTTTGTTTTTTTGTGTGCGTGCGTTGTTCGTTTATTTTTTCTGTTATAAAAACGTAAAAAGGAAATTGATACATAAAATAAAAATAAATTAATACATAAATAAAAATAAATAATTAGTTTTCTAAAAGATAAATAAATGTATGATAAAAGAATGTTAAAGTTAATTTTGCTTTCATCACTTAAAACATTATTCAATAAGAAAAACCAATGGAGTCCCAGACGTATGTTTCGATGAATAACAAATGGAATGATAAAGTGAGTATACCCGCATTCCGAAGACACCAATAAGGTTTAATAGATTTTTAGTTAAGAATTAGTGTTTGGTAATAGTTTTATATTTTTACAGGGTACTGCTAAATAAATTTTTGAAGCTATGGAGAATCCTTCACTACAATAAAGAGCGTGAACACCAATCCTGCCTTTAGTTATTAAAATTAAACATAAAAACCCAAAGCCAAGGGAGTCCATACCTGTTTTGATGAGTTACAAATGGAATGACAAAGTAAGTGTTCCTCCTTACCAAGAGACCAATGGGGTTAACCAATTTTTTAAATTAAAAATTTATGTTTTGTAATAATTTTCTATTTTTACAGGATGCTTTTAAATAAATTCGTGAAGCTATAGCGGATCCTTTACTTCAAGAAGAAGCGTAGGCAGCAGTCACTCGAGAAAATTGTACAAAAAGGGTCAGTTGGTCGGTGGTAAATTAAATCCTACACAACATTTATTATATTAATATGGATTTATTCTGTGAAAATTTTAAATTCAACAAATATACAAATTTTTACAAAAATTTATTGAAAATTTATTTTAGCATAAATGTGGTAATTTTTAGCATTATTTTTAGTCAGCTTTTCAAATAATTTTGGTATATTTCACCATATTTCTTTTGGTATATTTTACCAAGTTTTTGCTTAAATAGCGTTAGCAATTTCTTCAAAATTTTTTACATAAGTGTTATGGCTAAATTACGAAAACTACTTCGTCGGTTGTAGTTTTAGCATATTTTTGGTAAAATTATGCCAGATTTTTGCTCACTCCGACACAAGTTTTTTTTTGCGTGTACCAACTCACTCGTTCACTCGTTGTTATAAAAAAAAAAACGAACGAACAGGGTTGTTTTTTCGTTTTTGTTTTATCTATTGAATTCTGTAGAAGCCATTGTAACAATTGAATCAACTATACTGATAATTCAACGATATCAACATTATTTTTTGTTGAATACGGCATTATTCTGTAAAACTTGATCTACAATGGGTTTACTAATTTTTCTACTAAGATATTTCTATGAGTGTACCTGCTTTTAAAGGACAACTAAAGAAAAAAATAAATGTGTAACTGATATGAGCGTCATTTTCTTCATAAAATGTGTCCGGTCGTCTGTCGTTTAACTTTAATGTGTCGCTCTCTCTTTTGATGTGGTTCGTCGTCGGTGGTGCAAATTGTGACTGGGCTCTTATGCACTTTATTTAATACGAGAAATTAATATAAAATGGTTGTTTGATGCATAATAATGCTCATTTTATTAAATTTGTTAAGCGAACACCAAAATTACTATTACATCCTGTATCGAAATTTACCAATACAAATAAAACAAAATGTGATAATATTAGTGACAGAATGACTCAAATAAACCTAAAAAAAGAGTTTCGCTACTGTATATACTGTGCCTGGGATATTTCAGTCTTTCCCTACAAAAGCATCCTCAACATGGATACCAAAGTAATGAAGGTAAGAAATCGAAAATGTGGAATATGTTGAAAAAATCGAAAGCAAAAGATTCGACCATGACCAAAAATATTGGTAAATATTGCACTTAACACTTTCTAACTCATGAATTTGGCATTGACATTTTTGCTTCACATACAAAATACATGGAAATACCAATAGCTTAAGTTGGTTTTAAACTCGGCTCTCATTTGAATTTTCTTTTTTTTCAAAAAAAAAAATTAAGTCGATAAAGTCAAAAAAGTCGAAAGCAAAAGTCGACTTTTTAAGAAAAAAAAAGTCGATTTCGACCTTTTCTTATAAAAAGTCGATTAATCGACTTTTCGACTATAGAACCCTACCATAAACGGCAATTCAGCCGAATTTAATATTAAATACGTGTGAGATGAGGAAGAACAAGCATTTGCCACCATATTGGAAAATACATCAAATACAACACTGCATATAGGGTTGCCAGATACTAGATGTGAAATAACTGGAAAATGGAAAAAATTCAGCTGGATTTTGAAAAAGTAACTGGATTTTTTTTTTTTTAATAACTAAAAACAAATCGACCGATTTTCAAAAGTAAGATATTTTGGACTACTTTTCAATCAAATAGCTGAATTTATTGGCCACGGCAAAATGTGCCCCTTTTTAAGCATTTCCACTACATATGTTACGGGACCTTTAATGGCGCTATTGTGACTGTACCCGACTGGCTAAGGAGCAGTAAAATTAGCAGGGTGTGATCCCATCCCATCACAATAACCCAAAGGACCGTGCCAATTAAAGTAAACAAAACACAAAACAAGCTACACAAAACTATGCATCACAAGTGGGAGGAAGATCTTGGCCTCAGTCGCCCAGCCCAACCATGGTCAAAAGTATGTCCACTCGATTTCCAATGACCCCATAAATCCGCTACCACATTACCACTTACTTCAAGTTACTCCACCCCACAAATAAATTCTTTACTCAGCCATATTTCTTTATAAAATTTCAAGACATATTTTTATTTATCAAAATCCTAAAACTAACACTTAAATACATAAACAAAATAATATTGAAACTTATACTAACATTACTTAACACAAAAAAATAAAAAAAATAAGGAATATTCTAATTTAATAAATAACGTATTTTATTTTTTCCAAAACACGATTAATAGAAAGATCGTTAAGATCAATTATTCGAACCCTGATTTCCAGGAAATTTCTTTTAAGAAAAATTATTGAAACGGCCACCTAACGGCCAAAAATTGTTCTTTAATTGTTATATTGTTCTTCTATTCTTTTCAACTTTGCAACTTGTCTTTTCAATTATATAAAAAAAACAAGAGTCATAAAAAAAATAACTAAAAAAAAATTTAAATATAAATAATATGATAAAAAAAATAAATATAAATCAATCAATCAATCGAAATAATAAATTGTCTTTATCCAGGTAAGTACAATAAAGTCAATTTACACAAAAAAACAGTCTGTGAAAGGAACACAAAAAAAAACAAGTTTAATAGACGCGTTGATATGCGTCAATATGCGTTGACGTGTTAGACGCTGCGATACCTACAATAACTAATATGGCAATACTTTTTCTGAATTATTCACAACACCTTTTAAAGTTTTTATTTCCGGTTACCGGATCTGCGTTACGATTTCGTTATAATATTTGTATTCTTATTGGATCTGAAGGAGCTCCCTAAAATCTTCTTTCAAATAGCATTATTTTGACAATAAGTCTTCTTTTAAAATCTTGCCTAGCTAAGGTGAATAAAACTTTTCAAATTTAGAAATTGTTTGGTATACGCTTAAGTCAGTTTTTTTCAACGCACAAAAAAAAACTGTTTTCTCACACAACAAGAAAAAAAATATAAAGTTAAAAAAAAATAAAAAAAGGAAAGATTTAACTTAAATCTAATACTACTTAACATATATATCATAAACTTCACTAAAGAGAAGACACATAAATTAAGAAATAATTTTTTTTTTCTTTTTTATAGAATGATGTTTTCTTTTCTTTACTCAAAATGGAGTTTTCCTTCTAGATCTTTAGCTTGGCTTGGCATTTAAAAAAAATGGCTTCGGATTCACATAAAAAAACTTTTGAGGTTACCTTGATTTTTGGCTAATGTTGATTTAATGGTTTACCGGATAAAATCCAGGAGAACTTCTAGAGGGATGCTTACCGGAAGCTTCTGGTCTTCACAAAATATTTCTGGCCCTGCTCCAGATGAAAGCCAGTCCCAAAACTAATTTTTAAATAATCACTGATTAACTCACAGATATCTCGATTTTATAAAGGCAACACTTACGTTCTCCAATATTTTTTTTTCACTTTTCTTACAGGGAATTTTCCACAAAATTGAATCCTGACCTCCTGACCAAAGCTAACCTAAATGACACTTTTTATTTAGCACTGGAATTTAATTTTGCAATCAGCATTTAATTCACCTGATGTCTGTTCACTATTGTTAGGCTTAACACAGCAATTTTCCTTAAATTTCTTAAATACACTGTATTGGTTTTTGTCAATATTTTATTGAATTTAAAAGTTTCACTGTTTTTTCACTTTTTAAAGATATAAGATTTCCTTATGCGCTTCTGCGACTTAATGGAACAGATTTACTTTTAATAATGAACTCAGCTGAAAATGGCTATGATTCGCTTGGGTATAAGTTTCTGTTTTCGAGCCATCTTTATTTTAAATTTCCCAAATCTTTCTTACTTCACCCCTTCCTATTGAAAACTTGTTTCCATTTTGGAGAACGCATAGCTTTCCCACTCGGACAATTTCCTCATTATCATGTTCTACCTATCCTTTTCTGATTTTTATTGATTTCTATTAAATATCTGTCCCTTTCCAAAATTTGCTCCACATTCTGTTAAAGGATGAACCGTATTATCTTCCTAGACATAAACCTACTAATTATGTTCCAAATTTAAACTAACGAACATAACATAAAACATAAAAATAAAATTCATTCATAAACGTTTTTACAAAAACAAAAACGTTTGACTACACGGTTTTACCTTGGCAACCCTTTTTACTACCATTTAATCAGCTGTGTTGTTCATTCAGCCACTAACAAATCAAAACAAACCAAGTAAGTATGAGGAAGCACATTTATAATTATTTAAATTTTTTCTTTATTTTCAGGTTTTTCATTATTAATTTACATTCCTTTTTTACCACTTTTTAATTCCTTTTCATTTTCCTTTATTTCTTTTCAGATTCCACTGGATTTTAGGGCATGTGTACTGGAGTTTCCTTGAACTTCAGTGCACATGTCATAGGAATTGTTCGGCTGCATTGTCAGGATGATGGATTCCATTGAATACATCATCCTATCAATGCAGTCGAACCTAAAAGAGTTGGTGGGACAACTGCGGTAAAACTCTGCCGCAAAAGCAACGTTGTCCCACACCGGCTGTGTAAACCACTGAGGGTTAGCCACCCTCATAAATCAAGAGGTGGTTTCACATTTAACAAAAATATTTATGGGCAGGAATTGGGGTGGAGTTAGCCCAACTCCGAACGCAATGGTACCCCTTCCTTAAAATTAAAATAAAATGAAAGTGGCACGGCTGGCCATCATCATGTGGCAACATGGCCAGCCATTGAAGATTTTTGTGCCCGACACTGCGCTGCCCCTAAGACCCTCCCACGAAAAAATTTTTTTAAGGGGGTCATTGGCGTATGAGGGGCCCCAGGGCTCTATCTCAGATGGGCCTCCGCAACAAAACTCCGGGGATGGCTAGAAATCGACGACATGAACGGTGTGCGGGCTATTGACGATAAACGTGGGGAACTCCCACACCCTGAGGTCTCGTAAGCCGGGCAAAACATCAACAAAAACTATATATAAAAAAAAACAAAGGAAGGTAAGTGTATATGGATCCGGTGCTCTCCCTTTCCAAAAAAAAAAACTTGCAAAACCTTATATAACGAATTCACTAAGATTTTCAGGTATATAAGCTATTGCATTCTCCATGTTGGGCAGAGCCTAAATATAATGAATTCGCTAAATTAATTTTTCCTAAACAAAAAAAAATATCTTTTCAGGTACTGATGATTTTTTTGGTCGAAATTCGGAAAATGGATTAAATTTTTAGGGAAGTAAATTACACATCTCTTTCCTAAATTATTTTACTTTGTGAAAAACTACTATTTTCAGGTCCCTCAACGTTTAAAGTAAAAAGGTTTAAGGTTTTACAAAAGTATATTGCACGGCAAAAAAAAAGTTGGTACAATCACGAATATTATAATCAAGAGGGTGTATAATTACAGACAACAAATGCTAATATCACAGGTAACAGTTTAAATATATATTGTGATATTTTATACATACTAGGACGAACACGACTTATGAACTAAAAATAAATCGCATTTCTTAGATCCTATTATTGCACTTAGCTATTCATATCACAGATTCTCTCAATATTCGTTATATTTTTATATCTTTTGCGTGATATATACCAATTGATTTTCCCTGCAAAGACTCGAGCTCATACATGTTGTTCCCAACCGGTCTTAATATTCTACATTTTATGAATTTCTTACAAAATTTTGAGTTTATATTAATTTTAAAGTCACTTAGAACGTTATTTTTCCTATAAACTTCTTGACCGGGTCGGAATTTCACATGCCGAGCTCTTTTGTTATACCTTTCGGCGCTCTTTTCGAATGCCTCGTGCATATTCTTCTTGATTTTCTCCCTAATGAGTTCAAGCTTCTCGTTCTGTCCTAATTTATTTATCTCGTGATCGGTCAAAGACATTAGTTTCCTAGCCAGCTTATAATCACATCCGCTAGTAAACATATGGAAACCGAATAGGGCAAAAAATGGTGTTACACCTGTCGCGGAATGAACAGAGGTCCTGAGCGCACACTCAATTTCAGACAAATACATGTCCCAATCCCGATGATCCTCCTCTAAATAGGCTCTTATCGCAGCTAGTACCGACTGGTTCACCCTCTCAGACGCATTCGATTGTGGAGAGTAAACTGCGGTTCTCAGATGCCGAATTTTATATCCCTCAATCATATTTTGAAATCCTTTTGCCACAAATTGAGCCCCGTTATCGCTGTGGATCACTTCTGGGACGCCAAATTTGTGAAATATTTCATTAACTAAAAACTGAACTACATTATTTGTTGTGGCTTCTCTCATTGCTTTTAAAAACGTAAATTTTGTGAAGTGATCCACAACGATAAATATGTAGCAGTTACCACTTTTTGATCTGGGATATTTTCCCAAAAAGTCTATGTATAACTTTTGAAATGGTCTCTCAGTAACTACCTCTTGGCCAATTTCTGGCATTAGATTTCGATTTGCCGGTTTACTCTCTTTACAAATTTGGCATGAACCTACATATTCCTTAACCTGTTTTGTCATCCTGGGCCAATAAAAGTAACGCTTAACTCTTTCTAACGTTTTTGCTACGCCGCCATGTGCGGCTGTATTGGCAACGTGAGCTTTTTCGATAATAATTTGAGTTATATTGGGTGGAATCCAGAGTTTCCAAACATACTGCTCTCCAAGGTCTTGGTCGAATTCTGTTTTCTTGAAAACTAACCCGTCTTCGATTCTAATGTCCGGAAGCCTGTCTGCGTTTTCACGGACATTCTTAATAAGCTCTAGATACTCATCGCTTTCAAATTCTACCGTCTCAAAGTCCAAAAGATCTTGCTTTCCGATTTCCTCTACAGTTGTTTCTTGTGGCAGCCGTGATAACATATCGGCTACTACATTGTCCGAACCTTTTCTGTGAACAATGTCAAAATCAAAAGCCTGCAGCTGTAGGGACCATCTGGCTAATCTGCCACTCAAATCCTTGAGGGTCATCAACCACTTTAGGCTGGCATGGTCGGTTACTACTGTAAATGGCATCATTTCTACATAAGGACGGAATTTTTTTACGGCCATTACTGCCGCCAAACATTCTTTCTCTGTTACCGTGTAATTTCTTTGGCAAGAATTTAATTTTTGCGAATAAAACGCAATGGGGTTCTCTTCATTTTGGTCATTAATTTGGTACAAAACGGCCCCGATACCGTAATCAGAGGCATCGCATTGGATCCAGAATCGTTTCGAAAAATCGGCATGACGCAAGACTGGTGCGGTAGTGAGAGCCTTTTTCAACTTTTCAAACGCATCTACAGCCTCGGCTGTCATTACAAATTTCTTTGCTTTCTTTAAGGTGTCTGTCAGTGGGGCAGATATGGTTGCAAAATCTTTAATGAACCGTCTGTACCAGCCGGCAGTTCCAAGGAAGCTTCTTACTTCGCGCGTAGTTTTTGGTAGTTTTATATTCCTAATGGCCTGAACTTTTTCAGGGTCAGTCTTTAAAGTACCACCCCCTATTATAAAACCCAAATATTTTAATTCTTGAAAGCAAAATTGTGATTTTTTAAGTCCGATAGTAAGTTTCGCTTCTCTAAGACATTTAGCAACTTCTCCTAATAATCTTAAATGTTCTTCAAATGAACTTGAAATTACTAGCAAGTCGTCTAAATAAATAAAAACGTTGTCCTTCAATCTTTGTGGTACTATTTTGTCCATAAGTCTACAAAGTCGTTGCGCGGCATTACATAGCCCGAATGGCATTACTCGGAATTGATATAAAGGCCGTCCCGCTACTGTAAAGGCCGTATATGGTTTGCTCTCATCATCCAATTCAATTTGCCAGAAGGCGTATTTTAAATCAACACTGCTTATATAATAAGTCTCATCTATTCTACTTAATATTCCGTCAATGTTTTGTAGTGGATAGGCATCTTTTATGGTGACTTTATTAAGCTTCCTCGCGTCTAAACAAAAACGGTTTTTTCCTGGTTTACGAACAACTGTCGTTCTATTACTCCAAGGACTTTCGCTTTCCTCGATAACATTTAGCATTAGCATTAAATCAATTTCCCTGTAAGTGATCTCCTGGACTGCTGGCGAGATTGGATAGTACCTATCTTTTACTGGCACAGCGCCCTCTATCAATTTGATGGAATGTTTTTCAATTGGTGTACACCCTAATCCTTTTTCCTCGAAAGTATCGAACTCTCTGATTACTTTGTCTAACTTAGCTTGTTGTGATTCCGTCAGAGTATGTGGTTTAAGTCTATAATCCTTTTTATTAATATTGAAATCCTGTTGAATTTTATCTAACTGTAATTCTTCTATCCCTACAATTTCAGGAGCTAAGCTGAAAATTCTCCAAAAATCAATACCAAGGTATAGAACTTGTTCCAAATCAGGACAAAGATACAGTAACATTTCGTGTTCCTGATCTTTGTACTTCATGGATAATTTTACTTTGCCTAGTATTCTGTGTTGCTGACCACCGGCAGTTTTCACGTTAGTCAACATTGGGATAATACTCTGATCTAAACTGCTAACCAACTCTCTACAGCCTTTTCCTAATACACTAACGGATGCACCAGTGTCTAACAGACCACTGATTTGTTTACCCTTAATAAAGACATCCGCAAATATACGAGGGTCTACGGTTTTGATGGTAGTTCTATGGATTGAATCCAACAGACAGCGTCTTATTCGACGACGCTCAGAAAATTTGTCACGTATTTTGCGGATTCTATTTGATATAGGTCGAAGCTTAATTTCATCACCAAAAATACGATTCCTAATTTCCTGGTAATGTTTTTGTCTCATTTCTAATGGCATATAATGTCTAAGTTTTGGTAAGTATTTGGTTTTGTTTGTTTTATCAAATGTATCGACTAAATTTCGGTTTTTCTCCTTTAAGGTTTCACTGGTTACTTTTTTGCCGACACAGGGTTCTCGTAAAGACGTTGGTCCCCTGTCATACCCGCGTCCTTCTTCCAGTTTTTCTGAACACACACAGAACATTTGGGTAAGATTTCGTTTTGCTTTCCGCACCCGTAGCAAAATATAGTACGGTCTTCAGTACAAAGCTTATAAATGTGTCCTACTTTTCTACAATTCCAACACAGCAGTTGATTTTTTTGTTGGCGTTGATTATATCGAAGCTCCGCAACATCTTCAAAAGCATCGGGTTGATGTTCATCCTCGGAAAATGAATCTAAACGTTCTCTATACATTTCACTTACTTTCCTAATTGGTCTCATTTGTGCTTGTCTATTTCTCATGTCCTTTTTCAGTTGTTTACTCTCAACATCCACACACTCCAATCTGAGCGCTTCTACTGTATTAACCAGTCTCTGTTCTACTCTTCTACCTATACTCTCTTTAACATTTCTCTTCAGAATTTTTATCATATCGTCCTCATAGATCTTTTTGCTTAATCTGGAACGTAATTGGCTCATTATATGGAAATATGTATCTATGGACTCATTCGGTTCCTGTATTCTTTCAGACAGTTCTACCACAGCTTCAAAATAGGACCTAGATTGGTTGTAACGGGTTTCTAACGCGAGTTTAAGGCTGGGCCAATCAGTGTCACGATTAGTCTGAATATATGACCAATACCATTCGTTTGCGTTCCCTTTGACTAATAAGTGAAAGTCCTTAAGTACGTCAGTCCACGAAATGTCATGTCGGGCCTGCAAATACTCCAAACGGAATGTGAATTCTGAAACAGTTGGACCTTTCGGACCTCCGTTGAACTCTATGCCTAATTTGTCAAGCCTTCCCTTCCAATGTTCCCAATTTCGATACCCATTAGGATTCGAATATATATCATTATTAGACAGGCAATGTGGTGTATTATGGTTCACTTGTGCATAATTTTGTCCGAATATCGGTCCTAATTGTACGTTTGGACTCGTATTTATAAATCTGTTGGGAAAGCTGTATTGATAATTCGTATTGGAATAATTACCAGGGTTAACGTGGTTGTTCTGTCCTAATTGGTTCCCATTGGGCATGTTCTGACCCATATTTCTTGCGAAATTCATGTTGCCATTATTGTTTGGTATATATTGAGGAAAATTGTTATTCAAACTATTGGGCATGTTGGTATTCATATTGTTAGGGTTTTGTTGTAAATAAGATAAGCTGTAGTTTGTATTGCTTGGAGGATTTTTCCCGAATACATTTCCTACTGGTACGTTGTGACTATTACTCCTACAGTTATCATGGGAATTGTTTCTCGAATTGATGTTGTTATTTATTTGATTCTGTAATGGATTTAAAATGTTGTTGTTCTGTTGATTTGGTAATTGATTTGAAAAAATGTTATTTTGGGACGGATTTGAAAAAGCGTTATTTTGTGATTGATTTGAAAAAATATTATTCTGTGGATTATTATTGGGAATGTGATTCGAAAGATTTGATACTGGTATATTATGGTTAGGGTTTCTTGAAGTGCTCGGTGCATTACTGATATTATGATTTTGGACATTGCTTGCATTATTTGCTATTGCCGACGCTTCTGTTTGGTTATTCAGTGAATTTATTCTAGTAAGGCCCTGGATTGCTTGTGCTAGATTTCCTAAAGTCTTCTTAACGTCAGCCATTTCACTTTGGACCATCTGCTTGACTTTGTCCTCAAGTGTTCTCTGGACGATTAGCGCCTCATCGCTGACTAAATCCCTAACATCAGGATCTAACTGGTTATTTGTTGCACTATTGTTTGGGTTTTCACTTCTAGCCCCTTGTAACTCTAAATTTACTTGTTGGTTGTGTTGCTGGTTAGAAGATGATGTGGACGCATTATTCGGAGCGGTAATTATCGTTCCTGACATGTCCATAATTTGAGGTGCACTGTTTGGATTATTTTCATTGACCATTTTGAAATTTCGAGGACTAAAAACTTTTCTCTGTTTACTACAGGACGGTAATTGGGATCTATTTAAATCAAATTCTGGTAATCTACCTCTTTTTCTGTTGCTATTTTGAAACAATTGTTCAGGTTGTCCGTTTTGAAAAGATCTATTAGTGTCAAACTCAAATTGTCTCTTGTTATCTCTATTTTTAGATTGTGACCTGGTATACATGCCTCACCAATCTAAACTCAAAATCTTTTAAATTCGGATTTGGGACTCAATTTGTAAATTTTTACCACAAAAGTATTTATGAATATAAAACAAACATATAAATATAGAACCAAGCCAAATTAATTAAAAATAAATATATAAAAAAAATTTTAGTATAAAATAAGCATACGTAAAAATAAATAAAAAAAATGTTGAAACGAATAAAAAAAGATAATCATACAAATAAATATCAGATAAAAATTATACGTTAAAAAAAATATAGATATTATGTTAAAAATGATAAAAATAAATAAAAGAAATACCTAACTTTATAATATAATAAAAAAATATTCTTTGTGTTTGTTTTTATTTTTTTTTATGAATTCAAAATTGAATAAAAACTAATTTTCACTTTAATTTAAAAATTTTATTTTTTTTTTCAAGGAAGATTATTTTCTTTTCAAAACAAAATACTTTAAAATTTCTTATTAACGTTTCTTATTTTAGGGGTGGTTAACAAAAGTGGTGGCGTGTGCGGTTTTTCGTGATTTTACAGACTCTCATTTAAGAGCAACTTCTGATGCATTCAAACACTTACTAAAAAAAAAGAAAAACAATATCATGTTACAGTCTAGTTACGGTCTGTTGGTTCATCTACTTCCGTCAGTGATTTTACCAAAGGCCAGTACATAATCGTCTCACGATACTCCAGACCTCTAAGCCCTAGTCTTGAGCGGCTATCGGTCAGACTATCTACTGCTACATAACATAGACTTGAAGCTGAATTTACTCTACAAAAAAAAATTATTGCAAATTAGAGGCAATTTCTACTAATAGGGTCTAAGGATATAGAACTCCTATGAAGTCAGGGCCTCTATGTATCTGACGTTTTCTCTTTAAACGTATCCAAAATTCATCGCTACACTTCTTCATACATCGGTCTTCTGGCTATAAACCAGAACGGTTACAAAGACTCTTAACTATGTTTTCCGGATTCATTTAAAAAGTTCGATGGTCTATTTCAAAAAAAATCTAATGGTTTATGGTACTGTGCCTAGATGAAATGCACAAATTAAAATTTTATTCTTTCGTTTGGGCGCCATATTGTTACGGGATCTTTAATGGCGCTATTGTGACTGTACCCGACTGGCTAAGGAGCAGTAAAATTAGCAGGGTGTGATCCCATCCCATCACAATAACCCAAAGGACCGTGCCAATTAAAGTAAACAAAACACAAAACAAGCTACACAAAACTATGCATCACAAGTGGGAGGAAGATCTTGGCCTCAGTCGCCCAGCCCAACCATGGTCAAAAGTATGTCCACTCGATTTCCAATGACCCCATAAATCCGCTACCACATTACCACTTACTTCAAGTTACTCCACCCCACAAATAAATTCTTTACTCAGCCATATTTCTTTATAAAATTTCAAGACATATTTTTATTTATCAAAATCCTAAAACTAACACTTAAATACATAAACAAAATAATATTGAAACTTATACTAACATTACTTAACACAAAAAAATAAAAAAAATAAGGAATATCCCAGCAAAAAAAGAGCTTACCATTCACTACAATATTCACCACAACTTATGAACCAGATGTACTTCTTCTTCAGCTGAAACACTGATGAATTTTGTATGAGCGTGACACACAATATCACTAGTGTTTAGTATGTACATATATATTAACATCTTTATCACAACTTCTGAAGTAGTGATCGGGATGTTAATATAACTTGACCTTTTGGAAGTGCTTTTTTCATCACTTCTTTAGAAGTATATATTTCTTGGCATTTTGGATGTGATTATGTCATTTTTAAATGGTGATTTAGAAGTGATTTTTTCATCACTTCTTGATAAGTACATATTTCATGACTTTTTGGGATTGATTTTAAGATTTTTTTTTTAGTATTTACACTAATAATAATTAAAACCAAAACGATATTTTTAACAATGTATAATATTTATTATGTAATATTTAGACTTGAAATTGTTAAGATTAAATCGATGTTTTTAATAATTTAGTTTAGCTAATAGGAATTATTAATTAAATGTGGATGTATATATTTTTCTAATAGTTTTTCATGCGCTTAATCCGAATCTGGCCTTAGAAGTGATTTATCTTATTTTGAGATATTTAGATTTTCGATTGACAGTACTGCATAAACTCAGATATTCGCAATGTTCGGGACCTTATAAAACCGAGAATTATTTTATGATGTATAATTAGTTCAGCACATCTAAAAATACTTCACTTATTCTTCAAATTACTTTTGCAATCCTTAAGATATCTTTTTTCATTACGGAGATATCGACCGATAAAATTATTGCAATTTCGGCCCTAAAAAATAAAAGAAAACAAATTTGAAAACCAACCAATTTGTCTTGTTGATATATAATAGTACCGAATTCGAAACTCTATTAGAGGTGCATCTAAGCCCGGCATCAATTTGGGTATCAATTTTAGGGTAAATTTTCAGGGTGCCATACAAAAAATCTTTATTTGGGCTAAAATTATAGAGCTTCGCCATATCGGATAAAGATTTATTTTAAATAAAATTAATAAAATTCTTAAAAGTACATAGAGTTCTTAGTTTTATATTCAATTAAAATTTTTATTATTCGGTTAACCGAATAATTCAAATTTATCCGATTATTAACCGATTAAATCTCAACCCCGCACTCAGAAAATTATGTAAGTTACTACATGTTAGTTATTTGTATATTTTACAGTAGTTAGTTGTTTTCAACTACAAAGTCAGTTGTTTTTGTATGAAAAATATCAAACAACTATTTCTGTTAGTTATTTTAAATCGTTTTTTTGAACTAATAAAAAAGTACTGTGATGTAGTAACAGTTATTTAAAGTAGTTAATTTTATTTATTTTATCTCTGAAAAGTTTTAAAGTTTTTTTTCCAAAAAAAAAAATTTGTTATTTTTATTTTTCACTTTTTTAAAAAAAAAAAACTTGGAAAAAATTTGGTCTTCAATTTTTTTTTTCTGAAAAATGTTTTGAAAAAAAAAATTATATATTGATTTTTTTATTTTACTACATTTTAGTTGTTTTGACTACAAATGTAAGTAGTTTTTACTACATAAGTCAGTTGTTTTTTTTTTGTCAGTTAAAATAACTAACATTGTTAGTTGATTTAACTGAAAAAGTGGTTGACCCCAAAACAACTTACAAAGTAGTTATTTTAACTGACATTTTCAGTTGATATTACTAACATAATTTTTTAAGTGCAATTAATTATTTGCCCGATTAGCCGATTAAACCAAAACCTCGATTAATTGAATACCCTAATGTTTAGAAGAGTTTTTATGCCTTTCAACAGCGATACCAACTTAGTAATTTTGTGGCTATAATTCAGCCCTTTTTTTTAAAGGCTACCACCTTTTTTTGGTTATCTTTTTTAGCCCTTTAAGCACTTTTTAAGTCATTTGATTTTTACCATAATCTGGAAACTTTTTATTGTTTTTTTTGTACATAATTTACAAAACAACTCCAAAAATTATAAAAAAAAATGTTTTTATACATGTAGTTAAAAAAAAAACATCCAATAAATAAAATGAAGAGATAAAAAAAAGTAATTCTCTAATTTTAAATCAGATATCGTATATTTTTAGAAGAGTTTTTATACCTTTAAACGGCAATACCAACTTAGCTCTTTTTTGGTTATATTTAACCCTTGTCTTTTTTAAGGGCTAACAGTTTTTTTGTTGTCTTTTTAGCACTTCTTGAGTCATTTGGTAATTTTAACAAAAATCTGGAAACTGTATTTTTTTGTAACATAATTTACATAACAAATTCGCTTTTGCGGCATATCAAGTTAATTCATTTATAAAATTTAACTTTTTATTAAATCAGAGAAAATTATAAAAAAATGTTCAACAAAACAAATCCAATACTTAACATAAGTGCCACAAATTTGTACTTTTCAATTGCATTTGTAAACACATATGAAAATGGTACTTTTAAATCATTGAGGAAAGAACTGGTGAAAGTTGTTATTATTGGCATTTTTTTAGCAGTTTTGGAAGTGCTTATAAAAGTACTTCTAATGGAATATGAAGATCGGCACATATAGCTACTATGTATGTAGTGAATCACTTATTCTTTTTGCACCACTTCGATTTTTTTTTGCTGGGATTCTAATTTAATAAATAACGTATTTTATTTTTTCCAAAACACGATTAATAGAAAGATCGTTAAGATCAATTATTCGAACCCTGATTTCCAGGAAATTTCTTTTAAGAAAAATTATTGAAACGGCCACCTAACGGCCAAAAATTGTTCTTTAATTGTTATATTGTTCTTCTATTCTTTTCAACTTTGCAACTTGTCTTTTCAATTATATAAAAAAAACAAGTCATAAAAAAAATAACTAAAAAAAAATTTAAATATAAATAATATGATAAAAAAAATAAATATAAATCAATCAATCAATCGAAATAATAAATTGTCTTTATCCAGGTAAGTACAATAAAGTCAATTTACACAAAAAAAACAGTCTGTGAAAGGAACACAAAAAAAAACAAGTTTAATAGACGCGTTGATATGCGTCAATATGCGTTGACGTGTTAGACGCTGCGATACCTACAATAACTAATATGGCAATACTTTTTCTGAATTATTCACAACACCTTTTAAAGTTTTTATTTCCGGTTACCGGATCTGCGTTACGATTTCGTTATAATATTTGTATTCTTATTGGATCTGAAGGAGCTCCCTAAAATCTTCTTTCAAATAGCATTATTTTGACAATAAGTCTTCTTTTAAAATCTTGCCTAGCTAAGGTGAATAAAACTTTTCAAATTTAGAAATTGTTTGGTATACGCTTAAGTCAGTTTTTTTCAACGCACAAAAAAAAACTGTTTTCTCACACAACAAGAAAAAAAATATAAAGTTAAAAAAAAATAAAAAAAGGAAAGATTTAACTTAAATCTAATACTACTTAACATATATATCATAAACTTCACTAAAGAGAAGACACATAAATTAAGAAATAATTTTTTTTTTCTTTTTTATAGAATGATGTTTTCTTTTCTTTACTCAAAATGGAGTTTTCCTTCTAGATCTTTAGCTTGGCTTGGCATTTAAAAAAAATGGCTTCGGATTCACATAAAAAAACTTTTGAGGTTACCTTGATTTTTGGCTAATGTTGATTTAATGGTTTACCGGATAAAATCCAGGAGAACTTCTAGAGGGATGCTTACCGGAAGCTTCTGGTCTTCACAAAATATTTCTGGCCCTGCTCCAGATGAAAGCCAGTCCCAAAACTAATTTTTAAATAATCACTGATTAACTCACAGATATCTCGATTTTATAAAGGCAACACTTACGTTCTCCAATATTTTTTTTTCACTTTTCTTACAGGGAATTTTCCACAAAATTGAATCCTGACCTCCTGACCAAAGCTAACCTAAATGACACTTTTTATTTAGCACTGGAATTTAATTTTGCAATCAGCATTTAATTCACCTGATGTCTGTTCACTATTGTTAGGCTTAACACAGCAATTTTCCTTAAATTTCTTAAATACACTGTATTGGTTTTTGTCAATATTTTATTGAATTTAAAAGTTTCACTGTTTTTTCACTTTTTAAAGATATAAGATTTCCTTATGCGCTTCTGCGACTTAATGGAACAGATTTACTTTTAATAATGAACTCAGCTGAAAATGGCTATGATTCGCTTGGGTATAAGTTTCTGTTTTCGAGCCATCTTTATTTTAAATTTCCCAAATCTTTCTTACTTCACCCCTTCCTATTGAAAACTTGTTTCCATTTTGGAGAACGCATAGCTTTCCCACTCGGACAATTTCCTCATTATCATGTTCTACCTATCCTTTTCTGATTTTTATTGATTTCTATTAAATATCTGTCCCTTTCCAAAATTTGCTCCACATTCTGTTAAAGGATGAACCGTATTATCTTCCTAGACATAAACCTACTAATTATGTTCCAAATTTAAACTAACGAACATAACATAAAACATAAAAATAAAATTCATTCATAAACGTTTTTACAAAAACAAAAACGTTTGACTACACGGTTTTACCTTGGCAACCCTTTTTACTACCATTTAATCAGCTGTGTTGTTCATTCAGCCACTAACAAATCAAAACAAACCAAGTAAGTATGAGGAAGCACATTTATAATTATTTAAATTTTTTCTTTATTTTCAGGTTTTTCATTATTAATTTACATTCCTTTTTTACCACTTTTTAATTCCTTTTCATTTTCCTTTATTTCTTTTCAGATTCCACTGGATTTTAGGGCATGTGTACTGGAGTTTCCTTGAACTTCAGTGCACATGTCATAGGAATTGTTCGGCTGCATTGTCAGGATGATGGATTCCATTGAATACATCATCCTATCAATGCAGTCGAACCTAAAAGAGTTGGTGGGACAACTGCGGTAAAACTCTGCCGCAAAAGCAACGTTGTCCCACACCGGCTGTGTAAACCACTGAGGGTTAGCCACCCTCATAAATCAAGAGGTGGTTTCACATTTAACAAAAATATTTATGGGCAGGAATTGGGGTGGAGTTAGCCCAACTCCGAACGCAATGGTACCCCTTCCTTAAAATTAAAATAAAATGAAAGTGGCACGGCTGGCCATCATCATGTGGCAACATGGCCAGCCATTGAAGATTTTTGTGCCCGACACTGCGCTGCCCCTAAGACCCTCCCACGAAAAAATTTTTTTAAGGGGGTCATTGGCGTATGAGGGGCCCCAGGGCTCTATCTCAGATGGGCCTCCGCAACACATATTCGATCATCTCGAAATCTATCTATCTATCTTAGCGTAAATTTTTCTTTTCAAATAACCCCACAAAAATAAGTCCGAAGTGGTCAAATATGGAAATCTAGGTGGGCAGTGGCGGTCACCGCAGATATCGCAAAACACAAAGATACGCATATTCAATGCTTGCGTAAAATCTACACTGCTTTATGGAAGCGAAACCTTGCTGATGTCAAATGTTATAGCCCAGAAACTACAGGTCTTTATAAATAAATGCCTGCGAATAATATGTAGAATATTTTGGCCAAACACAATCACAAACGCAGATCTTTGGAGGTTAACGAATGAAGAGCCTATAATACGTCAAATTACAAGAAGAAAATGGAGATGGAAAGGACATACTCTCCGTAAACCCATTGGCAGCGTTACAAGAACCGCATTAGAGTGGAATCCTCAAGGAAGTCGGCGTTCCGGTCGTCGAAAAAATACATGGCGTAGAACAGTTTTAAATGAATTAACGACCATCAATAAATCTTTTGATGAAATCAAATCAATAAATAATAATAGAAATAGTTTGAATTTAATTGTAGAAGCCCTATGTTCCCAAGTGGAATAAATAAAGGAAAAAAAAAAGGTGGGCAGTTAAAGTTCCCTGGACGTGCGATGTCAAAAAAGGACGCCAATAACTGGCCCTCATTTGCAAGCTTTGACCGCTTCGGGGTATTTTTTGGGTTAATTTGAAAAGCAAAATTTTCACCAATCAATCCTCAGATCATCGAAGATATCAAGAAAACATTCATGCAAAAATCAACACTAGACTGCGAGATGCTCGAAAAAGTAATAAGAAAGTAGTGAAAATGCAGCAAAAAGAGCACATTTAAAAGTAGCGAAAAGATTTTTGGTTTTATTCAAAAAGTAGCAAAAAAAAATGTAAAATATATTAAATAAAAAAAAAATATTGTTAAAATTAAAGAAATTCTTTTTTAACTGGATAAATTATAGTTTAACTGGAAACTGGACCGGACCCAAAATAACTGGAAAATCCAGGCCATTCCCGGCCGTCTGGCAACCCTAACTGCATACCTTCTAATATTTTCTATGGTGCCCTGTAAAAGACCTTCCTTGTTAGACTTAGTGTTTCTTCACAATACAGCAGCAAGCAGCAGACAGCAAAATTTTTACATGTATTTTGTTGTGGCGACAACAAAATACATGTAAAAATTTTGCTGTCTGCTGCTTGCTGCTGTATTGTGAAGAAACACTTAATCGACACGTGTTTCGGAATTTCTCAGATCCCATTGTCAAGATTATTTAGCAAAAATAAATACCCTATACTACAAGTAGCAAAGGGTTTTTAATGATAAATCGTTAATGATCAAACTAAAATATTAATACATTATGGTCTCTGATCAAAATGCATAATTGAAAACTTACCTTTACTGGCATTTTTCTGTTAGCGTATTATTTTATTAAAACACAAATCTTATTTTTATAACTTAGGATTGTAAAAAGTTTTATATTTTCACTTTGTTAAAGTATTTTTTATTATATCGCTCATTTACTTGTATAGTGTCATAACGCAAAATGTTTGATTTTACAGAAAACCTGTTTAAAGTTTACAATTGAAATTTGTTTTACATTGCAAAAGGCCCGTACATAGAAAATGTTATAATGGCGTGTTCTTTTCTCAAACGGTGAGTTTAGTAGATATTAATACGAATTTTTGACACAATATAAAGCAGGATATAACAAATAATTCTGTATGGTTTACCCAAAAACGACATATTTTGCGTTATGACACTATACAAGTAAATGAGCGATATGTTAATAGACTTCTATAATTAATCCGTACAAATTTCAGAATGTTTATCCCAAGCCGATATCTAGAAGTAGAAATTCAATATTAACAAAAATACATTTACAATATACATTTTTACATAATAAATAAATCTACTACACTGCGTAACACAGATTTAGGTGACGCAGAGATGTAAAGCGATTTTGTGTTGTTTCTCGGTCAGTGAAATAATCACTAATTCGACTCCCCGTATTAATTAACGAGTATTCGGTAATTCGGATTAGGTAAGTTTTTATATGAACGCTAAGGTAATACCACAGATGGACTTTTTGCATGCACTTTGTTAGCAACAAAACAATACGTTTGAAGAAATCGTCTTCAGTTTTTAAGAAATGTAACTTTTTTTTTGATATAAATTTCGCTGTTTATAGAGCCAGATGGCCGCAGCTACATATGGTTTGCCATACTAGGAATTTTTTAGGGAATTTCGTTTGGTTTTCGATCTAAATTTTTCAGCAACATTTCCTCGAATAAAATTCTTGACCAATGAGCTGCGAAAAATCAGCCAGGATATAAGTTTTGTCGTACACAACTGTTGTATTTTTGTATAAAATTTGATTTTAATTTTCGAGAATAAACGTTTAAAATTTGAAATTTTTTTTTAGAAAAAATCATAATAAACAAGCGGCAAACACTAAAAACCTTAACTATTGATTCAAATCCGAACTAAGGTTCCCTGCCAAAAAATAAAATTTCCAAAAAAGGTCAAAACCAAAGGCCTTTTTTCTTGGGAAATTTGTTTTTTTACAGGGAACCTTAGTTCGGATTTGAATTATTAGTTAAGGTTTTTAGTGTTTGCCTCTTGTTTATCATGGTTTTTTCTAAAAAAAAAAATTCCAATTTTAAACATTTATTATTATAATAGTGCATTTACATTGGATTTCTAATCTAGTAAATTGCGATTTTAATCTACTTTGCAATCTGTACCGTTTACATTGGCATTTTTTACATTTGAGAAGATTAGAATTGGCATCTATAACAACAAGTTGGTAATAAATGTGTGTGACTGCGTCAAAAGACAGCGACGGTAATTAGTCGTCGTATGATTAACAAGGACAGTGACGGCGTTTACAAATAACAATGACGGCGGCATACACATACTTGGCGGCGTCATCAAAACGGCAGGCTTTGTGTCGGTGTTTTTCAGTGTTGGAAAATGCAAATAATAGAAATACAGAGTTGTATCTAACTTTACCAGATTGCGTTTGCCGATTAGAGTCTAAACTACTAGATTGAAAAAAAATAAATTTGTATGGGCAATCTAATAGATTGAAACTGGATTGGAGCCACAATCTACTTTAAGCTAGCTTAGAGGACCAGTGTAAACGCACTATAAGAAAAGGTTTTAGAACTTAAGAAAGTGTTTGATATTTTGAAAGATGTCTCCTCAAGAAATTATCAGATTCTAAAGTATTTTTCTGAAAGCAAAAGACGCCAATTCTAAAATAATTTTCCAATGGAAAATATATCAAACTTGAGACATCCCGGCAAATCATTACGATACTAGTAATGGGTTATGTAATCAGAAAAAATGTTGGTAAGTAATTACATTTCGGAGAATAACCCATTATTTTAACAAGGGCGTGCGACAAAAATAATTAGTTACAAGTAAGCAATAAATAAGTAGTTACTTTCTCCGCTTACAACTAGGTAGTTGCTCTTATCAATAAATACTTTTATAACACGCTATAAGTCACTAATTGCTTTTAACTCATTATAAATAATGCATGAAATAATGATTGCTTTTCACAACTCATTACCAAGATTTTGCTGGGATGTTTATTCCAAAAAAGTTGCCTGATTTTAAATTTTTTTCTGAGTCGTTTGCTTAACGTAGTCCTTCAAAACCAGCAACGAAGCGCTCTATTTTTGTATATGAAAAGGCTCGTTTGGCTTCCAGTATTTCAACTGGAAACTCGGTTTTCCTGATGACAATGTTAAAGCTGCAGCAGAAATGATGGTAAACGTGATAATGCTGGGAATGAAATTATTCATTCCATCGAAGCAAATTTTGTCTAAACCAAACTTCTATGCGAACAGCGACTGCATGCTAAGGCCCTTGCTGCTCCGTAGGCTTAGTAAGACCTTTTGCACTTTTGTTAAAAGGGCAAAAAATAATACTAGTTCATCCATTCCAGTCCTTATAATGAATGACCAAATATTCACAGACCCGGTTGATAAAGCCAACCTTTTTTTGGCAAGATCTAAATGCGCATATCTTGATTCAAGTCTTCGTCTGGGAGGGTTGATTAGATCGGTATTTAATGGATATTGTTATATTCTCGTAACAGTGCCTGTTTTCTTCTCAACTGTGAAGGAGCGATGTTACATAATTTTAGGAGCCACTCTGTTAGAGTTGGACGCAGTGTTCCAGAGATCAACCTCAGTGTTGTGTTAAGTTGAGTGTCATTTTTTTGTGTGGCGACTATTGAGCCAAACTGGGCTACCGTATTCAGCAACAGTAGCGGTGTCAAACTATTGATAGTATTGATAGTTTTGTGACTTTGTACCAATGTTGGCAATCGATACCTTTTCAATACCGTTATCCGTTTCAAAACCCTTTAAATTGAATACCGGTACCAATACCAATACCCAAACTCAGTTTTGGTATCGGATACCGGTATCCAAAAACCTTTTCCTTCGGTACCGGTACGTACCGGTATCGAAACGTTTTTTTTTAAGAACCATGTTTTTTTACAAAAAAAAAAATTAATAGAAAGTTTGTAAATTTTTTGGTGTTTGTAAATGAAAAATCGTACTCCAAGTCCCTCACCGAATCAAAAAATCTTTGGGCACCCAAATCGTGTATTAAATAAAAATTAAAAAAAAAGCCATAATTCAACCGCGATGCGGGAACAGAAGAAAATTATTGATTTTCACGAAATTTTTATGGAGTAATTTTGACTCCTAATAGGAACTTTCTGTACCACTTTCGTATAGTCAGAGCTTCGAAGAATGAAATCCTTTTCGAATGAATTCTCAAAAAAAATCCATTCAATTTGCATAGTCAGTGAATGCATTCGATTTCATAAATCAACATTGAATGCAGTCCTTCGAATTCATTCGATTGAATGGAAAAAAATTAATGCATTCGATTTCTTGTTCATTCGATTTGGAAAAATCGAATGCATTCGATTTTTTATCATTCCACTGCGAATGCAATCGATTTTTTAAATAGATAGACCAAAACGGAGACAAATTTTGGTCCATAGTATCGCCGACTCTCTTTAGATACGGTGACCATGATGGGCTGTAATTTTGAATCCAAAAAAAATGGTGTTCCCGAAAATTTAAAAAATGCACATATTAACTGCCTACACGACAAAATGTGTGAAGAGTGTTGGCGATACTATGGACAAAAAATTGGCTCCGTTTTGCTCTATCTTGGTTAGTTTTATTAAGTTTTTTAAGCAATGAATGAATAAGCCATTCGATTTTTCAAATTGAATGAAAAGAAAATCGATTGCATTAGCAAGTGAATGCATTCAATTTTTAAAAGTCGAATGAAAAAAAAATCGAATGCATTTAATTTCTGAAAGTCGAATGAAAAATAAATCAAATGCATTCGATATTTATAAATCGAATGAGTCTAAAGTGAATTCATTCAATTGACTAAAATGTGATTGGGGAATGCAATCACTAATTTTTCATTCAGAATGCCAAATCGAATTAAGGAATGAAATCCTTCGAAGCTCTATTCAAAAGTTATTAAAAAACCGTGAATTTCAGATTGGTTTCACCTTAAATACACTTGTTAAAAAAACCGTTAAGCCAGCTTTAAAAAAAATTTATGATTCAGGAAAATATTTTACAAAGTATTTTTGTCACTCTCAAATATTTTTACACTAAAAAAAAATAAACTTACACTCGAAAAAAAATTACTCTCAAATAAAATGTTGGCCATTTTTTTTTTCAAAAATGACTAAAAAAGTTTTTTACTCAAAATAACATATTTCTTTCTAATCAAAATTGTTAATTTTTTCACGTTAGGAAATTAACTATCACTTTAAAAGAGCATTGTGGAGGGTATTTATGGAATCAGCCAAGTCGAAGTTAACTTTTCTACTTGTTTTTACATATTTTTTTAAGTTTTTATACGTTTTTTTTTATATTTTTGGTATTTTTTTCGATAATACCGGTACGTACCGGTATTGATGTTTCGGTATCGGTAATACCGTAACCGATTCAACTCAAATACCGTAACCGATACCGATACCGAAATAAATAAAAAAACGATACCAATACCGATATCGATACCGTTATTCGTTTCGATTGCCAACCTTGCTTTGTACTCATTTAATATTTAATAACTATCGATAGTTTTTATCCACTATCGATAGTAAATGATCAACCACTGATTTTATGCGTACTTAAATTTGTTTTTAATTTTGTTATACATATAACCAAGAAACACTTTTACGGACTCAATAAAGAAATAAAGTTATGTTAGTTTTTTTCTAAACATAATGATTTAATGCACATACATAAATATGTTGTCACTACATAGAAAAAAATAGTTTAAACATTTTTCATTAAAAGTTGTAATAGTTTCAAATTTTGATCCTAATCATTTTTTGAATCGATATTATTAAAATGTGTACTTGTTTGTAAACATCACTCATATTTTTCAATCTTTTGCTTAAACATACTTTACAAAAAAAGTGAAAATATATTTTTATAAAGATAAAATAAATAAAATTTGCGTTTTTATCAAATTCAGATCAGAATCGGTATCAATTTTGTTATTTAAAAACAACGAAAACAATTTAAGTTAAAAAAGTTCATATTAGTGTAAAAGTAAAACAAAGAAGATCCAGAAGAAGATTTTTTTATTTTTTTGTGCACTCAAAAAAATGTTAAAACGCCTGGTAAAATGTCTTGTAATCCCGTTCTACCAATATTTAACAATTTTCCTTGCTTTTTAACAAAAAATCTTGTACTTTTCTCAAGCGAGAACTACAGTTTTATTGGTAACTTTACAAATATATTTTCGTAATTGTATTCTACTATTTTGAAAGGTTATTTCACAAAAAAAAAAAAAAAATTACAACAAAGTTTTTATTACGAGGATTCTGGTTGATTAACAAAAAAAAACTGTTATTTTACAAAAATTATGTTATACAAAAAAAAAAACAATTTTTTTTTTGTAAAATTTCTATTTAAAAAAAAAAATTCCAAGTCCCGGACAAATTTTTTTTTTTTTATTGAAAAAAAAAAAATAAAACAAAAAAGAAATAAATTTTAGCGTTATCAATAGTGTCCGACCGAATATTTGGCTGCGGCCAAAAAGCACTATTCAGGCGCTATTCGGCTTCGGCCACAATTTTGGCCGAATAAGCCGAATACCGAATAATTGTATAATATTTGTGCTCACGTGTTGAAAAACACACTAAACTAACTATGAATCACATTAGTAAGACAAAAAAACATTTTACTAAGTGTTTTTGCAACTAAAAACATTTTTTTTAATATTCGGCTTCGGTTTGGCCGAATAGTGAAAATTTGGCCGAATATTCGGCTTCGGCCAAAAAATGTGTATTCGGTCGGACACTACCCAGTCAGAAAAATACAATCGCAAAAGCGTTGTGAAAGCGTTGTAGACGGTTGTACGAGCGTTCTGTATACCAACTTCAAAGCGCCTTCAGATGATCCGAATGATAACATCGATCTACGCTAGGTTTAAAGCGTTTTAAAAGCGATGTAAAAAAGTGCTTTGAGAACGTTTTTTTTTTAAGTCATCAAAGCGCTTTAAAAACCCAAAGTAAAGAATTTCTGTTTTAGTTCGGTTATAATAATTTGTTTGATACAAAGTGAATTCCGAAAAAAAAGTTTTTGTACTCAAAAAAAATTAAAAAAATTTTCAAAAAAATTTTCGAAACTTAGAAAATTTAAAAAAAAAATTTAAAAAAAAAATTAAAAAAAAAAAAAAAATTCTAAAAACATTTTTTATGATTTTTTTTACTTAAAATACAAAAAAAAATTGACAAAAAATTGTTATTCACAAATATATTTGTGAATAACAATTTTTTGTCAATTTTATATCTAAATCCTCGTAATCCTCGTAATTTTACGAGAACTTTACCTACCTCCTATTTTACGAGAATAGCGTCGTAAAATCATGAGATTTTTTGGTAACTTTACAAGGTTTTTTTAGTGTAACTATCACGATAGTGTCGAAAAAAATTGTCGTTTTTTTTTACTTTTGATAGTTAAAAAAAAATAAATCGATGTATTTTTTTTTAAACTATCGAAATCTATTGATAGTGGCCCTATCGATAGACAGAGCGGAGATGCGCAAGCAGTTTGAGTTTGCTCCTAATGTAGAGCCGGTAAATTTTTAAATAAGGCTGTTTCTTGTTTTCAGTTTTTGGGCGGCTTTTGAGAGATGCACGTTAAATGAGATGGTTCTAGTGTAATTCCAAGGTATTTTGATTTTGTGTTGTGTGAAAGCTGTGTGTTGTTAATGAAAACATTTAGTTCTCGATGTGATCCTGATGATTTAAATGAAAACAGCTTACTTCAGTTTTGGAGGGGCTAGGACTAAGTCGCTAATTTTTACAATATGAAGATAGTCTGCTGAGGTCTGATGTTTTCCAAATTGAAGAAAAAAAAATGTTGGTAGGCGAGAGCCATATAACGGCATAGATAAATTTGCGGGATATTAATGACGGTAGATCGTGAATGTACAGGTTGAACAACGTTGGGGCTAGCACGGAACCTTGTGGAAGACCGTTGTTTAGTTTACGAGTTTTACTATGTTTATCACCCAAGTACACGTTAAACAGACAATCATTGAGCATGGAGCAGACTGATAAGGACGCATATTTTGATACAAGGACTTACCTTTAACAAGCCCCTTTATCCACATATGATATGCCGCAGTATGGTCGACGAAAACGGTTGCTGTTTTAAGTTCATTCTGGAAGCCGTATTCGATGTAATTAGTCAGAATCATAACCCAAGCCTTACTGAGGTTGATGGTATGACGCAAAACATGAATGGCACACTCAATCATGACCTTACGACAATCTCCGAGTGGGGTCTTGCGAATAAGGTCGATTTTATTGATCTTAAAACCCCATGCTGTATACTGACCCACAGACGGCTTGTGGAATCAGCGTCATCTGTATCCATGGGTGGTATAGCTATTGAGGAACCAGACACACTTGATGTTCTGAGCATGAAAATCCAATGTGATGTTAGTTGTAACCAACATGTTTTTCAAGTGTCAAAAGTATCATTCAAGTGTCTTGGTTTCTTAAAACTTTTATACACAGAAAATAAAATCATAAAATCGAAGTCAATAAACAGCAATTGTAAATGTCTTAAGCTGATATCAACTGAACAATTTGTAAAAACAGCCGCCAGTTTTAGTCTATATAACAACACATCGATTTTTTGTCAACAAACCAAGTCATTTAAATTTATTTGTAAATAAAAGTCAAACTTCAACAAATCATCAGTGTCCGACCGAACGTTCGGGTTCGGTTACGGAGTTCGGCAAAAAGTTACGTTCGGCCACTGTTCGGTGTTCGGCCAAATTTTGCCCGAACACCGAACTTTAGTATATATTGTTTTTTATCGTCTTAAAATTAAGCAACATTATCAGTGCAAGTACTCTACAACTCGAATCGAGCTGTTGTTAATAAGAAAAGTAAATTTTTTTTCAAAAACAATCAATTTGTGCTATATTTTTCAACTTTTTTAAGAATACAAAAATACAAAATATTTTTTTTTTAAATGTAAAGAATTCGTAAATTTGATTTTATTTTTTTTCATATTTGTTTTCAAAAATAAAATTTTTTTAATTAAAAAAAGTTCGGGTATGGGTTCGGGTTCGGACGAACTTTGCAAAATTGACCGATGTTCGGGTTCGGTCTGAAAAAGTGCGTTCGGTCGGACACTACAAATCATTAATGGCAGTTTGTCAATAAGACAAAAAAAAATATTTTTTTAAAATTCAAATAGCCTGTTTGTTAATAATGTTCAATAATTTGTAAATAAAACCGACTTTTTCTCACAATTTATGTCAATAAACGACTTTGTCAAATAAAAGTCATATTTTTAACAATTTTTATCAAGAAACACAAAGAAATGTGTCAATCCAACAATATCGAAAATTTTTTTTTAACAAACACCTTCAATAATGAAATTGATAACATTTCGCTCTTTTACTTGTATAGTGTTATAACTCAAAATATTTCGCTTTTGGGTAAACAATACAGAAGTATTTGTTATATCCTGCTTTATATTGTGTCAAAAATTCGTAATAATATCTTTTAAACTCACCATTTGAGAAGAGAAAACGCCGTTATAACATTTTCTACTCACGGGCCTTTTGCAACTTAAATCAAGTTTCAATTGTGAACTTTAAACAGGTTTTCTGTAAAATCAAACATTTTGAGTTATGACACTATACAAGTAAATGAGCGATTTGTAAAAGAAAAAGAAAAAACATTCTGTAGGCAGGTTGTGTGCTGTTGTCGTGTGCTATTACGTGATTTTTTTTTTATTTTGTTGTTGTTGTTCGACATATAAATTTTGTTATGTTTCCTCTCCCTGTTCTGTTGACTCGTCCAAATCGAGCTCCAAAAAGCGTTCCACCTCTATGGGCTGTGTCCATAAAGATGTTGGATTCAAACGAGTCGGGTTTGCCGAGCAGTTGAAGAGGTGTAGTACGTCATGTGGAGAATCTCCACATGCAGGGCACGTATTGGGTATAGTCGGGTTAATTCTAGACCAATAAGAATTGAGCCGACTGCAATACCCGGATCTTCATTGTGCTAGTACCACTCTTGTTCTTCTTGGCTGACTTCTCTTTTCTTCTGCAATGGGTGGGGGATGGCCTCCAAGTAGGACATTCACTCGGTAGTTGGCTGTCGTCGATTCTACCGTATCCCTGTGAATGTTATTCAGATTTGTCCGATATGAAATGGAATCTAGCTGTTTGATATCCATCTCATAACACCGAAGATCTTTTCTGACATGCCTCGGGGGAGTATCAATTTTCGTAAGGTGATGGTTCGGATGATCCTCCGTCCATGTGGTAGAGAGCGTTGCCGATGATTTAGCAGTGAAGAATTTCGTAAGATCTTGGATGTATGCATTTTACCTACCGCATAGCTCATCAATGTTATGGCCCCGTGTCATTAGTATAGAGTCGTCGGCATAGGTTATCAATTCCACCCCTTGGGGTGGTGCCGGGAGTTTAGAAAGGTAGAAGTTAAACAAGATCGGATAGAGAACTCCATCCTGTAGACTCCTTATTTAACTCTACGGGGTTTTGACTTCTTATTTCTAAACTCCACAAACTACTGACGGCCACATATATAATTTACCACCCACCTCTTGATGGTGTTGGGGAGACAAGAGTTGACGATGTCTCCGAAGAGGGTGGCATGACTGACCGTGTCAAAGGCTTTTGACAGGTCTAGCGCAACCATCACTGTGCGCTCACATGGCTTACTTTGATTCAGACCATGGCTTATATGTGTGGTAATGGCAGTTAAAGCTCTTGTTGTGGTAATGTCAGGTAAAGCTGTTGTTGTGCTATGGTGCTTTCGGAATCCGTGCTGATGTGTTGCCGCTTGGAGGTGCATTGTGAGGCTGGGGAGGAGAAGTAGTGTCTTCGCGACTGGTGACAGCAAGGAGATCAGCCTGTACGATTCTGCATTCGATTTTTAAAGTCGAATGATAAAAAAATCGAATGCATTCAGTTTTTGAAAGTCGAATGAAAAATAAATCGAATGCATTCGATATTTATAAATCGAATGAGTCTAAAGTGAATTCATTCAATCCGCTAAATATGATTGGGGAATGCAATCACTAAATTTTCATTTGGAATGCCAAATCGAATTAAGGAATGAAATCCTTCGAAGCTCTGATTGATATATTGACTCACTAAAAGATACAACTTGCAGTTTTTATATAAATACAAAAAAGATCATTTCAAACATCACCGCGTTTTATTGGTGAACATTTTTGACAATAGTAATACCATTTTTTAAATAATTTTGATATTTGAAAAAAAAAAGTTATAGCCCTAATGTACATTTACTAATACTAATTTTAAAAAAATGTGTGTTTGAATAAAAAACCCTTAATAAGTATCTATTTAATACGTATTTTATCTGACTCTCAAATATGCTAAATATAATTTTTTTTTTTGGAATGAGACCAACTTATATTATTTTTAAAATTCAAATGCCTTTTTTATTCAAAATCGCTTTACATTTTTGTGTCACCAAATTAAATCTTTCTTTGTTACCCTGTGATACGCATTTTAATGTGTAAATCCATGTAAATTAGCTCGTCCGGTTCTAATATAATACCATTTAAACGATAAGTAGTTTAGGTTTCTTTTTTTAATAATAATCTTGATCCAATGATCAAGTATTTTTTTTTTAATTCAATTTTTACATTTAATTACAATACATTTTTAATAACTTCAACCTAAGAGAGAACTTGTAATAATGACCGTCGTCTCGTTGTAGCTAAAAAAAACCCAGGGTACTGGTGGGAGGCTAGCAGTAATATACGGGGGCTCTATGTGGCAACAATCATTTTCTTTGGAAAATGGCAACACCTTACATTTGTGTCAACATATGGACATTTCCATTTAAATTTTCATTTGTTTGAAATTTTGGTTTTTTGGCAAAAACTTTTTTTATTTGCATTCAAATGGATATCTACTGATAGAAATGCATAAAGGACTTCTAATGCATTTAACTTACAAACACTTAAGACCAAAAATCTTAATTTGAGGTAGTTAGCGACAATCAAACTTCAGAAATGTTGAAAAGTCGATTGAAATTTCATAAAAAGTACCCAAGCAGAAATTTACGACGGTTCTAAAAAAAAAGCGTTCTGAAAGCACTGTAACAAAAAAAAAAGCATTCTCAAAACGCTATTTTCAAACGCTTTGCGAGCGTTTTTGAAAAGTGTTCTGAAAGCTCTATAACAAAAAAAAAAGCAATCTCAAAACGTTTTTTTCGAACGCTTTGCGAGCGCATTCGAAAAGCGTTTTAAGAGTTCTTTAGATTTTTTTTTTTTTTTTAAAAAAATTTCTAAGTTACGAAATTATTTTTGAATAACAATTTTTTGTCACTTTTTTTGTTTTTTAAGTAAAAAAAACTCATCAAAAATGTTTTAAGATTTTTTTTTTTTTTAATTTTTTAAGTTTCGAAAATTTATTTAAAAAATTTTCTAAGTTTCTTTTCGGATTTCACTTTGTATCAAACAAATTATTATAACCGAACTAAAACAGAAATTCTTCACTTTGGGGTTTTAAAGCGCTTTCATGACTTTAAAAAAACGTTCTCAAAGCACTTTTTAACATCGCTTTTAAAACGCTTTAAACCAAGCGTAGATCGATGTTATCATTCGGATCATCTGAAGGCGCTTTGAAGTTGGTATACAGAACGCTCGTACAACCGTCCACAGCGCTTTCACAACGCTTTTGCGATTGTATTTTTCTGATTGGGTATGTACTCTTTGGCCTATTGTACTTGCGCCGACCAACGTATTCTTCGAAGATTTAAAATATATGGTCCCTATACTTCGGTTAGGTTGACGTAATGTCCACAAGACCAGTTCCTGATCCAAAGTGATTTCTGAATTTGATGTGCCATCAATAATAAAAAAGTTATTTGATGGTAACGGTTTGAAGTTAAAATTTCTTCATTTTCAATTTTTTGTCGTTTTTTGATCAGGAAATTTGCACCGCTTCATACTTTTCAAAAGCTAAAACGAAGAATGATAGCTGTCGCAATTCCCTACAGTTTGAAACCGCCCAGGCCCAGAAATTGCCAACCGTTACAAAGAAAAAGTCTCGGCAAAGCATTTTATTTTTTGTGTATAAGGTAGTATAAATTCGAAAAAGTGCTTTGCAAGCGCTTTGCCAATGTTTTTCTATTTAAATCCGTTCAAAGTATAAATTTGTAATTAAAAATTATAAATTTTCATAGTAATTGGAATAATTTTCATTTCTCTGCAGGATAAGTGACCGGTCCTTAATAGTTCTAGTGATATGTCACTTAAACACAATGACCTATCACAAATTTGACACCTTTTATGTAAAAACACCTGTTTCTTTCGTGAGGAAGTGTCTTAAACTCCGGATACATCACATGTGAAATGTCGCTGGGTTATCCCTTTGAAACACAACCAGTTTCGGTTCAATACATCACTTTTTTTTGGGACTTTTTTTCCTAGAAGCATTTTTAATAAATTTTTTATTCCAAAACGCAAAGAAAACTGCAAACAAATTTTTGTGTCCGGAGCTTATGGAACTTTGTATGGGTTCTACAAGTGGAACTGGTGCGATTCCTTTAAAATATGGAACGGTGATTTGTGGACACAAAATACGTTTATCTGTTTTTTTTTTACAGAATACCGGTTACTAGGGTCATTAAACCCAAATTTAAAGGGGGACGTTTCTATGTGGGCTATGTATAAACATAAACCATTTTTTTTCAATTTCAATAGGATTCGTCCTTTGCCAAAAGAAGCTTAAGTTTCAAATTAAGCCAAATATATTGATAATTGCGACCTGTATTTTACATGGACGGACGCTGCTAAATCGACTTAAAAACTTATTTTGAGTAGATCAGTATGCTAAAAGGTTGACCTAGGACTTATTTTAGAGAGTTTCAAACATAAGCACAAACTCATTTTACCCCGTACATCAAAGTGGTGTAGGGTATAAAAATAAAGCCAAAAAAATTTGTGTCTGGGACTTGAAAAAATTTTTAAAGTTTTTCCGCGACTTAGAAAATATTTCAAAGTTTGTCCAAAATTTTTTTATCATAATAAATTAGTCAATCAATTTTTATATTAATTTAATAATAAATTTCTTTATTTAAATAAACACCAAAAAAATTTGTTACTTCGGGACTTATCAATTTAGATACGTCTTATTTTTTTCTTCTAAAAGTGCTATAATAGTACGATATTTTTATACCCTCCACTTAGTGATAGAGGGTATATATAAGTTTGTCATTCCGTTTGTAACTCATCGAAATATCGGTCTGGGACCCCATAAAGTATATATATTCATGATGCCCGATCGATTTTAAGACATTCTAGCGATGTCCGTCTGTCCGTCTGTCTGTGGAAAATGCTCTCGCGGACAAAATATTGCACAGAGATGACTGAAACTTAACATATATATTGGAAGTTCTCCCGAGAAGTTTGGTATTGCATTTGAGCGATATCGGTTCAGCGGTTCAAAAGTTATGAACGAAAATGTAAGCACACCTCAAAAATTTCAGTACATTCAACATAACCTAAAAATACAAAATGCTTTAATTCGGCTTCTGGTTGACATATGTGAACATAATTGAGCACCAAATGGTATTTAAACAAGTACGAACATATTTTTTGACAAAAAAAGAAAAAAATCGCGGATTTTTTTTTTACCAAAATTTTTTTTCGCGGAAATTTTTTTTCAAATTTTTTTTTTTTCAAAAGTAATTTCCTTTTAAATAAATTTGTTTGCAATAACCTTTTTGAAATTGTGGAGGGTATCTCTACATTCGGCAAAGCCGAATTTAACTTTTTTACTTGTTTGTTTTTGAAGCGCTTTCAAATAGCAACGGTATACCGTTTACCGTGGTTATCATTTTGGACGCTGGGACAGTACTAAACGGTGATGCTTTCCCAGCACACAAGCGACCATAAAAGGTACTTTGTCAGCGCTCTCCCGTTCGTATTTTTCTGCCCTAAAATCAAAAGTTAAATAAAAATGTTCATATATAGACCATGTCATGTTGCAAAAAAAGTACAAAAGATCAGAATTGATCAAGGAGAGGAAGAAGTATATTGAGGGCGAATATTGATTACTACAAATATACTTTGTTCACGCACATGGCAATTTCAACTCTTCTGCATATAAAACAACAGCAACAACCAAACACGAATTGAAAATCATGATTTAGTTGATACTTGTTTAATAGCCAACTAAGCGCATCTGTCTAGAGTAGTGCATACGGTCAGTACCGTAATACCGAATACTAGGGATGTCGCGAATAGTGTATTCGGCATTTTACCGAATATTTACTATTCGGTATTCGGTTTGAACCGAATACAAATATTGGCGAATAGTTTAAGTTTTCATACGCCTGTATTTTATCTATGTAAAAAATTGAAAAAAGTACCAGACTAAAAAACAACAACGCTTTTGTTGACACTATTTTTTCTGTTACCTTAACAATTCGAATTTTAATCAAGTGGTCAAGTTATTTTTGTATAAAAACAAACTTAAATGACTACAAAAATGAGTCAAACGTTAATAAAAAGTGTTTATTTAACAAATTTAAATTTTGCCGAATATTCGGCAAACTGTTAACGAATATTTATTCAACCGAATATTCAAAAAACATGCCGAATATGCCGAATACCGAATAGTGACGAATATTCGCGACATCCCTACCGAATACCGGTATTCCCGGTTCTCGGTATTACCGGGAAATGGTACCGATTTCCCGGTTCTTAATTCATTCCCGGTATTCCCGTGAATACCGTTATTCCCGGTTTCGGTTCTGACGGTATTCCCGGTACTACCAGTATGTACTTTTTGTAAAATTTTGTACAATTAAAATTTTTTCTTTGCTTTTACCAAAAGAAAAATACAAAACATGTGAAAAACACCATTTCTATTTTATTTTTTTAATTTAAGAAGAAATAGTTGCATGATTTTTAAATAATTTTACAAACACATTTAAATATTTCTGAAATACTGATTAAATAGTGTAATTAAAATATTTTATGGTTTAGTATTTTTTTGGTTTTTGAGAACAGGTACCAGGATAAGAACCGGGATTACCGGTATTCCCGGAAATATATCTAGAACCGGGAAACCGGTAGCAGAACCGGGAATACCGAGAACCGGAAAATGGGGGGCACTAGTCTAAAGCGACCGTTTGTTAGGCAGTTAATAGCAAAATACTGCAGATGGTCATAGGTTCAAACCGTGGCGGCTGCAATCTGTTAATAATGTTCACATATAGAGTATAATTGACTATTAACTGAATAAATTTGGCATGGATTATATGAAAATAGTAAAAACGAACCAGAAGTGCGATTCAGTAACTTTTTTAATGATATTATCGATATCGTTAACTAACGAGAATTATCGGTTGTTGTAACTAATGTGTGATTCTATAAATTTTTTAATTAACAACAAGAATTAACAACAAAAATAGTTAATTTGAATTTTGTTTATTTTAAAATTGAATGGAGAACCGAAAATTTTTGTTTAGTTTTACTCAGACAAGGAAAAAATTAGAATTTTATTTAAAATTCATAAGGTATTTAAAATAAAATTTTTGTTTAAATAAAATTCTCAAAAATATTTGAATTTTATTATTTCCAAAAATAAAATTCTCAAAAAAATACAATTTTATTTTTGGTTTGAATTTTATTTTTGGTGTTTTTATTTTGAATTAATCACACGGCTGTCGACCAGGGCCGTCAGACTTAAGGCCTGCAAAATGTTTTAATTTCTTCCCAAAGGACTTAGGTAAACACATGTGCTTATTTTTACCAATTTAGAAGCAATTTACTTTAATTTTCATCAAAATATTTATTTACATTTTAGCGACCCATTATTTGATTGCACAATTTACATGGAAAGAGAAGTAACATTGCTAAATTAATTCTTAAATTTCTTAAAACTGTTAATTAATTTTTTAATATGAAAGCTTATAAAAAGTCCACAGATCGCAATATATGACTTCGGTTTATACGCATCGTTTAAAAGGTATTACACAAACATGATTTCGGTTTATACGCATCGTTCAAAAGGTATTACACAAACATGTTTGAAGAACCGGGCAAGCTAATATTAAATTTATATTATAAACAAATAAACGTATGTGTATTTATGTTTACCTGACATTTTTTACTGCAATACCATTGATTGCCACAACCAGCACAAACAAAACGAGACTCATGGATTTTGCATTCTTGACACAAAGGATATTGATTGTTTTTGTTAGGTGACCGTGCATCAAAATCCCTTTTTACGTCATTCTTTATATAATTATCATCTAAGCTGACATTATAATGATTATTCTGAAATTACAAAAATAAAAAGACTCAAATAAAAGAATTTAACTTCAAATTAACAACCAACCATTGCATTAACAAAATCGATGTCATGGTTGTATGGCAATTTCTTTGAACTTCCTCCTGATGGAGTAATTGAAATTTCTTCTACCATTTTTCGTGATGGGTAAAACTCTGATTGATGGTCTTTGGCGAATTGTAAATATTGAGGATGTAAAGTTGTCTTTTCCTAAAAAAAAACAAATGGTTTTGTTTTTATACATACATCATAAAAGTACAGTTTTCTTCTTACAAAAAATGGAATACTGAAGTTGCGAATTTGAGAGTTTGACTCAATCGACTTAATACGTTTACCCACTCGAGGTAAAAGTTCTGGATTTTTTTGTCGGAAGTCGGCAATTATACTCTTTACATCCTTAAATTCACCTTGGCGTCCCCGGAGCGTTCTACTATCGAATTGCTGATAGGATTCAGAAGTTTTATTAGTTATTGCAATACTATTTTTATTGCCGTTGCTAAAGGAATAATTTTGTGACGTGTCGATGCCATGTAACATATTTCGAGAAACTAATAAGCTAAATTTTAATTACAAAATTTTTAAATTATTTTAGTTTTAATTTGGCTCAATGTTATCGAGTAATATTCACCTGTGTAATCTGCTGGTATTATTTTTTTCAAGCTCCAAGTCCTCTGCTTTCATGTTGGCTCTATTCTCTATAAGCTGCTGAATTGATGTCGAAGGAAGATGCGTTTCAGAAGACACAAGGTTCTTTTCTGACAAATATAACTCTAATTCCTTTAACTCAGACAGCGAATTCTGACTTCGGGTTTTCGTAAAGTTTTCTCTCAATTGAAGCATATGTTTTTTCTGAGACAACCGTGAGTAAATTTCTTCTTTAATCATTTTTAAATGCAACAATCGATTCCATTCCATCTCCTTGGTGTGAAGTATTTCATTCAGAGTCTGAATTTCATGTAATATATTTTTCATTTTATCCTCTGTAGCGGTATAAGTGCTATTTGTCATAGTATTAATGTGATTAGTAGCAATTTCATCAAACTTTGGAAACATTTCATTGATTTTCTTGTAAAATTGTGGAGATTCAGTTCTAAATTTTTTAGTTGCGTTGCGCTTTTGTTCATTGTCATTGTTGTCATTTGCAATAGACGGGCTGGAGGACCTGGCTCTTTTTTCAGCCAATTCATTAGTCTGCAAAAAAAATATATATTTTTTAATTCATATGTATATGATTTGAAACACCTAAATTCAACCGACGGGTTGACCTCACCTCACCCCCTCCAAATTTAATGAAATTCAGTAGTTTTACTTTAACAAAAAAAGAGATTGTGCCAATTTTTCAGGGTTCTGGTCATTCTAGTATCCGAGATAAGCGGTCTTGAATATAAGGAAAATATGACGTTTTCTCAAAAAGTAATCACGGTACAGGTCTGATTAAGGATTCAAATAATGGGTAATGAGACAACATATATTTTTTCAGGTCTGTGATCACGTAAAATTATAGTTAACTTTCGTCGATTTTTGGAACCTTGTTGCTCCTAAACTAATCAAAATATTTCTAATTTTTTTAATGTTTCTGGATTAGACAACAATTTTTAATAATTTAATAAAGAAAAACTTTCAAATTTCCCTTCAAAACGATATGTATTTTGATGTCGTTTATGCATCGTCTATCGTTTTCGTTTTACGTTATTAGCCCCCATAATTTTAAAAATATCGTTTTTTGGGTCAAAACAATGACCTTTTACCTTTTTAAAACAAAAATCACTTTTAAAGGCTTTCCCATTACCTATTATTTGAAACCTGAATGAAACCTGTACCTTGATTACTTTTTGAGATAACGTCATTTATGTCAGAAATTTTTTTTTTGTGATGGGCCATTTATTTTTTACACAAAAATAACTTATCAAAACAAAAAAAAATTATCTGAATATATAAACAATCAAATCACGCAAACTCACGCAGAAAAAAGTGACTCACTAATCACTCATGCAAAAATTTTAATCACTCACCAATCACTATAACCTAATAAAATCGTATATTGAAGATATATACTTCAGTGTAAAACTGGAGGATGCTTATACGGATTTAAAAGAAATAAAGGCAGGCGATGGAGTTGTCAAACCTGGTTTCCGAATTATTCAAAAACCCGGGTTTTTTCCGGTTTTTTAAAACCGGATTTTTTCCAGTTTTTTTAAAACCGGATTTATTCTAGTTATTTGAAAAACCGGTTTTTTGGTGTCGAATTATTCGACATCTTCGAATATATAATACTTCATTTTTTTGTCAAATACAACTCTGTATATGTAATTTTGTTTCTTGATTCATAGTGAATGACAAAAAAAAATAAGGTTAAAAGCATAGAAAAGATTAGAAGGTACGCAGTGTTGTATTTGATATATTTTCCAATATGGTGGCAAAATGCTTGTTCTTCCTCATCTCACACGTATTTAATATTAAATTAGATTCTTTGTTTTTAAAAAATGGTATTTGTCTTTTATTTAAATTAAATTAATTGTTTATTTTGTTTTATTCAACATTTTTTTAAAGATAATACGCACTATTGATAGTTTAAAATCTGTTTTCTCTTTTTTGTTGTTTGCTTTGTTGTTGTTCTCCTTTATGTTGCATTGTTTTTTTTTCAACGTCAAAAGCACAGTACAGACTAGTATGCAAACACTGGTGCTAATTGCGTACTTTCCAATATGGTAGTATGGTTTTAAGTACAGAATGATCATCGCTGCCTGGTATATGTGTGCCTGTACGTGTGAGCTTTTGTGCATGTATTTATGATGTTTGTTTACGTTTTGTATGAAACGTCAAAAGTTACACCGTGTGCTGTCACTAATACTTACATCCATCAGATGCAACTCTGTGATACTACTACACATGTACTGTGGTCAAAAGTTACATAAAGTGCTGTCACTAATACTTATTCAAGCGAAATACGACTCTGTTTCACTTCTATTTTTTTCTATGGATAAAAGACGCGGTTGTGATTCTTCACAATTTAGCAGCAAGCAGCAGCCAGTAAAATTTTGATATACATACATATCGACGGCACTGTTTCCAATTTGGTGTTTTTCCCGCTAAAACTAGCGTTTTTATTTTGCGTCTAGCGTAGTGTTTGGGGTCCGGGAATTCCCGGGTCGGATTTCCCGGGAATTCCCGGGAAAAGACAGACGGGAATTCACGGGATTTTTTTAATTTTTCCCGGGAAATCCGGGAATTTTATAAAATAAACCATTTTACATAAAAAACGTTTAATTTAATTTACATTTGCTATTTTTTGTATTTTTTCTATTTGGAAGAACAGTGCAAATATATATTCATAGGAAAACTGACCAAGTGTAAAAAGTATGACAATATCATAAAAAACTTAAAAAGTCAAAAAATATACGACAGTTAATGATAATTTTGCTAAGACTGTCAAAAAATTATAGAAATTTTGAACCTAGAATTTAAATTTCCAGAACAAATATTAAAAGTGCTGCCAACTATATTAGTTTTTGCTCGAATAACGCAGTTTTAATTTTTTTTGCGACTTTTAGCTATTTTTTGTGGGGAAAAAAGTTGCAATATTTTTTTTGTTATGTTTTATTGTATTTCAGGATTTTTAACTTTTATTTTTTGATTTTTTATGTTTTAACTAATTGTTTATCTGTAATAAAACTGTTTTTAATAAAAAGTTGGTCAAATTTTAATGTTTTTTATGATTTATATTAATAATAAATATTTCCTGGGATTCCCGGGAATCCCGGGAAATAAATTATTTTTTTCCCGTTTCCCGGGAAATTGAAAAGTCCGGGAATTCCCAAACACTAGTCTAGCGGGAAAAAAAGTGATTTAGCGGGCAGCGGGAAATCTAGCGATTTTTACCAGCCACAACTTAATAAAAAGAAACTTAAAATTTTTCACACATTTGATTTTTTTATTTTTATTAAAGAGCCGTTTATATGAACGGATTTGTAGAGCAACCTGTCAAAATTTTTTAAATAAAAATCTTGTTTTTACAGTCTTAACACAGCCGAATTAACAAATGAACTGTTTAGTGTCTCTTCACAATACAGCAGCAATCAGCAGACAGCAAAAGTTTTACATGTATTTTGTTGTTGCGCCAACAACAAAATATATGTACAAATTTTGCTGTTAGCTGCTGTATTGTTAAGAGACACTTACCCCCAGTTTCTGTAATACGAACGCCATTCGTTCGTGACGAATTTGTGTGTATTTTGTTATTGTAACAAAAACAAAATACATGAAAATTCGTCGCAGACGAATGGCGTTCGTATTATAGAAACTGGGGGTTAGTGTTTCTTCACAATACTCAATAAGCAAGCAGCAGACAGCAAAATTTTTACATGTATTTTGTTGTTGCCGCAACAACATGTATTTTGTTGTTGCCGCAACAACAAAATACATGAACAATTTTGCTGTCTGCTGCTTGCTGATGTGTTGTGAAGAAACACTTATGCGAATAAGGAAGAATAGACCGTTTGTATAATTTTACAAATGACTATAAAAACGCAGAAAACGGTAAAAAACTAATATTTTTGTAAACATTTTTGCATTAATGGATTAATGCGTTATGCAAAAATGTTGAAAAAAATATTAGTTTTTAATCGTTTCCTGCGTTTTTATCGTTATTTGTAAAATTTACCTTTTTCAGTTTATACGATTTACGCATATTTAATCAAAATTAACATAAGATTTGGTTATCAGTGCTAACAACATGCCAAAAAAAGATTTTTTTTGACAATATGACGAAAAGTTGTTTGGACACGATCTGTACATACTTGGATAGGTTTTCCAAAGACCTTTCATTAAGCGAAAAAAAACTAAAAAAAATACTGTTTCTTCCCCTCATCCGCTTAAAAAAAATACGTGTCCCTTTATTTTTCTGCTCTACAAAATAAAACCAATTCCATAAAGATCCGCGGGTGACACTAGGGAGACTTTCCTAGACCAAAAATGTACAGCTTTTCGTCACATTGAGTAAAGTAGTAAAATTTTAGGACATTTTTGTTAACAAGTCGAAAAATATTAACTTTTTTGGCACGTTGTTAGCTCGGAGAGTAGGTCTTTTAAATACATTTGTGTTTGGGCCGCTATAAAAAAAATACGTATCCAAATTTCATGAAGATTGGAGAATGAACCACGGAGACCTCCCTTGTAAGTCTAATTTAACTTTTTCGCTTGTTTTTCCTACACTCATAGAAATATCTTAGTAGAAAAATTAATAAACCCATTGTAGATCAAGTTTTACAGAATAATGCCGTATTCAACAACAATTAATGTTGATATCGTTGAATAATGAGTATAGTTGGTTCAACTATTACAATGGCATCTACAGAATTCAATAGATAAAACAAAAAAGAAAAACAACCCTGTTCGTTCATTTTTTTTATTATAACGAGTGAACGAGTGAGTTGGTAGCAATGTGAATGTGATTGTCTCTTATAAAATTATTTAATGTGTTTGTTTCTTATAAAATTATTTAATATTAGAAAAATAAATAAAAATAGGATCTGATCTGTAAATATTTGGTAAGTAATAAAATACATTGATTACTTTATGTATTCATACTATATTAAAACGTTTTTTTTAGGTTTTTGTTTTGGTATCATCAGATAACTACACGCAAAAAAAAATCTGTGTCAGATTGAGCAATCCTACTTGGTAAAATTTTTTTCATACCAAAAAAATTTTTTTACCAAATTTTTGCTAAAATTCTGCTTGTCGATGTTAAAGTAACATAATTAGTTTTTTGTGTAAAATAACCAAGTAGCTTGCACAATAACGCAAATTAATTGCACAAAAATTTATCGAAAGAAAACAACAAAAAAAAAACATATACAGACCTCCATATTCATTTTGTATTTTTGTGTGCGTGCTTCGTTTATTTTTTGTGTTATAAAAACGTAAAACGGAAATTAATAAATAAAATTAAAATAAATTAATAATCAAAAATAATTAGTTTTTTTAAAAGATAAATAAATGTAAGATAAAAAAAAAATGCTAAAGTTAATTTTGCTGTCATAACTTAAAACACCATTCATTTAGCAAAACCAATGGAGTCCCAGACGTTTGTTTCAATGAATTACAAATGGAATGATAAAGTGATTATACCCCTATTCCGAAGACACCAATAAGGTTTAATAGATTTTTAGTTAAAAAATAGTGTTTGGTAATAATTTTCTATTTTTACAGGGTACTGCTAAATAAATTTTTGAAGCTATGGCGAATCCTTCACTACACTCAACCAAAAATCATTGTATTCCCAAAGAAAATCGTTGTAAATTCAACAGAAATCATTGTTGATTTTGACCCTACAAATATTTATGTTGATTTCAATAAAAAATGTTGTCAGTTTTTGTAAAAGTTAATCAACTCGTTTTTTTGTAAATCAACTCGTATTTTTTGTAAACTCAACTCATATTTTTGTTGATATAAGAAATTTTATTAATAAAAAAAAGCTTTTTGTTATTTGTAAATATTCTTTTATTAAGTACTAGCTAACTCGCCCGGTACTTCGTTACCGGTTAGCTGTAAAAAAAAAAAATATTACTTCAAATTCTTAATAATTTTTCTTTAAACATAAAAATTGTTAGTTTCGACCTTTAAAATATTATATTTTGAGTAGATTTAAAGTTGAAAAAAAAAATTTATTCTGGCGAAACGATCCCATAGTTCAAACTTTAAGTTTCAAGGAACATTAGTGCCTAAGGAACAATATGTACCAAATTGAAGCGAAAATTCAAAAATTTATATTCCCAGAATGTAATTTCCGCGAGTGGATCGTAAAGTACCTATTTTAAGTATCTCTACTTTCTCCCTTTTTCCCCATTAGAAGCAGAATTTTCATAAAAGTACTTATTTTAGAATGTTATTTCCGCGAAAGGATCGTACAGTCCAAATCTCAAGTATTTAGGACCATTAATGCAGCAGATACAAAATTGCCCTACTTTCCCCATTTTCCCCTTAGAAGCTACTAAAAAAGTGCTTCTTCCAGAATGTTATTTCCGCTAGAGGATCGTACAGTCCAAACTTCAAGTATCTAGAACCATTAGTTCAGCAGATACAAAACAGTTCAAAATTCAAGTATCTAGGACCATTAGTTCAGCAGATACAAAAGGATTCAAATTTCAAGTTTACCCTACTTTCCCTCTTTTTCCCCCTATAGAAGCAGATTTTTCCAAAAAAGTACTTCTTCCAGAATGTTATTCCCGCGAGAGGATCGTACAGTCCAAACTTCAATATCTAGGACCATTACTTCAGCAGATACAAAATTGCCCCTTTAAAAAGTAATTTTCAAAAAAGTACTTCTTTCAATATGTTATTCCGCGAGATGATCCTATATTGCAAATGTCATGTTTTTAAGACCATTAGTTTAAAATTTACCAAATTGCCCTATTTTGCCCCTCTTGGCCCTCCTTAAAACCAAAATTTTCAAAAAGTGTATTTTTCAAAAAATTATTTCCGCGAGAGGATCAAAACTTAAAGTTTTAGTTCAGAAGATACAAAATTTTCCTATTTTCCACAGGATTATAGAGTCCAAATTTAAAGTTTCTAAAACTATTGGTTCAAAAGATACAAAATCCCCCAAAGGGCCCTACTTTCCCCTTTTTTCCCCTTAGAAGTGGAATTTTTAAAAAAGTTCTTTAAGTATGTTATTTTCGCGAAAGGATCGTTCAGTTCAAATTTCAAGAATCTAAGACCATTAGTTCAGCAGATTCAAAATTGCCCTTCTTTCCCCCTTTTTCCCACAGAATTTTAAAAAGTACTTTCTTAAGAATGTTATTTCCGCGAGAGGATCGTTCAGCCAAATTTCAAGTATCTAGAACCATTAGTTCAGCAGATACAAAATTGCCCTACCTTCCCCGTTTTCCAACCTTGAAATCGGAATTTTCAAAAAAAGTACTTCTTTCAGAATGTTAATTCCAAGAGAGAGGATCGTGCAGTCTAAATTTCAAGTATCTAGGACCATTAGTTCAGCAGATACAAAATTGCCCTACTTTCCGCCTTTTCCCCCTTAGAAGCGGAACTTTTTCCGCAAGAGGATCGTACAGTTCAAATTTTAAGTATCTAGGATCATTAGTTCAGCAGATACAGAATTGCCCTACTTTCCACCTGTTCCCCCTTTAGAAGGAGAACTTTCAAAAAAGTACTTCTTCTAGAATGTTTTTTCCGCGAGAGGATCGTACAGTCCAAACTTCAAGTATGTAGGACTATTAGTTAAGCAGATTAAAAATTGCCCTGCTTTCTCCCTTTTCCCCCCGTGGAAGCAGAATTTAAAAAAAAGTACTTCTTTTAGAATGTTATATCCGCGAGAGGATCGTACAGTTAAATTTTAAGTATCGAGGACCATTAGTTCAGCAGAAACAAAATTGCCCTACCTTCCCCTTTTTCCCCCTTAAAAGTAGATTTTTCAAAAAAGTACTTCCTTGAGAATGTTATTTCCGCAAGAGGATCGTACAGTCGAAATTTCAAGTATATAGGACCATTATTTCAGCAGATACAAAATTGCCCTACTTTTCCCCTTTTCCCCACTCAAAATCGTAATATTTAAAAAAGTACTTCTTTCAGAATGTTCCCAGACAGAAAAATGCAATCGGAATAACGTCAGAATAGAGTTGGCGGAGGGCATTCCAACACCAAAATGAGATCCTACTTACAAAATTTATGGTGTTACTATAACATTGAAATGATAACGCCAAAAAACAATCGCCTGACTTTTGTTTCCGACGTCGTCACAACACCAAAAAATCAAATTTACTGGATTAAAATTACGTTGTAATAATAAGTTTATGACCTTAGGATGGTGTTGAAAGACAACACTGGTAACGTTATTTCGACATATTTTTGGCGCTATTTTGGGGTGTTTTATATTAGAAATACAGTATATAAAAATAATTTTAAATAAATGGAATATTTTCAAAATATTTTTTTTAATATCCGGGTTCGCAACAAAAATTCGACTTTTCTAAAAATTCGACTGTTAATTTTCGAAAATTCGACTTTTTTAAAAAGCCGAATTTTTCCAACCTGTAAAAGTCGATATTTTTGTAAGAGGGTATTTATACACAGCCTTTTTTTGCTTGCAATAAAGTCTTGCAACTTTTTCTTTGTAGGCAAACGGGGGTGAAAAGCAAACGGGGTAGAAAAAAAATCACGATTTCTGTTTTCCTTCTTTTATGCTTCTCACCCCCGATTGCCTTCAAAAAAAAGTTGCAAGACTTTATTGCAAGAAAAAAAAGGCTGTGTATAAATACCGTCTAAGTTAAAATTTTAATATTTTTATCAATGTTGTGTACCGAAAATAAGTAAAAATAAATCGAAAATTTTTGATTTATAAAACCGAATTAACAGTAACAGGAAACCGAATTAACAGTAACAATGCAGAACTTTGAACTTCTTGTAGCATAAAAATGCTGCATTTGTTAAATAAAAACACAAAAAATCATGTAAAAACATGGTATTTTTTAGAGATTGGTTAAGTTCTTCAAGGCGGGATTTTTTTGCCCTGGTCTGATTTTGCTGATTTACGAACTTAACCTGCCTAGAAACATAAGATATATTCGCGCCAAATTTTGGGAGTCTAGCTCTTTTATTTTGGACTGCATCGTGTTAACTACAGACGGACATACACACGGACGGACATCGCTAGAATGTCTTAGAATCGATCACTGATTACACTGTAAGTAAAATTTAAACTTTTGAAATGACACACAAAAACGCCGAGACACCCCAACTTATTTTTGGGTCATAGAATCCAGTGGTATACTCCGTTTTAAAAAGTTAGCTCAAAATAACGAGATATTTCGATTTTAAATTTGCAAATGTAAGAGTTAAAATTGAGTAAATCCAAAAAAAAATATAAAATTCATCAAAATATGAGCAAGTATTGCTGCATTTCCGATTGAAAATGGACGTCCATTATTTCCTAGATATAAATTTTGATAAATAACAAGTTTTTAACAATTTTTTTAAGTTTTTTCATTCAAATAAAATGAAAAATCGCCTTAAATCTACTACAAATTTAAAATCGAAATATCTCGGGATTTTGAGCTAACTTTTCAAAACGGGGTACAGTACTGGATTCTACGGCCCAAAATTAGGTTGACGTGTCTCGGCGTTTTGGTGTGTCATTTTCACCTACTCACAGTGTTATAAATATATATACTTAATGAGGTCCTAGACGGATATTTTGATGCGTTACACACGGATGATGCGTTACCCTCCATACTGTAGTTGGAGGGTATAAAAAAATTTACTAAACACTTTCTGCTTCATGGTAACAACGAACCGCCAAAGATTAAAGGGGTTCACACTTAAGAATGCGATATTTTTTTATAATATTTCGATTTCTACCAAAATTTAATATAAAAATTGTCAGAAACAAAAAAGTTGCAACTTTTTAAACAAAATTAAAATACAGATCAAACGGGTGGACCGATTTGGGATCTGTTTTTTTCAGTTTGAAGAGAATTAAATGAAAGCTTTTTAAATTTTTCTATTTTATACATATTTTTGTTAAAAAAAATCGATTTTTTGCGTTTTTTGAGTTTAACGTCGTATGCTCAAAATTTAAGAATCTACGTCAGGAACTAGACTTTTTAACATAATAATAAAAATATTTTTTTTTCATCTGCCACTAACAATAAGTGAAAAAACTAAAAAGTCGAAAGTAAAAGTCCATTTAGATTTTTTATACAAAAATCAATTAATCGACTTTCCGACTATAGAACCCTTATTCACCTTACACATTTCATAATGAAAAAAAATATGCAGTGGCATTTTTACATAAAAAAAATATTTATAATTAAATAAAATAAAGTCAGAAATTTTGTAAAAGTTTACCATAGTAAACCTTTTCGGATTATAATTTTAAACTCTTATGTAACGTTGGTTCTTTTAAAATCCAATGTTGTAATATGGTATTGAATTTTTTGTTTTCAAGGTATTGAATTTTTAAAGTCGTATTTTTGTATTTCCAATGTTATAATGGTATTGTATTTTTAGAAGAGTCGTAATTTCTGCCTGGGTTATTTTCGCGAAAATATCGTAGAGTCCAAATTTCAAGTCTCCCGGACCATTAGTTCAGCAGATACAAAATTGCCCCCTTTTCCCTCTTAGAGGCGGAATTTTCCAAAAAGTCCTTCATTCGAATTTTATTTCCGCGAGTGGATTGTGCAGTCCAATTTTCAAGTATCTAGGACTATTTGTTCAGCAGATACAAAATTGGCCTTCTTTCCCCCTTTTTCCCCCTTAAAGAAGAATTTTTTAAAAAAGTATTTCTTTCCGAATGTTATTTCCGCGGGAGGATCGTACAGTCCAATTTTCATGTATTTAGGACCATTAGTTCAGCAGATTCAAAATTGCTCTATTTTCCCCTCTTTTTCCACTTAAGAGAGGAATTTTAAAAAAAGTATTCCTTTCCGAATGTTGTTTCCGCGGGAGGATCGTACAGTCCAATTTTCAAGTATCTAGGACCATTACTTCAGCATATACAAAATTTCACTACTTTCCCCCTTTCTCCCCCTTAAAAGCGAAATTTTCAAAAAAGTACTTCTTTTAGAATGTTATTGCCGCGATATGATCCCATATTCCAAATGTCATGTTTCTAAGACCATTAATTTAAAGTTTAGCAAATTGCCCTAATTTCCCCCTTTTGGGCCTCCTTAAAACCAAAATTCTCAAAGAAATATATTTTTCAAAAAATAATTTCCGCGAGAGCATCCAGATTCAAAATTTCAAGTTTGTTCAGAAGATACAAAATTGCCCTATTAAACCCCTTCTACCCACCACCCCTGCTCTTATAAAAGGATTTTTAAAAATATTACTTTTTACAAAATGTTTTTTCCGCGAGAGTAGACTTAAAATTTCAAGTTTTTGGGACCATTCGCTTAGCAGATACGAAATTGCCCTTCTTCCCCATTTTTCCCCCTTTAAAAACGAATTTTCAAAAATGTACTTCTTTTAGAATGTTATTTTCGGGATAGGATTGTACAGTTCAAATTTTAAGTATCTAGGACCATTAGTTCAGCAGATACAAAATTGCCCTACTTTCCCCCTTTTTCCCCGTAGAAGCATAATTTTTAAAAAAGTTTTTCTTTAACAATGTTATTTCCGCGAGAGGATTGTACAGTTGAAATTCCAAGTATCTAGGACCATGAGTTCAGCAGATTCAAAATTACCCCACGCACCCCCTTTTTCCCCCGGAATTTTCAAAAAGTACTTTCTTTGGAATATTATTTCTGCGAGAGGATTGTACAGTTCAAATTTCAAGTATCTAGGACCATTAGTTCTGCAGATACAAAATTGCCCTACTTTCCCCCTTTTTCCCCGTAGAAGCGGATTTTTTGAAAAGTTCTTCTTTAAGAATGTTATTTTCGCTAAAGGATCGTACAGTTCAAATTTCAAGTATTAAGGACCATTAGTTCAGCAGATTCAAAGTTGCCCTGCTTTCCCGATTTCCCCCCAGAATTTTGAAAAAGTACTTCCTTTAGAATGTTATTTCCGCGAGAGGTTCGTTCACTCCAAACTTCAAGTATCTAGGATTATATTTTCAGCAGATACAAAATTGCTCTACCTTCCTCTTTTTCCCCCTTTAAAGCGGAATTTTCAAAAAAGTACTTTTTTAGAATGTTATTTCCGCGAGAGGATCGTGCAGTCCTATTTGTTCAGCAGATACAAACCGGAATTTTCAAAAAGTACTTCTTTCAGAAAGTTATTTCCGCGAGAGGATCGTACAGCCCAAATTTCAAGGATCTACGACCATTAGCTCAGCAGACACAAAACTACCCTACCTTCCCCTTTTTCCCCCTTAGAAGCGAAATTTTCAGAATAGAACTTTCTTCACAATGTTATTTCCGCGAAGGATCCCATAGTCAAAATTTTTAAGTTTCTGGGAAAATTAGTTCAGAACATACAAAGTGTACCAAATTGTCCTATTATCCCCCTTTTTACCACCCTATATGCGGAATTGAAAAAAAACTTTGTTTCGGAATGTTTTTTCCGCGAGAGATTCTTATAGTCCAAACTTTAAGTTTCTAGGACCATTAGGTCAGGGAAAAGAAAATGTACCAAATTGCCCAATTTTCCCCCTTTTCGCCTTCTTAGAAGTGCCTTTTTAAAAAAGTACTTTCTTCAGAATATTATTTCCGCGAGAGGATCCTATAGTCCAAATTTCAGGTTTCTGGGACCATTAGTTCACAATATAGAAAATGTTCAAAATCGTACTATTTCCCCCCCAAATTTGAATGAAAAATTTTCAAAAAATACTTTTTTCAGAACATAATTTCCGCGAGAGGATCATATAGTCCAAATTTTTAAGTTTCTAGGACCATTAGTACAGAAGATACAAAATGTACCAAATTATCCTACTTTCCCCCTTTCAACCCCCTAGAATCAGAATTAAAAAAACTTTGTTTCAGAAGGTTTTTTCCGTTAGTGGATCTTATAGTCCAAACTTTAAGTTTCTAGGACCATTAGGTCAGAAGATAGAACATGTACCAAATTGCCCTTTTTCCCCCATTTCCCCTTCTTATTTTTTTTTAAATACTTTCTTTAGAGTATTATTTCCGCGTGAGGATCCTATAGTCTAAATTTTAGGTTACTGAGGCCATTAGTTCAGAAGATCGAAATGTTTAAAATTGTCCTATTTCCCCCTAAATTTAAGTGATTAAATCAATAAATTCCCTAAAATTAAAAAATAAATGAGATAAAAAAAATTGAGTAAAAAATTTGAGTCAAAAAATTAAGCAAAAAATATTTTGAGAAAAAAAAATTGAGTAAAAAAAATTTGGGTGAAAACACCTTCTAAGTAAAAAATTTAATTAAAAAAAATGAGTAAAAAACTGAAGAATAAAATACAATTGAGTGAAAAAAATTTTTATTAAAAAAAAATGAGTAAAAAAAATTTTGAGTAAAAAAAAATGTTGAGTAAAAAAAAAATTGTAAAAAAAAATTTTTGAGTGAAAAAAAATTTTGAGTGAAAAAAAAAAAAATTGAGTGAAAAAAAATTAAAAAACAAAAAAAAATTTTGAAAGGGAAAAAATTTTGAGTAAAAAAAAATTTTGAGTGAAAAAAAATTTTGAGTGAAAAAAAATTTTGAGTAAAAAAAAATTTTGAGTGAAAAAAATTTGTAAAAAAAAAAATTTTGAGTGAAAAAAAAATTTTGAGTAAAAAAAAATTTTGAGTGAAAAAAAATTTTGAGTGAAAAAATTTTAGTAAAAAAATTTTTTTTCCCCGAGAGGATACTATAGTTCAAATATCTAGTTTCTAGGACCATTAGTTAAAAATTCACCAAATTGCCCTATTTTCCCCCTTTTTGTCCCCCTTAAAACCGGAATTTTCAAAAAAGTACTTTTTTCAAAATGTTATTTCCGCGAGAGTATCCTATATTCAAAATTTCAAGATTGTAGGACCATTAGTTCAGAAGATACAAAATGTATCAACTTGCCCTATTTTCCCCCTCCCCCCCACCTTCGAAACGGAATTTTCAAAATATTACTTTTTCCAAAATGTTATTTCCGCGAGAGGGTGCTAGACTTCAAATTTCAAGTTTCTGGGACCATTTGTTTAGAATATAAAAAATGTACCAATTTGTCCTATTTTCCCCTTTTTCCCCCCTTGGAGGCGGAATTTAAAAAAAAAAAAAATCCGAAATTTTATTTCCTCGAGAGGATCCTAGAGTTCAAATTTGAAGTTTCTAGGACTATTAGTTCAAAAGATACAAAATCCCCCAAAGGGCCCTATTTTCCCCCTTTTGCCCCCCTTAGAATCGGAATTTCCAAAAATCCCTTCTTAGTGGGTGGTTTTGTCGGGAGCCGAACCTACATTCCAAATTTCAAGTCTCTAGCTTCAGCGGTTTGGGCTGGGCGATGATTATTGCCAATCAGTCAGTCAGTCAGTCAGTCAGTCAGTCAGTCAATCAGTCAGTCACCACACTCTTTTATATATATAGATAAATCACAATATTTTTTAGAATTATCACCGGCTTTTTAAGCTGCAATATTTAAACAAGATTTTCAAGATTTTTTCGTTTATTTATGTTATGCACTCGTAAGCCATTCTCCAGTTTTCTAATGACACCAAATCAAAAACCTTAAAAAAAAAACAAAAAAAAATTATAATATAGTATGAATACATAAAGTAACCAATGTATTTTATTACTTACCAAATATTTACAGATCAGAATCTGATCATCAGATCCCATTTTTATTTATTTTTATAATATTAAATATTTTTATAAGAAACAAACACATAAAATAATTTTATAAGAGACAAACAAATTTCACATTGCAGTGCATTGCTACCAACTTAATAATACAACATTGAACGAACAGGGTTGATTTTTCTTTTTTGGTTTTATCTATTGAATTCTGTATAAGCGTTGTAAATAGTTGATTCAAATTTACTGATTATTCAACGATATCAACATTAATTTTTGTTGAATACGGCAATATTCTGTAAAACTTGATCTACAATGGGTTTACTAATTTTTCTACTAAGATATTTCTATGAGTGTATAATAAACAGCGTGGGCACCAGTCCTCCCTTTAGCTATAAAATTAAAACCTAAAAACTCATTTATATAGCAAAGCCAATGGAGTCCAGATCTGTTTTGATGAGTTACAAATGGAATCACAAAGTAAGTGTTCCTCCTAACCAAAAGACTAATGGGGTTTACTAGTTTTCTAAATTAAAAATTTATGTTTTGTAATAATTTTCTATTTTTACAGGATGCTTTTAAATAAATTCGTGAAGCTATAGCGGATCCTTCACTTCAAGAAAAAGCGTAGGCAGCAGTCACTGGAGAAAATTGTACATAAAGGGTCAGTTGGTCGGTGGTAAATAAAATCCTACACAACATTTATTATATTAATATGGATTTATTCTGTGAAAATTTTAAATTCAACAAATATACAAATTTTTACAAAAATTTTATAGAAAATTTATTTTAGCATAAATGTGGTAATTTTTAGCATTATTTTTAGTCACCTTTTCTAATAATTTTGGTATATTTCACCAAATTTCTTTTGGTATATTTTACCAAGTTTTTGCTTAAATAGCATTAGCATTTTCTTCAAAATTTTTTACATAAGTGTTTTGGCTAAATTACGAAAACTACTTCGTCGGTTGTAGTTTTAGCATATTTTTGGTAAAATTATGCCAGATTTTTGCTCACTCCGACACAGATTTTTTTTTGCGTGTAGAGAATGGCTAGTGGGTGCATAACATGAATAAACGAAGTGTGTGTGAAAATCTTCAAACATTGCAGCTTAAAAAGCAGGAAAGAAAAAAAATATTGTGATTTATCTATATATATAAAAGAGTGTGGTGACTGACTGATTGACTGACTGACTGATTGGCAATAATCATCGCCCAGCCCAAACCGCTGAAGCTAGAGACTTGAAATTTGGAATGTAGGTTCGGCTCCCGACAAAACCACCCACTAAGAAGGGATTTTTGGAAATTCCGATTCTAAGGGGGGCAAAAGGGGGAAAATAGGGCCCTTTGGGGGATTTTGTATCTTTTGAACTAATAGTCCTAGAAACTTCAAATTTGAACTCTAGGATCCTCTCGAGGAAATAAAATTTCGGATTTTTTTTTTTTTTAAATTCCGCCTCCAAGGGGGGAAAAAGGGGAAAATAGGACAAATTGGTACATTTTTTATATTCTAAACAAATGGTCCCAGAAACTTGAAATTTGAAGTCTAGCACCCTCTCGCGGAAATAACATTTTGGAAAAAGTAATATTTTGAAAATTCCGTTTCGAAGGTGGGGGGAGGGGGAAAATAGGGCAAGTTGATACATTTTGTATCTTCTGAACTAATGGTCCTACAATCTTGAAATTTTGAATATAGGATACTCTCGCGGAAATAACATTTTGAAAAAAGTACTTTTTTGAAAATTCCGGTTTTAAGGGGGACAAAAAGGGGGAAAATAGGGCAATTTGGTGAATTTTTAACTAATGGTCCTAGAAACTAGATATTTGAACTATAGTATCCTCTCGGGGAAAAAAAATTTTTTTACTAAAATTTTTTCACTCAAAATTTATTTTCACTCAAAATTTTTTTTTACTCAAAATTTTTTTTTCACTCAAAATTTTTTTTTTTACAAATTTTTTTCACTCAAAATTTTTTTTTACTCAAAATTTTTTTTCACTCAAAATTTTTTTTCACTCAAAATTTTTTTTTACTCAAAATTTTTTCCCTTTCAAAATTTCTTTTTGTTTTTTAATTTTTTTTCACTCAATTTTTTTTTTTTTCACTCAAAATTTTTTTTCACTCAAAAATTTTTTTTTACAATTTTTTTTTTACTCAACATTTTTTTTTACTCAAAATTTTTTTTACTCATTTTTTTTTAATAAAAATTTTTTTCACTCAATTGTATTTTATTCTTCAGTTTTTTACTCATTTTTTTTAATTAAATTTTTTACTTAGAAGGTGTTTTCACCCAAATTTTTTTTACTCAATTTTTTTTTCTCAAAATATTTTTTGCTTAATTTTTTGACTCAAATTTTTTACTCTTTTTTTTTTATTTTTTAATTTTAGGGAATTTATTGATTTAATCACTTAAATTTAGGGGGAAATAGGACAATTTTAAACATTTCGATCTTCTGAACTAATGGCCTCAGTAACCTAAAATTTAGACTATAGGATCCTCACGCGGAAATAATACTCTAAAGAAAGTATTTAAAAAAAAATAAGAAGGGGAAATGGGGGAAAAAGGGCAATTTGGTACATGTTCTATCTTCTGACCTAATGGTCCTAGAAACTTAAAGTTTGGACTATAAGATCCACTAACGGAAAAAACCTTCTGAAACAAAGTTTTTTTAATTCTGATTCTAGGGGGTTGAAAGGGGGAAAGTAGGATAATTTGGTACATTTTGTATCTTCTGTACTAATGGTCCTAGAAACTTAAAAATTTGGACTATATGATCCTCTCGCGGAAATTATGTTCTGAAAAAAGTATTTTTTGAAAATTTTTCATTCAAATTTGGGGGGGAAATAGTACGATTTTGAACATTTTCTATATTGTGAACTAATGGTCCCAGAAACCTGAAATTTGGACTATAGGATCCTCTCGCGGAAATAATATTCTGAAGAAAGTACTTTTTTAAAAAGGCACTTCTAAGAAGGCGAAAAGGGGGAAAATTGGGCAATTTGGTACATTTTCTTTTCCCTGACCTAATGGTCCTAGAAACTTAAAGTTTGGACTATAAGAATCTCTCGCGGAAAAAACATTCCGAAACAAAGTTTTTTTTCAATTCCGCATATAGGGTGGTAAAAAGGGGGATAATAGGACAATTTGGTACACTTTGTATGTTCTGAACTAATTTTCCCAGAAACTTAAAAATTTTGACTATGGGATCCTTCGCGGAAATAACATTGTGAAGAAAGTTCTATTCTGAAAATTTCGCTTCTAAGGGGGAAAAAGGGGAAGGTAGGGTAGTTTTGTGTCTGCTGAGCTAATGGTCGTAGATCCTTGAAATTTGGGCTGTACGATCCTCTCGCGGAAATAACTTTCTGAAAGAAGTACTTTTTGAAAATTCCGGTTTGTATCTGCTGAACAAATAGGACTGCACGATCCTCTCGCGGAAATAACATTCTAAAAAAGTACTTTTTTGAAAATTCCGCTTTAAAGGGGGAAAAAGAGGAAGGTAGAGCAATTTTGTATCTGCTGAAAATATAATCCTAGATACTTGAAGTTTGGAGTGAACGAACCTCTCGCGGAAATAACATTCTAAAGGAAGTACTTTTTCAAAATTCTGGGGGGAAATCGGGAAAGCAGGGCAACTTTGAATCTGCTGAACTAATGGTCCTTAATACTTGAAATTTGAACTGTACGATCCTTTAGCGAAAATAACATTCTTAAAGAAGAACTTTTCAAAAAATCCGCTTCTACGGGGAAAAAGGGGGAAAGTAGGGCAATTTTGTATCTGCAGAACTAATGGTCCTAGATACTTGAAATTTGAACTGTACAATCCTCTCGCAGAAATAATATTCCAAAGAAAGTACTTTTTGAAAATTCCGGGGGAAAAAGGGGGTGCGTGGGGTAATTTTGAATCTGCTGAACTCATGGTCCTAGATACTTGGAATTTCAACTGTACAATCCTCTCGCGGAAATAACATTGTTAAAGAAAAACTTTTTTAAAAATTATGCTTCTACGGGGAAAAAGGGGGAAAGTAGGGCAATTTTGTATCTGCTGAACTAATGGTCCTAGATACTTAAAATTTGAACTGTACAATCCTATCCCGAAAATAACATTCTAAAAGAAGTACATTTTTGAAAATTCGTTTTTAAAGGGGGAAAAATGGGGAAGAAGGGCAATTTCGTATCTGCTAAGCGAATGGTCCCAAAAACTTGAAATTTTAAGTCTACTCTCGCGGAAAAAACATTTTGTAAAAAGTAATATTTTGAAAAATCCTTTTATAAGAGCAGGGGTGGTGGGTAGAAGGGGTTTAATAGGGCAATTTTGTATCTTCTGAACAAACTTGAAATTTTGAATCTGGATGCTCTCGCGGAAATTATTTTTTGAAAAATATATTTCTTTGAGAATTTTGGTTTTAAGGAGGCCCAAAAGGGGGAAATTAGGGCAATTTGCTAAACTTTAAATTAATGGTCTTAGAAACATGACATTTGGAATATGGGATCATATCGCGGCAATAACATTCTAAAAGAAGTACTTTTTTGAAAATTTCGCTTTTAAGGGGGAGAAAGGGGGAAAGTAGTGCAATTTTGTATATGCTAAAGTAATGGTCCTAGATACTTGAAAATTGGACTGTACGATCCTCCCGCGGAAATAACATTCGGAAAGGAATACTTTTTTAAAAATTCCTCTCTTAAGGGGAAAAAGATGGGAAAATAGAGCAATTTTGAATCTGCTGAACTAATAGTCCTAAATACATGAAAATTGGATTGTACGATCCTCCCGCGGAAATAACATTCGGAAAGAAATACTTTTTTAAAAATTCTTCTTTAAGGGGGAAAAAGGGGGAAAGTAGGCCAATTTTGTATCTGCTGAACAAATAGTCCTAGATACTTGAAAATTGGACTGCACAATCCACTCGCGGAAATAAAATTCGAATGAAGGACTTTTTGGAAAATTCCGCCTCTAAGAGGGAAAAGGGGGCAATTTTGTATCTGCTGAACTAATGGTCCGGGAGACTTGAAATTTGGACTGTACGATCTTTTCGCGAAAATAACATTCTGAAAGAAGTACTTTTTTAAATATTCCGATTTTGAGTGGGGAAAAGGGGAAAAGTAGGGCAATTTTGTATCTGCTGAAATAATGGTCCTATATACTCGAAATTTCGACTGTACGATCCTCTCGCGGAAATAACATTCTCAAGGAAGTACTTTTCTGAAAACTCTACTTTTAAGGGGGAAAAAGGGGAAGGTAGGGCAATTTTGTATCTGCTGAACTAATGGTCCTCGATACTTAAAATTTAACTGTACGATCCTCTCGCTGATATAACATTCTAAAAGAAGTACTTTTTTTTAATTCTGCTTCCACGGGGGGAAAAGGGAGAAAGTAGGGCAATTTTGAATCTGCTTAACTAATAGTCCTACATACTTGAAGTTTGGACTGTACGATCCTCTCGCGGAAAAAACATTCTAGAAGAAGTACTTTTTTGAAAGTTCTCCTTCTAAAGGGGGAACAGGTGGAAAGTAGGACAATTCTGTATTTGCTGAACTAATGATCCTAGATACTTAAAATTTGAACTGTACGATCCTCTTGCGGAAAATGTTCCGCTTCTAAGGGGGAAAAGGCGGAAAGTAGGGCAATTTTGTATCTGCTGAACTAATGGTCCTAGATACTTGAAATTTAGACTGCAGGATCCTCTCTCTTGGAATTAACATTCTGAAAGAAGTACTTTTTTTGAAAATTCCGATTTCAAGGGGGGAAAACGGGGAAGGTAGGGCAATTTTGTATCTGCTGAACTAATGGTTCTAGATACTTGAAATTTGGTTGAACGATCCTCTCGCGGAAATAACATTCTTAAGAAAGTACTTTTTAAAATTCTGTGGGAAAAAGGGGGAAAGAAGGGCAATTTTGAATCTGCTGAACTAATGGTCCTAGATTCTTGAAATTTGAACTGAACGATCCTTTCGCAAAAATAACATACTTAAAGAACTTTTTTAAAAATTTCACTTCTAAGGGGGAAAAGGGGGAAGTAGGGCCCTTTGGGGGATTTTGTATCTTTTGAACTAATAGTTTTAGAAACTTGAAATTTGGACTCTATAATCCTGTGGAAAATAGGACAATTTTGTATCTTCTGAACTAAAACTTTAAGTTTTGATCCTCTCGCGGAAATAATTTTTTGAAAAATACACTTTTTGAAAATTTTGGTTTTAAGGAGGGCCAAGAGGGGCAAAATAGGGCAATTTGGAAATTTTAAACTAATGGTCTTAAAAACATGACATTTGCAATATAGGATCATCTCGCGGAATAACATATTGAAAGAAGTACTTTTTTGAAAATTACTTTTTAAAGGGGGAAAGAAGGGCAATTTTGTATCTGCTGAAGTAATGGTCCTAGATATTGAAGTTTGGACTGTACGATCCTCTCGCGGGAATAACATTCTGGAAGAAGTACTTTTTTGGAAAAATCTGCTTCTATAGGGGGAAAAAGAGGGAAAGTAGGGTAAACTTGAAATTTGAATCCTCTTGCGGAAACAACATTCTAATGGAAGTACTTTTTTGAAAATTTCGCTTCTACGGGGAAAAAGGGGGAAATTAGGGCAATTTTGTATCTGCTGAACTAACGGTCCTAGATACTTGAAATTTGGAGTGTACGATCCTCTCGCGAAAAAAACATTCTGAAAGAAGTACTTTTTTAAAAATTTTGTTTTATAGGTGGAAATAGGGGAAAAGTTGGGCAATTTTGTATCTGTCCTAGATACTTGAATTTTGAACTGTTTTGTATCTGCTGAACTAATGGTTCTAGATACTTGAAGTTTGGACTGTACGATCCTCTAGCGGAAATAACATTCTGGAAGAAGCACTTTTTAGTAGCTTCTAAGGGGAAAATGGGGAAAGTAGGGCAATTTTGTATCTGCTGCATTAATGGTCCTAAATACTTGAGATTTGGACTGTACGATCCTTTCGCGGAAATAACATTCTAAAATAAGTACTTTTATGAAAATTCTGCTTCTAATGGGAAAAAGGGAGAAAGTAGAGATACTTAAAATTGGTACTTTACGATTCACTCGCGGAAATTACATTCTGGGAAAATAAATTTTTGAATTTTCGCTTCAATTTGGTACATATTGTTCCTTGAAACTTAAAGTTTGAACTATGGGATCGTTTCGCCAGAATAGATTTTTTTTCAACTTTAAATCTACTCAAAATATAATATTTTAAAGGTCGAAACTAACAACTTTTATGTTTAAAGAAAAATTATTAAGAATTTGAAGTAATAATTTTTTTTTTACAGCTAACCGGTAACGAAGTACCGGGCGAGTTAGCTAGTACTTAATAAAAGAATAGTTACAAATAACAACAAGCTTTTTTTTTTAATAATAAAATTTCTTATATTAACAAAAATATGAGTTAAATTTACATAAAATACAATTTGATTAACAAAAAAACGACTTGATCAACTTTTACAAAAACTGAGAACAATTTTTATTGAAATCAACATAAATATTTGTAGGGTCAAAATCAATAATGATTTCTGTTGAATTTACAACGATTTTCTTTGGGAATACAACGATTTTTGGTTGAGTGTACATTAGTGTTTGGGAATTCCCGGACTTTTAAATTTCCCGGGAAACGGGAAAAAAATAATTTATTTCCGGGGATTCCCGGGAATCCCGGGAAATTTTCATTATTAATATAAATCATAAAAAACATTAAAATTTTACCAACTTCAGTTTTATTACAGATAAACAAGTAATTAAAACATAAAAAATTAAAGTTAAAAATCCTGAAATACAATAAAACAAAAAAAAAAAATATTGCAACTTTTTCCCCCACAAAAAATAGCTAAAAATCGCAAAAAACTTTAAAACTGCGTTATTCGAGCAAAAACTAATATAGTTGGCAGCACTTTTAATATTTGTTCTGGAAATGTAAATTCTAGGTTCAAAATTTTTATATTTTTTTGGCAGCCTTAGCAAAATTATCATTAACCGACGTATATTTTTTGACTTTCAAAGTTTTTTCATGATATTGTCATACTTTTTACACTTGGTCAGTTTTCCTTTGAATATATATTTGTACTGTTCTTCCAAATAGAAAAACTACAAAAAATAGGAAATGTAATTGTACCTGTATGTAAAAAATATATTAAAAATTAAATTAAAATAAACGTTTTTTATGTAAAATGGTTTATTTTATAAAATTCCCGGATTTCCCGGGAAAAATTAAAAAAAATCCTGGGAATTCCCGTCAGTCTTTTCCCGGGAATTCCCGGGAAATCCGACCCGGGAATTCCCGGACCCCAAACACTAGTGTACATAAATAATTTTTTTAATATTCGGTTTCGGCTGAATAGTAACAATTTTGTGTATTCGATTTTGTAATTTTTAAACCTGCTTTTAGAGATGGGCGCGTGAGTAAATTTTGACTCACGCACGCTCACGAAATAAAAATATTGCTCACACACGATCACGCACGAAATTGTTTTTTCTGCTCACTTTCACGCACACTCACATGAGAAACTAAAATTTTTCTCACGCTCACGAAATTTAAATTAACAATTTGTTATTTTAGTGTTTTCGATTTCTTGCACAAAAATTATTTAATTTCCTTAAAACAATTATATGAATTTTTTAAAATCTTAATTTTGTATTAATTACCCTTTATTTTTTTTTATTTACTTCATTTATAATCCAAAAACCTTACGGCCTAATCATACACTCAAAATAATTCTACAGTAAAAGGTTTAGTAAGTGATATTGTACCAAAATCTACTAATTCGTTACTAATTTTAGTATCTTCAAAGTACTAACATTAGTAATTTTTACTGGATTTGACTAATATTAGTTAAAAATTTTAGTATTGGTTACCAATTTCTGCACTAGGTCCTTTTGGACTAAAATTAGTTAAATTTTTAGTATTGAATACCCACGTTTTTTTTTGGGTGTAGAAAAAAAAATAGAAATGAAACAGAGTCGTATTTCGCTTGAATAAGTATTAGTGACAGCACATTATGTAACTTTTGACGTATAATAAAAACAATGCAACATAAAGGAGAACAAAAACAAAGCAAAAACAAAAGAGAAAAAAGTTTTTAAACTAAATTCCAGACAGTAAACAAAACGTATCACTCTGTTAAAACACTTCTTTAATTTAATTATATTGGTACTTGATGTTGAGGAATAAATTTCCATTCTATAAAGGAAAATTGGCATAATTAAAGTCTTCGCAATAAGTTTTCTAATATGCAAAGGAAAAATATATCCTAAGCTGTTTACTCTTCTGAGATTGAAAGATACTCTTAATATTATACTATTTAAGTGATATTCAAATGTCAGGCCTACATCTAAATAGAATCCAAGAGACTTATATCGAGATACATATTCAATATTGACATTATTTACGATCAGACTTGGAGCGTTTCTAAGAATATTTCCAAATTTCATTGCATATGTTTTTATGGGGTTCAGCATTAACCTATTATCCTCTGACCATAGAGTTATTTTTTTAAGGTCTTCATTAAATAAGTGGAAAAAGTCAGAAATAGATATATTCTCATCCACACAACCATAAAATTGTATATCATCTGCAAATATACGAGCAGTACAAAAAGAAAGTGTCCCCATAATGTCATTGATATAAAGCATAAACAACAAGGGAGTCATTACAGACCCTTGAGGTACTCCGCGATATAATCGAGCGCATTCCGATGTCCTATCTTTTACTTAACGAATTAATGTCTTTCATTCAAAAATGACTGTATTAGTTTGCATGATGCTGGCGAGAATCTAAATTGAGTATTTAACTTTCGCAATAATAATGTATGATTAACTGAATCAAAGGCTTTTTTGAAATCTAAAAAGACAAAGGCTGACCCATTACCTTCATCTACACTTTTTCTAATTTTTTCAACAACATCTAGTACCAAGGTAGTTGTGCTATGGCCAGCTTTAAATCCGGACTGATATGGGGATATAAGATGATTTTGATCCAAGTAGTTTTTAATTCTTTCACTCATTATAATTTCCATTATCTTCTTGCCAATTGGTAAGATACTAATGGGCCTAAAACCAGATAAAACAACAGGGTTTCGAATTTTAGGAATTGGAACAATTCTAGCCAGTTTCCAGCTCATTGGATACAATAATAATTTCAATATTATGACGATTTTTATACCCTCCACTTAGTGATAGAGGGTATATATAAGTTTGTCATTCCGTTTGTAACTCATTGAAATATCGGTCTGGGACCCCATAAAGTATATATGTTCATGATGCCCGATCGATTTTAAGACATTCTAGCGATATCCGTCTGTCTGTCTGTCTGTGGAAAATGCTATCATGGACAAAATATTGCACAGAGATGACTGAAACTTAACATATTTATTGGAAGTTCTCCCGAGAAGTTTGGTATTGCATTTGAGCGATATCGGTTCAGCGGTTCAAAAGTTAATGTAAGCACACCTCAAAAATTTCAGTACATTCAACATAACCTAAAAATACAAAATGCTTTAATTAGGCTTCTGGTTGACATATGTGAACATAATTGAACACTAAATGGTATTTAAACAAGTAAATGGTATTTAAACGAAAAAAATCGTGGATTTTTTTTTACCAAAATTTTTTTACCAAAACTTTTTTTCAAAAAAAAATTTTTTTTTAAAAGTAATTTCCTTTTAAATAAAGTTTTTGGCAATAATCTTTTTGAAAATGTGGAGGGTATCACTACATTCGGCAAGGCCGAATTTAACTTTTTTACTTTTTTTCTGTTTTAAACACCACAAAACAATCACGCAAAGTCACGAAACAAAAGTTACTCACGCACGCTACGAAAATATTGTTTCTAATTACGCGCACTCACGATCACGTGAGTAAAAATAAATTTCACGGTCACGCGTGATTCACGAAAAATTCGTGTCACGCTCTCATCTCTACTTGCTATGTTAAAAAACTCTAGTTTTATAACATTTACACTGTTTTAATAGCTAATACATACATTATTTAAAAAAAAAAAAACGTTATACTTTTAAAAAAACCGTTACATTTCAAATTTCATGATATTTAGCTATTAAATAGCTAAATTTTTTTTTCTGTTTTTGAATCTGGTGTTTTTGGAGATTTTTTTCCTGATTTAGCGGGCTTTTGTCAAAAAAAGTTGGCATCAGTGCGCTCATAAGAAAACAAAACACTTCATACATTTTATTTTGGTTTTTTCCGATTGGTTTTTACGCACGCTTATGTGAGCACTGATGCCAACTTTTTTTGACAAAAACCCGCTAAATCAGGAAAAAAATCTCCAGAAAACACCAGATTCAAAAACAGAAAATAAATTTAGCTATTTAATAGCTAAATGTCATGAAATTTGAAATGTAACGGATGAGCGTGCCATCTTTCTTTTCTTTGTATACTCAACAGAACAGATACATACTTTTTTGGAACATTGTAAATTAATTCTTTTTTTTTTATAAATCAATTTTACGCAAGCATTTCGTTTTTTTTTTTTATTCCAGACAAATTTTGATCAGTAGCGGTGAAAATTTGAAATAAACTATTAAAAAAAAAACAAAGGTAAATACAATCAATTTATTTTGTTTAACATTTTATTAATATAATTTTTTTCTTCTATAATTCCAGATAAATACACCAAAAAATTTTAATTTCATGTCGAAATTCTATATTGCTTTTTAAATAACTAAATATCAATCATTTAAACGTTTAAGAAATTTTTGAAATAAAATTTCAGGCAATTGTAGTAAAAACAAATGTATAATACCGTCTTTTGTAGTAGTTTTTACTACATTTTGTAGTTGAAAATCAATAGTTAAAAACAACAACATGTTCAGTTGTTTTTACCGTAATATGTAGTGGACGCCTTTTCAACAACAAAATGTAGTCAAAACTGTCTTTTGTAGTAGATTTTACCCACATACTTTTTTGAGTGCACCCATCAGCATCAGCTTTTTCCTCTATGTCGTCACCGACAGAGATGCCAACTGTTTGAGAGCAAAACGCGCACAAAAATTTTATAAGCGGGTAAAAACGCGTAAATTTGCTTAAAAAAAAGGGTAAAAAAGCACTGGCCTATTTTTTAAATAGATAAAAAAAATAATATTTTTATTCCAACAAAATTTTTGATTAGTTTGTTGATTTAACTTTTGAGCAACCGATATAAATCGTTGTACAATTTTTCATGGTCTGCATTTTCCGCTTCAAAAGCCAAATTTAGGCTTTGAACTTTACCCAGAACAGAATTCAAATATTAAACCAAAATACAAAAAAAAAACTACAAAGAATGGCATTTTTAGAGGTTGGTTTAGTTCTTCAAGGGAATGTTTTCCCTTAGTCCGATTTTGCCCTAATAAAAAATTCGTTCCATATTTCAGGCGTCTAGCTCTTAGTTTGAACTGCATATTGCTTTCCACAGATAGACGGACATTCGAAAGATGTCTTTGAATCGATCAAAAATCAATAAAATATATACTTTGTGAAGTTTCCGACTAATATTTCGATGCGTTACACTCGAAATAACAAACTAGGTATACAGCCTAGCACTAAAAGCACCAACTGAAAATTTAAAAAGCACCAAGTTAGTGCGTTTTTCTAATTTGGCACTAGGTCAAAAATTTTCGCGTTTTGACACATCAAAAAGCACAAGATCTAGCGCGAAAAGCACAAAGTTGGCATCCCTGGTCACCGAGGTCGCCTTCGTTACCAAACTCGGTTTCGAAAATGCCTGATGCATCTCCCATCAGCCTAGAATCGGTCAGCCGAATTACAACCTTTTCCAGATTCTCCTCCCCATCCGACTCTGCCACTGGCTTGGCTGCGTCCAAAATATGCCTCTGGTCGCCTTGTAGACATTGACTCTTATACGAAAAAAGCCAAATCTAATAATGCCGTCAGTCCTGACTAAAAGCGGAAGTAATTCCTCATTACCCAAGACCATTGCTTGACGACGAGCGCCCTCCATCTCACCCAATCCGGCAATTTGCCAATTCTGAGTTTGAAGGTGAGGATTGAAGACTTTTATCATCTTCAGAATGACCTCAGTGTCACTTGTTGCCATTGGAATCCATGCATGAGCTCTAGGTTGCGATGGGATATCATGTTTTTCCACAATGTCCAGTCTGGCTCCAGGCCATAACTCTCCCACTTGACTAATGGCAACCTTAAACACGGCTGCGGATCTTTCGTTCCCAAAAGCAACGAGTTTTACTCGCATCTGATACCAACCTGTGTTGACAGTAGTAGGGAGAAAATCAGGCATACTCTCAAGGAGCCTAAAGTAGATTTCATTTAATTTAGTTTCAACTAAACTCCACTTGTCCCTTGGAATACTAAAATCCCCATTTTGCCTGTTGATCACAGCCCTAACGAAGTTACCTTTTACCACTTCACTAAAAGACTGAGTCCAGACGTTGCCGGTCACCTTAGATCTCTTAGGTGAAGGTTTCTCGTCGGGCGAGCGCAACCTTTTACCAGACTTCGATGACGAGACCGAAACAGCGCTCTGTTTGTCAGATGCGCGCATTGCCGAAAGTTTGTCCTGTTCTTCAATGGCTCCTTTCGCCCATGATAGCGATGCCCTCTTACGTTCAGAGAGCTTCGTTCCATCGAGCTGACTTAGTCTGCCAATTATTTTTAAACAAAGCCTTCTCTGGTTATGCCTGACCTTTCATGGCTTAAGTTTCTTTTTCATTTTGCCACCAATATTGGGCTGGGCACCCCTACCAGAATCAAGATCGGACTTCAAGGTCGCAACCTTACGACCAGTGCTAGGACCAGCACCCGTCAGTGAAGCAGAGCCTCGAATTAAATCGGTACCATTTGTGCCCATATTTTCATTTTCCTTGATGAAAATATCACAAAAATACCTATTACGAACATACCTATTACTAACAATTTCAGTAATTCAATTAATAGCACGGAGTTAAACTAAAACACGTCCACACTTATCAACAGTTGAACGATTAAGTAATCGAGTTTACAATTCCCTGAAATGTCTCTGTGCCCTGGGACCCATATGAATAAAATTTCAGGCAATTGTAGTAAAAACAAATGTATAATACCGTCTTTTGTAGTAGTTTTTACTACATTTTGTAGTTGAAAATCAATAGTTAAAAACAACATGTTCAGTTGTTTTTACCGTAATATGTAGTGGACGCCTTTTCAACAACAAAATGTAGTCAAAACAACTGTCTTTTGCAGTAGATTTTACCCACATACTTTTTTGAGTGCACCCATCAGCATCAGCTTTTTCCTCTATGTCGTCACCGAGGTCGCCTTCGTTACCAAACTCGGTTTCGAAAATGCCTGATGCATCTCCCATCATCCTAGAATCGGTCAGCTGAATTACAACCTTTTCCAGATTCTCCTCCCCATCCGACTCTGCCACTGGCTTGGCTGCGTCCAAAATAGGCCTCTGGTCGCCTTATAGACATTGACTCTTATACGAAAAAAGCCAAATCTAATAATGCCGTCAGTCCTGACTAAAAGCGGAAGTAATTCCTCATTACCCAAGACCATTGCTTGACGACGAGCGCCCTCCATCTCACCCAATCCGGCAATTTGCCAATTCTGAGTTTGAAGGTGAGGATTGAAGACTTTTATCATCTTCAGAATGACCTCAGTGTCACTTGTAGCCATTGGAATCCATGCATGAGCTCTAGGTTGCGATGGGATATCATGTTTTTCCACAACGTCCAATCTGGCTCCAGGCCATAACTCTCCCACTTGACTAATGGCAACCTTAAACACGGCTGCGGATCTTTCGTTCCCAAAAGCAACGAGTTTTACTCGCATCTGATACCAACCTGTGTTGACAGTAGTAGGGAGAAAATCAGGCATACTCTCAAGGAGCCTAAAGTAGATTTCATTTAATTTAGTTTCAACTAAACTCCACTTGTCCCTTGGAATACTAAAATCCCCATTTTGCCTGTTGATCACAGCCCTAACGAAGTTACCTTTCACCACTTCACTAAAAGACTGAGTCCAGACGTTGCCGGTCACCTTAGATCTCTTAGGTAAAGGTTTCTCGTCGGGCGAGCGCAACCTTTTACCAGACTTCGATGACGAGACCGAAACAGCGCTCTGTTTGTCAGATGCGCGCATTGCCGAAAGTTTGTCCTGTTCTTCAATGGCTCCTTTCGCCCATGATAGCGATGCCCTCTTACGTTCGGAGAGCTTCGTTCCATCGAGCTGACTTAGTCTGCCAATTATTTTTAAACAAAGCCTTCTCTGGTTATGCCTGACCTTTCATGGCTTAAGTTTCTTTTTCATTTTGCCACCAATATTGGGCTGGGCACCCCTACCAGAATCAAGATCGGACTTCAAGGTCGCAACCTTACGACCAGTGCTAGGACCAGCACCCGTCAGTGAAGCAGAGCCTCGAATTAAATCGGTACCATTTGTGCCCATATTTTCATTTTCCTTGATGAAAATATCACAAAAATACCTATTACGAACATACCTATTACTAACAATTTCAGTAATTCAATTAATAGCACGGAGTTAAACTAAAACACGTCCACACTTATCAACAGTTGAACGATTAAGTAATCGAGTTTACAATTCCCTGAAATGTCTCTGTGCCCTGGGACCCATATGAGTCTTTTATCAAACCACTTGGCCATCTCATTCAAAGATATGCGGCAGTTAAGGGCAGATCTTCTTTTCAGAAACATGGACTCCAGAGACTTGATCGCGGCTTGACTGTTAGAATAGATGTTGACTGCGGTTGTAGACAAGACATTGCAACTCAACCAGTCAGCCACTTCCTTTATTGCCAGCATCTCTGCCTGGTAAACACTGCAATGATCTGGCAATTTACGAACCAGGCTCAACCCAAGCTCTTCCGAATAGACTCCAAAGCCCACTTGTTCGTGCAGCCTCGATCCATCTGTGTAAAAATTTATGGTGGCTCCACTACCCGGAATGCCCCTCATCCAAGATTTCCTGGATGGTATCATAGTGGTAAAGTGGCGCTCAAAAAGGCTCGTAGAGGGAGCACAGTTCACATTTTGTGGTATTGTTATCTTCAAGATCGCGCTATGGCCACAATCGCTGCTCCTCTATTGCATTGTGCTATTAAGTCGAATTGCCGACGTAGCCGCATACTGCCTACCCAATATGTCCAATGGTATGAGGTGAATGAGGATTTCTAATACAGCCGTAGGTGTAGTACGAAGAGAACCAGTGATGCACATCATCGCCATTCTCTGCACCTTCGTGATAAAGACACAGTTCGCTCTTGTTTCCAAAGCAGGACACCAGACAATGATTCCATACAGCAGAATTGGACTTTAGAACTAAAACCGCATCGTTTTCCAATAGCCTTTTACAGGCATATAAAGCAATCTTTGCTTTTCTCACCCGTTCCTCAATATTACGCCTGAAATTCAAATTTCTATCTAGAAATAATCCAAGATACTTGGCTCCATATGAGAAGGTGGTTTCAGTGCCGTCCAGAGAAATAGGATCAAAAGCAGGAAACTTATTTTTCCTTGTAAACAAAACAAGCTCTGTTTTACTTAGATTATTTATTTATAGATTATAGATTCGGTCATTTGTGTAGTAAGTAGTAGTTGTTGTTTTCAACTTTTTTTTGTTTTTGTATGAAAAATCTTAATCAACTATTTTTTGTAGTCGTTTTAAAAAAATAAATACAAAAAATTACTGCATTGTAGTTACAGTTGTTTTATGTAGTTGTTTTTAACCTATACAAAAACTTTTCTATTTCTAGAAATTTTTAGAAAAACGGATGTGTTGAGCGAGTTGGAAGTGTCAGATGCAGCAGGAATTATTACCGAACAATTTACATACATAAGCCCTTAGAGGTGGCACGCTTTTTGGAGCTCGATTTAGACGAGTCAACAGAACAGGTAGAGGAAACATAACAAAATACTAACCATAAACTTACATGCATTTACAGGTCGAGCTGTTACAACAACAACAACAACAACCAAACAATTTTAACCGTTTTTAACGTTTAGAAGTTTTTTTTTTTGTTAATAAAAAAAATCAGACAATTTGAGTTACAGTAAAAAGAACTGTTATTTGAAATTGTTTTTACAGTTTTGTGTAGTTTTTAATCCATAGTTAAAAACAAAAACAATTTTTGGTTGATTTTACCGTAAAATGTAGTAGACGCCTGAACAACAACAACAAAAGCAGTTGTTTCAACTGTCTTTTGTAGTGGAATTACCGTCATAATTTTTTGAGTGTAGACCACAGCCTCTTGCCCATTTAGACAGATCTTTCAGAGAACCCTGAAGAATGTCCCCAGGGCTATTCGTGGCTTTCGTGAGAAATAACTTTAACTGGATGGGATTAATAGAATGAAGGTTGAAAGAGGAATTGAAAAAAAGGCTTTTTGTTTTCTTAAAAAAAAAACACTTTTATATTGTTTTAAACAAAACAAATTTATAAAATTTACGTTCTTAAAATGTTAATGATTCAATATAATTAAAAAAAAATATATTAAAAGTGCAAATAAAGAGAGTTAAACCAATTACAATCTCTTTACTTTATTCCTCTATGATGTCCCTTAATGTTGGCAGATGCTTTCTATTTACCACTATCGCGACATCGTAAGCATATGCGACAACATGGCAACCACATGATTCTAGAGATAGCAGCATTGAATTCAGTGCCAGGTTCCAAACAAGCGGCGAAAGAACACCTTCCTGTGGTGTGCCCCTATTGACAAATCGAGATATGACAGACGCTCCCGATTCTGCCGTTATACGTCTATTGGCAAGTAGATTTTCCACCATTAAAACGATCTCATGCTTCACTCCCAGACAAGACAACGCCACAATTATAGAGCCTGGGATGATATTAAAAGCCCCCTCTAAATCATGAAGGCCACCATAATGTACTCCTTTACCGAAAGCGATATCTCGATGGTACCGACGAGTTCATGAAGAGCTGTTTCCGTTGATCTACCCTTGCTGTATGCATGTTGCCTTGTCGAAATCAACCTTGAGTCAATCACTCAAATACCCCAGCAAAACTTTGGTAATGGCTGGTGATTATGTAACACATTACCAGGTAATGCATATCCCTTATTTGTAGCATTATTTTAGGATGTATTACCAAACATTTGTTCCACAACGTATTATTTTAACGTGAAAAATAATGCTTTACTAATAATTTGTTACGTAATGCATGATTATTGCAAAAAATGTATTTCATATTTATTATTTCTAAACATTAAATCATGGATGAATTATATTTGGTTACATTATGTATTATTTGAAAATTGAAATAATGCATTATTTGTAGTGTCCGACCGAATACACCTTTTTTGGCCGAAGCCGAATATTAGGCCAAATTTTCACTATTCGGCCAAATCGAAGCCGAATATTTAAAAAAAAAATATTTATGTAGTAAAAACAAGGAAAAAAATAAAACTCGACTCGGCGGGATACTCAAATGCATGAGAATGTTGTCTAGAATGATTTTATTTTAAGTAAAAAATTTTTTTGGACATTTTTGTAAAAAAATATATTTTAGAGTGTACATTTTTTTCGACCGAAATTTTTTTTTGAATGTAAAAAAGGTTTTTAGTTGCAAAAACACTTAGTAAAATGTTCTTGTGGCTTACTAATGTGATTCAAAGTTAGTTTAGTGTGTTTTTCAGCACGTGAGCACAAATATTATACATTTATTCGGTATTCGGCCTATTCGGCCAAAATTGTGGCCGAAGCCGAATAGTGGCCGAATAGTGCTTTTTGGCCGAAGCCGAATATCGGACACTAATTATTTGTAATTGAATACATAATGCATTATAATAACACAAAAACTAAATATTTTATACAAAAATGCATAAGTTTGAACTAGAGATGGGCTCACGACAGGAATTTTTGAATCAGGGACACTCACTCCCGAGCATATTCTTCTACTCACTGACAAATACATCGTTACTTGTTCACTACTCGTTACGCCTTATATATTACGTTCTGGTATGCTATATTTTATACATTACTCGTATGCATTACTTGGAGTCTCATCCCATGTTATAATCATCAATGCTGCAATGTATAAAATAAGCTATCTAAGTTTTGCTGGGATGAGTCTATCATTCGCTCCATTGTCTTCAACAAAAAGGATATCAGACTAATTGGTCTGAAATCCTTCGGAACTGTGTAGTAATTTTTCCCAGCCTTCGGGATGAAGACATCAGGTCCAGTGGGATTTATAGGGCCTGAAGCTTTTAATCGCCCAGATTAATGTTAGCATATTAGTTATTTCCGAAGAAATTTCAGATGCCTTGGCGTTAGAACGTTCCATAGCTTGAAACGGGGTCTTGGAATTGCACGGAAAATTAGTGTTTAGAAGGAGATCCAGCGACTCTCCACTGGAGGAAGACCACACCCCATTAGGATCTTTCAGGTATACAAGGGTGCAAGGAGAAGAAGCCAGAACTTTGCGCAGCCTACATGCCTCCAAAACGTTTTCTATGTTTCCACAGAAGTTTTTTACGACAAATCAAAAAAAAAAATTGTATTTTTATTTTTTTTTTATTTTTATTTTAATTTAGCTTGATTAGATTACACTGCTCAACACTCATTTTCCGGTTGAAATTTTGGTGATCAATTTAAGTAGACTTTGATCTCCAGATTCCAAATCTGTTCTTCAAATTTTTCCATCACGTCCAGATTTTTAGTTTTTCACGGTTGAAAATGCGAAAAATTACGATTTTTGCATTATTTGAAAGCCTGCACAGCAGCCATTCAGTGGAATACAAATCTGGTATAAAGCTCAAAAGTATAATTTGTCTATGGTCTCCAACATAGAAAACAATTTTTTTCTAATTATTGAGTTTGGTTGGGTTACACTTGCGTTTTAAAATGATACTGTTACCATTTTTGTAAAAAAGGTAAGGTACACTCAAAAAATTATGACGGTAGATTCCACTACAAAAGACAGTTAAAACTACTACATTTGCTGTTTTTTAGGCGTCCACTAAATTTTACGGTAAAATCAACCAAAAATTGTTGTTGTTTTTAACTATCAATTAACAACTACAAAAAATGGTAAAAACTACTTCAAACAACAGTTATTTTTACTGTAACTCAAATTGTCTGAATTTTCTTCTAAAGTTAAAAAACGGTTAAAATTATTTGGAAATAATTCCTGCTGCATCTGACACTTCCAACTCGTTCAACACATCCGTTTTTCTGAAAATTTCTAGAAAATTATAAGTTTTTTTAAAGACTAAAAACAACTACATTAAACAACTGTTACTACAATGTAGTAATTTTGTGTATTTATTTTTTAAAACGACTACAAAAAACAGTTGTTTGAGATTTTTCACCCAAAAACAACTAAAGTTGAAGTTAAAAACAACAACTACTACTTACTACACAAGTGACCAGCATGTAGTAACTGCAATAATTTTCTAAGTGTAGATAGATACCTTAGTTTTTTTGATATTTTTCAAAGAAAAACTAAAAAAAATAATTATTTTACAAATTTAAGTTTTCTGTGTTATTTTTTGAATATACCGGAAGATATCTTTAATGGGTTTAAAAGTCTATAAGAAAGAATGAACTTTTGCCTAAATTTTGAGCTCATCACAGCAAAGATTGATCATCTGGTTTTTGTTTTAGAGCCTTTTAAAAATGATGCTTTTTCTAATTTTTTTCACAGTGTTTTTTTAAATTACATGTATGGCCAATTAAAGTGCAACAACTTCAAATTTTTTTGATCATATATTTGAGATCAAAGTTCAATTACCCTGCAAAAAAAGTCATTACCACTTCCTAGTGGAGTGCTTTAAAACTATAACAAATGTAATGAAATACAACAAAAATAACAAAAATCACAAGACAAAAACACACAAACATTCTTTTTTACTCCAGTAGCGGTGTTCTATAACTCTCGAAACGAAAGATTTCTCACATGAAATATGAAAAACGAAACAGAAACATCGTGAATCGGTACAAAACCTGACTTTTCGCATTCGAGTGTTTCTGTAATTTTGTTATGCGGAAACTTTCTGTCAAATATGATTTTTTTCAAAATTATTGGAAAGATGCGAGAAAAACTGTTTCTGTAAACCAATTGATCGAAAACTTTTGAAGTTGAAGTGTCAAAATCACTCACATTTAAAAATGGTGCGATATTTCGTAAATTAAACAACTTTTGAGTTATCTATATATATAAAAGAGTAATGTGACTGACTGACTGACTGACTTATATACTCATTCATCATCGCCCAGCCCAAACCGCTGAAGCTAGAGACTTGAAATTTGGACTGTAGGTCAACCTCCCGGAATATAGATCCACTAAGGCTGGATTTTTGCCAATGTTGATTCTAAGGGGGTAAAAAGGGTAAAAAAACTGTACTTTTGGTACTTTTTATATCTCCTGAAATAATGGTCATAGAGACTTGAAATTTGGACTGTATGTTCACCTCCCGGAATATAGATCCAGCATAGCCGGATTTTTCCCAATGTTGATTCTAAGGGGACAAAAAGGGTAAAAAACTGTACTTTTGGTACTTTTTATATCTCCTGAAATAATGGTCACAGAGACTTGAAATTTGGACTGCATGTTCAACTTCTGGAATATAGATTCAGTAAGGCCGGATTTTTGCCAATGTTGATTCTAAGGGGGTAAAAAGGGTTAAAAACTGTACTTTTGGTACTTTTTATATCTCCTGAAATAATGGTCACTGAAACTTGAAATTTGGACTGTATGTTCACCTCCCGGAATATAGATCCAGTGAGGCTGGATTTTTGCCAATGTTGATTCTAAGGGGGTAAAAAGGGTAAAAAACTGTACTTTTGGTACTTTTTATATCTCCTGAAATAATGGTCATAGAGACTTGAAATTTGGACTGTATGTTCACCTCCCGGAATATAGATCCAGTATGACCGGATTTTTGCCAATGTTGATTCTAAGGGGACAAAAAGGGTAAAAAACTGTACTTTTGGTACCTTTTATATTTTCTTAAATAATGGTCCAGAAACTTAAAATTTGCAATGTAGGTTCACCTCCCGGAAAAAATATTCACCAAGGCTGGGTTTTTGCCAATGTTGACTCTACGGGGGTAAAATGGAAAAAAGTGTACCTTTGGTACTTTTTTTAATTTATTGAAATAATGGTACCTTTTATAAAAAGTACATTTTATAAAAATGTACTTTTTATAAAAGTATACCTTACCTTACCTTACCTTACCTTACCTTACCTTACCTTACCTTACCTTACCTTACCTTACCTTACCTTACCTTACCTTACCTTACCTTACCTTACCTTACCTTACCTTACCTTACCTTACCTTACCTTACCTTACCTTACCTTACCTTACCTTACCTTACCTTACCTTACCTTACCTTACCTTACCTTACCTTACCTTACCTTACCTTACCTTACCTTACCTTACCTTACCTTACCTTACCTTACCTTACCTTACCTTACCTTACCTTACCTTACCTTACCTTACCTTACCTTACCTTACCTTACCTTACCTTACCTTACCTTACCTTACCTTACCTTACCTTACCTTACCTTACCTTACCTTACCTTACCTTACCTTACCTTACCTTACCTTACCTTACCTTACCTTACCTTACCTTACCTTACCTTACCTTACCTTACCTTACCTTACCTTACCTTACCTTACCTTACCTTACCTTACCTTAAAAAACTTAAAATTGGGTAAGGTTCGCCTCTCGGAAAATAAAGTGATTAAAAGGAATAAAAAAGTGTACTCATTTATTTCCTGATATAATGGTCCCAGAAACTTAAAATTTGGAATGTAAAATCCTTCGGTGAAAAAAGAGATTGGGAAAAGTTCTTTTTGGAAATTCCGTTTCTTAACGGGGATAAAAAGTACTTTTAATATTTGCTGAAACAATGATTCTAGATAATTGATATATGGATTGTAGGATCCTTCGGTGAAGAAAAAACATTCTGGAAGAGGTACTTTTTTTAAATTCCGTTTCTAATGGGGGTAATAAAGTGTACTTTTGGTACTTTTTTTGTTCCTATAATAATGACCTTAGAAGATGGGGATGGAATTGGAATTGAAATGGCGTAGAACGGGGAACAATATGAAATAGAGCAGGGAACAATATGGAATGTTATTTTCAACTCAAATTTTTGGTGTTTAGCTTTTTTTACTCCATATTTTTTTTATTCCAATTTCTTTTTTCACTGAAATATTTATTCACTCAAAATCCAAAATCCCGACATAAGGGCTCGAAAATTGTCATTATATTTTTCCCCCGGAACGAACATGATAACGAACCAGCAAAGTTATTCAAATTTTATTGTTTAAATTATTCATTGAAATATTTTTATATGGAAGACTTAAACGTCCACAAGTAAATAAAACAAAGACTACGTAGGGGAATTTTTTTGAAATCGATAGAATAATTCTGATCCTTCTATTATCCGGTATACAATACAACCGGTAACGAAGTACCGGGATTGTAAGCTAGTAATAAATAAAAAACATTATTTTTTTTAAGAAAATACTATCAACTAATATTATTAATGATATACTACACATTATTTTTATTAACTTAATTTATTATTTAATTTTTGTTTGCCAATATTACGAGTGTTGTTTAAAAAAATGTGAAATTGCGTTTTTTTGTTGTGATTTTTATTATTTTCTCGCCTTGTTTACCTTTTTGACAGCTGATTTAAAATATTCCAATAAAAATGCTGCCGTTTTCGCATTGATATACAGAAACAGCTTTTTTTCCAGAATCGAGAAACGATGGAATTTTTTGTTTCATACTTTTCGATGCGAAAACTTTTCGCATAAATTACAGAACACCCCCACAGAATTCATAATTATTGAGTTCTTAACTCACTACCTTCAGCGACACTCCCATACAAATGTAAGTAGATATTCAGTAGATAAGAAGTACTCGAGGAAGTAGTTGGAAGATGTTTGAAAACTCGGAGTACTTCTTATCTACTGAATATCTACTTACATTTGTATGGGAGTGTCGCGGAAGGTAATGAGTCAAGTGCTGAATAACAACTTTTTATGGAGTAGAAAAGAATGCCTTTGCGTTTTTTCCTTGTGTTTTTTTGTTATTTTTGTTGTATTTCATTACATTTGTTATATATAACTATAGTTTTAAAGCACTCCAAATAGAAGTACTCCGTACATTTTTTGCTGGGTATACTCTAACGCTTTATACCAGATTTTTATTCCACCCAGTGGCTGCTGTGCAGGCTTTCAAAAAAGGAAAAAATCGCGTTTTTTCGCATTTTCAACCGCGAATAATTAAAATTCTAGACGTGATGGAAAAATTTGGAGCACAGATTTGGAATCAGCGAGTCTAAATCTTTTAAAATTATATATGAAACTTTAAACCGGAGCCAAAAACCTTCGATTTGTTGAGCGGTGTTATTAACGACAAAAAGTTTCATTTTGTTTGGACAAGTATTTCAGTTCAAAACAGGGATGATAAAGTCAGTACAATTGTACTTTTTTCAGTACAATTCCGAGGCTAAACGTACGGCAGTACTCCACTGACTGATTTAGTACAATTTCAAAATTTTCCAAATCACAAATTTTATTTCGACTCCCAGCAAACAAGCAGACTCAATTTAGACTCCAAAATGGGCTCTAAAAATGTAACCAAAATTTCAAATTTTTGTATGAAAGTGGTTCATCCAAAAGAGCCCTCTTTTTGGACTCCAAATTGAATCAATAAAAAGAGTGTATTTGGGGAAATTTCCCATATTAATTTGAGTCGTTTAGGAGTCCATTTGGAGTGTAAAAAAAGTCTTGCGTGGAGCCTTTTTGGTGCCAATATTTTTTTTTTTTTTTTTTGATCGCTAATCTTTTAATTTTTTTAAATAGAAAGATCACTTTATATATCGTCGAACTATATTCAATAAATGCCAACTCGAAAAAGCTTACTTTTCAGGAGAGCTAAAAAACTAGTTATTTTGCATATTATTGTAAAAAGAAACAATGTACCTTCCATAAGATGGTTTAAATATTCTAAATAATTTTTACATATGCCAAAAATTTCATATTTTGCACTGGTTTGCGTATTTTTTTGAGATGGCATTTATTACTATATCAAAAAACAAATATTTTTTTAGAGTTGGCATATTTTGTCGGAAACTAAAAATAAATTTTTTTTTGAAAAATTTTTATAATTTTTTTTTTTTTTTGGATTTTGTTTTCCTTAGTGCGGTAATTGCAAAAACTAAAAAAAATTAAAAATCTTTGCATTTTTTTAAAAGTTACTAGCTCCGAAAGCCTTTTAATCTCAGGGTGGTCAACTTTGGCACTCTGTAACTCACGCTTTATTGTAGAAGGCTCACTCCAAACTAGCTATTTTGAAAGCTTATATCATTGGCTTTATTTGCCCCACTCATAATGTTTCAATCTGATAAATAGTTTAAAAGTTACATATATATAAGCAATTTTTTTTTTGCAAACACTATTTACCGATATTTTCAAAATGGCAATATCTCGAAAACTAGGCATTAGATATCAAAATCTTTACCAGATTCGTGTTCAGAAAGGCAAATGCAATAAGATATGTGGTCTAATTTTTTTTAAAAAAAATTTTGAAAAATTTTTGGAAATTTACAATGGGAGTTGGCATTTATTTTCAACAAAAAAATATGTACTTTGAGTTAGCAGAATAACAAAAATGGATGTAAAACGACAAAAAATTATTTTTTTGCTCTGAAATTTTTACCACAGATGGGTATTGCATAGGGGAGCTATTTTCCATCGGAAACTCATTTCGGTCAAATTTGAGTTGGCATATTTTGAATATAGGTTCACGATATATTTTTCGTATTTGTACATACATATATTTATTAATTACTAGCTAACTCGCCCGGTACTTCGTTACCGGTTAGCTGTAAAAAAAAAATTATTACTTCAAATTCTTAATAATTTTTCTTTAAACATAAAAGTTGTTAGTTTCGACCTTTAAAATATTATATTTTGAGTAGATTTAAAGTTGAAAAAAAATCTATTCTGGCGAAACGATCCCATAGTTCAAACTTTAAGTTTCAAGGAACAATATGTACCAAATTGAAGCGAAAATTCAAAAATTTATTTTCCCAGAATGTAATTTCCGCGAGTGAATCGTAAAGTACCAATTTTAAGTATCTCTACTTTCTCCCTTTTTCCCATTAGAAGCAGAATTTTCATAAAAGTACTTATTTTAGAATGTTATTTCCGCGAAAGGATCGTACAGTCCAAATCTCAAGTATTTAGGACCATTAATGCAGCAGATACAAAATTGCCCTACTTTCCCCATTTTCCCCTTAGAAGCTACTAAAAAGTGCTTCTTCCAGAATGTTATTTCCGCTAGAGGATCGTACAGTCCAAACTTCAAGTATCTAGAACCATTAGTTCAGCAGATACAAAACAGTTCAAAATTCAAGTATCTAGGACAGATACAAAATTGCCCAACTTTTCCCCTATTTCCACCTATAAAACAAAATTTTTAAAAAAGTACTTCTTTCAGAATGTTTTTTTCGCGAGAGGATCGTACACTCCAAATTTCAAGTATCTAGGACCGTTAGTTCAGCAGATACAAAATTGCCCTAATTTCCCCCTTTTTCCCCGTAGAAGCGAAATTTTCAAAAAAGTACTTCCATTAGAATGTTGTTTCCGCAAGAGGATTCAAATTTCAAGTTTACCCTACTTTCCCTCTTTTTCCCCCTATAGAAGCAGATTTTTCCAAAAAAGTACTTCTTCCAGAATGTTATTCCCGCGAGAGGATCGTACAGTCCAAACTTCAATATCTAGGACCATTACTTCAGCAGATACAAAATTGCCCTTCTTTCCCCCTTTAAAAAGTAATTTTCAAAAAAGTACTTCTTTCAATATGTTATTCCGCGAGATGATCCTATATTGCAAATGTCATGTTTTTAAGACCATTAGTTTAAAATTTCCAAATTGCCCTATTTTGCCCCTCTTGGCCCTCCTTAAAACCAAAATTTTCAAAAAGTGTATTTTTCAAAAAATTATTTCCGCGAGAGGATCAAAACTTAAAGTTTTAGTTCAGAAGATACAAAATTGTCCTATTTTCCACAGGATTATAGAGTCCAAATTTCAAGTTTCTAAAACTATTAGTTCAAAAGATACAAAATCCCCCAAAGGGCCCTACTTCCCCCTTTTCCCCCTTAGAAGTGAAATTTTTAAAAAAGTTCTTTAAGTATGTTATTTTTGCGAAAGGATCGTTCAGTTCAAATTTCAAGAATCTAGGACCATTAGTTCAGCAGATTCAAAATTGCCCTTCTTTCCCCCTTTTTCCCACAGAATTTTAAAAAGTACTTTCTTAAGAATGTTATTTCCGCGAGAGGATCGTTCAACCAAATTTCAAGTATCTAGAACCATTAGTTCAGCAGATACAAAATTGCCCTACCTTCCCCGTTTTCCCCCCTTGAAATCGGAATTTTCAAAAAAAGTACTTCTTTCAGAATGTTAATTCCAAGAGAGAGGATCCTGCAGTCTAAATTTCAAGTATCTAGGACCATTAGTTCAGCAGATACAAAATTGCCCTACTTTCCGCCTTTTCCCCCTTAGAAGCGGAACATTTTCCGCAAGAGGATCGTACAGTTCAAATTTTAAGTATCTAGGATCATTAGTTCAGCAAATACAGAATTGTCCTACTTTCCACCTGTTCCCCCTTTAGAAGGAGAACTTTCAAAAAAGTACTTCTTCTAGAATGTTTTTTCCGCGAGAGGATCGTACAGTCCAAACTTCAAGTATGTAGGACTATTAGTTAAGCAGATTCAAAATTGCCCTACTTTCTCCCTTTTCCCCCCGTGGAAGCAGAATTAAAAAAAAGTACTTCTTTTAGAATGTTATATCAGCGAGAGGATCGTACAGTTAAATTTTAAGTATCGAGGACCATTAGTTCAGCAGATACAAAATTGCCCTACCTTCCCCTTTTTCCCCCTTAAAAGTAGAGTTTTCAGAAAAGTACTTCCTTGAGAATGTTATTTCCGCGAGAGGATCGTACAGTCGAAATTTCGAGTATATAGGACCATTATTTCAGCAGATACAAAATTGCCCTACTTTTCCCCTTTTCCCCACTCAAAATCGGAATATTTAAAAAAGTACTTCTTTCAGAATGTTATTTTCGCGAAAAGATCGTACAGTCCAAATTTCAAGTCTCCCGGACCATTAGTTCAGCAGATACAAAATTGCCCCCTTTTCCCTCTTAGAGGCGGAATTTTCCAAAAAGTCCTTCATTCGAATTTTATTTCCGCGAGTGGATTGTGCAGTCCAATTTTCAAGTATCTAGGACTATTTGTTCAGCAGATACAAAATTGGCCTACTTTCCCCCTTTTTCCCCCTTAAAGAAGAATTTTTAAAAAAGTATTTCTTTCCGAATGTTATTTCCGCGGGAGGATCGTACAATCCAATTTTCATGTATTTAGGACTATTAGTTCAGCAGATTCAAAATTGCTCTATTTTCCCATCTTTTTCCCCTTAAGAGAGGAATTTTTAAAAAAGTATTCCTTTCCGAATGTTATTTCCGCGGGAGGATCGTACAGTCCAATTTTCAAGTATCTAGGACCATTACTTTAGCATATACAAAATTGCACTACTTTCCCCCTTTCTCCCCCTTAAAAGCGAAATTTTCAAAAAAGTACTTCTTTTAGAATGTTATTGCCGCGATATGATCCCATATTCCAAATGTCATGTTTCTAAGACCATTAATTTAAAGTTTAGCAAATTGCCCTAATTTCCCCCTTTTGGGCCTCCTTAAAACCAAAATTCTCAAAGAAATATATTTTTCAAAAAATAATTTCCGCGAGAGCATCCAGATTCAAAATTTCAAGTTTGTTCAGAAGATACAAAATTGCCCTATTAAACCCCTTCTACCCACCACCCCTGCTCTTATAAAAGGATTTTTCAAAATATTACTTTTTACAAAATGTTTTTTCCGCGAGAGTAGACTTAAAATTTCAAGTTTTTGGGACCATTCGCTTAGCAGATACGAAATTGCCCTTCTTCCCCATTTTTCCCCCTTTAAAAACGAATTTTCAAAAATGTACTTCTTTTAGAATGTTATTTTCGGGATAGGATTGTACAGTTCAAATTTTAAGTATCTAGGACCATTAGTTCAGCAGATACAAAATTGCCCTACTTTCCCCCTTTTTCCCCGTAGAAGCATAATTTTTAAAAAAGTTTTTCTTTAACAATGTTATTTCCGCGAGAGGATTGTACAGTTGAAATTCCAAGTATCTAGGACCATGAGTTCAGCAGATTCAAAATTACCCCACGCACCCCCTTTTTCCCCCGGAATTTTCAAAAAGTACTTTCTTTGGAATATTATTTCTGCGAGAGGATTGTACAGTTCAAATTTCAAGTATCTAGGACCATTAGTTCTGCAGATACAAAATTGCCCTACTTTCCCCCTTTTTCCCCGTAGAAGCGGATTTTTTGAAAAGTTCTTCTTTAAGAATGTTATTTTCGCTAAAGGATCGTACAGTTCAAATTTCAAGTATTAAGGACCATTAGTTCAGCAGATTCAAAGTTGCCCTGCTTTCCCGATTTCCCCCCAGAATTTTGAAAAAGTACTTCCTTTAGAATGTTATTTCCGCGAGAGGTTCGTTCACTCCAAACTTCAAGTATCTAGGATTATATTTTCAGCAGATACAAAATTGCTCTACCTTCCTCTTTTTCCCCCTTTAAAGCGGAATTTTCAAAAAAGTACTTTTTTAGAATGTTATTTCCGCGAGAGGATCGTGCAGTCCTATTTGTTCAGCAGATACAAACCGGAATTTTCAAAAAGTACTTCTTTCAGAAAGTTATTTCCGCGAGAGGATCGTACAGCCCAAATTTCAAGGATCTACGACCATTAGCTCAGCAGACACAAAACTACCCTACCTTCCCCTTTTTCCCCCTTAGAAGCGAAATTTTCAGAATAGAACTTTCTTCACAATGTTATTTCCGCGAAGGATCCCATAGTCAAAATTTTTAAGTTTCTGGGAAAATTAGTTCAGAACATACAAAGTGTACCAAATTGTCCTATTATCCCCCTTTTTACCACCCTATATGCGGAATTGAAAAAAAACTTTGTTTCGGAATGTTTTTTCCGCGAGAGATTCTTATAGTCCAAACTTTAAGTTTCTAGGACCATTAGGTCAGGGAAAAGAAAATGTACCAAATTGCCCAATTTTCCCCCTTTTCGCCTTCTTAGAAGTGCCTTTTTAAAAAAGTACTTTCTTCAGAATATTATTTCCGCGAGAGGATCCTATAGTCCAAATTTCAGGTTTCTGGGACCATTAGTTCACAATATAGAAAATGTTCAAAATCGTACTATTTCCCCCCCAAATTTGAATGAAAAATTTTCAAAAAATACTTTTTTCAGAACATAATTTCCGCGAGAGGATCATATAGTCCAAATTTTTAAGTTTCTAGGACCATTAGTACAGAAGATACAAAATGTACCAAATTATCCTACTTTCCCCCTTTCAACCCCCTAGAATCAGAATTAAAAAAACTTTGTTTCAGAAGGTTTTTTCCGTTAGTGGATCTTATAGTCCAAACTTTAAGTTTCTAGGACCATTAGGTCAGAAGATAGAACATGTACCAAATTGCCCTTTTTCCCCCATTTCCCCTTCTTATTTTTTTTTAAATACTTTCTTTAGAGTATTATTTCCGCGTGAGGATCCTATAGTCTAAATTTTAGGTTACTGAGGCCATTAGTTCAGAAGATCGAAATGTTTAAAATTGTCCTATTTCCCCCTAAATTTAAGTGATTAAATCAATAAATTCCCTAAAATTAAAAAATAAATGAGATAAAAAAAATTGAGTAAAAAATTTGAGTCAAAAAATTAAGCAAAAAATATTTTGAGAAAAAAAAATTGAGTAAAAAAAATTTGGGTGAAAACACCTTCTAAGTAAAAAATTTAATTTAAAAAAATGAGTAAAAAACTGAAGAATAAAATACAATTGAGTGAAAAAAATTTTTATTAAAAAAAAATGAGTAAAAAAAATTTTGAGTAAAAAAAAATGTTGAGTAAAAAAAAAATTGTAAAAAAAAATTTTTGAGTGAAAAAAAATTTTGAGTGAAAAAAAAAAAAAATTGAGTGAAAAAAAATTAAAAAACAAAAAAAAATTTTGAAAGGGAAAAAATTTTGAGTAAAAAAAAATTTTGAGTGAAAAAAAATTTTGAGTGAAAAAAAATTTTGAGTAAAAAAAAATTTTGAGTGAAAAAAATTTGTAAAAAAAAAAATTTTGAGTGAAAAAAAAATTTTGAGTAAAAAAAAATTTTGAGTGAAAAAAAATTTTGAGTGAAAAAATTTTAGTAAAAAAATTTTTTTTCCCCGAGAGGATACTATAGTTCAAATATCTAGTTTCTAGGACCATTAGTTAAAAATTCACCAAATTGCCCTATTTTCCCCCTTTTTGTCCCCCTTAAAACCGGAATTTTCAAAAAAGTACTTTTTTCAAAATGTTATTTCCGCGAGAGTATCCTATATTCAAAATTTCAAGATTGTAGGACCATTAGTTCAGAAGATACAAAATGTATCAACTTGCCCTATTTTCCCCCTCCCCCCCACCTTCGAAACGGAATTTTCAAAATATTACTTTTTCCAAAATGTTATTTCCGCGAGAGGGTGCTAGACTTCAAATTTCAAGTTTCTGGGACCATTTGTTTAGAATATAAAAAATGTACCAATTTGTCCTATTTTCCCCTTTTTCCCCCCTTGGAGGCGGAATTTAAAAAAAAAAAAAATCCGAAATTTTATTTCCTCGAGAGGATCCTAGAGTTCAAATTTGAAGTTTCTAGGACTATTAGTTCAAAAGATACAAAATCCCCCAAAGGGCCCTATTTTCCCCCTTTTGCCCCCCTTAGAATCGGAATTTCCAAAAATCCCTTCTTAGTGGGTGGTTTTGTCGGGAGCCGAACCTACATTCCAAATTTCAAGTCTCTAGCTTCAGCGGTTTGGGCTGGGCGATGATTATTGCCAATCAGTCAGTCAGTCAGTCAATCAGTCAGTCACCACACTCTTTTATATATCATGAAATCCAGCAAAGATTTTATAAAATCTGACCGAGGGTCTTCAAATTTATCTAATTTTTTGTACACATGTGCTCTATAGAGCCAATTAAACATAGCCATTTTCAGTTTTTTTATATTTAAAAAAAATCGCGATTTTTTCGCGAATTTAATTTTCTTCAAAAATTGAAAAAAGTAAAAAAGTATGCTACTTAGAATAGCCATATCTTCGGAAGTATCTATCGGATTTCTTCAATTCAAAAAGCATTCGATTCAGACGATAGTCTTACTTTATATTAATGTAATAAAAAAAAATATTTTAAAAAAAAAGTGCATTTTTGATGCAAATGCATTTTTTGGATGCATTTTTTAAAACTTTCTCCCCCTTCAATTTTTTTTAAACCTACATAAATCGAAAATATAGCATTTTTACACAAAATTGCGTACTTCTTTTTTTGTGACGGAGTTTCGTAAAAATTTTGTAATTTTTTTAAAAATACCTTATTGGTTTTTCCATACAATTTTTTCATAAAATTCGTAAAATAACAAAAAAAAATTTAGTCTAAGGAAAAACTACATAAGCATTTTAAAAAAAAAATCACGAAAATTTTGTGAAACGCCGTCACAAAAAAAAATGTACCCAATTTTATGTAAAAAATGCTATATTTTCGATTTATGCAGGTTTCAAACAAATTGAAGGGGGAGAAAGTTTTAAAAAATGCATCCAAAAATTGCATTTGCATCAAAAATGCATTTTTTTTTAAATATTTTTTGTAAGTGCATTGGTATAAAAACGGATAAGCAGTTGAATCGAATGCTTTTTGAGTCGTAGAAATCCGATAGATACTTTCGAAGAAATGGCTTTTCAAAGTTACATACTTTTTTGATAAAATTGCAAAATAAACATAAAATTAATTTTTTGTATGGAAAAAATCAAATAAGTATTTTTTAAAAAATCACGAAAATTTTTTGAAACGCCGTCACAAAAAAAGCGGTACTCAATTTTGTGTAAAAAATGCACTTTTTTCTAATTATGCAGGTTTCAAAAAAATTGAAGGGGGAGAAAGTTTTGAAAAATGCATCCAAAAATTGCATTTGCATCAAAAATGCACTTTTTTTCAAAAAACTTTTTTTTTATTGCATTGGTATAAAAAAGGACGAACGTTTGAATCAAATGCTTTTTGAATCGTAGAAATCCGATAGATACTTTAGAAGATATGGCTCTTCAAATTAACATCCTTTTTTGATTTTTTTAATTTTTGAAGAAAATTAAATCCGCGAAAAAATCGCGATTTTTTTAAAAATGAAAAAACTGAAAATGGATATGTTTTATTGGCTTTATTGAGAATGCATACCGTTAATATAAAGAAAATCGAAAGACCTAAGGTCAGAAAATAGCATTTTTTATGTGTTTTCTGGTGGATTTTGTGATATATAGATAAATTACAAAAGAATAAATTTCAAAACTATAAAACTGACCACAAAGAACAATTCATCATCTTCAAGGAGCTCTTCATTCAGGATCTTCCAAAATAATCGCTCGCATAGGCAGGTTCTGTCGTTGATGTGTATATATATTGTTCAAAAACCACAATAAATAGCGCGGTATTTAATTTAAACGGTATGTTTGATTGTTATTTTGTATTCAAAAGAAAATTGTTGACAAATAAAAACAATTTTGTAAAATAAATTTTTTTGTTCACTCCGAAAAGACTATTTTTTTGGAGCTTTTTTGGAAAGTTCAAAAATAACTTAAATTTCCCAAATTTTTGGATTCATTTTGGAGCCAACATTTTTATATAACAATTTCCCATACATTTTTAAGTCTTTTTGGACTTATTTCAGATTGCTTTTTTTGACTCCAAAAAAAGAGTGTTTTACGAGCAAAGAAATGAAAAACTGAAAAAAAGTTTCCTATTTGAATCATTTTTTATTCCAAAATATGTGGGCTCTAAAAACAATGCTTTTTTGTAGTCATTAAGGAGTCATAAATTTGGAGGGCTCAACATTTTGTTGTCTGGGCTCTTTTAATGTGTCAACCAGGGTTAACGCAATTGTTGGGTATAAATTCGGCAAAAAACTAAGAAATTTGTAGAAAAATCGTTATAATCAACCATATTTTTAAAAATCAACAAAATATTTTTGTTCATGTTTTTTTCTAAATCTACTCTGTGGTACAGGGTATATTGAGCTTGTGCTGATGTTTATAACTACTCGAAATATTGTTCTACACTCAAAAGAAAAACTCTGTCAAAAAATCTGTAAAACGACTTTCAATTTGAATTAGCAATCTTTTAGCAGATTGTTCTGCTGAGAAGGATATTTTTACTAAAATCTCTGTCATTCAGTTTAAGAAAATAACAGACATTTTACTATGTTTATACTGATTTTGTTTGCTGAATTTCATTATTTTTTCAAGAAATTTTTTTATATAAAAAAAAAGCAGAACAGATTGTCAGCAGATTGCTCTGCTGAAATCAGCAGATTGTTCTGCTGAAATTAGCAGATTGTTCTGCTGAAATCAGCAGATTATTCTGCTGAAATCAGCAGATTGTTCTGCTAAAATCAGCAGATTTTTCTGCTAAAATCAGCAGATATTTCTGCTAAAATCAGATTTCTCTGCTGTCGAAAAACACACATGTTTAATAACTAAAACGCCAGATAAAAGTACAGTAGAATCTCACAAATTAGAACTCTCACAAATTAGAACTGTCCAGAAATTAGAACCGGCTTTTTCAATGTATTGGACGCTCTGAAATTAGAACCTGTGGTTCTAATTTCTGGAAGTTTTTTTTTATTTTCACTACAAAATGTTTTTTTTTTTAGTTTTTTTTTAAGCTAAATAGGGGAAAACCCGAATTATTAGTAGTTAACGCTCTAAAATTAGAACCAGTGGTTCTAATTTCTGGACTTTTTATTTTGTTTTTTTTTTCACAATTCTATAAGCGTAAGAGAAACCGAAAAATGGAATAAAGATGGGTTTAATGACGGATCCGATAGCAGTGACGATGATATAATCGATGTAACGCCTGTTATTTCTCATTTCAAAGCGCTTAAAAGCGTTTTTCTACGAATTTAATGTGTTAAATTAATTAAATATTAACAAATAAAAATTGTTTTGTGTTAAAATAAAGCAGTCGTAACTGTTTTTATTGTTACTTTGTCATTTTCTTTGAAAAAAAAAATGTCCAGAAATTAGAACTTTTCAGAAATTAGAACTACCCGAGGAACAAAGTGGTTCTAATTTGCGAGATTCTACTGTATAAGCTTCAGTAGCGTAGTGGTTAAGAAGTGTACTTTCAAATCGGAAGGTGGCGAGTTCGATGCTGGCTGGCGCCGTATGTTTTTTTTTTTCTTGTTGTATTTATTCACCTCTTATGACAGATATTTAGCAAACCGTGTCTGCTAAAATCAGCAGATTTCTCATATGGCTCAAAATGGGTGTATTTTCAGCAGATTTTTCTGCTGATTGGACAGAGAATTTATTTTGAGTGTAGATTCACTTTTTAGTATACCGATCTACTCAGAACCACTTTTTGGATCGATTTAGCTATGTGCATTCGTCGGTATGTCCATGTAAACGGTGAAATATGAAACTCAAGCTTTTTTTGACCCAAGAATGAATCCTATAGAAATAGCAAAACATCGGTCCATGTTTAGACATAGCCCCCATACAAACAACCCTTTTAAATTGGATTAAAATTTTAGGGGCCCCCGTAGGCTAGTTGGTAGCGTGTTAGCCTTTCAACGTGGGGGTCGTGGGTTCGATTCCCGCCAGAACCCTTGGTTTTTTCGCTACAACGAGACGACGGTTATTGTTACCAGTTCTCGGTTAGGGTGAATTTATTAAAAATGAGTTGTAAATAAAAGGAAAGAATAAATAAAAATAATTGATCAGGTGATCAAAACATAATAATATAAAAATAATAATAAAATAATAAATAAAAAATTGGATTAAAATGGTTATAAATGTTGAACGTATTTTGTATTCACAAATCACCATTATACATTTTAATGAAATCGGATTAGTTCCACTTGTAGTCCCCATACAACCAACTTCTCGATTTTCACATAAATCTCTTTATTTCAAAAAAATAGTAAATATTTTATTAAAACTTTGTTTGTAGGTGTTAAACGATTTCTTTGGTAACCTTATCAAGTCCGATGTTAATGGAAATAGGCGACATTTTTTTTTTTTAATTTTGGCCCCATACACAAATTTTGCATAAACTTGGTTTGTTTGTTTTCTACACTTATTTAAGGACTAACTAAAGATCCCAGCAAAACTTAGATTACCAAATAAGGTATAGGATCTCTTATTTTATACATTGCAGCATTGATGATTTTAACAGGCGATGAGACTCAAAGTAATGCATCCACATTATCACAAAGAATAGCAGTAAATTATAAAATAAGTCATAAATTTATAACGAAGAATACGAGTAAGGTGTAAAATATATTATATTTTATAGGTTATGAGAAATGAAATAAAATAGCATACCAGAAGACAATATATAAGGTGTTACGAGTAGTGAAAAAGTAATTTTGTATTAAATTTACTCACGTGATTGTAAGTGAGTGTAAGTAGATAAAATATGCTCGTGAGTGTGTGTCGTTAGAAATTTCCTGTCGTGAGCCCATCTCTACATCTTTAAAAAGTTATGAAAAAAATCTTTTCAGAAATCTTATAGAAATTTTACAAAATAACATGCATTTAACTAAACTCTGTAAATTTACAGAGTTTTTTCTGTAAATTTTTTTTTTAATCAAATGCATTTTACAAATACATGTAAATTTACATAGTTTTCTTCGCTAAATGGTGGATTATTTAACCAATATTTTACTAAAAACTCTGTAAATTAACAGTTTTTTTGTCCAAATCATTTTACAGAGTTTTAAAGTAAAATTACAGAGTTTCTCTGTCAAAAAGCTTTCATATTTAACCAATATTTTACTATAAACTCTGTAAATTAGCAGTTTTTTTTGTCAAAATCATTTTACAGAGGTTTTTAGTAAAATTACCAAGAAATGTTTTTAGCTGGAAAAGTATGGTGTACTCTGTTAAATTAGCAGAGTTTTTCTGTAATTTAACGGAGTTATTATTTTGAGTGTAGTTTAAACTTATGCATTTTTTTATAAAATAATTATTTTTTATGTTATTGTAATGCATTATGCATCCAATTATAAATAATACATTATTTCAAACTTTCAAATAATACATAATGTAAACAAATATAAGTCATCCATGATTTAATGTTTAGAAATAACAAATATGAAATACATTTTTTCCAATAATCATGCATTACGTAGCAAATTATTAGTAATGCATTATTTTTCAATTGAAAATAATACTTTGTGGAACAAATGTTTGGTAAGACATCATAAAATAATTCTACAAATAAGTTATATGCATTACCTGGTAATGTGTTATATAATCACTACCCATTACCAAAGTTTTGCTGGGATAATTTGAATCGTTCCATGTGTGGACTTGGGACCCATTTTCGGGGAAACACTAGTGTAGGATATTACATTCTTGTTTAATAAAAATAAAAAAAAAATAAAAAATTTAAGTACAATGAGGGTAAAAAAAGTACACTTTTTTAGTCAAGTCAGTACAATCGTGAAAATGTCATTTATCATCCCTGGTTCAAAAGTGACCACGAAAAAAAATTTTTGGATTATTAGGGTCTTACTCTAAAAAATTTTCAAAAAAAAAAAAATTTTAGTAGCTTACATAATATGTTTGTAGTTGGTCTTGGTAATACATTCTCTATAAAAAAAATTATTTGTTCTGAAATTTCGAAGAAATGGCGAAGAATACCTAAATGATATTTAAAAAAAAAACTAATGAAAAAAGTTTTAGATTTTTTTTGTATTTTTTATTATATTTTTTTTTTGTATTAAATAAGCTAATCAAGTAAAATTATAATTAAAAACACAAAAGCAAAAAAAAAAATTTTTATTGTTTTTTGAAAATATCAATTTTTGGTTTTGCCGCAAGTGAACGTTGTTTAGCAACAAATGAAAAATTTTAAGCAGAATATGTTATCAAGACCAACTAAAACCCTATTACGTAAGCTTATCAAAACTAAAAAAAAATGTTTAATTTTTAGAGTAAGACCCCAACCAGCCTAAATTTTTTTTTCAGGGTTACTTTTGGAACTGAAATACTTGAAGGACCAAAATGAAACTTTTTTTCATTAATAAGCTAATCAAGCTAACTCATTTTTATATTCGCAGAAGTTTAAAGTCTTGCGCTTGGACCCAGGGGATAAAAAATTTCGGGTTTTTTTGGCCCGCACCCTTTTGAGGGCGTGGATAAAAAAATCTTTTAATATTAACAAGTAAGAAAGCTATATTCGGCTATGCCGAATCTTTAAATACCCTCCACAAGGTTAAACAATGCACTATGGTTTCGCGGACGATCTTTCTTAGCCAAAACTCAATTTTCTCAAAATTGATTTTATAGAAAATCGTAGACACGTACAAACAACAGAAAACATATTTTGTTTTTGTATACACTCATTTACCGTTCAAAAACAAATTTAGCTAAAAATAAATAAAAAACGTATTTTTTTAAATTGTTTAAATTATTCTTTTGAGTTTAAATACAAAAAAAAATCTTATAATATTATACATGGAAAACAAAAAAATTATAACAATTTTTAACACAAAACCTATTTCAAACCAAAAACTTTTCCATTTTTGTAATTTTGGGCAAGAAAAGTGATGAGGGGAACCATAGTGCAATGTAAATATTTAAAAAACAAAAAAATATTTTATAAGTATGTATGAAAATTATATAAAAATTATGAAAATTATACAAAAGCAACCACGTGTATGACACATACTACGTATTATTTACTTCTATTTATACAAATAACAACAAACTAGCCAACAAGTTAAAAAACATAAACAACTACAAAATGACGCGCTACCACGCCGTATCATGGAGGTTATATTGAAACTCAACTCAATTGCTCATAGCTTCTTAACCCCTGTACCGATTTTGCCATAACTGGTACCAAAATAACCAGAAAAACGTTGAGAAAAACAAAATATGAACCCCTTTAAAATTTTATTTGAATATGTCAAACATGAGCCAAGATAAATCATTTTAAAATTGTGGGTTAAATTTCTGGTGTCTCGCCCCATTGTGCGATTCCGCCCAAATTTTTTTAGAAGTGAGTATTAGAATTGATAAAATTGTAATAAATTCCAAGTTTCGTTCACATTTATTCAACAGGTGTCAAGTTATAGCATTTTTTTGTGTAAAATTCACCATAATTTTAGAGGTACCTTTACATTTTCACTCATAACTTTTAAAATACTTAACCGATTTAAAAAAAACAAGTAAGAAAGCTATATTCGGCTGTGCCGAATCTTTAAATACCCTCCACCAATGTAATGATTTAAAAAACAAAAAAAGTTTGTTTTATTTATACCTCAGGAAATAAAAAAGTACCAAAAAGTGTACTACCGGTACTTTTTATAAAAGGTACTTTTTATAAAAGGTACTTTTTATAAAGGGTACTTTTTATAAAAGGTACTTTTTATAAAAGGTACTTTTTTATATAAGGTACTTTTTTTAAAAGGTACTTTTTATGAGAGGTACTTTTTATAAAAGGTACTTTTTATAAAGGGTACTTTTTATAAGAGGTACTTTTTATAAAAGGTACTTTTTATAAAAGGTACTTTTTATAAGAGGTACTTTTTATAAAAGGTACTTTTTATAAAAGGTACTTTTTATAAAAGGTACTTTTTATAAAAGGTACTTTTTATAAAAGGTACTTTTTATAAAAGGTACTTTTATAAAAGGTACTTTTTATAAAAGGTACTTTTTATAAAAGGTACTTTTTATAAAAGGTACTTTTTATAAAAGGTACTTTTTATAAAAGGTACTTTTTATAAAAGGTACTTTTTATAAAAGGTACTTTTTATACTTTTTTTAAAAGGTACTTTTTATGAGAGGTACTTTTTATAAAAGGTACTTTTTATAAAGGGTACTTTTTATAAAAGGTACTTTTATAATTGGTACTTTTTATAAAAAGTTATTTTATAAAAGGTACTTTTTATAAGAGGTACTTTTTATAAAAGGTACTTTTTATAAAAGGTACTTTTTATAAAGGAACCTTTTATAAAAGGTACTTTTTATAAAGGAACCTTTTATAAAAGGTACTTTTTATAAAAGGTACTTTTTGAAAACGCTACAGAATTTTCGGAAAGAACTTGTTCTAGAATGTTTTATTTTACTAAAGGAACTTACATTCTAAATTTTAAGTTTGAATAATTATTATTTCAGTAAATAAAAAAAAAGTACCAAAAGTACTTTTTTCCGGAAGGTGAACCGACATTGCAAATTTCAATTTTATAGTACCATTATTTAAGGAAATATAAAATGTAACAAAACTACGTATTTTTACCCATTTTACCCTATTAGAAACATCATTCGTAAAAACCAAGTCTTAGGGGATCTATATTCCGGGAGGTGAACATACAGTCCAAATTTCAAATCTATGTGACAATTTTTTAAAGATATATAAAAGGTACCAAAAGTACAGATTTTTTTCCCTTTTTACCCCCTTAGAATCAACTTTGGAAATTATCCAGCCGTACTGGATCTATATTCCAGGATGTGAACATACTGTCCAAATTTCAAGTTTCTATGACCATTATTTCACGAGATATAAAAAGCACCAAAAGTACAGTTTTTACCCTTTTGACCCCCTTAGAATCAACACTGGCAAAAACACACCCTTTATGGATCTATATTCCGGGAGGGGAACATACAGTCCAAATTTCAAGTCTCTATGATCATTATATCAGGAGATTTAAAAAGTACCAAAAGTACATTTTTTTACCCTTTTTACCCCCTTAGAATCAACATTGGCAAAAATCCAGCCTTAGTGGATCTTTATTCCGGGAGGTCAACCTACAGTCCAAATTTCAAGTCTCTAACTTCAGCGGTTTGGGCTGAGCGATGATGAATGAGTATGTCAGTCAGTCACATTACTCTTTTATATATATAGATTTTCCGGATTTGGGCGATTTTTGCCATAAAGTTATTTCTGTCTTTTATTATTTAACAAAATTAATTTTTTTTAAATGAAAATATTTTTTTTTTTTGAGAAATCTGAACAAAATTGAATTTTGGCGATATTTTCCATCCGATTTGGCGACACAGCCAAAAAAAAGTCTGGCAACCCCGTTAATATCACGAAGCAAAAAACGGACACACTCATGCTCTATTTTTTTATTATTACTTAACGAACTTTTTTTTATTAAATTTAGATTTTGTTTTACATATTTTAAAGTTTTTTGTAAAGATTTTTTTCTTTATCTCCGTTTTTTTTTTTTTCATTTCCGTATTCTTTGTTATGTTTGTATCTACACAAAATATGAGTTAATTTAGGGTTATGTAAAACAAAACTATGATCAAAATCAGAAAATCAGAAAATCACTCATAACTTTTAAAATACTTAACCGATTTAAAAAAAAAATACATCAGTTTTTGCATGGGAAAATTACGCAACTTTTGGTACCCCAAGCGTTTAAATCGGTTCCGGATTATTGCCAAAAACGTGATTTCAACAGACAGACAGACAGACGGACGGACGGACAGACAGACAGACGGACATCGTTAGATCGACTTAAAATCGATCAAGGATCATGAATATATATACTTTATGGGGTCCAACACCAATATTTCAATGTGTTACATACGGAATGACAAACTTATATATACCCTCTATCACCAGAGTGGAGGGTATAAAAATACATCAGTTTCTGCCTAGGAGAATTGCGCAACTTTTACCCCAAGCGTTTAAATCGGTTTCGGATTATTGCCAAAAACGTGATTTCAACAGACAGACGGACATCGCTAGATCGACTTAAAATCGATCAAGGATCATGAATATATATACTTTATGGGGTCCTAAACCAATATTGCAATGTGTTACATACGGAATGACAAACTTATATATACCCTCTATCACCAGAGTGGAGGGTATAATAAAATTATAATACTTTAGTGCACAAACCCAAATTAAATGAACTTGTTAACATATTCCAACTCACCGCCCCTTTTAAATAGTTTTTATTTTATTATGTATTGGAGAGTATTAAAGATTCGGCACAGCCGAATTTAACACTCTTACTTGTTTAAGTTAAAACTTTTTTTATTTCTATTTCATATATTAAAATAAAACGTCTCATACCTTTAATTCTGGACTAAAATCTTTTTGATGGGCTACATTTTCAGCCTCAAAAACATTCTGTCTATTGTCCTTTTCCATTTTATTTTCGTTTTCCACAGATTTCAAAGTTGTATCTTTTTTTTTTTCTTCAGTTGATTCCGGGAGTTTTTGTTGTTGCATCTTTTTCTCAACTTCTACGAAATTAACCTCATCGATAATATCATTATCGTCATCTTCGTCAATGCTAACCACTTTATTTAGATTGGTCGAATCAGATGTTTGATTAATAAAATCACTTTGATCTTTTTTGGATGGTGGAACTTTTATGTCATATGAATTCTCCGAAATACTCCGCTTCTTTGGACCACCATAAATGTGTTCCTTATACCGTTCCCTCTGCTTTTTGTTATTTAACCTAAAAATAAAAAAAATTTAAGACAAATTAAAGTTAAATTAAAATCTATAGTTGTGTTTGCGAACTGGATAATTTTGTTGTAAATACTCCGTTCATGGATTTTAATTTCAAAGTTCCTAGTAAATACCGGTGTTGGTAGTATATTGTCATTGACCTTTAGAATGTAATGGTAGATGTGATATACATTAGATTTGTGGTGATTCCTGGGATGGCATGTTCAGAAAGCTAGGAAAAATTAACTCGTTGATGTTAAATGTTTTTGCTCATTTGTCTTTCTTAAATGTGTGATTGTGTTTCTATAAATGTATAAATTCAGTGTTATTTATGTATGTGTAACTATAACAAGCTAAAAATATGTAAAATCCCAAAAAAAATAGAATTTTCTTTATTAAAATTAAATATCGTATTATTTAAGAATTAGAAAAAAAACATTGTATAATTTTGTTAAGAATGGAATAAATTTGAGTTTGTTTCCTGCAAAAAAAGTCATTACCACTTCCCAGTGGAGTGCTTTAAAACTATAACAAATGTAATGAAATACAACAAAAATAACAAAAAACACAAGACAAAATCACACAAAAATTTTTTTCTACTCCAGAATACATAGATATTCAGCTCTTAACTCATTACCTATCGCGACACCTTCATAAAAATGTAAGTAGATATTCAGTAGATAAGAACTACTCCAGGGAAGTAGTTGAAAGTTGTTTGAAAGCTCGGAGTACTTCTTATCTAGTGAATATCTACTTACTTTTGTATGGGAGTGTCGCGGAAGGTAATGAGTTAAGTGCTGAATAACAATTTTTATGGAGTAGAAACCCAGCAAATTTTTGCATTACTAGTAATGAGTATAGTAATTATTTAGTAATAATAATGGTATGTACTTATAAGTACATACCAATAATTATTACTAAATAATTACTATATACTCATTGCATGAAACACTACTTATTCTATAAAGGCCGTGAGACAAAAATAATTAGTGCCTACTAGCTTACGAGTAGGGAGATAAATAACTACTTACCTATTATGAGTAAAATAAGTAGTTACTTATACAGAATAAAATAAATAGTTGCAAACAGAGTTTGAAATAACTATTTATCATTAGATTATTCGTTTTCGCGAAACTTTAAGCTAAAAAGGTAAAACAAATATTGTTTTTTTCTGATTGGACTTAATTTCCTAAGTGAACTTGCAAATAAGTACCCAGCCAGAAATTGCCAGCGGTACAAAAAATATAGTACTGGCAAAGTATTTTTTTTGGAAATTAGAGTACTGTTTCAGTGTTGGAAATAACAACCCAAAAAGTGCTTTTCCAGTACTTTTTTACAAAAAATGCAACCGTTTATTATTGTTATTGTTTTTTAATTTTACATTTTTGGTGTGAATTATAACTATGTAATAGTGCAATAGCAACTCTTTTATTATTTAATGTCGTGAGGATACACTTAATATCTACCATATGCATATTTATTTCAATATTATATTGATTTAAAATTTTAACATTGTACAATCCAATATCTCTTGACGAAAACGGATAGCTAAAAATTCGATTATTTCATTAAAAACATTTCCTTTCAAATAAATATTATTCCATTTATAAACTGGAAGTTTATCACTAAAAATTTCCGTTACTATCATTATATTACCATAATTAAGTAAACATATATTATCGGGATGAAGGGCTGAAATTTTGTAGCCATAAATATTAACAAAAGAACATTTAACCCTAGATTGCAATTCTATAATATTACCGAGGGAATATTGTGTGTTCCTATTAATGAAATATACCAATGAAATTTTAGTTGTTGAATTGTTGCTATGAAATATATGCAATTTTCTTTGATTTAATATACCCAAGACTGTTTTCAAAATCAAAAGCTTAAATCTCCGATATATATTTATTACGTCATCCGCTATGTGCTTAAGATTATGAATATTCATTGTTTGCGAGCTGGAGCCATAATAATGAGGTATAAGTTCCACAAATATTTTTAAAATCTGTTCTACATATAACGATTTTAGTGTAGCTAATTTGCTTAAGCTTAAAATTCTGCAAGATGTTTATAAAATCAAAAAATGCTGATAGCACTACTATATAACAAAAAAACATTGTGTAGCTTTCCACAAAAAAAACACTGTATTTTTTGTATTTGTACTGTGGAAATACATATATTTTTGTTTTTGAAGTACTGGATAAACGCTAGTTTTTTGGTGTTTACAGTGCTTTTACGATGCTGTCTGAACGTCTGGGCCAACCGTAGATCAGAGTTATCATTTTGGAAACCGGGTCAGTACTGAAATACCAAAAAAACTACGTCCCGTCAATACTTGTACTACCGTTAACGTTACTGGGCCAGTATTGGCCCGCTTGTATTTTTCTGCCTAGGTAATTATTTTTAACATTCTCAATAACTTATTATTTATATTATTGCAAATAAGTACTTACATATTACAATCAGGGTTGGCAACCGAAACGAATAACGGTATCGGTAACGGTATTGGTATTACACATTTTTTATATCGGTAACGGTATTTTCGATTATTTCGGTAACGGTTCACCGGTTCACAATACCGGTACGTACCGGTATTATAAATAAAATGTTAACAAATCACAAATTTGTTAAAAACGCGTAAAAAATGAAAAAATTGTTTAAAAAATTTTAAAAAACTGCTAAATTCTGTACATTTTCTATACATAATTATTAGAGTTAGCAGGTTTCGCAGGCCCATGGGAGTGAAGCAATGTGTGATGATCACCTTTGCAGTGACGACACTTAAAAGTGCTCCCACAATCTCTGGCAATATGCGAAAACGCCAAACAGCGTGAGCAGTAGCGGTGAAGAACCACCATGCGTAGCTTCTGCTCGTGGCGCATTTTACGAAAAACAGAAAAAAACCGCAATGGGTGTTTGTTGTTGCAAACTTTGCACAGTCGACTTTTATGATCGCCGATCGGAAGTTTCAGAGTGGCCGTAGTTGGGACAATATTCGAACCCGAGTTATCGATGGTCTCCGAGCTATGTTCGGGTGTCGATGTTGCTAATGTTGCTGCGTCTAAAGTAGGCGCAGATGACGACGGAGATACAGCCTCAGGAGCGGGTGCATCCTCCGAAACAATCGTCGTTGGTACGGGTGTCGAATTCGGGGTAGCCAAAGTGGCTACTTCAGAAGGGGAATCCATCACCTCCATTGCTTCCTCATAATCTTCAAGAAGAGCATCATCAAAGAATGTTTTCAATGCGTCCATTATGCTAGGAAATAACAGAGATTAATGGAAAGGAAAATGTATGAAATTTAATTGGTCAGAAGGACCAGTTTTGCGATGTGTCGTCTTACAACCCCATTCGCGGTGCGTACGTCTACAACCCTTATATGACCGTCACTACCCGGATACAGTTTAACGACAATGCCTAACCTTCATGAAGTTGGAGGCAGTTGTTCGTGTCTAATTACCACCAAATCGTCAATTTGTACTTCCCGAGTGGGATTTTGCCATTTATATCGCTTTTGCAAGCCCATCAAATACTCATCTTTCCACCGTTGGCAGAAATGTTGAGTAAGAGCTTTCATTTTCCTAAATCGATTCACAATACTTATAGGAGACTCCTCTATTGTAGGCTCCGCTAGAGCCAGAATTGGAGAGCCAATTAAGAAATGTCCAGGAGTAAGTGCAACAGGTTCCAGCGGATTTTCCGTCATCGGACAAAGAGGTCGCGAATTAAGACAAGCTTCAATTCTCGCCAGAATGGTCGAGAATTCTTCAAATGTAAACTTAAAAGCCTGTGCCTCTTTCCGAAAGTGAAGCTTGAAACTCTTCACACCGGCTTCCCAAAGACCCCCCATATGAGGGGCGCCAGCTGGAATAAAACGCCATGAAAGTTCCTGAAAACCGGCGGAGGAACACACAGCAACCTGACTTTCCTTAATAAAAGTTTTAAACTCCCTTTCTAACTCACGCGACGCGCCTACATTTTTCTATAGAAAAAATCTCAAATTCTGAGACATTTTTCTATAGAAAAAACCTCAGATTCTGAGACATTTTTCTATAGAAAAAATCTCAGATTCTGAGACATTTTTCTATAGAAAAAATCTCAGATTCTGAGACATTTTTCTATAGAAAAAATCTCAGATTCTGAGACATTTTTCTATAGAAAAAATCTCAGATTCTAAGAGTTTTTTCTATAGAAAAAATCTCAGATTCTGAGACATTTTTCTATAGAAAAAATCTCAGATTCTGAGACATTTTTCTATAGAAAAAATCTCAGATTCTGAGACATTTTTCTATAGAAAAAATCTCAGATTCTGAGACATTTTTCTATAGAAAAAATCTCAGATTCTGAGACATTTTTCTATAGAAAAAATCTCAGATTCTGAGACATTTTTCTATAGAAAAAATCTCAGATTCTGAGACATTTTTCTATAGAAAAAATCTCAGATTTCTATAGAAAACATTTTTCTATAGAAAAAATCTCAGATTCTGAGACATTTTTCTATAGAAAAAATCTCAGATTCTGAGACATTTTTCTATAGAAAAAATCTCAGATTCTGAGACATTTTTCTATAGAAAAAATCTCAGATTCTGAGACATTTTTCTATAGAAAAAATCTCAGATTCTGAGACATTTTTCTATAGAAAAAATCTCAGATTCTGAGACATTTTTCTATAGAAAAAATCTCAGATTCTGAGACATTTTTCTATAGAAAAAATCTCAGATTCTGAGACATTTTTCTATAGAAAAAATCTCAGATTCTGAGACATTTTTCTATAGAAAAAATCTCAGATTCTGAGACATTTTTCTATAGAAAAAATCTCAGATTCTGAGACATTTTTCTATAGAAAAAATCTCAGATTCTGAGACATTTTTCTATAGAAAAAATCTCAGATTCTGAGACATTTTTCTATAGAAAAAATCTCAGATTCTGAGACATTTTTCTATAGAAAAAATCTCAGATTCTGAGACATTTTTCTATAGAAAAAATCTCAGATTCTGAGACATTTTTCTATAGAAAAAATCTCAGATTCTGAGACATTTTTCTATAGAAAAAATCTCAGATTCTGAGACATTTTTCTATAGAAAAAATCTCAGATTCTGAGACATTTTTCTATAGAAAAAATCTCAGATTCTGAGACATTTTTCTATAGAAAAAATCTCAGATTCTGAGACATTTTTCTATAGAAAAAATCTCAGATTCTGAGACATTTTTCTATAGAAAAAATCTCAGATTCTGAGACATTTTTCTATAGAAAAAATCTCAGATTCTGAGTGGTGTAAAAATGCCATTACTAATGCAAGGTAATACTACCAAATTATTTACGTAATATTACCTATTTATCAATGCTATTTTACCTAAAAAGCTAAGGTATATTTCTGTCAACCATAAAAAATTTTCGAACATAGAATTATCACTATGTGATTTTGTTCAAAGGAAAATCACATGGTGATTTTAAAATCACGCTAGTCTGCATACAGTATAAATTAGGCATTGTAAGTGAAAAATACAACCCTGAAAGTATTGAGTAGTTACTTTTGAGTATTGAGTGCTCGAAAAAATAGGCAGTATTGAGTACTCGGTACTCAACTACTCAATACATTTTCAACACTATTTCTGGGTCGATTTAGAGATGTCCGTCCATGTAAAAATTGTGAGCATGATACAGATCGCAACAATCAATTGATTTGAATAAAATTAAATTTATGCTTCCTTTTTCCCAACTAAGAAGCCTATTGAAATTAAAAAAAAATTATCGGTCCATGTTTTGACCTAGCCCCCATGCAAACGTCCCCAAATTTGGCTAACATTACTCTAATACCAGTAATTTAACAGGTATCCTTTCGAAATTTGACATGTGAATAAATAAATACCCCCTCAAAAAAAACATATTTTGTGTTCACAAATTTGGAATGTTTCCAAATTATAAAGAAATCTGACCATTTCTACTTGTGGTCCCCACACTAAAAAAAGAGCTAACTTAATTTTGGGCTACAATTTTACCACAATTTAGTAAAATTTACCTAAAAGTTTAGAAATTTAGAAAAGTTTAAAAATTTTCTACCCATTAGCTTATCATATTTATATTCTTAGATTTAAGGAAGTTTTTTTCACTATTTTAGTAAATTTTTTAAAGTTAAGAATAAAAATAAAAACTAAGATTTCAAACCGAAAAAAGCTTGTTGAGCTGTGTAATTGACCATTCATGAACTCAACTTAAGTTTGGGCACTAATTAAAGATATCAAAAATATAGATCCAATCGGTTCATGTTTGGACTTCGGACACATTTTCCGGAAAACACTGGTGTAGGGTAAGGTCGGTCTTGAGCCACCGTAATTTTCTTGTTACCATAACTACAATTAAATGGTAATTAAACCATTATTTAATTGGTCCCTAAAGTTCTCATCTATGCTAAATGTTATATCGACCACTTGTTCGGTTGAAGTGCTTCGAAGGATTTCATTCCTTAATTTGATTTGCCATTCTGAATAAAAATTTAGTGATTGCATTCCCCAATCACATTTTAGCGAATTGAATGAATTCGCTTTATACCCTATTCACACTTACAGTTTTAAATCGTTCTTAGCAATTATTTTTAGCATTTTCTGTCAATATACTGTAATAGAATAAAGTGCTAAAAATATTGCTGCTAAAAACGATTTAAAACTGTACGTGTGAATAGGGTATTAGACTCATTCGATTTATTTTTCATTCGACTTTCAAAAATCGAATGCATTCGATTTTTTTCATTCGACTTTTAAAAATCGAATGCATTTACTTGCGAATGCAATCGATTTTCTTTTCATTCAACTTGAAAAATCGAATGGCTTATTTATTCATTGCATAAAAAACTTATAAAACTAACCAAGATAGAGCAAAACGCAGCCATTTTTTTGTCCATAGTATCGCCAACACTCTTCACATTTTTTGTGGTGTAGGCAGTTGATATGTGCATTTTTAAAATTTTCGGGAACACCAGAGACCAAATATAACAGTTATATGTGTCTTTTTGTTTTGAAAAAAGTCATGAAACGAATGTTGTCCAAACTTAATATTTTATATATGAAAAGACTTCTAGAGATGTTCCATATTAAAATTTGCAATAACATTTATTTTTTTGATTTTTTCAATAACAGTAAAAAATAACAGTTATTAAAAACTTTTTGTTCAAACAATCTAAAATACCTTTTATTTTATATTTATTTGAGTAAATAACTGTTATAACAGTTATTTAAAAAAAAAAAACAATCAAAGTTTATATCTTTAAATCAATGATTGAAGTATTAGATATCAATAGTATTCTTCTGCATGCGTTTATTGTTGTTTTATTTTAACAACTCGAGTTTTTAAGGCTCAAAGAGTTTTTAATAACAGTTATAAAAAATAAAAGTTTTTTATTTCTGTTATTTTGAACAGATATTTATATAAATCATTTCAAACTGAATATTTTTGCACAGTTATATTTAACTTTTTTCAATAAATCTCATAACGGTTATGGTCTCTGGGGAACACACATTTTTTTTTATTCAAAATTAGGTCCATCGTATGTAAAGAGAGTCGACGATACTATGAACCAAAATTTGGCTCCGTTTTGGTATATCTATTTAAAAAATCGATTTAAAGTTACTTAAAAAATGCAAAAATTTCGCATGTCAAGAAAAATAAAGCTTTTTTTCTATATGTGAAGAAAAATCAAGCATTTTAGCATTTTCGATCTTAAAGGCCGGGTTAGCCTAAAAACGTAACCGTAGCGTAGACTCTATATAATATTCAGTAAGCAAAAATAGTACCCCAGCAAAACTTTTCGGAGTCATTCAAAAATAACTACACCATTTTAAATTGAAATTGAGAAATTCCAAACTCATATTGAGAAATAACAAATTGATATTGAGAAATGCAAGTTGATATTGAGAAAAAATAAATTGATATTGAGAAATGAAAATTGATATTGAGAATACACAAATTGATATTAAGAAATGAAAATTGATATTGAGAAACACAAATTGATATTGAGAAATTTCAAATTGATATTGAGAAATGAAAATTTATATTGAGATAATACAAATTGATATTGTGAAATAACAAATTGATATTGAGAAAACAAAATTGATATTGGGAAAAAACAAATTGATATTGAGAAATAAGAAATTGAAATTAAGAAAATACACATTGATATTGAGAAAAGAAAAATTGATATTGAGAAAATACAAATTGATATTGAGAAATTGAAAAATAATATTGAGAAAATACAAATCGATATTGAGAAAATACAAATTGATATTGAGTAAAGGCAAATCCACTTTGTAAGAAAAAAATTAAAAATTTAAAATTATCAAAACGGCACTGAATATTTTATTAAACGTGAAAATATTTTTTTTATAAAAATTACTCAAAAACACCATGGAGTTTATAGACAATTGCTGCATTTGTCAGTAACCATGAATGTGAAAAAAGTCTTTCTCAATATCAATTATCTTTTTTTTTCAATATTAATTAATTTTTCTTGTCTCAATATTACATAGTATCTTCTTCTCAATTTCAATTTTTTTTCTTAATATCAATTTGTATTTTCTCAATATTATTTTTTATTTTCTCAATATCAATTTGTATTTTCTCAATATCAATTTGTATTTTCTCAATATCAGTTTTTATTTTCTTAATTAAAATTTTTCATTTCTCAATATCAATTTGTCTTTTCCCAATATCAATTTTGTTTTCTCAATATCAATTTGTGTTTTCCCAATATCAATTTGTATTTTCTCAATATGAAATTTCATTTCTCAATATCAATTTGTATTTTCTTAATATCTATTTGTGTTTCTCAATATCAATTTTCATTTCTTAATATCAATTTGTGTATTCTCAATATCAATTTTCATTTCTCAATATCAATTTGTGTATTCTCAATATCAATTTTCATTTCTCAATATCAATTTGCTTTTTCTCAATATCAATTTTCAATTCTCAATATCAATTTGTATTTTCTCAATATCAACTTAAAATGGTGTAGTTCTAGAAGTACTTCAAAGCTTGTCACGATAGGTTCTCAAAGAGCATCCTGGAACTAGTGATGTCAAAACTAGTTCTAGAAGTGATCCAAAAGGGTAATATTTTGATTCCAAAGAGCTTTTTTGGGGTAGTTTGGGAACTAGTGATTTGGAACTAGTCGTACATGACTTCTGCACCACTTCCATGGAACAAATACTGGTTCTCAAATAACATCTTGGAAGCTGTTTCAAAAACTTATAATTTTTTTCAAAAAAGAAAAAATATATATTTGATAACGCATTTCTCTTTTGCATCTTCTATTTGGAAAAAGTCAAACTTTTTGAAATATGTACAGAGGGGCTAAAAATATTATTAAGTATTGGGTAATTTGTTTGGTATTATTAAGTATTGGGGCATTAGTGTAAATAGGTTTTTACAGATCCATTCAATTACCTTACTACAATCTGCAATATGCTACTTTATTTTCTACAGCTGGATTTTTTTATTACAAAAAGTAAACAAAACTTTCCAATTGTAGCAGAATTTGTAAGCAAAAATGTGAGTAATCCAACTAAGCATATAATCGTATATTTTTTGGTCCCTACAATATTTTTTTCTTCAAAAATCGCTTATTTTCCTTCTAGATAATTTCCAATTGCATTAATGAAATAATAAAAATAATACGGAAACAAAAAATACAACTAATTTTGTTCAGTAAAGTGCTGATATTGCGTTATATTTTCAACAAAAAAATAATTCAAAAATGTTTTTTTTTTGCAAAAAAATGTACAAAATGTTCCTAGACTGCTTCGCTAGAACTAGTTCTGATGGTGACAATTTCAAACAAAAATCATGGGTTAAAGAATAGGATAAAGAATTGGTTCTAGAATGACTTAAAGAACCGTTCCATACATGGGTTCCTAGACTACTTCCCTAGAACTAGTTCTGATGGTGACAATTTCAAACAAAAATCATCACTCTGAGAACGAGATAGAGAACTAGTGACTACATGACTTCTACACCACTTCTTTAAAACAAATACTATAAAACTAAAAAAAAAATTGTGTCAGGGACTTAGTAAATTTTATAACTTTTTTTCGGGACTTATAAGGAGTTCACACTTACGACCTTATACCCTGAGGGCTAATTATGTAACTTGATAATCGTCAATCGTCATCGTTAGCTCATTATTCTATTACCATAAAATGACTATCAAGTTACATAATTACCCCCCTGTTCTCACGAACAGCTAAAACCCGTTTTAAACAACAATATTTTTAGGATTTTCTTTGCCAACTTTAATTTTGAAAAATATGTATCGTTCATTATGAATATGTTACGAGTATACCCTAAAATTTTTCATTTCTCGTCAGTTAGTGGTTATCTTGTTTCTTGATTATACTAATTTGTTTCCGTTTTTTGTGACAACTTTTTATACCCTCCACTTAGTGATAGAGGGTATATATAAGTTTGTCATTCCGTTTGTAACTCATCGAAATATCGGTCTGGGACCCCATAAAGTATATATATTCATGATGCCCGATCGATTTTAAGACATTCTAGCGATGTCCGTCTGTCCGTCTGTCTGTGGAAAATGCTCTCGCGGACAAAATATTGCACAGAGATGACTGAAACTGAAAATATATATTGGAAGTTCTCCCGAGAAGTTTGGTATTGCATTTGAGCGATATCGGTTCAGCGGTTCAAAAGTTATGAACGAAAATGTAAGCACACCTCAAAAATTTCAGTACATTCAACATAACCTAAAAATACAAAATGCTCTAATTCGGCTTCTGGTTGACATATGTGAACATAATTGAACAGCAAATGGTGTTTAAACAAGTACGAACATATTTTTTGACAAAAAAAGAAAAAAATCGCGGATTTTTGTTTTTTTTTACCAAAATTTTTTTTCGCGGAAATTTTTTTTCAAAAATTTTTTTTTTCAAAAGTAATTTCCTTTTAAATAAAGTTTTTTGCAATAATCTTTTTGAAATTGTGGAGGGTATCACTACATTCGGCAAGGCCGAATTTAACTTTTTTACTTGTTTAAACTTAATTTGTTGTTTTTTAGTTTGCTATTTTAAAATTTAAGTTAAAACTATTTTAATGAATTTGTTGAGAAAAAAAATTAATGATTTTTTAGTATTTAAACTAGTTACACATTTATGCTCCAACTAGTTTTATATAGTAAAATAGAATTAGTGAATACACAACTTCTAGAAGGCATTCCTGAAGTACTTCCACATTCATACCACAATAGCTTCTTGGAAGTAGTTTCTGTCGTGACCATTTCAAAGAAAAGTCAAGAGTTAAAGAATGGGATAAAGAACTGGTTCTAGAACTAGTTCTGGTGGTGACAATATTCAACAAAAATCATGGGTTACAGAATGGGATAAACAATTGGTTCTAGAATGACTTATGGAACCGTTCCATAGAAGGTGTGATTGTTCCTAGACTACTTCCCTAGAACTAGTTCTGAGGGTGACAATTTCAAACAAAAATCATGACTCTGAGAACGAGATAGAGAACTAGTCGAGCTAAAAAGAAGGACTCTAGCACTAGTTCTGGAAGTCCTCCAAGTTTTGCTGGGACAGAACATTTTTATTTATGTTTTGTTTTTTTCCAACGCATGGTATTTTATGTCACGCTAAAACGTAAAGAACAGTTGTAATCGGTCAGTCAATGATTAAGGACGTGTAAGCTGCGGCGTTGTAGTTGATTAAAGTTAAAGACAAAACTGTACCGCGTGTTTTTTTGTTGAGCCTGCTGGTTCACTCGGCATTGCGTCGGACACTTGTGGTCTGATTATATGTCTATCGGCACTTGGGAGCATTGTTTCACTGCCTCCATTGCAAAGGCAATGGTCGTTTTTTGTGTGCAAAGCCAACTTGAGTGTCTAGGCTTTAGCGTGGCGCCATCATCAATAACGAGATATCCCGTTATTCTTCGTGGTTGCTAATCTATCGTCATTTTAACCTGGTGTTGCATTTTGCACTATGCCAACTTTTAAATATATACATACATATTAACAAAATACGATTGGACTTTTTTTTTTGAATAACCTGGTTATGTCAGTCATTGAGCTGGTCCAACAGGCCTAAACAAAACTATAGACTTGAAATCTATAGGTTTAGTGCCACATCAAAATCCAAAAAAAAAAAAAAAACGTAAAGAGAACCTGTTGAAAATAGGTTCTCTCTACCTTTTAGCGTGACATAAAATACCATGCGTTGGAAAAAAACAAAACATAAATAAAAATGTTCTGTACTATTTTTGCTTACTAAATATTGTATAGAGTATACGCTACGGTTACGTTTTATGGCTAACCCAGCCTTAATTAACAGTGTTCTACTGGCATCCGTCGATTAAGCATCGGCATCGGCGTTGTTGTTAATTCGTTAAAAGCAAAACTGTACCTTTTGTTTTTTTTGCGGTCCTGCTGGTGCGCTCGGCATTTTTCGGGCATCGTTGCCTGAATTTATGTCTATTCCACCTGGTCGCATTGCATCACTCCTCCATTGTGACGACAATGGTGTATCGTGTTCGGTGTTAGCCTAGGTGTTTTTTGGCTGTAGCGTGGCGTCATTATTTGTAACGGGATTGTCCCGTTAGTTTTTGGTGGTTGCTAATCTATAGCCGGCTTTGTATCAAGAGCAGCACGGCTGCATATTAAATAAAAACTTAAAATAATTTGTGAAAATGGCAGCATGGCTGCAATATTGGTGATGGCTTTACCTTAGGGCCAAATAATTATAATTATTGTTTAATAATTATTCCTTCATTGGTTACGGTCAATGGAGTAATTTAAGAACTAACAAACAAACAAACAGCCTTAATTAAACAAAATCATTTTTAACCTTGGTTTAAAGTTATTTTTATGACCAATCGAATGAAACTAATCTCAACCAAATCGAAAATGTAACTTTCAAGATATACACAAAATATTTTTTTTTAATTTGTTGCCCCGAATGATTTACTCAATGCGGTCAAAGGTTTATAGTTAATAAAATGGCCATTTCGGTAAACGCCATTTCGAATTGAGTTCTAATCATAGAAAATTAGATTCTATGGTTCTAATACACTATCATCGTTGAATGATAGATTGCCAACGCGGGTTGTGATAAAAAAAGTCTACTATTCCGGATTATTTTTTTACTTACCATTTAATTGATTTATTTTTATATATAACTGATATTTTATTTCGCCTTATCAAAGAGCTTAGTTGCTTTTGCTTCTGTTGTTCAATTTGCCATTTAGAATGTTTATTGTTCTGCGCCATAAACTCACTAGATGGAAGCTGGATACGATTTTGTGCTCTAATAGCATCGTTCATAAGAGCGTCATCATCATCATCGTCGTCACTGTATTCATCACTGCTAATAACGTGCTCCTTTTCATCATACAGATCCATTCTTTAATTCTAAACGAATAAATTATAAATTAGTTATAAAAAAAGATACATTTGCATATGTACATATTGCATTTACGTACCTGTGAAAAACTAGTGTTAGTATGTATATTGTCAAAACTTTTTTTCTTTTCGAACAAAGGCAAAAGAACGCAAACGATAAAAATATCAAACAAAAAACAATACGATTAGATGAACTCAATACTAATTTAACGAATTTGTATCTTTACTTATTAATGATATTACACCAAGCTTGGTAAATTAAATTGCACAGGTTTTGCGAAAAGAATGCACCTAAAATTTGTTTTTATGAAACCGCAAATCGGTATATAAAAAAGCACACTAGAAAATATAGGGAACAAATGTAAATGAAACATTAACATAGGGATGCCAGATGCCCCAAACTAGTGCTGTAAATGTACTGAGTGTTTGAGTATTGAGTACTCAATATAGACCATAAAAAGTAGTAGAAGTGAAATAGAGCTGTATTTGGCTCATAGAAAAACGTAGAAATGAAATATAGGCTAATAGTACATTCAGACTAGCCTCGAAACCCCGTTGAAAATACGTATTTTCATTTTGAAAACTTTACCGTTCACACTTGAAATTTTTGGCACTTATTACACTCAACCAAAAATCATTGTATTCCCAAAGAAAATCGTTGTAAATTCAACAGAAATCATTGTTGATTTTGACCCTACAAATATTTATGTTGATTTCAATAAAAATTGTTGTCAGTTTTTGTAAAAGTTGATCAACTCGTTTTTTGTAAATCAACTCGTATTTTTTGTAAACTCAACTCATATTTTTGTTGATATAAGAAATTTTATTAATAAAAAAAAGCTTGTTGTTATTTATAAATATTCTTTTATTAAGTATAAATCACAATATTTTTTAGAATTATCACAGGCTTTTTAAGCTGCAATATTTAAACACCAGATTTTCACACACTCTTCGTTTATTTATGTTATGCACTCGTAAGCCATTCTCCAGTTTTCTAATGACACCAAATCAAAAACCTTAAAAAAACAAAAAAAAAAAAATTATAATATAGTATGAATACATAAAGTAATCAATGTATTTTATTACTTACCAAATATTTACAGATCAGAATCTGATCATCAGATCCTATTTTTATTTATTTTTATAATGTTAAATATTTTTATAAGAAACAAACACATAAAATAATTTTATAAGAGACAAACAAATTTTTACATTGCTACCAACTTGATAATACAAAAATGAACGAACAGGGTTGTTTTTTCTTTTTTGGTTTTATCTATTGAATTCTGTATAAGCATTGTAAATAGTTGATTCAGCTTTACTGATTATTCAACGATATCAACATTAATTTTTGTTGAATACGGCAATATTCTGTAAAACTTGATCTACAATGGGTTTACTAATTTTTCTACTAAGATATTTCTATGAGTGTACGTTTTCAGACTTCACCGAAAAAAATTTGCGATCAAACAGGCATTAAACCCACACAATTAATTCAATTACGCGTTTGTTTACAATATCTGATATATTTTTTTTGATTTCAGCTATTTTTTATGAAAATAATAAAATATTTTTAATTTTTTATTTTTGACACTTTCTTTAATTTATTTCAATTTGTAGGGGAAAATACGTATTTTCAAATGAGGTTTGGCACGAAACCTCGTTATACGGGGTTTCGATGCCAATGTGAATGAGCTATAATACCAAATTCGAATTCATTTTTTAAACATGTTTAAGCACTTAAACATGATAATGTACCTTAACAAGTTTAAATTTAAACATGTTTAAAAAAAATGCGAATTTGGTATAAGTTATAGGCAATTCACACCTGAGCAAAATCTCGTTTAAACGAGATTTTGATTAAAATCTCTGTTATTTTATGAGATTTTAATGAGATTTCCCCAAGGTTGGCAATCGATACCCACCCAAAATAACGGTATTTGGCTATTGTATCGCAACCAATAAAGATATGGACATTTTTAAAAGCGATTATGAAAGTCAATAAAATTTCTAATATTTTTGATGTGTTACTTCGTGTTTGTACCGGTTGCTTTTCGAAATATAGGCCAATACCGTTTGAAACCGTATTTTAAAGGTATTGGCCTATATAACGAAAATGAACCGGTACAAACTCGAAGTAACACATCAAAAATACTAGAAATTTCATCTACTTTCATAATCGCTTTTAAAAATGTCCATATCTTTATTGGTTGCGGTACAATAGCCAAATACCGTTATTCTGGGTGGGTATCGATTGCCAACCTTGGATTTCCCATATAAAGTAAAATCTCGTTCGTAATGAGATTTTACTAAAATCTCATAAATTTTCGATAACTTTTAGGAGATTTAATAACATTTCGATAGCTCACAGAAAACCCAGACACGTCACAGTGTTGATGTATTGGCAGCACGGCCATATTTTTTTTTATTTTTTACCAAAATTTGTGGACAACTAAGAAAATAAAATTAAAAACGTTAACATCTATATACAAACGTATATTTAACAGCGTTTTAAGTTTAGAAAAATTCCAATATCACCAATTTGATACACCCAAAAAATTTCCCAGTTACTGGCTACTAAAAATTTAACTAAGTCCCAGTTGAAATACACCTAACTGAGCCCCAGTTGTTTTCGCTCGGTTGATGGTAACTAATTTTAAAAATAATTTTGAATTTAACTGAATTTCCAGTTACAGGCAACAGCATATTAGTTAAATTTGTGAAATCGTTGAAAATAGTTGGAAATAACTGGTAAAAAAATATAAATTGTCAATGGGGACTATTTTTTTTTTTTTAATTTCATTAATAAAGAAAAGATTTTTATTTTTAACACTTTTATTTTATTTTAAGATTTAATTTACATACACTACACTGCACCAACCATAAAAAACACAATTTGAACAAATACATCACATTTCCAGGACACCAAATTCTCGACTTCTTAGCTCCTTTTCAGGCTGCTATCATATTTCTCTTTATACTCTATCTGAAAATATATAATTAATTATTTTTTTAATAAAGGAAGACACAAATTATCAAATAAAAGTTACCATTACAAAATTAATATCCGATTGGGTTTTTCTATTTTTATAAAATGATGTTGATTTTTGAAATTTGTAAACAAATAAATTAAATTTTATTTACAGGGTAATTGTTTTTATTAATTAAAAACCCAGTTGTTCGTAACCAACCCAGTTATTTTAAATTTATTTCAAATCAACTGAGAAATTTCGTAACTATCTACACTCAACCAAAAATCATTGTATTCCCAAAGAAAATCGCTGTAAATTCAACAGAAATCATTGTTGATTTTGACCCTACAAATATTTATGTTGATTTCAATAAAAATTATTGTCAGTTTTTGTAAAAGTTGATCAACTCGTTTTTTTGTAAATCAACTCTTATTTTTTGTAAATTCAACTCATATTTTTGTTAATACAAGAAATTTTATTAATAAAAAAACTTGTTGTTTTTTGTAAATATTCTTTAATTAAGCATAAATCACAATATTTTTGTATTATCGTCGGCTTTTTAAACTGCAATATTTGAAGATTTTCACACACACTTTATTCATGTTATGCACTCATAAGCCATTCTCCAGTTTTCTGATGATACCAAACAAAATCCTTAAAAAAAAAAAACAAAAAAAAGTTTTAATATAGTATGAATACATAAAGTAATCAATGTATTTTTTTACTTACCAAATATTTACAAATCAGATCCTATTTTTATTTAATTTTACAATATTAAGTATTTTTATAAAAAACAAACACATAAAATAATTTTATAAGAGATAAACACGATTCACATTGCAACCAACTCACTCGTCACTCGTTAATAATAAAAAAAAATGAACGAACAGGGTTGTTTTTTCTATTTTGATTTATCTATTGAATTCTGTATAAGCGTTGTAAAAAGTTGATTCAACTTTACTGATTAATCAACGATATCAACATTATTTTTTGTTGAATACGGCATTATTCTGTAAAACTTGATCTACAATGGGTTTTCTAGTTTTTCTACTAAGATATTTCTATGAGTGTAACTGGGAAAATTTTTCGGTGTACTAAAAAATAATAATGTCTGTGTCAAGTCTATTTAACTATGGGATAGGAAAAGCAGGGTTGTTATATTACAAATATTAGTAAAAAATTTATTTTTAATATATCAAAAAACTTAACTAAAACAATGGCAGATATAAAACAAACGTGTTTTTATTGATACACACAAAAAAAAATATAAAAAAATTGTGTACGTTTTGGAGATAATACAACCTATAAAGTGGTTTTGGATAATTTACATAAGTTTTTTAAAGCAAAAACACAGACTAATACAGACTCGACATAAGTGACAGGTGTCAAAAAAGTAGTTCCGAACCATATGTTTAATATTTTCAAATTATTCTACGAATTAGGTTAGAAAGAGAAAACTGATATAACGCGCCATAAGAAAAATGGATGCCAGATCGGTCTTTGTTGTTTCACTCACTCCTAAGTCGTAGAAAGTGTTGCCATGTTAGCGTAAAACGGACTAAAAACCGCTGTGTTTTCTCCTGAAATCGCTTAGTTTTTCCCCATTTTTTCTTATAAAACTCTACTGTCGAGTCTGTATTTAGTCTGTGGCAAAAACTTTGGTAAGTTATCCAAAAACACTTTATATGTTGTAATTAAACCACTAACTGGCACAATTTTTTTATTTTTTTTTGTGTGTAGTTATAATGGGTATTATTGAATTTTATTTAGAGCCATAGAAGAAATGTGCTATCCGCTTTCCATGATGTCGGCCCTTCACCGACCAAAAGGTTAAGAAATCTTGATATCAACAAAGCATCTCTGGACAAATAGAGGTTTCTTGGTGTTTTTGTCATTGTATACTCTCTTTAAACAAAAAATTCCATCTTCCGGTCGAAGATAAATGCTGTTTTGGAATAATTCCGATTGAGTTTTTTTTTTTGTTTACAAAAATAAACAGGGTTGCTAAAACAAAATCTCGCTTAACGTCAAAAAATGTATATGTAAACGGCATAGATTTTTAAGTCAGATTTCAGCTAAAATCTACAATATTTTAGCTAGATGTGAATAGGCTATTACACGCAAAAAAAAAACTTGGGTGCGATTTCATAATAAAGTCACAGACTAATACAGACTCGACATAAGTGACAGGTGTCAAAAAAGTATTCTTTAACCATATGGTTAATATTTTCAAATTATTCTACGAATTAGGTTAGAAAGAGAAAACTGATATAACGCGCCATAAGAAAAATGGATGCCAGATCGGTTTTTGTTGTTTTACTCACTCCTAAGTCACAGACTAAATACAGACTCGACAGTAGAGTTTTATAAGAAAAAATGGGGAAAAACTAAGCGATTTTAGGAGAAAACACAGCGGTTTTTAGTGCGTTTTACGCTAACATGGCTACACTTTCTACGACTTAGGAGTGAGTGAAACAACAAAAACTGATCTGGCATCCATTTTTCTTATGGCGCGTTATATCAGTTTTCTCTTTCTAACCGAATTCGTAGAATAATTTGAAAATATTAACCATATGGTTAAAGAATACTTTTTTGACACCTGCCACTTATGTCGAGTCTGTATTAGTCTGTGCCTAAGTCGTAGAAAGTGTTGCCATGTTAGCGTAAAACAGACTTAAAACCGCTGTGTTTTCTCCTAAAATCGCTTAGTTTTCACCCATTTTTTCTTATAAAACTCTACCACAGACTAATACAGACTCGACATAAGTGACAGGTGTCAAAAAAGTAGTTCTGAACCATATGGTTAATATTTTCAAATTAGGTTAGAAAGAGAAAACTAATATAACGCGCCATAAGAAAAATAGATGCCAGATCGGTTTTTGTTGTTTCACTCACACCTAAGTCGTAGAAAGTGTTGCCATGTTAGCGTAAAATGGACTAAAAACCGCTGTGTTTTCTCCTAAAATCGCATAGTTTTTCCCCATTTTTTCTTACAAAACTCTACCACAGACTATATACAGACCACAGACCATATAGACATGCAACACGAGTGCTTATTTTGGTACTTTCAATATGGACGCATACAAAATACTACTAAATTTACTTCTCTGCCTAGAATACGTGTGAGCTTTTACATCTGTATTTTCGTTGCTTGTTTATGTTTTGTATGAAACGTCAAAAGTTACATGCGCGTGCTGCCACTAATACATACACATGTGAGAAACTCTTTCGTTTCACCCCTATGATACAGACTCGACAGTAGAGTTTTATAAGAAAAAATGGGGAAAAACTAAGCGATTTTAGGAAACAACACAGTGGTTTTCAGTCCGTTTTACGCTAACATGGCAACACTTTCTACGACTTAGGAGTGAGTGAAACAACAAAAACCGATCTGGCATCCATTTTTCTTATGTCGCGTTATATCAGTTTTCTCTTTCTAACCAAATTCGTAGAATAATTTGAAAATATTAACCATATGGTTAAAGAATACTTTTTTGACACCTGTCACTTATGTCGAGTCTGTATTAGTCTGTGACTTAGGAGTGAGTGAAACAACAAAAACCGATCTTGCATCCATTTTTCTTATTGCGCGTTATATTAGCTTTCTCTTTCTAACCTTATTCGTAGAATAATTTGAAAACATTAACCATATGGTTAAAAAATACTTTTTTGACACCTGTCATATATGTCGAGTCTGTATTAGTCTGTGCCATAGGCAGAGACTAAATACAGACTCGACAGTAGAGTCACAGACTAAATACAGACTCGACAGTAGAGTTTTATAAGAAAAAATGGGGAAAAACTAAGCGATTTTAGGAGAAAACTCAGCGGTTTTTAGTCCGTTTTACGCTAACATGACAACACTTTCTACGACTTAGGAGTGAGTGAAACAACAAAAACCGATCTGGCATCCATTTTTCTTATGGCGCGTTATATCAGTTTTCTCTTTCTAACCTAATTCGTAGAATAATTTGAAAATATTAACCATATGGTTAAAGAATACTTTTTTGACACCTGTCACTTATGTCGAGTCTGTATTAGTCTGTGGTAGAGTCACAGACTATAAACAGACTCGACAGTAGAGTTTTATGAGAAAAAATGGGGAAAAACTAAGCGATTTTAGGAGAAAACAGAGCGGTTTTTAGTCCGTTTTACGCTAACATGGCAACACTTTCTACGACTTAGGAGTGAGTGAAACAACAAAAACCGATCTGGCATCCATTTTTCTTATGGCGTGTTATATTATCTTTCTCTTTCTAACCTAATTCGTAGAATAATTTGAAAATATTAACCATATGGTTCAGAACTACTTGTTTGACACCTGTCACTTATGTCGAGTCTGTATTAGTCTGTGGTAGAGTTTTATAGGAAAAAATGGGGAGTTTTATAAGAAAAACTAAGCGATTTTAGGAGAAAACACAGCGGTTTTTAGTCCGTTTTACGCTAACATGGCAACACTTTCTACGACTTAGGAGTGAGTGAGACAACAAAAACCGATCTGGCATCCATTTTTCTTATGGCGCGTCATATCAGTTTTCTATTTCTAACCTAATTTGTAGAATAATTTGAAAATATTGACCATTTTGACACCTGTCATATTTGTCGAGTCTGTATTAGTCTGTGCCATAGGGGTGAAACGAATAAGTTTCGCACATGTGTAGGTATTAGTGACGGCACGCGCGTGTAACTTTTGACGTTTCATACAAAACATAAACAAACAACGAAAATACAGATGTAAATGCTCACACCGTGTGTGAGTCACACGTACAGGTACACGTATTCTAGGCAGAGAAGTAAATTTAGTAGTATCCATATTGAAAGTACCAAAATAAGCACTCTTTTTGTGCATGTCTATATGGTCTGTGTCCGTAACAGGGATGATAAATGACACTTTCAAGATTGTACTGACTTGACTAAAATAGTGTACTTTTTTGACCCTCATTGTACTAAAAAAGTTTTAAAACATTTTTTATTATATTCAATATGTTTGTTGTTCGACCTTTTGTTGTAATTTTAATGTAAATAATTAGTTAAGCTCAAGGTCAGTTTTTTAATTTTTTTATTTATTTAAAAAATGTTTCCAATATTTCGAAATCCACTGGATCTCATCTTCAGGGTACTATAATTATAGTTAACAAAAATAAAAACATAATTTTAACATTAAATGAATACATATTGTCCCACTGTGTCATAAAACATATAAACAGAATAAGCGCACAAAAATAAAAACTTACAAGAGGAACAATAATAAAAAACACGTCACACACGGTTTTACATTTAAAATTGCACTAATTCCTTATTCTATTTTTGTTTATTATATGCCTATATTGTTTTGCTGAGCTCGTCTCTAAATCGCTCTTAAAGTTCATTCGGCACTCTTTGCTTGTGTTTATTATATTTAACATTTCTAGTGTATAGCGTCTATGGTATTGTGATTAAATAAAAAGACTCTTTGCTTTGACTGTTCATTTAATAATAATCTTTATTTAAAATTTATTCTTAAAGGTAAGTCTAAATATTTACATATGGAATATGCAATGCAAGCATATTCCCACAGTTAAGTTTGGCGTGTGTGGACATTATGGTATCCAATAACCATAAAGTTACTTTACTGAAGGTATAGTAACTTCGACTTATCAAACACACTACACCTCCCTTTTACAGAAAAAGAATAATTTATTATTCTTTTATTTCACTTATATTAATTTTAGTTTTAATCTGTAATTTAATTTATTTTCTAATTTTATTCTATTCTTTTCTCTATTTACTTTACTTTTTTTTTTTTTTATCAATATGGAAGTTAGGGCGTACCTTTTCCTTCCCTTTAAAAAGATAATTTTTGGTTATTAACCTAAAATTATTATAATTTTTATTATTATTATTATTACTGTTCTTATTATTTTTATTAATTTTATTATTGTTGAACGTTATTATTATATTATTATTATTAACGTTATTATTTGGTTATTATTGTTGAATGTTATTATTATATTATTATAAACGTTATTATTTGGTTATTATTGTTGAACGTTATTATTTTATTATTATAAACGTTATTATTCGGTTATTTTTGTTGAATGGCCATTCAATTACTAATTTTTCTATAATATAGCTAAAATGTTATATTTTTTAATTCTATTCTTATGAACTAAAGACGTTTTATTATTCTCGTCTCTGATCTTAACATTACTGTTATCAAATGTTTCCATGACCTCAAAAGGGCCAGTAAAAACGTTACCTAATTTATGCCCGCTTTCGTTTCGGACTAATACCAAATCACCAATGGTTATATTTACCTTATTTAGATCCCTATTATAATATTTTTCCTGCCATAATTTTGAATTTTGGAGACATTTCCCTGCTCTCTTTTGAGCTATTTGAAGTCTATACTTGACCTCTTTCGCATATGCTTCAATGTTATATAGAGGATCAATGTTGCCTTTAACCATAAATTCAAAATCTGGTGGAATTTTTCCAAAGACTAGTTCAAATGGACAATATCCATGAACTGTCGACGGAGACGTATTATAACAATACGTGAAGAACTTCATCCACTCGTCCCAATCCGATCTGTCGGTGGACATATATGATCTGAGGTACTCGTTTAGAGTTCTATGAGACCTCTCAATAGAGCCCATTGTCTCGTGGTGATATGCAGTAGATGTTGCCTTTTCTATATGCAAAATATCGCAAAGTTCTTGAAGAACTTGGTTTACATATTCCGTACCCATATCCGTGAGTATTTTTCTCATCGGACCATACGTAAGTATGAAGTGTTCCATAATAGCTTTTGCTACTACTTTTGCACTTTTATTTGGTATCGGTATTGTAACTAAATATTTTGTAAGATCACAAATGATAGTTACAGCATATTCATTACCACTATTAGATTTTTGCAAGGGTCCTATTGTATCTATTAAGATAATATCAAAAGCTTTTGTTGGTGTTGGTGTCAAAACCAATGGTTCTTTAGTTTTTCTTACAGATTTGTTCAATTGACATTTTTTACATGTTTTCACATAGCGAGTGATATCCCTCGTCATGTTTTTCCAGTGGTATCGAAGTCTAATTTTTTTAATTAAACGACTGATACCTGGGTGACCACCAAATATTGGGTTATCATGATATTTTTGTATTATTTCAATTTTATCAGAATCATTATATATTTTAATTAAATCAGGTACGAGTACTATATTCAATTGTTGCAACATTTTATTCCCGGTTATTTTAAATTCATTTAATGTGACGTCAGTAAACAATTTATCATTTATTGATAATTGTAGAGTCGAGATCTTTTTATTACCAGCTATTTTTTCAAGCTTTGGAAAGAGTTTACCTAAGTCTACTTTTCCATTAGAAATAACGTCTCGGATCTCATTATAGGATAATTTATTTTTCCCTTTTAGGATAACAAATTTGTCCTTTGTAAAATGCAATTTCGCATTTTTTCTGTACTCATTAGCATTTATTGCTTCATATACCTTGATATTATCTGATTCTTTATCTTGTGTATTCTTCTGGTTTTCCACACATTTGCTGTTTGTTTTCGACTGAAGTCTTGTTGTAACCTTCAGTATTTTATTAATTTCATTGTTTCTTATATCTGAGAATTCAATTCGCGACAGTGCATCTGCCGTGTAATTCTCTTTACCCCTGATATACTCGACTGTGAAGTCGTATTCTTCTAAATCTAGTCTCATTCTTGTGAGTTTAGACGATGGATTCTTCATTGAGAAAAGGTAAGTTAATGGTCTATGATCGCTTTTGATCAAAAACTTTTTGCCATAAATATATGGTCGAAAATACTGAATTGCCCAATGAATGGCAGATAGTTCTTGTTCTATTGTGGACTTGTTACTTTCACCTTTTGTGAATGCTCTAGATGCATAGGCCACTGGTAACTGAATACCATCATATTCCTGGCTCAAAACAGCTCCGCAGGCATGTTTGCTTGCATCTGTTGTTATGCAAAATTGCTTTTGAAAATCTGGATATTGTAGTATTTTTGGACTTAATAATTGTTTCTTGAGGTACTTAAAAGAATTTTCGCATTCCTTACTCCACTCAAAAGGAACATTCTTTCTAGATAATCTAGTAATGTGTCGAGATGACTCAGCAAAATTTGGTATAAATCTTCTGTAATAATTGCAAAATGCAACGAAGCGTTTAGCTTCATCACCATTTTTTGGTGTGGGATAATTTTCAATTATCGAAAATTTGATGTCATCAGGTAAGATACCTTTGTCCGTACATTTGTGTCCTAAGAATGTCACTTCACGACAAAAAAATGAACACTTATCCGGATGCAATTTGAGATTATATCGTCGGCACATGCCAAATACATCTTTTAAGTTTTGCAACATATGCTCTTCAGAGCAACCAATTACTACAAGGTCATCCATGTATAAAAAAGCTTGGGCCGGAGATAGGCCAGAAAAAGCTAAAGACATCATTCGTTGGAATGAATTTGGAGCAATTTTCACACCGTATGGTAATCTTTTAAATCTAAAAGAACCTTTTTCCGTTGAAAAAGACGTTATGTCCCTAGAATCTTCTTCTAGTTCGATCTGATGAAAACCAGACACTAGATCCAGGCAAGAGAAAAATTTAGCTCTACCTAATTGATCTAAAATATCATCTATGCGAGGAAGTGGAAACTTGTCTGATATAAGCTTCTTATTAATTCCTCTATAGTCAACAACCAGCCGCCATCGCTTTTGTGTTGTTCCTGGTAACGATTTTTTCGGTACCAATAAAATTGGGCTGTTATATTCTGAAATTGATGGTTCGACTATATCGTCGTTTATTAACTTATCCACTTGTCTGTTAACCTCTTCTTTATGAGAGTGTGGTATTCTGTAATTTTTAATATAAACAGGCTGCTTGTCATTAAGTCTAAGTTTTTGCTTATAAAAATTATTTGCACTTATCTTCTCAGATTCTAATGCAAAAATGTCTATAAATTCAGAGCATAAATCTTTTAACTTTTCATTGACAAATTCGGGAAAATTTTTGGTCAATTTTTGCAGCTTTTCCTGACTTTTACACAAATCATTGTTCTGTTGGACAATTTCATAGTCGTGTAGACTTTCTGTTCGTATTTGAACATTAGGAATGATTAAATCTTTGTCAGTTGTATTGACAATTTTAACTAGAGGTTTTGATTTATATGTTATAGTATTCGCAACGTAAACGCCATTTTGTAGCATTTGATGCGGAATCAATATTTCATCCTCTGTAGAATGGATGTTGACTAATCTAATAACTTCTGATCTAGCAGGAATAGATATGGTATTTATACTAGGTGCATTCATCAATGCTATTGCTATATCATATGGGAAATTATCTGGTCTTAAGATAATTAAATCTTCAATGCCTTGATAATCCAAAATGCAATTGTATTTTTTTATAAAATCCATACCTATAATTCCATTACATGGAATTGGGAAGTCATCCTTGACAACATGAAATTCATGTCCTATAAGGATATCTTCTATTTTCAAGTCTGCTTCGACCTTACCTATAGTAGTCAATAATCCTTGCCCTATTCCATTAATATTTGTCCTTTTACTCTCATCTATATGTTCGTTAAGAACTTCACCGATTTTAATGACGGAAATATCGGCACCTGTGTCTATCAAAAATGTGATTCTACTATCATTAAATGATGATCTGATTTTGAGATAACTGTAGAGACTTAGATTTATGTTGAATATATTGTTTTTTACGCATTCAGGGGTTGTTGCCCGTTTCCCGCATTATTTTCGGCAACATGGCGTACATTACGGTTATTTCTACCGTTATTATTGTATCGGCCATTATTGTTCCGATTGTTATTATCAGGGTTTAAAAGCTTGGACATATCTTTTTTTCTTGTCTAATGGCTATTCCAAAAATATACCAATCCATTTTTTTTATAACATTAAGCTAAATGAAAATAGCAAGATATTTTAGCAGCTTAAGTGTTTGTTTGGACAACGAATGGCTTTTTTTATTTTATGTATATCCAAAAAAAGCAAAACAAAGTCTATTTTTTTTTATGTCTAAATATATTTAGCTTGTGTGTTTATTCTGCTTTGGACGCTGCTTTTGGATTCTGCTTTTGGACGCTATTTTTGGATTCTGCTTTTGGATGCTTTTTGGATGCTGCTGTTAGACAAATATTTAGATTATTTTATATAAAATGGAATGAAGAATAAATAACTCAACATTGAAAATCTTTTTTAATGATTTGTATATTTTTAAGTGTAAATGAATTTGTTAATACAAATGTAATGAAATTTGTAAATATTATTAGAAGTTATGATTTGTTTTGTATTTAAATTAATATAAAATTAAAGTTAATTAAGATAAAACAATTGTTGTTGTAAATTTAAGTATGTACAATTTTTTTTTTGCGGTACGGGCGGGGGTGGTTTTACTAAACTGTATAATATTTCGTTAAATGCTTTAAACATAATTGATGTTAAGAAAGGAAATTCACAGTTAAAATTGAAATAAATTTATGATGTACACCAAAACCTCAATATGCGGCCAATTGTTTTAATTAGAACACTGTGGTTTGTTCAAGTAAAACTGAAGTTATGCAAATATTGTATTTACGTTTTATTTTATTTAAATTTTTTATGCGCTAACGAAAAATCGAAAAAATAAAATTAATTTATATTGTGCTTTAAAGCGAATTTATGACATTTTGCTATCTAAAACATTTTTATATAACCAAATTTCTATAGATAAAATTTCTAAGAATCTCAGATTTTTTGTAATAAAAGAATGCCCCATATTTCTTAGACACTTTTACTACAGAAAATGTCTCAGATTCTACGGTATTTTTTTTGTCTTTAGAGAAAGTATTACACCGTCCGACACACTTTTGTACACATGGACCGGACCCGAAAATTCTGAAAGTAGGGTCAAAAAAAAAATACTCGTGTCTCCCAGTTTTTCTAAATCAATTCGCGTTTTCGCGAAAAACGCAAAAAAAAAAAAATTACAATGTAAAAAAAATGTTCGCTTTTTAGAAAGTGGGGCTCAAAATAACATTCTTGTGTTTCCCGGTTTTTCTATATCTATTCGCGTTTTCGCGAAAATGCATTTTTTTGCACACTTGAAAAAATTTACTACATTCCGAAAATATGGCTTAAAATAAAGTATTGTTCTAGTTTTTCCATATTAATTCACGAAAAATTAAATTTTGAAAAAATGTATTGCATAATTTTTTATAAATATAAACCATAAATATAAATGATTAACAGTAGAATTACGGTCCTTATACAAAAATTGCTAAAAATAAAATTCTCTTGTCTCCCAATGTTTGATGTATCTATTCGCGTTTTCGCGAAAATGCATTTTTTTGCACACTTAAAAAAAATTTTACTACATTGGAAAAGTGGGACTAAAAATAAAATATTCACCTAATTTTTTTAAATTAATTTAGGAAAAATGCAATTTGAAAAAATTTATTGAATTATTTTTATTTTTATAAGTATATAGAATATAAAATTTGACTTAAATAATATTATGATGACAAAATATTATTTGAAAACTTATTTGAATAACTACTATATTTTTATGTAAAAAATAATAATGAAAAATAAACTATTGAAAACGGGTGTAATTAGTATTTTTTTTTAAATACGGGGCGTTTATGAAACCAATGCGGATTGGTTTGACAACACTTTTTCACGGAAATCAGCTGTGTGTGTTTATGAATCCAATCCAATTCCAATCAAAAAGAAAATGAGAAAATTTCCGTTCGAAAACGAAAATGTGCGTTCATGAATTCCATTCAGTTGGATTGACAGTTGGAAAATTTTCGTCATCGTTTGGCTTCGGGGATTTGTAAGAAAAGTTGAAAATAATTAATTTAAAAAAAAATTAAAAACAAAAGTTAAATGAAAAAATGTGAGTAAGATGTTCTTTTTTGTTTTCGACTTTTTTAAAAATATTTTTCCTCTTTTTATTTATAAGGGGAAGGTACAAAATTAATGAGCAAAATGCAGTTAGTTCTTCATGAGTTTGTGGAAATAAATCCCGAAATAGCGAAGGGATTTGTGTTTTAAGGCCCTTAATATAAACAAAAGTAATTCACATTAAAAAATGTGAAAATAAAATTTCAAATTTTTTTGTGTCCTAGATTTAACTTCTGTAAAAGTAAAACGAAAGCACTTTTTTTCTATAATTTTAAAATTTTAGTTATTCGATTTTAACTTTGAGTGAAAACGTAAACAACAGAACACCAAATTGGATTTCATGTGATTCGGAAAATATGAATTGAAAAGTTATGAAAGGCAGAACAGAGGCGTTTGTAAAGTGTGTACTAGGGTGGCTCGTTTTTGGGCTTTTCTCTCTGATCAAAATCTAATACCCGCCAAAAGTCGGTCCCCTAAGGGTAACTCACATGCAAAATATCACTCCGATCGGAGTTTATCTTCTGTCTCCACTTTGAGCCTCAAAATTGGAGTTTTTGCAAAAAAGGACTTTTATTTTTGTATAATATTTGATCGTAAATACTTAAATATGAAATTTAAAGATTTTACGGTATCATTAACCCCTTCAAACTTGATACCAAAAAAATGGCATGATTTTGGGGGCGTTCTCAAAACACCTTTTTTCAAAATTTGAAAATTTTATTAAAAAAAATTTTAAATATACCATTTTTTCGTTCTGAATTCATTAACAACACCTTGGAGAAGAAAAATGTGAAATATGGTGGATATCCGTCAAGCCACTTTTCGGGAATCGTGGGGGGAAGTTAGCGGATTTCAAGGAAATGTTGGTTTTATCAAAAATTTGGGTTAATAAAATCTTATAAATTTAATTTTTGGGCAAATTAACAGTTTTTTGATGTCGTAGCATTTGTTTAAATAACTTTAAGTCTGTCATGAAATCTTACCGATCTAGGACGTCTTTAACCCACAATGGCTGGGGGGTCAGGATAAATGCAAAGACATTTATCCTGTGCCAATTAAATATGAGAAGGCACTGGTATTTTTTTGTACAAAATGCCAGATCCTAAGTATATATTAGACTTAAGGAAAACAAATGATGGATTTGTATAAAATCCCTTCCTTAATGGATCAATAATCAAAAAAAATTAATTCAAAACAAATGCTTGACAGTTTATTTGTTAACAAATTATTTTTTTTTACAAACTGCATTATTATAACAACTCTGTCTTTGACTTTCTAACAGAGTTACTATAAAATACGACTCTGTATTTGCAAAAACAGAGTCGTATTTTGTAAATACTTGTGTCTCCGCTTAGTTCGAACGAAATAGATATTTTTTTTCGAACAAAGCAATTCGTCACGGTTTCATGAACGCTTCGAAAATTGGAAACGGATTTGAATTTCGTTTCCAATCCAATTTCGTTGGGGATTCATGAACGGCCTGATAATTACATTTTTCGCGAGTACGCAAATTATTCTTTTAACCCCATTTTCTGAATAGCATAATTTTTTTCTATTGTGGAAACGTTTTTTTTTTTTGTTGCATTTTTCGCGAAAACGCGAATTGATCTAAAACAAGTAGAAAAATTAAATTCGACTTGGTCGAATCTATGAATACCCTCCACAATGTTATCTGATGGTAATTTTCTAAAAAAATTGCATTACAAATTTTTATTAGAAATATATTATTTTGAGTAAAACTTTTTTTAATCAATCAAATTTTTTTGTGAGTGTAAAATTTTTTGACTGTCAACATTTTTTTGAGTGTGAATTTCATTAAAAAAAAATTATTAAATTAAAAATTAAAAAAAAAAAACATTTTTTTTGAGTGTAAAATTTTTTTGAGTGTAAATATTTTTTTTAGTGTACTATTTGTTTGAGTAACAAAATTACTTTGTAAAATATTTTTGTTGTTTTCTACCTATTCGTATATGTTAAAAAAAAATATTTCACATATTTCCCTCATTTTATTTTACCATCCTCGTCTTTAAAAACCAAAAACAAACTAATATTTGATTTTTTTCCAAAAATACTTACTATACACCGTTACATACAAAAACAATAACAAATATTTACTTGTCTAACAACTAAACTATACCCCACGGCAGGAAAACAAACAACAACAAGTTTAAAAAAAAACTGGTATTTCACCATGCTTTTTAAACTTGTTTAACGAGTTTTCAACAGTTTAAGGTCAACCAAATCTGAAATTCAGAGCCTTGCTTATAACTTTTGAACCACTGAACCGATTTTGCTGAAATTCAAAACCAAATAGACTTGGGGAACGACAAAGATATGTAACACGTTTCAGCACCCTCAGAATTGTCTTTCAAAAGTTAGAGTGGTTTTAATCTCGTAAGTTCGCAAAATTCCCTTGCCGAAATTTACTCTTTTGCTCATAACTTTTGAACCACTGGACCGATTTGGCTGGATTGCAATACCAACCTGACCCGGTAAATACCCAACATATATGTCAAACTTCAGGAGCCTCCATAAAGTCTTTCAAAAGTTAGCGTGTTTTCAACGGACAGACAGACAGACAGACAGACAGACAGACAGACAGACAGACAGACAGACAGACAGACAGACAGACAGACAGACAGACAGACAGACAGACAGACAGACAGACAGACAGACAGACAGACAGACAGACAGACGGATGGACGGACGGACGGACGGACGGACATCGCTAGATCGACTTAAAATCGATCAAGGATCATGAATATATATACTTTATGGGGTCCTAGACCAATATTTCGATGTGTTACAAACGGAATGACAAACTTATATATACCCTCTATCACTAGAGTGGAGGGTATAAAAACTGGGAGGCACGGGTATTTTATTTTTGGCCCAACTTTCCGAATTTTCGGGTCCGGTTCATGTGTACAGCCAAAAGTTGCAATTTGTTGGACGGTGTTATCAATTGATCAAATTTATTAATTAATTAATTTAAAAAAATCAATTGATAAAAAGTAAAAGTGAGGAACAAACTTTGTTTAATATTTTTGTTACATACTAATGTTTATCAAAGAGTATTTAGCGTGTTTTTACCATTAAATTTAAAATGAAATCAATAATAAATTCACAGTTTTGCTCACAACTTTTGAACCACTGAAATCGCTGCTTAATGTTACTGATGCCCAAAACTATTGCGTTTAAAATTAGTTTTGTATTTACCGCTAGACAAAGAATTCTCAAAATTTCCGTGTTGTTTTTTATTTATTAATAGGGTTTTTTGCTATTTTAAAGAAAAATTGTGATTTTTTTTAAATAAATGATTTAAATGTGCGTTAAAATTTGTGTGTTTTTTTTTTTTTTCAATTTAAACCATAGAAGAAAAATATGACCCTAAAAATTGTGACTCAGTTATCGCAACTGAGTAAGTTTCTATTAGTTGCGTTAAGCGAGGTTGTACCATATATATAAATATAGTTGTTCCTTTTACTCCTACAATGGTAATGCATTACCAACTAGAAAATTATAAATATATATGACAAACCTCACATGCATCCAAGCTGTCTTTCAATAGTTGGATTGTTTTCTACATACAGACGGACATCGCGAGAACAACTTAAAATCCATCGAGGATCATAAATATATATATCTGTGGAGATTTGACAAAAGCATTTAATTCGATTTAAGTTCTTTTGTCAAAAATATATTAGAATTTACTTTTTCGGCTATAACAAACACTTTTTCCATGATTTTTTTTTTAAATCTCAACAATTTGAAATATTATGTTATCAGATCTTTTGGAAAATGTGGAGAAAATCGGCCAGTTCTTAACATTACAGACTCTTAAAAAAAGCTCTAAAAATAGTTTTTTTTTTTAAAATAAGTGCTTTTGTCAAACGTCCACAGATATTTACTTTATGGGGTCCTAGACTGATATTTCAAGGTGTTAAAAACATAAAATCAAACTTACATAATACAAAAAAAATATTCCCGCTTATATGCGCCCATCGTTATGATACACTAGTTGTTCTTTAAAGATGGTTGGCGTTGTTAACGTGAGTGCCGCATGATTCACGCGGGATCCACTATTCAAGTTATTTATTAAATACTAGCTTTTTTGAACCCGGCGTTGCCCGGATTGAAAAAAAATTATATAATGAATGAGTTTTTTTATTAGCCAGTTTATCTATCGCTTCATGACTTTTCACTGGGGTTCATAAGGGTGGAGTGATTGTTTTTATACCCTCCACTCTGGTGATAGAGGGTATATGTAAGTTTGTTATTCCGTATGTAACACATTGAAATATTGATTTAAGACCCCATAAAGTATATATAATATATTATATATTCATGATCCTTGATCGATTTTAAGTCGATCTAGCGATATCCGTCTGTCTGTCTGTCCGTCTGTCTGTTGAAACCATGTTTTTGGCAATAAACCGGAACCGATTTAAACATTTGGCGTAATTCTCTTAGGCAGAAACTGATGTATTTTTTTTTTTTGAAATCGGTTAAGTATTTTAAAAGTTATGAGTGAAAATGTAAAGGTACCTCTAAAATTATGAAGAATTTTAACCAAAAAAATGCTATAACTTGACACCTGTTGAATGAATGTGAACGAAACTTGGCATTTAATGTAGTTTTATCATTCCTAACACTCACAAAAAATTTGGGCGGAATTGCACAATGGGGTGAAGCACCAGAAATTTAACCCAAAATTTAAAAATGATTTATCTTGGCTCATGGTTGACATATTCAAATAAAATTATAAATAGGTTTATATTTTATTATTCTCAACGTGTTTTTGGTTATTTTGGTACAAATTATGGCAAAATCGGTCAAGGGGTTAGGAAGCTATGAGCAATTGAAATGAGTTTCAATATAAACCTCCATGTATGGCATGGCAGCGCGCCATTTTGTAGTCGTTGATGTTTTTTGGCTTGTTGGCTTGTTAGTTGTTATTTGTATCAATAGAAGTAAAAAATACGTAGTATGTCATACACGTGGTTGCTTTTATATAATTTTCATAATTTTTATATAATTTTCATACCTACTATATACTTATAAAATTTTTTTTTTTTTTTCTTTTTAATATTTACATCCGATCATTACTTTTCTTTGGCAAAATTACAAAAATGGAAAAATTTTTGGTTTAAAAAAGATTTTGTGTAAAAAATTGTTATAATATTGCAAGAAATTTTTTGTATTTCAACCAAATATAACAGTTATATGTGTATTTTTGCTTTAAAAAAATAATTAAACGAATGTTGTCAAAACTAACTATTTTTTATATGAAAGGAAATCTGAGATTCTTAGAAATTTTATCTATAGAAATTTGGTTATATAAAAATGTTTTAGATAGCAAATGTCATAAATTCGCTTTAAAGCACAATATAAATTAATTTTATTTTTTTCGATTTTTCGTTAGCGCATAAAAAATTTAAATAAAATAAAACGTAAATACAATATTTGCATAACTTCAGTTTTACTTGAACGAACCACAGTGTTCTAATTAAAACAATTGGCCGCATATTGAGGTTTTGGTGTACATCATAAATTTATTTCAATTTTAACTGTGAATTTCCTTTCTTAACATCAATTATGTTTAAAGCATTTAACGAAATATTATACAGTTTAGTAAAACCACCCCCGCCCGTACCGCAAAAAAAAAATTGTACATACTTAAATTTACAACAACAATTGTTTTATCTTAATTAACTTTAATTTTATATTAATTTAAATACAAAACAAATCATAACTTCTAATAATATTTACAAATTTCATTACATTTGTATTAACAAATTCATTTACACTTAAAAATATACAAATCATTAAAAAAGATTTTCAATGTTGAGTTATTTATTCTTCATTCCATTTTATATAAAATAATCTAAATATTTGTCTAACAGCAGCATCCAAAAGCAGAATCCAAAAATAGCGTCCAAAAGCAGAATCCAAAAGCAGCGTCCAAAGCAGAATAAACACACAAGCTAAATATATTTAGACATAAAAAAAAATAGACTTTGTTTTGCTTTTTTTGGATATACATAAAATAAAAAAAGCCATTCGTTGTCCAAACATTCATCAGAGCTACTATTGGACAAGATAATGTGTACAGCCGGCTGCTGTTAGAAAGCTTGTTGTTGAATATTAAAGTGTGATGACTATTTTTAGATATCATTAAAGAAAATTATCAAATATTTGTCTGTTTTTGGATAATATTAGCAGCTTTTTTAAACCCTGGTTATTATTATTATCATTAAAATTATTATTATTGTTGTTATTTCGTCTACTACCACGGTTACTATAATTTCGATTATAGTTACGACCATTGCCACGATTGTAACCACCACGACCGCGTCCACGGCCATAATTATTGGATTTGTAATGAAATACATTGCAGCCCGAAGCGCCTGAGTCCGTACAGGAATTAACGAACTTTGAAACTGCATCGTTCATTGTCGCAAAATTTCCTGACTCCATTATGAGTTTTACTCTTTCGTTTGACGCATTTTTCGTCATAGCCTTCACTGCGGCTTGCGTCGAGTATTTTTCCGCTGTCGCGTGTGGTAATCCATCAGCTATGTATGCGTTTGACAACGCTTTTGTCAAATCTTCGATCTCTGCTGTAAAAGCATTGGCTGATCGATTATTTTGCTTCACGTTCATTAGCTTAGCGGTGAGTACTTCAGTTGATTCACCTTTAATTGTATCTTTTAGTTTTGTAATAATTTGCTGAATAGTTGTTTCAGCTGAAATTAATGTTCGTGAAGAACCTTTTAATTTGGTTTTTATCAGATTTATTGCAATCTCCTCATGAGCTTCTTTTAGTGTATCCACTAAATTTAAAGCATCAAGAAATGATTGCAGATTTTCGGGTTTGCCATCGAAATCCGGAAGGATTCTCGAAGCTAGACCAAGAAATTCTGTAATAGTTTGTGGCATTTTTATCCGTGTTTGTACTTCCGCTGAGGAATCTTCTTCCCGAAATATCTGTGAAAGATCAACTTCAACTTCTTACCCCCCATATTCAAAAAGATTAAGAAATTATTTTATTTTTAAGGTCGTGTTAAACAATAAAAAAAAAATGGAATATATGCTATTTTCCTCCGCTATCCGTGTCCTCTGGAGCACCGATCTCAGAAGCAATAGCATATATCGGTTGTCACCAATTAACAACCGAACTGGTTATTCATTCTTTATTATTATACTACTGGAGGGACTCGTAAGTATCACAGTAGTTTATTATTTGTTAGTATTTGTACTGGAAGGATTACTAATGTTTCCAGTACATGTAATATGTTAGTTTTGCTTTTTTTTTCATTTAAGTTCTAAGTTATTTATTATTATTTTTTTTTTTTTTTTTTTAGAATTTATTTCAAATTTATAAAAAAATTAGCTTTTTTTTCAATTTTATAAAAAAATTATTATTACACATTTTTTTTTTTTTTTACATTGTTTTTTCTTTTTCATTTACATTACCATTTGTTGTTGCTGGCTGCTGCTGGTGCTGTTGTTGCTGCTGTAATTGTTGTTGTTGTACTTCCAGATGTTGTAGTTGTACTTGCAGATAAATTGGTCAATTGGTGTAGTTTCATTATTTAATGCACCCAAATATTGTCATATTAAAGTTGATGCGCAATAATTATCTTCTAAATTTGTGCAAAGTGGTTGTGTTTGTTGTTATAGCTATAGTCGTAACAGCATTTGTAGATGTTGTTGGGGTAGGTTTGTAGATGTTGTTGTTGATTCAAATTTGTTGTGTAGGTAAATTGATTATCCAAAACTTGCAAGGATTCTTTAACATAGCGTTATTGTTGTAATTCTTTTTATTTTTTTTTCGTTTAATGTTGTATATTCATTTCTCTGGTTGTAATAGTCCCATATGTTGTTAGCGGGTTGTTGGGATAGCGGTTCTTCATGGTTTTCATTTTTTTTTTTGGATTGTTTTTATTTAATTAGGAATGTTTAAAAGAATTCTATCCAATTTTGTTTTTTAACACCAACTATAATTAATTTTTTTTTTTTTTTTATATTTTTAATTAATTTTTCTTTTTATGCGGATTCAATTTTGTTTATTATCACAAAGTTTTTGTTTTATTGTTTGGCAAGATCGCCATATTGTGATTAAATAAAAAGACTCTTTGCTTTGACTGTTCATTTAATAATAATCTTTATTTAAAATTTATTCTTAAAGGTAAGTCTAAATATTTACATATGGAATATGCAATGCAAGCATATTCCCACAGTTAAGTTTGGCGTGTGTGGACATTATGGTATCCAATAACCATAAAGTTACTTTACTGAAGGTATAGTAACTTCGACTTATCAAACACACTACAATGGTATTTTTCCTCTCTTTGTAATATCTCCACATTCTCAAAGTTTGGTGTGTGCACCCAAAAAAAAACAATTGTGAAATTATTTAATTTTAGGGTATAATTTACCTAAGATTTTTCGCAGGAATCCAACTTGAAAAGTTTCTTTGCATATTACCCGAATCAACTTAGGTAAACTTACAAAATGCATTTAAGCATTATTTCAAATTTAATTTTGTTTATTTAACCACTATATTTAAATAAATGGTACAGTTTGATTGGTCAAATAACGTATTTTTTTTAAGGTTGATTTAAGAGTTTTATATATCCCCTTCCATACAAAATGCTCAATATTATAAATTTTAATTACATTTATTTTTAATATTTTTTTTTAATATAAAGGACAATTTTATAATAAAATATAAATACTAACAAGCTTAAAATACATACTTAGCATGATCAGTGACAACTAAATTTTTCTATAGAAACTTTCTCAAAAACAATTTTTCTATAGAAATAAAAAGACAATTCTTCTTTAGAAACTTCTTGACAGACAATTTTTCTATAGAAACTTTCTGAACGACTATTCTTCTATAGAAAATTTCTGAAAGACAGTTTTTCTTTAGAAACTTTCTGAACGCCAATTTTTCTATAGAAAATTTCTAAAAGAAAATTTTTCGATAGAAAATTTCTGGTTGACAATTTTTCTAAAGAAAATTTCTGAAAGATAATTTTTCTATAGAAAGTTTTTGACAACAATTTTTCTATAGAAAACCTTTTCAAGCCCCAATTTAAAAAAAAAAAATTTCTATAAAAAATTTCTCAAAGACAATTTTTCTATTTTTCTATAAACTATTTTTCTATAAAAAATTTCTAAAAGACAGATTTACTATAGAAAATTTTTAACAGACAATTTTTTTAAAAAATTTCTCAAAGACAATTCTTCTATAGAAAATTTTTAATAGACAATTTTTCTATAGAAAATTTTTCAAAGACAATTTTTTAAAGAAAATTTCTGAGAAATAATTTTTCTACAGAAAATTTCTGAAAGATAATACTCCTATAGAAAATTTCTTAAAGTAAAATTTTCTATAGAAATTTTCTCAAAGACAATTCTTCTATAGCAAATTCCTGAAAGACAGTTTTTCTATAGAAATTTTCTGAACGCCAATTTTTCTATAGAAAATTTCTAAAAGAAAATTTTTCGATAGAAAATTTCTGGTTGACAATTTTTCTAAAGAAAATTTCTGAAAGATAATTTTTCTATAGAAAGTTTTTGACAACAATTTTTCTATAGAAAACCTTTTCAAGCCCCAATTTAAAAAAAAAAAATTTCTATAAAAAATTTCTCAAAGACAATTTTTCTATTTTTCTATAAACTATTTTTCTATAAAAAATTTCTAAAAGACAGATTTACTATAGAAAATTTTTAACAGACAATTTTTTTAAAAAATTTCTCAAAGACAATTCTTCTATAGAAAATTTTTAATAGACAATTTTTCTATAGAAAATTTTTCAAAGACAATTTTTTAAAGAAAATTTCTGAGAAATAATTTTTCTACAGAAAATTTCTGAAAGATAATACTCCTATAGAAAATTTCTTAAAGTAAAATTTTCTATAGAAATTTTCTCAAAGACAATTCTTCTATAGCAAATTCCTGAAAGACAGTTTTTCTATAGAAATTTTCTGAACGCCAATTTTTCTATAGAAAATTTCTAAAAGAAAATTTTTCGATAGAAAATTTCTGGTTGACAATTTTTCTAAAGAAAATTTCTGAAAGATAATTTTTCTATAGAAAGTTTTTGACAACAATTTTTCTATAGAAAACCTTTTCAAGCCCCAATTTAAAAAAAAAAATTCTATAAAAAATTTCTCAAAGACAATTTTTCTATAGAATATTTCTCAAAGACAATTTTTCTATAAAATATTTCTCAAAGACAATTTTTCTACAGAAACTTTTTCAAAGACAGTTTTTCTATATAAAATTTCTGAAAGACAGGTTTTCTGTAGAAAATTTCTGAAAGACAATCTTTCTATGGAAACTTTCTAAAACACAATTTTTCCATAGAATACTTCTGAAAGGCAATTTTCATAGAAAAATTCTCAAAGACAATTATTTTATAGAAAATTTCTTAGACAATATTTCTATAGAAAATTTCTGAGAGAAATTTTTCTAGAGAATATTTTTGAAAAATAATTTTCCATAGAAAAATTCTCAAAGACAATTCCCAAGGACAATTTTTCTACAGAAAATTTCTCAAAGACAATTCTTCAATAGAAAATTTTCTAAAGATAATTTTTCTATAGAAAATTTCCCAAATATAATTTTTATATAGAAAACTTCTCAAAGATAATTTTTTAATAGAAATTTAAAAAAAAAATTCTATAGAAACTTTCTCAAAGACAATTTTTTATAGAAAATTGCTGAGAGACAATTTTTCTGCAGAAAATTACTGAAAAACAATTTTTCTATATAAAATTTCTAAAAGACAGGTTTTCTATAGAAAATTTCTAAAAAAAAAAATTTTTTCTGAGAGAAAATTTTTTTACAGAAAATTTCTGAAAGAAAATTTTTCTATAGAAAATTTCTGAAAGACAGGTTTTCAGAGAAAATTTCTAAAAGAAAATTTTTCTGTAGAAAATTTTTTAAAAAATGTTCATAAAAAATATCTCAAAGACAATTTGTTTATAGAAAATTTTTTATAGAAAATTTCTCAAGGACAATTTTTCTATAGAACATTTCTGAAAGTCAATTTTTCTATAGAAAATTTCTGAAAGACAATTTTTCTATAGAAAATTTCTTAAAGACAATTTTTCGATAAAAACTTTGTAAAAGACAATTTTTAATAGAAAATTTTTCAAATACAATTTTTCTATAGAAAATGTCTTAAAGGCATTTTTTTCTATAGAAAATTTTTGAAAGACAATTTTTAATAGAAACTTTTTCAAAGACAATTTTTGTAAAGAAAATTTCTTAAAGATAATTTTTCTATAGAAAAGACAGTTTTTCTATAGAAAATTATTCTGTAAAAAATTTCGTAAAAACAACTTTTCTTTAGATATTTTTTTGTTTTTTTAGAAAGTATCTATAGAAAAATTGTCTTTCAGAAATTTTCTGTAGAAAAATTGTCATTCAGACATTTCTAGAGAAAAATTGTCTTTAAGAAATTTTCTATGGAAAAATTGACTTTGAGAAATTTTTAACCCTTTAACGACCACAGGCAAAAAAAAATCGGGGGCAAGAAGGGGGCTTAGAGGTCCAAATTCTCGTATGGTATCTTTATTGAGTCGAAGATCTTAAAAATCACAGCAAACAACAAATAGCTTTGGCCAGAACTGCGGAATCGTCAAAGAGCAAATTTTTTCACCAAGAAAAATAAGGGGGAAGGAGAGTAGTTGGGGGTCCAATTTTTTGTTTCATAACTACTATTAGGTCACAGATCACGGCCATGAACAGAAACTCAAAATCGCTTCGGTAGAAAATGTATGGTCGTCAAAGGGTTAAAGAAAAATTGTCTTAATACATATTTTCTATAGAAAAATTATATGAGAAATTTTTTATAAAAAATTGTATTTAAAAATTTTTTTATAGAAAACTTGTCTTTAAGAAATTTTCTATAGAAGAATTGTCATTCAGAAATTTTCTATAGAAAAATTGTCCTTGAGAAATTTTTATACAAAAATTGGGTTTAGAGATATTTTCTATGGAAATATTGCTTGAAAATTTTTTTATAAAAAAATTGTCTTTCAAAAAGTTTTCTAAAGAAAAATTGTCTTTGAGAAATATTTTATAGAAAAATTGTCTTTGAGAAATATTCTATAGAAAAATTGTCTTTCAGAAACTTTCTATAAAAAATTTTCTATAGAAAAATTGTTGTTCAAAAATTTTCTATCAGAAATTTACTATAGAAAAAATTCTGTAATTCTGAGAATTTTTTTCTATAGAAAAATTCTCTATTTCTGAGAAATTTTTTCTATAGAAGAAGTCTTGCATTTTAAGACAATTTTTCTATAAAAAAAGTCATAAATTCTTAAACAATTTTCCTATAGAAAAAAAACTTAGATTCTGACACAATTTTTCTACAGAACAAATTTTAGATTCTGTGACAATTTTTCTACAGAAAAAGTCTCAGGTTCTGATACAATTTTTCAATAGAAAAAATCATAGATTCTAAGACAATTTTTCTTTAGAACAATTTTCAGATTCTGAGACAATTGTTCTATAGAAAGTACCATATTGTGAGACTATTTTTCTAAAGAATTTTTTCTGTAGATGCTGAATTATCACTAACCGGAATCTGCAATCAAAAACCTCAAGTCATTTTCTGGATCTGCTTTTGTGTCTACTATTGAACCAACACTGCGAACCGGAGACCAATTGTTTTATGTTTTTTATTGCGTTCCTTAAAATTTAAACAGCCTACATTGGGTGGAGATTCCAAGTAATGTAGTTTTATAAGTTGCGTGGCGGATGCCGCAAATGTTCGGATAAACCACCACCGTCTGCAACTGAAAGTTAATATTTTGGTTAATATACGTTTATCAAATATATAAACTCATTGTTTTTGCTTACCTTTTTAATTAATTAAATAAATTAGTTCCTCATACATACATATATTTTATAAAAAATTAAAGACAATTTGTTGTCAATGTGTTGTTTACAATGTGGCATTAATATGTCGACTTTATCGAATTAAATTTATTTATATTTATAAAAAAAACTTAGGTAAAAGATTCAAGTTTGTGTATGTTAAATTTAATATTGTAAACAATGCTATTTTACAAAATAAATGTCATATACAATTTAGTTAAAACTTGAGCAATTTCTTGAACTCAATATAAAAAAAATTTACCTAAGTCACATTAGACTGTTTAACACTAGTTATTTTTTTGGGTGTGCCCTTTTTCTGCACAATGGGCTAGAAGTGCGGTTTTTTGTGTTGAAGTTTTATTTATATTTTTCATGTCCGATTTATGTCCTGCTAATCTTGTCTTAAGTTTGTTTTTTGTTGTACCAACATATACCTTTTTACATACATTGGTTTTGTCACCATTACAATTTATTTTGTAAATCAAATTAGATTTTTCCATTTTATCAAGCTTACTTTTGGTGTTTGAAAAAAGTTGTCGTAAAGTGTTTTCCGATCTAGGTGCTATTTTATAGTTTTCCTTATCATAAATGTCAGATTTTTCAATCCTCTCGGATATTCCTGGCACATATGTCATTGATTTATACCATTTTTGGTTTCCATCTATTTCTTTGGTTTGTTTGTTTTCTACTTGTAAGAGTCTTTTAATAATATTGTCTGGGAATGCATTCTTCTTCAATATTTCTTTTATTTTCTTTATCAGTGCCCGAAATATATATAGGTTCACTTTATAATTCCTTGTTTTTTTATTACACGACTGATTAACTTAGTTTTTTTTCGCACAGTGTTATGCAATTGGACATTCTTATTATTTCTGTTACATTTGTTTTTGTTGTTTTCCTTTTAAATAAAAAAACTAACTGTTTTTTTGTTTTTGCATTACTAAAATTGCGAAATATATATAGGTTCAGTATAATTATGAGTTATTTACGTACGTAATTTGGAAGAAAAAAAAAGTTGAAACAGTTTTGATTTAAAGTTCCATGTGTAACAAGTGTTTTCTAAAAAAAAATTTCGGCACAATAATTTTTTATGTGAAGTTTGAAAGTGGTTTTTGAAAATGCCGAGAGGAACTATTTTATCAGCAGAAGAACGTGGAAAGATTTTAGCTTTTCACGATACAAAGCTTTCAAACCGCGCTATAGCAAACAAAATCGGTAGATCAGTAAATGTTGTTAACAATTTTCTAAAATTAAAGTCAAAATATGCCACCAAAAAAAGACCTGGTCGAACCCCAAAGCTGTCATCACGCCAAAAATCTCTCATTATTCGAACTGCAATACGTCAAAATGTTTTTTCATCTGCAATAAAGAAAGATTTAAATCTCCCAGTGTCAACCAGACGAGTACAGCAGATTTTGCATGACTCGGAGCACCTTTCATTTGAAAAACGTAAGAAGTGTCCTTCCCTTTCTAAAGCACATAAAGAAAAACGTTTGGTGTGGGCAAGAGAACACATGGATTTTGGAGATAAATGGAAAAAAGTGATATTTAGTGATGAAAAAAAGTTCAATTTGGATGGACCCGATGGGTTTCAATATTATTGGCGGGATTTACGAAATGATAAAGAGATTAGAATAAGCAGAAATTTTGGTGGCGGTACTCTTATGATTTGGGGAGCTTTTTCTTTTAATGGAAAGCTTCCCTTGGCATGGATTTCTACACGAATGAACTCGGAAAGTTACGTGGAATTGTTGGAGATATCCTTGATTGAGCACGGAGAAAATTTAATGGGCGCAGACTTCATTTTCCAGCAAGATAATGCTGCGGTGCACAATGCACGAGGTACTAAAAACTGGTTTGCGTCCAAAAACATACCTGTTCTGGATTGGCCAGCATGTAGCCCGGATCTAAACCCAATAGAAAACCTATGGGGTATGCTTGCACGAAATGTTTATGCCAATGGAAAGCAATATCCAAATGTTTACGAGCTGAAAAACGCCGTCAGAGCCGCATGGGCTGAAATTTCTGTAACTGTTTTAGAAAACTTAGTAAATTCTATGAGAAATCGCATTTTTGATGTCATAAAAAGCAATGGAGGGCATACCAAGTACTGAAAAAATAATATTTAGTAATAATTTTCTTTATAAATTTAAGTATAATTGGATATTTTTATGATTTTCTAAAGTGAACCTATATATATTTCGTACCCTAATTTGCGTTTTTTTTTGTATAATTTTTTTTCAGTGTATAATATGAAAAAGTGTATAGTTTAATTTATGTACAATTTAAACCTACATACAAAACAGAAATAAAAAGTTTAAGTTTTTTATATTGTTTTATTTTATTTAAAAAAATATATGTGAACCTATATATATTTCGGGCACTGTATTATCCTGGTGAAAAAGTTCATCACTTATAGTTAAAACTCTTTTTATTAAGTTGTTGGCGGTGTTCATAATAATATTTTTTGGCTGGCACGAATAAAAGTTTATAATTCTACCTGACGATGTAGGTTTTTGATACCAGTTTATTTTCAGTTTTTTACCCGATCTAATTACCAGGGTATCAAGGTATGGTAATTGTCCATTTATTTCTTGTTCCAAAGTGAATTTTATTTGTGTATGGAAGCCGTTCAACTCCTCTAGCACAGACTAATACAGACTCGACATAAGTGACAGATGTCAAAAAAGTAGTCTTGAACCATATGGTTAATGTTTTCAAATTATTCTACGAATTAGGTTAGAAAGAGAAAGCTAATATAACGCCACAGACCAGTGACGTTCCGTCTAATGTGCGGAGGTGTTCTCTGAACACCTAGCATTTTTCCCTCAAATAAGTCAGTTTTATATTTTTATAATTTTTTTCAAAGGTTCAAAAATATTTTCGCACATATAATTCGACATGTTCTCATAGCAGAAAATGTACACTTTCAGTTGGTATATCATTTTTTATTTTCCGTCGTTTCATAAAAAAGTTACGCCAAATTTTGTAAGCATTAATGCAATTGTTTCCAGTTAAGTGAATGTGCGACAAAATTTAAAGAACAAACGAAGTTGTTGGGTTGTTCTTAGCTTTGTTGCGCACACTCAACTAGTGTTAAATTACAACAACTACTACAAAGAAAATATAAATTTATAAAGGAAGTTTTGTGCGGCAAATTTAGTAGCACACGTAACTTTAAGAGGTGATAACTTTTTACTGGAAAGAGCTATTGCTTTAATTTAAAAGCCACATAATACTTTGGGATTTTATCTATGATTGTCATTACATATATCATTTAAATTTTACATACAAGGTTGCCAAATGGTTGTCTAAAAAACACACCTTTTTACATGTTTTTTGGTTTTAAACAACAAAAAAAAATATTTTTTTTTTGTTTTAAATATTGAAAAACATGAAGGTTTGTTTGATGCACGTTAATTTTATTGTGATGATGTGAGGAAGAAAATATTTCGGCGATTGTTAATATTTTCAATTAAAGAAAATATGGTGCATTGTGTTTTACAATTTATTTTTGGCAAAAGAAATTATTTTTCGCCAACATTAATTGTAACGCAAAATTCGTTTTAAAACAATTTTTTTAAATACAGATGTAGGAATTCTTAAAGATACAAATATTTTTATTTAAAAACAAATTTACTGTTTAATTTTTTAAGTAAACTAATAAAGTTATTATTTATTATTTTAGTGTGTCAACTAGTGCACTTTTCATTAAATCACACAACTCTACATATTCAAAAAAATTCACTTTTCCAGCAATTGCAATACATAAACTATATTTATTTTGAATTTCTGATTTAAAATCTGACTTCCAATTGTTTCTGTCGCATATCGTTTTTCAGAAAATCGCGTTTGAAAATGCAAAACCCCAAATTTAGTACTTTTTTTTCATTCCACTATTACGTATTATACATTGGTGTCAAAAATAGGACTTAATTTTATAGACAAATTAACGTCGTGATTCTAAATCGCATTTTTAAATTAAAATAACTCAACTGTGATCCTTATTGACCGTCATCTTTTAATTCCAAATCTGTGATCAACAAATTTCTAGAACCTTTTGTTTTTTGTACTTTTTGTGTATTGAAAAAGTGAAATTTCTTGAAAAGGGCAATAAAAATTTTTTTTCTTGTTGGGCCGACAAGATATATCCCTGGATATGTGCATATTCTTAAAAATATTTTTTTTAAACCATAAGCATAAGGGTGGGTATAAGCTTACTTTTTGTAACTGTGCACCGAAGTCATTTTAGTACAAGTTCTAAAAATTTTTAATTTTGCGGAAAAATTCAATTAATTGAGGAATTGTGTTAGTAATGTGTTTAAAATATTTTTATGACAAAACGTGATACTTCTCTTGCAAAAATTGAGTTGTGCCTTGTTAGGTTAATTTTATATTAATGGTGAACACCCTGATGAAAACCGCACGGCACGTCCCTGCCACAGACAATATACAGACTCGACAGTAGAGTTTTATAAGAAAAAATGGGGGGAAACTAAGCGATTTTAGGAGAAAACACAGCGGTTTTTAGTCCGTTTTACGCTAACATGGCAACACTTTCTACGACTTAGGAGTGAGTGAAACAACAAAAACCGATCTGGCATCTATTTTTCTTATGCCGCGTTATATCAGTTTTCTCTTTCTAACCTAATTCGTAGAATAATTTGAAAATATTAACCATATGGTTCAGAACTACTTTTTTGACATCTGTCACTTATGTCGAGTCTGTATTAGTCTGTGATAACGCGCCATTAGAAAAATGGATGCCAGATCGGTTTTTGTTGTTTCATTCACTCCTAAGTCGTAGAAAGTGTTGCCATGTTAGCGTAAAACGGACTAAAACCCGCTGTGTTTTCTCCTAAAATCGCTTAGTTTTTCCCCATTTTTTCTTATAAAACTCTACTGTCGAGTCTGTATTTAGTCTGTGCCTCTAGCATCTAATTTATAGCGTTGGTTTTTACAATACCAAAAAGGTGATCCACATACTTACAATTAGTTAGAATTTTCGGTTTACAGTTCAATCTTTGAATGCAAGTCTTCAAAAGTTCCTCCATCACGATATCGGCCACGATAGGGGACGCTGGAGATCCCATAGGCAACCCCTTCCTTTGTGTATAGATTTTGTCTTTATATTTAAAATAACGATTTTCCTTAATACAAAATTGTAATATTTTAAAAAATAAATCTTTTGGTATTGTTGTTAATTTCTCGATCTCCTCCCACTTATCTTTGATCACGTCAATTGCAAAATCAACCGGTATGCTCGGAAAAAGCGATATTACGTCAAACGAAACTAATTTTTCGTCATCTTCTATTGCACAGTTATTTACCTTACTCCTAAATTGCACTGCATCCCTTACATTAAACTCTGAATCAACTGTTAGTTTCTTCAAGATATTCATTAAGAACTTACATAATTCACTAGATGGTGAGTTTACTGATGCACAGATTGGTCTAAGTGGGAATCCTTCCTTATGGATCTTGGGTAATCCATAAATTCTTGGTGCAAAAGCCGCGTCATGTTTAAGTCTTCGTTTCTCTATCCCAGATATTATATTTAGATTGAAAAGTTTATCCACCAATTCATTATTTTTCCTTTGTAAAGATGATGTGGGATCTTTATCAATTCTTCTATAGGTCATCATATCGCTTAAAATATCATTCATTCTCGATTCATAGTCTTGTTTATCCATTGCGACGGTAACGTTTCCTTTGTCGGCATTAAGAATTAGTATATTTTTATTTTTGTTCAAAAAAGTTTTCGCCTGTCCCATTGTGTTAAGTACAAATCTTTCCCTCCTATTCAAGTGTTGCTTGTTCATGTGATTCTCTAACATTGTAGTAAATTTTGTTCTAGCCGTTTCTTGACCCTCTTTGCCTTGTAATGTTTGAATACAATCTTCCCCGTCGGCAATCATTTTAAATAAAGGGAATTGTTTTTTATCAGTAGGGACAGTATGTTTTTGTCCCAACGAAAGGAGCCACTTAATATCGTCAGGTATTTCAGTGTTTTTTTATTTTTTTTTTTTTTAATTTTTATTACACTCAAAAAAAAAAAAACTGTAATGTTAGCAAAAAAAGCTAAAACCTAAAAAAGCTAAACCTACAAGAAAATTTGCTGATTTTGAACCCACAATTTTTTTGGTAAAGTTAGCAAAAATGTTTTGCCAAAAATTAGTTAACTGAAATTTTTTTATTTCAACTTAGTTCATACACATTTGAGGACCCCATTGGGTTCGGACCCGATAGGTCCAGACCCCGATGGGCCTAGACCTAGTTGGGTTCCTTAAAAATCGTCATAGTTTTTGATCCAAAATTTGTGTCCGTTTCGCTCTACCTAGCTTAGTTTTTGAGATACGTGATTTTAGGGGACCACCGGGGTCTTGAGAATTACAAAACTCGATAACTTCAAAAATATTACTCGGAGAGCTTTTGATTATTTTGCGGACTTGTTTTACGTGTTGAGAGCTACAAAAATGCTTTCGGACTTTTTGTTGTGTCGGCAATATTTACCGAGATATGAGCATTTTAAAATTTTCGGGAATGCTAACTTTTTTGGATCCAAAGTTAGGACCCATTAGGGTCCACACATGTGAAGAGGACCGGCGATACTATGTAGAGCTCGAGAACCAAAAATGGCCTCCATTTTGCTCTATCTGGCTTAGTTTCCGAGATAGCGCCATTTTAAGTTTTCTGAAAATAAAAAAAAATTTACCATTTTTATACCCTCCAACTACAGTATGAGGGTATACTCACTTTGTCATTCCGTATGTAACGCATCAAAATATCGGTCTAGGACCCCATAAAGTATATATATTTATGATCAGTGATCGATTCTAAGACATTCTAGCGATGTACGTCCGTCCGTCCGTCTGTCCGTCCGTCTGTCCGTCTGTAGTTAACACGATGCAGTCCAAAATAAAAGAGCTAGACTCCCGACATTTGGCACGAATATGTCTTCTGTTTCTAGACAGGTTAAGTTCGTAAAGGAGCAAAATCGGACTAGGGGGAAAAAAAGTTCCCCCTTGAAGAACTAAACCAACCTCTGAAAAATACCATATTTTTACATGATTTTCTTTGTTTTTGTTTAACAAATACAACATTTTTATGCTACAAGAAGTGCAAAGTCCTGCATTTGGACCCACAGAATTAGAAAATGTCCTTTTTTCGGTCTGCCCCCCTTTTATGGGCGTGGAATATTTTTTTTTTAAATAATGATAAACTTGTATTTATTTAAAGCAAAAAGTATAAGAATGAATTCTTAAACACATATTCGAGAAGAAATTCCCCCCCCCCAATTACTACTACCGACCCCCCCCCAAAAAAAAAAACGCCCCTGCATTTTTTTTTTTATTTATTTGCATGTTGGAGTGTATAACAGATTCGGCACGGCCGAATTTAACACTCTCACTTGTTTTTGCTAATATTTGCAAAAAAGCTTGTAAAAATTTGGTCAGCTCAATTTTAAATTTATCAAAAAAAAATTAGTTCAAATTTTGTTTAAAATTGCTAATGCGCTAAATGAAGTTAAAAATTTGCTAAAAGTTAGCTAACCAGCATTAGCAAAAAAAATTAGTAAATCTACTAACGTATTATTTTGAGTGTAGACAAAAATATAATACCCTAAACCAGTGTTTCCCAGAAAATGGATCCCAAGTCCACACATAGACTATTCGATCTATCTTTAGTTAGACCTTAAATAAGTGTAGAAAACACACACAACCAGCGTTGCCAATTTAGCTTTTTTCCGCTAGATTTAGCTTTTTTTTAATTTTTCGCGGGAAAATTTCGCATTTAGCTTTAAGCGGATTTTTTAGCTTTTTTAATTTTTTTTTGGCTTTTTTTAACTTTTTTAGACTTTTTTCATTTAATATCAATAAAAAAAGAGAAAAAGCATTAATTTTTATTTAAAAAAAATCTAATTGAATTCAAAACCACAATTGTGTTTCAGAAATATCTAACTTTTTATATTTTAAGGTTTGTCTAATTGTGTTTTAGGAAGTGTTTTTTTTAATTTAATTTTTTTCAAGAATTCTTATAAGTAATTGAAATTTTATAAAATTTAAACAAAAATTTCTAAAATATTCTTGAAAATCTATATAAATAAAAATCAATTGTCGTTCGTTGGTAACCGCATCAGTTGAGAACGGCTGGACCGATTTGGACAATTTTTTTTTTGAAACGTTCGTAATAGTCCAACTTAGGTTTTTACGTAATGAAAATTTGACCACGCCCTTTTTTACGCCCACTTTTTTTGATTTATCAATCAGAAAACGGCTGCACCGATTTGGGCAATTTTTTATTAAAATGATCGTAGTAATCCAATTTAAGTTTTTACTAAAAGAAAAATCGACCACGCCCACTTTTACTCCCACTTTTTTCAATTTATGTAAAATCTGAGAAGGGCTGGACCGATTAGACTATTTTTTTTAATGAATATTCATCATATTCCAACTTTGGTTTTTACGAAAAAAGAAATTGACCACTGCCACTAATTTTTGTTGAAAATGTTCCTCATAATTTAACTAAGGTTTTTACGGATAGTAAAATTTACCACGCCCACTTTTTTCTATGTATGGAAGGAACTATAAGGGCTAGACCGATTTTTTAGGAAAAAAAATTGTCCACGCCTACTTTTACGCTCACTTTTCCCGATATATATATTTTAAATCATGGAATGGCTAGATCAATTTGACTAATTTTGTTTTTAATGTTCGTTATAGTCCAACTAAGGTTTTTCGGAAAGAACAATTTTCCATTTCTACGCCAACTTTTGAATGGATGGACCGAGTTGTTTATATTCAAATAACGTGTTTACGGTAAGAAAAGTTGTCCATCCACTCTTTTTTTCGTTATATTTAAAATTTTCTCTATAGAAAAATAAAATATTGAATAATAAAATAAAAATAAAAATCAAATGTTCGTTGGTAATCGCATTACTTGAGAACTGGCCGATTTGGATAATATGTTTTTTAAATGTTCGTCTTGGGTTTTTTTTTGAAAACAAATTAATCACGTCCACTTTTATGTCCCTTTTTCCGTATATATAAAATCGGAGAACGGCTGGATCGATTAGACTATTTTTTTTTTAAATGTTCGTCATAAATTTAAACAAATATAAAAATTTTTCACACTCGCTTTTATTTCGATATATCTATAAGAGAAGAACGGGCAAGATAGTAGTATTTGTTGATGTTCGTGATAGTGCAACTAATGTTTTTACGGAAAGAAAAATTGTCCACTCCCCCTTTTTTCAATACATTTAAAATCGGAGAACGACTACCCTGATGTGGTAAGTTGTTTCCTTAATGATCATTATAGTCCAAGTAAGGCTTTTACGGAAATAATTATTGTCCTCCCCAACTTCAAAGCCCACATTTTTCAATATCCTTAAAACTTGCAACACTTGAGTACGCCTGGACCGATTTGGCTAATTTTTTGTTTTAAGTGTTCGTATTAGTCCATATAATTGTTCGGAAAGAAAAACTGTCCTCGCCCACTTTTTTCAATGTAACTATAATTTTTACTCTAATTCGCTATATTAAAAAATATATTTCTTAGGGCGGATTACTTAATGAAAAGTTAGCTGCTAACTGCTGATTTAACAGAGCCTTTGTCAAAATTTGTATGAAAAAGTTAAATTTAACGGATAGTTTTTTTATAACGGATCATTGAGTAATCCAGCATTTAAAGATTCCGCTTAAACTTGGTACAAATGATTTAAACCTTTGGGTATTGTTAACATATGTACAAGTTTAACTTACTACACAAATTTTAACGCCCTCTTTTGTCTAAATATGTCGACTATTAATGACCGGACCGATTTTTTATGTTAATTATAGTTCTAATTAGCTATTTAAGAAAATAGAAAAGAAATAGAGAAAAGTGCCCCTTAAAAATGGAAAATTCGGGAAAACTTTATTAAAAGTGTCCCGGAAAAGTGGAAAAATTCGGGGGGAAAAAATAGTTTTTGAACTCAACAAGAGCTCACGATAACAACGAAGGATATGCGTAATTTATTTTTGTGTTATTCGTAATGATACTAAAGAAGTTTAAAATTTGTTCAGTTCGCAAAGTCAAAGACATGGTATTTTTTTTTTCAGTTCCTAAAATATAATTTGAAGATGATTATCTGCCTAATCGGTTTTTTAATACCACGCCCACAAATTTTTCTAAGCCAAGAAATTCATAACATTTTTTGCAGGGCTATATATTTGAAGCGAGACGAAATATAACACTGATCTTATATTTGGGCCAGCAACGCGGACCGGGCCAGCTAGTTTATTAAATATAAGCTGAAATTTTTGGAACATATAAAGAAGTTTCTACAACATATTTCGTATTTTTTGAAATAAAATTGGAAATTTTTAAAATATAAATGCAGTTTTCTGAAATGTATTTGTTAATTTGTTTAAATATTTTTTGTATTTCCTGAAAAATAGCTGGGAATGGTGTTCATGCATTTACATATCGTTTTTAAAAATTTTTTTAAATATTCAGAAATCTCGAATATATTAAAGAAATTTTCTTTTTTAATTTTATCTAAATTTCTAAACTTTATTTAAAAATGTAATTCAAACATTTTGAAAGAGAAATTATTTGAAGTTTCTGAAACGCACTTTAAAATTGCTAACTTTAAAGTTTTTACGAAATTTTCTGAAACACAATTTTTTTCAAATTTAAGAAGATTTTGTTGTATTTTAATAGTTTCTTTAAGCATATTTTAGTCCCAACTATGCTATAAAATATATAAAAGATCCTGTTTTTGCAATTCAATTGTAAAACTAAAGAAAAATCTAATTTAAATTTATTTTAAAAAAAATTAACTTTTTTTTTAGCTTTTTTTTTTAAATATTTTAGCTTGTTTTAGCGGTTTTTTTTAAAAAAATCTAGCTTTTTTTGTTTTCAAATTCTGGCAACGCTGCACACAACCCAAATTTGGGCTTCTATTTGTTGCCAATACACATATGTGGCCCATGTCCAAAAATGAAAAAAATGGGGCTTATCACCAATTAAAATCGGACTTGATTAAGTTATCAAAGAAAGCTTTTAACACCTACAAACAAAATTTTAATAAAATATTTCCTATTTTTATGAAATTTAAGAAGTTTATGTGAAAATTGGGAAGGTGGTTTGTTTGGGGACTACAAGTGGAACTGATCCAATATTCATTAAAATTTCGAAAGAATATCTGTTATTATACAGTTAGTATAGTCATTTTAGTCCAATTTAAAGGGGGCATTTGTATTGGGGCTAGGTCTAAATGTTTCTAATTTCTTCTTCGTCTTTGGTCCAAAATTTCAGGTAATTTGATCGAAAATTGTGACCTGTATCTTGCTTACGCTGTTTACACAGACTAATACAGACTCGACATAAGTGACAGGTGTCAAAAAAGTATTCTTTAACCATATGGTTAATATTTTCAAATTATTCTACGAATTAGGTTAGAAAGAGAAAACTGAAACGCGCTATAAGAAAAGTGTAATTCATTAATAAAGCAATTTTTTATTTTATTTTAGCAATTTGTGATTTGGAATCTTTCTAAAAACTCCAGAAGCTAATCACGAAAAATGATTGCCGACAGCAAAACAACAGCGAAATACATCACAGTCCAAGGAAACAAAAAAATATTATCTAAAAACAAAATAAGTTTATGTGAAAATAATAAGTTAATGAAAACCACGAAAGAATATTGTGAAAATATTCAGATAAATAAAATAACATTTACAACACAAATAAGAATTTCATTTAAATAAATGAAATTGCATGAATATACAAAACAAAACGAGTATGATTAACAAAAGCTTTTACAAAAACTGACAACAATTAATGTTGAAATCAACATAAATATTTGTAGGGTCAAAATCAACAAAGATTTCTGTTGAATTTACTACGATTTTCTTTGGGAATACAATGATTTTTGGTTGAGTGTAGGCAGCGATGATAATTCTGTACTAAAAACAATACCACCATCATAGACTAATACGGACTCGACATAAGTGACAGGTGTCACGGAAAAAAAATTTTGCGGGAAAATATAAAATTCTCTCTCTATATTAGTTTTCTCTTTCTAACCTAATTCGTAGAATAATTTGAAAACATTAACCATATGGTTAAAAAATACTTTTTTGACACCTGTCATATTTGTCGAGTCTGTATTAGTCTGTGATATCGGTTTTCTCTTTCTAACCTAATTCGTACACGCAAAAAAATAACTGGTGTAAGAATAACTACTGTAGCTTAGGTAAATTTTTTTTATATGGTTTCAAAAAAAATATACAAGTTATATATAAATTTCCAAAGTTTGAGTTAAAATTGCCATTGCCATTTATTTTGTATTATGCCAAAGTTCACTTTGTTGCACCATTTTTAATCTTATTCCTTTATAATATTTAAATATTTGACATTGTGGTTTTTTTAAAGTGTAAACTTGATAACTTTACCTAAGTTATTTGGAAAGTATCATACTTTTAGCACAGACTAATACAGACTCGACATAAGTGACAGGTGTCAAAAAAGTATTCTTTAACCATATGGTTAATATTTTCAAATTATTCTACGAATTAGGTTAGAAAGAGAAAACTGATATAACGCGCCATAAGAAAAATGGATGCCAGATAGGTTTTTGTTGTTTCACTTACTCCTAAGTCGTAGAAAGTGTTGCCATGTTAGCGTTAAACTAGCTAAAAACCGCTCTGTTTTCTCCTAAAATCGCTTAGTTTTCCCCCATTTTTTGTTGTAAAACTCTACTGTCGAGTCTGTATTTAGTCTGTGCTAAAAGCACAGACTAAATACAGACTCGACAGTAGAGTTTTATGAGAAAAAATGGGGAAAAACAAAGCGTTTTTAGGAGAAAACACAGCGGTTTTTAGTATTTAGGAGTGAGTGAAACAATAAAAAATCGATGTGAGTGAAACAATAAAAAATCGATCTGGCATCTATTTTTCTAATGGCGCGTTATATTAGCTTTCTCTTTCTAACCTAATTCGTAGAATAATTTGAAAAAATTAACCATATGGTTAGAGACTACTTTTTTGACACCTGTCACTTATGTCGAGTCTGTATTAGTCTGTGCTTTTAGTGGGATAACCTGTAAAGTGTTACCTCGACCAATTTAAAAATGCTTGCTTTTGAGAATAAAATAAGTACTTAAGTACTTTATTTTCCATCTCCCATCAAATTATTTTTTTTATTTTTTTATTTTAACAATTGGGGTTTTCACAGTGACGATTAAATTTGCCTTTTTTAGTTGGGTATGGTCATCTCCTTTTGGATTTTTATTTTTTGACATTTCGAATAAGATGATGCCAGATCAACAAAATCGTTTATTTTGGCCGAGGCCGGCATTACACCGTTTCGGCACAGACTAAATACAGACTCGACAGTAGAGTTTTATAAGAAAAAATGGGGAAAAACTAAGCGATTTTAGGAGAGAACACAGCGGTTTTAAGTCCGTTTTACGCTAACATGGCAACACTTTCTACGACTTAGGAGTGAGTGAAACAACAAAAACCGATCTAGCATCCATTTTTCTTATGGCGCGTTATATCAATTTTTTCTTTCTAACCTAATTCGTAGAATAATTTGAAAATATTAACCATATGGTTAAAGAATACTTTTTTGACACCTGTCACTTATGTCGAGTCTGTATTAGTCTGTGGTTTCGGTGTCAGAAGTTGCCAGACTTTATTTTCAGAACGGGCATTTACAAAGAATACCCAAAATACCCAAATTTAGTTGTTTTTCGTAAATAATTCAAATTTGTTTCCCTCCCATCTTGGAGCCATAAATGGATCTAAAGATGGTTGGGTTTGTCAGGTGCGCCCTCAAAGGGTTAAGATTATTGCCTAAGACGACGGTGTTTAAGAAGAAGAAGAATGTAAATAAAAACATAGAAAAGTGCTGCCAAGTTAAACGGGTGTTGGGGAATTTTTATTGGTTTTTGTTAAAGATGATTTGAGGAAAAAAAAAGTAAGGAAAGAAACAGGAAGATTAAAATCTTCCCTTTTTTTATTCTGATGCTGTGGAGGACGGTCATGTGCACCGAAGGAAGACACAATTTTTTTTAAACTGAAAAAAAAGAAGCCGCCATACTTTTTTTTGTAAAGTAAATTTCTTTTATTGAAATTAAATCTTTTTTTTTTGGATAATATATATACAAGCACACAACATACAAACATAATTTTTTTTAAAATCAACATAAAAATAAATACCAACAAAAAAAAGTATAAGTAAAAATAAAGTAAAACTACACATACAAGATCTACAACTACACCTCTGACCGATCCAGCTTAATCTTTGATTGGAAGCAGCCTCAGCAGAGCACCACATTTTTGGGAAGCACCGCCTATCTTGGGGTGCCAGGTATTTTCTGGTTTTTTCGGACGGAAAGTGGACACTTTTACCTGGACGCTTGACGGACAAACTCTGAAAAGAGAAAATATATATATATATTTATTAAAAGTGATTTTTTTTTTGATAAAGTGAAAACATTTAAAAAGATATTTACCCCTTTTTGATAAGTCCCTTTTTTATAATCTTTGGAAAAAGGTGCGCGTGCATCCATAAGGTTGAGCTCAGGCCTAGGGAACGTTTTAGGTACAGGGTTTCTATTGCCTCGAGGGAAAATCTTGGATGTTTGACCTACAAAAAAATAAAACAAAAGAAAAAGAGTGAACAAAAATAAAAAGCACATTTATCTATATATGTTGGTACAGAATATTGAAGCGCGAACTGAATATTGTAACGTACGATTTGGTAAGTCGGTATATACCTGCCAAAACATAGTTAAGTATCTTTTGAAGAGAACGATTTATTACCTATCCACATGTTCTCTTATAAGTTTTCCAGGCGAATACTCAGTGGTATCGTGAGTTGTGTGGATAGACAAAAAGGGGGGATGTGCTTACACACACAAATGGAAAAAAGAGTTTCGAGTAAACATATTATCTCTTAAAATCGAGATAATTGTCTTTGCTTTTACTTACGTACATTGTGACCAATATGTCCACCTCAGCCCAAATGAAGTTAATTTAGTTAAACATTATTAATTTTTCAATTCACAAAATATAGTTTTATTAACAATTCAAAATTTATACAATCATAAATTTGTATAAGTGTAGTAATAAACATAGGTTTAGAAAATACTGATAATCATTATTAACTAAATTTTAAATAATGAATGTAATTATGTCAAGACTTCTTTTATAATTCAATTTAGCCAGAGGGGCATTTTAATTAATAAAGATTTTAATATGTAGTAATATGTTAGTACGTTTTTTAAATCTGAATTTTTATTAATTTTAAATTATTCTTTTGGTAATTTACTCACGAATTTTTTATATTTTTCACCAAGTCAATTTGTTGTTTATAACTTTTACTAAAAACGTTTACCCACGTCTCGTATGTACGGTAATGATCATTAGAATTGATTAATTATCATTAGCACTAAATTTGAGGTTACGTAATTACAATCTTCATTTAGCACAGATCACTCAATGATGTATCACACGTTGAATTTACGTTTTACGAAAATATCTGACCAGCAGAAGATCAATTAAATTGATATTTGAATTATGACGAAATCATGGTATATAATTCAACAATTATAAATCTGCAATTAAAACCGAGTTTCCTAACCAGAAACACTTTTATTAACACATGTCACATTTTAGTGGAATATCACATTCTTACCTCGGTTATAGGTATCAACGAAATTTGATGTGTTGTAAAAATTTTATATTGATTTTATCAATATCAATACGTAATGAAACCTTTTTTTTATATAATGGTTTGATTTAATTCCATGCAAAACCTTTTTAATATGTAGTCACATAAAATTTATTTATTCTGGTTTAATTAACTTTTAATGTATACAATGGGAAGATCAATATGACATTCCTCTACTAAATACAACTTAGGAATCAGCATGTGCAATTAAATCATCATATTATCTACCTGACCTTTTTTTTGTTTTCTCCTATGTCAATTTTATTTTACATAACGGGACATCAAATGAGAATTTGCATATCAAATATGAATTATTAATTTAATGACCATATTAGGTAATAACGAAATTATTTCTTAATAAAGCAAGTCAGGGTTTGAGATGCAAAACGTTACCGTAATATAATAAATATGTTTAAGTACAGAAAATTTACGCTACAACACGAATTAAACGATAAATTTGAAAATAATGTCAAATTTTGTAGTTTAATTTGGAAAAAGTAATTTTTTTTTATCAGAAAACAACGTGGGGCAGACCCTAAACCCTGAGACTAATTCTCGTACTAGCCGGGCTCAGATGCAAATAAATCTTTTGCATGTACTCGTATGTAATTTTTTCCATTGAAATCTTGTAAGTCATATAAGAAGTTGCTTATTTTTCTTAAGATCTTACATTTGGTAAATTTTTGAGCAAGTTTGCTATTAAACTGTTTGGACTTATCACTTTTATAGAAATTTCGCTTGTACACAACTTGATTCTCTTTAAAAACGATCGGTCTACTTCGAAGATTATACGTTTTAGCATGTAGTTGTTGGGCTTTTACTAAACATTCATGAACTTTATTTCTTATTTGAGAAAGTCTGTCATGTCGATTTATAATCTCTACATCTTCATCGGACAAATTATCTAATTTTCTTAACAATTCATAATTACGACCATTTGTTACCATATTGTAACCAAATAAAACATAAAAGGGACTGAATCCTGTTGATTCATGAGCAATATTTCTTAGTGCACAGCTAATCTGTCCAATATGCCGATCCCATTCACGATGGTCATTTTTTATATACATTCTAACAGCAGTGAAAATTGTTCTATTTGCTCTTTCAGCAGCATTTGCTTGTGGAGAATAGGTACCAGTCAAGATTTGTTCTATGCCATGTGAATTACAAAATTCCTTAAATTCTTTAGCTAAAAACTGACTTCCATTGTCCGACAATATTTTTTCTGGTACACCAAAAAGATTGAAAATTTCATTGAGACCATCAATGGCCAAATTTGAAGTAGCGTTACGTATTGGTTTCACGTAGATATACTTTGAAAAGTTGTCTAAAACCACAAATGCAAAACAATTGCCCGATTTTGATCTAGGCAGAGGACCTACATAGTCAATATGAAGTTCTTGAAACGGTCTTAAAGAGGGTGGTCTAGGGTTGGTTGAAGGACGCATTACATTGTTTGGTATTTTCGAAGATAAACAGGTTTCACAGTTATTAACAAATTTCTTGACATCTTTAAACATCTTTGGCCAATAATACAACCGTCTTAATTTTTCTAGAAGTTTGTTAATACCTGGGTGAGCGCTGTTAGGAGGACAATGATTTTTCTCTATCAAATTAAGACTCAATTCCTTTGGAATCCATAAACGCCACACTTCCTTATCTTCTCCACCTTCAAAATTCTTTTGTATAACTTTTTTATATAACTTTTTATCCTCAACCTTTAGACTAGGAAATTTCTCTTTGCTTTCTTCAACTAATCTAATTTTCTCACAGTATTCCTGCTCTTTAAAATATTCAGAATCTAAATCTACCTCAAAATTTATTTCCTCTACTTCTACGTCCACTCTAGATAACATATCTGCTACGATGTTGTTTTTTCCTTTCCTATGTATAATTTCAAAGTCATGGTGTTGCAACTTAAATGCCCAACGTGCTAGACGTCCCTGCAAATCTTTAGTTGACATTAGCCATTTTAAAGCGGCATGATCGGTCACAACCACAAAATGTGTACCTTCGAAATACGCTCTAAATTTCCTAATACCTTCTAAAACAGCAAGACACTCAATTTCACTTACACTATATTTTCTTTGAGCTGGTGATAATTTTCTTGACATATATGCCACTGGTTGTTCATTCCCTTGATCATCTAATTGTATCAATGCAGCTCCAACACCATCAGAGCAACCATCACAATGTAAATAAAAAGTTTTACTATAATCTGGAGCAACTAGAACTGGTGTTGTTGTTAGCATTTCTTTTAATTTAATAAAAGCTTGATCTGCGTCACTTGACCAATTTTTCGTAAAATTTTTCCCAGTCATACTGGTTAATGGTGCTGCTACAGCAGAATAATTGGGTAACATTCTCATAAACCACTGCCACATCCCTAAAAATCTACGCAACTCTTTTAATGTAGTAGGTTTTTTCATATTCACGATAGTCTCAATTTTCTGGGGATTTGGTTTTAAACCATCTTCGCCCACAATATACCCTAAAAATGGAATTTCCTTTTGAACAAAACGAGATTTTTCAAGATTTATTGTCAGATTGGCCATTCTTAACCTCTCAGACACCTTTTTTATGAGTGCAATATGATCATCAAATGTTTCCGAAATAAGTAACATATCATCCACATACGGATAAACTTCATTTTGCATATCATAAGGTAAAACTTTATCAATTAATTTACACATTGATTGTGTAGCATTTTTAAGCCCAAAAGGCATAACTTTATATTGAAACAAACCTCTTCCAGGTACTGGAAAAGCAGTTTTACATTTAGCGGACTCTGAAAGTGGCACTTGCCAGAAACTATCTTTTAGATCTAAAGCCGAAATAAATTTTGCCTTTTTTAAACTTGCTAAAACTCTTTCAATATTAGGCATAGGGTATGCATCACGCTCAGTAACACGATTTAATTCTCGAGCGTCCAGACATAATCGCCATTTGTTGTTGCTTTTCGGAACTAAAGTACAGGGTGAACACCAACTACTCTCACTTTTTTCTATGATATCTTCTTTTAACATTCTATCAACTTCATCGTGCAGATGTTTTTGCATATAAGGGGACATATGATAAAGTTTTTGCTTTATCGGTTCTACAGAACCTGTTTTTATATCATGATGAATTAAATTTGTACGTCCTAACCCCTCTTTATGGTATGATGGTATCATAGAAATTGCGTTTTGTAATTGTTCTTTTTGCTCTGCAGACAACAAATGTGACTTTTCCTCAACTTTTGACGTCACCTCATCAACTATAGCTGACACTAACCCAAAATCTAACCAAAAGTCAATACCTAATGTAAATAATCGTGGTAAATCTGGTGAAATAAAAAATCTAATTGTTTTAGTTTGATTGTGATAGGTAATAGGAATAAAAACATAACCAATGATTTTATGAGCTGAACCATCAGCGGTTTGTAAATTTGTATTTAATTTTAAAAATGTTAATTTTAAATTTTCGATAACTTCATTAAATCCTCTCCCAATAACAGATATACTAGCACCACTGTCTAATAATCCCTCATATTTTATATTTCTAACAAAAAAATCTGCAAACATTCTTCTATCCATGTGTATGTTTACTTTAAAACTCTCTATCATCTTTTTTAATCTTTTCTTATTTTTAAAATATTTTTTTATTCTTAAACCTCTGTTTGTGTACCTGACGGTTTGAGTACTGGTCGTTGTAAAATTCTTTGATATTGTCTGTTCTGTTGGGCCTGTATGTTGGGTTGTGATGTTGCCCTCATCTCTCTCACACCCCCATTTAAGTTTAAATTGCCTCTGCTACATTTTGGGCAATTTGGTGTAACGAAGTTTTTGTAACCACACTTATAACAAAACTTTTTCCTAGTAGCAGTGCACTCTTTATACGTATGCCCTATGTCATCGCAGTTCCAGCAAATAATGAAATTATTTTCTTCGACTTGATAACTGTCTTCCTGCTCTTCATCAGAATTATTACCATACACTGAAATTTCATTGACCGTTTTTCTTTTACCTACTAGTTGGTCATCTAAAGTTTCTCCCAAGTCTTTTAACAGATCTTCAAATTCTACACATTTCAACCTTAACGCATTCAAAGTAACCGATTTGTACAAACCTATATATTTTTTAAAACCAGGATGCATGTTATCCTTTAAAGTCTCCACGAGTTCGCTGTCTGTGTAGGGTGTTTCTAGCTCAGTATTCATACTTTCTACAGCTAGTTTAAATTCAGTAAAACTCTCTCTTGATTTCATACGTCTATTTTCAATACGTCTTTTGATTTCATGATCATTTGTTATGGGCTTAAATTCTTGTGTAAAAGCTAAGCGAAATTTTTCCCATGTAATTTTTTTATTTTTGGAAACAAAAATCCAAAACCAGCTATTTGCAATATCAGTGAGTAGATAATGCATAGAGAGACAGACTTGATCTAACGAAACGCCCTCACTAAATGCTAAAATTTTTATACGCGTGAGAAATTGCTCAGCACTAATAGAAGTAGACGACCCACTGTACCGTACATTCCATTTATAAATGTTGGCTTTCTTATATGAATCATTTCTATTGAAACTTGGATATTGGTTATGCGAATCTTCATCATTTTGGGACAAATTATTCCTATTTGAAGAAAACAATGGATTTCTAAAAGATTCATTATGTGGAATTTCTCCAACGGAGTGTGTTATCTCATAATTGCGTTTGAAGTTCGGTTTATAAGTTTGAGTAAAATCCGATTGTGGTTTGGGAGTTTTGCGAATTGTGCCTGTATAATTTGTTGGTGGCATACTATGGCGATTTTGAACTGTCGGATTTCCCTCATTTTGACTAATATCCAATCTACACCCAAAAAAAAACAATTGTGAAATTATTTAATTTTAGGGTATAATTTACCTAAGATTTTTCGCAGGAATCCAACTTGAAAAGTTTCTTTGCATATTACCCGAATCAACTTAGGTAAACTTACAAAATGCATTTAAGCATTATTTCAAATTTAATTTTGTTTATTTAGCCACTATATTTAAATAAATGGTACAGTTTGATTGGTCAAATAACGTATTTTTTTTAGGTTGATTTAATAGTTTTATATATCCCCTTCCATACAAAATGCTTATAAATTTTAATTACATTTATTTTTAATATTTTTTTTAATATAAAGGACAATTTTATAATAAAATATAAATACTAACAAGCTTGAAATACATACTTAGCATGATCAGTGACAACTAATTTTTTCTATAGAAACTTTCTCAAAGACAATTTTTCTATAGAAATAAAAAGACAATTCTTCTTTAGAAAATTCCTGACAGACAATTTTTCTATAGAAACTTTCTGAAAGACAATTCTTCTATAGAAAATTTCTGAAAGACTATTTTTCTATAAAAAATTTCTAAAAGACAGATTTACTATAGAAAATTTCTGAAAGAAAATTTTTCGATAGAAAATTTCTAGTTGACAATTTTTCTATAGAAAATTTCTGAAAGATAATTTTTCTATAGAAAGTTTTTGACGACAATTTTTCTATAGAAAACTTTTTCAAGCTAATTTTAAAAAAAAAAATTCTATAAAAAATTTCTTAAAGACAATTTTTCTATAAAAAATTTCTCAAAGATAATTCTTTAATAGAAAATTTTTTAAAGATAATTTTTCTATAGAAAATTTCCCAAAGGCAATTATTCTACAGAAAATTCCTCAAAGACAATTCTTTAATAGAAAATGTTTTAAAACCAATTTTTCTATAGAAAATTGGTTTTAAACCAATTAAAAAATATAATTTTTCTATAGAAAATTTCACAAAGATAATTTTTCATAGAAAATTTCTGAAAGGCAATTTTTCTGTAGAAATTTTCTGAAAGACAATTCTTCTATAGAAAATTTTTCGATAGAAAATTTCTGAAAGACAATTTTTCTATAGAAATTTTCTGAAAGACAATTTTTCTAAAAAAAATTTTGAAAGTTAAATTTTCTATAGAAAATTTTTGAACAACAATTTTTCTATAGAAAATTTTTTATAGAAAGTTTCTGAAAGACAATTTTTCTATAGAATATTTCTCAAAGACAATTTTTCTATAAAATATTTCTCAAAGACAATTTTTCTACAGAAACTTTTTCAAAGACAGTTTTTTTATATAAAATTTCTGAAAGACAGGTTTTCTGTAGAAAATTTCTGAAAGACAATCTTTCTATGGAAACTTTCTCAAACACAATTTTTCCATAGAATACTTCTGAAAGGCAATTTTCATAGAAAAATTCTCAAAGACAATTATTCTATAGAAAATTTCTTAGACAATATTTCTATAGAAAATTTCTAGAGAATATTTTTGAAAAATAATTTTCCATAGAAAAATTCTCAAAGACAATTCCCAAGGACAATTTTTCTACAGAAAATTTCTCAAAGACAATTCTTCAATAGAAAATTTTTTAAAGATAATTTTTCTATAGAAAATTTCCCAAATATAATTTTTATATAGAAAACTTCCCAAAGATAATTTTTTAATAGAAATTTAAAAAAAAAAATTCTATAGAAACTTTCTCAAAGACAATTTTTTATAGAAAATTGCTGAGAGACACTTTTTCTGCAGAAAATTTCTGAAAAACAATTTTTCTATATAAAATTTCTAAAAGACAGGTTTTCTATAGAAAATTTCTAAAAAAAAATTTTTTTCTGAGAGACAATTTTTTTACAGAAAATTTCTGAAAGAAAATTTTTCTATAGAAAATTTCTGAAAGACAGGTTTTCAGAGAAAATTTCTAAAAGAAAATTTTTCTGTAGAAAATTTTTTAAAAAATTTTCATAAAAAATTTCTCAAAGACAATTTTTCTATAGAAAATTTCTTAAAGACAATTTTTCTGTAAAAACTTTGTCAAAGACAATTTTTAAATAGAAAATTTTTTAAATACAATTTTTCTATAGAAAATGTCTTAAAGGCATTTTTAAATAGAAAATTTTTCAAATACAATTTTTCTATAAAAAATGTCTTAAAGGCATTTTTTTCTATAGAAAATTTTTGAAAGACAATTTTTAATAGAAACTTTTTTAAAGACAATTTTTGTAAAGAAAATTTCTTAAAGATAATTTTTCTATAGAAAAGACAGTTTTTCTATAGAAAATTATTCTGAAAAAAATTTCGTAAAAACAACTTTTCTTTAGATATTTTTTTGTTTATTTTTAGAAAGTATCTATAGAAAAATTGTCTTTCAGAAATTTTCTGTAGAAAAATTGTCTTTCAGACATTTCTAGAGAAAAATTGTCTTTAAGAAATTTTCTATGGAAAAATTGACTTTGAGAAATTTTTAAAGAAAAATTGTCTTAATACATATTTTCTATAGAAAAATTGTATAAAAAATTTTTAATAAAAAATTGTATTTAAAAAATTTTTTATAGAAAACTTGTCTTTAAGAAATTTTCTATAGAAGAATTGTCTTTCAGAAATTTTCTATAGAAAAATTGTCCTTGAGAAATTTTTATACAAAAATTGTTTTTAGAGATATTTTCTATAGAAATATTGCTTGAAAATTTTTTTATAAAAAAATTGTCTTTCAAAAAATTTTCTAAAGAAAAATTGTCTTTCAGAAATTTACTATTGAAAAAATTCTGTAATTCTTAGAATTTTTTTCTATAGAAAAATTCTCTATTTCTGAGAAATTTTTTCTATAGAAAAAGTCTTGCATTTTGAGACAATTTTTCTATAAAAAAAGTCGTAAATTCTTAAACAATTTTCCTATAAAAAAAAAACTCAGATTCTGACACAATTTTTCTACAGAACAAATTTTAGATTCTGTGACAATTTTTCTACAGAAAAAGTCTCAGGTTCTGATACAATTTTTCAATAGAAAAAATCATAGATTCTAAGACAATTTTTCTTTAGAACAATTTTCATATTTTGAGACAATTGTTCTATAGAAAGTACCATATTGTGAGACTATTTTTCTAAAGAATTTTTTCTGTAGATGCTGAATTATCACTAACCGGAATCTGCAATCAAAAACCTCAAGTCATTTTCTGGATCTGCTTTTGTGTCTACTATTGAACCAACACTGCGAACCGGAGACCAATTGTTTTATGTTTTTTATGGCGTTCCTTAAAATTTAAACAGCCAAGTAATGTATTTTTACAAGTTGCGTGGCGGATGCCGCAAATGTTCGGATAAACCACCACCGTCTGCAACTGAAAGTTAATATTTTGGTTAATATACGTTTATCAAATATATAAACTCATTATTTTTGCTTACCTTTTTAATTAATTAAATAAATTAGTTCCTCATACATACATATATTTTAAGTATAAAAAATTAAAGACAATTTGTTGTCAATGTGTTGTTTACAATGTGGCATTAATATGTCGACTTTATCGAATTAAATTTATTTATATTTATAAAAAAACTTAGGTAAAAGATTCAAGTTTGTGTATGTTAAATTTAATATTGTAAACAATGCTATTTTACAAAATAAATGTCATATACAATTTAGTTAAAACTTGAGCAATTTCTAGAACTCAATATAAAAAAAATTTACCTAAGTCACATTAGACTGTTTAACACTAGTTATTTTTTTGGGTGTAGATAATGATCCAGAAAGATAGTCATTTGACTGAGTATTTGGGGTATCATCTGGTATCTCACCAGCTGAAATGGATTCTAGATTAGCAGCCGCTAACCCGTTAATGACATTATTCATTTTAATTTTTAGCCCTGCTATTTCAGTTTTAAATTCGGGTGCTTTCTTTTGAAGTGCATCTAATCTATTCAAAACATGTTCACTTTTAGAAAAGGCTTTATTCTGTCTGTGAAAATCAGGTTCTTTTTTATCGGCTTGTATCAAATACTCAATTTCTCTAACCTTGCCCTGACAAATTTCCAATTCTTGAGTTGGAGTGTTAATCAACCTGGTATCACGTTCTATCAGTCCCTGATTTTCTTCTTCCATTACCTTTTTTAATTTTGAAGCTAGAGTCCTAACACCCCCTTCTACATCCATTCCTCTCATCAACAACTCGTATTTGATTTCCTCACTATCTAACATTCCTACGTCCATGATTCTAATTTATATTTTTTTCCGATTAAATTTACCAAAAGAAATTTGTAAATATTTATGTTAGTAAGCATAGATTTTTTAAATAAGTGTAAGAAATATAGGATTTTTTTTTTTTTTACCAATATCTACAAAATTTATAAGATACAATATACAAAAAAATATTTTTTTTTTTTTTTTACCAATAAATTTAAGTTTTTTTAGAATTTTAATATATGGGCTTCAGCTTCGATACTGTCACGGTACTTGTTTACTCTTCTTTGTTCCATTACTCCTTTTCTTAATCTGAATTTGTTTTATTTGATTTACACTTGCAGGATATGTATTTCACATATGATTCTAACTACAGTGTACTGAATAAAGATTTTTATGAATGGTCATAAATTCTAATTTATTCAGGTTGAATGTAAGATAATTTCAATTGAAATATTCAACTACATTCATCTAAATTTCGAATAAAAAAATAGATTTTATTACATTAGATTATATTGTAATTATATATCACACCTTTTGCATTTTATTAGGTTAGGTTAGGTTAGGTTGTAAGTGGCTGCTGACGTTTTACGTCAACACACGTAGACTCTGAGGTGCATTTTATTGCAAAAGCGCTAAAATTTTCTTGCTCATTGCTTACGTTTGGGCGCCATTCTACTGAAACGTACGATTTGGTAAGTCGGTATATACCTGCCAAAACGTAGTTAAGTATCTTTTGAAGAGAACGATTTATTACCTATCCACATGTTCTCTTATAAGTTTGCCAGGCGAATACTCAGTGGTATCGTGAGTTGTGTGGATAGACAAAAAGGGGGGATGTGCTTACACACACAAATGGAAAAAAGAGTTTCGAGTAAACATATTATCTCTTAAAATCGAGATAATTGTCTTTGCTTTTACTTACGTACATTGTGACCAATATGTCCACCTCAGCCCAAATGAAGTTAATTTAGTTAAACATTATTAATTTTTCAATTCACAAAATATAGTTTTATTAACAATTCAAAATTTATACAATCATAAATTTGTATAAGTGTAGTAATAAACATAGGTTTAGAAAATACTGATAATCATTATTAACTAAATTTTAAATAATGAATGTAATTATGTCAAGACTTCTTTTATAATTCAATTTAGCCAGAGGGGCATTTTAATTAATAAAGATTTTAATATGTAGTAATATGTTAGTACGTTTTTTAAATCTGAATTTTTATTAATTTTAAATTATTCTTTTGGTAATTTACTCACGAATTTTTTATATTTTTCACCAAGTCAATTTGTTGTTTATAACTTTTACTAAAAACGTTTACCCACGTCTCGTATGTACGGTAATGATCATTAGAATTGATTAATTATCATTAGCACTAAATTTGAGGTTACGTAATTACAATCTTCATTTAGCACAGATCACTCAATGATGTATCACACGTTGAATTTACGTTTTACGAAAATATCTGACCAGCAGAAGATCAATTAAATTGATATTTGAATTATGACGAAATCATGGTATATAATTCAACAATTATAAATCTGCAATTAAAACCGAGTTTCCTAACCAGAAACACTTTTATTAACACATGTCACATTTTAGTGGAATATCACATTCTTACCTCGGTTATAGGTATCAACGAAATTTGATATGTTGTAAAAATTTTATATTGATTTTATCAATATCAATACGTAATGAAACCTTTTTTTTATATAATGGTTTGATTTAATTCCATGCAAAACCTTTTTAATATGTAGTCACATAAAATTTATTTATTCTGGTTTAATTAACTTTTAATGTATACAATGGGAAGATCAATATGACATTCCTCTACTAAATACAACTTAGGAATCAGCATGTGCAATTAAATCATCATATTATCTACCTGACCTTTTTTTTGTTTTCTCCTATGTCAATTTTATTTTACATAAGGGGACATCAAATGAGAATTTGCATATCAAATATGAATTATTAATTTAATGACCATATTAGGTAATAACGAAATTATTTCTTAATAAAGCAAGTCAGGGTTTGAGATGCAAAACGTTACCGTAATATAATAAATATGTTTAAGTACAGAAAATTTACGCTACAATATACTCACTAGGGTGGCAGCTATTTTGCAAATCTTCGAATTTGAAGGAGTGCACCCCTAATTTTTATTACATTTGGTCTAAAAATGCTATGCTAAAAATTTCAGCCAAATCGGACAACGTTAACACGAGGCGCATCGAGGTCAAAGGTCAAAGGTAAAAAATAGCCATATTTTGATGAAAAACATTAAATAAATGGTGTTGTTTTTTGAATATATTGTTAAAAAGTGGTACACGAGTTGTTTTTAGTATAAGAAGATAAATTAAAAATTTTTGGGTTTTCAAAAATTAACCCTTGTAAGTCTTTCGGGGTCAAAATGACCCAATTTTCACAAAATGACCCCTAAAACACGAAAATCAGCCCCGATTTTCTAAATTTATTGAAATAAACCAATGTAAACCCATATTTATATTCTATTCTATCATAAATACTCAGATATGAAATGCTGTCTTTCTAGGATGTCATTCACCCGTTTCACGGTAAGGCCAAAAATATGCATTTTATTTGGCGTGGTTCTCAAAACTGATATTTTGTTTTTTTCAAAATTTTCTTAAACAAAATTAGAAAAAATGCTGAAAAAACCACAGAATCTTATAAAATATATGTTAACATATAAAAAAAAAAATTTTTGAGGGATATCGCTCGGATAGTTTGGCGGGGGCATCGATTTAAACTCAGCGGATTTCGAGGAAAATGCCTTTTTTGCCCACAATTTATTGAATATGGAAAACATTTGGTAAATATTTTAAAATTTGACAAAGTCAGGGTCATAAATTATTAAAAACTATGTTAGACATTAACCCTAAACGTTTTAGGAAAATAGAATAATTTTAACCCGGTTTTTATTCGGGTCAAAAGTCAAATTTAGGGATATTTGGATTTTTTTTGGAAAAATTCATCTAAATATGAAATGTTTATTGCGATTTTTTATAAAACTTAGTATAATTATTGTACGAGCTCAGAAAAATAATTATTTAATTTTTTTAAAATTAACCCATAAATGAACATGGGGTCAAAATGGCCCAGCACATTTAAATTTTTTTATATAGATTTTTATATTTTTTTTCGATTTTTATAAAACTTGTTATGATTATGTGCGAGGTCAGAAAACTTATTTGATTTTTTTAATTAACCCATAAATGAACATGGGGTCAAAATGGCCCAGCACGTTAAAAATTTTTAAAGAGTTTTTTTTTTATTTTTTTTTTTATTTCTATTAAACTTGTTATTATTTTTATGCGACGTCTGAAAAAATAATTTTTAGCATAGCATTTTTAGACCAAATGTAATAAAAATTAGGGGTGCACTCCTTCAAATTCGAAGTTTTGCAAAATTGCTGCCACCCTAATACTCACATTGTGGACAGACTAACGAACGACATAGAAAACCACGTCAAGAAAAACCTGGAAAGATATCGCTAAGCAAAATACGTACCCGCAGCATATCGCCATCGTTATAAACATAACCTCAATCAATTTTATTTAAAATTTTTATAAAATAAATTATTTTTTTTGTACTACAGTCAATTACTAAAATGTTTAACATAAAGTTACATAATTTTGCATTCAGAATTTAAAGTCTCTTTTTATAAAAATGTTCAATTTTAAATAAATATACATTTTTGTATCATGAATTGTTTACTGAAATTTTAAATGGTTTTCTTAGTTTTTGAAATGAAGGCTTAAGTCCGTAAGTATGTGGTAGGTAGGGTGACTGGTGTTTGTGGAGGCGACTCTGGGACAACTAAATCAATAGTACCAGTTGTCATGGTGAGATCCAATGGATTTCAAGTGGGAGGGCCGTTACTGACAAGTCATCCGTCAGTAATATCTTTTAGTGTATGTTGCAGATTTGCTTTTGTGTAAGTATGTTGGTGTATTTTGGTTGGTTTCCGTTTGCGTCTGTTTACTTCGGGTCTCAAGTTCATTTTATTTAAATTAAATTTTTTTTGGTACACCTCAAGACTGGTATGGATTGTTTTGTCACTGTCACTTCAGCCATGTTAGATTTGCAAGAACCTTCCCCCTTCCGGCGAGTTCTAGCCGCGCTAAAAGCGAGCATACCAGCAACGCAAATCATCTGGCAACCTTTCTTTCATTTTTACCCAGCGACAGTACAAATACCTTCTCTAATGAAAACGTTTGCTTCCAACACAAATTCCTCTAAAAATTCTCTAGCAGAATAGGGTTTTGAATTTGCAAAATACAGGGCTATTAAAAATTGCTTAGTCATATAGCAACTCGAAGATATTTTTCCCATTATGCTCCAAAATCCCTTTCTTGATTTGTTAAAAATGTCCATCCCATCCACATGTACTATTAACTTTATTTCATCCTCTTCATAAAGTTTTGGATCTATGGTGACATTTAGATTTTCTTTAATTCTAAAATATTTAAATTCTCCCCATGTGTTGTCAGCACATTTCATCATTTTGGTTTCACTTCTGATTGTGGACGTTCCTAACAGGGTTTTTGATGATTTTGGAAGGTTAATGTAGCCTTCGGACCTAAATATTATTAATATGTCATCAATGGATCGCTGCGTAAGGATTTTAATGTTTCTTAAAACCCAGTTTTTAATTTTGGATTCCACTGATCTATTTTCTAAATCGCTGTAGTCATTTCCTAAATCTTGAGGAATGCCTTCAGAAGTTGTGTCGTCTTATTCCTGATCACTTGTACTGGAGACCTCAATCTCAATAAATTCTTCGGACGTTTCAGATTTGAAGCACGGAACAATTAATGGATTTTCATCCAATTCTATTTCAATTCGACCAACGTCTTCTTCAACGAAAATTCTACCAACATCTTCGTAGACAATTCCTCCAACATCTTCGTCGACAACAATTCTAGAAACGTTGTCATCTTCAGCTATTACACATATAAAAATTAGGTATAATGTATATAAGATCTGATTTTACATTACCTCTCAGCTCCACCTTCCATAATTATGTTAAGGTGGTGATGAGAGATTTAGCAATTATGTCTATGGAATCACTTATGTGAAACTTTGGTTGTTAGCACATTAGTGAATGCCAAGACAAAAGATTTACTCACATGAAATGTAAATGTTTTTTTAAACGTTTGTAAGACATAATAAATAAATTTTATCGTAAACAAACAAAAACTAAAAAAAAATTATAAAATTATAATAGTAAAAAATGTTTTTTAACGTCAGGTAGTGATCACAATCAGGGCTACAAAAAGTAATTAAAAGTCTGCAATTGACGTTTTTAATGTTATTACAAAATGTTTAATATCATTAAAAAGTTGTAGCTACAGCCCTGAATGTGATTGTCAAACTTACATTTAAAGATCAGCGTTGTATTTGACGATGTGTGGTTTGTACAATGTTGTATTTGACAACTCACATTCAAAGTGTTGCCAGATTTCTAAATTTGACTTTCTGCCCTATTAGGATTTAAAAATACCATTATTTCATAATAATTTCTTTAATAAAATTTGGAATATCCACATGAGAAGAAAAATAAAAAAATAGAGAAATAAAATACTTTTTTCAGAAAAAATACTACTTTTTTAGAAAAAAAATACTTTTTTTAGAAAAAATAATACTTTTATAGAAAAAAGGGTACTTTTTTTTAAAAAAAAAAAGTACTTTAAAAAAAAAAGACTTTTTTAGAAAAAATTTATTTTTTAGAAAAAAATGTCTTTTTTTAGAAAAAATATTACTTTTTTGAAAAAATATTTTTTAGAAAAAATTTTACTTTTTAGAAAAAAATACTTTTTTAGAAAAAAATGTACTTTTTTTAGAAAAAGCCACTTTTTTGAAAAAATAGTACTTTTTGAAAAATAGTACTTTTTTTTAGAAAAAAACAGTACTTTTTAGAAATAAAGTACCTTTTTTGGAAAAGTTAATAATTTAGAAAAAAGTACTTTTTAGAAAAAATAGTACTTTTATTGAAAAAAAATGGTACTTTTTTAGAAAAAATAGTACTCTTTTAGAACAAAGTACTTTTAAGATAATAAAGTATTTTCTTAGAAAAAATATTACTTTTTAGAAAAAATTTTACTTTAGTACTTTTTTAGAAAAAATAGTACTTTTTTAGAAAAAATAGTTCTTTTTTTAGAAACAAAAGTACTTTTTAGAAAAAAAAGTACTTTTTTAGAAAAAATAGTACTTTTAAAAAAAAAATAGTACTTATTAGAAAAAATAGTACTTTTTAGAAAAAATAGAGCTTTTTTTTAGAAAAAAGTACCTTTTAGAAAAACAGGTACTTTTTAGAAAAAATAGTAGTTTTTAGAAAAAATTGTATTTAGAAAAAATAGTACTTTTTAGAAAAATTAATACTATTTTTTTAGAAAAAACAGTACTTTTTAGCAAAAAATTTCCTTTTTTGAAAATGTTAGTACTTTAAAAAAAAATAGTACATTTTTTGGAAAAACAGTACTTTTTTAAAAAAATAGTACTTTTTTAGAAAAAATAGTACTTTTATAGAAAAATTAGCACTTTTTAAAAAAAAAAGTACTTTTTTTACAAAAAAAAAATATTTTTTTTGTTCCAAAAAAGTACTATTTTTTCTAAAAAAAATAGTACATTTTTAGAAAAAACAGTACTTAAAAAAAAATAGTACTTTTTAAAAAAAATAGTACTTTTATAGAAAAAATAGTACTTTTTTACAAAAAAAAAAAAAAATTTTATTAGTTATTAGTCCCTAGTAAAAATGGGTTTGTATATATCCATGTAGTTAGTTAGTTAATTGTTCTTTATTTTAAATTCATTTCTTTTGTTACAAAGTTTTAATGTTTATAAAGAACATACGACTTTGACTAATGTCGTCAGTCGGATTGAGAAAATAATTTATATTATAACAATTGTGTTTTATGTTTAATTTAGATTAATAATTAAATTCATCAATAAGCTGTTTTCTATAACCTATTGCATCTATAACAAAAAGATATATATCTTTAAAGTTTTCCTTTGCATTATTTAAAATATTTATTAAATCATTTTCAGTTAAGGTAGTTTTTTTAAAATATAGGTAACGAATTTCACGTAAAATTGGACAGCTGGCAATGAAGTGCAAAATATTTTCAGTTTCGTTGCTATTACATAAAGAGCATAAGCGGGACCTCTGCGTCTGAAATCTAGTTCCATTTAACTCAATAAGGTCACACCTGGCTTTGAAGATGTAGCTTACTGCCGTCGTATTATTATTGATTTCAAAATATGTTTGTTGCTCCATGTAGTTGAGCTTTGAATAAAAACGGTTTGTTCCAGTAGCCTGTTGTAGGTGGGTTTCTCTTTCTTTTCTTTTTAGTCCAGTTAGTATATCAAGTCTGAGGCGTTCCCAGTCTTCTCTTGAAAAACATTCTGAAATTTGTATCGAGCCCGCATCACTAGCTAATTTTTCAATGTGTTTATACCAATACGATTTTTTTTCAATGGTGAGTTTGGTTAGCTTACATGGTAAACGGTTATCACTATAATCAAATAAAGTCTTTATAATGTATCTCAGGTGCAAATCTAGTGTGTATATATAATTATTTTCTATACCAGTTTCTAACATTAATGCGTATGTTGGCGTAAATGAAGGTAGTTTAAGTATCTTTTTTAAGAAAAAGCGTTGAAGTTTATCGACTTCTTCAAATAACGAATATCCCCATACTTGGGCACCATACGACTGGATTGCACGACACACTGATTGGAAAAGATTCCATTTAGCCTTTAACCCGATTTCTTTTTTTGATAGAAATTCTTTCCAAGTGGCGTTTATACTGTTTTTAGCAGATTTATTTCTTTTTTCTATGTGTTTTTTAAACGACATTTTAGGTGATATTGTTACTCCGAGATATGTATATTCGTTTGTCACTCTAATAGGCTCCCCCTTAAAAAACCATTGTTCACGAGCAGAAAGTCTACCCCCATTTCTTATTACCATCATTTCTGATTTATTTAAATTTAGTTCTAGATTCCAAATTTCACAATACGTCTCTAGCTTCTTAATCATAGATTGCATTGTGTTTATATTATCTGCCAAAATCACGATATCATCAGCATACAATAAAAGTCTTATATTTTCTGTGCCCACAGTTACACCTCCTTCTATATAATCGTGTAAGTCGTTGAGATACACCGAAAAAAGCGTTGGAGATAACACACATCCTTGTTTTACACCAGACCCTGTTTCAAACTCCTCAGAGAGTTCTTCTCCGTTCCAAACTGTAAACTTTGTATGGCTGTATATACTTTCTATCATTTGGGACATTTTTGTTGATACGCCAATGCATTGTAGTTTATATATAAGCGACTTTCTTGATACTTTGTCGAAAGCTGCTCGAAAGTCTACAAAAAAAGCGTACAATTTCTTTTTTTCATTAAATTTGAGATGTGCAATCGCTGCTAAATTATACAGATTATCAGAAGTTGAGTACCCTTCGCGGAAACCAGCTTGAAATTCTGTAATTATATTATGTTTGTGAAGCCATTGGTTAAGCCTAGTATTCAAAATACTCATAAAAGTTTTTGCTACTGTATTCATAAATGCTATTCCACGATAATTATTTGTATTCTCCCTTTCTCCCTTTTTAAAAATTGGAAAAATTATACTGTTTTGGAATGTTTCATCTAATTTTGACGTTTCGTATATAATGTTATAAGAAGTCGCTAATTCTTCCAAAAATCTATCCGAAGCATTTTTGAGAAATTCATAGCTTACGCGATCTTCTCCCGGAGCTTTATTATTTTTTGCTTTTGCAAGTACATTTTTAATTTCAATGGTGTTTATTGGGCGATCTAGATCATCATCAGAATAAAACATTGCTGCATACAGGATATTGTTTGACGTGAGTGGTGGGTTTAATAGCTCATAAAAATATTGCTTGAATTCATTTGCTTGTATTCCAGGACTTATTTGCCTTTCTACATTTTTAATTTCCTTTACTAGGTTCCACCAGTCTTTATTATTTTTTACTAGATTTATTTGATTTTCTATACCTTTGTAATATTCGGTTTTAGTATATTCACATATTTCTTTGTACTTTTTGTTTTTAATAAGATACTTTTTCTTGTTATCTGTTGTGGGGTTTTGCCGATATTGATGCAATGCTTTAAAGGATTTTTCTCTAAAGTTGTGGCATCTGTAATTAAACCATTTATTTTCCTTTATAAATTGTGTTTTTTCTACTTGGTTGTTGCTGTTAGGGTTTGCAGTGTTTATAATTTGTATCATATCCTTTAAATCCAAATTATTTTTGAACTGTTTTATGTTGCATATTTCTTGATCAAGATTTTCTTTATATTGTTCTGTTTTTCTATCATTCCATCTAAGTTTTGGAAGCAATTTCATTGAATTATCAACATTTCTCACTTTTACATTTAGGGTTAAAATTATAGGCATGTGATCAGACCATAGCTTATTTTTTACCATAAAGGATTCAACTAATTCTAAATTATCATGTGCCAAAGCACATATATCATTAACTGATGCTCCAACACCACTCATAAAAGTAAAATTTCCAGTTTCATCACCTTTAGTGCAACCATTCAAAATATATAAACCAAAATCTTGACAAAATTCAAGAAATGTTTTACCTTTTGCTTCAACTTGTGTATCGCAAGATTTTCTTACATCAAGGCCAGCTTTAAAAGTGGATTTTATAAACTCGTCTATGTACTGTTGTTCGTTTCCTATTCGGATATTTAAGTCCCCAATAAGGACAAGATTTTCTACATCTTCAGTTGTTAGGAAATTTCTTACTATTTCGAAACTATCATTCCAGGTAGCTGCTCTTAGATATAGTGGCAAAATATTAATAGTTTTAGTTGAGGTTTTTACGATAATAAGCTCAATGTCTTCTTTTACACTAAACTCGTATGAAATATTGTACTTTTTTAGCTCTTTTTTAACGCCATATACACAGCCCGCAATTGCTCTTCCAAATCTACTATTTCTGACCGCTGCTTTCCAATATGTATCATAACCACTAAAAAAATTTTTAAATCGGACTACTTTATCTTCCGTAATATGAGTTTCCAATAAAATAAATACATCGCTAGTTTTAATAAACTGGAAAAACTCATTTTTCAAAACTTTATTTTCTAACCCATGACAGTTATATGACAAAACATTTAAAGACATTGAATTATTTTCATTATAGATGCATTTAGGTTTTACAATTTTGGTATTAGGACATTTTTTTTTATTTTTTTGATCTTTTATTGGTTTTTTGAGTTTTTTGAGTTTTTTGAATTTAAATTTGTTAAAATTTCATTATAATTTATACATATTGTATTTAAAGAATCTCCAAATATATTTTTCAGAGTTTCGACTCCATCCCGTTTCTCGCATATCAGCTGTTTATTTCTGCTCCACCAGAACCAATTTTCATCAATTTTCATTTTATCATTTCTAACTTGTATACGATGATTCTTGTTTACATCTAAAATACGTTTTTTAAGCTCAAGAAAAACACGTTTGTCTTGTTGTTTATCGGAGTTTAAATCGCGTTCCACAATGATTTTGGTACCCGCTAAATTTTTTGAATTTTGGAAAATCTCCTTTATAATTTCTCCTGAACTAAATTCAGCAATAACCCCAATTTTCTCGTCTCTCTCATACAGTTTTTTGGTTGATAAAATGTTAATTTCATTTGAAAGTTTAAGATTGTCTTTACAACACTCTTTTACAGCTCCTTCTAAAGAGTTATTGGATGGCATACCTTTAAAAACAACATTGTTCCGTTTAACATAATCTTGAAGGTACATAATTTGATAATGATCCTTCTCCTTTTCATCTCTGAGCTGCTTAATCTCGTTTTTAAGAACTTCATTTTCTGATTTTAAGTGATCAAATTTAGAGCCAAGATCGTTTACATTTGTTTTAATTTCATCAATATCTTGTTTTGTTGGAATATTTTTTAGTTTATCATCCATTAAAGTTGACATAAGAGTCATTAAATCGGTGACTGCCATTGTTCCAACTGAAACTTCTACATCATTTTTATTTGGGGAAGTATTTGCAAGTTTACGTTTAGCCGATGGTGTATCTGCCATATTGGGACAGTATTACAGTACTGGGGTGATAAGGGTTAATATCCAGGAACTTGAGTTTAAAAAAAAGTGTTGTATACCTTTGGGCTTATGACTTATTTGAGCAAAGCAATAGGTAGCAGAGCCATAAACCGGAAACAGAATTGTAGAAAAAAAAAGTGTTGCCTACCTTAGGGATCAGTTGATAAATACTGAAAGCTTTTGATTTGTAATGTTTTTATGTAAAATTTTAACATAAAACTGTTTAATATTAACTTTTAATTAAGGATCCGGCAAGGCTTAACAATTGAATAAAATAGGTCTCCACTTACAGCTGATTGTTTTTTGTTTCTTTTTTATGTATGTATAAATTTTTACTTTTTTGTTCCTTTATGTAGTTAACTTGATAACTTTAACACATTTTAAATCATTTGTTTTTAATTACAACTTTGATGTTTTTTGACAATATTGTTCTAAATGTCTTTCTTCACAGGATTTTATATTTTAAAACTCTCGACTATTTCTTTTTACACTGTTTTTATTTTTTAAAACCAGAGCAACACAAAACACGTCTACTCTTGCTGGCTACAACTCTCTCTCTATATATATATCCATGTATATCCATGTATAAATTGATACAAATATATCTAATTTTACATAAAATTATATAATTATATCAGGCGCGGATCCAGGAATTTCATTTGGGGGGGGGGGAGATTTTTTTTTGCCAAATAAATTTTATGCAATCGGAAGGCAAAAAATTTTGGTTGGAGGGGGTTGTATAATTTTTCGTGAATATTTTTAATATTGAGTAACAAATGAAAATCCAAAAAAAAATCAACTTAAAGGTATAGTATTTAAATCAGGCGCGGGAATTTTTTAACTCAAGAAACATTTTTACGAGAGAATCCTGACGGATCGATTTACTTCCTTAGCAAGACCGTTTATAGTCAAATAAACGGACCTATACTCAGTCACAAATGTGAAAAGATCCGTAAACTTTTATATCAAAATTCTGTATAAAAACTGAAATATTTCGAAAAAAAATAACAGTATTATTAGTTTTTTATAAATGTTTCCTTTACTAAATTTCTCAGATGTTGAGATATTTTTTTACATAAAATCTTTAAGATTCTAAAATATTTTATATAGAAAAATTACCCATTTCTGAGATTTTTGCCTTTAGAAAAATGTTTGGATTCTAAAACTTTGATATAAAAAAGTTCTTAAATTCTCATATCGTATTTTCTTAAGAAAAGCTCTGAGATTAAACAATTTCTTATAGAAAATGTCTCCGATTCTTAAACTTTTTTCTATAATCTGAGATTCTGAGGCATTATTTATATAAAAAATTTTCAAATTCTAATATATCTTTCTTATAAAAAATTTCTGAAATAATGCTCATATTTTAAAGTAATTCTCAAATTTTAAGAACTTGTTCGTATAATAATATTTTTAGATCATATTTCGTAAAAGAAAATTATCAGATACAAAAAATTATTAGTTCAAAAACATTTTATGAAGAAATTTTGATACACTTTTCTAAAACTTAAACCCTAGATTTTTTTTTGCATTTTTCAATAAAAAAATTTTACGGTTTTAATGCCATCTAATGGTTTAAATATCTTAGATTTTGAAACATTTTTTCATATAGAAAAATTATTATTAAAATATTTACATATTTCACATTTCCTATAGACAAATTTTCAGAATTCTATAGTTTTCGATAGAAAATTTAAAAAACATGTTTTCTATAAAAAAAAAATAATAGATCTTGATAATCTTTTCCTATAGAAAAATTCGCACATTTAAAAGATTTCTGATATAGAGAAATTCTCATTCCCAAGAAGTTTTCAATAAAAAAAAATAACCTTCCCGAGTAAAAAAAAAGTTATATGACGCAATATTTAATTATAAATGAACGGATATGCTTTTATGTAAGTCCATATTTAGTTTGATCCGAAAATTGGCGGATCGAATATTATACGATTATATCAAATTCTATTATTTTTGATAAAATAATATCAAATTTGATTAAGTTTGATCCCAAAAATGGGTCTATCTTATTGTATTAAATCATATCTTATCTGTTAAAATTAGATACATTTTTATATAATTAGATGAAATTTGGTAAAATTTTTTGGAATTTTAAACGTGAAATTAGAAATTATTTTATCAGATTGGATACATTATCAATCAGAAGAGTTTTTATTGCATTCTTCGGAATTTTTTCGGGATTTAGCAAATTATTAAAAATTTTTATTTTTTTTTCTAAAATCGTTTATAAGTTTTTTAAAATTCCAAAAAATGTTTGTAGCTTAGAAAATTTAAAAACATTTTTTCGGAACTTAAAAATTTTTCAAAAAAAAAAACAAAATTTTTCCTAAAAACATTTTCAATGATTTTTTTACTCCAAAAAAATTGCCAAAAAAATTTTGTACCCGGGACTTTGAAAAATTTTCATAAAAGTTTTTAGGACTTGAAATTTTTTAATTTTTTTTTTTTTGTCCGGGACTTAGAAAATATTGAAAAATTTTTTTGGGATATAATTATAAATAAAATCATATATCTTTTTATCTGTCATATCTAAAAATTCCAGACCTTATATGGCATATCTAATATCATATAGATAAGGAAAAATACAATGCTATATATAAACTTATATGTCCATATCAAAGTTCATGCATAACCATATATAAATATAAATAATTATATAATAGCATATAAGATTATATCAGATCTTTTTTACTCGGGTTGGAAATATATTTCCATATAGAAAACTCAAATTGTGAGACGTTTTTCTTGTAGAAATGTTAGCTGATTCTGAAATTTTTTTGCATAAAAATTTGTGGCAGATTCTGAAACATTTTTTTTTAAGGAAAACTTCTCAGGTGCTGAGGGATTTTTTCTATAGAAATGTAATAAGAAATTTTTTATAAAATTTTAGATAATTTTTCTATTAAAAAAATTCTTTCATTCAAAGTCGAATAAGTATAAAAATATTTTTTAAAGGTAAAGTCAGAAATTTTGAAACATTTTTCTATAAAAAAATATACTGTTTCCATAGAAAATAATAAGGAAAGTTATTCGGTTAGAAAATGTCCACGACTCTATTCCCTAGTAAAAATATTATGCTAATTTTACTAAATAGATCTAATTTGATCCGTAAAATGGTTGTATCAATAATATCTAATTGTATTACTTTAGATCAAAAAATATAAAAATTGATACAATTTGATCCTGAATTTGGTCAAATCTAATTATATCAAATTGATCTTATAATATCTATTTTTATACAATTTGATGAGCAAAACCAAAATACGAATCTAATCATATATGGAGCAATATCTAACCATATAAAGTGGATCAACCGTATCAAAATGATAGATATAATTTTATATAAATTTATACGGAAGCATATTAACTCATATAAGATTGTATCAAATTATATATGATTATATCAGAACATTTTTACTCGGGTTGCCATCTAAGTTTTTCATATGCAATTTCTTTAATTCTGAAATATTTTATCGTAAGGCTATGTGTGCTGACGTAAATGATCGGCACATATATAAATTTCCTAAGATTTTTTTACATTCTAGCATTTTCTTTCTATCTTTCCTTCCTTTTTTCCTTTCCCTTTCTTTTTTTCTTTCGAAATCATTTTGGGGGGGGGGGGAGAAATCCCATTCTCCCCCCCCTGGATCCGCGCCTGAATTATATAAAATTATATAAAAAATTTCTCAGATAAGACCAAAATTCGTATCATATTTTATAAAATTTTATCGGGAGTTATATCAAATTTTATATAATTTGATACGAAATTTGGTCATATCTGATTGATTTTTATATAATTAAATATAATAAGATCTCAGTATGTATAAAATGATATATTTGTATAAATTTATACATGGCTATATACGAAATGATTTTTACTAGGGGTACTATTTTTTCCAAAAAAGTACTATTTTTTCTAAAAAGTACTATTTTTTCTAAAAAAAATATTATTTTTTCTAAAAAAAAATATTATTTTTTCTAAAAAGTACTTTTTTCCCAAAAAAGTAGTAATTTTTCTAAAAAGTACTATTTTTTCTAAAAAAGTACTAATTTTTCTAAAAAAGTACTTTTTTTAAAAAATTACAAACTTTTCTAATATTTTATTTTTTTTAGAAAGTACTATTTTTTCCAAAAAAGTACTATGTTTTCTAAAAAGTACTATTTTTTCTAAAAAAGTACTATATTTATAAAAAAGTAGTATTTTTTCTAAAAAAGTAGTATTTTTTGTAAAAAGTACTTTTTTTTCTAAAAAGTACTTTTTTTCTAAAAAGTATTTGTTTTTCTAAAGTATTTTTTCCCTGGTTTCTTTGTCTATTATTTCAATATTAAAACTAGCTAAAAATTAAAATCTGGCATCCCTAATCATCAACAGCAAATGTGTTGTAAAATGCATATCTGCCAATGAATAAAAAAAAAATACAGTTATAACTGTTGTCTAAATTTTTAAGTGAAGAACCAAAAATTAATTAATTTAAAGCGGAAAAATTATTAAAAGTGACAATATGCCTAAAATAACTAAAAAACAAAAGCTGGTGCAAATGGATTCTAAAGGTTTGTAATGAATTGTTTACTCATTTATTTTAGCTTTTCGTTTAAACATTTTATAAACAAATTTGTTTAAAATTTAAACGAAATGTTAATTTTACGAAAAAGCCATGAAGTTCTTTGTTAAGTTCAAATTTATTTTCAGTCGTCCAACAAAAGATGTCGAATATTCCTGAATATTCCCCATTAATATCTGTTGAAACAGAAAAGTCGCAAAATGGTCCAGAAGAGATTCCCTCAACATCACGTGCTGCTCAAAAAATTCGTAGAGGTATGTATAAATTATCCGATAAAAGAATAAAAAAAAATTAAATATGTGTTTTAAATTTCAGACGCAATTGATGACCGAAAACTTGTCGAAGAGGAGGGTGGCAGAGACACTGAAAGTGTAGGCGGTAAAGAAAAAACAATACTTGTTGACGTTGATGGTAATTAAAAAAAAATATATGTTAAATCTATTAACTTTAATTCATTTTAAACTCATCTCTTTATCAGAATTCTTCAAATTTAAGAAAGAAGTATTAGAGGAAATTCAAAAGTCAAGAAGAAGTGTCCTCTACAACGTTTCCAAGTTGGAAAAGAAGATCGACTCCCATTTTGTGGTTGCTAAAGATGTAAATTCAATTACAGAAATAAAAAACAAATTGGAATTACACAATCCAATCGAGGAATTGGATAAATTTTATGAGTTTGACCAAAAACTCAAAAGTGTCGAGCCAAGCTGGTTTTTTGGTAATAATTTTGTTTTTTTTTTCACTTATTACGAATGCAAAAATTTCAATTTATTTTTATATTTTTTATAGCACGATTTTTAGCAATGCACTCATGCCTATAATGTCAAGTGATTTGCAGAAAAAATTTAGTGCAGTTGGAAAGCCCAACAAAGGGATTAAAAAGGAAAATTTTAGTGCTACTTTTATTTATAATGAGCTAAAAGGTAACGTAATTTTAAAACTATGTTAAAGATTATACATTAATTTAAAGATTTTTATTTGCTACAGATATTTTGTTACAACAATTTAAGGCTGAAACTGATGCAACCATTTTATCTAAAACAAGCCGCTGGTTTTCCTCAGTCAACGATAGATATGGAGGTAGACTATCACGATAAGTTAATTTATTTTTTCAATATAAAACAAAGCTACTTAATTAAATAATTTAAAACGAGAATTTCGATTATTTGTTCCCATTCGAAATCTATATATGTATGTACATATTTTTCGTTTAACTATTACAAAATTTATTTTTTGTACTTATCTTAATTTATATACTCGTATATTACTTGATATATTACAAACTCATTACATTCAGACAATGAAGTCATCGATTATCCGGTTTAATTTTAATGAATTTCTTAACTTTTTCAAACACTTTTGATTTTTTGTATGTGGATATAATTTTATTTTAATATTGTGTAAGTTTTTAAATTACAAAACCATTACATTCAAATATATAATTAAAAAAAAAATAAAATCTTTTAAAAATCAAAAAACAAAAAATCATCGATAGGCCTTTTATTTTTAATTTGTAAGTACTGGTGAACTACCGGATTTTTTGTATTGGAAGTGCAGCGAAATTACTGCATTTTTTGATTTAAAGTCCTGAGAAAATAATGTATTTATGTGCTAAAAGTACTGGACAAATACTTCAATTTTATTTAAGGTGCTGGACAACTACTCCACTTTTTGATTTTGAAGCGTTGTCAGAACGATATATATTTGGTTTTAAGGTACTTTGCCAGAGCTTTGAGAACCTACGGCACTATATTGCAACGGTGTTATATATCTCGTGCTTACTCAGTACTTATATAAGATAGCTAACAGTACTTGTACTACCGGGCAATGTACTTTGCCAGTACTGGCCCGTTTGTATTTTTCTGCCTGGTTAGGTTTATTTGACAAATATTCATGCAATACCCAGCAAAAACATGGTAATGAGTTGTGAAAAGTAATCATTACCAAGCACATTATTTATAATGAGTACCCATTACCATTAACATTATTTTAAGCCCAAAAGTAACTACTTTTTAGTAATTTGTTATAAAATTACTTCTTAGTAATAATATATCCTTGCACTTGCAGTTTTTAACCTTTACACATCAATAAACTTAAAAAGTAATTAAAAACTTAATAAAAATTACGTATTTTTTAAGTTTTAGTAAAAACAAGTTAAATTTTAAATGTTTTAATTAACTAATTATTTTACTTCTTATTGGTAATGGGTTTTTACTCCTTATTTGTAATCCGAGGCAGTAACTACTTATTTATCTCCATACTCTTCACTAGTTATTTTTGTCTCACGCCCTTGTTAAAATAATTAGTGTTTCATTCAATAAGTAACTACTTATTAACATCTGTTTCGGATTACAAAACCCATTACTAGTAATGTCATTTTTTGCTGGGTATCAGTCAAATAAACCTACATTAGATTTATTTACTCATTATGAATAGCCCAGTATAAATAAAATAAATTTTCGCGAAATGGTCGTTTTTTAATATATGTATAGGAAACAAAAAACATGGAAATAATAAATAATAATGTGAATTTTTATATAATATAATTTCAAGTATAAAATACTTGGTTCAAATACCTTAAAGTATATTTAATAATGAAACTTAGTACTATATAGAATTTAATTCAATTTTTTCTAGGCTGTGGGACCCTCTGTCGTTCCACCATCTAAAAATTATAGTTCGTCTTCTGCGCATTACTAAGAAAATAAGTAATACAAACACGCCTTGTAGCCCATTAATCATATCCATCAAAATTAGGTAAATCTGGGGCCCGGGTGAGTAAAATGTAATTATTTCCAACAGCCATGTTGAAATCAATATTATTCCCAATAAGCTTATACACTTTGCACTGTAAATAGACAAAAGTTCAAAAACAAAATAAGTAAGAGTGTTTTCTTTTCTGAAGAAAAAAGGTAGGTATATCGTTAAAATTTATATTTTTAAAATGTTGCCATGACCCTGAAACGATGTAGCATACACTAAGTTATCCCATAGCTCACACTTCGATTCTTCTGCATTGCACTTATTACGTATATAGATAGGGTTGCCATTTCCATTTTGAGAAAAAGAGGACGCCAACCTCAAAAAAGGAGGACATTTGACCCAAAAAAGAGGACAATTTTTTTTAATAAATTAATTTTAAAAAAGTAAACTGCGCGACACAATATGCAAAAAAAATGCATTTTTATTAAGGAAACAATTTTCATTTCCACTAAAAAATCACAAAAATACATAAAAGAAAATCTTCCAATTTTATTTCAGAAAATACCAATTATATTTCAAAAATTTTTCAATTTTAAAAAATTTTTAACTATATTTCCATTTATATATGCGAAATTTTCAATTATATTTCAGAAATATTAATTTTTAATTCAAAAATGTTTGGTTAATTTAAAAAAATGTCCAATTATAATTCAAAAATTTTCAATTGTATATCAGAATTTTCTATTTGTAATTCAAAATTTTCTAAATGGTTTTCAGAAAATTCCATTTGTATTTTAAACATTTCCATTTCAAAATTTTCTCAATGATTTTAAGAAAATTACTTTTGAATTTAAATAAATTTAATTGAAATTTTAAATAATTCAATTGTATTTCAGAAATGTCCATTTTTATTTAAAAATTATCTAAATGTTCAAATTCTGATTAATTTTTATTAAAAAATAAAAATTTTTGTACTCGACCTTTAAAATATTATATTTTGAGTAGGTTTTTTTCTAGCTCGAGGTCATTATTTCCTTTACTAATTAAATCTATGATATTCTCATATCATAATTTTCAAGAAAATTATTTTTCTGTTTTAAATTTATTTATGTTGGTCATTTTTTGCAAGACTTTATCGACACGAGTTTCGGGATTTGTCTGTTTTTAATATTTGTTGGTTGGTTAGCTGATGATCCTGACCTTACTACGATGGTACAATTTTCGTCTTCTAATTCCCAATGGGAATAGAGTCGAAAATGTAGTTTTATTTTAGTTAGATCATTAACGATTGTTATTAAAGACCCTTTGCTACTTGTAGTATAGGGTTTTTATTTTTGCTAAATAATCTTGATCTGACAAATCCCGGATCTGACAAATCCCGAAACACGTGTCGATTAAGTCTTGCAAAAAATGACCAACATAAATAAATTTAAAACAGAAAAATTATGTTCTTGAAAATTATTATATGAGAATATCATAGTTTTAATGACCTCGAGCTAGAAAAAAACCTACTCAAAATATAATTATCTAAATGCTTTTAAAAAAATTTCATTTGTATATCAAAATTTTCTGCAATGCATTTGAAAAATTTTGAATAGAAATAGAAATTTTTGAAATACTTATACTTAATGGAATTTTCTGAAAAGCATTTACACATTTTTGAAATATAAATTGACATTTTTTAAATTAAATTGGAAATTTCTGAAACGGATTTTTCTGAAAAGCATTTAGAAATTTTTAAAATACAACTGGAAACTTTTGAAATACAATTGGAAATTTCTGAAATACAAATGGAATTTTTGGAAATTCAAAGGAATTTTCTTAAAATTATTTTTTTTTTTAATTTGTAAATGAAATTTTTGTTATACAAATCTTTTTTCGGAGAGCAAACTTTAAGACACACAACAGCTGATAAGAATTGATGCTAACGTAGTTATTTTCGCACTACCTAGAGTGAATTTTTACTCGAAATATAATTAATTTGAAGCGTTTTTTTTTTAAATTTGTGCGTTTTGTTCTCAAAAAGTTGACATTACTGCTGATAAGCGAAAATACGGCGATGAAAATAATTCAAAAGTTTAAAAGTAATAAAAAAAATGTTATGGGGAAAAGTGCAAAAAGTAGGACAACCCCGGACACTTTCTAAAAAAGAAGTAGGACTGCCCCGGATGCCCTTAAAAAGAGGACGGTGTCCGGGGAAAAGAGGACGGATGGCAACCCTATATATAGAGGACTAAAGATATGCCTGTTTTTTTGGTGCTATCTTGGTGGTTAAATGAAGGGGAAATGGAGGTGGAAAACGATTTATTTTTTATTATATTTCTTCCAAAGGAACTATATTTTATGGCCTATCCGAAATTCGACTTTGACAAGTTCTTAAAAGGTGTAAAATTTGAGGTACTTTATATGGAGATGTATTTACGTACTATGGAGTTCACACTAGAGAATTTGTACTCGTTTAAGCCACTTGTTTAAAAAAGTAAACAAAATCGTTCACACTATATTTTGCGCGTTTAACTCTGAGTTTTTAACGTTTGTAAACAAACGCACATAACCTAATTCTGAAAAAAATTGCAAAAATATTTCTAAAAACCTTTTAAACTTTGGCGGAAGACAAGATATTTAATTTTTTGATAACATTTACATAACACCACTACACGGAACACCTTTTTATTGACACATTTCAAGTAAATAGGAAGATTTTTCTGTTTTTTGATCCGGACCTGTCCGAAGCTGTTTGCATATTTATACTTCGATGGAAGGCAAAATTCACAATTAGTGCAGCTTTTCCAATATAATTATAAATAAAACACAAACTTTTTTCTGATTTTTCAGTAGTTTTTATTAGTTTTTTAAATATTTATAATTTCTCAATTTTCCAATGTTTTGTTACGATAATGGCGGACCGATACAGAAGCTGGTTGCTATGAAATCTTTTTTTTTTGGCATAGAATAAAGAAAAATTAAAAGGAAATATGTATACCGAACTCTGCCTTTGAAATGTTTAGCGAAATGTTCAACAGGGAAACAAGTCGAATTTGATTGTTTAGCTGAACAACCAAATGTATGGGGAAACAAGTAAAATGTTGGTCATTTAGCGCTTGAACACTCATGAGATGTTTAAAGTCGCTAGTGTGAACAACAAGTTGTTCAACAAAACACCAGTAGCAGAATAAAAACGTAATGAACACAGAACAAAGACTTTTTTAAACATCTCACTCTTGAACACTTCAAAACAGCAAGTGTGAACGCCGTATTAAGCTAACACATGTTTTTTCTTTTGGCTAAATTTCTGCTAGTTCGCCTTTTATTCGGATTTCTCGAAAGGCCATCATTTTTCATAAGGTAGCAGGTTAATAAACACATTTCAGAACAATCAAAGTGTAATATAGCATTCACACTTGCGACCTTAAACAAGTTGTTTAACAAAACACCAGTAACAGAATAAAAACGTAATGGATTCAGAACAAAGACCTTTTTAAACATCTCACTCTTGAACACTTCAAAACAGCAAGTGTGAGCGCCGTATCAGTCATGGGCTACCTTCCTTGGATATGTTGTTAGCTTTTGGTGCCGACAGTTCTGGTTCGACTACTGGCGATGGCCATCTTAAGTCGATTTTATTTTCAAATGGACTTTTTTTTAAAAGAAGTAAAATATAAAAAAAAATATAAAAATCATAATAATGTAATTTAATTTATAAAAATAATAAACAAAAATTAAAAAAAAAACAAGTGCGAGTGTTTTGTTTTTTTTGAGTGTAAAATTTTTTTCGTGTGTATTTTTTTAAGCATACACTCAACCAAAAATCATTCAACAGAAATCATTGTTGATTTGACCCTACAAATATTTATGTTGATTTCAATAAAAATTGTTGTCAGTTTTTGTAAAAGTATATCTACTCGTTTTTTTGTAAATCAACTCGTATTTTTTGTAAATACGATATAAGAAATTTTTTTGTTGATATAAGAAATTTTTTTAATAAAAAACAGCTTGTTGTCGTTTGTAATTATTCTTTTATTATTATTTTTAATATTCTTTTATTTGTAAATATTTATTATTAAGTTAAACCAATATTTTTGTTATTTTTCACCATAGAAAAGATTAGAAGGTACGCAGTGTTGTATTTGATGTATTTTCCAATATGGTGGCAAAATGCTTGTTCTTCCTCATCTCACACGTATTTAATATCAAATTATGATGAAATGTTACATCATTTTTCGTCCAATGTAACGTGTCATCAATATGATGAAGCGATGTCATCAATAACATTTTTTTATTTGAAAAATAAGAAAAAAATAAATTATTTAATTTTTTTTTTGTTATTTAATTTTATTGCATTTATTTTTATTTACTTACAATTGTTTGCTATTTTCTATTTTTAAAAACTTACATATTTTTTTCGTATCCACCAAGGTTTGAACGCCGGACCTCTTGTTCGTTGGGATTAGCCTCTAGCCACTGACCTACAGCATAACAACACATAAGGCACAAAAAAGCCGTTTTGTTTGTTGTGTGATAATAATAACGCTAAAAATTTGTGTGTAACTATGCTTTGCTAAAAGCTGTGAGAGGGAAAGAGAGGGATATTGTACATTCATAAAATGTTTGAGTCTTCAAAATTCCCATAAACATACGTTTTAAAGTATGTATATTATACATTGTTTAAAACAAAAAATTTTGAGTCTTCAAATATACATATTAGAAAACGTTATATAACTAAGTAGTGGTGCGAGATTTTCATCTATAGTTGGATGAACTAGCTAAGGCGTCGACAATAAACACTGCAACTTGGGGACCGTGGGTTCAAGTACCAGCCGGGGCAGGATTTTTTTTTATTGTTTTTTTAATTTTTTTATATATTTATTCAATAGTTTTATTTATTTTAATATTATTTTAATTATTTTGAGGATGTTTATTCTGGCTCGAGGTCATTATTTTCTTTACTAATTAAAACCATGATATTCTCATAGCATAATTTTCAAGAAAATTATTTTTTTGTTTTAAATTTATTTATGTTGGTCATTTTTGCAAGACTTAATCGACACGTGTTTCGGAATTTGTCAAGATTCCATTGTCAAGATTATTTAGCAAAAATAGAAACGATTTACTACAAAGTAGCAAACGAGTCTAATGACAAATCGTTTGTGCACAAACTAAAGTATAAGAACATATTCGACTCTATCCACAATGTGAATTAGAAAGACGAAGAAATTGTACTATACTAGTAAGGCAACAAAACTAAAAAAAATTTTAGTTCTAAAAAAAATTAATGCAATAAAAAAGTGTTTTCTATTTAAAAAAATATATTTGTTCTGGAATCGAACTCAGGTTCCCAAAAATCATATATAATTTTATAATAAATCAAATATAGTTATATATAAATATATAAAAGCAATATATTTTTTTTAAAACGATTGCAAAAATTAAAAAAATTAAAATTTGTTAGTTCTAAAAAAATAAATGCAATAAAAAAGTGTTTTGTATTTAAAAAAAAAAAAACTTTTTTTTTCGACTGGGCCGGGTATCGAACTCGGGTTCCCAAAAATCATATGTAATATTATATAATCCAATAAAAAGTTTCGTATAACTATATATGTTGCCACACAAAAATAAATTTTAAAATACTGGCATATATAATTATATATGGCTGGTTGTTTGGTCAAAAAAATATTTTTTATATATATGATTATATCAAAATATATTATTCATTATTGCAAACAAAAAAGGCAGTATGTAAATACCGTCTTACATGATATTATCGGGGCAAATTCTAAACTCTATTAAAAAAGCTTTGAAATATATATAGAAAAAAGTTTAACTTACTCTTTTTTTACTTCTTCAAAAATATATTCGAAGGAGGATGTATTATTATTATCACTGTTTGAGTCTACTGCAACACCTCGTGTTTTCAATTTTTGGAAACCAAAGAAAGCTGCTGCCATAACCAAAAAACTAAGCAGTAGCAAGGATGAAACGGGCGGTATAAAGTACCGTTGTGATTCTCGAATAGCTGAAACGAAAGCTAATTGTATTACACTGTTCAACAAATTTTAGGTAACTTAATGTATTTGGCTTGAGACAAAAAAAAAATAAATTTTAAGTACACTAATAGTAAAAAAAAAATCACCAAATGGTTTTGGCCACGTTCTTACTGTTTTTTATTACCCTTTGAAGTTACAAAGGCCAGGACCATGATCACGTAAAACGATAGTTGACTACGTTGATTTTTAGAGCCCTGTTGCTCCTAAACTAAACAAAATTTGTCCATATTTATAATGGTTTCTGGGTTCGATGGCACTGTTTAATAAAATCATAACCCGAGTAAAAATGAATACATATAATTTTACATTATTTGATATATGTATATTTTGGCAAGAATATTTTTCTTTTGCACCTCTTGATACCTGAGTTTAGCTGTCAATTTTTTCTTTTGTCCACACATTTACATGAATCTGTGAATACAGAAAGATCAATAATATAAAAAATTAGTCCCAATTATTTTTTTTTCCCAAAAGTTCTTTTCTGTAGCCATTTAAAGTCTAAAAATTGGGTAAAAACGGCTTGAAACTAACCAATGTTTTTTAATTTTTTTTATTTTGCGTCCTTGGTTTTTTGTTTTAGATGTCAACCAGCATACGATAGACTGATTATACCTTAGAGATACCGTCTTCTCAAAATTAAGAGAATGAGCGAAATTTTTTTGAAAACAGCTGTTTTTCGATGGACACATTCGCAATTTTATTTCAAATTGGCCAGCGCTTTTTGGGGTTAAAGTGTTTCATTATTAACACGTCCGAGTCAAGTGGGCATCTTAAAATTTTGAATTGCAAAAATTTTAGGGCACATTTTAAAAATTTACAAAATTCGCAAATTTTGTTTTGGCATTTTGCATAAGCAAACAAAGCTAAAATTTAATGTTAAGTGACTCAAAGGGTGTTTGTCGGCCAATTTTTACAACAACAAGCGCTCCGACTTTTAACAAGTGAAAATAATTTGAGCAGCACACTTCCTATTTTGTTTTGTTATTTTCATTTACACAATAAAAACAGCGACAGTGTTAGTGTTTTTTCTGCGATTCTTCTTCAAATATAAGAATGTGTTAGTGAAATTTGTCTCCAAACTACGAAAATGAACAAAACAAGGGCGAAGTGTGATTCTCCACAAAAATTCGATTCGCTGTAAATTTAAAAATCTCTAAAACTGCATCTCTTTCTTATACTCTTTGAAGTGACTAGGAAGTAATGCGGCAATGCAAATAATTGATTTCGTGCATAGCATTGTCATAAAAGTCATTGTAAGCGACAATATCTGCACTTCTATCTCCAGATAAAAGTGCAGACATCCAAGGCGCTGCATCAAATCACATGAAATAAAAAAAATCTAAAGCTTTTTCAATGCCTTATTGCAAAATCAGATGGGCGTTAAAAATTTTGAAGATTGTTAAAATTACAGATAAAACAAAATTTTCCTAACCTTAAAAAGCATCCTCAAAGATTTTTTATTTTTCTTTTATTTTTTGCTTTTGTTTTATTAAAACAACTCTGCCCTATCTAAATTTAGCCTATAAAATCAATAATCAACTTTAAGTTTGGGAAAATTGGCGTATTTACTCTTAGAAGGAAAAAATGCGTTTTATTTATAATTTGTACTAAAAATGTAGTAATATGACATGGTAAGCCATTTTTAAATCGTTGTAAATTTTGAACGGTTGAAGGAATTTGAATGATTTTTTTGCATAATATTTGAAATTTTCTCTTCTTCTTAGCTATATTAAAAAAAAATTTGAACCTAATGAGTTCTTAGCTGTTCTTAATGAAGGACCAAGCAAAATGTTCGATTCCAAAGAATCGATTATGGAATCAACTATACTACCCTGCAATCGATTCTACTATGAATTGCATTATCGATGATTTTTGTTTGAGATTGTCACGAAAGCAATGCATCCTTTTCCTTCAAACTAGAACACTTATCTGTTCTACAGAATATATTCTAGAATATGTTGCATATAGTGGTACAAGAATGGATTCCGCGATTTTTTACAATATTTTATTTATTTTTCTTCTATAAAAACATTTTAAAACTGAATAAACAAGTATATATGGGCAATTGTCATTAACTTTTAATACTTGTGATATTCTCTTAATTTCGCAATAACTTTTTTATTTGTAAATGAGGTGGTACCTGGGAATGTGGATAAGTTAAGGAATATGACTTTTATGACAATGCTATGCACAAAATCAATTATTTGCATCGCCGCATTACTTCCTAGTCACTTAACATTAAATTTAAGCTTTGTTTGATAAGGCAAAATGCCAATACAAAATTTGCGAATTTTGTAAATTTTTAAAATGTCCCCTAAAACTTTTGCAATTCAAAATTTTAAGATGCCCACTTGACTCGGACGTGTTGATAATGAAAAACTTTAACCCCAAAAACGGCTAGCCAATTTGAAATAAAATTGCGAATGTGCCCGGCGAAAAACAGCTCTTTTCAAAAAAATATTCGCTCATTCTCTCAATTTTTGAGGAGACGGTACAACGCCCCTAGCTAGGGCACATTAAGTTGTTCATCCATAAGTTGTAGGTAATTACAGCAGCTATCGACTACTTTGATCGGAATTGAATTATGTTAATGCGCACACATGCCATGGCCAAAAAACCACAAAAATTATAAAAAAAAAACTCAAATTTGGTTTCAATTTTGGACCCCCCTAAATTTTTTGATTAATACTATGTTCAGATTGGCCTCGAAACCCCGTTGAAACCTCCTATTTTCAATTTCAAAACTTACCTGTTCACACACAACAATTTTGACAATTATAAAGGTTTCGGAAACTTTCACACAAAAATATTTTTATAATCTAAATTAATTACGCGGAAATTATTTTTTTATACCTTTTTATATTTTTTTATTCCAAATAAGTAAATATTTTATAGAAATTTTATATAAATATTGATTTATTTATTTTTTTATATTTGGCATTTTCCCATTTTCTCTTTTTCTTGTTGTCGCACAGTGGTAAAAATATGCATAATTATGAAATTTAAAAGGTTTCGATCGTACTTTTGTTGAAACCTCACAACAAAAAGGTTTCAATTTGTGAGGGAAAATACGTATTTTCAAAAGAGGTTTGGCACGAAACCCCGTTTAACGAGGTTTCGAGTCCAATCTGAAAGTACTATAAATGATATTCTGGCAGGTCTATTAACGTCAGATTTACCCCAGCAAAAAAATCGAGATTTTGGCGACACAGCATCTTTTTATAGCATACCGAAACACATCCAAAGAGCGCTCTTAAGGATGCAATAAAAGTAAGGGGAAAAAATTTTAATTTTTTCTTAAGATTTTTTATAAAAAACTTAAAATATAAAATTATTTTTTGATAAATTTTCACACTTTTTTTCTTTTTAATATTTTTAACACTTTTTGAATGAAAAAGCATTAGTTTTGGACACAGACACATGATTTGACTGCATCATTATTGCGCTGTAATCAGCGCTGCAAAGAGTGCTTCAATCATAACATCTTTAACACATTTTGAATGATAGTAAATAGGCCAACCAAATAACAGCAAATGTTTATTTGTTATTTCAAAGAATAAATAAATTTGCATTTATATTTCAGAAATTTTTATTTATTTATCAAAAATTACCATTTATATGACAGAAATTTTTATTTATGTATTTAAGATAAGAAATTTAAATTTGTATTTCCAAAATTCTAAATACTTTTCAAAAAATTCCATTTGTATTTCAAAAATTTCAATTTGGATTTCAAAATTTTATAATTGCTATTAAGAAAATTTTATTTAAATTTAAAAAAAACATATACATATATTTTAGAAATTTCCGATTGTATTTCAAAAATTTCCATTTGGATTTCAAGATGTTCTAAATTCTTTCAGGAATATTCATTTATATTTCAATCATTTATAAAATTATGAAATGGAAATTTCTTAAATACAGTTGGAAATTTCTGAAACATATATAAATTTATGAAATATAAATGGAAATTTCTGAAATAAAATTTGTATTTTCTGAAATAAAAGTGAAAATAGTGTAGCCAGGACTTTGAACTTTTTTAACATAAAAATGTTTAATTTTTTTAACAATACTACAAAATAAACTAAAAAAATACGTTTTCAGAGGTTGGTTTACATAATTTTCAATTGTATTTCAGAAATATTTAACTGATTTTTTGAAATAGTCAATTGCATTTAAGATTTTCCGATTGTATTTCAAAAATAGTCAATTGATCAGATTTTCCTATTGTATTTCAGAAATAGTAAAATGTATTTTATCTTTATTCTGCATAAATCTTTATTCTGCATAAATCAGCTCTAAAAAGATACATGAATTCACTGCATCTTTAATGCTTTAATCAGCGCTCTAAAGACATGTGATTTCAGTGCAATTTAAGAGCGCTTTTTCGGTGTATCCAACTAGCGCTCTAAAGTGTGACATCGCCTTAGAGAATCATGCATGAATTCAGCAGGTTTGGATGCGCTCCTTGACTCGAGTTTCCTTTCTAAAAGCTGCTTCCAGTTCAGCAAAATTTCTGCTGGGACCTCTAAGGTATAATCAGTCTATCGTATGCTGGTTGATATCTAAAACAAAAAACCAAGGTCGCAAAACAAAAAATAATGAAAAAAATTGGTAGTTTCAAGCCGTTTTTACCTAATTCTTAGACTTTAAATGGCTACAAATTTTGCAGAAAAGAACTTTTGGACAAAAAAAAAATTGTGACTAGTTTTTTATATTATTGATCTTTATGCATTCGCAGATTCATGTATATGTGTTTACAAATGAAATAATTGACAGTTAAACTCAGGTATCAATAGGTGCAAAAGAAAAATATTCTTGCCCATATACTTTATGGGGTCCTAGACCGATATTTCGATGCGTTACACACGGAATGACAAAGTGAGTATACCTCCATAATGTGGTTGGAGGGTAAAAAAAAAAAATTTTTCTTAAGTGTTTTTGCCTCCTAAACACTGGTCTGACATCAGAAAAATTGTGTCGAATCGTCTTCTATAATTATTAAAAAAAACAAAAATATGTAAATAATTTACAAAAAAATAGAAAACAAAACACAATCAAATTTATTTTGAATTGTTTTATGTTTCTTATTGACATTTTCTTCTTTTTAGTTCAATGACAATTATTTTTCTGTTAATTCCGATTTACGTCAATCATCAGTATCGTTATGACATGTCATTCGTGTTATTTTTGTTTAACCATCCTGCTACACATTTCATAATAATGTAGACATAAAGCAACAAACACGCAAAACAACACCAACAAACAAAAAGTTGTAGTTGTTTTGTGTGTGTTTGTTGCTTTATTTCTACATAATTATGGAAGGCGTAGAAGGAGGGTAAAAACAAAAAAGTTTGAAGAAAAAAAAAATTGAATTTAAATGTCAAAATTTTTTAAATGCTTTTCCGGATCAACCGGTTTTTTGTCAATTTAAAAAATCTAAACCGGTTTTTTAAAACAGGCTGATTTTTTTAACTATTCGAAAATCGGGTTTTCAAAAGAAATATGGCAAACCGGTTTTTAAACAATCTCAGATTCTAAGACATTCTAAGATTCTGAGCCATTCTCAGATTCTCAGAGATTTTTTCTATAGAAAAATTTTAAGATTCTGATACATTTTTTTTATTGAAAAATTATAGGATTTTGAATCATTTTTTCTATAGAAAAATTCTCAGATTCTGAGACATTTTTTTCTACAGAAAAATTCTCATATTCTGAGACATTTTTTTTATAGAAAATTCTCAGATTCTGAGACAGATTCTTAGATTCATTCCGGGACATTTTTTCTATAGAAAAATTTTGAGACATTTTTTTTGTAGAAAAATTGTCAGATTCTGACCTTTGGCTCAGAAAAATTCTCAGGTTCTAAAACATTTTTTCTTTATATATAAATTTTCCATGTTATTGTTTACACGATGAATAGAATTTTCCTTTTAATTTTATTAGTCGTTTTCGAGCTTGGTAAATTTGTTACTTCATGATTAGAATTTACTTTTTTAATAAATTCTATGATTTAGTTTTTTTTTTTAATCTAAAGGCATAAGTATTAAATTGTATTGCAATATATATTTACATTCTGTATACCCTTGTATAAAGTAAGAGGGCATGCCTTGAAGTCCCTTTTGAATTGTCAGTATAACCAGCACAAGAGCACCAAGGAATGATATAGCACCATAGACTCCCAAATACAGAAATGTTGTTAATTTAGTTTTCTGTTTATTTAATGGAATATGAACCCTAAAATTAAAGTAGAAAAGGAAAAAAGACATTACTAAAAAGTAGTGAAAAAGTAAATGTATAGAGTAAGAAGTGGTTCATTTAAGAAACCAGAACGGTTAAATAAGTTTCTAGTTGCGGACTTTTGGATTAAGTGCTAAAAATTTTCATACCAGAGTAAAAAAGAATTATAGCGGGTCTCACCCTTGATAGAAAACAAAAAAAGAATCGGAGAAATAAAGAAAACAAGAAAATATTTGGCAGAAATACATGTATTTTGTTGTTGTACGTGTCAAACATTTTCTTGTTTTCTTCTTTTCTCCGATTCTTTTTTTGTTTTCTGTCAAGGGCGAGAACCGCTTATATATAATTGTATATTGTTTTATAACACATTAGGGTGGAGTAAATTATGTTTTTTTTTTTAACGTCAGAGTCGGGAAATTTTCCTTTTAGGGTCGATAATAACCACATACATGAGTAGTAGGTTCACAGAGTTGCATTTGATGTGTTCAAGTATTAGTGACAGCACACGGTGTAACTTTTGACATTTCATACAAAACGTAAACAAACAACATAAATACATGCATAAAAGCTCACACGTACAGGCACACATACACTAGGCAGCGATAATAATTCTGTACTAAAAATCATACCACAATATTGGAAAGTCCGCAATTAGCACCGTTGTTAGCATACTAGTCTGTACTGTGATAATAACACACAAAAATATTGGACCTGTAAAACAATGGCTTTGGGTTCCTTTTTTGACTTGAAAATTGTAAAGTTCCGAACATAGTGAAAAAAAAAAACTTTTTTTGCTTAAAATATTAGTTATTATTCGGAATTTACTGAAAAAGTGTTTTTATGGTAAAAAAAGCTTTTTTTTGTCTTTAATTTTTATACCCTCCAACAGTATGGGGGTATACTCACTTTGTCATTCCGTTTGTAACACATCGAAATATCGGTCGGGGACCCCATAAAGTATATATATTATTGATCGATGATCGATTCTAAGACATTCTATGAATGTCCGTCCGTCCGTCTGTCTGTAGATAACACGGTGCAGTCCAAAATAAAACAGCTAAACTTCTGAAGTTTGGTACAAATATGTCTCATGTTCATAGGCAGGTTAAGTTCATGAATTGGAAAAATCGGGCCAGCGGTAAAAAGTTCCCCCTTGAAGATCAGAACCAACCCCTGAAAAACTACACTACCAATCTCTGAAAACTATACCAACCTCTGAAAACTATACATGTTTTTTGTATGTTTGTTAAATATGTTAATATAATATTTGGTATATTTATCGCGATGGGAAAGTGCTCTCAACGACTCCCACTGACCCCGCTCAAAATAACGCACCTGACAATTTTTTTTTTTTTATTTTTTTTAACATTTTGGAGATTCGGCACAGCCGAAACACTCTCACTTGTTTTTTCTTGGTTTTAAAAAAATATGTATTTTTAATTTGTTGTTTGGTAAAAATATAACGAAATATTAGCTCAGTGTTGAGAAGATAAATATTTTTAATTATCGTGCTATTTAATTCGAATTTAATGCAATTTAAAATTAATTTAAAAAAAAATATATTTTTGAAGAACAAATTAAAAAAAAAACAAATAAGAAAATTATAGTCGGTCAAGACCGACCATATAATACCCTACACCAGAGTTTCCCGGAAAATGGGTCTCAAGTTTAATCATGGACTGATTAGATCTATATTTTGTCAAACCTTTAATAAGTGTAAAAAACACCCACAAATCAAATTTGAGTGAAATAGGCTTCTTTTTGTTGACAATAAGCCGTTTTAACTGAATATGGGCCGAAATTTTCACATGGGGCCTAAGTCTAAAAATGGTCCGATGATAATCAGATTTGATAAGGTTATTAAAGTACGCGTTTAACATACACAAATTAATTAAATCCCAGTCTGCACAGCTTCGAGGCGACAATTTTTTCGAAGTTTTTTCGAGGCTTTTCCGCAATAACGATTCGAAGTCGATATTATATACAGTCGATATTTTAACGTTTCTCGAACTCATGTTTTTATTGAAAAACTAATCGATTTCGAAATGATTTCCAATCTACATTTTGGGAATTCTCGTATTTGTTGTTCCATAAAAAAATATTTATTTTCAATATAACATCGAGTTTTAGTTTTATTAAATTTTACAAAAATTCCACAAATTTTACTTTTATTATTAAAAAAAAATAATATCTAACACTAGAACAATAAAAAAAAAAATAAAAAAAAAAATCCGCGACCGGGGTTTGAACCAAGGCCAAAAATCAAATCTACAAATCATAAGCTGCCGAACCTGCTAACCAACTAGGCCATACACAACTTGAAATTTGTTTGTACTAATATATATTTTGAAATAAAAATATTTTCAAATTGGGAGAAGTATGTCAAAATAAAATAAAATGAATATAAAAACAGGGTAATTCAAATAATAATACAAATTATAATTTAAGGGCAATTCAAATAATAATAAAAAATTCAAATTTTAGTAAAAGTAATTTTAAAAAACTACTTTTATTATCAAACTTTGGCTGAAGGAGTAAGGCGTTCAACCAGTAAACTGGAGTTCTGAGTTCAAATCTCAAGTGAGGCAGATAAAAACAGTAATTAGTAAAAATTAAATTTAAAGAATAAATAAATTAGTAAAAATTAGTTAATTGTAGGTAAGTAGTAGTAAGTAAAAAAATATTTTTTTTAATTCTTACCGTTTTTAAAACAATTAACTAAATTATTTTAAAAAAAATGCATCGAAATTCATGAAATTTTTCGATTAAAAATCGAATCGAATCCTGTACCAATACTCGATTCTATATCACCTTGCATGCCACATAGGAAAACACGCTTTATATCGACATTATATCGAACTCGATATCGATGAAATTCTTAGAGAAAACGATTCTTTTTCGAACCGATATCGACTCATTTTGCATACTGGGATATTTTCTATTTTCATAAAATTTGAAAGATTTATGTGAAAATCGGGAAGGTAATTTGTATGAGGGCTACAAGAAGAACTGGTCCGATTTCTTTAAAATTCGAAATGGTGATTTGTGTTGATGAAACATGATTACCTACCAAATTTCGAAAAATACCTATTATAATGCGGTTATTAGAGTCATTTGAGCCCCTTTGTATGGGGGCTAGGTCTAAATATGGACCGATTTTTTCCAATTTCAATAGGCTTCGTCCTTGGGCCAAAAGAGGGTTAAGTTTTAAATTTCAAGTCAATTGATTAAAAATTGCGACCTGTATCGTGCTTACAACGTTTACATGGACAGACAGACAGACGGACGGACGGACATCGCTAAATCGACTCAAAAAGTGATTCTGAGTCGATCGGTGTACTTAAAAGTGGGTCTAGAACCAATATTTCGGGTAGTTACAAACATCAGCACAAACTCATTATACCCTGTACCACAGTGTGGTGTAGGGTATAAATATGTTTACAGACCAGTAAAATTTACCATAAAAACATTTTTTCAGTAATATCTGAATATTAACTATTATTTTAAGCAAAACGAAAGTTCAAACATTTTTATTTTATTTTCACTTTGTTCGGAGCTTTCCGATTTTCAAGTCAAAAAAGGAACCCAAATTCATTGTCCTACAGGGCCATTATTTTTTTTTTTTGTTTTAATATCGTGTTAATATCGACCCCAAAAGTCAACTTTTCCGACCCGACAAAAAAAATCTTCAAAAATACTTTTTGAAAATTTGTATTCTAATGCAGCGGTAACCAACGCGTACCACTAGGGAGTACGCGAAACTGTCCGCGTGGGTACGCAAAATTTTAGTAATTTGGACATTCGTTTTAGATTAACCTTTCAATGCTGGTTCCGCATCTGGCTTTCAAATTTTTCCATAACGTCAGGTTTTTAAGAAAGTTGAGGTCAAAGTTCTCAAAAAAACGTATTTTTATGCAATTTAGAGAGAATTTTTTATGATATTTTGATATCTGACCACTTGTTTTTGATTAACCTTTCGATGTTGATTCCGAATATGGTTCTCAAATTTTTCTATATCAAGTTTTTGAGAAAATTTATGTCAATGTTATCAAAAAACGTGTTTTTGGGAATTTTTGAGACACGGAATTATTGATCTGCCCTCGTATTAAAAAAAAATTAAAAGAAAAACTAAAAAAACATTATATTTCCGACCCTGGGATGGGTTTTTGGAACTTTTTTAAGAGTTCGAACAACGTCCGTTGTTTTAATTTTTGGTGTAGAATCGACTGGTGAAATCAGATTTGTAACATTTTTAGTCACTTTTGGTCTGCAGAAAAATCAGCTCAAAATCCAGGTTTTCAGATGCATTGAACCACCCCAAGGAGCAAAAAGTTTTTCCAAAAAATAACACCATTGTTTTGATCTCCCCTAAATCCATAAAAAATATGATAATACCCGGAGATCAAAAATTTCAATATTAACTGTAATATTTTTGAATTTTTTTAAAACGAAAACAAAAAATTCATTAGGGGGTACGCAGCTGATAAAATTTAAAATTAGGGGAACGCGAGCCAAAAAGGTTGGTAACCGCTGTTCTAAAGGAAAAGAAAGATTAAAAATTGTATTTTGGTACTTTTTATAATTCTTGAAAGAATAGTGGAACAAACTTGAGCTTTAAAAAGTAGGACTCTTCAGCAATAAAAACATTCTATTACCGGGAAAAATAATTAATAAGGCTAAATTCTTGCCTATGTTTATTCTAAAGGCGTAAAATGGGTAAAAAACTGTACTTTTGGCATTTCTTACATTTCCTAAAATAATGGTTCTAGAAATTTGATATTTGGAGGTTCACCTTCCGGAAAATAAGTCCACAAAGGCGGGGTTATTGCCTATGATTATTCTAAGGGGGTAAAATGTGTACTTGTGGTACTTTTTTTATTTCTTGAAATAATGGTCATAGAGACTTGAAATTTGGAATGTAGGATCCTTATGTGAAAAAAACGTTCTGGAAAAATACTTTTTGAAAATTCCGTTTCTAAGCGGGGTAAAAGGTATAAAATGTGTACTTTTGGTCTTTTTATATTTCCTGAAATAATGGTCGTAGAAACCAGGTGCGGATCCGGCACTTGGGTTTAGGGGGGGGACCATTTTTTTTTACTCAAAAAAAAATTTTTGTAGGTAACCTCAGGTCGGATTTGAAATATAAGTTAAGGTTTTTTAGTGTTATTATGATTTTGTATATAGAAACATTTCTTACAGGACTGAAGAAAATGTTTGGTATTTTGAAAAATATCTCCTCAAAAAATTCTCAGGTTCTAAAGCATTTTGCTGACAGCAGAAGACCCAGATTCTAAAACAATTTTCCAATAGAAAATATATCAGATTTAAGCATGTTTATTCCAAAAAAGTTTTCTGATTTTGAAATTTTTCTGATTCATTTGCTTAAAAAGAAAGTTTATGAGACATTATCCCAATAGAAAAATTCAAAGGTTTTGCGGAATTTTGCTTCAGAAAAGCTTTCAGAATTTATAAAATTCCTGAAAAAAAAAAATCCTGATTCTGCTACACTTTCATACAGAAAATTCCATAGAGTATGCATAGAGGTGAAGGTGTCAAAAATTTAATTGTCAAAGTACAACTTTTATACATGCATTTGTTGACAAAGTACGACTTGTAAACATGTATTGAGGGGTGAATTCACATCGACAATTTACGTTAGAGCTGCAAAACTATCGATGGTACTATCGATAGTTTTATTTTAAAAGGAATATCGATAGTTTTTACCCGATAGCGATGCTATCGCCGAAAAAATATTAGCTTCAAAAAGATTGTCACTTGCTGAAAACTTAATCAAAAAGTGAACCATTTTAAAAATCTTTATTTATTCATTTTGGAATAATTCTACTTTTTGAAGTATTAATGCAATGATAGTAATCTCGTGTTAATCTTATTGTGAAATTTAAGGTCCGAACAGAACAATCACGGCATGGTGGAAGATCGCCAAAGTGAGTTAAAATAGACTGGAATGGCAGTGAATGCCAAAAACTGTCATTTGTGTGTTCAGAAATACCAAGTTGTAATGAAAAAAACTGTAGTTTTACGCAAAATCTTGCAATTCCTTAAAATATCCGATACTATCGATAGTTTAAAAACAAACTATCGAAAATATCGAATGGGACAACTATCGATAGTTTTGCAGCTCTAATTTTCTTGTGAGAAATTAGAAAAAGATAGTGATATTATTTTTTCTTTCACCTTCGCGTCTATGTATACTCAATGGAAAATTCTCAGATACTTAGGCAATTTTCACACCACAAATTTCTATGTTTAGAAAAAAATTCGTATAGAAGAATTCTCAGATTTATTGACTTTTCCCATACAAAACATCTTCGAATAGAAAACATCTTAGGTTCTGAAATATTTTGTTCTATTCTATTTTTCTAGAGAAACAGATTAGAAAATTAAACACTTTAATGCTTTTTAAAATTTTTTGAGGCAATTTCCTAGATTCTTAGAATTTTTTTTATAGAAAAAGTATAGTTTTTTGATACACCTTCCATTTGAAAAAGTCTAAGATTTTTTTTAAAAAGTCTAAGAATCTAAGAAATTAAAGTTGTTTTTTATTCGACCTTTCCAATTTTATTTTTATAATTGAAGAAATTGTTTCTACAAAAAGGTCTGAGACATTTTTCTCATTAAAAAGGTCTCAGCTTCTGAGACATTATTCCTATACACTCAAAAAATAAAACCCTGTCAAATTATTGGAAGAAGTCTCCTTATCCCTTTTACTAATATCTGACAGTTTTCCTTGTTTTTTAACAATTTTTTTTTTGTTTTTGCCGATCGAAACTTACATGTTTTTGTAATTTTACAAATTTTAAGTTAATTTTACAAAAAAAAATTTAGTAAAATCACAAAAGCTCCTTGTAAATTTTATTGCGTCAAACAAGTTGTATATTTACAATTTTATTAGCAAAAAGCTTGTAAATATACAAAAAGCTCGTTATTTTGACTATGAATTTTATTACGAATTCTCGTAATATAGGAGGTAGCAAAAAATTAAGTAAAGTCACGAGAATTGCGTGTAAGTTTCACCGCGTCGAAAATTTGTATATTTACAATTTTATTGGTAAAAAGCTTGTAAAATTACAAAAAATCTCGTAACTTTTACTAGGAATTCTCGTAAAATAGCAAAAAATAAAAATTACAAGCTTTTCTTGCCAAGGTTTTTATTTTGAGTGTGGAAAAGTCTCAGAGTCTGAGTCTCATTTATTTTCCTTCAAAAAAAGTTTTAGATTCTGAGACATTTTTTCTAACACACCCTAAAAAAATGAGTCCAGTTTCCTACTATAAATTGGGTAAATTTCAACAAATTCAAAAAATATACCACTATAAGTTGAGTAAATTTCCCATATTTTTTAGTAGAATAACGCAATTTGTGTAAATTTACCCAATTTATAGTAGGAAAATGAAATCATTTTAATTAGAGTGCAGTCTCTGATTCTGAGGAACTTTTTCTATAGATTCCAGATTCTGTGTCGTTTTTCCTAAAAAAAGACTAAGGTTCCGACACTTTTTTAAAAAGAAAAAGTCGCAGATTTGCTTCATTTTTTCCTAAAAAAAAATTTAGATTCTAATTAATTTTTTTAATAGAAAAATTCTCAAACTTTCCCTAAAGAATATTTTCTTATAGAAACATTTAAATATTCCGAATCATTTTGTCTATAAAAAAATTCAAAAATTATAAGATTAGAAAAATTTGTACATTTTTCCTAGAAAAAAATTCTCACATAATTTATTTTTCTTTTTCGCTTTCCTTTTTTTTGAAAGAAAGATTGTCAGATTTTCCCTCTAGACAATTCTTAGGTTTTTCCTATAAAAAAATTCTCAAATTTTTCTAAGAAAAATTTGCAAATTATTACAAATTTTAGGATTTTTAGACATTTTTCAAAGAATAATTTCTATAAAAAAATTCTCTTATAGAAAACTTCTAAATTTTTTCCTACAGAAGAATTCGCAAATTATTCCCATAGAAAAATTCTATATTTTTCCTAAAGAAAAATTCTAAAATTTTTCCTATAGAAAATTTCTCAAAATTTTTCATATAGAAAAATTCTTATATTCCTAGGCATTTTTCCTTTAGAAACATTTTAAGATTCTCAAACAATTTTCATAGAATCAAATTCTCAAATTATTTTCCTTTTCCCTCTCCTTTCCTCTTCTTTCTATTCCTTTTCTTTTTTTCCTTTCCTTTTTTTTTTTTATTTTATTTTTTTTCCTTTTCTCCTTTTTTTTCTTTCGAATTCGGTTTGGGGGAAAAAGGAAATTCCCCCCCCCCCCCCGTGGATCCGCGCCTGTAGAAACTTGAAATTTGGAATATAGGATACTTTGGTGAGAAAACATTCTGAAAAAAGTCCTTTTTGGAAATTCCGTTTTTTGGTCCTTTTTATATTTCCTGAATAAAGGTACCTTAGTCAAAGGAAGTTTAGAATGTAGGATTATTCTATGAAAAAAAAACATTCTGAAATAAGTGCTTTTTGGAAATTCTGATTCTATTGGGACAAAAAGGGTGAACATAGTTTACCTTGGTACTTTTTTGTTTTTCCTGAAATAATGGTCTAAGAAACATGAAATTTAGAATCTACGATCCTTCTGTAAAAAAAAAACATCCTGGAAAAAGAGACTTTTTGGAAATTTAGTTTCTAATGGAGGTAATTATGGTAGTTTTTTACATTTCCTGAAATAATGGTTCCAGAAATTTAAAATTTGACATGTAGGATCCTTTCGTAAAAACAGCATTCTGGAAAAAATACTTTTCAAATTCCGTTTCTGAAATAATGATCCCAGAAACTTCCAATTTTAAATATAAAATACTGCAGTTGAAAAACGATTTTGAAAATACCGATTCTAAGGAAACAAAAAGGGGTAAAATATAGTGCTTTAATTTTGTAGTTAAAACATTTATTTTTTAGTTAAAACATACTTTTTACTTTAAATTAAAACTTTTAGGCTCAAAATTGTAATGTGCAGCTCTAGTATAACGTTTTGTTTTTGATGATTCTCAAATTGGTATTTTTATTTTAGTCCGGAACCGGAAATGGTTCGGTTATTTTATAGAAATTATTATTTATTTTCTATATTTTCTGTAAACGATATTAAATGTCACGGATTATTTAAATATTTTTGTTCGTATTGGGATTTAGATTCCTTTTATAATTAATTGCGTTTTGAACATATAAATGTTACCTTAATATTTTTGGCAAGTGTCATTTTTGTATTCACCACACCTGTTTGGTACAGTACTGCCCTCTTCTGACTAAGAAAGTATCTATGATTTTTCCAGTAAAATGACTTGTCAAAAGTTCGAAATTAAGATGCTGTTGCTAAGCGCACTTTTCACAAAGGTGTATTAGGTCCTAAAAAGGAAGCCATCATTCCTTTCCGTTTTAACCAGCCTACCAGCAACATACATTTTTGGTGCAGTATAGTGTTATTAAAGTCATCTTAAACCAGAAATTTTCAAAGTTATTTTTTTGTAATTAAATTTTACAACATCATTTTATCAAAGGTAAATTCATTTAAAAGAATCCTCAATATTCTTTAAACTTTTCTTAATAAATTTTAAATATTTTTTAATAGATTTTACCGGATAAATTAATTTGGATTAAATTATAAATTTAATTATTACAAGCTAAAATACTTAAATTCGCAGAGGAATCAGTTGACAGTAAGTGGTTTATTTAACCCAAAGTCGTGTTTGATTTTCGTTTTAATACATATAAAAATCAACAGATTTTTATCCCTGTGATGGCAAAAACCTTTTGCTAAGTTTTTACTGTCAATAAATCTGGTTCGTTTATATACGGAGAGGTTCTCAAAATTTCCTAACCTGGAAGCATCCTGATTTTCTTAAATTTTCCATAATTAGATTAAAGGTAAATTTTAATTATATCCAACAAAGTGGTAAAACAGCATTAAATTATATGAGAAACATCAAACAAATCCATTACAGGCGTATTGCACGGTTGAGGGTTAATTTCTGCATTTAAAGATTATTCTACGATTGCATATAAAGATTGTTATAAAAAAAAAAAATTGCAAAACATAAAAAGGTAATAAAAAACAGATTAACAAGTTTTTTAGTTCTCCCTTAAAAAACTGATTTTATTTTTTATCAGGTTCTCATTTTGATTGATTTTGGTATATTCTCCCTTTGGCGAAGCAAAGACAGGAGTAAATACTCGCACAAAGAGGAGACGAAAAAGTACCGTCCGCTTAGTTTTGTGAAGGTTGTGTCAAATTTAAAATTCCAGAGTAAATCAAATTAATCTCTACATCAGAAAATAGCGCATCGAAGAATAAGCAAAAACGCGTGATAAAACCTAAAATCGTTAAAAATTGTAAAGAAATTGTTTAAATATTTAAAATAATTAAAAAGGTAGTAATTTTTCAAAAAAATTATTAAATAATTAAAATCCAGTGAGATCGGTATGTTAAAATTTAAAAGTTTAAAAAACTAAAACAAAAACAAAAAAAGAAAATTTTCAATAGAATTGTTAAAATATAAAAATTTGAGATTGTGCATAAAATTGTTATAAATTTTTAATATTGTTTAAAATTTAATATTGTTAAAATAGTTCTTAAAATTATTATTGCACTTGGTTTTGTTATAAATTGCACAGTGTTTCGGTTACGGGAAATATCGCGTTAAACAAATCTAAAAGTTGTAGTGAAATATTGCAAAAAAAAAAAATACCCCGGAAAATAAATTAGAAAATTAATTGTTTAAACGTTTAATAAAAAAAGTTATTAAAAAATGCGTTAAACATAAAAAAATACTAAAAAAATTAAAACAACTAAAACAAGATCATAAGTGAATTCATATAGTGAAGTTTTCTTAACAGTGGGTTTGATGAAGTTTTAAAATTAAATTAAATATTTGTTCAAGTTAAAAAGATTACATATGGTAACAATATAAAAATTATTCCACTGTTAAAAATGATAAAAAAGTAACTTTTCATCACTATTTTTTGAATATTAAATTACAAAATAAATTTGATCGAATTTTGTTCTTTCCAACCCACTGTGTCTTAAAAATTGTGTGTAAAAAGAATTCATTAATGTAAACCTAAAGAATTTACAAAAACAATTTAATAAAAAGTGAGAAAAAGAAGAAGATCATGTTAAAACCAAAACTAACAACAACAACGTTAGTAAACGTCACACCAAGTGGATTACACCCCTCTACCCCTCGCAGTTCCTGGAAGATCTTTCAAGCCCTGCAAGTAAGTGAGCATTTTTGTTGTTTTAAATATTAAGTAAGAACATACCAATTAACGAAAATAAGTAAAAGAGCTTTTTGGAGAAATAAAAACAAGAAGAAGCATAGTTAAATTATGTGGTATTTACACCCGAAAAATTAAAATCGTAAATTAAATGCTTTTGAAGTAATTATAAAATTTTAAATTTCATCATTTATAAAATGGAAGAGATTTTATACATTTTCTTTTAAATATTTAATATGATAAAGTTGGAAAACGTTAAGTAAAGTTTGACATTCGCATATTGGTATTTTCTTGCTTAAAGGATATTTTGATTTCACATGATTCTATAAATTTTTATTAAATAATTAAAATTGTTTTTTTTTGATAATGATGTGTTGCTATTTTGGTGCTTAAATTAAATGTTTGATTAACGGTTACTTAAAAGTAAATTTTGTAATGTGTGATTAATATCAATTTTTGAAATATATTTTTTGATGATAATTTCCGTAAATTAATTAAATTTCTTTAAAACATAAGAAAAGCAATTTTAAATAAATATTTTTTTATAAATTCTTTTACACCGCATGATTTACACAATTTATTAAAATTACCATGATTAATGGGGATCCTTCCCATAATTAAGAAAGAGTAAAAGCTTTTGCTAAAATAAAACTCTCCACTATATGAAAACATAATGATCAAAAATATATTTTGTTACAAAACGTAAACCAACAAAGTTCGGTAAAATTATTTTATCACCCTACAATCTCGTTCGAAATTAATTTAGTCGGTTATCGCGTTTGTGTTGGTTATTTTTTTTATGAAATTATGCCATTTATAACAACGTCAAAGTGCAAATAAGAAAAATATTAGTTAGTATGAATTAAATTTGAAAGTTAGATTATTATCTAAAAATTATTAATATATATTTCTAAATGATAGTTATACATAAAATTAATGCAGAAAAAAATTGGTTTATTGGGAATATGTATTTGGTGAATGTTGAGAAGAACTTTTGGCTATATGTTCAAATTGTTTTACTCAAAGTCACTGTTTTAACATCTCTTGTGTTTTTTACTCTCTTTACTACCATCACGCGGCGCCGTTACAAAATGTATAAAGAATTGACTTAAAAAGTGCAAAAAAAATGCACTGGCAATATGTAATAAGGCGCCAAATTTCTTTAAAGTACTTGCTGCAGAAAACGTATATTTGACAGCTTACAGCTGTGCGAATATTGGAAGCAAAACAAAAGTGACAACGCCAATTTTCTCTCTAAAGAATAGGTAATCGATGCAGTGCAAAATATTTATCGATTTTAATTTTGACTTAAACGCCGATATTTCAGTAATTTCGGCCACAGTGCAGTAGGGTATACAATAGAGTGGCTCGTTTTGGGGTTTTCTCTCTGATCAAATTCTAATACCCGCCAAAAGTGTCGGTCCCCTAAGGGTAACTCACATGCGAAATATCAAATCGATCGGAGTTTATCTCCACTTTGAGCCCCAAAATTTGGATTTTTGCAAAAAAGGACTTAAAAAAAATTAAATTTTTTTTTATTAAAATAATTAAAAAATAATTTTTGAATAATATTTGAATAATATTTGATCGTGAATATGAAACTTAAAGATTTAACGGTATCATTAACCCGTTCAAACTTGATCCCAAAAAAAATTGCATGATTTTGGGGGCGTTCTCAACACACCTTTTTTCAAAATTTGAAAATTTTATACAAGAAAATTAAATATACAGTGGGCGACAATACATTGGAAACTTTTTTATAGGAGATGCAAATTGTTAAAGACAATGTTAACAATACTAAATGTTATTATTATCAAACGAGTATTTTTATAGAAAAAATTTATGTATGTAATTTATAAAGCTTTAATTTAAGCTTAATAGCATCCAGATTGAGTAAATAATAAATGTGCTACGAGGGTCGATCTGGAAAATAAAATTTTTTATAGACATTTTTTAGAACATTTTTTAAAAATATTTCCGAGTCGATTTTTTCCAAGTTCAAACATTAAAAATTGAAAAAAAGATCCAATAGTTTTTATTCAGTGCTCATGTAATTTTTCCAACAACCCAAACAAACAGTGAAATTTTTTAAGTACAGTAGAAAAAATCCACATTTTTTGACCTCCAATTCTTTTGACTAACAATTTTTTGTTAAAAAAATTTCACCGTTTGTTTGGGTTGTTGGAAAAATTATTTGAGCACTGAATAAGAACTATTGGACCTTTTTTTAAATTTTTAATGTTTGAACTTGGAAAAAATTTTTGTCCCCCAGCCAATGTGGTTTAAAGACGTCCTAGAGCGGTAAGATTTCATAAAGGACTTACAGTTATTTAATAGAATTCCACGACACCAAAAAACCTTTAATTTGCCAAAAAAAATAATTTATAAGATTTTAATAAGCCAAATTATTGATAAAACCAACATTTCTTTGAAATCCGTTAAATTACCCCGCAATTCCCGAAAAGTGGCCCGACGGATATTCGCCATATTTTACATTTTTCTTCTCCAAGATGTTAAAATCTTTAAATTTAATATTTAAGTATTTACGATCAAATATTATACATAAATAATTTTTTAATTATTTGAATAAAAAAACTTTAATTTTTTTAAAAGTCATTTTTTGCAAAAATCCAAATTTTGAGGCTCAAAGTGGAAACAGAAGATAAACTCCGATCGGAGTGATATTTCGCATGTGCTTTACCCTTAGGGGACCGACACTTTTGGCGGGTAGTAGAATTTGATCAGAGAGAAAAGCCCAAAAACGAGCCACCCTAGTATACAATAGGGTTGTTTTTGAAACACAAAATTTGGATTTCTGCACGGGAAAGTTTATGAAAAAACTATACCAATTTTTTTTTCAAAATTTTCGAAAAGGTTCTTAAGGTCGCACCGGGCTCTTGAAGTTCGGACCCTGGGGCAAAATAGAATTTTTTTTAAAAAATTAAATTTTGTAAAATAAAATTAAATTAATTATTACGAAACCGGTTTTCTTTAACAATTGACCCTAAATATTTTATTAAAAATTTTAAAGTTTTTTTGAACATAGTTAACCCCTTACTACGTTAAGGTCAAAAAAATGTGCATTTTTGGAGATCCAAAAAACCTTTTACTTTTTATTCCCTCATATTTAAAAATATCCAAGTTTTATTGCTCAATTTTATTGAATTCATCTTAGAGAATAAATGTTAAATTTTGGGTATTTTTCGCTCTTTCCATTTAGCGATTTTCCAGAAAATGCGTTTTTCTAACCATTTTTTTGGTTTGACCAACATTTTAAGGAAAATTAACTAAAGTTTAATTGAATATTGTTTCATTTAACCTTTATTACACAGTTTTTAAATTTTACTAGTCCAGGACATTATACCGAAATTTGACTTTATTACAAAAAATTATTGAAAGTTGCTACTACAAAAATTAATTTAATTATAAAGGCTAAGTATTGAATTATTTTTACACAGAAAATCATAAACCTGTGTCTACCAAAAATCAAAAAGGCTCATTTGGTTGGCAAGTTAAATGTCGTCAATTGTCGCACAGCCAAAAAAATGGGGTTTTTAGGCTTGGGTAAACACGGGTTTGTGATTTTAGAAGTAAAAATAATTCACTACTCAGCTTTTATGATTAAGTAAAACTTTATATTAATTAATTTCATTGATTTTGTGTAATAAAGTAAAATTTCGGTTTTTGGGCACTTGGCCGTCGGTCAATATGGGTTAAAAATGTCCTGGACTAGTAAGATTTAAAAACTGTGTAATAAAGGTCAAAAGGAACAAAATTCAATTGCACTCAAGTTGTTTTTACTTTAAATGTTGGTCAAAGCAAAAAACAAACAATAATGCAATGAAAAAGAGTTTATTCTGATTCGAGGCCTTTTCATGTTCCCCATTATGAATTAACATAACAAGTACTTATGATAACTCTACCACAGACTAAATACAGACTTGACAGTAGGGTTTTATAGGAAAAAATGGGGAAAAACTAAGCGATTTTAGGAGAAAACACAGCGGTTTTTAGTCCGTGTTACGCTAACATGGCAACACTTTCTACGACTTAGGAGTGAGTGAAACAACAAAATCCGATCTGGCATCCATTTTTCTTATGGCGCGTTATATCAGTTTTCTCTTTCTAACCTAATTCGTAGAATAATTTGAAAATATTAACCATATGGTTCAAAACTACTTTTTTGACACCTGTCACTTATGTCGAGTCTGTATTAGTCTGTGACTCTACTTTCTTTATTACACTGAAAAAAAAGCTTCATGAAAATAATGAAAATTGACATAAGCTTAATGAAAAATGACTCACGTTTTCAACCGAAGACAGGTTTCATTTGATCAATGAAACTGGTGTCATTAAAGTTCCATTCAATGAAAACTTACATGGAATTAGTGAAAATATTCGTAGCACTTGTTTGAAACGTTTAATGAAGCTTTTCATTAAATGTATGAAAGTATACATTGATTAAATGCGGGATAGCAGTAGGTAATACCAGTGGTACCACTGGACTCTAGATGAGGTACTTAAGGTACCTACAGACGACGCAATATTATGTACAATATTAAGGCGACCAGATTTTGAAAATCAAAATAGAGTACATAAAGAAAAAAGTAAAAAAAAATATTCGAATTCAAAATTTTTTACATATTTTACAGGTATTAGAACGATGTATTAGAAGTGAAAATCGGACAAAAATGGCAAAGTTAAATTTTCAGTAAAATCGAATTGAAAAGCATCAAAACAATAACATAAACATCTTGTTATCTCGAGTCTGTGGTTAGATTTTTAAAATCTTTTAATGCAGTAAAAATTTTTCAATTTTTTTATTCATGAACAATATAAGTTTTGGGCCCTTTTTGACGCTGTTTAGCTAACGATTAAATTATTGCTAAAGCCCAAATATGTTGAGAATTAATATAAAAACTGTCAAAGTTATTTTTCAGGGATGTACAACTTTAACCTTTTTTTTGATCATATAAGGTGAGTCGGTCTAATACACGTTCATACAAAAAATTGTACAACGATAATGCAAGTGTATAGAAAATTATGTAAGAGTATGAACAGAACAAGCACAGCGCGACATTTTTCATACGATTTGACAGTAACAACCAGTGACCGCCGTGAAATAAAATTTGTGTTAATTTATAAAAATTAGAACAAATATTGATCATGCTTTTAAAAATAAAGAGGACAAAGAGGACAGAATTTGAAAAAAGAGGACAGAAAGAGGACACAAATTTTATAGAGTACAACCAGTTAAAATAGAGTATTGTCCTCTAAAAAAGAGTACGTATGGTCACCTTAACAATATGCAATTATATTGATGGTGTGTGGGTAATATTGACGATTGTACAATGGTCAATCTTACCCACACCCCATCAATATAATTGCATATTGTACTAATATTGCGTCGTCTGTGGGTACCTTTAGTCGATGCACAAAGTTTTATTTGATGGGGTGGAGAAAAACTTGACTAATACCCTGTTCTCACTTACAGCTAAAAACCATTTTTAGCAACATTTTTCGTTTTATGCTTAAAAACCATTTTTATGACTCGTTTTACCATACATTTTTTTGTTATAATATGTCAAAATAAAAATTTTTTTAGCTCGTTTTAAAATAAAAACGATTTAAAACGACCGGGGGTTGAATTGAGTATTTTTGTATGTTCAGCGTTTTTAAAGTATTTTAGTAATATTGGCAACATTGTTTATTACTAAAATGTAAATAATATAAAAAAAAATCGTGCTATTTTTATCTTTAAACAATTCTTGAACATTATAAACAGTTATATGTATAATTAATGAATATAATTTTAATATTTTAATTTCGTTTGTTGTTGAAATGTGTACATGTTTATAAGCTGATAATGCAAATGTCAAAATAAAAACATAAAAACCAAAATAAAACGAGTGAAATTACGTGTAAACACTTTTTTTTAAATTAAAACAAATGTCGCTCAAAATAGTTTTTAGCTGCTCGTGAGAACAGGGTATAAGCTAAGACCACTAAATAAACAAAACACTTTCACAATATTTATACTACAGTCAAACTCGGTTATAACGAACTCGGTTATAACGAATTCTCGGTTATAACGAACTAATTCTAAAGTCCCGACGTTTTGTCATCAATTTTCACACAAAATACTTCTTTTATAACGAACTCGGTTATAACGAATCCTCGGTTAAAACGAACTGCTTATTATGGCCCCACGAGCACAATTACATGTATATTTACCTTTTTATAACGAACTGCCATAAATAATTTTTAATGTGTGGCAATTACGTTTATTAAACTCACCAAAGGTTGAACATTTTTGGTTTATATTATAATTTTGATAAAATGTATTTATATTTTCAATGTTTTATTCTCAATAAGTATTTTATTTACGAAAAAAACATCAAATAAATCAAAATTGGATCTATTTATTTGAAAATTAAACTAGGTGGATAAAAAATATACCCCGCTTATAGCGAACTTCTCTTATAACGAACTATTTTTACTGGTCCCTCGGAGTTCGTTATAACCGGGTTCGACTGTATATATAATTTACTAAGTTTTCTCACACATAATTTCACTACATACTTAAATTTTAATACATAAGAAAAACCGCGAAAGATTTTAAATAACTCGAATTTTAGTAAATATATAATTTATTAATTACATTTTATTGTAAGTTTCGTAAAAACGTCGGAAAAATAACAAAATTATTCGTGCCGCACTTATCAGCTGTTTTTTACTTGTCTCATTTTGCGCGCCAAATACAGACTAAACAGAATCGACTCCACAGGCGTAAAAAAAAAAACAACAAAATTTATAAACTAAATTTAATACATTTTTTAATGAGAGTATGAAATCTAATGAATCAAATTTTACGAAATTTGTTCCCAAAATGCATGTTACTTAATTAAGCTTATGAATTCCTTCATTGGTTAAATGTTAATGAATCTATTTCATTTATATCACGAAGGTTTTTTTTCAGTGTAGGATATTCTCCCATTAATTAAAAGGTCGAATAAAAAAATAATGTTTCGAAAAACTAATTTTCTTGAATATCGCTGAAATTAAATCGCTGCATGTGCTAAATGGAAAGAGCGAAATATACCAAAAATTTAAAATTTATTCACCAAGATGTATTCAATAAAGCTAAGCAATAAAACTTGGATATTTCTAAATTTAAGGGAATACAATTTAAACAACAATGAATTTGTGTCTTTGGGCACGATCTCCAAAAATGGATATATTTTTTGACCTTACGTAGTAAAGCAATGGTTCCCAACCTTTTATGCGCCATGCCCCACTTTTGAGCTAAAAAAACTACAATGTCCAGTGGACATTGTCCACCCAACACTGAAGAAAAATTTGTAAATTTTCAAATTTGTTTTTCAAAAAAATTTAAAATTTACTTGTGGTTAAGCAAACTTTATGTTAAAATCATCGTTAAACGAAGTTTTTAGAAAAATTTTTCAACAATCAACTAAATAATAATTTTTTAATTTATTTAACAAAAAAAAATCTTGAAAATTTGCACGTTGCCCCCTAAAGCGTTCAAATTGCCCCCCAGTGGGGCGAGAATCAAAGTTTGGGAACCATTGTAGTAAAGGGTTAACTGTGTTCAAGAAATCTAAAAATTTTTAATTAAATATTTAGGGTCAATTGTTAAAGAAAACCGGTTTCATAATGATTTATTTATTTTTTTTTTTACAAAATTGAATTTTTTTAAAAAACGTATATTTTGCTCAGGATCCGAAATTCAAGAGCCCTTTTCAAAAACTTTGAAAAAAATTTTGTATAACTTTTTCATGAATCTTATTAAACTGAGGTGGCGTCCTTTGCGACCATCCAACTTTTTCAACAATCAACTAAATAATAATTTTTTAATTTATTTAACAAAAAAAAATCTTGAAAATTTGCACGTTGCCCCCTAAAGCGTTCAAATTGCCCCCCAGTGGGGCGAGAATCAAAGTTTGGGAACCATTGTAGTAAAGGGTTAACTGTGTTCAAGAAATCTAAAAATTTTTAATTAAATATTTAGGGTCAATTGTTAAAGAAAACCGGTTTCATAATGATTTATTTATTTTTTTTTTTACAAAATTGAATTTTTTTAAAAAACGTATATTTTGCTCAGGATCCGAAATTCAAGAGCCCTTTTCAAAAACTTTGAAAAAAATTTTGTATAACTTTTTCATGAATCTTATTAAACTGAGGTGGCGTCCTTTGCGACCATCCAACTTTTTGTTTGGATGGTCGCAAATGGTCGAGGGGTTTAAAGTAGAGATGGGCGCGTGAGTGTTTTTGACTCACACTCACTCACGCTCACGACAGGAAATTTCGAATCACGCACACTCACTCACGAGCATATTTTTTCTACTCACACTCACTCACAATCACGTGAGTAAATTTAATACAACTCACAATCACGTGCACTAACGCAAGCTTTACTCACACTCACGTTGACTCACACTCACGAAACTCTTAGGTTAACCACGAAACTCTTATTTATACATAAAAAAATTTCAAAAATTTCAAAAATTTTCAGAAAAATTTAAAGTTCATCGAAATTTAATTTTTTTTTTGATTTTTTCGGGACGAAATCTTAAGTTGGGCCAAATTTTACAATTTTTTTGTTGATTTTTTTAGTACGAAAGGAAATATAAAGAGAAATTAATCACGCAAACTTACGCAAAAAAATCGACTCACGCACACTCACTCACGCAAAAATCTTATTCACTCACGCAATTTAATTCTCCACTCACACTCACAATCACGTGATTGAAATGGAATTCAGTCACACTCACGCGTGAATCACGAACTAATCTGCTCATGTGCCTATCTCTAGTTTAAAGATATGGTGTTTTCTTTTCTGAACAAAAAATTGTGCATTGTTAAAATGTTTACTTTTAAAATGTTCACATGGCCCTGAAACGATGTCGCATTTTTTTTCACTCAGAAAAGAACACAAAAAATGCTGTTTTGTACGCAAATTGCCCTGATTTGCTGGTTCGGTGGATGTGTTTTTCGCTTATATTGCCGGCAGCTCAGGTTCGAATCCCGGCGATGGCCATCACATATTTTTTTTTTTGCTTTAGATTATTTTTTTTTTAATTATTTAAACTTAAAAAAAAAAATACCAAAAAATTAACAAATTTAGTCGATTTTATATGAAAATTTACTTTTTTTTTTTTAAAAAATTATTAAATTATTTAAAAAAAAAACATTATTAAGTAAAAAAATAATACGTAATTGAATAAAAAAAAGTACCAGAACAAAAAAAAAAAAAATTTGTCCATACCGGGATTTGAACCCCGGACCTCCAGTGTCACATTCCACGACACATCCTCTGCACCACAACAGCACCAGTTAACTTGTTCGCTTAATTTGAGTTTTGCTACATGAGAGAATATCAGGGCAGTTTTTCACCCCGTCATCTGACTTCGGGGTGGAAAATATGCATTTTTTACATCACGGGCAGGCAATATTTTGAGAAAAGAACATAATATTTTTTCAAAAGTGTGCATTTTTTTTATAAAAGAACACAAAAAATTCAAATAAAAAAAATGTTACAAAATGCTACATTTTTTGCCAGAAAAGAAAACGGCAATAGTAACAACAATAGTGGGCGTGTAATCTAAAGTTATTCGTAGTTACATCTGTGAAAAATAATCATAATATGATCAGGTTTATTGTGATCTTGTCTACGATAGAAATTTACTGTTTTATTGGCAGAAGAGTGAATAATTATTTATAAGCAGGGAAGCCAAAAATATTTCTTTAAAATTCCATAAAAAACAATAAAAATGCAATGTTTTTGAGTTTTGTTTGAAAAATTTATGCACCGAAAAAATTCCCCAGTTGGCCAGTTACGTAATTTCCCAGTTAATACTACATTTTTTAAAAATAACTGGCTTAGCCATCAGTAACTATGATTTCAGTTAATAATAACAGTTTTTAAGTTACCCTGTATTTCAAATTCTTTTAAATTTGTCAAAAGTTAAAAAAACAATTTCAATTAAAAAAAAAATATTGTGTCGCTTAAAATCAAATCGTGGATTTATTTGGTACATGGTAAGAATGATTAATGTTCAAAGATATTTTTTTAATTATAAATTATATCGAAACATATTTTTTTTGTTTATAGGTGACGGACAAGAAAATCCGTCCAAAAGCAGAATTGCTTCAGTTACGGATGCTGATGATGGAAAGTTAAAGCGAGTATATATTCAAAAAATGGTAGTAAAAATAATTAACTTTGTCTTATCATAAATGTATGAATAAAATTAATAAACAAATAATGATTTGGAGATTCCTTATTGCAGAAAAAAAAATATTTAGAACAAAATTTCGGTTCTACACAACCAACCCCTATATTAATTTCGTTATTTTTAACTAAGTATAAATTATTTTTCAAAGTAACTGGGAAAATCGTTACCATTACCTGACGCAATAATTGAGTTTGGATTTTTTTAAAAAAATAGTTACTATCAACTTATTTGAATAACTGGGCCTCAGTTAGGTGTATTTTAACTGGGGTTCAGTTGAAATATTAGTAGCCAGTAACTGGGAAATTTTTTGGGTGTGGTAAAAACTACTTTTATTAAATTACTTTACAAATTTAGTTAAAACATTCTGTATTTATTGTTGACCTGTGTTGAGTACATAGATGGGAATTTTTCATTACCATTGAAATTTAATTACCATTGGTTGATATCAATGGTAATGAAAAAAATTTCATTACCATTAAATGGTAATTAAATTTTTTTTAATTAAAAAAAAGAAATTATTAATGGTAGTGAAATGCACCAATTGTTGAAAAACACCAATTATAATTGGTTTCAAAACCATTGGCACATTTTTGTTTTTTTGAAAAGTTATAAATTTAAACAACAAAGTATGTTTTTCAAAAAATATGAAAATGTTAAAGTCAAAAAACAAAACGCAAATAAAAATTTCAAATATTGTGTCTTACAAAGGCAATCAACGTGTGTCTGGTTTATAAAATATGAAAAACTAAAACACCATTTAACAAAAAACAACAGATATTTCCAAATATTAACGATTTTGACAATATTGTGACGACTTTCACTAATGGTAATTATTTTTTTTAAGTTATGTCAATGGATTTTTTTTTATTTTCATTAGTAATTAAATTGATTAGTAATTTAATTGGTTCAATTGATACAACTTTTTTTTTTTTGGATTTTATACCATTAATATTTATTTCAAATAAAATTGAGGCCTCAGCGCCACAAGGGCATTTTAGAGGCAAGACAGCAATAAAAATGTAATCAAATTTATATATTAACAAAGTAAAAAAAGTTTTCATAAATCAAAACTTAAAAAAAAATAATTATAGTTTTATATATTCTACTACGTAAAATTGTACATGTAAAAAAAAATAATAATAACAGAGAAAAAATATTGGCTTATTTTTAAGGTTGATTCTTTGTTATTTTTAGCATCCGAAAGGAAATTTTGTAACTAAAACTTTTAATCACTTTTTATGTTTTTAAAATGATAAAATTGAATTTAACCAACAACAAAAAAAATATTTAAGAAATTGTAATCAATTAACACTAAGGCAACTAGGCAGGTGACAAGTAAGATTCATGTGATTCATCGCCACTTCCACTAGAAATAACACCAATAGATTTATCACGTAAAGATCTTCTGAACTGAGATGACTCCGTCAGAAGACTATCCACTTCCGCCGTGCTTTTAATATGCTTTGGTTCTGACAGCTCACTTTTCTTAGCATACACTCAGAAAATTATTGCAGTTACTACATGACGGTCGTTTATGTAGTAAGTAGTAGCTGTTGTTTTTAACTACAATTTCGGTCGTTTTTGTATGAAAAAATCTCAAACAACTTTTTTTTGTAGTAGTTTCAAAAAATAACTACAAAAAATATACTACACTGTAGCAATAGTTGATTTATGTAGTTGTTTTTAGTTTTTTTTTTTAAAAACTCGTTTTTTTCTAGAAATTTTTATTCCAAACGAATGTGTCGAACGAGTTGGTCGTGCGGGATGCGGAAGGAATTATTTTTATACCAAATAAAAAATATCTAAATAAATTAAATTACAATTTATAAAATTTAATTATAACAAAAAATATGTTTTTGGAAAAATATTCTTGAGCGAAAGAAAATAAGTGGATAAATGAGATAGCAAGTGTGTATAATATAGCGCTCACATAAGCGTGCGTAAAAACCAATCGGAAAAAAACAAAAAAAATTCTTGTCGGCTTGGTTGCCTGCGTGCCATCTTTCTTTTCTTTGTATACACAACAAAACAGGTACATACCTTTTGAAACATTGCAAATTAATTTTTTTTTTTTTATAAATCAATTCTACCAAAGCATTTCTTTTTTTTTTTTATTCCAGACAAATTTTGATCAGAAGCGGTGGAAATTTGAAACAAACTATTAAAAAAAACAAAGGTAAATACAATCAATTTATTTTGTTTAACATTTTATTAATATACATATATTTTTTCTTCTATAATTCCAGATAAATACACCAAAAAATATTCATCATGTCGAAATTCTATACAACCAACTGAATTGTATTGCTTTTTAAATAAATAAATATCAATCATTTAAACGTTTAAGAAATTTTTTAAATAAAATTTCAGGCGATTGTTGTAAAAACAACTGTATTAAACAGTTTTGTAGTAGTTTTTACTACATTTTGTAGTTGAAAATCAATAGTTAAAAACAACAACATGTTCAGTTGTTTTTACCGTAATATGTAGTGGACGCCTTTTCAACAACAAAATGTAGTCAAAACAACTGTCTTTTGTAGTTGATTTTACCGACATACTTTTTTGAGTGTAGATTCTTCCATAACTGGGGTAAACTCTGCGGTAACCAACATCCTTAAGATTTTTTGAATAATTTAGCAAAGATAATGTTTCCTTGCTTAAATAATCATTGATGTAAATGGTTTGTGTTGCTTCAGTTTCTTTTAGTTTGGACTTGCTTAACATCTTTTATTAGCAAATTTTACAACCATAGACGTTTTTTTACTTTCCCGTTGCTTTAGAAAATAAGCACCATCAATTTCGTTTGTATTTATCTCCACGCCTACATCCTTCATTAGATTTACCACTGTTTCTACAGCACTTAGATTATCCTTTACTTCAATACCATGAATAACACAATCATTTTCCACACGATTGTCGTTCAATATTTTTACAGCATTTTTTAACTCATTGATTTCGTTTTTTAACAGTTTATTTTCTTTTTGTACTGCTTCTAACTTCTTCTTGTTTTCAGCTGTTGCTTTTAAAACATCATCGAATTGTTTTGATATAAAATTTATTGTATCTTGCAAAGCATCCAGCTGATCAAGTTTACTGAGCTTTGTTTTGATTTGGTTCAACTCACTTGTTACATTTGACAGTCCCCCACCACTTTCGTTAAATAAATGACAAACGTACTCTTCTTTCTCATTTTTTAATAAATAATCAAATTTACGTTTGTCTAATTTTGTCCATACAGCATGAAAAATTTTGGCGCATTTATCACACTCAATAAAGTAGTCTTCTTCTTCCACATTTAAGTTGCACTGGCCACATATTATAATTGGTTTTTTAAGGCTGCGACGAATTCTTGGTGGCATTGTTGATAATATTCTAATGACTTTCACTTTTATTTAAATCAAAGTTTCAACTAAATAATTCAAATTCTGGTTTAAACGTTATTTTTATGATTTAAATAAAATTCACTGAGAGAGCACTGAAAAATGTAAACTTTACACGACAAGGTTGCCAGATTTTTTTTTTTTTAAATTTCATTACCATTGACATCAATTAAATAGTAATTAAACCAACACTTAATTGATCCCTTTAATTAATTAGTCCCATCTGTGGTTGAGTATTTATGTTGTTGTTTTTGGTTCGGCTCAAGGTCATATAAAAATTATAAATAAAAAATCAAATTTTGCATTTTTAATTTTATTAGATTTTTCTTCCAATATTTCCACCAACTTCGTTGATCATCTTCAGGGATATTTAAATATCTGTAAAATTACAAAGGCGAGTTGATACGTCTTCACTTGTTTATTGGTTTTCATCAACTATCAATGTATCAATTCGCCTTTGTAATTTTACAGATATTTAAAAATTCCCGAAGATAGCCAACTAAGTTGGGGGAAATATTGAAAGAAAAATCTAATAAAATTAAAAATCCAAATTTGATTTTTTATTTATAATTTATATATTAGACCTAAAGCTGAACCAAAAACAACAACATTTAGTTAAAACTTTTTTTTATTAAAAAAAATCGCTGAAAATACCTTACAATTTTTTAGGATTTTATTTTCTTTTTCAACAAAAAACTCGCCCATACTATCTATATTACGATTTACTATAAAAAAACATGGTTTTATTCCAAAATATGCCCTTAAGACTAAAATATGGAAAAATATGATCATAAGGCTAAAATGTGCTATAACAAATCGATGCCAGATTTCTTGAATTGATCTGAAACGGATAATTATCTCATCCAATAATCACTACAATGCACAGGAAAAATCATGAAATTTATTGGTTTCCCTGGTGAGAAGAAAGTTTTAACATATTACTTACCATATATTTAACGAGACGTTACAACACAGTGAGAAAAACCAAAAGTAGTAAGATATAAAAAAAAATTGAACGGCATAGCCAGCATTATGTTCATCCAATTTGAATATATGCACAAGCGAGTACAGAAAATAACCTGTAGCTAAACATGCGGACATGCTACTCAGTATCATTCCGTGCAACGATCTCAGTTCCTTTATGCGTAAATGAACATAGGAAACCATTATGAGGCATGGAATCGATATTAGCATTAGAACGGCGACGACGACAATTTGGCTGCGATTAAGGTGCTCTTCGACCGATGTTATACAGACGATGGCATACATTGTTCCAGAAATGTTGTTTATATCAATGCAATAATTACTAAATAAATTATATGTATCATTTGCATATATATCCATTATTAGTAGTTGCCCATCTTGCACAACGAAAAACAAATCTTCAACATCATTGTATAAAATTGACCTGTTGGTAAATGAAATAAAAACATACGGTTAACCCAAGTTTCTGTAATGAAAAAGTCGTTCGGCTCCGACGAATTTGCATTTTTTTGTTATTTCAGCAGTAATTGCAACAGTAAAGGTTGATTTACATGTTAACTACCCTTGACCACCCTTATCTACTATTTTCCAGTATTGGTGATACGATTTACCGGGTTTAAATAATTTAGATTGAAAAATTATTTAAATTTGACAATTGTTATCCCCCAATACTGGGAAATAGTAGATAAGGGTGGTCAAGTAGTTAGCATGTAAACTGCCCTTAAAGCTTGATTTACATGTTAACTACCCCTGTCCAACCTTATCTACTATTTCCCAGTATTGGAGGATTACAATTGTCAAATTCAAACAATTTTTCATACAAAATTATTTACACCCGGCAAATCGTATCACCAATACTGGGAATTAGTAGAACAAAATACATTCAAATTCATCAAAGAAGAACGAAATTCGCAGTACAGAACGACATGAGGCAATAGAAGAAAATAGGTTATTTTAAAAACAATAGTTTTGAGAAAATAATATTTTATGCGCTTAAATGAAAATCGGATTCCAGCTTTAGTCTAAACGGAATCGCCAAGATGCTACCAAAGATGATAATCTCTTGAGCCATCATGATTTTTTCGTTTATTGAAGATTTTTTCCATTTCTTCAAAAGAAACTATGTGAACATTTTTGAAGGCCTACCCAATGCACAGAGGGTTGAAATGTAGCAAAAGTGAGGATTAATTCAAAAGCTGAACTTTATCCTACACATTCGTGTGTGGTACTGGGTGAAAGGTAATTAAATTCTACATCACTATTTGCCAAAAACTTTTGTTTTGAGTAAATTACTCTATCGACTGTGAGCTGTCAAAGTCAAATAATTTTTCAAAATTTTTCGTGCCGTGCCTAAAACTGAAAATTGAGATATTTTGGGTGCTGATAATTCTTATTAAGCGTTCTAAAAGTAATTTTATTAAAATGGAACCATCAACTTCAGGCATTTGGCTACATAACTGCATTAATGTTTTTTAGATAAATGTTTTGCAAATATTTTTAATATTTTTTTAAAAAGTGCTCCATATTTGGGGTATTTTCGATATATACACAGAGTTTCAACAAATTTCTTGTTGTGATCCAGCAAATTTTATTAAGTGATATTTTAATATAGTATTTTAGCTTATATATTCCATACCAAACTTTTGCAGAGGCACCGCGTTTTTTTACTTATTAAAATTTTTGTGAAAGAACTCCAGTTCCTAAAAAAAAGCTGAAAAACATATGAGAAAGGGCATTATGGGAGACCCCTTAGTTAGAGGAGATACGGGGTGCGTACGTTGAAAAAAAAGTTTGGGAGGAAAAAATAATGATAGTTGATCTCACATTTCACCCTCTAGGAGCCAGCATGGAGCGGCAGCAACTGATTTCATTTAAAAAAATAAAAATGTGTATGGGGACCACCTTAAGGGTTAGATATACAGGGTAGGTATATTCTAAGAAAATGTTTGGGTTAAAAAAATATTGGGGGTCGGTCACATATTCGACATCTCTAGGGGCACCCTTGGGGCAGTTAGAGCTGTATGAGCAGATTTTATAAAAATGGCATTTTGTATGGGAGCCCCATTATCGAGTGGAGATACGGTATAAGTATGTTCCAAAAAAATGTTGGGGGGTAAAAATTAATGGGGGTCGATCTTAGTGGATACCACTCTAAGACGCACCATGGGAGTGGTAGGAGCTAATTTCATAAAACAAATTTATAAAAAATAAAAATAAATTTGGAGGGGACCACCTTAAGGGTTAATGATAGAGGGTAGGTATATTCTAAGAAAATGTTGGGGTTAAAAAAATATTTGGAGTCGGTCACACATTTGTGTTTCTAGGGGCACCCTTGGAGCAGTTAGAGCTGTAGGAGCAGATTTTATAAAAATGGCATTTTATATGGGAGCCCCATTATCGAGTGGAGATACGGTGTTCCAAAAAATGTTGGGGGATAAAAATTAATGGGGGTCGGTCTTATTGACTAATACTCTAAGACGCACCCTGGGAGCGGCAGGAGCTGATTTCATAAAATAAATTGAAAAAAATAAAAAACAATTGTATAGGGACCACCTTAAGGGTTAAAGATAGAGGGTAGGTATATTCTAAGAAAATGTTGGGATTGAAAATATATTTGGGGTCGGTCATACATTTGACATCTCTTGGGGCATTATTGGAGCAGATAGAGCGGTAGAAGCCAATTTTTATAAAAAGGTTATATCTTCTTTTTTAATAAAAAAATATTTTCTATAATTTTTTTTTTCTGTAAAACATTTTTTTTTTACTAAATAATGTATAGTTAGTCTAAAAAAATATAAATATTTATAATAAAGGGCTTTTCTGAATTAATCCCCAGTTTACATATGTTTCAACCCACTGTGCAATGGTGTATCGGTCGTGTCCAAATTCGGATTCGTTAAGTTCGTAATTGTCAAAAACTTATAATCGTTGGGGTAGTTTATAGATTGACTCAAAAAAAAAAAAATTGATGATGTACTCCCCTCAAAATTAACTTTGACATGTTTTATGAAGATTCTCAAAATATTTGGGCTCCAGCGATAATCTCCCGTGAGCTAAACCGCGTCAAAAAAGGGTCAAAAAATGGAATTTTTCATGAATAAAAAATTCAGTAAATTTAAGTTAAATAAAAAGGTGATAATACACCACAAGGTGGTGTATTATCACCTTTGTTGTGGACTTTGGTCATAGATGAGCTGCTCGAAGAACTTAATAACTCTGGTTTTAAGAGCTGTGGATACGCTGACGATCTTGTTATTGCGGTCTCTGGCTGGCATGAGCCGACTATCTCGGACCGCATGCAACAAGCTCTCGATATGACTCAAAATTGGTGTCAGTCAAAGGGGTTATTAATTAACCCATCCAAAACTATACTAATACCGTTCACTAGGAAAAGAAAACTCAGACTTACCATGCCAACTTTAAATGGCGTAACAATAGGATTTTCAGATGAGGTAAAATACCTTGGGATTACATTAGATAAATCCTTGTTATGGAACCAACATCTTAATAATTTGACCATAAAGGCCACAAGAGCTACATATGCCTGTCAGAGACTTTTTGGGAAAACATGGGGACTGAAACCGCATATGATTTTCTGGTCTTTCAACACTATTGTGAAACCTATGCTAACATACGCTGCTCTAGTATGGTGGCCCAAGACTCGTCTGCATTGCCATTACCGGCACTGGTAAAACATGCCCAACTTATGCCATTGGGGCCCTACCTAACATTCCACCGTTACATATTTCTGTAATGGAGAATACCTTAAAAAGCGCCCTAAGGCTGACGGAACTTGGTAATATGAAGGAGGGTGACTTACGGGGACATTTGAGAATTGACAAATTTTAAAGGTCATGGACAGAATATTACAGACACAAGTAATTATTAGAGTCTTTGATACTAAAATCCATGACCCAGAGCCAAATTCTATAATATGGTATACGGACGGGTCCAAGCAAACCAATAAGGATACAGGGGCGGGTATCTTCGGACCAAATTTCCAACGTGCTCTACCCATGGGGGAAATCACCATCAATTTTTCAGGCAGAACTGTATGCTATTCACATATGTGCAATAAACCGGGTCGAAAAAAAAAGTTTGCATTGGGCGCGCTTAATTTTAAAGCTTACCCCGAAAAAGTTCCATAGCCAAAATATTAGATTTTTTGGTCGCGATTTGGTACCGCCGAAATCGTTATTTGTTCATAGCTTTGTCATTTGATGTCCGATCGTTATAAAAAAAAAATTGTTGGAAAGTCCTCAGCGAGTACTAAATCTGATCCATATCTGGTTTTGACCTCCGAGGTCATCTTCGTGTTATGAGTGGTAGTTTATCAGCCTTCTACCCACCTAAATGATTTTTATTTTTCCATTAAATTATAGCACTAAAAAATTCATGAAATTCTTCCTTTAGAAGTACCCTCTTAAGTTAATTAACAAAAAAGTTACATGAGATTTTAAATTTCCATAGAAAAAGATTCGAAACACTTGTTCGTAAGTATTTAAATACAAACTAAAAAAAAATTAACTATAGTTTAAACGCATAATAACAACAAAGAACAAGTGTTTTTTTCTAATTTTCTTTATATTATATTTGAAAATCTTAAATCAACTGTAACTTTTTTTTTAATTAATTTAACTGGATACTTCCAAGGGAAGGATTTCATGATTTTCTTAGTGCTATAATTTAACGGAAAAATAAAAATCATTTAGGTGGGTAGAAAGCTGAGAAACTAACACTCATAATACGAAGATGACTTCAGAGGTCAAAACCGGATATGGGTCAAATTTAGTACTCGCTGAGGACTTTCTAACAATTTTTTTTTATAACGATCGGACATCAAATGACAAAACTATGAACAAATAACGATTTCGGCGGTACCAAATCGCGACCTAAAAATATAATATTTTGGCTATGGAAATTTTTCGAGGTAAGCTTTAAAATTAAGCGCGCCCAATGAGAACTTTTTTTTCTCCTTTATGGTCGACCCAGTCTAATGTGCAACCGAATATCTTCGGAGAAAAACAAATGGTTCCCATATATACATAATGTCTGACAGTCAGGCTGCACTAAAAGCTCTTATAGCTTATGAGGTGACATCCGGACTGGTAATGAACTGTATTTAGTCACTTAACGAACTAGGACGACATAACGACCTAACATTCGTATGGATTCCGGGATATGAGGGTCACACGGGAAACGAACACGCTGACTGTTTGGCAAATTGCGGTGCCAGGCGAACCTTTATTGGCCCTGAACCATTCTTTGGTTTGCCATCGGGACATGTTAGGGAAAAACTCAAAATATGGGGTGAATCTAAGTTCATGGAAAATTGGAACTATTGCGCTGGGCAGCGGCAGGCAAAAAGATTCATAATTCCATCCAACACCGTATCTAAACGATCACTGTCTTTAGACAAAAAGGATCTTCGAATCCTAATGTCCTATCTAACTGGACATTGTAACCTAGAAAGAAAAATCTATCTGACACGGACACGTGCAGATTCTGCGAGATAGAGGAGGAGACAGCAGTTATACTTTGTACATGCCAAGACTGACTGGTAGAAGAATACAACAACTAGGGGGACACTTAATATCTCCGACTGACGTGTGGAACTCTCTGCCAAATAGGATTCTCTGCTTTATTAGAAGCCTGAATATTTAGGGCACCCTTTTTAGGCTGCACAATAGATCTTTCTGGTTGCAGTGCATACGGCCTCTTTAGTCTAATCTAAATAAAAAATATCAAGATCTATTTATTAGATGCGTTTTTTGCACGAATATTTTTTAACTTTTTTTTGCCCATATAAGGTGAGTCGGTCTAATGTATATACGTACGACCGACAAAGTCATACAAAATAATCTCTATCAAAATTAAGCTGACCTGTATTTTTTCGTTTGGCGAAATTCCTGCTAGTTCGGTTTTTATACGGATTTTCCCGAAAGACCTAATTTTTTCATGAAGTGGCAACCCTTTTTTAAATTTGAGATTGGGCAGCTAAAAAAATTGGTTACTCTGAATTAAAAAAAAAAACATATACAATTTTTGTAAAAAAACATAAATGCTGAGAAGACGTGCCAAAAGAGAAGAGAAAACTAACGCCTATTGACAAAATTAGCAAAAAAAAAAATTGAGTTTCCGAACTGAAAGATCAAAATGAAGTAATGACCAATTGAGCTGAATGAACGAAAATACCTAAAAGTGCGGAAATGAACGAACTAGATAAGCCGCTCAGTTAAATGAATAATTCAATTGAACTAGTTCGTTCGTGAACGACACAACTCTGCTGCGGTTTTTCTTGCACGCCTCTTTTATCTGAGTTTTTTTTTTGCAATTTGCAGTCTGAATAAATCTGAGAAGAAATACGCACAAATAGAGAATGAATTACTCGCTGCGGTCGGGACCTCGAAGTACATTCAAATCACAAACCGCTCGAAGCTTTGATTAGGATGGATTTGGATAAGGTCACAGCTAGGCTTCAGAGGATGTTTATTCAGTTATTGAAATATCCCTCATTGGCGATAAAATACGTGCCGGGGAGGGATATGTTAGTAGCTGACTGTTTGTCACGAACGTTTTTGTCGGAAACTGACCTGGAGGATACAGTTTATAAATCTGTTGTGCATTCGGTAGTTAGGAAATGTTGCATGTCGGACGAAAACAGATTGGCTTATGTGGGTGCTACTGAATCTGATCGTTGTTTGAATAATGTGTTATCGTATATTTAAAAGGATTAGCCTATATACAGGAATCTGGGCGTTGAGGAAAAGAAGTTTTATAAAATTAGGGATGATTTGAGAACTGAAGATGGATTGTTATTTTTTAGGGATAGATCAGTTGTTCCGTCTGAGCTCAGAATGCAGACTTTACGGTTGTTGCACTCTGCCCATCTGGGAATCGAAAAGACGTGGATGAGTGCAAGGGAGCTTTATTATTGGCCTGTCTTATCGACCGATGTTGAGGAGTTTGTAGGCGCTTGTGAATATGTGAGGGATTGCGTAGAAGGAACAAGAAGATCCATTGCAACAGCATCCTGAACCGGCGTATGCTTGGGAACAAGTTGCAATGGACCTTTTTGACTATTCAGGTGCATAGTACTTGGCTATTATTGACTCATATTCCGGTTGGTTGGTCTCGGAAAGGCTGAAAAACAAGTCGATTGATGAGGTGATCGGGATTTTGTTGCAATTGTTTTTCAAATTTGGATTTCCGACTGAGATAAGATCGGACAATGTTCCATTTAACAGATATAAATTCAAAAGTTTTGCGAAGAGTTATAATGTTAAATTAAAATTCTAGAGTCCGAACTACCCACAGAGTAATGGGCTGCCGGAAAAAGCGGTTTCAATTGCTAAGAACATTTTGAGGAAAAATGTCCTTGATAGAAGGGATGATTATCAGGAGCAAATTTTAGAGTATGACGTTACTCTGTTGCTGGAAATGCTTTTTATGGGAAGAAAATTTAAGACGAAACATCCTGTCTCTAATTGTCTGTTGAACGAAAGCAATGTAGATGTGAATCAAATCAGGGACCGAATAATGAAGAAAAGAAGGAGACAACAATTATATTACAGCATAACCGCAAAAATATTAAGAAAGCTGAAGATTAATGACAAAGATTTAGAAGAATAACGAATGGCAATATGGTTTAGTTGTACAGGTATTTAATGATAGGTCATATCGTCACCTAAAATGCAAAACGCCCTAACTAACAAAAAATTCAAAATCGGTATTTTGATAGATTGGGGTCATTGGCGTAGGAAGCCAACATTTCTGGGGGGGGCTAAAGCCCCCCCAGATTTTTTTGAATTTTTTGTTTTTTTTTTAATAGAAAACCCCAGACCTATTTCTGAAGTGTTCCCTATATCATGTGTCTAGGTGTCCTAGAAACGAATGCCCTCCGAAAGCGGTTAAAAATTCATATTTTTTTTAAACAAATTTTGATTCTGAAGATTTTTCGGAAATTTAGAACTCCCAGATATGTTATGAAAATGAAAGATTTTTAATGTTTTTCCTATAGTAAAATCATTAGATTATTATTATTTTTTTCAAGAAAAAGTTCTGATGATTGCAAAAGTTGATGATTATTAGTCAAAATTCTCAGATTCTTTCTTCCAATGACTTTTGTCTATAAAAAACCACTTAGAATTTATAAACTTTTTTAAATCAAAGAACTCAAAATGTTTTCCTGAAGTTAAAATCCTAAGATTCGGCAAAGTTTTTATTACTGACAAAAACATCATATTCATATAAAACTTTTTGCAATAATTCAGACTATTTTTCAATAGAAAAAACTATTAGATCTAATATAATAATCATTACGAGTCCTTAAGACTCGTAGAATAATCATAACGAGTCCTAAAGACTCATTATTATTATTTATTGTTGCAAAAATTAATGAAATCATTAAATTATTAAAAAAAAATTGTGAATGATTAAAATTCTGGGGGGGGCTAAAATTATTCTGGGGGGGGCTAAGCCCCCCCCCAGACAGGGCTATCTACGCCAATGATTGGGGTGTATATTATTAACCTACACGTCCCAACAAAAAATTAGGGTTATATAATAAAAATTAGCGATTTTATAGACAACAATTAAAAACATGTGAATTGCGAAATCGCCAATAAACGCAACTAGAAATAAATTTTTTAATCATTTTGTGATTAATTTTGATACATATTCACAAAACGTACGTCCTCACAAAATTTTAGCCCAATTCAATCAAAATTAACAAAGTTATTAACAAATTAAAAATTTTACTCCATAGTGTTTTTTGCTTCTCCTGTAAAATTAATATAATGTTAGTTGGGGACTTTTGCGTTTTAGGTGACGATATGTAGTTAAGGATGCAAATGGTAATAAGTACAGAAGAAATAGGAGATTTTTGGTGAGTACGAAAAACCATGCTGAGAATATTTACTTGGATTACATGGATGAAGATGATACTGATAGTGAACGAAATGTAGACGATAGGGAAAATTATGATAATGTTGAAGAACAGGAGAATGATAACAGTGTACGAAGAAGAGGGGTATTAGTAGATACCGGGAATGGAAACAGGTCTGATGAGTCGGATTATGAGGATGCAGACAATGGGAACATTACTGATGCTTCCAATAGTGTAGTTATTCCGCCGGTAGTAGAGGTATATGTAACACGTACTGAGAGAGAGATTCAAAGGCCCCAGTTGTATGGCGAATGGGAATACTATTAGAATAGAAAAATATTAAGGAAAGGGAAAGCATGTTACATAATTGTATTATGCCTATTTGGCAACTCTGTAAATATTGTATACGTATATATTTAAGTTAGTTGATAAGCACATGTCGATGTATAAAGACTTATAAAGAAAGATAACACAGAGCAGCAGCACATTTAGGGCCTCAACCAAACCAAGACAGTTTGAAAGTACTTATGTGTAGTAGTAAAAACACCAAAGGGTTTAGCTCTGTAACGTCTCAAATTTGTTTTATAGCCCACTGAATTTTTCTGTTTTTTTTTTCCAAGGCGTTGGAAAAAAGTCGAAAAAACTAATGTTAATGTTTTTTTGAACTTAAAATAGTGTTTAGATATCTTTAATAGAATTTTATGGGGAACATTTTTCTAGAATACGCTAAACCTCTATCTCCCGTTTTAATGGGTCATTTACGTAATTTTTTTAAGAAATGGCTCAGAAACCTACTAAGACGTGCGTTTAAAGGGTTAAAATGTTCTACGATTATTTTCAGCATCAAATTTCACTGGCGGTTACTGAAGGCAGAAAGTTCGACCGGTATACGAAAAGTGCACAAGTAGAAACTATAAATATTCACATATATAAAAAACAGTTTTCATTAACAAGACAAACCGACATTTAGGGCGGATTTTACAGTCAGCACTAAGTGGTGACTTAAGCTAAGAAATTTCTTAAATCCAAAAAACTATTTTATAAAATCTACTTAAGTAAAACTTAAGTCATCTATTATCATAACTTAAGTTTTACTTAAGTAATTTATTTTGATTTGACAATTTAAAAAAAAATACAAAACAAAATTCAATTAATAATAAAAACATATAAAAAAAAAAAAAAAATTCCAACAATTGCTCTTCTTTTCCTTTAAAATCTCCATCCGCCACTCTCAAATTCAAGGTATTTCCATCAAATTTCGCGAAATTTCCATCGAAAAAAATAATTAAATAAATAAAAATCTGTAAGGAATTTGAGATTGGCCAAGATGACCCATCAAATGGGTAACATCCAATATTTTTCCTCAAGATTTTGTTGAAAATAATAAAAACGTTTGTTGGTGTGGAAATCCGAAGTCAAGCGGATGGATCATTTTTCAATGATGACCCTAGCGCCTTGGTCGTTTTGGTTCTAACAAGACCCAAGGCAGATGATTGTATTGGAAAAGAAGAGCAATTGAGTGATTAATGAGTATGTGATGAAGATTGTAATTACCCAAATTATTTGTCCCAGATCCACATTTTAGAATACTGATCTATTGTTCGTCCGTCTGATTGTCCATGTATCGTTGAAAACGTCTCCGTAAAAAGGTTGCTGTTATAATTGGCCATATCCAAAGCTTTAACATTTCTTAAACATTATTTTTTTATGGTAATATCACTCAATTTTATGGAAATACCCTTTATTTAAGAGTGGCGGAGATTTTCTATCAAATAGGTAACATAATCGTAATCAAAAAAAGTTTTGGTGGAAATAACAGCAGCATTTTCATGGAGGCGTTTGTTGGTGTGCAAATCCAAAGTAAAGCGGGTGGAGTATTTTTTAATGATGCCCTTAGCCGCGTTCTAAAATGTTATGGTTCTAACAATACCCACGGTGAAAAATTTTAACGGAAAATAACAGCATTTGTGCGATTTTTCGTTAATTTACATCATTTTTGTTTTGTATATTTTTATTATTTTATTTTTTTGTATTCTTTATGAATTGTCAAATCAAAATAAATACCTTGTGTTACCATATTTTTAGCATATTTTCTTTTTAACTTAAGTACGAACCGAAAAATCGAATTTAACTTAAGTAATAAAAAATACTTAAATAAATCTTAACTAAGATTTTACTTAAGTTAGAACTTAGTTTAGACTGTAAAATCCGCCCTTAAAATCCTACTGATGATGACACTAACTGGGGTGTTTGAAACCGGTATAGGAAATACCAGAAATGTCTATAATTTTTAGAAAATCAATTTTTCTTCTGCATTTTTTCAACTTGAACCCTTATAACAAATATAATTAAAATTACTGACAAAATATGTCGCCATTAGGCACGTCTCCGAAACAGAAAATGCAAATTCCTTCATTTGTGTCTGCAATTCCAGATCATGTTGGTAACCCTTGCGAAATAATGTAAGAGACAAAAAAGTTGAAAGAAAGTATGAAGTGAGGTTGAGATTGCTAGAAATAGAATTGTAGTGTTGGAAACTGTCAAAATTTATTCTGTAGAAACTATAAATATTCACATATATAAAAAACAGTTTTCATTAACAAGACAAACCGACATTTAAAATCCTACTGATGATGACACTAACTGGGGTGTTTGAAACCGGTATAGGAAATACCAGATATGTCTATAATTTTTAGAAATTCAATTTTTCTTCTGCATTTTTTCAACTTGAACCCTTATAACAAATATAATTAGAGCCCGTGCTCGATCTGTACTTACAGATAAAATCAAACAAAAAAGGTTAATTGTAAATTATCATTAACTTTTTATATTTATTCCTATATTTGTTAGTTACAATTGTATACAATTTCTGGCAAAAATATAAAAAAATGAATGACACTTTACAATTTATCTTTTTTCTGCATTTTCCTTATATCAGTCGAACTTTCTGCCTTCAGTAACACCTAGTGAAATTTGATGCAGAGTATATTCTTAGAACATTTTAACCCTTTAAACGCAAGTTTTAGTAGACTTTTGAGCCATTTCTTAAGAAAATTACTTAAATGACCAATAAATACGGCAGATAAAGGGTTAATATATTCTAGAATAAAAATCCTCATCAAAAAACGCCTTTGAAAAAAAAAATTAAAAATTTAGTGGGCTATAAAAAAAAATTGAGACGTTACAGAGCAAAACCCTTTGGGGGTTTAACTACTACACACAAGTACTTTCAAACTGTCTTGGTTTGGTTGAGGCCCTAAGAAATGACCCTTCAATTGTGTCACAGTGTAATTAAAGAACTTAAATTATAATAATTAAACACTTGTCTTTTATTAATCTTGAAACAGTAGTGACTATTGTCGGTGGAGTTAATTTGAGTCATACGATACGATGAGGCAAACAATTTATGCTGATTATTGGATGCGATGCTAATTCTCGCAATTCTAAAGGTAAAAAATTGTTGGAATTTATTTTGTCTTCAAATTTGGTAAATGAAATTGTTTGAAGTTCTCCAACTTTTGTCACTCTACGAAGACAACAGGTCATTGATCTTACCTTGTCTAACAGTAAGGCGAGTACAATGATAAGGGGTTCGCGTGTTCTTGATATGGTATCCTTGTCAACCACCGCTAAATCGATTTTAGGCTTGGGATTGACAAACCTGCAATTTCACAGGGCCGAAACCCTCGAAAAGCGGATTGAGAAATATTTGAGGAACTACTTCATTAAAGTTTACGTCCCATCCCAATACCCAGTAGTATAGAGTCAGTTAAAGTGGAGTCTGAGAAATTTGGTAAAACTTTAACTGATTGCTATGAGACTGTTTGTCCGTTAAGAAAAAACAGACCAGGTAACTCAGAAGTTCAAGAAAGCTTCTAAATAGAGTCTTAAAGTCTCGAAAGGATGCAGACTGGAACAATTACCACCTCATAGGAATTTAAGAAAAAAAATGGCGGATGAAAAATTTGATTCTTATAGAACTTTTTTGACAAGGATCAGTAAAATCTTTCAAAAACGACAAGGCTCTGTAAAACGACAAGGCTCTGTAAAATCGTTCAAAACGACAAGGCTCTGTAAAATCTTTCAAAAATGTAGTTCAGGGATGCTTGGTTGTCTCAGGAAGCCAGAGGTAAGGTGACCATACGTACTCTTTTTTAGAGGACAATACTCTATTTTAACTGGCTGTATTATTATTATTATTATTAATGACATATTCTTAAAGAACTTAGTCTATTCACATACATCTTAAAAGAAATAAAAATAAACAAAATAAAAAAAAGTATGTATACATATTAAATATTGCATAAGTTGCTAACATATAACTTCCACAGATCTCTATCACGCGCAATAGCTCTCAATTGACCAAAAGATTTCCTCGTTTCTTGCATTACAGTTCTACGCCAAGTTTGCTTTGGCCTACCTCGAAGTCTACGTCCTTGTGGATTCCATTCTAAAGCAAAGTGTGCTGCATCATCGACAGTTTTTCTAAGAGTGTGGCCTAACCATTGGTATTTCCTTTTACGGATTTCAAGTTCTAGCTTTGTTTGACCGCATATTCTCCAAAGTTCTTCATTTCTTATAGTATTTGGCCACCATATTCCAAGTAAACGTCGTAAGCAACGATTTATGAAGGTCTGAAGTTTAGTTGAAATAGCTTCTGTAACTAGCCAAGTCTCACTACCATACAACAACACAGATTTTACGCAAGCGTTAAAAATTTTTATCTTAGTTTGCGTAGAAATTGTTCTAGCTTTCCAAACTTTCATTAAGGACCCATATACATTTTTCGCTTTTCTCATTCGGTTTTCGACATCTGCAGCAGCACCACCATCTGTTGTAAGCACACTTCCCAGATATTCGAATTTCTCCACATCCTCCAAGGCTGTTCCGTTAATAGTAAATGTGGAGTCGTTATTGGTATTTAACCTCATAACTTTGGTTTTTCCCACATTGATTTTTAGACCCGCCTTTGCTGATTCGGATACAATAGTTGATATTTTGCTTTGCATATCGTTATATCTATGGGAAAAGAGGACGATGTCGTCTGCATACTCTAAGTCATCCAACTTACGCCGAAACCCCCATTCAATACCGCTAGGATTAATATTAGCTGCAGCCAGAATAACATCGAGTGCAGCTATAAACAGTAAAGGTGAAAGTGAACAACCTTGCCTTACCCCGCTACATGTATGAAAAGGCTCACTCAGCTGTCCTTCGTGAAGAACTTGGCTTGTAATACCGTTATAACTATTTTTAATAATGTTTACCAGTTTGTCTGGGACACCTCTTGCCCGTAATGATGACCAAATGTGGTTACGTTTAATTGCATCAAATGCTTTTTCGAAATCAATAAATGTTAAATACAATGGAGCATTGTATTCAACTGATTGTTCGATTATCATTCTGGTTGTATTAATGTGATCAATACAAGATTGACCCGAACGAAAGCCAGCCTGATTCTTACTGATGACATTATTAAGGTGATCAGATATTCTATTTAAAATTAAAGAAGTAAAAATTTTGTTGCCTACGGGTAGAAGACTAATTCCTCTCCAATTAGAGCATTTTCTTCTATTTCCCTTTTTTGGGATCTTTACAATAGCAGATTCTTTCCATTGGGCCGGGATATCCTCATCCCTCCAGATGCGCAAAAAAACAGGGTGTAGAAGATTTGACATACTATCGGGATCGATTTTAAAACATTCAACTGGAAGCCCATCTACACCAGGAGCTTTACCGGGTTTTAAGGACATAATTACAGTGCTTATTTCGCTAACTGACGGTGCATCACAGTTTATTAATCTGTTAGGATTGTTTCTTCTAACGATTGGTACATCGTCAGATATGTCGTCATGGTTTGTATTAAGAATCGATTCAAAATGCGTCTTCCAAATCATCAGTTGGGCTGATTTATCTGTAACTGATGTACCATTTTGATCCTCAATAGGCATGTTGTTAACATATGATTTACCACCAATCTCTTTGCATATTTTAAACAGAGTTTTCATATCGCCTTTGTTTGCAGCAGTTTGAGCATCGTTTCCCATTTTATCATAAAATAATTCTTTGTCGGTTTTTATTTGTCTTTTGATACGTTTACTCATTATGCTGTATGAGTTTTTGAGCTGCGCTTTACGTTCTCCGTTCCTTTCACCAGTTATTTCTATTTTTAACTTCCTTCGCTCTTCAATTAGATCCCAAGATGCCTGCGACAACCAATCTTTCTTTTTGTCTTTATCCTTGAAACCAAGCACATCCGAACAGATTTGGTGCAGATTCGTCACCAGTTCGGTCCACATCTCGCTACTTGAACCACTGGCATCAATGACTACTTCACGAAGTCGGCCAGTAAATGTATCCTTTACAGTATTATCACCTATTTTAGCGAAATCATATAGTTTACGTGTGTTTTGGTTTTGGGCTTTTCTAGGATACATTCTAAAACGAAACTCCGCTGCCAGTAAATGGTGGTCGCTATTGATATCGGCGCTGGTCTTATTTCGTACGTCGCATAAGATGTTAAAATATTGCCTTGATACGCATACATGGTCAATCTGCGTTTCGGCGTTACCTGCTGGGGAGCACCAAGTTGTTTTATGACTTTTCTTGTGGGGGAAGACTGTTCCTCCGATCTTAAGATCATGGTTAAGACAAAGTTCAAGGAGTAAATCGCCGTTTTCAGAGCGAGTGCCAATTCCATGTGTACCCATTATACTTTCGTACCCGGCATTGTCTGAACCCAATTGGGCATTAAAATCACCCATTAAAACAACAATATCGTCTTTACATATGTTTTTTAACGTAAAATCAAGTTGGCTATAGAATGCCTCTTTGCTGTGCAACTCGGTATCCTCTGTTGGGGCGTAACATTGAACTACCACGATGTTCCTGCACTTGGACTCTAGTCGAACAGTCATAATTCTCTCCGAAACAGCTTTCCACGATATCAATGATGCAGCAACTTTCTTGCTCATATACACACCAACACCCCTTATATGAGGATCGTTTTCATTGGGCATTCCAGAGTACAGTAGCTTACCACCGTTATTGCTGCGCATTTCTCCACTACCATTCCATCGAGCCTCGCTGATTCCAATAAGATCTATCTTCAGTCTCTCGCATTCTTTTATGAGCTGAGCAAATTTACCAGATTGGTAAAGTGTACGCACGTTCCATTGAGCAAATCTTGTCCTTTTAACATTGCCAGGGGTCGTCAACATATTTCTTGAGTTATTATTTCTTGTATTTCTTCTTTGATTATTTGTGAATTCTCGAATCGTTTAATTTCGAACCAAATGACTGATTAAGCCAAAAGATCCTAGTTCGGTGGTAGGGCTGCTACCTTCTGCAAAAGCGATGTTTTAATTAATGGTGTCCGAACACGCCATTAACTAACGCAACCATGTTTCAGCGAGTATTTTCTTGCCGGGTATCGCCTACTTTCCTGAGACGTCTCATTGACCATTCAGGATACATGGCTGAAGCGCCTACTAACTCTAGCTAGCCCTTAAGCGGATGCTCAAAAGCCATTGCCCAGGAGATACTTGGTCTAAGACCGGAAGTAGTTAGCTGCTTGGACAGTCCAACAGAGGAATTGTCCCAGGTCACTCCCAAGTGAGTGACAATCGGAGACTTTCCGCACCTACGTGCACCTCTGTGAAAAGCCCCATCTCCCATCTGGCTGTACTCTATAAAATTTGTGTCCTCTTTCTGTCCTCTTTTTTCAAAATTTGTCCTCTTTGTCCTCTTTATTTTTTAAAGCATGATCAATATTTGTTTTTATTTTAATAAATTAAAACAAATTTTATTTCACGGCGGTCACCGGTTGTTACTGTCAAATCGTATGGAAAATGTCGCGCCCTGCCTGTTCTGTTCTACTCCTACTGAATTTTCTTTTCGTAAAAGTGGCCACACACTTGCAGTATCGTTGTATTACTTGTTGGATGGACGTGTATTAGACTGACTCACCTTATATAGGGGGAAAAAAGGTTAAAGTTGTACCCCCCTGAAAATTAACTTTGATATTTTTTATGATGAATCCTAAAGTATAAGGGTTCTAGCGATCAAAAACGGTCAAAAACTTGTATTTTTCGTGAATAAAGAATTCGATAAATTGTTTCTGCATTGAAAGATTTTAAAAGTCTAACCAGAGACTCGAGATAGCGAGATATTTACGTTGGTTTTTTGATGCTTTTCAATTCAATTTTATTGAAAATTAAGCTTTGCCATTTTTTGTCCGATTTTTACTTTTAAACATCTTTAAAAAGGTGTTGACTAGCGCTTGATGGTACTCGCGATCATTTATGTGAATGTAAAATTGCCTAAAAAATATGTAAAAAATGTTGAATTCGAATATTTTTTTTACTTTATGTCCTCTATTTTTATTTTCAAAATCTGGTCACCTTACAGAGGGTACATACAAAAACAATCAACAGGAGGCCAATGACTTTGTGTTATCTACTCACTTTTCAGGATGTAATGTGACAAAAATAAATACAGATATTACTGAAAGACTTGTCGGAAGTATTACCTATAAGGACTGGTATATGGCATCTAGAGTGGGTTCTGAGAAATCGATCAGGTACGCCTTTCGTCCTTTGATAACTATAAATCTCCTGGATCAGATGGTATATAACCCTGAAGTGTGGTGGAGATATCCTAGTGAAGATTCTCACAAAAATCTTCACATATCAAGGGGTAATTGTGTGTGCCATATGGCACATTCGGGGTTAAATTAGGATTTTTTTCATTTGGTACCAAATTTTTTTTGAGTATACCATTACTAGAGTTGTCAATTATTCGACTTTCAACTTTGTTCGAATAATTCAAATAATTGTTTTTCCTCGTTCGATCAAACGATTAAAGATCAAAATTTATTCGATTAATCGAAGAGAATAACGAATAAAAAAATTATTTTAAAAAATATTTTTATTAACAAAAAAAAAATAAACAATTCATATAAAAAAACTTAAAATAAGAAAGTTAAAATTTTTATTAACGAAAAAATGCATAAAAAACTTAAAAATAAAATGGTTAAAACTTAAAAAAACTTAAAAATTGAATAACTGAGATCACTTTTAATTAATGGATGTCGATTTTAATACTTGTTGAGAAATAATTCAAATACAAATTATTATTTGAAGTATTCAGACAAAATATATCATAAATGATTTTAATTTTTGTCAAATAAGACAATTTAAGTTGTTCTTAAGAAAAAATCTTTTAAAAATAAAAGTTGACTCAATTTTTTTTGCTTTCAAACGATTTTTGGTTTTTGTTTTTATTAAATTAGATTTTGAAAATACTCTTTCGCTAATTGTTGAAGTAGGTGATATAGTAAGAAAAGCATACAAAAGTTTATCTAATTTGTCTGTTCTTTTTTCAGATTTTCCCAAATATACCATATCGTCTGATATATCGCTGAAGTCCTTTTTATTTTCTGAATTATTAATACTTTGAATTGAATTATTTAACTCGCATAAAATATTATTATTTTCATTACTAATAACTTCCTCTATTTCAATACTTTTATCTGAATTATTGTGATTACTTTCAACATAAAATAATCTGGAGTATAATTCATTTGCATATTTTTTTGTTTCCCTTTTTGGAGAATATTTTAAGAAACTTTCATTGCTCGGAAAATTTTTCAAAATTTTAGAAAAATTATTAACGTATTTAACACTTTTATACGTCTGTCATTAATTCTTATTTAAATACGTTTTAGTAAGTCTGATGCAAAAGAATTATTAATTTTTTCTAAATTATTTATTAAAAACTTGATAACTCCCTCTTATTCTATAATTCCATTATAATGGATGTGCTATCCAGGGCTATGGCTACAATATATTTTAACTTTCCTACATTTTGTATTAAATCTTTCAAAATTTATGAGAATAAATCAAATTCTAAGCATTTATTTAATTTTTTTATTAAAAAAAATTGTTCGATTAATCGACCTTAATTAATCGATTTATTCGTTATTCGAAAATCGTCATTTTTGAATTATTCGAACAAGAGTTGGGTTTTGTTTGATCGATTAATCGAATTATTCTTAATCGACTGACAACTCTAACCATTACCACAGACTAAATACAGACTCGACAGTAGAGTTTAATAAGAAAAAATGGGGAAAAACTAAGCGATTTTAGGAGAAAACACAGCGGTTTTTAGTCCGTTTTACGCTAACATGGCAACACTTTCTACGATTTAGGAGTGAGTGAAACAACAAAAACCGATCTGGCATCCATTTTTCTTATGGCGCGTTATATCAGTTTTCTCTTTCTAACCTAATTCGTAGAATAATTTGAAAATATTAACCATATGGTTCAGAACTACTTTTTTGACACCTGTCACTTATGTCGAGTCTGTATTAGTCTGTGCCATTACTGACAGAATTGGATGTAATAGTAACAGCTGATTGTTTGTTTATATTAGAACTCATTGGGAAACAACTACACACATTCTTAGGTGCATTTTTTTTTCATTTGCAGAAAGAGGGAAACACACACTGCAATTATTTGATTTTATCGTAAAATAATTTTTATTTAAAACACTATTATCTTTTTTAGCACTCATTGTAATGTACGCGTTTCGGCCATAACAGCTCAGTCTTCTATTTTCGGGTGGAGGGGTGTTCTCACTCATACACAGAATATTTGTTGCAAACAAAATTAAGTAAAACAAACAAAGCAAACGAAGCAAAAACGGTGGAAAAAAACTTCACTTTGCTATGGATATTTGTTTTCTTTAGAAATATCGTTATCACTTTTATTTATTGCAAATTTTAAAGCGTTCAATTCGCTGATTGTTTTTGTTTTTTTTTTTATTATTTGTTATCACTTAAAACCGATTTTTTTATAAACAATTGTTAAGCGTTAAAAAAACACGTCTATCTTGAACAATAGAGTTGCCAGCGTCATTTTTGTGAAATGTTTGTTTTGGTTTTGCTTTCTTGTCAGTTTGAAATTGCTGGTAACTCTGCTAGATAAAAAAAATACATTGAACAACAATTTCAAACTTTGTCCAAAATTAGGGGGTTCGGACGATTGATTCCCTTTGGCCTGTTCTTGCTTCGTATCGGTATATGAAACTACAATTTCTTTAGATCTGACTGTTGGGTATATTCAGCAACTATAGAAAATATTTTTGTAAAACATCCCGAGTAAAAAAGATCTGATATAATCATATATGCTAATATATAATTATTTAAATTTATATATCGTCGCCTTATTATTGTTTTGCTCCATACGCCATTTTTGAAAAAAATGAGTTAGGAATTGAATATATATAATATAAATATCCTCTTTCTTATTCCGAAGTCCGTTTTTTAAAACCTCTTTTCAAATTTGAGATATCCAGCATTTCCTAAGAAAAAACACACCATTTTGGCGTTTTTTGAAAAATTGCGTTACAGAAAAGGCTCTAGATTATTTAAAAATTAACGGATCTTGTATATTTGTGGAATGAATATTAACTATGTTAGTACAATTCTACGTACCAAATTTTAATACCGTAACTTCTAAACATTTCAAGTAATGTCACATTGCCATTTATGTTGTGTGGTAGGTAGGCGTGTCCATTGACCGATCATCCACATTTTTAATACCATGCAACCTGATTATATAAGTGTTCTAAATATCCAGTTTTATCGATCTAGCTCTTTTTGTTTTATTCTTATTTTGTTTGGCACTGAGAACTCATTTGCTCCATGTCACACCAAAGTCCCAAATGTGTAAGCAAAATTGGATATGGAGCATAATACCATAAAATCTTATTTTCTTAAAAGCTTAAAATCTTTTGATCTATTGTATGTAAAAGTCTGAAAACTAAAAACTTTGTTTACAATATATGCAGCAACAAACGGTAAACATTAAAACAAAATCCATCGATTACTTTTCGAGATAATTTGTGGTAAACCTATTTTATCGTTTTTCTCAAAACCGAGTTGTTGGCGTATGGAGCAAAACAATAATAAGCCGACGAAATGTCCACTAGTAGTCTTATCAAAGTTCCTGATAAATTATACTATAAAAGCGCCGAGGCAAAATTAATACACTCAAAAACACCTCTATTTAATCAGCAGAAAAATCTACTAAAATTACACCCATTTTGAGCCGTATGAAATGCCTATTAGGGTACACCCAAAAAAATAACTAGTGTTAAACAGTCTAATGTGACTTAGGTAAATTTTTTTTATATTGAGTTCAAGAAATTGCTCAAGTTTTAACTAAATTGTATATGACATTTATTTTGTAAAATAGCGTTGTTTACAATATTAAATTTAACATACACAAACTTGAATCTTTTACCTAAGTTTTTTTTTATAAATATATATAAATTTAATTCGATAAAGTCGACATATTAATGCCACATTGTAAACAACAAATTGACAACAAATTGTCTTTAATTTTTTATAAAATATATGTATGTATGAGGAACTAATTTATTTAATTAATTAATTAAAAAGGTAAGCAAAATAATGTGTTTATATATTTGATAAACGTATATTAACCAAAATATTAACTTTCAGTTGCAGATGGTGGTGGTTTATCCGAACATTTGCGGCATCCGCCACGCAACTTGTAAAAATACATTACTTGGAATCTCCACCCAATGTAGGCTGTTTAAATTTTAAGGAACTCCACAAAAAAACAAAAAACAATTGGTCTCCGGTTCGCAGTGTTGGTCAATAGTAGACACAAAAGCAGATCCAGAAAATGACTTGAGGTTTTTGATTGCAGATTCCGGTTAGTGATAATTCAGCATCTACAGAAAAAATTCTTTAGAAAAATAGTCTCACAATATGGTACTTCTATAGAACAATTGTCTCAGAATCTGAAAATTGTTCTAAAGAAAAATTGTCTTAGAATCTATGATTTTTTCTATTGAAAAATTGTATCAGAACCTGAGACTTTTTCTGTAGAAAAATTGTCACAGAATCTAAAATTTGTTCTGTAGAAAAATTGTGTCAGAATCTGAGTTTTTTTCTATAGGAAAATTGTTTAAGAATTTACGACTTTTTTATAGAAAAATTGTCTCAAAATGCAAGACTTTTTCTATAGAAAAAATTTCTCAGAAATAGAGAATTTTTCTATAGAAAAAAATTCTCAGAATTACAGAATTTTTTCTATAGTAAATTTCTGAAAGACAATTTTTCTTTAGAATATTTTTTGAAAACAATTTTTTTATAAAAAAAATTTCAAGCAATATTTCCATAGAAAATATCTCTAAAAACAATTTTTGTATAAAAATTTCTCAAGGACAATTTTTCTATAGAAAATTTCTGAAAGACAATTCTTCTATAGAAAATTTCTTAAAGACAAGTTTTCTATAAAAATTTTTTTAAATACAATTTTTTATAAAAAATTTCTCATACAATTTTTCTATAGAAAATATGTATTAAGACAATTTTTCTTTAAAAATTTCTCAAAGTCAATTTTTCCATAGAAAATTTCTTAAAGACAATTTTTCTCTAGAAATGTCTGAAAGACAATTTTTCTACAGAAAATTTCTGAAAGACAATTTTTCTATACATACTTTCTAAAAAAACAAAAAAATATCTAAAGAAAAGTTGTTTTTACGAAATTTTTTACAGAATAATTTTCTATAGAAAAACTGTCTTTTCTATAGAAAAATTATCTTTAAGAAATTTTCTTTACAAAAATTGTCTTTGAAAAAGTTTCTATTAAAAATTGTCTTTCAAAAATTTTCTATAGAAAAAAATGCCTTTAAGACATTTTCTATAGAAAAATTGTATTTGAAAAATTTTCTATTTAAAAATGCCTTTAAGACATTTTCTATAGAAAAATTGTATTTGAAAAATTTTCTATTTAAAAATTGTCTTTGACAAAGTTTTTATAGAAAAATTGTCTTTAAGAAATTTTCTATAGAAAAATTGTCTTTCAGAAATTTTCTATAGAAAAATTGACTTTCAGAAATGTTCTATAGAAAAATTGTCCTTGAGAAATTTTCTATAAAAATTTTTTATGAAAATTTTTTCAAAAATTTTCTATAGAAAAATTTTCTTTAAGAAATTTTCTCTGAAAACCTGTCTTTCAGAAATTTTCTTTCAGAAATTTTCTGTAAAAAAATTGTCTCTCAGAAAAAATTTTTTTTCAGAAATTTTCTATAGAAAACCTGTCTTTTAGAAATTTTATATAGAAAAATTGTTTTTCAGAAATTTTCTGCAGAAAAATTGTCTCTCAGCATTTTTCTTTAAAAAATTGTCTTTGAGAAAGTTTCTATAGATTTTTTTTTTTTTAAATTTCTATTAAAAAATTATCTTTGAGAAGTTTTCTATATAAAAATTATATTTGGAAAATTTTCTATAGAAAAATTATCTTTAAAAAATTTTCTATTGAAGAATTGTCTTTGAGAAATTTTCTGTAGAAAAATTGTCCTTGGGAATTGTCTTTGAGAATTTTTCTATGGAAAATTATTTTTCAAAAATATTCTCTAGAAAAATTTCTCTCAGAAATTTTCTATAGAAATATTGTCTAAGAAATTTTCTATAGAATAATTGTCTTTGAGAATTTTTCTGTGAAAATTGCCTTTCAGAAGTATTCTATGGAAAAATTGTGTTTGAGAAAGTTTCCATAGAAAGATTGTCTTTCAGAAATTTTCTGTCTTTCAGAAATTTTATATAGAAAAACTGTCTTTGAAAAAGTTTCTGTAGAAAAATTGTCTTTGAGAAATATTTTATAGAAAAATTGTCTTTGAGAAATATTCTATAGAAAAATTGTCTTTCAGAAAATTTCTATAAAAAATTTTCTATAGAAAAATTGTTGTTCAAAAATTTTCTATAGAAAAATTAACTTTCAAAATTTTTTTTAGAAAAATTGTCTTTCAGAAATTTTCTATAGAAAAATTGTCTTCCAGAAATTTTCTATCGAAAAATTTTCTATAGAAGAATTGTCTTTCAGAAAATTTCTACAGAAAAATTGCCTTTCAGAAATTTTCTATGAAAAATTATCTTTGTGAAATTTTCTATAGAAAAATTATCTTTTTTAATTGGTTTAAAACCAATTTTCTATAGAAAAATTGGTTTTAAAACATTTTCTATTAAAGAATTGTCTTTGAGGAATTTTCTGTAGAATAATTGTCTTTGGGAAATTTTCTATAGAAAAATTATGTTTAAAAAATTTTCTATTAAAGAATTATCTTTGAGAAATTTTTTATAGAAAAATTGTCTTTGAGAAATTTTTTATAGAATTTTTTTTTAAAAATTGGCTTGAAAAAGTTTTCTATAGAAAAATTGTGGTCAAAAACTTTCTATAGAAAAATTATCTTTCAGAAATTTTCTATAGAAAAATTGTCAACCAGAAATTTTCTATCGAAAAATTTTCTTTCGGAAATTTTTTATAGAAAAATTGGCGTTCAGAAAGTTTCTATAGAAAACTGTCTTTCAGGAATTTGCTATAGAAGAATTGTTTTTTAGAAAATTTCTATAGAAAATTTTACTTTAAGAAATTTTCTATAGGAGTATTTTCTTTCAGAAATTTTCTGTAGAAAAATTATTTCTCAGAAATTTTCTATAAAAAAATTGTCTTTGAAAAATTTTCTATAGAAAAATTGTCTATTAAAAATTTTCTATAGAAGAATTGTCTTTGAGAAATTTTTAAAAAAAATTGTCTGTTAAAAATTTTCTATAGTAAATCTGTCTTTTAGAAATTTTTTATAGAAAAATAGTCTTTCAGAAATTTTCTATAGAAGAATTGTCTTTCAGAAAGTTTCTATAGAAAAATTGTCTGTCAGAAATTTTCTAAAGAAGAATTGTCTTTTTATTTCTATAGAAAAATTGTCTTTGAGAAAGTTTCTATAGAAAAATTTAATTGTCACTGATCATGCTAAGTATGTATTTTAAGCTTGTTAGTATTTATATTTTATTATAAAATTGTCCTTTATATTAAAAAAAATATTAAAAATAAATGAAATTAAAATTTATAATATTGAGCATTTTGTATGGAAGGGGATATATAAAACTATTAAATCAACCTAAAAAAAATACGTTATTTGACCAATCAAACTGTACCATTTATTTAAATATATTGGCTAAATAAACAAAATTAAATTTGAAATAATGCTTAAATGCATTTTGTAAGTTTACCTAAGTTGATTCGGGTAATATGCAAAGAAACTTTTCAAGTTGGATTCCTGCGAAAAATCTTAGGTAAATTATACGCTAAAATTAAATAATCTCACAATTGTTTTTTTTTGGGTGTAGTTTTCTTCAGAAAATTACAATAATGAGAACAATGCGTTCTCTAAAAGACGCTATAGAAAAAGTGATAACGCAGTTTAAAAATATTTGTTTTTTTTATTATTTGTTTTCTATTGTTTGGGGTTTTTTGTAATATATTTAATTTTAATCTGTCATTTACTATTTAAGTTTGAAATTTGTATTAAAATATATCTAAAAAAACATAAAAATTGAGTTTTACATGAAAACTTAAAGCAATATACGGACCCCTTAAATGACGGTACGGATACGTACCGTTTACGGTATGCTATAACAAAAGTCTATTCCATTTCTACGGCACGAAAACGGACCGTTTACGGAACGTCTGTAACGTACCATCAATTTGTGAACTCCGTTTTCAACACTGCATATCGGTCCGTTTACGGTCCGAAAGTGTCGTACTCTCAACGGATTTCGAATCAGATTCAATGTTCCTTATAGTCCGTTTTCTGGTCCGTATACGGATCCTGAAAACGGACCGTATGCGAAGTTGGATTCCGTTTTAGACGGACCAAAAACGGACCGTAAACGGACCTTTTGTTTGTTAGGAAGTGTCCGATCGTAAATTGGATAAAGAAGTGAAAATTTTGTAATTTTTATATTTCTTGAAATAATGGTATTTTAAATATTGGATAACCTAGCACAAAAAATAAAATTAATTAAAAATATAAAGGCGTCTTTCATTTTATGGAAAAACCAAAAAAAGTATAGGTAATTTTAAGCACTTTTCTAGTTAAAAATAAATTTATAAATGTATAATTTCAATTAAATAACACTGTGCAACAAATTTTGGGTCATCGCATTGAGCCTCAATGCCTTCAACGCCATATGAAAGTAGACAGTCAAATGGACAAAATCACCAAAGGGTTTTGCAAAGTCAGTTCGGATTTCTTTTTTATAGCCCACTGAAGTTTTTATTTTTTTTATCAAAGGCGCTTGGAAAACGTCAAAAATACTATAATAAGAACACATCTGAGCTTCAAAATATGATTTGATGTCTTCAGTGAAATTTTATGGCGGTTCTTTTCGAAGAATATTTTAACCCTCTAACTGCCATTTTAAGGGGTCATTTTAGTCCTTTTTCAAAAACTAAACACAGAACTCTAATAAAACGTCCATTTAGAGGGTTAAAATGTTCTACAAATATTTTCCTCGTAAAATTTCACTAGGGGTTGTCGAATGTTCAAAGTTTGTGAGACATGCGCAAAGTGCTTAAAAAGGGTCAAGTATAAATAATCAATGTTTGTTATTTATTTTTACCAAAGCAGTGTTAAAAAATATCGACAAAAAACAGTGCAAATATACTTTTGAGCTAAAAATTATGTTTTGATGTGTTATATAAAATTTTATGATGATTATTTTCTTTGACCAAATTAACCCTCTAGCTCCCGTTTTAAAGGGTCATTTTTGTCCTTTTTTAAAAGAAATACAAAAAAGTCTATAAAAAAAAACAGTTAAAGGGTTAAAATGTTTTACAAATATTTTCTGCACCAAATTTTACTAGGGCACGTCTAAGACAGAAAGTTCGTCCAGCATATAGAAAATGCTTAAAAATTTTAAAGTATTCAAATTTTTTTTTTATAATTTTTTTGGGCCGAAATAAAAAAAAAAACAAGTAACAAAGTTAAATTCGACTTTGTCGAATGCATTAATACCCTCCACGATGTAAAAAAGTTTATTTGCAAAAAAAAAATCCGCGAAAAAAATTTTTTGGTAAAAAAAAAATTGACGAAAATGTTTTTTTTTTTAAATATTTTTGGACTTATAAATAAAATAAAAAAAAAATTTGATTTTTTTAAATCCAAAACTTTTTTGACTTTTTTGTCAAATTGGACCCTTTTTTGAGTAAAAAGAAAGCTTAGGTCTTTTCCTCACCTAATTCTTCTTCGTCCTCAAATATATTTTTGCTCCGCCAACAAATTTCCGCTAGAACGGCATCACGCGACTTTTTCCCAAGATATCTGAAATGGTGATCACGGCCAAAGTATTAAACAGATATAACAAACACTTAGCATATTTACTTGTTGTTGCCCTAAGCAGTTTGGTATTCCATTTGAGCGAAATCGGTTCAGCGGTTCAAAAGTTTTGAACGAAAATGTAAGAACTCCTCGAAAATTGTGATACATTCAACATAACCTAAAAACACAAAATGCTTTGATTCGGAGGCTGGTTGACACATGTGAACAGAATCGATCACCGAATGGTATTTAAACAAGTTCAAACATATTAAAAAAAAAAACATTTTCGTTGAATTTTTTTTTTACCAAAAAATTTTTTTCGCGGATTTTTTTTTTTTTTTTTGCAAATAAACTTTTTTACATTGTGGAGGGTATTAATACATTCGACAAAGTCGAATTTAACTTGGTTACTTGTTTTTTTTTTTTATTTCGGCCCAACAAAATATAAAAAAAAAATTAAATACTTTAAAATTTTTAAGCATTTTCTATAGCTTGACGAACTTTCTGTCTTAGACGTGCCCTATTAAAATTTGATGTAGAAAATATTTGTTAAACATTTTAACCCTTTAACTGCCTTTTTTATAGACTTTTTTGTATTTCTTTTAAAAAAGGACAAAAATTACCCTTTAAAACGGGAGATAGAGGGTTAATTTGGTCAAAGAAAAGAATCATCATAAAATTTTATAAAACCCATCAGAACATAATTTTTAGCTCAAAAGTATATTTGCACTGCTTTTTGTCGATATTTTTTAACACTGCTTTGGTAAAAATAAATAACAAACATTGATTATTTATACTTGAACCTTTTTAAGCACTTTGCGCATGTCGCACAAACTTTGAACATTCGACAACCCCTAGTGAAATTTTATGAGGAAAATATTTGTAGAACATTTTAACCCTCTAAATGGACGTTTTATTAGACTTCTGTGTTTAGATTTTGAAGAAGGACTAAAATGACCCCTTAAAATGGCAGTTAGAGGGTTAAAATGTTCTAAGAAAAGAACCGCCATAAAATTTCACTGAAGACATCATATCATATTTTGAAGCTCAGATGTGTTTTTATTATAGTATTTTTGACTTTTTCCAAACGCCTTTGATAAAAAAATAAAAACTTCAGTGGGCTATAAAAAAGAAATCCGAACTGACTTTGCAAAACCCTTTGGTGATTTTGTCCATTTGATGGTCTACTTTTTATGTTGTTTAAATTCACCCTTTTTATTTTTTGCGTGTACGGAGTGGAATGAAACTTACATGGAACGAAAGGAGATGGAATTGGAAATGAAATAGAGTAGAACGGGGAACGAAATGGAATAGAGCAGGGAACAATATGGAATGATAATTTTTACTCAAGTTTTTCGTATTTAACTTTTTTTACTTCATATTTTTTCTCCCTATATGTTTTTCCACTCAAACTTATTTTTATTTCAATTTCTTTTGTCACTGAAATATTTATTCACTCAAAATCCCAAAACCCGATATAAGACCTCGAAAATTGTCAATATCTTTGTCACCGGAACGAGTATGATAGGTTAGGTTGTAAGTGGCTGCTGCCGTTTTACGTCAACACACGTAGACTCTGAGGTCCATTGTGATACCACGAGTATGATAACGTACCAGCGAAGTTATTAAAATTTTATTGTTTAAATTATTCATTGAAATATTTTTTTATGAAAGACTTAAACGTCCACAAGTAAATAAAACAAAGACTATGTAGGGGAATTTTTTTTTTTAAATCGATAGAGTAATCCTGATCCTTCAATACAACCGGTAACGAAGTACCGGGATGGTAAGCTAGTAACTATTATAATATAATAGTTTCATAATAGTTATTTTGTTAATAATAATTATTTTCAATTTTTATAAATAACTATTAAAAATTTTCAATTTTTTGGAAATCCAAAATGCCGATAATAGTTGTTTTGGGACTTTGATAAAAAATCAATTACGCTGTGATTTTTGTTTGTTTAAACAAATATTCAAATATCGAATAGACATATATATTGAATTTTCTTTTGTTTTTTTTTTTCATAATTCAATTTTTATTGCTTAATTTGTATACCCTACAACCACATTATGGGGGTATACTCACTTTGTCATTCCGTGTGTAACGCATCGAAATATCGGTCTAGGACCCAATAAAGTATATATTTTATTGATCAGTGATCGATTCTAAGACATTCTAGCGATGTCCGTCCGTCCGTCTGTAGAGGATACGATACAGTCCAAAATTAAAGAGCTCGACTTCCGAAGTTTGGCACGAATATATCTTATATTCCTAGGCAGGTTAAGTTCGGAAATGGGTAAAATCGGACCAAGGCACTGTGGTTCCAAATTCAAATCTAGGTGGACAAAAGTCTAAAAAGTTTAAACCTCTAAATTAAAAAACGGTAGGTGTTTTAAATAGCTAACAATATGCCTAGACTAGACGCAAAATATTTTGATTAAATAAGGGATTTAACTTTGTATCCGCAGCACTAGAACATCAATGTTTGTTCACGAAAATGTTTGTAATTAAAAACTAAGGAAATCAATACAAAACTAAGTAGCTTATACCAAGTGAATTATTTGCAGGAGATTGCCGTGAATTGTTTTTTATATAGCCATGGGTATATACTTATCAAAAAAATTTTCATGGGTTCGAAATTTTTTCGCGATTTCTTAATATCGGTTTTTGAAGTTAGGGTCATAAGTAAAAAAAAAAATATAGATTACACAGCTCAACATGAAAATGCGTATTGGATTCTGGTTAGTGATTTAGGTAGTATTTGTCGCTCTGATTCCGAATCTGCAACCCAAATATGTCTATCACGTCAGGATTTTGTGTTATTCGCGGTTAAAGTGCCGAAAAAGGCCATTTTGGACCCTTTTTGAAAGCTTATAATATAAGATCCTGACATTCGATTGACTTGGTATCAAGCTCATTCAAAAGTATGCGATTTTATCTATAAGACAAGATAAAATGTTCTTGGAATTTAATTTTCTAAAATGGTAAAAAAATCATTAATAAAAAACCTTCCATTTTTTTACTGGGCTATTCATAATGAGTAAATTAAATCTAATGTAGGTTTATTTGACTGATATTGCATGAATATTTGTCAAATAAACCTACTTTAAGTACACTTTAAGTATTATGAATAAAGGCCTTAATATTTAGTTTATTTACACAGTGTTTTTTCACAAATCTCCATACAAATTCACACGTAAATATTAAATTTAAAGCACTTGTGGCTAATGATTTTTTCACCATTATAAAAAATTAAATTCCAAGAAAATTTGATTTTGTCTTAAAGAGAAAATTACGCACTTTCGAATGAGCTTAATATCAAGTCATTCGCAAGTCAGGATCTTATTTTATAGGCGCTCAAAAATGGCCAAAATGGGCCTTCTTTGACACTTTAACCGCGATTTTCTTAAAATTGTGACGTGATAGAAAAATTTGAGTGACCGTTTTGGAATCGCGAAACCAAAACCTAACAACTTTTTTGATTTCATTCAAAACGCAGCGACAAACCTCAGATTTGTAGAGCGGTGTTATCAATCTTTCAAAGCTTGCCAAAAAAAAACCGCTCGAAGTTGCGGGCAAGCCACTATATACATCTCTTATAGTAGCTATCAGAGAGAATGTTTCATCTTTTATCTCATCCAGCGGCGTCCAGCTGCATTTTTTATAGCGTTTTTAAAAAAGTAATTTTTTCTGCAATATTTATAACTCTCAAGAAAATGCTTATAATATTTAGGATCTTCTGCACATATTTTTGCAACAAATACCTCTACAGTATTTTCTATAATTGTTATATCACATATTTTTCTTTTCCCGCAACTCTAGAAGCACAAAAAGGATTTAATTCGAACATTCTAAAAAAACTACACATTAAAAGTAATTCGACATAGCTGGGCTTTACTGTAATGCTCAGAAAAGCTTTATATATCATTTTTAAATACTTCCTTTAAATTTAGTGCCCTAAAGTAGCTAATACGGTATTTACACCAACGAAAACAACTTGTTTTTGAATATTTTTTTGGTTTTTGGCAAAAACTACATAAATTTTCCATACAATTTAAAAACTGCGTTGCCAACTAAAACTGAACAAAAACTAGAATTTAGGTTGTGGTCTATGCTACTATTAATTCAGTGTGAATGCTTTTTTCAATTTTCTTTTGGTAAAAACGAATGTCAAAATAAAAATATTTGTTTTTTTGTTAAATTAATATTCAAATCTTTAAAAAAAGTAAATAAATGTGTAATTTAATTTTTTTTAATAAAGTGTGGCTATTGTAACTTTGTGTTTTTTAGTGAATTTAGAAAATAATTAATTTGATTTGACAAACAAAAACTCTTTTTATTCGGTGTAAACAGTTTGGTTTTCCAAAATGCTTTTTTGCCAAAAACAAGTTAGTTTTTGTTTGGTCTAAACATAGTATAAAAGTAATTAACTTTTTCCAGTTGTAGCGAAAAGTCCAATTAAGTTGAAGCTATTTTAGTGAAACCCACTGTATTTTCAAAAATATTAAAGCTACAATTTTTTAAAGCATTTTTTTGGAATCAGCGACCCCAAAAACATAAAATATCATGGTTAAATACTTTTGTCCACCTAGTTTTGGAATCGGAACCACAGTGCAAGGGGAAAAATGTACTCCTTGGGAAACTAAACTAACCTAAGAAAAACCACATTTTTGCAGGGATTTTTGTACTTTTGCTAAGTAAATGCAACATTCTTATTTCAGATGAAGTTCAAAATCGCAAGGGGAAGGTGCTCCCTAACGTCTCCCACCAACCCCCCCCCCCAAAAAAAAAAGACGCCCCTGGATTTTTTTAAATATTTTGTTTACATTTTGGAGGGTATAAAAGATTCGACACAGCCGAATGTAACACTCTAAATTAGTTTTCTGAGGGCAAACAAGTCATAATTGACGGGTTTTTTAATGTAGGGTGGATTTTTTGTATGCAGATAAATAATCCATATTATAAGGCATTCACACTTGCGACCTTAAACAAGTTGTTCAATAAAACACCAGTAACAGAATAAAAACGTAATGGATACAGAGCAAATACTTTTTTAAACATCTCACTCTTGAACACTTCAAAACAGCAAGTGTGAACCCCGTATTACAAATGTATAAAAGGTAGTAGCATTTAATGATAAAATCGTTATTTCTAAATCGTAAACAGCTTTTTTTAGACTATCTGTTATATGCTGTTCCAAATGCTAGTCGGGAATTCAGATTTTTGGATTAAATCATATAGCTGTAATGGACGTCACAAAAATTCGTTGGTACACAGAAAAAATTTTCAGCTATAAAAATTCAATTACCCATAGTAATCAAAAAATAGAAATAGTTTCAATTACTTTAATGCTCAAATTTAGATTTTTTTTTTTAATTTTCAAAGAAAAACAAAATAAATACCCACAATTTTTTTTCTATATGTGTGACACTAACATCTATACAATAAATAGATGCTAATATCGTGAGAGTGTGTGAAGTATTTGATATATTTGTTTTTCTTTTGCTTATTCGTTTTTAAATAACAGTAAAGTTCGAAAACATGCAAGTACGGCGATAGCCTGGTGGTAGAGTGTTATGCTTAAAATGCGTTGTGGCGTTGGTTCGATTCCCCACAGATGCTTGATTTTTTTTATTTTTTTTTAATAAAACCTAAAACATTTTTTTATATGTATATGTGTGTCTGATTCTATAAATAGATTTACAGAGTTGTTAAAACGCTACTTGTTGCTTCAGATTCTATAAATAGATTCTTTTTTTACAGAGATGTTAAAACGCAACTTGTTTTTATACATTTTATTCATTTGTATAATATCAGTAAAGTTCGCTATTAATTTAAGACGGCTCACAGTGCCACATTTGGCCAATCTAGGACGACAAAAATCCAATTTTATTTATATTGACTGGAAATTCGGTACAAATGTTCGTTTTGACTTCAAAAACAACATTATGAAAAATATGGGAGGCCAGTTATCGGCCACGCCCACTTTTTAAAAAATTTTTTATTTTGTTTGTAATGTCTTTAAACTTGGTATATATACTCTGAAGGACTGTAGAAATAACATCACAAAAAAAGGGGGCGGTCAGACAAATGCCGCGCCTACTTTTTAAAATAATGTTTAAAAAATATGTAAAAACAAGGTTTACATATCGCCCCACTGTAGTTGGCGTCGCAGACGGTCGCAAAAGTTAGCCGTTGAAATAAGTACTATGGATATTGGTTAATATGTCTGAAAAAGTCCGGCGACCAATAGAGACCAAACACAAAAGTTCTATTCCATCAAAAAAAATAAATTTATAATTTTCTTTTCAAAATTTTTTATTATGTTAAAAATTTAATAAAAAATAGAAAACATTGTTTAAAAAAAGAAGAAAAGATATGACTTAAAGCCTTTAAATATCCTTTAAAATTACCAAAAAAGAGTGTATAAATATCTTTTTTTGTTAAAAAGTTACAACAGTTTAAAATCGACTTAATTAATGAGAAATAATGAACACTACTTTCAGGATTTTACAAGATGCAACTTTATGCACCCACATCTTAATAACGAATAGAATTATAGTTCTTATATGAGTATTTCCGTGTTATTAGGAATGTTTTATAATACATACAAACAAATCATAAAAATCGGGGAACTTTTTTTTTTTGATTTTTGTCGTGCTAGATTGGCCAAATGTGGCACTGTGCGGCTGTGACCTGGTGGTTGTGTCTTGTGCTTTAGACTCCGGCGTACTTGGTTCAAATCTCACAACATTTTTGTGTAATTTTTTTTTTAAATAAAAAAATATAAAACTAAAATTAAAAAGTAATCAAATACGGAAAAACGAGTATTTGAAAACAATTCAAATACTCAGCTAATAATTTAGTAATTGGTCCAAGCATTTTCGTGCTCGGAGGAATTTCAAATACTAAAGTAATTGAATCAGCAGTTTTAGTAATTGAAATCAGTTTTCAATTCTTTCTGTGTATGAAGTATAATTTTCGAGAAAATCTAAATTTTTTTAAACTTTTTCTTGTTGGTTAGTTAACCGTTGAAGTTAAACTTCCCGTTTTAAGTAGGGTATTGACAGTACATAGTTGAAACAACATCCAAAAATGCTCTGAGTTTATAGTTTCCAAAACTGAACGACGCGTTTAAATAAGTCTATCCGTTTAAGGCTGGATTACTCAATGCTCCGTTATAAAATAACTGCCTGTTAAATTTAACTTTTTCATACAAATTTTGACATAAGGCTCCGTTAAATAGGCAGCTAGCAGCTAACTTTTCATTGAGAAATCCGCCCTGAAGGCGTGATTAGACGAGAGAGAATTCCCCTAGATTTAAAGTAAAAAACAACTCTGTGGTAACTTTTAAAATTGGAATGTCAAATAAAATTGTATTATATAGGCCGAATAAATACATTTTATTTTTATGTACCTTTTGGTACTAAAAATAAAAAAACAACATTTAACACAAAGTTTAGTACGACTTATCCTACCAACACTATTGTTTGGTTAGGCACTGTTGTTATTGTAAAATAACAGCAACACATATATTAATAGTTACCGACGGTGATTTAATATATACAATTTTTGCTTTAAAAGAGTTATTTTTGTTGGAAAACAGATTTCGGACCTTCATAATAGTACTTCTCATATAACTTGGGAAATATATCAAATATTATGTCTGGTTTGATGTTTGATTGACCAACGATGATTCTCTAAAGTCTGCTGAAGATTCCTTTAGTGGGGATGAAACTGATCAGTACAGACATACTATGAGATAGTAACTTTTTTAAAGCAATAAATTAAAAATACTCTATTATGACAATATCATAAATAGAAATATTTTTGGGCCTCGAACTAGAATAAAACTCTAATCGAATATATATACATATATAAAGGCCGAATAAATACATTTTATTTTTATGTACCTTTTGGTACTAAAAATAAAAAAACAACATTGTATTATATATTTTTTATTTACTTTAATTCGGTTTCCGATCCACAAATTATTGACTAAATGTGCGAAAACAAATAATAATATTATGAAAATGGTAAGCAAAAACAAGTATTAAAGAAATGAGATTTGACACAAAGTCAAAAGTATATTACCACAGAGTTGTGTTTTACTTTAAATCTAGGGGGTTTCTCTCCCGTCTAAACGCGCTTTAAGAGTTATAATTAAAAAACTTCGATGCACGCCTTTTCCATACAAAGGTTACACTGTGTGTTCAGTCCACACTTTTTATAAATAGAAAATGGTCTGGCACGTGGTGATGGGACGCGTTACATTTTACAAAATTAGTCCCTTATGTGTTGTTAACACTCACGACCTTAAAGTTAAGTTGTTCAACAAAACACCAGTAACAAAATAAAAACGTAATGAACACAGAACAAAGACTAATACCCTATTCACACTTACAGTTTTAAATCGTTTTTAGCAATTATTTTTAGCATTTTCTGTCAATATACTGTAATAGCATAAAGGAAGTGTTAAGATTCATATAGGTACCTACAGACGACGCAATATTATGTACAATATTCAATTATATTGAAGGTGTGTGGGTAATATTGAGGATTGTACAATGGTCAATCTTACCCACACACCATCAATATAATTGAATATTGTACATTATATTGCGTCGTCTGTATGCACCTTATAAATAAATGTCTCCTTATTGTAAAATAATAATGCTGACTTTGCAATGAACAATGCAATGAACCGATTTCATGGTCATACTGCAAAATGACATTTGATTCCTCTATTTGTTGACTTAAAAATAAGCCAAAATAAAACCCACGGTTAGTCATTTGCAATAACCTTGAAGTCGTACATTTGCAATGTTTGCATTAATAAAATATTTATGTTTATATGTTTGTACATATTTAGTAATTAATTGATTAGTGCCATTATGGCAATTATGTTCCTTAGTATAAATAGTGGTAAATAAATAATAAGTATAAATAGTGGTAAATAAATAATAAACAAATTAGTTAAGCAAAAACTCTTGTTTGACTCCTTTCTTTTGTTTCGTTTCAAGTAACAAGTGCTTGAAGTGAATTTAAATTAGAAAGCCCAAAACAAAATAGTGCAGTACAAATTTATGCGTTTGTGCTGAGTTACACTATTTCTCAAACTAACATTTTTGGTGACCCCGACGTTTTTAGTAATTTTGAGTTTCCCCCCACCAGCGGTAAGGAACTCTTAACATCCTAAAAACGCCTTTCCACACGCAACTTTCCGATCATCAGACAACCGTTTTTCAAGTTTCCCCCCCACCAGCGGTAAGGGACTCTTAACATCTAAAAAACATTCATCAGTTCCAGCAATTTGGTTAGTTGTTGGAGCACTCACAACAGGCACCATAACATTGGTGACCATTTCATCAGTTCCAGCAATTTGATTATTTGTTGGAGCATTCACAACAGGCACCATAACATTGGTGACCATTTTATCAGTTTCAGCAATTTGATTATTTGTTGGAGCATTCACAACAGGCACCATACGTTGGTGACCAATTCATCAGTTCCAGCAATTTGATTATTTGTTGGAGCATTCACAACAGGCACCATAACATTGGTGACCACATCAACAAGGATATCCATCCAGGACATCCAATCACACCAGGACATCAGTCCACACAGCAGGCACCATAACATTGGTGACCATATCAACAAGGATATCCATCCAGGACATCCACGTACATCAGGACATCAGTCCACACAACAGGCACCATAACATTGGTGACCATATCGACAAGGATATCCATCCAGGACATCCACGTACATCAGGACAACAGTTCACACAACAGGCACCATAACATTGGTGACCAACAACAAGGATATCCATCCAGGACATCCACGCAGTCATCAGGACATCAGTTCATACATATCAGATTCATGCAATCCTTAACGAAGCCAAAAGAAGTACCAATGATTTCCAAACTCTTATCATTCCTAGTACTTCAGTTCCAAGCAATGGAAGCGATCACTCAAAAAGACAAGCTCACCAATAGAGCAGTTTCAACGGTAATAACTTCCAACGTAAACAACAATAGCACATGCAAACTATGCAACAACAGTGGTCATAAATTATACCACTGCAAGCAATTCCTCCAGTTATCAGAAGCGGAACGATTACACTGGATACAACGACAAAATCTATGCGTCAACTGCTTCGGAAGTGATCACGCGTCGAAGACCTGCAAATCAAGTAATTGCAGAAAATGTGAAAAAGGGCACAACACATTGCTTCACTTGGAGAAAAAAGACAACAACCAAGAAAATAAAAATTCAACAAATCTCAGGTCAGGATCAAGCACTTCACATCCGCATATGGCAAAAAAGGCGCCTGCCTCAAATGTCGTAGCAATTACATCAGCAACATCCAACGTCGCTGCGGGCCGCCAGGGCTATGTCTTGCTAGCTACGGCAAGAGTGATAGTTACAGCCCCAAATGGTGCAACAGACGAATTTAGAGCGGTATTGGATTCAGGATCACAAGTGAATATTGTATCGAAACGTCTTTGCCAAAAATTATTCATTTCACCAACAGGAGCTTCTCTTTGCCTTGACGGCATTGGTGAAATCCAAAAGAATTCCAAATATCGCACAAATATTCAAATGAAGTCCAGAGATCTTGGTTTTTCAGCTAACGTGGAAGCATACGTATTACCAAGTATAATTCCTGCACAACCAAATCAACATATTGACATTTCATCTTGGGGCATTCCCAACAACATTCATCTTGCAGATCCTCATTTTGACCAGCAAGAAAAAATAGACTTGCTAATTGGAGCAGAATTCTATTACAAATTAACCAAAAATGGGACGATACACCTTGCTGATGATCTCCCAACCCTACAAAACACAACATTAGGCTGGATTGTAGGAGGTGCAATCGGAAAAAATCCCATTCCCAGCCCATTATGTGCACTTACATGTGCAATATTTGAAAACAACAATTCATTGGAAGAAGCCATAGAGCATCTTTGGAAACTAGATGAGATTGAAGCCAGCGAAAAGGTTCTTTCACCATCAGAAAAACAATGTGAGTCACATTTTACACAACACATGCACACCGATGTAAATGGCCGCTTCATAGTCAGCCTCCCTTTTCGGGAAAACCCAACAGCATTAGGAGAATCTCATACGATGGCCTACAACAGGTTTTTGGGATTAGAGCGTCGACTCCTAAAAAATGAAGACATTCGATCGCAATATATAAAATTCATGAAAGAGTACGAGCAACTAGGACACATGCAAAAGGTCAACATTGATACAATGTTAAATCCAAAATACTTCATTCCGCACCATAGTGTATTGAAACCTGATAGCACTACAACGAAATTAAGAGTAGTATTTGACGCGTAAGCAAAGACATCATCAGGCCTCTCTTTGAATGATTTAATGTATACGGGGCCAACAGTCCAGAGTGAATTGTTTTCGATCCTCCTGCGTTTCCGATTACCAAAATTTGTATTCACTACAGACATTGAAAAAATGTACCGACAAATACTGCTTGATCCCGATAATCAACAATATCAACTAATAATTTGGAGAGAAGACCCAGGGTTGCCGATCAGCTACTACAAATTTAACACTGTAACTTATGGAACTCGAGCAGCACCTTATCTCGCCACTAGATGTTTAACAAAAATCGCTGACGAAAACATTATAAATTATCCGTTCGGTGCTCACATGCTTAAAAATAACTTTTACGTTGATGACGGCCTTGGTGGTTCTGATAGTCTCAACATTGCACTTGAGACACAAAAGGAACTTATAACAATTCTGAAAATGCATGGGTTCAATCTGAAAAAATGGTGTGCAAATCATCCACAATTATTGAAGAACATTCCACCCGGTGATCAGGAAGTGGATTTAGACTTCAACAGTAATAACACTAACACCATAAAAACGTTAGGATTGTTATGGCTGCCTAAGACAGACCAATTCTGCGTCAAGGTGAAAGTAAATCACCTACAAACTGTCTCAAAACGTACAGCAACGTCAGATCTGGCAAAACTATTTGACCCTCTTGGACTACTAGCACCTGTAGTTGTCAAGGCAAAGATGTTTATTCAACAGTTATGGCAGTTGAAGCTAGCCTGGGATGATTCGTTGCCTGAGGACCTTCATGGAATCTGGACCAAATTCAGAAATGATTTAGACAGTTTGAACAACTTCAAGGTTCCTCGACACATATTTACGGGGAACATCCCAGCAAAAACAGAGCTGCATATATTCTCAGATGCCTCTGAAAAGGCTTTTGGTGCAGTTGCATATATCCGAGCTACTTTGAAGGATAAAAGAGTCATTGTACAATTACTCTGTGCCAAAACACGGGTTGCTCCATTAAAGCAACAAACGTTACCTCGACTGGAGCTATGTGCTGCAGTTATGGCTGCTCAACTTGTGCACAGGATCAAAACGGATCTCCAGATTAAAGATCAACCTGTATTTTTATGGACTGACTCCGAAATAGTACTATCTTGGATAAACGCCCAATCTTCTTTGTATCATACTTTTGTAGCCAATCGAATCTCCAAAATTCAATCATTGACGTTGCCTGATCAGTGGCGCCACGTCAGATCAAAGGACAACCCAGCCGATATACTGTCCAGGGGGTTACCAGCACATAAACTCTCTGGATGTAACTTATGGTTTTATGGACCACTTTTTCTCCACGGACAAGAAGAAATGTGGCCACCCAAATTTAAGCAACAACTCCAAATTCCCAATGACACCGAGAAAAAGAAGACAACTGTAACTTCAGCAATCAATGTTTCCAGCAATGATTTCGTATACAAGATTTCACATAAAAATTCTTTTAGAACACTGCAACGGGTACTGGGATATACTCTAAGATTCATCAGAAATTCTAAAAAGAAAAAAGAAGATCGACCAACATTTAAATCGTTAACTCCGGCTGAACTGGACGAAGCACTGTTCGTGATCATTAAAACCATTCAGATGTCTGACTTTTCAACGGAAATCAACCAGCTTCGAAAAAATAAGGAAATTGACAACAAAAGCTCTATCTTAAGTTTGTCCCCATTCCTAGATGAAGCAAACATTGTACGAGTTGGAGGACGACTGGAGGCATCATTATTATCATACGACGCGAAACATCCAATGCTGATTCCATATAATGATCCTCTAACAAAACTTTTATTTTCAATGGTTCACGAGGAAAACAAACATTGTGGACCACAAGCACTATTGAACATAGTACGACAACGTTTTTGGCCAATAAGGGGCAAAATTATGGCACGTTCAACTGTTCAGAAATGCATTAAATGTACCAGGGCACGACCACAACTATGTCAACAAATTATGGGCAATCTTCCTCAAACTAGAGTTACTCCAGCACGACCTTTTATCAACGCTGGTGTGGACTATTGTGGCCCCTTCTGGATTCACTACAAGGTCAGAGGCAAAAGGCCAACAAAGGCTTATATCGCTGTTTTCTGCTGTTTTGCAACAAAGGCCGTTCATCTCGAACTAGTGTCGGATTTATCAACAGAAGCATTCATCGGCGCATTAAAAAGATTTATTGGTCGGCGAGGCCGTTGTCAGAACATATACTCTGATAATGCAACCAATTTTGTAGGAGCCAAAAATCAGCTATCGGAACTAGTCGACAGCATTTATTCCGAAAAGGGGCAAGAAACAATCATGTCTACATTCAGCTCGAAAGGAATACATTTTCACTTTATTCCACCAAGAGCACCACATTTTGGAGGATTATGGGAAGCAGCCGTGAAATCTGCGAAACATCTCCTTCAGCGCAGTGTTGCAACTGCGTCCTTAACTCATGAAGAATTAGAGACGGTCATCGTGGAAATTGAAGCAATACTTAATTCTCGGCCATTGGCACCCATGTCAAACGATCCAAATAGTATTGAAGCCCTAACCCCTGGACATTTCCTGATTGGAGAGGCACTCACATCTCAAGTGGACAGTAGAGCTTCTCCAACAAAGTTATCAGGATTATCTCACTGGAAATTTGTGACTCATTTAAAACAAGAATTCTGGAAAAGATGGTCTACAGAATACCTGAATGAATTGCAGCAACGTTATAAATGGAAAAGGCAATTCATCAACCTTAAAAGTGGAGACATGGTCATTATTAAAGAAGACAATGTACCTATTATGAAATGGCCTTTGGGTAGAATCATTCAAGTTTATCCAGGTGATGATGGGGCAGCAAGAGTTGCTGACGTGAAAACTGCGTCAGGAATATTCAAGCGTCCAATACATCGACTGGCTCCATTACCCATACAAAATGATTCAGAAGCATCTATTCCCACTGAAAACAGCACTGAGAATATCAACAATTCCACTCCTACTTCAAATGAAGAACCTAAGGCGAAGAAAATGAAAATACCAACAAGTCACTTAACCCTTGCGTTACTCACCACATTATTGTTATTACCACTCGCAATTGGTACTCCAGTCGAAAATAAAAAATTTGGTACAAAAGTTGGTATTCATTTCGAACAAGTAGGCACAGCATCCATATCAACCACTGAGTGGAATCTGTTGGTGTACTACGATTTGGGATCTTACTGGTCAGAAACCACAATTCTTGTCAATGGGACGAAAACGTTACAAAACCTTTGTAGTATGATTACCTTTAATTCATCATGCCTCAGCATTATCGAACATTTTGAACACATGCAAGGCGAATTACAGTTGGAAAAACGACTACTACGAAGTAAAAGGGGAGCACTAGATATAGTCGGCAATGTTGCTCACTCGTTATTTGGTATATTGGACTCCGAATATGCCAACCAGATGTCCACTACAATACTAGAAGTCAAGGAAAATGAGTCATATTTATTATCAAGAATCAAACATCAATTGTTGATTCAACAATTAACATTATGCGGCAGAGTCAAATTGCAGCTAATGCAAGGTTTGCAAAACTGGAGCAAGAAATCAATGGTTTCTTAGAAGAAATGCAGGACGTCAATCATGTACTATTCCAGATTCATCTTACTCAGTTATTTAATTCTGCCGTCTTGCAATTAACTTTAGTTGCAAATAATTTGGAAAAAATACAGTCATCAATCCTTGACACTCTCACGGACACACATCATGGAAAAATCAGTCCGTTACTGCTTACCCCGGAACAATTGAAAAATGAGGTTACTCAGATTAAACTTCACACATCATCATCTGTTGATCTTCCTGCATCGGATCTGCTGGAACTATTCAAACTTATGAAGGTAAAGGGTGGATTCACACAGCAACACGCAGTTTTCAAAATAAGTATACCATTAGTCGAACGCGGCCAATTCAACATTTTCCATTTAATAGCAGTTCCAAACTTGATCAACAACACTATGTTAGCCATTAAACCATGCACTTCCTTTTTGGGCACAATGGAATCTCACAAACTATATATAATTCTTACAGAATCAGAATTAAACTCCTGTTATTCAATGAAACAGGACGTATTTATCTGCTCTAACATCCAAACTCGATACAATTATGGGTCCGAGGTATGTGCATGCGAAATAAATTTATTCAACAACAAAACCACACCAACTTGCACCTTAGACAGGACTACAACGAATATTCAATGGATACCTTTGAGAAAAAAAAATCAATGGATATACGCCACCTCGTCATCTTCACGGGCCACTGCAGTATGCAACAAGGAAATTATTCCCCTTACTCTAAGAGGTTCCGGCCTGCTAACACTTGAGCCAGAATGCATGCTTAAGCATGACTTCGCCACAATGAATGGACGACAAACAATATCCAGTATATTTAAATCATCGTACACGAGTCTTGGAAAAATCTCAGAGTTGTCACCACCAAACTACATAACTCGTTTTCATAATAAATCAATGTCAACGAGAGTAGATGACGTTGCAGATGAATTAACAACGTTGCAAAGGTCTCTTGAAGAACAAAAAATCATTGATCTTCCCAACAAATTGAGAGTACATCAGCAGCACAGTCACGCAGTCGGTTACCTAGCACTCTTACTAAGCTTAATAGCAATCATCATAATGTTGCTTAAATATAGAACTTCTTGTAACAAAAAGGAGCCACCCACAACAATACCAAATGAAGATTCTACAGACAACATTGAACTACAGTCAATTGGATCAAGAAACAACAATGTGACACCTCTACCAACACCACGCAGATTCATCCGAGATATATAAACAAAATTAACAACTAGTTTTTCAATCCGAAGTTTATCCGATAGATGTCTAGCAACTGAGGGTCAAAAATTCAAGATAACAACGACAAATTCATTATTTTCTGAAATGTTATTTATATTATTTTTTTTAAAATGATGTATTTTTTGTTTATTTGTTAGTGCATAATATAGAAAAAACAAAAAAAATATATGAATATATATATTTTATTAGTTTGAGAAGCATCCACTTTTGTTGAACATTCGTTCAACGCCGGGGAGAATGTTAAGATTCATATAAATAAATGTCTCCTTATTGTAAAATAATAATGCTGACTTTGCAATGAACAATGCAATGAACCGATTTCATGGTCATACTGCAAAATGACATTTGATTCCTCTATTTGTTGACTTAAAAATAAGCCAAAATAAAACCCACGGTTAGTCATTTGCAATAACCTTGAAGTCGTACATTTGCAATGTTTGCATTAATAAAATATTTATGTTTATATGTTTGTACATATTTAGTAATTAATTGATTAGTGCCATTATGGCAATTATGTTCCTTAGTTTTAAATATAAATAGTGGTAAATAAATAATAAACAAATTAGTTAAGCAAAAACTCTTGTTTGACTCCTTTCTTTTGTTTCGTTTCAAGTAACAAGTGCTTGAAGTGAATTTAAATTAGAAAGCCCAAAACAAAATAGTGCAGTACAAATTTATGCGTTTGTGCTGAGTTACACTATTTCTCAAATTAACAGGAAGTGCTAAAAATATTGCTGCTAAAAACGGTTTAAAACTGCAAGTGTGAATAGGGTATAATACGGCGTTCACACTTGCTGTTTTGAAGTGTTCAAGAGTGAGATGTTTAAAAAAGTCTTTGTTCTATATACGTCTTTGAACACAAAAAAAAACATAAGGCCATAAAAAAACTGACTGCTCTTATTATACTATAATTTGTTTTGTCTCATTCATTGTCGTATTGAACAATGGTATTATTGAAAATTCAGAACAAAGTTGCAGAAAAACTTTAAAAAAGAGCAGATGTTGTACTCACTTAAGAAGTTTCGCTTATTTTCTTCTACAAGAGATTTTTCATTACCAGATTACATAATGCCTATATGATACTTGCATGTTTTTGAACTTTTCAAGCAACATTATTATTAGCCCTGTTTTTTGCAGACCGGATTAAGATTTGGATTAACTTTATTTAGTTAAAAAATGGGTCAAATCAAGTCCAGAATTTTTTTTTATAATTTTTTTTTCTGAAATTACATACAATTAGTAAATATAAACAGAAAAACAAATTAAGCTTTGTCCAAAATGCAAAGAATGAAAAATAAATTTAGGTAAATCCTAGGATTAACTCAAATTTATTTATACCGTTATACATTTTGGACAACGCTTAATTTTTTTTCCTGTTTATATTAACTAATTAGATGAAAATTCAGAAAAAAAAAAATATAAAAAAATTTCTGGACTTGAGTTGACTCATTTTTTAACTAAATAGAGTTAATCCTAATCTTAATCCGGTCTGCAAAAAACAGGGCTATTATTTGTTTTCTAAGAGAATTTCGATAAATACACAATATTTGTGTGGAGTTATCAAAAATATCATAGAAAACCCATAATAAAGCTGCTTGAAAAGTTAAAAAACAAGCAAATATCATACGTACTTAAGCTAAAATCACATATTGCCAAAGAATTTTTTGGGTATCCCAGATACATACGTGTTACAAGGATTTCCTATTTCCACCGGCAGCTCAAATTCCGTTTCCATATCTTCAATGCAATTATCATAAAGAGTTACATTTATTAGATGGGGCTCGAATTTTTGATTTGCTGAGTCACACATAGCTCCACTTTGATTTTCGACATCCACACTCAAGCTCTCTCCAATGGGACAGCACTTCCTTAAACGAGGATTTTTATTATCCATAAGTAAATAGCGTATGCCCCTTTGGGAACAATCTTCAGGAAATATATCTGCAACTAACGTAGTTGTTGTTGTTGATGTTTCACTTAACCTATAAAATATTTAATAATATTTATTATTAAAGCCACTACTAATTACTACTATATTAATGTTTTTTTGTTTTAATTAAGTAGAATACTATTTATTGGAGAATATTTACTAAAATAATAAAAAAATACCTCTACAAAAAATCCCGCTCTGTTAAAATTTTAATTCATTTGATTTATTTTTTGTGACAATGAAAAAATTAGTTTTTTTTCTCAAAACGGGACAAATGGCGTCCCGTTCAGGGTATCGTCGGGACACGGGACACTCCACTCTAAAGCCTGAATTACTTTAAACGTGCATGAAACGTAGACTATTTAACAAAATTCAATAAGTAAAAAAAGTACAGAACATTTTTATTTATGTTTTATTTTTGTCTAACACATTGTATTTTTTGTCACGGTGAAACGTAGAGAAATTCTATTTTCAACAGAATTTCTCTACATTTTGACGTGACAAAAAATACAATGCTTTAGACACAAACAAAACATAAATAAAAATGTTTTGTACTATTTTGACTTACTGAATTTTGTCTAAGAGTCTACGTTTCATGGACGTTTAAAGTAATTCAGGCTTAAAACTGGTCTGTCCCGACGAAAACTGGACGGTTGGCAAGTCTACACAGACTAATACAGACTCGACATAAGTGACAGGTATTCTTTAACCACAGACTATATACAGACTCGACAGTAGAGTCACAGACTATATACAGACTCGACAGTAGAGTTTTATAAGAAAAAATGGGGAAAAACTAAGCGATTTTAGGAGAAAACAGAGCGGTTTTTAGCTAGTTTTATGCTAACATGGCAACACTTTCTACGACTTAGGAGTGAGTGAAACAACAAAAACCGATCTGGCATCTATTTTTCTTATGGCGCGTTATATCCACAGTACATGAGTAGTAGGTTCACAGAGGTGCATTTGATGTGTGTAAGTATTAGTGACAGCACACGGTGTAACTTTTGACGTTTCATACAAAACGTAAACAAACAACATAAATACATACACAAAAGCTCACACGTACAGGCACACTTACACTAGGCAGCGATGATAATTCTGTACTAAAAATCATACCACCATATTGGAAAGTACGCAATTAGCATCAGTGTTTGCATACTAGTCTGTACTGTGGTTATATCAGCCTTCTCTTTCTAACCTAATTCGTAGAATAATTTGAAAATATTAACCATATGGTTCAGAACTACTTTTTTGACACCTGTCACTTATGTCGAGTCTGTATTAGTCTGTGGTAGAGTTTTATAAGAAAAAATGGGGGGAAACTAAGCGATTTTAGGAGAAAACACAGCGGTTTTTAGTCCGCTTTACGCTAACATGGCAACACTTTCTACGACTTAGGAGTGAGTGAAACAACAAAAACCGATCTGGCTTCCATTTTTCTTATGGCGCGTTATATCAGTTTTCTCTTTCTAACCTAATTCGTAGAATAATTTGAAAATATTAACCATATGGTTAAAGAATACTTTTTTGACACCTGTCACTTATGTCGAGTCTGTATTAGTCTGCCTTTTGGTACTACACTCAGAAAATTATGTAAGTTACTACATGCTAGTTGTTTGTATATTTTAAAGTAGTTTAGCTGGATTTTTTTGCTAACGTGTATAAATTATCCCATACAAATTTGACGTTTTTTAACTATATACGGCAAATTTATGTCAAATTTGTATGAGATAATTTATACACGTTAGCAAAAAAATCCACCTTTAGTTGTTTTCAACTACAAAGTCAGTTGTTTTTGTATGAAAAATATCAAACAACTATTTCTGTTAGTTATTTTAAGTCGTTTTTTTTGAATAACTAACAAAAAAGTACTGTAATGTAGTAACAGTTATTAAAAGTAGTTAATTTTATTTTTTTTATCTTTGAAAAATTTTCAAAGTTTTTTTCAAAAAAAAAATATTTTCACAACTTTTTTTAAAAAAATAAATTGGTCTTTAATTTTTTTTCTGAAAATTAAAAAAAATATGTATATATTGATTATTTTATTTTTACTACATGTTAGCTGTTTTGACTACAAATGTAAGTAGTTTTTACTACATAAATCAGTTGTTTTTTGTCAGTTAAAATAACTAACATTGTTAGTTGATTTAACTGAAAAAGTAGTTGACCCCAAAACAACTTACAAAGTAGTTATTTTAACTGACATTTTCAGTTGATTTTACTAACATAATTTTTTAAGTGTAAAAATAAAAAAAAACATTTAACAAAATATATTTTGGTGACTTTTTTTAATTTTTGGCTATTTGTAATTTTTATTTTTATTTAATTTTCTAAAAAAAAATTTTTTTTTTTTTTGATGATCTAAAAAAAAGTACAAAAACTAAGAAAAATCGTTTTGGCGACTTTTGGCAATTTTTGACATTGCATTTGGCGACAGAGCTCAAAATAATCTGACAACCCTGGTCATAATCACTTTTTGAGTCGAATTATATTTAGCTGAATTTTAAAACTAAAGCTTCTTTTAGCCCAAAAATCGGTCCATGTTTATAGTATGTTTCCAGTGGCATGATTTGGGCAAATCAGAGTGTTTTGAGGAAATCATGTCATTTTCTACATGTTTTCCCATACATTTTTCATATGCGCAAAACATCTCAAATTGGGTGTTTTGGTACAAAACATGTCGACTTTTTTAACTCACCACTTGTTTTGGTCAGTGCAACACTGTATTTTATATTCGAAAATAAAAGCTACTCATTCGTAGTGAGTGTTCGCTAGAAGAAGAAGACATTTTATTTTTTTTATTATTAAAATAAATTACAATTAGTTGTTTAAACATCTTTATTTAATTATAATAAACTACAAAATTAATTGTTTTTGGTAATTATTTTCTTAATTTTGTTGTTTTAACTATTTTGTAGAGAAAACGTCAAATTAATTACGAAAATTCGTAATTAGTTTGACGTTGCAAATCACTTCAACTTGAGTGGAAACAGCTCGAAGTGTTTTGCTCAAATCAAGTGTTTTTGATATGAATGGAAACATGGTTTTAGACCTAGCCCCCATACAAACGACCGTCTTAAATTTGGCTAATATAACTCTAATAACCGTATTTTTGGAGGATTTATAAATCTCTCATTTGATTTAATATTTAACCTACATACTTACGTACTCTTTTGTTAGGTATATATCCATTGCAGAGTTTGTAGTATTAGTAATATCAATTAAGAAATCACCATGACACAATAATAATAAAAATGATATCCAGATTAATATCACTGAAGAACACTTCATTTTAAATATATTTTTATGTTTTTTTATAAAAAAAAAAACTTTGTAACACAAAATTTTAACTTTTCAACACCTCGTTGTTGCTTGACGTCACCTGCGAACTACTGCAGTTTTAGAAGTTTTTTTTTTTTGTACATATGTTGTAACAAGTATAAAATTGTTCTTTATTCTGTTTAATTTTTTGTTTGCAAATTTATTAATAACTTATTTGTCATTATTACAATCCGATATATTTTAGTATACAAAAAGATACGCTCAATTGAACGTCCAAATCCAAATGTCTATATGTACAATATAGAGACTAATAAAAAAAACTCAGGAATTTGAATTTCATATGAATAACTGAAACAAATTTTATCAATGAAATTGATAAGATAAGAAATATATGTAAGTTTATGTTAGTGTACTCAGAAGTGGTGTTTCTTAAAAACCGGATTATCGACTAACCGAAAATAAGTATTGTCGGTTAACCGGTTTTCCCGCGAATAAAAACTCGATTAACCGATTTTGTTTTTCTTTAAAAGTAAACCACTAATACCCAGCGGAAAACTTGCTGACCAGAGATGCCAACTATTTGAAAGCAAAACGCGCACAAAAATTTTATAAACGGGTAAAAACGCGTAAATTTGCTTGAAAAAAAGGGTAAAAAAGCACTGGACTGTTTTTAAATAGATCAAAAAAAATGTTTGATAAGTTTGTTGGTTAAAATTTTGAGCAACCGATTTAAATCGTTGTACAATTTTATATGGTCTGCATTTTCCACTTCAAAAGCCAAATTTAGTCTTTGAACTTCATCTAGAACAGAATTCAAATATTAAACCAAAATAAAAAAAAAACCTTCAAGGAATGGTGTTTTTATACCCTACACCACTATGTGGTACAGGGTATATTGAGTTTGTGCTGATATTTTTAACTACCCGAAATATTGGTCCTAGACATATATTCAAGTATACCGATCGACTCAGAATTACTTTTTGAGTCGATTTAGCGTCCGTCCGTCTGTCCATCTATCGGTTTAAGCACGATACAGGTCGCAATTGTCAATCACATTGACTTGAAATTTGAAACTCAAGCATCTTTTGGCCCAAGAACGAAGCCTATTGAAATTGGAGAACATCGGTCTATGTTAAGACCTAGCCCCCATACAAACGCCTCCTTTGGATTCGGCTTAATGACTCTAATGGCCGTATTATAATAGATATCGCTTTGAAATTTAGAAGGTAATCAAATTTTGTATGCATGAATCATCATTCCAAAGGAATCGGATCAGTCCTTCTGGTAGTCCCCAAACAAGCCACCCTCCCGATATTCACATAATTCCCTCAAAATTCATAATAATGAAAATATTTGATAAAAATTTTATTTTTAGTTGTTAAACGTGTACTTTAGTTACCTAATCAAATCGGAATATAATTGGACCATTTTTGGACTAAGTCCCCCTCATAAAAATTTCGACCGATATTCAGTTAAATTGGTATGTATTGACAAAAAAAATAAACCAATTCCACTAAAATTTGATCTGTGTGTGTTTTCTACACTAAATAAAGATCTAACAAAAGACAGATCCAATCGGTCCATGTTTGGACTTGGGACCCATTTTCCGGAAAACACTGGTGTAGGGTATCATATGGTCGGGCTTGACCGACTATAACCTTCTTACTTGTTTAGAGGTTGGTTTAGTTCTTCAAGGGAAAACATTTTCCCCTTAGTCCGATTTGCCCATTTTTTCCGAACTTAATACGACCAATGGTCATTGACCATAACAAAATATTCGTTCCATATTTCAGGCGTCTAGCTCTTATTGTTAGTTTGAACTGCATACTGCTTTCCACAGACAGACAGACGGACATTCAAAAAATGTCTCTGAATCGATCATAAAACAGTAAAATATATACTTTGTGGGGGTCTGACTAATATTTCGATAACATCAAAACTTTGTTTGGATGTTATAAAAATTAATTTTAAAGCACTAAAAGCACCAACTGAAAATTTAAAAAGCACCAAGTTAGTGCTTTTTTCTAATTTGGCACTAGGCCATAAATTTTCGCGTTTTGATACATCAAAAAGCACTAGATCTAGCGCGAAAAGCACTAAGTTGGCATCCCTGTTGCTGACCTAGAAGCACCTTTTAAAAGGGTGTCACGAGTAAAAGATCGCTTCCAAACCTACTGTTCTCAAACAAGATAATTGTTGGCAATGTCACCATTTGGTAACGCGGATTATCCGTTTTAAATTTGCAGTGATACCATGTCTCATTGTCCAGAACGCAAGCTTTATTATTTATATGATTCTAGCTGTTTTGCACCCGGCGTTGCCCGGGTTAAAAAATATAAAAATATATAAAAAAAAAAATTTTTGTGGCTTTTCACCGGTAAATAGTGTTTGGGAATTCCCGGACTTTTCAATTTCCCGGGAAACGGGGAAAAAATAATTTATTTCCCGGGATTCCCGGGAATCCCGGGAAATTTTCATGTTTAATATAAATTATAAAAAACATTAAAATTTGACCAACTTTTTATTAAAAACAGTTTTATTACAGATAAAAAATTAATAAAAACATAAAAAATAAAAGTTAAAAATCCTGAAATACAATAAAACAAAACAAAATAAGTATTGCAACTTTTTTCCCCACAAAAAATCGCAAAAAATAGCTAAAAATCGCAAAACACTTTAAAACTGCGTTATTTGAGCAAAAACTAATAAAGTTTGCAGGACTTTTAATATTTGTTCTGGAAATGTAAATTTAAGGTTCAAAATTTTTATATTTTTTTGACAGTCTTAGCAAAATTATCATTAACCGCAGATATATTTTTTGACTTTTATATTTTTTCATGATATTGTCACAGACTATATACAGACTCGATAGTAGAGTTTTATAAGAAAAAATGGGGAAAAACTAAGCGATTTTAGGAGAAAACAGAGCGGTTTTTAGTCCGTTTTACGCTAACATGGCAACACTTTCTACGACTTAGGAGTGAGTGAAACAACAAAAACCGATCTGGCATCTATTTTTCTTATGGTGCGTTACATCCATTTTCTCTTTCTAACCTAATTCGTAGAATAATTTGAAAATATTAACCATATGGTTAAAGAAAACTTTGTCATATTTGTCGAGTCTGTATTAGTCTGTGATATTGTCATACTTTTTACACTTGGTCAGTTTTCCTATGAATATATATTTGCACTGTTCTTCCAAATAGAAAAACTACAAAAAATAGCAAATGTAATTATACCTGTATGTAAAAAAATATTAAAAATTAAATTAAAGTAAACGTTTTTTATGTAAAATGGTTTATTTTATAAAATTCCCGGATTTCCCGGGAAAAATTGAAAAAATTCCCGGGAATTCCTGTTAGTCTATTCCCGGGAATTCCCGGGAAATCCGACCCGGGAATTCCCGGACCCCAAACACTACTGGTAAATATAAAACTATTCATGAGGTTTGGTCGATTTTTTTTTCGATTTTGCTTAGCGTCGGGAACATGGTGTGTACGTGTTCCTCTGTCATGGGAACAAACCTAATATTAATCATAGATGGGAATTTTTCATTACCATTGAAATTTCATTACCATTGGTTGACATCAATCATAATGAAAAAAATTTCTTTACAATTTAATGGTAATTAAATTTTTTTAATTAAAAAAATAATTACTAATCGTAATGAAATGCCCCAATTGTTGAATTATAATTGGTTTCAAAACCATTGGTTTGCACATTGTTTGTTTGTTTTGAAAAGTTATAAATTTAAACATCAAAGTATGTTTTTTTTAAAAATGTGAAAATGTTAAAGACAAAAATCAAAACGCAAATAAAAAATTTCAAATATTGTGCTATACAAAGCGTGTGTTTGGTTTATAAAATGTGAAAAATTAAAATACCAAATAACATAAAACAACAGATATTTTGAAATATTAACGATTTTGACGATATTGTGACGTCTTTTACTAATGGTAATTATTTTTTTTAATTGATGCCACACCAATGGTAATTATTTTTTTTTAATTTTCATTAGTAATTAAATTGATTAGTAATTAAATTGACACAATTGATACAACCAATGGTAATTAAAAAAATTTCATAACAATTGATACCAATTAAATGATAATTAAACCATCAATTAATTGGTCCCTTTAATTAATTAGTCCCATCTATGATATTAATGTATTTCTTTAGTGGCTTTTAAAAGGAACCTATAGTTCCCTCCGCGGTTAGCACTTAATGTAGTGAAAACATCAATAAAGACAAAACTTTCACTGTAGTTCAAGTGGGTGTGGCATTTAACGCATTTAGTTCAATTTTGGTCTCATGTGGCCAATAGTTCCACTATTGGTTAGCACGTGAAGAAAATTGAAATTAAATTTGTTCAGCAGATATAACTCTCACTAAAGTACAAAAGGGGCGTGCCAATTTATGCCATTTTATCAATCGCTGTTTAATAATGACTATGTCACTATTTGTGTTGGAAATTTCATTGAAATCGGCTCAACTGTTTTCAGGTTCTGATATAGCAAATAGTTCGTGTTCAGTTAGTTCTAACAGTACACGCAAAAAAAACCTGGCAACTGTTGGGAAAACCTGGCAACTGAACAGACATACAGAAAATCATCTGTGTGATAATTTTTGATAAAAATTAATAATTTTTAAATAAAAAGCGGTTTATTTTAATAAAAACGAGTTTTTTTATTAATAAAAATATAAAAAGTGTGTGTGTGATTAAAGGTTTTGTGTTTTTTTTTTGTTTCTTTTTTCTTAACAACCTGTTGTGAAGTTTTTACATTGGCGTGTATAAGGAAGACGAAATAAAAAATACAACATAACCTTTTAGTTGTGGCGCAGACTTTTTTTGTTGTTTTTCTCTGTTTTAAACATGGAGGAAGACAACGGCAAGGAATCTGGCGAGCTGGATAGCAACTCCGAAGATGTTCTCCTTGCCTCCAGCCAAGAAACTACGGTCAGCAAGGCAGGTAGCAGCAGCAGCAGTATTGCTATGAAACCAGCCATGCTCAGCCAGAACAAAACTAGCAAAAAACAGATGTTTAAGCAGTTAAAAAGCAAATACCAACGCGCTTGTTTTATTTTGAAGAAAATTGAAGAAAACAAGAAAGCTGGTATTGTAGATGCCCGTGACATGGAAGACGAAGTCAACTGTAAAAAGGTAGTAGAAGAGTACGAGTTGCACCTTACTACCAAACGTGAAGATGATGGCAAAAAGGACAAGTCTGCCCTTTTGAATACAGCCAAACGTAATCGCTCTCAAGATGAGACGATTAATTCAGCTAAAAGAAAAAAAGCCGAATTAAATAAGCAACAAATCCAAAGAGCGTATGCTGAAGTGGTCAAGGATGACCTTTCACTTGCCTTAGTGGATGAAGATGGCCGCAACAATAAACGGGTGACTGACTGCTGGGTGGAGATCGAGCCGAAGCTGTCTGAAATGGTTATGGAATACCTTTTAGGCAACCCCGGTGGCCCACTGCCTTGTTACGATTCGTCCGTAGTTATACGGGGATGCAGGGTAATCAGATGTGAGGACAAGTTCTCCATGGATTTTCTTGGCAAATGTGTTGCTAAGATTAGCAACGCATGGGATGGTTTGAAGCTCAAACTGATCCCAGCTAAGGATATTCCATGGAGACCGAGAGCGCGTATCTGGTTACCCAAGATATCTGGACTAGGCAAAGACAAGCTGCTCCAGTGTCTTAAACTGCACAACCCGGGTATAACCATGGAGGATTGGCAAGTCATCAAGGATGAAACCCCAAATAACAGCAGTACCAGTTTTCTTCTGCTTATTACCGAAGCTGGAGCTGAGGCTTTGCAGAAGGCTGAAAATAAATTAAGATTTGGTGTGAGGTATGCCAAACTTAAAATATTCAAGGAAGCAGCCCCGGAGAGGAGGTGGATGAGGTTGATGATGCCAGCTGCTTGTTGGGAGACATCAATCTGGCGGAGGAGGCTTCTACATCATAATCATGCCTAACGTCGTACAGGTAAATCTGAAGCATTCCAGGCTCGCCTCAGATAACCTGAATGTTCTTCTAGCTGATGAAGACATCGACATATGCCTTATACAAGAGCCATGGGTAAACAGCAACATCATCAAAGGTCTTGATGCTTTGTCGCACTAGATATTCTACAAAAAATGTAATTACGGTAAGCCTAGATCATGTATTATTGTAAAGAACAACATTAAAGCTTCTTTGTGTTCCCATCTTAGTTCTCCAGATGTGACAGTGGTCTCGTTGGAGCTAACAGGGTTCAATAATATTTTTTTATCCTCAGTTTACATGGCCCACAGTGAACTCGCTCCGCCAGATGAGGTAAAGTTGCTCGTTGAGGAGGCAGCGAAGACTGGATCAGGTGTTCTAATGGGCTGTGACGCAAACGCAAGACACACACTCTGGGGCAGCAGTGAAATAAATGAAAGATGTCAGTCACTTTTTGATTTTATTATATCTTCTAACTTAGTTATATGTAATAAGGGAAACAAACCGACTTTTGTTTTTCCGGCAACCGAAAATTTTAGGGGATGGTCGGAAGTGCTAGATGTTACACTTGCATCCCAGAGCTCATTTTTAAGTGTAGAAAAGTGGGAGGTATTGGAAAAATGCTCTTTTTCTGACCACATGTTAATATCTTTTAAGCTACTTATAGAATATAAGAAGTCACAACCTTTTCGAAATCCGAGAAATATGAATTGGGGCAAATTCGTTAAAATAGCGGAAATAAACTAAATAAGGAACCACAAAGTGAAATTATATCCTTGGATGAGCTAGAGGGCAACGCGAACTTTTTGGAGAAAGCTTTAACGTCTGCTTACAAAAGGTCTTGTCCAGTCATCAAATCTAAGAAGACATACCCCAAATGGTGGAACAAGGAGCTTAGTGAACTGAGAAGGAAAACTAGGAAAGTTTACAATCAGAGTTACATCAGTAAATCGTGGCAGCCCTATAAACAGGCACAAAGGGAATATAAGCGTGCCATATGGGAAGCCAAAAAAAAACTCATGGGCTGACTATTGTGAGTCCATTGATAGCCTGAAAGATTCTTGCAGACTAAGCAAGATTCTATCTAAAGAGCACACAAATCCATCATTCATAAGGAAACTTGATGGTACGTGGACAGTATCTCCGGACCAAACCTTATGTGCCCTTATGGAGACACACTTTCCAAGGTGCAAGAATCCAACGGACCAGTTATTTAGTTCTGAATGTGAACTAGTAATCCCAGATCCTGCACTGATTGAGGAATTAATTACGTATGAAAAACTTAATTGGGCATTTTTCAGCTTTTCGCCCTACAAATCGCCGGGGCCTGATGGCATATTTCCTATTATGTTACAGAAATTGCAAAAGGTTATGTGTCGCTGGCTAATACCTCTATTTAAAGCTAGTTTACTGCTGAATCATATTCCATATAGTTGGAGAAAGGTAAGGGTTATTTTTATTCCAAAGGTCGGGCGGTGTGGCCATGAGGCCTCAAATGATTTTAGGCCAATTAGTCTCTCCTCCTTTATACTTAAGTCTCTGGAAAGAATTTTAGATGAACACATTCGTAAATCCTTAGATGGTGGAGGACTTAACTGTAACCAACACGCTTACATGAAGGGTAAGTCTACAGAGACGGCTCTACATGAGGTGGTGAGGACAGTAGAAAGGGGTCTCTACTTTAAACAATATACGTTGGCTGCGTTCTTGGACATAGAAGGAGCTTTTAATAACGTAACCACAAAAAGCATTGAATTGGATGGTTAGTAACCATGCTGAAAACAAGAATCATACATGCTAACTGGGGCAATACAACCACGGAGAGAGCCGTTAGTAGGGGTACACCTCAAGGAGGGGTCATATCACCTCTTTTATGGATAGCCGTAATGAACACATTGTTGGTATATTTGGAACGAAAAGGAGTAAAGGTAGTTGCATATGCGGATGATCTTTGCGTATTGGTGTCAGGCCCGTTTTTATCTGTGGTAAGCGATATCATGGATAATGCTCTTGCTGAGGTCAACTCGTGGGCTACAGGCTGTGGTTTAGGAGTTAATCCGAGCAAAACGGAACTGCTGCTTTTTACGACAAGGAGAAAGCTTCCGCCTTTTCAATTGCCTTTGCTCAATGGACAGCCTTTGAAGCTCTCCGAGACTGCAAAATATCTGGGAGTGTTTCTCGACAACAAATTGAATTGGAACTACAACACTGATCAAAGGGTTAAAAAGGCATGTGTGGCTTTTTATGCCTGTAGAAAAACATTCGGTAAAACGTGGGGTCTGCGGCCAGGTATGGTACAATGAATGTACAGCGCCGTGGTTCGACCAATTTTAACATACGGGGCACTTGTCTGGTGGGAAGCTCTTGAAAAAGCTGATATCAGACTGAAGATGTCTAGAATTCAAAGAACAGCATGCATTGGTTCAACTGGTGCATTAAGATCATGCCCAACGGATGCTTTAAACGTGATGACAAACCTGCTACCAATAGATCTCTTAGTCAAAAGCTCTGCGATGAAAAGCGCGCTGAGACTACACTCAAAATAATACGTTAGTAGATTTACTAATTTTTTTTTGCTAATGCTAGTTAGCTAACTTTTAGCAAATTTTTAGTTGAGATTAGCATGTTAGCAAAAAATTCTTGTAAACTTCATTTAGCACATTAGCAATTTTAAACAAACGTTGAACTAATTTCTTTTGCTAAGATTTGAAATTGAGTTGACAACATTTTTACAAGATTTTTTGCTAACATTAGCAAAAATAAATGGTAAATTTTTTTTTATTTTCAGAAAACTTAAAATGGCTCTATCTCGGAAACTAAGCCAGATAGAGCAAAATGGAGGGCATTTTTGGTTCTTAGAATCGCCATACTTTAGCGGGTCCTCTTCACATGTGTGGACCTTAATGGGCCCTAACTTTGGATCCAAAAAAGTTAGCATTCCCGAAAATTTTAAAATGCTCATATCTCGGTAAATATTGCCGACACAACAAAAAGTCCAAAAGCATTTTTGTAGCCCTCAATACGTAGAACAAGACCGCAAAATAGTCAAAAGCTCTCCGAGTAATACTTTTGAAGTTATCGAGTTTTTTAATTCTCAAGACCCCAGTGGTCCCCTATAATCACGTATCTCAAAAACTAAGCAAGGTAGAGCGAAACGGACACAAATTTTGGATCAAAAACTATGACGATTATCAAGGAACCCAACTAGGTCTAGGCCCATCAGGGGTCTGGACCTATCGGGTCCGAACCCAATGGGGTCCTCAAATGTGTCAAAAAAAAAAATTTTTTTTGTTAACTAATTATTGGCAAAACATTTTTGCTAACTTTAGCAAAAAAATTGTGGGTTCAAAATCAGCAAATTTTCTTGTAGGTTTACAAGCTTTTTTTGCTAACATTACAGTTTTTTTTTTTTTGAGTGTAAGGGAAATCAAGTGTTGGAAGCCAAGAAACCATGGACATAGTAACATTTTGAATACTTTTCCAGTTGGTGAACTGCCAAATATGACGGATTATACAACTCCTAGATTGGAATTGTATAGGTCTTTCAAAACGATGATACCTCGTAGAGAAGCATGGGGCAGGGACTGTCCAGCTCTACATAGTGACATAGCGGTATATACTGATGGCTCAAAAATGAGCTGTGGAGTAGGAGCTGGAGTTCATTGTGAACAGCCAAACATGTCTTTGTCTATAAGACTACCGGACTATAGCAGTGTTTTCCAAGCGGAAGTCTTCGCCATTGGTGAATCATGTCGTCAACTGCTGCGGCAGGAAATACAGGGAAAATCGGTAAACATTTTCTCGGACAGTCAGGCCGCAATAATAGCACTCTCATCAGATTATATCAAATCGAAACTAGTAACACAATGCAGGAGTGCATTGAATGAATTGGGTACAGCAACGCGAGTCACCCTAGTATGGGTACCGGGACACTCCAATATACCGGGAAATGAAGCAGCTGACGAACTTGCGAGAACGGGCTCCAGCTTGGATGTCAGCTTGTCGATGGACATTAAAATGCCCTTGAGGGGGGCTGGTCATTTAATAGACCAACACCTCCTAGAAAAAGCCAACAAGCACTGGAGGGAACTCGGGACGTGTAAGAGAGCTCGTAGTATGTGGCCAAGCTACAATAGGCGACGTACAGAGGACCTTTTATCTAATAATAGGGTAAATATATCTAAACTTACAGCAGTAATAACGGGACATTGGCCAATTGGTGAGCATGCATCAAGGCTAGGCATACCATACCGTAGATACTGTCGCAGTTGTGATAATGAACTTCAGGAGGAAAGCATAGAGCACTACCTACTTTACTGCCCAGCTCTTGCCCCTTACAGAATGAAAATTCTTGGCAAACCTTAAAGAAATCGGTACCCTAAGTATTGATTCCATTTTGAAATATATAATTAAAACCAACTGGCTATAGCCTTGATTCTAAAACCTAATGATGGCTTTTAACCTTCTTTTTTCAGGTTCGTGGTTTCAAAACGGCATTTTTCGCTAATTGGGTGCAGCCTCTGGAGGACTCACAACCACTCTAACCTAACCTAACACGCAAAAAAAAATCTGTGTCAGATTGAGCAATCCTACTTGGTAAAATATTTTTCCTACCAAAAAAAATTTTTACCAAATTTTTGCTAAAATTATGCTTGTCGATGTTAAAGTAACATAATTAGTTTTTTATGTAAAATAACCAAGTAGCTTGCACAATAACGCAAATTACTTGCACAAAAATTTATCGAAAGAAAACAACAAAAAAAAAAAAAAACAAATACAGACCGCCATTTTCATTTTGTGTTTTTGTGTGCGTGCTTCGTTTATTTTTTTGTGTTATAAAAACGAAAAAAAGAAAATTGATAAATAAAATTAAAATAAATTAATAAATAAAAATAAATAATTAGTTTTTTAAAAGATAAATCAATGTAAGAAAAAAAATGCTAAAGTTAATTTTGCTGTCATAACTTAAAACACCATTCATTTAGCAAAATCAATGGAGCCCCAGACGTTTGTTTCAATGAATTACAAATGGAATGATAAAGTGAGTATACCCCTATTCCGAAGACACCAATAAGGTTTAATAGATTTTTAGTTAAAAATTAGTGTTTGGTAATAATTTTCTATTTTTGCAGTTTACTGCTTAATAAATTTTTGAAGCTATGGCGAATCCTTCACTACAATAAAGAGCGTGGGCACCAGTCCTCCCTTTAGTTATATAATTAAAACCTGAAAACTCATTTATATAGCAAAGCCAATGGAGTCCAGACCTGTTTTGATGAGTTACAAATGGAATCACAAAGTAAGTGTTCCTCCTAAACAAAAGACCAATGGGGTTTACTAGTTTTTTAAATTAAAAATTTATGTTTTGTAATAATTTTCTATTTTTACAGGATGCTTTTAAATAAATTCGTGAAGCTATAGCTATATCCTTCACTTCAAGAAAAAGCGTAGGCAGCAGTCACTGGAGAAAATTGTACATAAAGGGTCAGTTGGTCGGTGGTAAATAAAATCCTACACAACATTTATTATATTAATATAGATTTATTCTGTGAAAATTTTAAATTCAACAAATATACAAATTTTTACAAAAATTTTATAGAAAATTTATTTTAGCATAAATGTGGTAATTTTTAGCCTTATTTTTAGTCACCTTTTCTAATAATTTTGGTATATTTCACCATGTTTCTTTTGGTATATTTTATCAAGTTTTTGCTTAAATAGCATTAGCATTTTCTTAAAAATTTTTTACATAAGTGTTTTGGCTAAATTACGAAAACTACTTCGTCGGTTGTAGTTTTAGCATATTTTTGGTAAAATTATGCCAGAAATTTGCTCACTCCGACACAGATTTTTTTTTGCGTGTAGTGTTTAAAGGAGTTGGTTAAGCCGTTTTTGCATGACAGCAAAATGTTTATAACAAATTGACGTGGCATTTTACTCCCATTTGTCTACTCGCGGGCTAATATGGCATATCGTTTAACAGGAAAAAATATTTTTTTTAATTTAATACAAAGGGGTGCGGCATTTTAAGTCCCTTTTCCCGATCGCCACAGTAAATACCATCTGTGGTGAAAATTTAATTCAAATTGGTTTCACCGACAACGCGTGTGTACTAGAGTTGTCAGTCGATTAAGAATAATTCGATTAATCGATCAAACAAAACCCAACTCTTGTTCGAATAATTCAAAAATGACGATTTTCGAATAACGAATAAATCGATTAATTAATGTTGATTAATCGAACAATTTTTTTTATTAAAAAAATAAATAAATGCTTAGAATTTGATTTATTCTCATAAATTTTGAAAGATTTTATACAAAACGTAGGAAAGTTAAAATATATTGTAGCCATAGCCCTGGATAGCACATCCATTATAGAATTAGGGGGAGTTATCAAGTTTTTAATAAATAATTTAGAAAAAAATTACTAATTCTTTTGCATCAGACTTACTAAAACGTATTAAAATAAGAATTAATGAGAGACGTATAAAAGAGTTAAATACGTTAATAATTTTTCTAAATTCTGGAAATTTTCCGAGCAATGAAAGTTTCTTAAAATATTCTCCAAAAAGCGAAACAAAAGAATATGCAAATTAATTATACTCCAGATTATTTTATGTTGAAAGTTATCACAATAATTCAGATAAAAGTATTGAAATAGAGGAAGTTATTAGTAATGAAAATAATAATCTTTTATGCGAGTTAAATAATTCAATTCAAAGTATTAAAAATTCAGAAAATTAAAAGGACTTTAGCGATATATCAGACATATTTGGAAAAATCTGAAAAAAGAATAGAAAAAATAGATAAACTGTTTTTATGCTCTTCTTACTATATCACCTACTTCAACAATTAGCGAAAGAGTGTTTTCAAAATCTAATTTAATAAAAACAAAAACCAAAAATCGTTTGAAAGCAAAAAAATTAAGTCAACTTTTATTTTTAAAAGATTATTTCTTAGAACAACTTAAATTGTCTTATTTGACAAAATTTAAAATCATTTATGATATATTTTGTCTGAATATTTCAAATAATAATTTGTATTTGAATTATTTCTCAACAAGTATTAAAATCGACATCCATTAATTAAAAGTGATCTCAGTTATTCAATTTTTAAGTTTTTTTAACTTTTAACTAGTATTTTATTTTTAAGTTTTGTATGCATTTTTTCGTTAATAAAAATTTTAACTTTCTTATTTTAGGATTTTTTATATGAATTGTTTATTTTTTTGTTAATAAAAATATTTTTTAAAATAATTTTTTTATTCGTTATTCTCTTCGATTAATCGAATAAATTTTGATCTTTAATCGTTTGATCGAACGAGGAAAAACAATTATTTGAATTATTCGAACAAAGTTGAAAGTCGAATAATTGACAACTCTAGTGTGTACGGATCGGGCAGAAATAAATTTCAATATATTGCAAAGGGACGTCGCAATTCACGCCTTTGTCTGGTCGTGTCTATAGTTTTCGCCTCAATAAGTACTAACTAACTGCCGTGAAAATTATAATAACCGTTTAAACGTGAAAGGCAAAATGAACTTTCAGTACATTGCAAACATTATTTCTATTATAATTTCTAGTTTCCGGCTCGGTTAGTAATATCTTTGGTAAAAACTTCATTAAAATCGGTTCAGCCGTTTATGCGTGATTGCGAAACAGGAAGAAGTAACTTTAAATGTAATACAAAGGGACGTGGCATTTTACGCCCCATTTCTTCGATCGCCCTCTATTGTGGATCATCTTTTTCGCTTCGGTTAATAATATCTGTGGTGAAAATTTCATAAAAATCAGCTGTTTGAGCGTAATTGCGGAAAAGGCAGAAATAGCTTTCAGTGTAACAAAAAAGGGCGTGGCATTTTACGCCCCATTTTTCGATCACCCTCTATTGTGACTCATAGTTTTCGCCTCGGTTAGTACTATCTGTGGTAAAAATTTCAGTGAAATTGGTTAAATCACTTTTCAGTGATTGCGGAACAGGCAGACATAGTTTCTGTATAGTACAAAGATGTGTGGCATTTAACGCCTATTTTTTCGATCGCGGATTTTTCTGGCCTATAGTTCCCGCCTCGGTTTGTACTATCTGTGGTAAAAATTTCATGAAAATCGGTTCAACCGTTTTTCCGTTGCCGGACAGGCAAATATAGCTTTAGAATGGTACAAAGGGGCGTGGCATTTTACGCCCCTTTGTCCGATCGCGGTCGCTTATGGCCTATAGATCCCGCCTCGGTTAGTACTATCTGTGGTGAAAAATTCATGAAAATCGGTTAAGCCGTTCTGTACTTATTGCGGAACAGACAGACAGACAAACCAACAATCAGATTTATAATATTAATAGGGATAGGGATTTGCGAAACAATCTATTGATTGGAATCCAGAAGGTAGTCGACACAGAGGACGCTCATCTCACAACTGGAGACGACAAATTGAAACTGAAATTAAACAGAGTCGTATTTCGCTTGAATAAGTATTGGAGACAGCACATTATGTAACTTTTGACGTTTAATAAAGGATTCTTGATTTGAGCGCCACAGCGTACATACATAAAAAAAAAGAAGAAAAGAGGAAAAAAATTAACCAAAATTATTAAAAAAATAATTAAAGTTTAAATATATTGTTTCTTTTATTTTTTTATTCAAAGTAAATGGTAATATTGTGAAAGAAATAAAAAAATAGATTCATATAGTTCACTAAATTTCTATAAGTTTTTATTTAATCTTATACATTTGTGCTTCTTACATTTTATTTTTTTCTTTTGTGATCACCATTTTGTTTGACTTGAGCCATGGTTTGGCCTGAAGGAATTTCTACCACAGATGGTGAGGCAAAAATGATGGTACCACGGCCTCGATTTTATGTGGCTGATGGTTCCCGGAACATTTGATTTTTTACTTACGCCCCACAGGAATGCGGGTTCATTGAAACCGGTAGTAGTGGGTAAGTTTTTGTATGATAAGCATAGCGACATAGAATTTTTTTTTATTTCTAAACGCAAACTGAAAATCGTAAGTCCTAATAAGTATGAATACGATAAATCAATTAGCGAAAAACACAGCCCTTAATGAAAAGTACTGTGTTTTTATACCCTCAGAGAATTGTGAGGTTAAGGGCGTTGTTCCTAGTCCCTCTGATTATTCTGAGAAGGAAATTTTTGAGGAGGCTCTTGGTAAGAACTTGACAAAATATGGACCCTTTTCGGATACATGTCGTATAACAGAGGTACGCAGGTTTACGCGGATCGACCCCACGGCAAGGGTTTTACCCTCGCATGTGAATATGGGAGGTGTTAACTATCCTGTGTCCCCCTTTAGGGAAAATGTTACCCAGTGCTTCAAATCACAGACTAATACAGACTCGACATATATGACAGGTGTCAAAAAAGTATTTGTTAACCATATGGTTAATGTTTTCAAATTATTCTACGAATTAGGTTAGAAAGAGAAAGCTAATATAACGCGCCATAAGAAAAATGGATGCCAGATCGGTTTTTGTTGTTTCACTCACTCCTAAGTCGTAGAAAGTGTTGCCATGTTAGCGTAAAACGGACTAAAAACCGCTGTGTTTTCTCCAAAAATCGCTTAGTTTTCCCCCATTTTTTCTTAAGCCGCATTCACAATGTGTGAGTACTCCAATCTGTAGAAAATTTTATACCTTTCCCTATTGCACTTTCACATTTTTGAATTTGACTATATTTTCTCAATTCACTCCAGAGTCAAACATGTTCTACTGTGGAGTTTCCAATCTGCGTTAACAGAGCCTATGTTAACCGTTAACAGAGAAAAAATACAGCTCTGTGAAAGTTCCATCTCTAATAATTTCATTAAAAAGATATAAAAACAAAACAAATTTAAATAATTTTTATAAAGTTTTGATAAAACAAATATTTAAAAACATTTAGATATAAATAAATCATTTTAAGTGCGCCAATTTTAATTACGTGATTTTGTGAAATTCTAAGAAGGGTAAGTAAAATGACATATCGAATCTGACAGAACTCTAATCTGCATTTTGCACAGTTAAAATTTCAATCTGTGCCACGGATTGGATTGACTCCGACATTGTAAACGTAGCTTTAAACGACTAAACAGATTTTAACAAAACTTTCTCCGCAGATAGTACGGGCAACGCCGGGTGCAAAACAGCTAGTTCTGTTAATAAGTACAGAATTCTTGAAATGTATAATGAAATTCTGACATCCGGTATGATTCCGCTCTCCTGGTTTAATTACTCCGTAGTCCCTCTGAAAAAGAAATTATGTCCATCTAATTTGTCCGGCTCCTACAGATCGATTGCAATGGCATCCTGTATCAGGAAACTTTTTGAGAGAATTCTCAATTTTCGCCTGGAATGTTTCGTGGAGTCCGAGCGGAAACTTGGATGTTATCAATCTGGGCTCCGCAAGGGAAAATCCACCATGGACAACATAGTTGCTCTTTGGTCATTTATTTCACTCAAAATGTCTAAGGGTCTGACTGTCGTTTAAGTTTTTATCGACATAAAGGGAGCATTCGATAACGGGAATATCGAGTTACTATATGAGAGAATACGTAATCTGGGGATACCTGCCCATTTTGCGAGATTAATATACTGTTTGTTTCAGTTTAAGGACTTATACGTTCATCATGACGACGATGTTGAAAACCGTCACTCATTTACCGGAGTACCCCAGGGTTGTGTACTTAGTCCCTTTTGTTTTGACTTATATATTGATGGAATTTTTAACGATCTCCAGGATGAAGTTAACGTTTTGGCTTATGCGGACGACATTGTCATATACTGCGCTGATTTTAACCCGACAATTGCTAGAAATAGGATACAGGACTCTTTTACCCTTATTGGGGAACGTCTTAGGGAATTACAGTTATCTTTATCCATAAGGAAGACAAAGGCAATGCTCTTCTCTGCACCTAGAAGACCATTTTTGCCTATACCACCCATTCTGTTTAATGCAGAACCGGTTGAGATGGTAAACACTTCTGTTTTTCTCGGTTTCACGTTTCATAAACACCTCAATCTGGCACCACATATACTAGCTGTTCAGAGTAGTTGTTTACGTTTTTTAAATGTCATGCGTTCATTATGTGGCGTTAGCTGGGGCTCTGATCCTCAGTGCCTAATACGATTGTATATTGGAATCATTAGGCCTAAAGTGGAGTATATCGCACCCCTTTTATTGGCATGTCCAAAATCTCAGTTTATTAAACTGGAGAGGATTCAATGGAAGGCACTGCGTATATCTCTTGGAGCTATGATGTCCACGCATACTCTCGGTCTTGAGCAACTGGCCAATGTCATGCCTCTTCGGGAGCGTCTTCACTTAATGGCCGATAAATACGCGAATAAATTATTATCTCTTGAAGATAATCATGCAAGGGAAATAACCATGAGTCTGTCCCGTTCGGCACTATTTTCACATCCCTTCACCGAGATGATAAACTCGAAGCTTGGGCAACATGAATTGATTTGTAAACCTTGCCATCCAATGTTTTTGGTACCTTTTGAGTTCCTATTATTTAGACCTGTAATTGAATATTTAGACGTTAAGAAGTCCACTTGTACACGGGCTGAAGTTGGGTCAAAGTTCGGAAAACTTGTTAATGGCCGTTGGTCTAATTTTGAACACATTTATACCGATGGTTCTAAATCGGCTGACTTAGTTGGTTCAGGCATCTGGCACCCCGGCCTTAATTTAGTGGCCTATTTTCCCCTCAACCCCAGTTCTTCGATATTTGCTGCCGAAGCTCTTGCTATAGTCGAGGCATTGAAATTAACACTATTGCAGGATTGCAATAGAGTTTTAATTATATCTGATAGTAGATCAGTGCTACAGGCTTTGGATTTACATCCTAAAAGCAGATGTCATCCATACATATATGAAATAAGTAATTTATTGTTAAATTGTAACGTTATGAACATACTGGTTCACTTTTTATGGGTGCCTAGTCACATGGGCATCTTCGGCAACGATCAGGCCGATGGCGTGGCGGGAGACCATTCTCTTTCCGAAGATAGGAATCTAATCCCTATTTTTGGCAGGGAGATTGACTCTTCCGTCAGGGCTAGGTATTGCGCCTTATGGCAGAGTCGCTGGGATGACTCAGAATTTGGCAGACACCTTTACAGTATTTCACCTCAGGTGAACATCCCCTCTTGGTTTAGCGGTCTGTCTCTGAGCAGACCACTAATCGTTTTTATTAATCGTTTAAGGGTTAACCATACTAGATGTAAGGATCACATATTTAGGTTAGGTATTGAGGACAGCGATTTATGTTCTTGTGGTTTATCTCAAACCACCGACCACTTACTCTTTCAATGCACTAACGTTGACCTAAGTACGCTTAGCGTACAGCACATCCTGAAACTTAATAATCCTGTGATATTTAGAGAACTATACGAATTCAGCGTAAAGGCACAAATTGTGATATGACCTCAAATCAAGAATCTCTAGTTTTAAGTATCTTTTTTTTTTAGATTCATCTCTTCTCCGACTATCTGTCAACTTTTTTCTTCATCAATGTAGTATTTGTGTATGGTTAGTATATGTAATATCTATGTTAATTTTTCCTGTATTGTGTACATATGAATATGTCCCATATTCATATTGTGGTCAACGTTTCTAATACTTCCAATTTTCTTCTTTCTCTCCTACATACACCCAAAAAATTTCCCAACTGAATGCCCAGTTACTGAAAACCAAATTATAATTGAAATTTGAAAATTGTTCTTAATAGTTGGTAGTAACTGGGAACAAAATATAAATGGTCATTTGGGACTGCACATTTTTGGTTAGATGCTTCCATTTAATGAAAGATTTTTTATTTTTATCACTAATATTTTATTTGAAAATTATAATTTTTATATAAATTACATTATTTGAAGATTTCTTATCCGTTTTATTTTTGCATTTTTGTCAGAGCATCAACTTCTTCTTATCTTCTTTACATGCTGCAAATCCACAATCATCTTATATCTCTATCTGAAAAATTAATATTAGTTATTTTCTTACTTAAAAAAGAATTCAAATTAGCTAATAAAGACTTACCAGCAGGGTTGGCAACCGAAACGAATAACGGTATTGGTAACGGTATTGGTACTACATATTTTTTATATCGGTAACGGTAAAGGTAACGGTATTTTGGATTATTTAGGTAACGGTTAACCGTTACCGAAACAACGATACCGGTACGTACCGGTATTATGAATAAAATTTGCCAAACATGTTTAAAAATTACAAATTTGTTAAAAACACGTAAAAAATCAAAAATTTATTTAGTAAAATTAAAAAAAACTGATAAATTTAGTGCATTTTTAACATATAGACAATTAATTAACTCAGAATTTAATTAAAACATTCACGCAATATCCCAGGAAATTTTTTTGGAACAAATTCCTGGTTCAATAGATTCTTGAATATATTTTACGGTAATCACAACAAAATTTTCTATGCAAAAGTAATTTTCAAAAAAACTACTTGCTCTTAAAAACGATTGCTTTCGGGACAATTTCAAACAAAAATCATTGATTCTGGAATGTTAAGTAGAACCGGTTGCAGGGTAGTTTGATGCGTTCTGGAAACGATTATTTGGAACAGAAAATTTTGCTGGGATTTTAATTCAACAAATAAATTATTGATTTTTTACGTGTTTATAAGATGTCTGTCCTATCAGCAGAAATATCTGCATTTTGAGGTATTTAAGAAATCTACTGATTTTTGCTGACGCGGTTTGCTAAATTTCTGTCTGGATAAACCAGGTAGAGTTTGCAGAAAAATCTGTCAAGACCGTAGATAAATCTGCTGATTTAAGATGAAAAATCTTCTGATTTTAGATAAACAGTCTGAACATCGAAATTGTATTTTATTTAAGTAAAAAATACTTTTTTTGTTAAAAATGTTATAAAAGAAGCGAAGTTTTTCAATAAACTTTAATAAAATTTTTTAATTTTTTTAACAAGAAAATTTTCTCACAAACAGGTCAACTTCTATAAAATTTTTAAAATAGTCAGCTAATTAGACAAAAATAAAAAAAATGCCAACAATTTTTTTTTTTGTGTAAAGTTACAAAATAGTCTGCTAAAATTTGAACAAAAATATTTTTTTTTAATCAGCATTTTTTTAAAGTTTAATGACAGAATATTAAGTTAAAGTATTCATTTTAGCAGAAAAATCTTTTAAAAGTTTTTAATTCAAACTGTAAGTTGTTTTACAGATTTTTCGACAGAGTTTTTCTTCAGACTGTACGACTGGGTTCATTATTTATTTAATTGCAGAGATCCACCTCTCTACGCTTACCTGCGTGGATGACAACGCCAGCAACACTTGAGCGATTCTTATTTTATATTCCCGCTGAAAAATGCTTACATTATGTGGCACTCACTTTTCTCTTCAGAAATTTTTAGGTTGGACCGACTTTATAAAGTTGCTTACAAATTATTATTTACAAAGTAACAGAGAGACTGTTTTTTAACTAAAAATCCAGTTGTTTTAAACTACCCCAGTTATTTTAAATTGATTTTAAATCAACTGGGAATTTTCATAACTATTTAACTGGGTAATTTTTTCGGTGTAGTACTTGTATATATTTGTTTGTATATGGTGTATCTATGTTACATGTCTCATTTTATTCTGTGATAATACTTATGATTATAAATCATTATATTCATACTGTGATATACTCTTAAGATAATATTATATCTTCCCCTATTTTATCTCTTAATTTTCTTTTTATATTTAAGGGCAGTTTACATGTTAACTACCCATGACCACTAGGGTGCGCCAAAGTTGTATGGGTAAAAAAAAAATTATGCTAGAGATCGGCACTCCCCCCAAAAATATTCGTTTTTATATCAAAATACACTATGCAAAAAGTTATGGCGATCGCTTGAGGGGAAAGGGTGCCTCAAACGCCTTGAAAATGGAGAAATATGTCAAATTTGACCATTATATAAAAAAAAAAAAAAATTTTTTGTTGTTATTCAATTTCGTCAAAAAAAATTTTTTGTATTAGGTTTAATAAGAACTACTTACAAAAAAAATATAAGCTCTCCACTACATCGGTTACCCATTTTAACATGCGATACAAAAAAGGGCAGTTATTTTTAGGGGTACCCAAAAGTAACATTTTTACATTTTTGAAAATTTTATTAAAAAAAAAATTTAAAAATTAAAATCGCTCTCCACCAGTTTTTTATATATATTATAAAGATAAAAAATGTGAAATATTATAAATATCCGTTCGGCAGTTTTTCTTTTATAGCGACTTGAAGTTAGCGGATTTCAAGGAAAATTTATTTTTTGCTGTATTTTCTTTAATTTTGAACTTATTACTACGTTTTAAACGAAATTGACGATATTGGCTGTGCAAGTAATTAAATTGGATCATAAGTTTTAGTTAGTTAGTAATTTTTACAGTTTAGCTTTAACCCATGTAAACCCGGGTCAATTATGTCCCACTTTGGAAATATTATTCTTTAAGCTATTTTTTTTTTTTTATCATGAAATTAGTAAATGGAAATAGTTTTAGCTATTCATCGTGTATGCACTTATAGAATTTAACCCTTTTTATGAAGTTTTTGTATATTTAATGAAGCTTTTCATAAATATGATGAAATATTTTTTGATTGTATCAAACACATTAAGAATTCATGATTTCTTCTACTTTAAATTTAAATTTAATTTTTTGTTTGGGTTGTTGAAAAATATAGTTGATGACTAAAGAAAAGCTAATGTACAATTTTTTCTTTTTTTTTCTTTGAATTTAGAAAAAATCGACTTCAAAATATTCTTAAATAATTTTCTAAAAAAAAATGTGTATAAATAATTTCATTTTCCAGCGCGACACGCGTATTTCATTTAATATTTGCTCAATCTGCACGCTATTTAACTTAAATTAAAGCTTTATAAATTACATTAATAACATTTTTAAAAATAATACTAACTTTAAAATAATAACGTTTAATTTTTTTTTTAACAAATTGGATCTACTTTAGAAAAGTTTTATTGTATTGTCACCCACCGTATATAAAAAATGCGGTATAATTTAAAAACATTGTTTTTTCACATGTAGATTTAAATAAACTTGGACTAAAACATTTATTTTTACAGATTAATTTTATTATATTTAATAAAAATATAAAAGCCGGCATACAATGGGAAATATTTGCCCTGTGGGACATCTTCGACCCGGGTTTACAAGGGTTAATGCTGTCCTGCAAAAAATTATTTACTTACTAAAATTTATGATCCAATTAAATCAGTTGCAAAGTCAATTTCGTCAATTTTGTTTAAAACGTAATAATAAGTTCAAAATTAGAGAAAATACAGCAAAAAATCAATTTTCCTTGAAATCCGCTAACTTCAAGTCGCTATAAAAGAAAAACTGCCGAACGGATATTTATAATATTTCACATTTTTTATCTTTATAGTATATATAAAAAACTGGTGGAGAGCGATTTTAATTTTTAAAATTTTTTTTTAATAAAATTTTCAAAAACGTAAAAATGTTACTTTTGGGTACCGCTAAAAATAACTGCCCTTTTTTGTATCGCAAGTTAAAATGGGTAAGCGATGTAGTGGAGAGCTTATATTTTTTTTGTAAGTAGTTCTTATTAAACCTAATACAAAAAATTTTTTTTTGACGAAATTGAATCACAACAAAAAAAAAAAAATTTTTTTTATCTAATGGTCAAATTTGACATATTTCCCCATTTTCAAGGCGTTTGAGGCACCCTTTCCCCTCAAGCGATCGCCATAATTTTTTGCATAGTGTATTTTGATACCAAAACGAATATTTCTAGGGGGAGTGACGGTATTAAATCGAAAGTTGACATTTTTGGCGCACCCTAATGACCACCCTTATCTACTATTTCCCAGTATTGATGATACGATTTGCCGGGTTTAAATAATTTTGTATGAAAAATTATTTGAATTTGACAATTGTTATCCTCCAATACTGGGAAATAGTAGATAAGGGTAGTCAAGGGTAGTTAACAAGTAAATCAAGCTTTAAGGAAAATATGTACTGACTTGACAAATTTTGTATCTCCAAAAGGATTCAAATTTAAACAAATTATAACGTTTTTAGAAAAAATCCCAAAAAAAGAAAAAAAAAACAGGAAAACGAACAATAATAAAAAATAAAAAAAAATAAAAAATATAACAAAAAGAAAACACAACATAGAAGACAAAAAAATAAAAATCACAATATAAACTTAAGTGTTTCTGGTGATTTTTCCCCTCTACATGCCTATCTAGGGTGATAGGCATCTACAAGAAGAAGAAGAAGACGTTTAATAAACACAACATAAAGGAAAACAACAACAAAGCACACAAATAAATCGCCAGGGCACACCCAAACCCCTAATAGAAAATCTGTAAATTGCAATTGCTGGTACTTATAAAGCTTTATCCCAAAACTGAGCGGCATTAATAAATTTTGAAGATTGTGGATTTTATGCATCTTTCAAAATTTCATTAATCAGAAATTGCATCACTTTTAAAAATTCACAATTTTGCATAATGCACAAATTTCTTAACTAATTAGAGCGTGCTAAATCCGAATATGACGTTTAATTTGGTCCATCGTCATTAGATTTTGCGTAAATTGCATATCAAGCATTAGGAGAGCAACTTTCTAAAACAATCTTTTAACGTAAAAATCTAATTGTATATCCACGTTAATGGGCGTAATTTATCCGGTTTCTATTGGGGATAGTATGAAACGTTAACTAACGTTAATTTTGTCAAATTCTAATAATAATTTTAATTTTGAGATTTTTTGTTTTCAATTAAAATCTTTAAACCGCCATAACTTTCGCGCCGTCAGCTGAAAGTTCTTCACGCTAGCGGATTTGAACTTACTAAATGCATGTATATACGCGTACTAAACGATTTTGATGTGCCTTCAAAAAAAATTTTAATATTTTTTAAACCTTTAAATCAAAAGTTAAATGGAAATGTTTATATATTCATATAAAATTACAAAAAGACATCATATATAATCATTAGGGCAAGTACTTTCATGCATCTAAAAAACGAAAATATGTGCCTATAATATGCGTCTAAAAATCCAAAATATGCACTAAAAACTTCAAAAATATGCATCTAAAAATTATTGTTTTTACTAAAAAAATAATTTGTCAACATAATTTAGGCTTTATCCAGTAATTTGAGGCCCTCGAAAATTTTTAAAAAAAATTTTATTGAGTGGAAACAATTTTTTAATGAGTAAAATATTTTTTTGCTTGACCAATTTTTTCTTTGAGTCTCTAAATATTTCTGAAGAAAAAAAATTTCTAAAAGAAAAAGAATATTAAAATACAATATTTTTTTAAGAACAAGTTTTTTTTCAATACTTTTTGTTCTTTATTCTAAAAAAAAATATTTTTAAAACATATTTTTTCACTTTTTTCGGAGTTTTACAATTTTTAAGTCCAAAAATTAACTCAAAAGCAAAAGACATCACTCTAATCAAAATAAAAAGGCAATTTTCCTGTAAAAAATCATTTTTTTTTTCTTACTGATTAGTAGGGCAAGTACTTTTATGCATTTAAAAAACGAAAATATGTGCCTATAATATGCGTCTAAAAATCCAAAATATGCACTAAAAACTTCAAAAATATGCATCTAAAAGTTATTTTTTTAACTAAAAAAATGGGTTTGTAAACATAAATTAGACTTTGTCACATACTTCAAGCCTTGCGACAATTTCTAACAGCGATTTTTTTAATGCGAATCAATTTTTATTTAGTAAAATATTTTTTTACTTGACAACTTTTTTCTTTGAGTAAAAAATTTTATAAAAAAAACATATTACAATAAAATATTTTTCTAGAACAAGTAATTTTTATTTTTTTTTTTCTTTTTTCTAAAAAAAGTTTATAAATTTTAAAATATTTTTTTCACTTTTTTGGGAGTTTTAAATTTTTAAGTCAAAAAATTAACTTAAAGACAAAAGATCCCCTGACTATAAGCAAAATAAAAAATGTAATTGTCCTGTAATAAAATCTTCAATTAGAAAACATTTTTTTTCTTTACGATTAGTAAATTGTCTCACAGCAGCGATTGTGGCCATAGCGCGATCTTGAAAAAGATAACAATACCACAAAATGTGGACTGTGCTCCCTCTTTGAGCCTCTTTGAGCGCCACTTTACCACTATGATACCATCCAGGGAGTCTTGGATGGGGGATAATCCGGGTAGTGGAGCTACCATAAATTTTTACACAGATGGATCGAGGCTGCGCGAACAAGTGGGCTTTGGAGTCTATTCGGAAGAGCTTGGGTTGAGCCTGGCTCGTAGATTGCCAGATCATTGCAGTGTTTACCAGGCAGAGATGCTGGCAATAAAAGAAGTGGCTGACTGAGCTGCAATGTCTTGTCTACAACCGAAGTCAACATCTATACTGACAGTCAAGCCGCGGTCAAGTCCCTGGATTCAATGTTTCTGAAAACAAGATCTGCCCTTAGCTGCCGCACGTCTTTGAATGAGATGGCCAAGCAGTTTAACATACGACTCATATGGGTCCAAGGGCACAGATACATTCCAGGGAATTGCAAAGCCGATGAGCTTGCAAGACTAGGAACTACCTTACAGGTTCCAACAGAATTGGAATGTGTTGGTATGCCTCTAGAAACTTGCAAGCAAAACCTACGGCTTTGTTCTGCGAAGGAGACTAATCAAAGATGGGCAAATGGATGGACATGTGAGACAACACGACTGATTTGTAGTGTCCGACCGAACGCACTTTTTCAGACCGTACCCGAACTTCGGTCAATTTTGCAAAGTTCGGCCGAACCCGAACCCGTAACCGAACTTTTTTTATTTAAAAAAAAATATATTTTTGAGACCAATTATGAAAACAACCCAATAAGCAATTTTAAAATTCAAGTGCAAATCAAGTATAAAACAAGTGTAAATCAAGCCCTAAATTCCAGCCCCTGCTTGATTTATACTTCAATTTAGGGTTGTAAAAGTACCGGGTATTTGGGTACTTGGTATCGAGTACCAACAAATTTTCCGGGTACCCACTACCAAAAAGTCCCTACCCAATACTTTTTAGGGTTGTATTTTTTTTCCATTTTAGCAATAAATTTATCTAAAAAGTGCAAAAATCGTATAAGATTTTTTTAAAATATATTTTAAAAAATCCGTTAGCCATTGGCGCTTGTATAAAACAAGTGTCAAAAATACTGAATAATGTATAAAAATAATGTATGATGTATAAATATAATGTAATATATATAATTTTTTAAATTTTGCTTAAAAAACATACTGAGCGTATACTAAACAAAAAGTACCGAGTAGTATCGAGTACCCAATTCAAAAAGTATTGAGTTGTATTGAGTACTGAAAAGTAGCAGACTTTTACAACCCTACTTCAATTACACTTGAATTCAATAGCATACTCCAGCAAAACGGACACTGGAATTCAAGCCCTGTTTTTACAGTCTTATCACTGGTTTTACAGTATAAAAACAGCGCTTGAATTCAAGTATCCGTTTTGCCGGAGAATGCTATTGAATTCAAGTGTAATTCAAGTATAATTCAAGCATAGACTGGAAATAAGGGCTTGATTTACACTTGATTTATACTTGATTTGCACTTGAATTTTAAAATTGCTTATTGGACAAGACACGAAAATCAAAATAACAAATTCATTCCATTAAAATCAGTGTTGTTTTAATAGTTGTACTATTTTAAAGTAAAACAATAAAAATTTTGTTCTTTTGTTTACTAAAAAAAATTGAAAAAATATAGCTTAAGTTTATTTTTTTGGAAAAACGATAATATTTCCTTTTAACAATAGCCCGATTCAATGTGTAGAGTAGTTGCACTGGTAATGGGCTTAATTTTAAGACGATAAAAAACAAATTATACAAAAGTTCGGTGTTCGGTAAAGTTCGGTCAAAATTTGGCCGAACACCGAACAGTGGCCGAACGTCACTTTTTGCCGAACTCTGTAACCGAACCCGAACGTTCAGTCGGACACTACTGATTTGGCCTTCTCTTAATCAGGGGCGCACAAGTGAGCTGATATCGCTTCCAAGAGGAGAGATTTCGACGGTGGTTTCTATAATTTCCGGACACTGTCTTATAGGGAAGCACGCAGAGCGGTTAAACTTGCCGTCGAATGACTTTGCCGAAGTTGCATGGATGAAGAGGAGTTGGAAACTATCGAACACTTTATTTGCCATTGCCCGGCACTTTCTAGTCAGAGACTTGCTTCACTGGGATCTAGGGAGCTGTACGATCTTTCTGATTTGTCGGATGTCAAAATTCAACATCTAAGGAGTTTCATAAGAAGCTCAAACTGGTTTAACGACAGGGACTAGTAGGGAAACCTATTACGGTCCCGTGGTATCACAATGGACCTCAGAGTCTACGTGTGTTGACGTAAAACGTCAGCAACCACTTACAATCTAACCTAACTATTGAATTTTGTAATATCAACATTGATTTTTGTTAAATTCTGTAAAACTTGATCTACAATGGGTTTACTAATTTTCCTACTAAGATATTTCTATGAGTGTAGATGTCGAATTCGTCTGATGTTGAGTCTTGGGCACTCACAAAGGATGAGTTCTATGTGTTTCGGCGTCAATTTCACAGAATTTGATCACAAACTGATAAATAAGCTGTTTTATTGAAATTATTTATTTTTGTTGACGTTATTCAAGGAAATAAATAAAAATATAAAAAAGTATTTTCCTCGGAAAAAATAAATGAAAATATAAAAAAACAATAATTTATCCCAATATTTTAAAGCATTCATAAAAAATGCGTTCAGCAGAGTCAACTAATCAACTGATCTCGACTGTTGAGTATACTCAACCAAAAATCATTGTATTCCTAAAGAAAATCATTGTAAATTCAACAGAAATCATTGAAATCATAAAAATTGTTCTCAGTTTTTGTAAAAGTTGATCAACTCGTTTTTTTGTAAATCAACTCGTATTTTTTGTAAACTTAACTCATATTTTTGTTGATATAAGAAATTTTATTAATAAAAAAAAGCTTGTTGTTATTTTTAAATATTCTTTTATTAAGTATAAATCACAATATTTTTTAGAATTATCACCGGCTTTTTAAGCTGCAATATTTAAACACGAGATTTTCACACACACTTCGTTTATTTATGACACACCAAATAAAAAACCTTCAAAAAAAACAAAAAGTTTATGAATGTATGAAAAAGTATGAATACATAAAGTAATCAATATATTTTATTACTTACCAAATATTTACAGATCAGAATCTGATCATCAGATCCTATTTTTATTTATTTTTATAATATTAAATATTTTTATAAGAAACAAACACATAAAATAATTTTATAAGAGACAAACAAATTTCAAATTGCTACCAACTTGATAATACAAAAATGAACGAACAGGGTTGTTTTTTCTTTTATCTATTGAATTCTGTATAAAGCTACGTTCACAATGTTGGATTCACTCTACTCTCGACCACAGATTGAAATGTTAACTGTACAAAATGCAAAGTGGAGTTCTGTCATATTGTATTTGTCAGTTTACTTACTTGGCTCATAATTTGCAAAATTATTCCACTAAATTTAGTTTACGTTAGAAGTTATATTTTTTTAATGTTTTAAAATATTTTTTTATTTTAAATTGATTCAATATAAAAATTTTTGTTTTGAGGATGTTTATTCTGGCTCGAGGTCATTATTTTATTTACTAATTAAAACCATGATATTCTCATAGCATAATTTTCAAGAAAATTATTTTTTGTTTTAAATGTATTTATGTTGGTCATTTTTGCAAGACTTAATCGACACGTGTTTCGGAATTTGTCAGATTCAATTGTCAAGATTATTTGGCAAAAATAGAAACGATTTACTACACTAAGAAAAAAAATTTTCAAAGCAAGCAAAAACAATCTTAAATTAAAAATAAAACAGTGACAAAAGTCAACAAACTTTGTTTTTTCTCAATATGAAAATTTTTATAGACACTTTTAATATGACTCGAGTAACAAAAAACTTTTTAAAAATGAAATGAAAGAACTTCAATTTGAAAATGTATTTTGTTCAAATCAAAGACGCACATAGTCAAATTAAAGTGATAGTCATGTTTAATTGAAAATTATAAATGTAGTTTTCTTGATACTTATCTTCTTAAATATTCATTTAAAATAAAACCAATTGAAATTTTTATATATATTTTTATTTATTTTACTACATAATAATTATAAATACATACTTATAAAAAATAAATACATTTGTACTATCTATACAGAATCGTCGCTGCTCTGACGAAAACACTTATATGTTTTTATTGATTTTTTGAAGATGCCCGCGATGCCCATTAGATTAAATTTGACCTTTTGTGGTGCTTTAAAGTAATATCACACATTTTTGAATAATTTTAAATGTCCTGTCATGAATCCACACCGAATTGTACCCTGCATTTCAAACTTGTTCTTCTTTTTATTCCTGCTGCTACACTGGCAACTTTGTAATTCAAGCACGGCTATGACTCGCGGTAAGGATGGTGGGTCTTTGCAGCAGAATAAAAAAAGCAGACATGACGAGAAAAATTTGTACCAGTGCAAACAAATGACACCTGTGTAGTGTTAGTCTTTTCGTAGCGAACTTAGATCTTCTATTCGCTAGCACTCCCTCCCCAGAACCATGGTACCTCGTTAAATTTTAAGGATACCCCTGTTTTGTATCACCAGCCAAATACCTTCCTTCAGATCATATCAAATTTACTCAGCCATAATTCAAACTATCGAATTCAAGATTCAAAAAAATTCATACAATTCATTTTATTGCCCTTAAAGCTAATTGATAAAAATACAAATATATTCCTAAAGCTAGCTTAGCCTAAAATTAGGAATGGAAATTTAAAAAAAAATTTCCCCAAAAAAAAGGATACATTAGTGCCAGTTTACAGAAGACGAACGATACACACGAACGAAAATTTTACATGTATTTTGTTGTTGTTACAATAACAAAACACATGCAAAATTTTCGTTCGTGTGTATCGTTCGTCTTCTGTAAACTGGCACTTAGTCTTAACTCAAACGATTACTTTAAATAAAATTAATTAACAATTATGTATATCATAATTACATTAGATTCTATATAATTCCAAAATATCTTCTGAGCATCAACACAAGGATCGTGTTACAGCACTCATATAAGGAATATCTAAATTCATAAGTTTACTGGTTTTACCAGGTTAAAAAAAAAATGTAACGTAAGGATTTTGAGGAAGGATCAGGTTAGTTGGTTGTTTTCTTTTTGTATACATATAGTTGCGATCTGAAAACGGAAAACAAATATTTTTATCGATTGGTTTTGGGTAGCCGGTTCTCGAAATAAGGTATACCTTGTACGACGAACTACGTTTATGATTCTGATGAAAAAATTATTTTTCTATTGTTAAAGTTGCTATCCGTCCCCGATTACTGTCGGTTAAAACGATTACCGAGATTAAAGTTGTTATCGGTTTTCCGGTTACCGATATTAAATTTGTTATCGGTTTTACGATTACCAAATTTGGTAGACGATTTGCTAAAAATCTGTAAAATTTGTAAGTTTGTTTATATATCAGGGTTATGGTATTAGTGGCAGGACCAATAAATACCTCTTATTTTATTATATTGACGCTACGAGATCGCGTTTTATTTTTCACTACTATTGGGTTTATGTTTCGGATAACAGTTTTAGTTATGGTTTTTAGGGGTTAATAAATGCAGTTTACTGAGGACTGTTTGTCTCAGGTCGAGATTTTCAAAGATAATACGATATTTTTCAATTTTTACTTTGTGCTCAAAAAAAAAAAAGGTGTGCATTACATCTGCATTTTCGATAAAAAGTACTTGATCATTTAAATAAATGTTGGCACTTGTATCACAATATCTTTCAGAACCTCTGTATGTAAAAAAATAAAAAAAAAATTTAAAATATAAATATAGCTATACAAATATATGTCTTTCGTGTCACCACCCAAATATGTATTCCGACTCAGTTGCAATAAATAGTTCTCTAAATTTTATTTTATTTTGAATTTACTATTTTCTTGGATTTTCTCTAATTCACAAAAACTTTCTGCAACCAAATCGGTTCGATCGACAATCTATTTGGATGCTGATACGAAAACTTAATTTTTTTTCTAAATAAATTAAATGGCATAAACTTTTGCTCTGCTTAGCTACGATTTGAATAAGCCTTCCCAAATACTGGTTTGTATCTAATGGGATAAAATTATAGATGTATGCAAAAACTAATTCGTTTTTTTTTTCTTTTTAGAATTAGGCTGGACTTGTTTTTTTTTCCTGACTGTAATGTTCGCAAATTAATGAGAATCTGAGGATATTTTTGAAAGACTTATTGAAACACTACTAGTGTCGAATAAATTTATCGAAAAATCGAAATCTTTCCCAAAATTTTATTTCGGATGACAAAAAAAATTTACTGAATTCTTACGGTGCTATGGTAATTTTGTCACAAACAATCTAAGTTAAAAAATATTTTCGAACCGTCGAAACTTAAAAAAAATTTCCTTTGGTATTTTTAATCACTAATAATTTAAAAAAAAAAAATTTCACTATTTTATGTCTGTTCGATTAAACGAATTTACAAAAAAATTTTAATGCTATTACCACCTAGCAGATTGGTTTGCTTTTGCATTAAAAATTTCCAGCCGTAGCAAATACCAAAAAAAATTGTAGTGTGGTACCCGAACAGACCTATTATATTTTTCTAACCTGACAAATGTTTTGTTTGAGTGTTGTTGTAGCTTTCACGAAAATTTTCCAATTTGTTTTTTTTTTTTTTCAATTTGAACCCTAACAATCTTCTATATAAGTGCCATATAAATTGTCAATACACTACTTCAATAAATTCAACAAAAAATGTTTACTTATCTTCAATATTCAAAACGTGATGATGACCAATGAAATAATGATAAAGAACGATGAGATGAATACCCTGTGATGAAAATAATTATCTGAACAAAATGTGAGTAGCCGTATCTAATCGCTGATGCGGGTGATGATATACCGTCGCTATGATCAATTGTTGCCGGTGATAAATTGTAGTTGCTGTCGGTGATAAATTGTTGTTGTTGTTTTCTCTGATGGTGAGTTTTTGTTAAAGTCGCTGTTGTGATGAATTATAGTTGCTGATGAATTATAGTTGCTGATGAATTATGGTTGCTGATTAATTAAAGTTGCTGCTGAATTAAAGTTGCTGATGACGAATTGTTATTATTTAGGCGTTGTTGTTGGTGATGGGCGGTTGCATACCGACTTGTGATCCCAATTATCAAAAATTTATGTTATTAGAATCACTAATTTGTCGTCGTACGCAACACCTCTAATTGTCAGGAAGTCGGTGAGTAATTAGTCTTTTCTTTGTACTTTACCACTGGTATCGGATCCCACCCAAAACAATAATGTCTTAAAGGAATCGGAACCTCGCTAACGATATCCGTTTAGGTGGTCACTACTGACTTACAATACTTTGGCGGTTTATGACGATTCCAGTATGATGATCGGATTAAGTGACATCCACCTCAAGGCTGATATGTGACTTTGCGCTGACGGATGTAAATATTTCTTTCAGCTGGTACATCTTTCTGTCGATAACCAGAGTCGAAGATGTTGTAGTCGACGATGAATACTTAGGTGCGACCCCACACTCACTTGATATCGTTTCTTCACTTAATTTTCCGTGGACTCTTCCCTACTAATTTGAAAAAAATAGAGGTTTTGGTCATACATCCATTAAGGTATGTTTCCCGTTCTAACTTTGGCATCGCTTACCTTTTGTGCCTTAAATGTCTTATGTATAATTGAGGTTATGGTACCTTATCAAAACCAACGCCGGCTGGTGGCTTGACAACACTTTTGGGTACCGATGAAACAGTGACGGTCCGTGAAATTGTCACTGGGTGTTCTCTACTTATTTAAAATATAAAATTTATGTATATAAAATATGTTTTTCTGGACGTAACACATTCCCGTGGTAGACAAAGCCTCAGTTTTAATTTTTTTTGTTGACATACATCCAAAATTAATTTTTGTACTCCATTTATTTGCGAAATAATGCTTTTTGTTAATTGTCGATGTGGTGAGGCAACAAAATGGCAATAAAATAGAATTTAGGCTGCATCTCATTAAAAAATGTACAAAACTAGTAACATCCCATCTTTACCTATCTCGGGAATGCGTTAGGTCCATGAAAACATGAATTTTATACTTAAATTTTCTGTTTTTATAAATTAGAGAACACCCAGTGACAACTTCGCGGACCGTCACTGCGATGAAACCACTCAACCCTCCAACTTGATGGTACACAGCAAATGTGGTGGAGAATCGTTGGACCAATGATTTCAGGAATTTATTTTTCTAACACATAAAATGGACACGCGAATATAAAGATTCGGATATTTTGGTTTTCAACCACTAAACTTTTAATTTTATCGCAATATAAAATTATTTACTGAAAGATTGTTTTATTTAGTATAATTCGTTCTATTAATCTGGTCTTAATCACTTATCACTTTGTAGATGTCCAACGATTTTTTTTATTCCGAGGCACCACCTGCTGCTTGTAGATCAGTGACGGTCCGTGAAGTTGTCACTGGGTGTTCTCTAATTTATAAAAACAGAAAATTTAAGTATAAAATTCATGTTTTCATGGACCTAACGCATTCCCGAGATAGGTAAAGATGGGATGTTACTAGTTTTGTACATTTTTTAATGAGATGCAGCCTAAATTCTATTTTATTGTCATTTTGTTGCCTCACCACATCGACAATTAACAAAAAGCATTATTTCGCAAATAAATGGAGTACAAAAATTAATTTTGGATGTATGTCAACAAAAAAAATTAAAACTGAGGCTTTGTCTACCACGGGAATGTGTTACGTCCAGAAAAACATATTTTATATACATAAATTTTATATTTTAAATAAGTAGAGAACACCCAGTGACAACTTCACGGACCGTCACTGTTGTAGATATAAGATATTAAACGAAATAGACGGAAGTCATCCATTTTCGTTCAAATCATGGCGGCTATCATACAACTACATCTCACTTCGCACTACATGTTTGATGAAAGAAGCATCCCCCTATATAAAATAGTAGTAGATTTTGCAATCGGGAAGATCTGGCAGCTATCTGCAAAAATTTTCGCCAGGATTGCCAAGACTGCAATTATTTTCTCAACTACACTTTGCAAAATCTAACTACACTTAGAGAAACCATAATCAAAATACGAACCGGTACACTTTGCAAAATCTTACTGCACTTAGAGAAACCATAATCAGAATACGAACCGGTACAGTCCTTTTTCTTAAGGTACCTACATACGACGCAATATTATGTACAATATTCAATTATATTGAAGGTGTGTGGGTAATATTGACGATTGTACAATGGTCAATCTTACCTACACACCATCAATATAATTGAATATTGTACATAATATTGTGTCGTCTGTATGCACCTTTAAGTTAACTTATTAAAATCAACGAAAAAGTTCACACTTATTTAAAATCGTCTATTTTCACATTTTTGTTTTTTTTTTTACTTATGTCAAAAGTATATTGGCTTTAATAACACAAATTTAATTATTTTTTAACTTTAATTATATATTTATTGTTTCACTTTAGTACATTTTATTGGTATTTAAAAGTTTAAATTATTTTACGCCACAATACTTTTTGCGTCATTTTTAAGCGTCGTTGTTAAAATTGTTGACAACTCATTTTGAAAGTGTTCATAATCAAATTGGTAATTTTCAGCATGGCGCCATCATGAAATGACAATGAGCGTGTTCAGCAGAGAAACCTGCTACTCAACAGTTGAGATGTAGCATGTTTTGATTAGTTGATTCTGCTGAACGCAATTTTTTATGAATGTTTTAAAATATTGGAATAAATGATTGTTTTTTTTTATATTTTCATTTTTTTATCTGTGGAAATTACTTTTTTATGATATTTTTGTTTATTTCCTTAAATAACGTAAAAAAAAAGAAATAATTTCAATAAAACAGCTTATTTATCAGTTTGTTATCAAATGTAGCATAATTTTTTAACGCTACCAGTGATGAGAAGCGCTCACTCAACATTTTGACTGAAATGTCAAAAATTAAACCGTTCAGCAGAATGTTGAGGAGCAGCTGGGTAGCAGCTTTCTCTGCTGAACGTACCCAATGAGTTCTTGCATAATTAGTTTGAAAAATTATAATTTTCAAATCAAGACCGAAACATATTAAATTTTATTAAATTCAATTTCAATATCAATATTTTTTTAAAAAATTAGAGGATTTTAAAAATGAGTATGAAAATTTTTGATTTGATTACGATTTTTTCACTCAGTGTAGTAGCAAACGAGTCTAATGACAAATCGTTTGTGCACAAACTAAAATATTAATACATATTCGCCTCTATTCACAATGGAAATTAGAAAGACGAAGAAATTGTACCATACTAATAAGGCAACGATTGTCATTAACCAACAAAAATATTTAAAACATTGTTACATATGATAGTCCATTGGACTTCAACAAGTGAGTGTAATAATAACACATTTGAGTTATTCATCACTATGGCGTGGTAACAATTATGTTCAAATTCTGATTAATTTTTATTAAACAATAAAAATTGTTTTATTCGACCTTTAAAATATTATATTTTGAGGATGGTTTATTCTGGCTCTTTTCTTTACTAATTAAAACCATGATATTCTCATAGCATAATTTAAAAAAAAAATATTTTTTGTTTTAAATTCATTTCATTTTTGCAAGACTTAATCGACACGTGTTTCGGAATTTGTCAGATTCCATTGTCAAGATTATTTAACAAAAATAGAAACGATTCACTACAAAGTAGCAAACGAGTCTAATGACAAATCGTTTGTGCACAAACTAAAGTATTAATACATATTCGCCTCTATCCACAATGTAAATTAGAAAGACGAAGAAATTGTACTATACTTAGGGTGACCATTTTTTTCCGAACTCAAATCAGTACGCCCAAGCTTTTACGTTTATATTTTCATAAAATTCCTCTCTAAAAACTCTTTTCTATGGCAAAACACTGATAATTTTTCAACACTCCAAAAAATTCGGTTAAACTAACAAACTTGGGGCAATTAGTATATCAGTAAAAACTACTGTTTAAAAAGAGCTGTTTAAAAACAAAGGTTTAAAAACAAAGGCAAAAAAATAACTGACTTCAAACAACTTCATTTGAATGTTGATCGTTTCAGTGCAGAAATAATAACAAAAACCCACAGGTTTTGAGTTTAAGAAAATCCCTCAGATTCTGAGAGCTTTTTTCCATAAGTTTTGATAACTCTGACTGTAATAACACTTCCCAGATAAAGAGCACATGTTTTTAAATATCGGCTGATGTACTGAGTGATTTGTCCAATAAATTCGAAGACATTACCTCATCGAACACCTCAGAATGATTTGAATTGATGCAATTACATTATCTTTCTAAAAATATAAAAAATCCATATCCCGTGAACTTTTCGCTTAGAAACGAAGATTATGGGCGCTTTTTCATATAAACCTTTTCATATTTATAGGATCAAAATAACCTCATGCTCAGATACATTTTTGGGTTAATGAACCTCTTGATACACGAACTCTGAACTTTTTAGAATTGTTTTAACTCAAATTATCTCTTTGTCATACTAAAGTTATAAAAAACTACTCCAATGACTTATTTTATGGAAATTCAAGTTTTTGTATACAATTTTCGAACAAATTTATTTTTTATGTTGAAATGTTCAAAAATCAGTACAATCAGTACATATTTCAAAAAATCAGTACAAATCAGTACAACGTCTTTTGATCAGTACACGTGATCAGAAATCAGTACATGTACTGATCAAATCAGTACGTATGGTCAGTCTAACTATAGTAGTAAGGCAACGATTGTCAATAACCAACAAAAATATTTAAAACATTTGCTCATAACTTTTGAACCACTGGACTGATTTCGCTGGATTGCAATACTAACCTGACCAGGTAAATGCTCAAGATACATGCCAAACTTCAGAAGCCTCAGTAAAGTCTTTCAAAAGTTAGCGTGTTTTCAACAGACAGACGGACATTGCTAGATCGTCTTAGAATCGATCGAGGATCATGAATATATATACTTTATGGGGTCCTAGACAGTATACGTATACGAAATGATTTCACAAATTTCAGGATTTGGTATAAAATAACAAGAACAATTTTAAAAAACTTCTTAAAAAAAATAAAAAAACAATAAGAATCTAAAATTTTTTGGAGAAAAATGTTTTGAAACTGAAAATTTTTCTGTTAAAAAAATCTCAAAAAATTTTTTTTTTTTTTTCATATTTTATTTATTGAATCTTCACTTTAATTACGTGAACTAACAATAAGTGTTCATATCTTATATCTAAATATTCTTAATATAAGATATGAACACTTATTGTTAGTTCACGTAATTAAAAAAATCTCAAAATCTGAAAATTTTTTCTTAGAATTTGAAACTTTTTAACTTAAGATTCTAATAAAAAAATATCTTACAACCTGAAGTTTTCTGTACACAAAAAACGGACCTAATTGTAAGTAAAATGTAGTCAAATCTTAAAATGCGACTTTGTCTTCTAGAAAAATGTCTCAGAACAAGACTAGTTCTTAAAAAAATGTCTCAGAATCTCACACTTTTCTAAAAAAAAAATGTCTCAAATCTAAAAGTTTTTATAAGAAAAATGTCCGAGAATCTAAGACTTTTTCTATAGGAATAATGTCTTAAAATATTGGCCTTTTTCTCAGAATCTAAGACTTTTTCTAAAGGAAAAATGTCTCAGCATCTGAGACTTTTTCTATAAAAAATTCTCAGAACCTGAGGCTTTTCTATATGAAAAATATTTCTGAATCTGAGAACTTTCTATAGGAATAATGTCTCTGAGTCTGAAAAATGTCTCAAAATCTGAGATTTTTTCTATAAAAAAATTCTTAGAATCTGAGGCTTTTCTATATGAAAAATGTTAAAGAATCAGAAAACTTTCTATAGGAATAATATCTCTGAATTTTTCTTACAATCTAGGAAAATGCCTCAGAATCCTATACTTTTTTTTTACGAAAAATGTCTCAGAATCAAATAATTTTTCTTAACGAAAATTATCTCAAAATCGAAGATTTTGTTTATAGGAAAAATGTCTCACAGACACAAGCTGAGCCTTTCTGTATAGAAAAATGCTCAAAATCTGAGACTTTTTCAATTGTAAAAATATATTTTTCTATAAGAATAATTTCTCAGAATCTGAATATTTTTCTATGGGAAAAATATTTCAGAATCTGAGATTTTTTCTTTAGGAAAAACGTCTCAGAATCTGAGGCTTTTCTGTATGAAAAATATTTCAGAATCTTACAATTTCCTATAGGCAAAATGTCTCAGAATCTGAGACTTGTTCTATAGGAAAATGTCTAAGAATTTGAGACTTTTTCTATAGGAAAGTGTTTAAGCATCTGATACTTTTTCGATAGGAAAAATGTCTCAGAATCTAAGAAATTTTCTGTATCTAAGAATTTTTCTATAGGAAAAATATTTCACAATTTTAGACTATTTCTATAGGAAAATTTTCTCAGAATCCGAGAATTTTTTTTAGGAAAAAGGTTTTAGAATCTAAAACTTTTTTTTTTTATACTGTTTTCTTTTTAAAAAGGTCTCAGAATCTGAATTGTTTTTCTTATAGAAAAAGCGAAGATTTTCTCAGAATCTAAAACTTTTTGTGTAGAAATATCTCAGATTCTGTGAAAATGTCTTACAATCGGAGTCTTTTCTTTTGGAAGAGTATTTTATGAATATGTTTATAGATTTATTTTCTAAAGTGACTTTTTCCCCAGAAACGTTTTCCATTGGAAATATGATTTTAGAGTCTTAACTGGAAATTGTCATAGAATCTTAGACTTTTCTTTAAAAAAAAATCAGATTCTAATACAATTCACACTTTAAAAAAGGCTTATGTAAGTCTCTCAAAAAATTTTAAAATATAAAAAAATTTAATTTTTTTCCCCCCAACAGTTTTAAACTTACACATAAATAAAGAATCTGATTGTGTTACATTCAGTTCAAGGAAAAGATCGAGAAAAATTCTTAAACATGTGCTGTTATGTACATTTTTTGTAAAAAAAATGTTGGGCCCCCACCGAAATAAAATCCTGGATACGCCTCTGGTCCTAGACCAATATTTCGAGGTGTAAAAAACGAAATGACACACTTATATATTAGCCCAGAAAAAAAGGGCAATCTGCGGAAAATCGGATAGGTTCTCTGAAAATTTGCACAGACCTTTGTTTTGACAATATAAATAAGAAAAAAAGTCCCAAGTAATCACCCGTGTCCTTGCTGAGATATTGAGGTCAAAGGTCACAAAAACCGGGTTTTTTACAGTTTTTTGCCAATATCTTGCTTGATATGCGTCATACGCTTTAAGAGTCTATTACAAAACTTGTAGAATATAAAATTATCTACAATATGTTCCTTAATACTTTTTTCGTATCTCTCACCGTTTCTGAGATATTAAGTCCAAAATTCACAAAAACCAGATTTTTACAGTTTTTTGCTAATAGCTCGCTTGGTATGAGTGATACGCTTTAAAAGTCAATTAAAGAACTTAGAGAATATAAAATTTTGTACAAATTTCTCTCTGTAAGTTTTTTCGTATCCCTCACCGTTTTTGAGATATGGGCGAATTTATCTTTTATTTATGAATATAATAGGGGGACACAAAATAATGACACCAAACATGAAAACTGAAAAGGGATTATCTTTAAAACGAAATCGTGTATTGTTATATATTGATTTCATTTCTTTGTTTCGTTATATGGCAACAATGTTGTCTACTACCATTAATTACAACCATGTTATTGTCAAGTACTTTTGTATAGTTTTTGTATAATAAAATCAGTCTTGATTTATCCTTAGATTCGTGCGTTTTAATATTCTACATTGGCGACGAGGAAAATAAAAATAAAAAAAAAAAAAAAATCGTTAAGTTCGGTCGTTGTTTCGGGAGAATAAATTAAAAGAAAATCAACTAAAGTGTAACAAAATGACCAGTAATTTGGACATGCAGGTGCTATTACAGCAGCAACAAGAGTTTACAAGAAATTTACTTGAACAACAACAAAAGTGTCAATTTTTACAAAATAAGATAACATATCTTGGTCGTCAGATTAGTGCAGAAGGTATACTGCCAGATGAATCGGGTGTTCTAGCAGTGAGAAATTTAAAACCTCCTAAGGACATAAAAGAGCTGGAAGCGTTCATGGGTAAAATGAATTATTACCACAATTTCGTTCCTAACTTCTCAAGCCTTGCCGCACCAATCAATAATTTACGCAAAAAAGACGTTACTTTTAAATGGAAAGCGCCACAGCAACAATCATTTGATGCGCTTAAATCACATATAATCAATGCTACTCAATTGGCACATTTTCAGGATGAACTGCCATTAGTTCTCGCCACGGATGCTTCACCTTTTGGAATAGGCGCAGTAATATCACACATTTATCCTGATGGAACGGAAAGGCCAATTGCTTTTGCTTCAAAAACTTTGGATCAGCATCAGACTAACTACAGCCAAATTGAGAAGGAAGGACTTGCAATTATATTTGGGGTCAAACGTTTTCATCAGTACCTTTATGGACGTAAATTTATCTTGCAAACGGATCATAAGCCTCTGGTAAGCATATTTAGTCCAAATAAGCATTTACCAACAATGACAGCTCAGAGACTCCAGCGCTGGGCTATAACACTTATGGCGTATCATTATGACATAAGATATCGTAAAACCGCTGATCATGGCAACGCTGACGCCTTATCTCGGTTGCCCATTGAAAGTGATGAACATTTTGATCAGAACGAAGCTTGCTTTAACATAACCTTTGACGATTTTCCTATTAACACGGAACAGATTTTTGAACATGCGAAAAAGGACAAAGTGCTAATCCAAGTGAGAAAGTTTTTGGAAAGAGGTTGGCCTGATCATCTGGGTTCGGAGTCGTCGGACCTTAAACCATTTTTTGAGCGTAGAAACTCCCTCACTATTTATAATAATCTCATTTGTTTACATACAGAATTTATTCGTGTGGTTATACCACAAACTTTGAAACAACATGCTTTGAAACTTTTACATGATGGTCACTGGGGAGTCGTAAAGATGAAACAACTTGCAAGACAACATATATGGTGGAATAATATTGATGGTGATATAGTTCAAATAGCATCCCAATGTGATACGTGTAAAATCGAAAATCAATCTCCATCGAGAGAATACCAAAGTTGGCCTAATTCAACTAAACCATGGGAACGAGTACACATCGATTTTGCTGGGCCGATATTCAATTCTATGTGGCTTATATGTGTTGACTCGTTTTCACAATTTCCCTACGTGAGTTCTATGGCGAATACTACAACTGAGGATACAATTTCGGCTTTATCTGCAATATTTTCCATCGAAGGCTTACCGGACACAATTGTCAGTGACAACGGCCCACAGCTTACCTCTGACTCTTTTAGGAGTTTTTGTTCAAATCTGGGTGTTAAACATATTACAACTGCCCCATTTCATCCAGCCTCTAACGGATTGGCTGAACGTTTCGTAAGAACATTTAAAACTGCTGTACGTAAAAATATGAACGACAATATGTCTGTAAAGAATGCTGTTCATAAATATCTTTCAACATACCGTTTTATGCCCAATGCAGAGGGTAAATCACCTGCAGAACTAATGCGTGGTAGACCTGTTCGTACAATTTGGTCTCAGCTGTTGCATTCGACAGAAAATTTTCAACAGAATGCTTCGTTTAATTCAAAATTTTACATTAATCAGCAGGTGTATATTCGTAATTATGGTAAAGGAAGAAAATGGATACCGGGGACAGTAAAGCGTCAAACTGGAAAAATGATGTTTATTGTTGATACTGATAAGGGATTGTGTAGACGTCATATGAATCAAATGAAACTCAGAAATTCTACAGATGCACAACAGGAGACTTCAGGTAACGATATTGATGAATATTCCTACTTGTCAACATCATTCCAACAGCCTGCAACAACATCACAGAATCAATCAGAGGAAACTACCTCACCAACAATGTTCCAGGAACCGGAAGATAATCCTTGTGTAGATGAAAGAACTAATGAACAGCCCGAACAGCAACTTCGCCGGAGTACTAGACCTCGCAAAGAAGTAACCCGTTATTCACCTGATATATTTCGTAGATACTAATATTTTTAAGATGAGTTTTGTATACTAAAATTAGTTTAACTTTTATTTGTTTTCATACATAAGCCCTCATGTGAATATTGAATTTTTAAGGGGAAGTAATGTTATATATTGATTTCATTTCTTTGTTTCGTTATATGGCAACAATGTTGTCTACTACCATTAATTACAACCATGTTATTGTCAAGTACTTTTGTATAGTTTTTGTATAATAAAATCAGTCTTGATTTATCCTTAGATTCGTGCGTTTTAATATTCTACATGTATTACTAAAAAATAAAAAGTGCTACGTATATAATAAATCTAGCTTTTATTTGAGTCCGATCAAGAGCTGATTGTGTAATTAATGAAAATGCTGCGAAGGTCGATTTGTAAAATTATGTTATTTTAAAATATTTTTTCGATGCAGGTAACTTAGTGTAGAGAAATTAAAAAAATCAACACAAAATATTTCGTCTGTTATAAAAAAAAGTTGGAGGTCATAAATTAAATGGCCTGAGAAATGGGTGTCTCTTACAACACAATCCTGGTCTGAAACTTTTTGTTGATCGGCAAGTTACATGATACCTGAAGATAAACAAAAAGATTATTACTAAAAATACAAAATTTTGAACTTGGAAAAAATCGAGTTTTTTTGAGAAACATATTGGGAAACCTGTATCAAAAAATATTTTAATATAATTTTATTTTCTAGCTCGACTCTTGTAGCATACACTTAAAATAAAACCTATGTCAAAGCTGCAGAAAAATCTGCACATTTTGAGCTAAAGGAGGAAATCTGTCGAGACAGCAGACAAATCTGTTGATTTCAGCTAAAAATTTCCTGATTTCAGCTGAAAATTCCCTGATTTTATCAGAAAAATCATCTCATTTTAGCAGAAAATATCTGTTGATTTCAGCTAACCAATCTAATGAGTGGTTGAAAAAAAAACTTTTTGTAAAGATATTTCTTTAAAATTAGAAAAATATCCTGCTGATTTCGGTTATTTTCTATACTAAATGATTGAAAACTTAGTAAAAAGATCTACTCAGCAGAAAAATCCGCTTAAAGTTTGAAGCTGAAAGTTGTTTACAGATTTTTTTACATGAGTGTATTAATAGATTACACAATCTGCTCTAGATCAGACTCAAATAAAAGCTAGATTTATTATCTACGTAGCACTTTTTATTTTTTAGTAATACACGATTTCGTTTTAAAGATATGCCCTTTTCAGTTTTCATTAAGGGTGGGATAGTGTTGTGTGAGATTTTAAGCAGCAATATTTGGAAGCGCTAGAACCGCTCATTTTGTGAGGTTGGTAAAAAAAGTGTATGCGCCAAAAAATGGGGAAGGTCGGATAGGAACTAGGGGTCGCTCATCGGGGTCAAAGTTGGGCGTAGAGGGGAAAAAATCCACAAAAAGCCCCAAAACTCCCCTGGTTTTGCTCCTAGAGGGGTCAAATGTGAGACCGGCCCCCATTATTTTTTCCCCCTGAACACTTTTGCCAAACATACCTAAGCCCTATCTCCAATTCCTAAGGGGGGTCCCATACAAAGGTTCAATTTTTAAAAAATCTTTCTTCTACCGCTCTAGCTGTCCTAGAAGTCACCCTAGAAGAATCAAATGTATGACCGACCCCCAATATTTTTTCAACCCCAACATTTTCTTAGAACATACCAACCCCCTATCTTCAATCCTTAGGGTGGTCCCCATACATTTTTGTTATTTTTTCTTAAATTGTCATATTAAATCTGCTCCTACCGGTCCAATGGAGCCTCCTAGAGGGGTCATTATCAAGACCAACCCCCATTAATTTTTAGCCCCCAACACTTCTTCTGAACATACCAATTCCATATCTCCAATTCCTAAGGGGCCTCCCACACAAAACGACATTTTTGTAAATCTTGCTTCCACCTCTCTAACTATCGCAGGGGTGACCCTAGAGAAGTTAAATGTTAGACCGACCCCCAATATTTTTTCAGCCCCAACATTTTCCCCAAACAAACCTACCCTCTATTTTTAAGCCTTAAGGGTGTCCCCACACATTTTTTTTATTTTTTAATTTTTTTTTATAAAATTTGCGCCTACCGCTCCCACTGTGCCTTTTAGGGACGGGAAATGCACACTGACCCCCATTAATTTTTGCCCTCTACATTTTTTCTGAACATACCTACGCCGTATTTCCACTTTGTAGGGGTGCTCCCCTGGGGAAAACTAAGTGTTTGAAACCAAATTCGGCAAAACGTCTGGACCAGGAGTGCTAATGTTTGCGCGTTTTAAAGAGCAGTGGGAAAATATAAAAGACAAACCGTACAGTCTTGGCATATAAGATGAGGAAGTGGCAGGCAACACACCAGCTCAAGTCCAAACTGACATCAAGTTGTTTTGTTGGGCTCAAATAAAAGAAAAGCAACCCAGAGACGACTACAAGGAGTTTCTTGGAATTGTTTTATTATACCTTGGCGAAAATATTCCTAATAAGCATTTTAGCCCACCAGTACCCATCAGTCATGCTCGATGGATGGCAAAAGGCATATATTGCCTAAAAATGTTTTTGTTCCGAAAATATATCGGTTTGGCCAAAAAAGAATTAAATGCACTTCTTGATGTGACCGTTTTCATCATAACAATTTACGTAAAAGCTTGGTTTAGCGCTACCAAAGCAATAGAAGCTCCAAATAATGATTTGAATTTTTTGAAAGCGATTGCCAATTATGCTTCAATTGATAAGATTCTGTCGATTGGTCAAGAGATTCTGTGGACATCTCTGGTATCTCAGTGGCGAAGCTGTTGCTCTCGCACTATTTGATCCGAATATCTCTTGTGAAATAAAACGAAAAATGTCGAATGCAATTCGTATATTTGAAGAAGAGAAAGAGGAATTGGAGGAAGAGTTATCTGACGATGAGATGGACGAATCGTCTAACGAAGTCAGCGAGGAAAAAGAAGACGATGATATCGGGGAAGAAGATGCCTCAGAGGATAGCGGCGACAGTGGCAACAAGGATTGTAATCCTCCAGTACATGTTGTTGGATTCGGAGGTGTGAAAAGAATTAACATGGCATCGAAACAAGTGAATCAAGAACTCATGAAAACTGATTTAAGCCACTACGGCACACCTGAGACTCCAAAATTTTTTGCACCCTTCGGAATAACAACAAATTTCATTGCTTCCGATCCAAATACTTGGGAAAATCGTCAGGACTACCAGCGAGCGCTGCAAATATTACGTAAATTACATGTTGTCAACGACGCTGCCGAAAGAGGCGTAAAATTAATAGAAGACTATAACCACAGACTAATACAGACTCGACATAAGTGACAGGTGTCAAAAAAGTATTCTTGAACCATATGGTTAATTTTTTCAAATTATTCTACGAATTAGGTTAGAAAGAGAAAACTGATATAACGCGCCATAAGAAAAATGGATGCCATATCGGTTTTTGTTGTTTCACTCACTCCTAAGTCGTAGAAAGTGTTGCCATGTTAGCGTAAAACTGACTAAAAACCGCTGTGGTTTCTACTAAAATCGCTTAGTTTTTCCCCATTTTTTCTAATAAAACTCTACTGTCGAGTCTGTATTTAGTCTGTGCTATAACAACGTGTTGTGCCGTAACGAGGAGGAAAAAATAGTTTTGCTTCAGGTCAGGGCCGAAAATCGGACACAATATCCATCACACGATAAAAATAAATTAATTTGATTTATAGTTATATTATTTATAATTTTTTTTGTTATTTTCAAGTTAAAAAAAATATTTTTTTACGCTTAACAAAAGTTACTATTAAATTACAAATTAAAGACCTCGGATTTCTCGATAAAATAAATAAAAAAATTGTGGGGTAACACCTTGAAAATAGATGGTAGGTATTTTTGAAGAAAATGTTTTGGCTAAAAAACTATATGGGCAGGTCATACATTTGACTTCTATACATACATTACTAATTTAGTTTTTCCCAGGGGAGCACCCCTACAAAGTGGAAATACGGCGTAGGTATGTTCAGAAAAAATGTAGGGGGCAAAAAGTAATGGCGGTCAGTCTGCATTTACCGTTCCTAAAAGGCAGAATGGGAGCGGTAGGCGCAGATTTTATAAAAAAAAATTAAAAAATAAAAAAAATGTGTGGGGACACCCTTAAGGCTTTAAAATATAGGGTAGGTTTGTTTGGGGAAAATGTTGGGGCTGAAAAAATATTGGGGGTCGGTCACACATTTAACTTCTCTAGGGTCACCCCTGCGATAGTTAGAGCGGTGAGAGCAAGTTTTACAAAAATGTCATTTTGTGTGGGAGACCCCTTAGGAATTGAAGATATGGAATTGGTATGTTCAGAAGAAGTGTTGGGGGCTAAAAATTAATGGGGGTTTTTCTTGATAATGACCCCCCTACGAGGCACCATTGGACCGATAGGAGCTGATTTAATATGACAATTTAAGAAAAAATTAAAAAAAGTGTATGGGGACCACCCTAAGGATTGAAGATAGGGGGTAGGTATGTTCTAAAAAAATGTTGGGGTTGAAAAAATATTGGGGGTCGGTCATACATTTGATTCCTCTAGGGTGACTTCTAGGACGGCTAGAGCGGTAGGAGCAAGATTTTTTAAAAATGGAACCTTTGTATGGGACCCCCCTTAGGAATTGGAGATAGGGCTTAGGCATGTTTGGCAAAAGTGTTCAGGGGGAAAAAATAATGGGGTCCGGTCTCACATTTGACCCCTCTAGGAGCAAAACCAGGGGAGTTTTGGGGCTTTTTGTGGATTTTTTCCCCTCTACGCCCAACTTTGACCCCGATGAGCGACCCCTAGATCCTATCCGATCTGCCCCATTTTTTGGCCCATGCATTTTTTTTACAAACCTCACAAAATAAGCGGTTCTAGCGTGTCGAAATCGAAAACTCGTGCACTATCCCACCCCTAGTTTTCATGTTTGGTGTCATTATTTCGTGTCCCTATTATATTCATAAATTAAAGATTAATTCGCCCATATCTCAAAAACGGTGAGGGATACGAAAAAACTTATAGAGAGAAATTTGTACAAAATTTTATATTCTATAAGTTCTTTAATACACTTTTAAAGCGTAATACTCATATCAAGCGAGATATTAGCAAAAAACTGTAAAAGATCTCGTTATTGTGAGTTTTGGCCTTAATATCTCAGAAACGGTGAGAAATACGCAAAAAGTATTAAGTAATATATTGTAGATAATTTTATATTCTACAAGTTTTGTAATAGATTATTAAAGCGTATGACGCGTATCAAACGAGATATTAGCAAAAAACTGTAAAAAACCGGGTTTTTGTGACCTTTGACCTCAATATCTCAGCAAGGACACGAGTGATTTCTTGGGACTTTTTTTTCCTTATTAAGATTGCCAAAACTAAGATCTGTGCAAATTTTCAGAGAACCTATCCGATTTTCCGCAGATGACTCCTTATTTTCCTGGGCTAATACCCGCTGGAGGGTATAAAAATGGAAATAACGAAACATCACAAAAATTCTGTTATTTTCCGTCAAAATCCAAAGTTAAAACAATAAAAAACGCGGCTAAGGTCATCATTGAAAAGTCCTTATCCTGCTTGACTCCAGATTTGCATACCAAAAAACGTATCCGTGAAAAGATTGCTGTTATTTCCACCAAAACTTTGAGGAATAGGATTGCCGGTTATAAACAAAAACAAAATGGGTCTTGTTAAAACCAAAATGATTAAGCCGCTAAGGTCATCATAAAAAAATATTTTCAACAAACCCTTGAGGAATGAGATTGTCGGCTATGTTATCCATTTGATGGGCCATCTCCGCCAATCTCAAATTCCTTGCACATTTTCATTAAATTTTTTTTTGGTTTTGAAGGAAATATCACGTAATTTGATGGAAACACCATGAATTTGAGAGTGGTGGAGACGGCTTATCAAATGGAAAACATAACCGGTAATCTTATTCCTTAAAGTTTTGGTAGAAACATAACGCTTGTTGCTGTGTAATTCCGAAGTCAAGCGGAATACGTATCTTTAATGATGACTTTAGTGGCGTTCCTGATTGTTTTGGTTCTAAAAACTCTCATTGCGGAAGATTTTAACAGAAAATATCAGCGTTAGTGCTGCGATCAACAGGGAGAATGGGGATTGTAGTATCCCAAGGGACAAGTGGAGCTTAGTTGAAACTAAATAAACTGAAATCTACTTCAGGCTCCTGTCAACTCAGGTTGGTATCAAGGGCGAGTAAAACTCGTTGCTTTTGAGAACGAAAGATCCGCAGCCGTGTTTCAGGTTGCCATTAGCCAAGTGGGAGAGTTATGGCCTGGAGCCAGACTGGACGTTGTGGAAAAGCATGATATCCCGTCGCAACCCAGAGCTCATGCATGGATTCTAATGGCTACAAGTGATACTGAGGTCATTCTGAAGATGATCAAAGTCTGCAATCCTGACCTTCCTACTCAGAATTGGAAATTGCCAGATTGGGTGAAATGGAGGGCGCTCATCGTCAAGCAGTGGTCTTGGTTATCATTTGGAATTACTTCCGCTTTTGGCCAGGACTGACTGCATTATTAGATTTGGCTTTTTTTCATATAAGTAAATGTCTACAAGGGCGACCAGAGGCCTATGTTGGACGCAGCCAAGCCAGTGGCAGAGTCGACTGGGGAGGATAATCTGGAAGAGGTTGATATTCGGCAGACCGATTCTAGGCTGATGGGAGAAGCATCTAGCATTTTCTGGTAACGAATGCGTCCTCAGTGAGGATTTAGAACAGATGGGACACACATCTGGCATGTTCGAAACCGAATCTGATAACACGGAGGATGAAGCCAATAACACGGTGGTGGAAAGGATGGTAAAAAAGCAAGATGTTGCGGTTCCTACAAATAAACCTCCATCACTGTAGGCAGCCTCAGTTGCGCTCTTATTGCACCTGACGACAGGAGCAGTTGACTTGGTTTTTATCCAAGAGCCCTGGGTGCAGGGTGGTAGGGTTTGCGGATGGTTGCCAAGGGTAAGGGCTCACCAAGAGCCTGCACCTTGGCGAAAAATGGCTTAAATATATTATTTTTATCAACTTTTAGTGATATGGATGTTACTGCGGCTACCTTAGAGCTTGATGGGAAGTCTATTTGACTCGCCTCTGCGAATTTTCCTAATCCGGGGCCAATACCCCTGGAAATGGTTGGCGGTCTGATTCGGGAGTCTAAATCTAGGGGAAACCAGTTAGTAGTGTGCTGTAATGTTAGGTGACCATACGTACTCTTTTTTAGAGGACAATACTATATTTTAATTGGCTGTACTCTATAAAATTTGTGTCCTCTTTCTGTCCTCTTTTTTCAGGTTCTGTCCTCTTTGTCCTCTTTATTTTTAAAAGCATGATCAATATTTGTTTTATTTTTATAAATTAAAACAAATTGAATTTTATTTGGCAGTTAGACTGACTCACCTTATATGGGCAAAAAAAGGTTAAACTTTTACCGCCCTAAAAATTAACTTTGACATTTTTTATGATCATTCCCAAAATATTTGGGTTTTGGATATAATCTATCATGAGCTAAACCGTGTCAAAAAGGTTCAAAAACTTGTATTTTTCATGAATAAAAAATTTATCGAATTTTGAATTCATGAAAAATACAAATTTTTAAATATCTAACCACAGACTCGAGATAACGAGATGTTTCTGTCAGTTTTTTGATGCTTTTTAATTCAATTTTACGGAAAATTAAACTTTGCCATTTTTGCATGATTTTCACTTCTAATACACCGTTAAAAAGGTGTTGATCACCGCTTGGTGATACTCGCGGTAATTTATATGTAAATTTGTCTGTAAAATATGTAAAAAATTTTGAATTCGAATTTTTTTTTTCACTTTTTTTCTTTATGTCCTCTATTTTTATTTTCAAAATCTGGTCGCCTTATGTAATGCTAATGCACGCCATTCGATATGGGGAAATACAGACACAAATGATAGAGGCGTGACACTTTTGGAGTTTTTGTAAAGCACTAACCTGTATATTTGTACCAAGGGCAGTGAACCAACTTTCGTTACAAGTACGCGGCAAGAGGTTCTTGACGTAACACTTGTATCAGATACATTGTCTGATAAAATTGATGACTGGAGAGTTTTGGAAAACATTCTTTCTCAGATCATCGCTACATTGAGTTTTACTCAGGGAGCGTGGTCCGGTTAAGACAGTCTCTAGAAATCTGAGAACAAACTGGGTGAAATATAGGGAGACTTGTCTTTGCTTTTGGGTACAGTACCCTTATCTGAACCGCATAGTTTGGCTGAAATTGACTGTCTGGTTGATCATATGACAAATGTTTGTAATAGGTCCCTGGATGCGTCTTGCCCTTCTGCAAAGCCTAGGGGAAAAAAAGCCACCTTGGTGGTCAAATGAGTTGCAGACGAGCAGCGATTCCTGCTGAAAGCTCTTTAATAAGGCTAATAGCACAGACTAATACAGACTCGACATAAGTGACAGGTGTCAAAAAAGTTTTCCTTAAACATATGGTTAATTTCTCTCAAATTATTCTACGAATTAGGTTAGAAAGAGAAAGCTAATATCACGCGAGTTACATATAACCAAATATTCCGACTGTATGGTTGTGTATACACAATCATACACTCTGTCATTTGTTTGCATGTCAAAGCAACTTGATAGTTTTGTTATTGTGGATAGTCACAATATCAGTACTATGGGATGCTTAACATACATATATAATAACTAGCTGTTTTGCACCCGGTGTGCCCGGGTTAAAAAAAATATTATGTAATGAATGAGTTTTTATTAGTCAATTTATTTCTTCGTGACTTTTCACTTTCTTCTTCGTGACTTTTCACTGGTGAATATAAACCTATTCATGAGGTTTGGTCGATTTTTTTTCGTTTTTGCTTAGCGTCGGGAACATGGTGTGTAAGTGTTCCTCCGTCTTGGGAACAAACCTAATATTAATGTATTTCATTAATGGTTTTTAAAAGGAACCTATAGTTCCCTCAGCGGTTAGAACTTTATGTAGTGAAAACATCAATAAAGGCACAACTTCACTGTAGTTGCAGTGGGTGTGGCGTTTAACGCATTTAGTTCAATTTTGGTCTCATGTGACCTATAGTTCCCCTATTGGTTAGCACGTGAAGAAAATTGCAACTAAATTTTCTCAGCAGACATAACTCTCACTAAAGTACAAAGAGGCGTGCCATTATATGCCTTTTTATCAATCGCTGTTTAATATTGACTATATCACTATTTGTGTTGGAAATTTCATTGAAATCGGTTCAACTGTTTTCAGGTTCTGATATAGCAAATATTTCGCGTTCAGTTAGTTCTAAAGCTGCCCATTCACTTGCAATATTATTGTTCAACTTTTCAAATTGTACAATAATATCGCTTGTGTGTATGTAATATTTACGGTTGTGCAATATATTGGAGAATATCAAAACACTTTTGATATTTATTGTACAAACAAGAATACTGCAATATATTTTATCAGTGTGTTGTCTATATTGTACAACTTTTATTATGTTATGTTTATGTTTATATTTTGTACCATATATTGGGTTTAAGTATTGAGCAATTTTATTTGCTGTGTAGGGTAAAACGACAATAATATTGTAAATAATTTTTTTTTAAGTTGAGCAATTTTATTGCAAGTGAATGGGCAGCTTAACAGTAGTGTTTAAAGGAGTTTGTTAAGCCGTTTTAGCATGATAGCAAATAAGCCAGAAATAGCGTTCTGTATATAACAAATTGACGTGGCATTTTACTCCCATTTGTCTTATCGCGGGCTAATATGGCATATCGCTTAACAGAGTTTTTTTTTTAATTTAATATAAAGGGGTGCGGCATTTTAAGCCCCTTTTCCCGATCGCCACGTTAAATACCATCTGTGATGAAAATTTAATTAAAATTGGTTTCACCGTCAACGCGTGTGTACGGATCGGGCAGAAATAAGGGCCTAATTTTGTAAATCACTCGCGTTGAACACATCACCAACGCTAACGTGAACGAGAGGCTGAAAAAATGCAATTTTGTAAATCACTACGTTTTTGCGTTCAATCTTTACGTTATCAGGGCCTGTGTGAAACGGTAGCAAAGTATACTACTTAGTAAATTTTTGACAGTCTTGAGGTGAATAAAATTTCACTAGCCCATAGGGCTAGTAGAATTTTTGACAATAGTAATGAAATTTTTGAAGTTTCAAAAAATAAACAAAAATACAAAACTATTGAAAATATTTAATCAATTAAAAAAAAACAAAATAGGAAAATGAAAACAGCAAAAAATAAAATATTTTTTTTTTACAATAATTGTAAGTATTGTTATAAATTTAATTTGCAAACATATTTTAACGAACAAATTTCTCTTACAGGGAGCAGTCCCGAATGTACCATTTTAAGGAAGAAGCCAATAAATTCCAGCAAAACAACAAATTGTTAGCATTAAAGAACAATTGCTGGTGCCTGCCTACATACATCTATGGAGCGAAACAAATTATTCTTTTATTTGCATTGCGGAAGTGTTTGGGTGGACAGTGCAAAACGAATTATGTACCCTCGCAATCACGGGTCTGGTTTATTCCAATTTTTATGATTTATGTACATACATATCCATTTGATTTTTATAAAGGCAGAATCGAAAAACGATTATCAATATTCTTTAATAAATATCTAAATACAGCATCCATTATTTTTTTTAAAGAATTGTAATAAACAATAAAAAATATTTCCAAAAAATTTTATGTTTATTTTCACATTTATTTTGTATTTTTTCGATTTGTTATTTACAAACGTCAAAATTTACTGTTGTCAAAAAAGATATCATTTCACACAGTAGAAACACAGACTAAATACAGACTCGACAGTAGAGTTTTATAAGAAAAAATGGGGAAAAACTAAGCGATTTTAGGAGAAAACACAGCGGTTTTTAGTCCGTTTTACGCTAACATGGCAACACTTTCTACGACTTAGGAGTGAGCGAAACAACAAAAACCGATCTGGCATCCATTTTTCTTATGGCGCGTTATATCAGTTTTCTCTTTCTAACCTAATTCGTAGAATAGTTTGAAAATATTAACCATATGGTTAAAGAATACTTTTTTGACACCTGTCACTTATGTCGAGTCTTTATTAGTCTGTGGTAGAAATATGAAAATTTCTCACCATACAAAAAATATTATTTACCACAGCACTTTGCTACCGTTTCACACACACCCTCACTTGAAATGTCAATTACATTAGAATCGGTGTTGCCAGATATTATAAAATTGAGAAAATTGCCTACCCATTTTGTAGGGGATACACACCCATTTTCGTGAAGAAACACATATATATGATAAGGCAACACCTACAAAGAGAATATTTGAGAAACAAGAGAACAAAAAAAAGTAAACAAAAGAAATGTTGTATTTTAAACATAAATTAGTTGAAAACAGCCATGGACCGTCAAGCTATTTTCGATGTTTTTCTTCTGCCGGAGAAGATTTTTTTACATATTTATTACTTTTTTATTGTATGTTTACATATTCCAACATTATTAACTTATATTTTGCTATTTAAAAGCATTTTTGTTACATCAACGCCCCAAAATTTCAAGTGATCATTTTGACATTTCAAGTGATGAAAAAACCTCTCTTGCGTTTTACAAAATTCCATTTTCCATACAATTTGTTCTAAAAACACGTAAGTCAACGCGAAAAAACAGCTGTTTAGCGTCCGCGTTTTACAAAATAGAAAATTGTCCAACGCGAGGTAAATAGCCGCGTTGCGTTTTACAAAATTAGGCCCTAAATTTCAATGTATTGCAAATGGACGTGTCAATTCACGCCTCGGTCTGGTAGTGTCTATAGTTTCCGCCTCAATAAGTACTAACTAACTGTCGTGAAAATTATAATAACCGTTTAAACGTGATTTCAGTACATTGCAAAAGGCGTGGCAGTTGACACATACTAAAGTGCCCGCCTCTGTTAGTACTATCTATGGAAAAAATGTTGTTAAAATCGGTTTAGTCGTATAAGCGTTATTAAGGAACAGACAGAAACACTTTCAGTATAGTACAAAGGCGCGTGTCAATTTACGTCCCTTTGTCCAAACGCGCTCTATTTTAATCTATTGTTCACGCCTCGGTAAGTACTATCTGTGGTAAAAATTTCATTCTATCGGTTTAGCAGTTTATGCTAGATTACGGAACAGACAGAAATAGCGTTCAATTAAATAAAAAGGGGCGTGCTATTTTATTTATTTTTTTAAATCGGCATGGTTGTTTAAGCATGATTACGGAACATGCAGAAAAAACTTTCAGTAAAAAGGGGCGTGACATTATTTCTATTATAATTTCTACTTTCCGGCTCGGTTAGTACTATCTTTGGTAAAAACTTCATTAAAATTGGTTCCGCCGTTTATGTGTGATTGCGAAACAGGAAGAAATAACTTTCAATGTAATACAAAGGGGCGTGGAATTTTACGCCCCCTTTCTTTGATCGCCCTTTATTGTGGATCATACTTTTCGCTTCGGTTAATACTATCTGTGGTGAAAATTTCATAAAAATCAAGTTAGCTGTTTAAGCGTAATTGCGGAAAAGGCAGAAATAGCTTTCAGTTTAACAAAAAGGGGCGTGGCATTTTACGCCCCTTCTTTCGATCGCCCTCTATTGTGGCTCATAGTTTTCGCCTCGGTTAGTAGTATCTGTGGTAAAAATTTCAGTGAAATCGGTTAAATCACTTTTCAGTGATTGCGGAACAGGCAGACATAGTTTCTGTATAGAACAAAGGGCGTGGCATTTTACGCCCCTTTTCCCGATCGCGGTCGTTTGTGGCCTATAGTTCCCGCCTCGGTTTGTACTATCTGTGGTGAAAATTTCATGAAAATCGGTTCAGCTGTTTTTCGGTTATTGCCGGACAGGCAGATAAAGCTTTAGCATGGTACAAAGGGGCGTGGCATTTTACGCCCCTTGTTCCGATCGCGGTCGCTTATGACCTATAGTTCCCGCCTCGGTTAGTACTATCTGTGGTGAAAATTCCATTACAATCGGTTCAGCCGTTTTTCCGTTATTGCCGGACAGGCAGATATAGCTTTAGCATGGTACAAAGGGGCGTGGCATTTTACACCCCTTTTCCCGATCGCGGTCGTTTATGGCCTATAGTTCCCGCCTCGGTTAGTACTATCTGTGGTGAAAATTTCATGAAAATCGGTTCAGCCGTTTTTCCGCTATTGTCTGACAGGCAGATATAGCTTTAGCAAGGTACAAAGGGGAGTGGCATTTTACGCCCCTTTGTCCAATTGCGGTCGCTTATGGCCTATAGTTCCCGCCTCGGTTAGTACTATCTGTGGTGAAAACTTCATGAAAATCGGTTCAGCCGTTTTTCCGCTATTGTCTGACAGGCAGATATAGCTTAAACAATTTTACATATGATAGTCCATTGGACTACAACAATATGTTATTTGTTGTTGTGTACTGTCGCTGGGTAAAAATGAAAGAAATGTTGCCAGATGATTTGCGTTGCTGGTATGCTCGCTTTTAGCGCGGCTAGAACTCGCCGGAAGGGGGAAGGTTCTTGCAAATCTAACATGGCTGAAGTGACAGTGACAAAACAATCCATACCAGTCTTGAGGTGTACCAAAAAAATTTTATTTAAAAAAAATGAACTTGACACCCGAAGTAAACAGACGCAAATGGAAACTAACCAAAATACACCAACATACTTACACAAAAGCAAATCTGCAACGTACACTAAAAGATATTACTGACGGATGACTTGTCAGTAACGGCCCTCCCACTTGAAATCCATTGGATCTCACCATGACAACTGGTACTATTGATTTAGTTGTCCCAGAGTCGCCTCCACAAACACCAGTCACCCTACCTACCACATACTTACGGACTTAAGCCTTCATTTCAAAATTAACAACACCTTTTAGAATTTCAATGAACAATTCATGATACAAAATGTATAAAATTTATTTAGAATTTAAAATTGAACATTTTTATAGAAAGGTGACTTTAAATTCTGAATGTAAAAGTATATAAATTCATGTTAAACCTTTTATTAATCTACTGTAGTACGAAAAAATTTAGGTTATTGTAGAAAAATTTTAAATAAAATTATTTGAGGTTATATTTCTAAAGATGGCGATATGCTGCGGGTACGTATTTTGCTTAGCGATATCTTTCCAGGTTTCTTGACGTGGTTTTCTATGTCGTTCGTTAGTCGGTCCAAAAGGTAAGTATATTCAGTACGCGCTTAAAAATTCCGTACCAACATATACAGATAAATGTGCTTTTTTTATTTTTTTTTCACTCTTTTTTTTTCGTTTTATTTTCTTGGTAGGTCAAACATTTAAGACTTTCCTTAGTGGCAATAGAAACCCTGTACATAAAACGTTCCCTAGGCCTGAGCTCAACCCTATGGATGCACGCGCACCTTTTTCCAATAATTATAAAAAAGGGACTTATCAAAAAGGGGTAAATATCTTTCAAATGTTCTCACTTTATTTAAAAAAAATCACTTTTTATATGTATATATTTATTTTCTCTTTTCAGAGTTTGTCCGTCAAGCGTCCAGGTAAAAGTGTCCACTTTCCGTCCGAAAAAACCAGAAAATACCTGGCACCCCAAGATAGGCGGTGCTTCCAAAAAAATTCTGTGCTCTGCTAAAGGGTATATGACACTACATTTATTTTGTATTAAATTGAAATTGACGGCATACTAATCACATTAGATCACAGTATTATCGACCCCGGTAATGCTGTTCTCTAATGTGATTAGTATGCCGTCAATTTCAATTTAATAAAAAAAAAATGTAGTGTCATACGGGTCTAAAGGGTATATGACACTACATTTTTTTGTATTGGATTGATATTGACAGCAATGTAAATCACATTAGAGCACAGTATTACCGACCCCGGTAATGCTGTTCGCTAATGTGATTAGTATGCCGTCAATTTCAATTTAATACAAAAAAAATTTAGTGTCATACGAGTCTAAGGCTGCTTCCTCCCAAAGATTAAGCTGGATCGGTCAGAGGTGTAATTGCAGATCTTGTTGTGTAGTTTTATTTTATTTTTATTTTTACTTTTACTTTTTTGTTTGTATTTATTTTTATGTAAATTTTAAAAAATTATGTTTGTATGTTGTGTGCTTGTATGTATGTATCCAAAAAAAAAAAAAATTTAATTTCAATAAAAAAAAATTTTATTTGCACAAAAGTATGGCGGCTTCTTTTCTTTCAGTTTTTCAAAAAAATGGTGGTGCACTTGACCGTCCTCCACAGCATCCGAATCAAAAAGGAAAGATTTTTTTCCCCTACTTCCTTTTTATTTTTTTCTTCATTTTCCACATAATCATCTCCTACACGCAAAAAAATCCGGTGTGTAAAATTATGCAATCATGCTTGGTAAATTTTTTTTTCTATAGAGTTTTAACATTTTTCGCAAGCCTTGTTTTGTTTTCCTCTGTCAAAGCTAAAATTTCATATTTATGTTGTTAACAAATATTACCAAGCTTGCTTGGCACATTGCAAGTACTTTTGAACATTATGCTAAACGACTTGTTTATTATTGCCCGCTATTAAATTGATTTATTTTTGTAAAAACTTGGTAAATTTTTGCATGGTCATGTAAAGGTGGCCTAATCCAGTACGAAAAAATTTGCAGTTCATTTAAACTAGTTCAATTGAACTAGTTCGTTCAACAACTCTATTTTCAAGCGTCTATTCAAGTGAGCGCGTGAAAGAAAAAACTTTATTATATATAAACAAATAGTTGGGCAATTATAGAAATTTATATGGAATAATTGTATGGAATGATTCAATGAAATCGATTTCATTGAGCATTTTATATGAAAAGATCAATGATTCGGGCCCAACTCTGAAACAAATACATTTCGACAAGGTTAGTATGAAACTTATTTGTAATTTTTGTTTATTTAGTTTTGTTAAAATAGTTTTTTTTTTTTAGGTATACGACTTTTTACGCCCGATGGAAGATGCAGTTTAGATATGTAAGTTTTGCGTTTATTGCATTTTATTATTGTATGTATTGATTTTGTTGTATTTAATTTTACTTATATTAAATAAATAAATAATGAAAAAAAAAAAATATTACTAAATTTCTTTTATTTTTGATAGAAAACAAGATTGATTATTTATATTAAGCATTTACGTTTTTTTTATAAGACATGAATGGCAATATTTACCAAGCATTTTTGGGCTAATGTACTTAAAATTTTGTTTACTGGGATGTTCCTAAGCGTTTTGGCAAAATATCAAAATATATTGTTTAATGGGATTCCTCCCTATCTGCTTGGTAAAATTGGAACATTTTATTATGAAATCGCACCCAAGTTTTTTTTTGCGTGTACAAACAAAACTAATGGCGTTTTCTTTTCTGAAACAAAATGTTGCACCCTTAAATAGTATCATTTGTAAAATGTAGCCACAACCCTTTTAATGTGTTGCCAGTTTTGTGATTACAAAAAAACAAAAAATTTTGAAAATTTTTCTTTCAACCAAAATATTGGCAATCAGCTGTTTTTATAAGGCAATTTTACTACCCCGTCAATTTATGAAAGTGGGAAAAGTGTGACATTTTCAAACTTAAAAAATGCAACATTTTTAAAAAAAAACATAATAAATTTTTAAAGTGTTGCCAGTTTTTTAGAAAAGAACAAAAAAAGTGCAATATTTTTTAAAGGGACGGTAAAATGTGACATTTTTTGCCAGAAAAGAAAACGCCATAAAATTCCCTTTCATCTTGTAAACTTGGTATCACTTTTCTACAGTTGTTTATTTTTTTTTCTTCTTCTTCTCATTACTTATATTTTTACTAAACACCCTTAACCCTCTAAGAGTCGCACCTGACAGTTGTGAGTGAAATAATACCATATTTGGGTTATTCATCACTATGGCGTGCCAACCATTATGTTCAAATTCTGATTAATTTTTATTAAAAAATAAAAATTGTTTTATTCGACCTTTAAAATATTATACTTTGAGCCCGAATAAACATCCTCAAATATAATATTTTAAAGGTCGAATAGAACAATTTTTTTTTTTTATAATATTTACCGTTCCATTATTGGGATCTAATTATATCAAATTTGATCTAATACGATATAATCACATATTTTTGGATATGGCGCACATAGAAAAGAGTAGAAGGTAAGCAGTATTTTCCAATATGGTGGCAAAATGCTTGTTCTTCCTCATCTCACACGTATTTACTATCAAATTAGATTCTTTGTTTATAAACAAATGTTATCTGCCTTTTATTTAATTAAATTTATTGTTTATTTTGCTTAATTAAAGGTTTTTAAAAGATAATACTAATACTAATTATCAAATTAGATTCTTTGTTTATAAACAAATGTTATCTGCCTTTTATTTAATTAAATTTATTGTTTATTTTGCTTAATTAAAGGTTTTTAAAAGATAATACGCACGATTGATTTTTTGTTTTGTTTGCTTTGTTGTTATTCTCCTTTATGTTGTATAGATTTTATTAAACGTCAAAAGTTACATAATGTGCTGTCACTAATACTTATATAAGCGAAATACGACTCTGTTTCATTTCTATTTTTTTCTATGAGGGCGCCGTATTATTTTTTTAGTCGGGTAACCTAATATTGGGGATTTTAGGTTCCAGCAATGTTAGGGCTGGATATATTCTAATTTATATGATATATAAAAAAATGGATTACGGATTTGGAAGGAGGACATATTAATAATATACAGACCTTTGAAGAATTAATTCAAATTGTGAATTAATTCCTTTTATTGTTAATTAATTTTTTAATTAATGAATTAATTCATGCTTAAATTAATTCTGTGAATTAAATTTGAATTATTTAAAAAAGAATTAATTAATTTTGTGAATAATTCAATTTTAATTCAAAGAATTAATTCAAGCATGAATTAATTCTTTTTGAATTAATTCATTTTGAATTAATTCATTTTGAATTAATTAATTTTCAATTCATTTTTTGAATTAATTCTTTTTTTGGATTAATTCTTTTTTTGGTTTAATTCTTTTTTTGAATTAATTCTGTTTTTGAATTAATTCTTTTTTTGATTTAATTATTTTTAATTCATTTTTTGGAAAGCACACACATACCATAAAATTTATGCTTGTGCGAAAGTAGCAAGAAAAAAATCAACCAAACAACAAAATTTTTTTTGTACATGATTCAACGTCGCAAAAGCAGAATTTTTTAACTTATGGGCACAGACTAATACAGACTCGACATAAGTGACAGGTGTCAAAAAAGTAGTTCTGAACCATATGGTTAATATTTTGAAATTATTCTACGAATTAGGTTAGAAAGAGAAAACTGATATAACGCGCCATAAGAAAAATGGATGCCAGATCGGTTTTTGTTGTTTCACTCACTCCTAAGTCGTAGAAAGTGTTAGCGTAAAACGGGCTAAAAACCGCTCTGTTTTCTCCTAAAATCGCTTAGTTTTTCCCATTTTTTCTTATAAAACTCTACTGTCGAGTCTGTATATAGTCTGTGTTATGGGCACAGACTAATACAGACTCGACATAAGTGACAGGTGTCAAAAAAGTAGTTCTGAACCATATGGTTAATATTTTCAAATTATTCTACGAATTAGGTTAGAAAGAGAAAACTGATATAACGCGCCATAAGAAAAATGGATGCCAGATCGGTTTTTGTTGTTTCACTCACTCCTAAGTCGTAGAAAGTGTTGCCATGTTAGCGTAAAACGGACTAAAAACCGCTGTGTTTTCTCCTAAAATCGCTTAGTTTTTCCCCATTTTTTCTTATAAAACTCTACTGTCGAGTCTGTTTATAGTCTGTGTTATGGGCATAGCATACATATATGTATATGCTTGTGCGAAAGTAGCAAGAACAAAATCAACCAAACAACAACACTTTGTTTTTGTACATGTATCAACGTCGCAAAAGCAGCATGTTTTTAGCTTATGGGCATAGCATAGCATATTATGGGCAATTATAAAGACTGTTATAAACCAAAATGTTTGCATGAGAAAACAAAAGTTTTTTTTCTTTTTTCCCACGCAAAAAAAAACTTGGGTGCGATTTCATAATAAAATGTTCCAATTTTACCAAGCAGATAGGGAGGAATCCCATTAAACAAGTTATTTTGATATTTTGCCAAAACGCTTAGGAACATCCCAGTAAACAAAATTTTAACTAAATTTGTCCAAAAATGCTTGGTAAATATTGCCATTCATGTCTTATAAAAAAAAACGTAAATGCTTAATAAATATATTCGAATTTGTTTTGTATAAAAAATGAAAGAAATTTAGTATAATTTTTTTTATTATTTATTTATTTACTATAACTAAAATTAACACAAAAAAAAACAATACATACAATAAAATATATACAATACAATATAAAATACAATAAATAAAAAACTTACATATCTAATACTCTTCACAGACAGCAAAATTTCCACAAGTATTTTGTTGTTGGCACAATAACAAAATACATATAATACACTTGGGTGTGAATGCCATATAAACTGCTTCTTCCATCGGCCGTAAAAAGTCGTAAACCTGAAAAAAAAAACAATTTTAACAAAATTTAATTCTAAACAAAAGTTACAAATAAATTTCATACTAACCTTAAATTGTCGAAATGTATTTGTTTATATAGTTTTTTATGTACACGCTCATTTGGATAGACGCTTGAAAATAAAGTTGTTGAACGAACTAGTTCAATTAAACTAGTTTAAATGAACTGCAAATTTTTTCGTACTGTATTAGGTCACCTTTACACGTCCATGCAAAAATTTGCCAAGTTTTTACAAAAATAAACCAATTTAATAGCGGGCAATAATAATCAAGTCGTTTAGCGTAATGTGTAAAAGTACTTGCAATGTGCCAAGCAAACTTGGTAATATTTGGTAACAACCTAAATATGAAATTTTAGCTTTGACAGAGGAAAACAAAACAAGGCTTGCGAAAAATGTTAAAACTCTATAGAAAAAAAAATTACCAAGCATGATTGCATAATTTTACACACGGGATTTTTTTGCGTGCCCCAAATCCCTTTCTACAATATAGGAAAAAAAACAAGTGAGTGTTAAATTTGCCAGTGCCCAATATTAAATAACTTCCAATATAATAGAGGTATTTCGCGAAGAAAGAACCATACTTTTGTTTTCTTTTGGAAACATTTTGGCTTATAACACAGACCATATAGACATGCAACACGAGTGCTTATTTTGGTACTTTCAATATGGACGCATACAAAATACTACTAAATTTACTTCTCTGCCTAGAATACGTGTGCCTGTACGTGTGAGCTTTTGCATCTGTATTTTCGTTGTTTGTTTACGTTTTGTATGAAACGTCAAAAGTTACACGCGCGTGCCGTCACTAATACATACACATATGCGAAACTTGTTCGTTTCACCCCTACACGCAAAAAAATCCGGTGTGTAAAATTATGCAATCATGCTTGGTAAATTTTTTTTTCTATAGAGTTTTAACATTTTTCGCAAGCCTTGTTTTGTTTTCCTCTGTCAAAGCTAAAATTTCATATTTATGTTGTTAACAAATATTACCAAGCTTGCTTGGCACATTGCAAGTACTTTTAAACATTATGCTAAACGACTTGTTTATTATTACCCGCTACTAAATTGATTTATTTTCGTTAAAACTTGGTAAATTTTTGCATGGGCGTGCACAGGAGACCTAATACACGAACGAAAAAATGTTCAGTTCATTTGAACTAGTTCAAATGAACTTGTTCATTCAATAATTCTATTTTCAGGCGTCAATCCAAATGAACGTGTGAAAAAAAAACTATACATAAGTAAATAAACAAATACATTCCAACTAGGTTAGTATAAAATTTTGTTTGTTCTTGTTTAATATTTTGTAAAATTAATTAACTTTTAATTGTTTTTTTTTTCTAGGTATACGACTTTTTTTGATCAACGCCCGAAGGAAGATGCAGTATTGTTAATATCTACATATTAGATATGTAAGTTTTGTGTACACTCTAAACAAATGAGTCCAGTTTCCTACTATAAATTGGGTAAATTTCAACAAATTCAAATAATATACTACTATAAATGTGTAAATTTCCAATAATTTTTTGGTATAACTACACATTTTGTGTAAATTTACCCAATTTATAGTAGGAAACTGAAATGATTTTAATTAGAGTGTATTTTATGTTTAATATAATTGTATTTTTATTGTATTGTATATATTTTATTGTATGTTTTGTATTGTATTTAATTTTAGTAATATTAAATAAATAATGAATAATAATAATAAAAAAAAAATATTACTAAATTTCTTTTATTTTTTATACAAAACAAGATTGGGTATTTTTATTAAGCATTTAAGTTTTTTTTTATACGACATGAATGGCAATATTTACCAAGCACTTTTGTGCAAATGTTGTTAACATTTTGTTTACTGGGATGTTCCTAAGCGTTTTGGCAAAATATCAAAATATATTGTTTAATGGGATTCCTCCCTATCTGCTTGGTAAAATTGGAACATTTTATTATGAAATCGCACCCAAGTTTTTTTTGCGTGTATGGCTTATAACAATGTTTCATACACGCAAAAAAAAATCTGTGGCGGAGTGAGCAAAAATCTGGCAAAATTTTACCAAAACTATGCTAAAACTACAACCGACGAAGTAGTTTTCGTAATTTAGCCAAAACGCTTATGCAAAAAATTTTGAAGAAAATGATTATGCTATTTAAGCAAAAACTTGGTAAAATGTACCAAAAGAAATATGGTGAAATATATCAAAATTATTAGAAAATGTGACTAAAAATAATGATAAAAATTACCACATTTATGCAAAAATAATTTTTTTATTAAATTTTTGTAAAAATTTGTTTATTTGTTGAATTTAAAATTTTCACACAATAAATCCATAATAATATAATAAATTTTGTGTAGGATTTAATTTAGCACCGACCCACTGACCCTTTTTGTACAATTTTCTCCAGTGACTGCTGTAGCTTCACGAATTTATTTAAAAGCATCCTGAAAAAATAGAAAATTATTACAAAACACAAATTTTTAATTTAAAAAACTAGTTAACCCCATTGGTCTCTTGGTATGGAGGAACACTTACTTTTTGGCATTCCATTTGTAACTCATCAAAACAGGTCTGGACTCCATTGGCTTTGCTATATAAATGAGTTTTTAGATTTTCATTTTATAACTAAAGACTGGTGCCCACGCTCTTTATTGTAGTGAAGGATTCGCCATGGCTTCAAAAATTTATTTACCAGTACCCTGTAAAAATAGAAAATTATTACCAAACACTAATTTTTAACTAAAAATCTATTCAACCTTATTGGTCTTCGGAATGGGGGTATACTTACTTTATTATTCCATTTGTAATTCATCGAAACATACGTCTGGGACTCCATTGGTTTTGCTAAATGAATGGTGTTTTAAGTTATGACAGCAAAATTAACTTAAGCATTTTTTTATCTTACATTTATTTATCTTTCAAAAAACTAATTATTTATTTATTTTTATTTATTAATTTATTTTAATTTTATTTATCAATTTCCTTTTTACGTTTTTATAACACAAAAAATAAACGAACAACGCACACAAAAATACAAAATGAATATGGCGGTCTGTATTTGTTTTTTTTTTTGTTTTCTTTCGATAAGTTTTGTGCAAGTAATTTGCGTAATTGTGCAAGCTACTTGGTAATTTTACATAAAAAACCAATTATGTTACTTTAACATCGACGAGCATAATTTTAGCAAAAATTTGGTAAAAATTTTTTTTTGGTATGAAAAAAATTTTACCAAGTAGGATTGCTCAATCTGACACAGATTTTTTTTTTTTGCGTGTAGTTTTAAAAAATCAAAACAGACCGGGAAAAATGAATTAAAAAAGAATTAATTCAAAAAAAGAATTAATTCAAAAAAAGAATTAATTCAAAAAAAGAATTAATTCAAAAAAATAATTAATTCAAAAAAATAATTAATTCAAAAAAAGAATTAATTGAAAAAATGAAAAAAGAATTAATTCAAAAAGAATTAATTCATGCTTGAATTAATTCATGCTTGAATTAATTCATTGAATTGAAATTGAATTATTCACAAAATGAATTAATTCTTTTTTTATATAATTCAAATTTAATTCAAAGAATTAATTCAAGCATGAATTAATTCATTAATTAAAATTTTTGATTTGAGAAATTGAATGGTGAATTAAAATTTCTGAGGTCTGATCATATACAATTGATTCCTACACTCAACCAAAAATCATTGTATCCCCAAAGAAAATCGTTGTAAATTCAACAGAAATCATTGTTGATTTTGACCCTACAAATATTCATGTTGATTTCAATAAAAATTGTTGTCAGTTTTTGTAAAAGTTGATCAATTCTTTTTTTTGTTAATCAACTCGTATTTTATGTAAATTCAACTCATATTTTTGTTAATATAGGAAATTTTATTATTAAAAAAAAGCTTGTTGTTATTTGTAAATATTCTTTTATTAAGTATAAATCACAATATTTTTTTATTTCCGGCTTTTTAAGCTGCAATATTTAAAGATTTTCACACACACTTCGTTTATTTGTGTTATGCGCCCATTAGCCATTCTCTACACTCAACCGAAAATCATTGTATTCACAAAGAAAATCGCTGTAAATTCAACAGAAATCATTGTTGATTTTGACCCTACAAATATTTATGTTGATTTCAATAAAAATTATTGTCAGTTTTTGTAAAAGTTGATCAACTCGCTTTTTTGTAAATCAACTCTTATTATTTGTAAATTCAACTCATATTTTTGTTAATGTAAGAAATTTTATTAATAAAAAAAACTTATTTGTTAATATTCTTTTATTAAGCATAAATCACAATATTTTTGTATTATCGTCGGCTTTTTAAGCTGCAATATTTGAAGATTTTCACAAAGATTTTCACAAACACTTCGTTTATTCATGTTATGCACTCATAAGCCATTCTCCAGTTTTCTGATGATATCAAACAAAATCCTTAAAAAAAACAAAAAAGTTTTAATATAGTATGAATACATAAACACGCAAAAAAAAACTTGGGTGCGATTTCATAATAAAATGTTCCAATTTTACCAAGCAGATAGGGAGGAATCCCATTAAACAATATATTTTGATATTTTGCCAAAACGCTTAGGAACATCCCAGTAAACAAAATTTTAAGTACATTAGCCCAAAAATGCTTGGTAAATATTGCCATTCATGTCTTATAAAAAAAACGTAAATGCTTAATATAAATAATCAATCTTGTTTTCTATCAAAAATAAAAGAAATTTAGTAATATTTTTTTTTTTTCATTATTTATTTATTTAATATAAGTAAAATTAAATACAACAAAATCAATACATACAATAATAAAATGCAATAAACGCAAAACTTACATATCTAAACTGCATCTTCCATCGGGCGTAAAAAGTCGTATACCTAAAAAAAAAAAACTATTTTAACAAAACTAAATAAACAAAAATTACAAATAAGTTTCATACTAACCTTGTCGAAATGTATTTGTTTCAGAGTTGGGCCCGAATCATTGATCTTTTCATATAAAATGCTCAATGAAATCGATTTCATTGAATCATTCCATACAATTATTCCACACAGTAAAAAGTTTTGGGTTAAATTTAAAACCTATCGGAACACATTTTAAACCACCTTGGAATTAAATTGAAAGTTAAATCCGAAATGGTTTATATGTTAAACCACATAGGAATTAAAAATTTGTTTTTCTTTATGTTATTTCTTTTAGTTTTATTTTAATGCCAAAAAATAATTAAATTTCTCTCTTAAAAAACTAATAAAAAATAAACGTCAAACGTCATCAACAATTGTATTTCATCAAGTTTAAAATAAACACTGAACAACAGCTGTTGTATGTTGTAAACAATTGAAAACAGCTGTTGTATTGAGTGAGCAAAAAAAACTTATTCATTCAATGAAAGTGTGGCAAAATGTTTGCAATGTACGCAAAAAGAAAAAAATTTATAGATAATTTTATGTTATCAAAATTTGTGATCCAGAAAGTGAAGTTTTGATTCCGACCGGAATATAATTATCAAGTAAGTATTGACTACAAACGTTTTTAATTAATTTTTGTTTAACCATACTTTTAGACCAGCTGAATCTTAAAGCAGAAGGCAGAGACTGGAATTTTTGATCGGGCAGTACATCCATTAACTTTGAAAACCTTCCATAAATAATTAATTACACAATACTGATCCAGCAGCTGCTTTTGTTTCTTTTTGATGGAACGACATCAACAAACCGTGCCGAAATTGATTTGGAAGACCCCCAGGAATGATTTCGTAATATAGAAGAATTATCACTTATCCATGTAGTTTTACTGAGTTTGGGTGAAAAATGCATCAACATCCCTCTTCATTTTAACTTTATTCAGGTATTTGATCTGTATTTTAAGTCTTCTTATTTATTCAATACACAAAAATATTAAAAAAAAAACATAACCTTTTGTTTTATTTATTTTTGGGTAAATTTTATGAAAGGGGTACTAATTTTAGTCCTGCCTAGATTAAAATTAACACCCGTTTAGGTATAAAATTGTTTACATTAATAAGACTATTTGGGAATTATTTTAACACCAAAAAATAGGTTAAAAAGCCACTCTCTTTTTATCTCTTTAAAAGTACACTTTTGAAGGAATAAATTTAATTCTTTTTGTCTTTGATATATATACACACCAGCTAGGAGTTAAAATTAACCCAAAACTTTTTACTGTGCATATAAATTTCTATAATTGCCCAACTATTTGTTTATATATAATAAAGTTTTTTCTTTCACGCGCTCACTTGAATAGACGCTTGAAAATAGAGTTGTTGAACGAACTAGTTCAATTGAACTAGTTTAAATGAACTGCAAATTTTTTCGTACTGGATTAGGCCACCTTTACATGACCATGCAAAAATTTACCAAGTTTTTACAAAAATAAATCAATTTAATAGCGGGCAATAATAAACAAGTCGTTTAGCATAATGTTCAAAAGTACTTGCAATGTGCCAAGCAAGCTTGGTAATATTTGTTAACAACATAAATATGAAATTTTAGCTTTGACAGAGGAAAACAAAACAAGGCTTGCGAAAAATGTTAAAACTCTATAGAAAAAAAAATTTACCAAGCATGATTGCATAATTTTACACACCGGATTTTTTTGCGTGAAGTAATCAATGTATTTCTTTACTTACCAAATATTTACAAATCAGATCCTTTTTTTTATTTATTTTTATAATATTAAATATTTTTATAAAAAACAAACACATAAACTAATTTTATAAGAGATAAACACGATTCACATTGCTACCAACTCACTCGTTAATAATAAAAAACAAAATGAACGAACAGGGTTGTTTTTTTCTATTTTGATTTATCTATTGAATTCTGTACAACAGGGAACCAAGCCGATCGGCTCAAAATCGGCGGCGCGCCGCCGCCGACCCATTTTTGACATTTTACGCCGCCGCCGATTTTGTCGGCTCCCATCGGCTTAAACCAAGCCGCCGAATCAATCGACTCCGTCAAATCAATCGGCGCGGTGACATTTTTTTTTGTACATTTTAAGGTGCATATTCTGTTCGTGTTCACATGAAAAAAAACTGCATACACGCAAAAAAATCCCGTGTGTAAAATTATGCAATCATGCTTGGTAATTTTTTTTTTCTATAGAGTTTTAAAATTTTTCGCAAGCCTTGTTTTGTTTTCCTCTGTCAAAGCTAAAATTTCATATTTATGTTGCTACCAAATATTACCAAGTTTGCTTGGCACATTGCAAGTACTTTTAAACATTATGCAAAACGACTTGTTTGTTATTGCCCGCTATTAAATTGATTTATTTTTGTAAAAACTTGGTAAATTTTTGCATGGGTGTGTAAAAGTGACCTAATACAGTACGAAAAAATTTGCAGTTCATTTAAACTATTTCAATTGAACTAGTTCGTTCTACAACTCTATTTTTAAGCGTCTATCCAAATGAGCGTGTAAATAAAAAAACTATATAAACAAATACATTTCGAGAAGGTTTGTATGAAATTTATTTGTAATTTTTATTTACAATTTAATTTTGTTAAAATTGTTTTTTTCCAGGTTTACGACTTTTTACGGCCGATGGAAGATGCCGTTTACATATTCACACGGTCGCAAACCTTTAACAAGTTGTTCAACAAAGCACCAGTAACAGAATTAAAATGAATGGACACGGAACAAAGACTTTTTGTGAACGCCGTATTAGATATGTAAGTTTTGTATTTATTGTATTTTATATTGTATTATATATATATTATTGTATGTATTGTTTTTATTGTATATAATTTTAGTTAAATTAAATAAATAATAAAAAAAAATAATACAAAATTTCTTTCATTGTTTATACAAAACAAAATCGATTATATTTATTAAGCATTTACGTTTTTTTTATAAGACATGAATGGCAATATTTACCAAGCATTTTTGGACAAATTTAGTTAAAATTTTGTTTACTGGGATGTTCCTAAGCGTTTTGGCAAAATATCAAAATATATTGTTTAATGGGATTCCTCCCTATCTGCTTGGTAAAATTGGAACATTTTATTATGAAATCGCACCCAAGTTTTTTTTTGCGTGTACGAAAAAATATTTTTGCAACGCGGCTATATTGTGGGGAAATTCTTTAAACTGATTTTAAGAATATAAAATCGCAATAATTATGCAATAAAATGGACATTTAAGATTTGTTAAGGTACCTACAGACGACGCAATATTATGTACAATATTCAATTATATTGATCGTGTGTGGGTAAGATTGACCATTGTACAATCGTCAATATTACCCACACACCATCAATATAATTGAATATTGTACATAATATTGCGTCGTCTGTAGGTACCTTTATGATTATTTCTTTTTTCTAATATTTTAAAGTTCTCGTTTTTAATAGTTTTTATTACGATTTTAGGCTTAGCCTTTACTATGTGATTTTGCATTGAACAAAACAAAATCATCTTAAATTGTACTATCATAAAAAAAACATAAAATCATCTCAACTAATCATTATAAAGGCCTATTCACACCTGAGTTGAAATATCGCTTAAACGAGATTTCGATCATATGGTCTGTATCATATCATACACAACCATATGATCGAAATCTCGTTCAAACGAGATTTCACCTTATTTGTGAATTGGGTATAAGTTATTGTTGTGAGACCGTAGCCTTATACCCCGCTCTCACTTACAGGAGGGTATTCATTAGGGTGGTTCTTAAAAACAAAAAGTTGGATTTCTGCACGAGACGCCCCCTCAGTTTATTAAGATTAATGAAAAAGTTATACCAAAATTTTTTTAAAATTTTCGAAAAGGTTCTTAAGGTCGCACCGGGTTCTTGAAGTTCGGGTCCTGGAGCAAAATATACCTTTTTTAAAAAAAATAAATAAATCATTAGGAAGCCGGTTTTGTTTAACAATTGACCCTAAGTATTTAATTAAAAATTTATAGATTTTTCGGACATGGTTAACCCTTTACTACCAAAAAATTTCCTTTTTTTAAGATCATGCCCAAAGACACAATTTCATGGTTTTAAAAATTATATTCCCATAAATTTAAAATCTTTAAGTTTTATTGTTCAATTTTATTAAATACATCTGGGAGAATCAATGTTCAATTTTGGGTATTTTTCGCTCTTTCCATTTATCACATGTATCGACTTAACTTTAGCGATTTTCAAGAAAATGCGTTTTTTCAACCATTATTGTTTATTTTTTTGCTTTGACCAAGATTTTGGGAAAAAAATAACTAAAATTGAAATGAATATTGTTCAATTTGACCTTAATTACACGGTTTTCAAATGCTACTAGTCCATGGTTTTTTAACCCATGTTGGCCGACGGCCAAGTGGCCAAAAACCAAAATTTAATTTTATTACAAAAAATTATTGAAAGTAATTAATACAAAGTTTTATTTAATCATAAAAGCTAAGCAATTAATTATTTTTACTCATAAAATCATTAACCCTTGTTTACCAAAGGTTAAAATACCCATTTTTTTTTTGTCTGCGCGACAATAGACGGCATTTGGCTTGGCGACCAAATAAGCCTTGATGGTCTTTGGTAGACACGGGTTTATGATTATCTTTGGTAGACACGGGTTTATGATTATCTACACCGAAAAAATTACCCAGTTAGATAGTTACGAAAATTCCCAGTTGATTTAAAATAATTTTAAAATAACTGGCGTAGTTTAAAACAACTGGATTTTTAGTTAAAAAACAGCCTCTCTGTTACCCTGTAAAAAAAGTTGCTTACAAACTTCTAAAATAAACATAATTTTATAAAAACAAAAACGATTAAAGAAAATAGATTTTTATTTTGTGCCCTGGTAAGTCTTTATTAGCTAATTTGGATTAATTTTTAAGTAAGAAAATAACTAATATTAATTTTTCAGATGGAGATATAAGATGTTTGTGGATTTGCAGCATGTAAAGAAGCTAAGAAGAAGTTGATGCTCTGAGAAAAATGCAAAAATAAAACAGATAAGAAATCTGCCAATAATGTAATTTATATAAAAATTTAATTTACAAATAAAATATTAGTGATAAAGACAAAAAATCTTTCATTAAATGGAAGCATCAAACCAAAAAGTGCAGTCCATAATGACCATTTATATTTTGTTCCTAGTTACTACCAACTATTTAGAACGATTTTCAAATTTCAACTATTATTTGGTTTCCAGTAACTGGGCATTCAGTTGAATTTTAAATTTTTTAAAAAATTAGTTATCATCAACCAAGTCAAACAACTGGGGCCCAGTTAGGTGTATTTTAACTGGGACTTAGTTGATTTTTTAGTAGCCAGTAACTGGGAAATTTTTTGGGTGTATCAATAAGTTTTTGTAATAAAGACAAATTTCGGTTTTAAGCCACTTGGCCGTCGGTAAACTTGGGTTAAAAAAGTCCTGTGGGGGTGTTCTGTAATTTATGCGAAAAGTTTTCGCATAGAAAAGTATGAAACAAAAAATTCCATCGTTTCTCGATTCTGGAAAAAAAGTTGTTTCTGTATACACCGAACCAAATCTCGTAGGTAAAATCAACGAAAATTTTTTGTTGATCTTTGACAAAATTTCATCAATTTTTTTTTTAAGATTTTTAAGAAATCAACAAATTTTATTCAAATTGACAAAATTTTGTCAATTTAACATCTTCTGAAGAGGTAAAATTGATGAAATTTTATCAAATTAACTAAAATGTTTAGTTTTGACGCCTATATTTTTTTTTATTGTGCACGCGTCATAAACATTTTGGAAAATTATTTTAATATTAAAAAATCAATTAATTTGTTGATGCAATAACATTAAAATTGCCCCAAACTAATATTTTTAAAGCCATTTTTTTCACTGTGCAACAGAATTTTGCGGAACTTCATGTAAGTAGTGATGATTAATATAAATTAATTTACAAACAATAAATTTTTATGAATGTTTTTAGGTAAAACTGGTGGTGCATACATATTATATTGATGGTGACTTCTTCTGATGTACTTCAAAAACAAATAAGTTAATGTCTGGAATTTGGATTAACACATTCGAAATATGTGCACACGCCAGCATTTTCGTCGTCGTTCGATTTAATAAATTAATTCGTTTCCCTTTGTGTAAGTTTATATTAAAATTATTATTTATTTTTTTTAATTATTAATTTTTTTGTTAATAATAGTAAACATTTTTTAAAATATTAGCAACTTTAATTAAATATAAAAAATAATTACAAAAATTGTATTTATGGATATTTTATTTTTTTTTAAGGGTAGAAAAAGTTAGGAATATTATAAAATTAACGAAAATCATTTTGTTAAATTGATGATATTTATTCAAATTGAATAAAATATTTTATTCAAATTAACGAAAATAATTCTGTTAATTTGACGAAATTTCGTCAAACTAATGTCAAATAAAAAAATCAACGAATTTTATTCAATTCAACACCTCGGTTTTGTTAGCTGTATAATGATTGTTCTTTCGTCAAATCAACATGCTTTTTCGTCAATATTACTGCCATATTTGGTTCGGTGTATCAATGCGAAAACGGCAGCATTTTTATTGGAATATTCCAAATCAGCTGTCAAAAAGGTAATAAATAAGGCGAGAAAATAATAAAAATCACAACAAAAAAAAAATCAATTTCTCATTTTTTTTAAACAACACTCTTAACATTGGCAAACAAAAATGAAATAATAAATTAACTTAATGAAAATAATGTGTAGTATATCAGTTATAATATTAGTTGATAGTATATTCTTGAAAAATATTGTTTTTCATTTATTATAACTCAAAAGTTGATTAATTTACGAAATATCGCACCATTTTTAAATGTGAGTGATTTTGACACTTCAACTTCAAAAGTTTTCGATCAATTGGTTTACAGAAACAGTTTTTATCTCATCTTTCCAATAATTTTGAAAAAAATCATATTTGACAGAAAGTTTCCGCATAACAAAATTACAGAAACAGTCGAATACGAAAAGTCAGGTTTTGTGCCGATTCACGATGTTTCTGTTTCGTTTTTCATGTTTCATGTGAGAAATCTTTCGATTCGAGAATTATAGAACACCGCTACTGGACTAGTAAAATTTGAAATCTGTGTAATAATGGTAAATTGTAACAATATTCAATTGAACTTTAGTTAATTGTTGCCCAAATTTTGGTCAAAGCAAAAAAATACACAATAATGGTTGAAAAAACGCATTTTCTTGAAAATCGCTAAAAATTAAATCGCTACATGCGCTAAATGGAAAGAGCGAAAAATACCCAAAATTTAACGTTAATTATGCAAGATGTATTCAACAAAATTGAGCAATAGAACTTGGAGACATTTAAATTTATGGGAATAAAATTTAAAAATCCATGAAATTGTGTCTTTGGGCGTGATATCAAAAAAACTAAATTTTTTTGACCTTACGTAGTAAAGGGTTAACTATGTCCGAAAAATCTATAAATTTTTAATTAAATACTAAGGGCACAGTATATACAGTAGCGAAACTCTTTTTTTAGGTTTATTTGAGGCATTCTGTCACTAATATTATCACATTTTGTTTTATTTGTATTGGTAAATTTCGATACAGGATGTAATAGTAATTTTGGTGTTCACTTAACAAATTTAATAAAATGAGCATTATTATGCATCAAACAACCATTTTATATTAATTTCTCGTATTAAATAACGTGCATAATTGGTAAAAATATATAAAATTTATTTATTTGTATAAAAATTATGAAAAAAAAAATTTAACAATTTGATTACTTACAAAACACCCATTATAATAATTGTCGATTAGAAAATTTTTTATAGCATACTGTTTTGGGTGTTACATCGAAATGTCATAATTTTTATGAAACTAACCACGAACACGTCATAATTTTAAAATCACCACATTCAAATTTGACGGTTTACTTTTAATTTTCTAAATATTTACATTATAAAAATTTAAAAAAAAATATATAAAATAGAAAACTATCTTTTAGAAAGGTAAATTTGCATTCAAACTTTAATATATGCCTATAAAAATTTGAATTAAATACTTTTTTAGATGAACATACATATATTAATCATCACCAATAGCTATTGGGGGAAGGTCAACAATATTAAAATTGGAAGCAGTGTGTGTCTCTCAAATATTCAACAAAATTTCATTAATCATACAAAACTGACAATATTCTTTTGAGAAAAATCTATTCTTCTTCATCTTATTTCTCCAGAAATAATCTACAACGGATTTTTGCAAAATAGAAGACTTTTTCTTTAAAAAAAATTTCTTAGATTCTAAAACTTTTTCTTTAGGAAAACTGTCTCAGAATCTGACACACTTTTTATACAGAAACTGTCTCAGAATCTCAGAGTTTTACAATAGAAAACATATATCAGAATCTAAGATTTTTTCTATAGGAAAAACCTCTCAGAATCTGAGACTTCTCTGTAGGAAAAATGTGTCGAAAATGTGAGACTTTCCCTGTAGGAAAAATGTCTCAGAAACTGAGACTTTTTCTGTAGGAAAACTGTCTCATAATCGAAGACTTTTTCTGTAGGAAAAATATTCTAGAATCTGAGACTTTTTCTATAGGAAAAATGTCTCAGAATCTGAGACTTTTTCTATTGGAAAAATGTCTCAGAATCTGAGACTTTTTCTATTGGAAAAATGTCTCAGAATCTGAGACTTTTTCTATAGGAAAAATGTCTCAGAATCTGAGACTTTTTCTATTGGAAAAATGTCTCAGAATCTGAGACTTTTTCTATAGGAAAAATGTCTCAGAATCTGAGACTTTTTCTATAGGAAAAATGTCTCAGAATCTGAGACTTTTTCTATAGGAAAAATGTCTCAGAATCTGAGACTTTTTCTATAGGAAAAATGTCTCAGAATCTGAGACTTTTTCTATAGGAAAAATGTCTCAGAATCTGAGACTTTTTCTATAGGAAAAATGTCTCAGAATCTGAGACTTTTTCTATAGGAAAAATGTCTCAGAATCTGAGACTTTTTCTATAGGAAAAATGTCTCAGAATGTCTCAGAATCTGAGACTTTTTCTATAGGAAAAATGTCTCAGAATCTGAGACTTTTTCTATAGGAAAAATGTCTCAGAATCTGAGACTTTTTCTATAGGAAAAATGTCTCAGAATCTGAGACTTTTTCTATAGGAAAAATGTCTCAGAATCTGAGACTTTTTCTATAGGAAAAATGTCTCAGAATCTGAGACTTTTTCTATAGGAAAAATGTCTCAGAATCTGAGACTTTTTCTATAGAAAAAATGTCTCAGAATCTGAGACTTTTTCTATAGGAAAAATGTCTCAGAATCTGAGACTTTTTCTATAGGAAAAATGTCTCAGAATCTGAGACTTTTTCTATAGGAAAAATGTCTTAGAATCTGAGACTTTTTCTATAGGAAAAATGTCTCAGAATCTGAGACTTTTTCTATAGGAAAAATGTCTCAGAATCTGAGACTTTTTCTATAGGAAAAATGTCTCAGAATCTGAGACTTTTTCTATAGGAAAAATGTCTCAGAATCTGAGACTTTTTCTATAGGAAAAATGTCTCAGAATCTGAGACTTTTTCTATAGGAAAAATGTCTCAGAATCTGAGACTTTTTCTATAGGAAAAATGTCTCAGAATCTGAGACTTTTTCTATAGGAAAAATGTCTCAGAATCTGAGACTTTTCTATAGGAAAAATGTCTCAGAATCTGAGACTTTTTCTATAGGAAAAATGTCTCAGAATCTGAGACTTTTTCTATAGGAAAAATGTCTTAGAATCTGAGACTTTTTCTATAGGAAAAATGTGTCAGAATTTAAGACTTTTTCTATAGGAAAAATGTGTAAGAATTTAAGACTTTTTCTATAGGAAAAATGTCTCAGAGTCTGTGACATTTTCTATAGGAACAATGTCTCAGAATCTGTGACTTTCTGTAAGAAAAATGTCTCAGAATCTAACACTTTTTCTATAGGAAAAATGTCTTAGCATTTAAGACTTTTTCTATAGGAAAAATGTGTCAGAATCTGAGACTTTTTCTATAGGAAAAATCAGAATCTGTGACTTTTTCTATAGGAAAAATGTTTCAGAATCTGAGACTTTCTATAGGAAAAATGTCTCAGAATCTGAGACTTTTTCTATAGGAAAAATGTCTCAGAATCTGAGACTTTTTCTATAGGAAAAATGTACCAGAATCTGAGACTTTTTCTATAGGAAAAATATCCCAGAATCTGAGACTTTTTCTATAGGAAAAATGTCCCAGAATCTGAGACATTTTCTGTAGGAAAAATGTCCCAGAATCTGATACTTTTCTATAAGAAAAATGTGTGAATCTGAGACTTTCTTTAAAAAAAAAGTCTCAGAATCTCTAACCACCTTTAAAAAAAAATATCTGAGCATCTTAAATTTGTATATTACTTGAATCATTAAAAAATCAACTAATAAAAAAAATATTGCATTATTTATTTTTATTAAAAACACATTTAATGCATTTACTTTATTTAACAAAAGGAGTAAAAAAAGGAGTAAAAGGATCAACCAGGCAAAAAAAGTCTGCTTATTCGGAGCTCTCCTCCTATTAAAAACTCTTTGAGTTATTTCCGTTTTCTCTACCAAATTTGCACCATTTTTTATAGCCACATGGTTTCTAATGTTCAGCAGTTCTAAATTCTTATTTTGGTATTTGCTTTTTTTAATTTTATAAAAATAGTAAAAAGTTTTAAATAAGAAAACAAAAAAATATACACAATAAAAATAAATAAAAAAAGACAACTGTCTTTAAAATTCAAATTTCTGACAAATTTGTTGAATTCACACATTTCCGATACGTGTGAGCTAATTGAGGTGAATAAAAAAGGGGGAAAATTCACCATTAAGAGTTTCGCTACTGTATATACTGTGCTAAGGGTCAATTGTTAATCAAAACCGGTTTCATAATGATTTATTTAATTTTTTTTTTTACAATTTTTTTTTTTTAAAGGTCTATTTTGCTCCAGGGCCTGAACTTCAAGAGCCCGGTGCGACCTTAAAAACATTCATGAATCTTAATAAACTGAGGGGGCGTCCGGTGCAGAAATCCAACTTTTGTTTTTTAAAAACCACCCTAGTATTCATAGATTCGGGAAAGTCAAATTTAACTTTTCTACTTGTTTTATGTATTACTGACTACTAATCTCAAAAAAAAAAAAAATTCAAAAAATGTTTTCACGGATTCAGTAATTTAAAAAAAAAATAGCTTTTTCTGTCAATTTTTCTTATATATCGCGTTGTATATATCCGATCTACTCGCAATTGAAACCATTGTAAAGAGAATCATACTTGCAACAAATCGTACAAACATTACTTATTTTCCAAACAACATGTTACGGAACGCCCTGTAATGTTTCATGGAAGTGCCATCACTATTCCAATAAATGTGCCATCCTTGTTTCAAATCATCTGTTTTGTAAACCGCGTTTTTGCATTTCTTTTTCTTCTTGTTTTTTGCGTACCTTTTGCTGTAAATTAAATAACTTTAATGTTTAATGTCGTTTTAATGTTCATAAAAGAAAGAGGTGCAAAACTGCGGTGAGTAAATTCGTATTATTTTGTCTTTATTTGTAAAATTAATCGTTTGCCTTTTTTATAGAAATAAACTGAATATTTTCAAACAGTATTTTGTTCAACGCAAACCTCTTTTTATTTCTGTCAACAACAAACACATTAAATAACGTGGAATTTGCATACATAAATGCATTATGTATATATGAATTTGATTGAAACCGCAACAAAAAAAATTTGTTATGGTTATTTTAAGCCTGACCCTTAACTAAGATAACAAAGTCGGTATGATGAAAATCTATGGGTTATCACCAAAGTTATGACTTATTATATGAAAATACACACTAAAAACACTATGGTATTTAACCAAGTTTTTATTCTTCTATTTTAAATACAAAAAAAATAAGGAAATTTTTATGCGTAGTTTCAAAAAAATCATTTTAAGTTTGGTGATTGCCCATAGATTTTTATGAAACCCATTTTGTTATATTTGTATAGGTTCAGGCTTTTAAGGTAAATAAAAAAACTTGTTAATTTACAAAGATTCGTTAAAAAATAAAAAATGAGTTTTTTGATCAGCAAATGAATTTTTTTGATAAAAAACTGTATTTTTACAATATATTTGTCTATCGGGCGTAAACTTTTGAACTGATGGGAAAGTAACGTGTGTAAAGTTTGTTGCAAATTTGATTAACTTTAATTTGGTTTTTATCACGAGTAGATCGGAGGTACATTACTCAAGATATAGGGGAAACAGTGAAAATAACTCCAAAAACCGCAAAAAAATTATTAGAAATATTTTTTTCGATAAAATTTTTAAGTTTAGCGGTCAAAAAAAATATGTAGACATACATAGTTATTGCGCATTATCGTTGTAAACTAGAGTAATTGAAAAAAATCATTGTTTGTTAATTTAATAAAAGAAAAAAAATCTGGCACTTTTTTTTTGGTCTGTAGAGCATTTTAGCACTTTTTTTCTGCCATTTTTTTCAAAATTCAGTTATGGCAACACTGGGTCTGGTATACATATTTAAATATGCTTTCCAATGTTTAAACGTTAATAACTCCGGTCATATAAGGGTTGAATGGTCAAATGAAGGCTAAAATTAAAGCTTAATATCTAGGCTATAAACCTAGTTATAAAAATAAATACATTAATAATGCATAATTTTACAATTTTGAGCATTTTCTTCAAAAACTTCGTAAAAAATCTAAAATTTAGGTTTATGCCAAAATGCACTCAGAAAATTATTGCAGTTACTACATGACGGTCGTTTGTGTAGTAAGTAGTAGCTGTTGTTTTTAACTACAATTTCGGTCGTTTTTGTATGAAAAAATCTCAAACAACTTTTTTTGTAGTAGTTTCAAAAAATAACTACAAAAAATATACTACACTGTAGCAATAGTTGATTTATGTAGTTGTTTTTAGTTTTTTTTCTAAAACTTGTTTTTTTCTAGAAATTTTTATTGCAAACGAATGTGTCGAGCGAGTTGGTCGTGCGGGATGCGGAAGGAATTATTTTTATACCAAATAAATAATATCTAAATAAATTAAATTACAATTTATTAAATTTAATTATAACAAAAAATATGTTTTTGGAAAAATATTCTTGAGCGAAAGAAAATAAATGGATAAATGAGATAACAAGTGTGTATAATATAGCGCTCACATAAGCGTGCGTAAAAACCAATCGGAAAAAAACAAAATAAAATGTGTGCAGTGTTTTGTTTTCTTATGAGCGCGCCATCTTTCTTTTCTTTGTATACACAACAGAGCAGGTACATACTTTTTTGAAACATTGGAAATTAATTCTTTTTTTTTATAAATCAATTTTGACAAAGCATTTCGTTTTTTTTTTATTCCAGACAAATTTTGATCAGTAGCGGTGAAAATTTTAAATGAACTATTAAAAAAACAAAGGTAAATACAATCAATTTATTTTGTTTAACATTTTATTAATATAATTTTTTTCTTCTAATAATTCCAGATAAATACATAAAAAAATTGTCGTCATGTCGAAATTCTATACAACCAACTGAAATGTATTGCTTTTTAAATAAATAAATATCAATCATTTAAACGTTTAAGAAATTTTTTAAATAAAATTTCAGGCAACTGTAGAAAAAACAACTGTATTAAACAGTTTTGTATAGTTTTTACTACATTTTGTAGTTGAAAATCAATAGTTAAAAACAACAACATTGTGGGCGACACGGCAACCTTGCCTTAGTGATGGCAGTTTTATTTTCTTTCATCATATTCATGTATTTCATAGTATATGTTTATTTAATCCATTTGTTTGTCAATGTGTGCTCTTTTTTTAATGTATATTAATTCTTTGTTTAAAAAGGAGAAAAAATACAACGGGTCTTGTAAAGGGTATTGGTGACAAAATATGTACAAGTAAATTAAAGGGAAGATGAACAAAAAGAAACCATCTTTAAATCACTTTGCGCCAAGACCCTCAACAAGAAACCACGTAAGATAAAATCTTTTAAATATTTAATTAATTTTTGTTCTTTATTTTTTGTTAATTGTTTTAATTTTATAATTTCATTTAGTGAATAAACACACACAAAATCACACACAAACTTAATCAAAACTCCACACAAACTTAATCAAAACTTCACAAAACTAAATCACATTAAAACACAAAACATTTATCATCAATAAACAACAACATCATTTTTAATAATTTTCAACATAACCTAAGTGTTTCATTTGGATCGTTTATTCACGTTGGGGCGCAAAGTCAACCCTTGATCATTGGATCACATTATTTTATTCAGTGTTTATTCAAAGTAGTGAATATTTTATTCAGTGGCTATTCCATGCAGTGAATATTTCATTCAGTACAAGTTCTAGTCACTGTGATTGAAAAGCCCTTTATAATCGTGATTGCATTTGTGAGACAATTTAAAAAATTTTTATGACGCAAAATTCATGTCGGATTCTGAGACAACACCAAACAGAGTAAGCCAAAGAAGTAACAAAGGTATTCCACCTGCAAGGTTTCAAAATCGTATAAGCCCGATGTCGAAGAATCAGCCACAGACACCTATCTTGCCGCAGGGGAATACAGAAACGCCACAAACTTCTAGGAATCCGACACAGCCAGCTTTAAATATGTCAGCCAGTTCCCGCCCTACAAATGCTCAGCCGCAAGTCCAGCATCAAGTCCAACAGCCGCTTGCACAAATACAGCCACATAGCCAATCGTCATCTAATCATCAGCCTGCACAACAAACACCTGATTATGTGACCGCCATGTCACGTGAGTTTGATCGTAAATTAGCCGATATGAAAAACGAATTCCAGAGGCAAATGCATGTAATGCAGGAATTAATGATATCAAGTACGCAACAGGTGAGTAATAGTGTTGCGCAATTACGTAGTGAACGCCGCGTGGAAATAAGAAATGTCACTCCACCGCAACAAGAAAATGACAATGTTGCAGAATTACGTAATGATGTAAACGACGAAAATACAGATGCCACTCTACGATCACAAAATATACCTTCAACTAATTCTTCATTGGGCAGTGAAAATAGTACGAGATCATCACAGCAAAGACAAAAGAAAATTTACCCACTGCCAGAATTTTCAGGTAAGCCAGAAGAGTGGCAAAGTTTTATAGAATCGTTCAGGAGTACGACAAATGAATTTGATTATTCCAACCTCCACAATATTATGCGCCTTCGGGAGGCCATTAAAGGAAAAGCCAAAGATACTGTGGAGGCACTCCTGTCAAACTCAGCCAATGTTAACGCCATTATAGAGACTTTAGAAGAAACTTATGGCAGGCCTGAACAGCTGATCAAAAGCCAAATTGAAAAAATGAGACGAATAGCACCGATAGCCGATGATAGCCTGGATCAGCTCATTGATTTGGCCAACAAAATTACCAATATGGCAACATTTTTGAAAAACGCTAAAGGTGAGCATCATTTGTCAAACCCTACACTTTTAAGCGAAATAGTTGGAAAATTGCCTACTACCCGTCAACTGCAATGGGCTGAAAAGTGTCTTTCCCTTAAAGGGGATGGTCGTACTGCTACAGTCGTCGATTTTAGTGAATGGTTAAATGGTATTCGTCGTATAGCAAATATGGTTTCTGATTCACTGCCCATCGCTTCTGCTCAAAAACGCCAAACAACTACAATTCAACCTACAACAAATTTTTCAAAAACATCTGGTCGTAAATTTGTTCACATTGCTGTTGCTGATAGAAAATGCATTTTATGCAGTGGTGAGTGTAGTGATATCGATCATTGTAATTCTTTTAAATCACTTTCAGTTGACTCACGATGGGAAAAAGTAAAAGAACTAAAGGTATGTTTTTCGTGTCTGAAGAAGGGCCATCAAACAACACAATGCTACAAAAAGAAAAAATGCGGTGTAAATGGTTGCAGCCGAATTCATCATAGTTTATTACACAATTTAAATGCTGCTGGTACTTCGTCAGGCGTAGCCCCACAAAACACAAACGCCCCATCATCATCCACTGCACATGCTGCTGCTGGATCCAGCTCCAATCGTGTTAGCTGCCACTACAACGGTAATGTTGCCTCAAGCGATGTATTATTTCAAGTCATCCCAATAAAGTTGTATGGCCAAGGAACTGAAGTTTTCACTTATGCATTTGTTGACGATGGAGCAAACGCTACCATTGTGGACAGCCATATAGCACAGCAATTGGGAGTCGTTGGTAAGAAAAGTACTCTGGAATTGTACTGGTTAAATCGTGAAATGGCCACAGAATCGACAGAAATTATTGAATTAGAAATTAGTGGTGTAGACAAAGAAGCAAAAAAATATAAACTGTCAAATGTGTTTACATCTGAAAAGTTAGCGTTGCCAACCCAATCGTTTTATGCCGGTGAGTACACTGAGAGAAATAATTATTTATCTGGGTTACCATTACATAGTTATGAAAATGTACAACCAAAAATTATAATCAGCCTTGTCCATGCCTATTTGACGGTGCCAATAGAAACTCCCAGGACAGGCCCTGGACCAATCGTAGTGAAAACTAGATTGGGTTGGCTGGCATATGGACACGTAAATAATGATAAATCTAAAAGCCAACATTGGATGTGCCATGTTTATTTGAAAAATAATGAAAACATGACAGATATAAATAATCTTATTTCTAGTTATTTTTCTATAGAATCTTTTGGAATAAAACCAGATGTAAAGCCACCCATTTCAAAAGATGATGCCCGGGCCATAGATATTCTAGAAAACACGACAAGAAAAGTACAAGGTAGATATGAAGTTGCATTGCTATGGAAAGAGTTTTGTCCACCATTTCCTGATAGTTTTGCCATGGCCATGAGACGACTTGAAGGGGTAGAAAGAAAAATGGCTCAAGACACTAATTTTGCCACCGAATATTGTGAGAAGATTGAACATTACATCAAAATGGGATATGCCGAACGTCTATGTGAAGAAGAAGCAGAACAACGTACTGCAAAAACATTTTATGTACCTCATTTTGGTGTAAAAAACCCCAACAAAAGTGGCATTAGATTGGTTTTTGACGCAGCTGCAGAGGTGAGAAACGTTTCTTTAAACAAATTGTTGTTGCCGGGTCCTGATATGAACCAGCCGCTGCTAGCGATACTTTTTAAATTTCGCCAAGCTCCAGTGGCAGTTACGGGCGACATACAAGAGATGTTTCACCAAATTTTAGTTAGAAAAGAAGATCGTGACAGTCAAAGATTCATTTGGAGAAAAGGTAAGCCTGAAAATAAGGTGGAAACCTACGTTATGAAAAGACTTATTTTTGGGGCAACATGCTCACCGGCAGTGGCCCAACATGTTAAAAATTTTAACGCAAAAACTTTTGAAAATATTTACCCAAGAGCAGTACATGGCATTTGTGAACGCCACTATGTGGATGACTATGTGGACTGCTTTCAAACTGAGGATGAGGCTATTGAAGTGGTAAATAAGGTAATTGAAATTCATAAAGAAGCCGGATTCAATTTACGCCATATCAATTCAAATTCGAAAAAAGTTAAAATTTTTTGTGGTGACAACGAACAAGAAGAAGCAGTAAAAATTGAAAAAGAATTTGATCGTATACTGGGTATGCACTGGCTTACCAAATCCGATAATTTTGTTTTTAAATTAAAATTTACTAATATTCCACAAGAAATTCTTGAATTCCAGCGTAAGCCGACAAAAAGAGAGCTGTTGAGACTACATATGTCTATATTTGACCCTTACGGATTTCTTGTGGATTTTATGGTAACTGCTAAAATAATCATGCAAGGTGTTTGGAAAACACAAATACAGTGGGACGAGCAAATTTCCGATGAATTGTATATCCGATGGAAATCATGGATGGAGGAATTACCCAAAGTCCTGAAATTTGAAATACCGAGGTGTTATGCCTCAACGTTCGAAGCGGCAGCCGTCGACCTGCATGTATTTGTGGACGCCAGCGAACAGGCTTTGGCAGTTGTTGCATATTGGCGTGTGGTGATGGCTGGGCAAGTAAGTGTGGCATTTGTAGCGGCTAAGAGTAGTTGTGCACCAATTCGATACCATAGCATTCCTAAAATGGAACTACAAGCCGCAACCATGGGTGTTCGTCTTAGTCAATCGATAGCTGCCTACCATAGCGTTGAAATTCGTAATTGCGTATTTTGGAGCGATTCAAACACGGTTTTAAAGTGGATCAGGTCTGACCACAAAAGATACAAACAATATGTAGCAAATCGTGTCGCCGAAATTCTTGAAGCTAGCAGTATGGAACAGTGGAGGTGGTGTGCAGGTGCTTTAAACCCTGCCGATGATGGCACCCGTGCAAAGTTTCCTCCTCGTTACAACCCCAATAGTAGATGGAAGCTTGGTCCGGATTTTTTGATGAAAGATGAACGTCATTGGCCTCAAGAACCCCCAGGGCCCCATATTGATGAATCATGTGAAGACGAAATTCGAACAAAATTTGTTTTTGTTGCAGCTTGTCAGGTATGTTATGTAGTACCAAATATTAATCGTTTTTCTAATTATTCGAGGTATAAACGGACAACCGCCTGGGTGTTACGGTATGCAGAAAATCTGAAGAGGCGTTATAAAAAGCAAGACTTGGTACAAGGGCCTTTGACTGCTGAAGAGGAAAGTGCAGCCGAATTTTATTTGTGTCGTTGGGCACAAAAGCAAGCCTATGCAGATGACTTAGCCGAAATTGTTAGCAAAAATGCTGTCTCGCCAAATAGTTCCTTGAAGATGTTAAACCCATTTGTGGGTAATGATGGCCTTATTCGTTGTAGCAGCCGTTTGGAGAGAGCAGAGTGCATTTCTCCGCCAGCTAGAAAACCTATAATCCTGCCAAATAATCACGCTCTCTCTCGACTTATAGTTCAGCACTACCACAACAAATTTCGACACATAAACATCTCAACCATCATTTGCGAAATAAGGCAAACTTTTTGGATACCGTCTTTACGCCGCCTTGTCAACACGGCCCAGTCAAAATGCATGGTATGTAGACTTAAAAAATCTAAGCCAATTCAACCCCAAATGAGTGCACTTCCAATGGATCGTGTCCAGCCCTTTGTGCGTCCTTTTAGCTACACGGGTGTAGATTTCTTTGGCCCACTAAATGTCACTATTAGGCGTGCCCGTGAAAAGAGATGGGTTTGCCTTTTTACGTGTTTAACTGTACGTGCAGTTCACTTGGAATTGGCCACCGACCTGTCAAGCGATGCCTTCATATTGTGCCTAAGAAATTTTATGAATCGAAGAGGTGTGCCACTCCAAATAAGGAGCGATAATGGAACGAATTTTGTCGGTGTGACAACTGAATTGAAAGGCACTACAGATTTCCTCGACCACGATGACATCACCTCAAAATTGTCCCCCTTGGGCATAAAATGGATTTTTAATACTCCAGCCAATCCAGCCCAAGGCGGAGCATGGGAACGTTTGGTGCAATCCATTAAAAAAGTTCTATACAACATGTTGAAAGAAGTGGCACCAAGAGTGGACACGTTGAGCAGTTTATTAATAGAGGCCGAATGTATAGTCAACTCCCGGCCCCTTACCCACCTTCCGGTCACTCCCGATGAGCCCGAACCCTTAACCCCAAACCATTTTTTGTTGGGCTGCACGAATTCTACGCAAACTCCTTCATCTCCAGAACCTCGATTGATGTGCTTACGTAAGCAATGGAGGGTTTTGTCCAATTTAAAGAATTGTTTTTGGAAAAGGTGGATAAGGGAGTACCTACCTGAACTCACAAGACGCAAGAAGTGGTGTTTACCAACCCAAACGTTAAATGAAGGATGTCTGGTTTTGGTTTGTGACCCTGATGCTCCCAGATCACAATGGAAACGAGGTAGGGTACATGAAGTATATTATGGTAAAGACGGTATAGCCAGATCTGCAGAAGTTGCCACAACTAGTGGTGTTTTAAAACGGCCCGTTTCCAAGCTGGCAGTGTTGGATGTAGAGGTGTCGCCTGATGTTGAAGTAGGTGATTCTCCTCCTCCGGAATCGATTCACGGGGGTGGGAATGTGGGCGACACGGCAACCTTGCCTTAGTGATGGCAGTTTTATTTTCTTTCATCATATTCATGTATTTCATAGTATATGTTTATTTAATCCATTTGTTTGTCAATGTGTGCTCTTTTTTTAATGTATATTAATTCTTTGTTTAAAAAGGAGAAAAAATACAACGGGTCTTGTAAAGGGTATTGGTGACAAAATATGTACAAGTAAATTAAAGGGAAGATGAACAAAAAGAAACCATCTTTAAATCACTTTGCGCCAAGACCCTCAACAAGAAACCACGTAAGATAAAATCTTTTAAATATTTAATTAATTTTTGTTCTTTATTTTTTGTTAATTGTTTTAATTTTATAATTTCATTTAGTGAATAAACACACACAAAATCACACACAAACTTAATCAAAACTCCACACAAACTTAATCAAAACTTCACAAAACTAAATCACATTAAAACACAAAACATTTATCATCAATAAACAACAACATCATTTTTAATAATTTTCAACATAACCTAAGTGTTTCATTTGGATCGTTTATTCACGTTGGGGCGCAAAGTCAACCCTTGATCATTGGATCACAAACATGTTCAGTTGTTTTTACCGTTTATGTAGTGGACGCTTTTTCAACGACAAAATGTAGTCAAAACAACTGTCTTTTGTAGTTGATTTTACCGACATACTTTTTTGAGTGTGGGTTAATGAATCCAATTTTTTTAGTCTGATTAGAACACGATAAAGATGTCACAGATGCAAATAATATTTTTTTATGAATATATATCATTTAAAGCAACATAGCAACTATAACCGTTGCTTGTCAAAACTACAAAAAAATATTTTTTAAAAATTTTTTACCATAGGACCCCTGCGGCTATAAATTTTTTTCTTAGAAAAATTTTTTAGAGCTGAAAGCCTTATCCCACCAAAATCAAATTTTTTGTCATGAATAAGCTAACCAAGTAATATAATAACACTGTGCAACAAGAAAAATGAGCCTCAATGGCATCAACGCCACATGAAAGTAGACCATCAAGTGGACAAAATCACCAAAGGGTTTTGCAAAGTCAGTTCGGATTTCTTTTTTATAGCCCAGTGAAGTTTTTATTTTTTATCAAAGGCGTTTGGAAAACGTCAAAAATACTATAATAAGACTACATCTGAGCTTCAAAATATGATTTGATGTTTTCAGTGAAATTTTATGGCGGTTCTTTTCTTAGAACATTTTAACCCTCTAACTGCTATTTAAAGGGGTCATTTTAGTCCTTTTTCAAAAACTAAACACAGAAGTCTAATAAAACGTCCATTTAGAGGGTTAAAATGTTCTACAAATATTTTCCTCATAAAATTTCACTAGGGGTCGTTAAATGTTCAAAGTTTGTGCGACATGCGCAAAGTGCTTAAAAAGGGTCAAGTATAAATTATCAATGTTTGTTATTTTTTTTTACCAAAGCAGTGTTAAAAAATAAAGACAAAAAACAGTGCAAATATACTTTTGAGCCAAAAATCATGTTCTGATGTATTTTATAAAATTTTATGATGATTCTTTTCTTTGACCAAATTAACCCTCTAGCTCCCGTTTTAAAGGGTAAATTTTTTCCTTTTTTGAAAGAAATACAAAAAAGTCTATAAAAAAAGGCAGTTAGAGGGTTAAAATGTTTTACAAATATTTTTTGCATCAAATTTTACTAGGGTACGTCTAAGACAGAAAGTTCGTCCAGCATATAGAAAATGCTTAAAAATTTTAAAGTACTAGCTGGCCCGGTCCGCGTTGCTGGCCCAAATATAAGATCAGAGTTATATTTCGCCTCGCTTCAAATATATAGCCTTGAAAAAAGTGTAATGAATTTCTTGGCTTAAAAAAATTTGTGGGCGTGGTTTTAAAGACCCAATTAGGCAGATAATTATCTTCAAATTATATTTGAGAAACTAAAAAAAAAATACCATGTCTTCGACTTTGTGAACTGTACAAATTTAAAACTTCTTTAGTATCATTACGAACTACACAAAAATAAATTACGCATATTTTTCGTTTTTATCGTGAGCTATTGTCTTGAGTTCAAACAAACCTTTATAATTTTCCCGAATTTCTTATTTTTCCGGGACACTTCTTATTTATATTTCATTAAAAATTAGAACTATAATTAATATAAAAAAAATCAGTCAGGTCATTAGTAGTCGACATATTTAGACAAAAGTTGGCGTTAAAATTTTTGTGGAAGGTAAACTTGTACATACGTTAACAACTCCCAAGGATTTAAAATCTTTTGTACCAAGTTTAAGCGGAATTTATTAAGAAATAATTTTTTTTTTTTTTGGTCAAATTAGAGTAAAAATTAATTTAATATATATCGATGGGCGTGGACAATTTTACATTTCGAACAATTATAGGGACTATTACGAACATTTAAAAAAAAAAAAAATAGTCAAATCGGTCTAGGTGTTCTTAAGTGTTGCAAATTTAAAGAATATTGAAAAATATGCACTCTGAAAATTATGTAAGTTACTACATGTTAGTTGTTTGTGTATTTTACAGTAGTTACACCGAACCAAATCGCGTAGGTAAAATCAACAAAAAAATTTTGTAGATCTTTAACGAAATTTCGTCAATTTTTTTTTTTAAGATTCAACAAATTTTATTCAAATCAACGAAATTTCGTCAAGTTTACATCCCCTAAAGAAGTAAAATTGACAAAATTTCATCAAATTGACTAAATTTCGTCAAAATGACTAAAATTATTAGTTTGGACGCCATTACTTTTGCATTGTGCAGTGTCATGATAAAAATTATGTTTTGCTAAAATTTATTTATTTTTTCATTCAATTTTATGCAATTGCTAAAGCTTTTAAGTTTTTGCCATGTTTTTTTTTTGGCATTATAAAAGTGTCTTCAAATTCTACAAAACATCATGTGAAAACGAAATTTTATGTAAGTAATGATATATGTATATAATAATTAAATTTATAAACTAATTTTTATTTTTATTAATGTTTCAGGTATTCTATACATTACATTGACAACGGTTTAGGCAAAGATAAATAAGTTTCCGTCCGGAATTTAAATTAACCCATTGGAAATATGACACACGGCAGCAGTTTCTTCGTCTTTAATAAATTCATTCCCTTTTTGTAAGTTTATACATAAATTATTTTTTGTACCTATTATTATAATTTGTTTAGTTCTTTATTATTTTATTATTTTGTAATTTTTTTGTTTATTACAGTAAACCTTTTTTAAGTTTTTAAAATATTAACATACTCTTTTTAATAAAAAATTAATATAATTTCAAAAATAAAAATAATATTTATGGATATTTTATTTTTTGAAAGGGTAGACAAATTTAATAAAATTGATAAAATATCGTAGAATCAACGAAAATCATTTTGTTAAATTGATGATATTTATTCAAATTGAATAAAATATTTTATTCAAATTGACGAAAATAATTCTGTTAATTTGACGAAATTTCGTCAAATTTATCTCAAATATAAATTAACGAAAATTTATTCAAATCAACACCCCTGTTTTGTTAGCTGTATAATGATTGTTCTTTCGTCAAATTAACATGCTTTTTCGTAAATATTACTGCCGTATTTGGTTCGGTGTAGTTATTTTCAACTAAAAAGTCAGTTGTTTTTGTATGAAAAATGTCAAACAACTATTTCTGTTAGTTATTTGAAGTAGTTTTTTTGAATAACTAACAAAAAAGTACTGTGATGTAGTAACAGTTATTTAAAGTAGTTAATTTTATTTTTTTTATCTCTGAAAAATTTTCAAAGTTTTTTTCCAAAAAATAAAAATAAATTTTCGTTTTTTTATTTTTCACAACTTTTTTTAAAAAAAAAAAAAAAAACTTTAAAAAAATTTGGTCTTAATTTTTTTCTGAAAATTTTTTTGAAAAAAAAATTATTTATAGATTTTTTTTATTTTTACTACATTTTAGTTGTTTTGACTACAAATGTAAGTAGTTTTTACTACATACGTCAGTTGTTTTTTGTCAGTTAAAATAACTAACATTGTTAGTTGATTTAACTGAAAAAGTAGTTGACCCCAAAACAACTTACAAAGTAGTTATTTTAACTGACATTTTCAGTTGATTTTACTAACATAATTTTTTGAGTGTGGGCTTTGGATTGTTGGAGGATCATTTATCATTACTTTTTTATTTCTTTGTAGTGATTAATATTTATTATGAATAAAGGCTTAAATATATATTGTTGGAGGACAATAATTATTTACCGAATCAGGCCAGTCGGTCTCCGATTTTAGATGTATTGAAAAAAGTGGGAGTGTACAATTTTTCTTTCCGTAAAAACCTTAGTTGTACAATCACAAACGTCAAAAAATACTGCTAATAGCCAAATCGGCCCTGCCGTTATTCTATTTAAGATATATCAAAAAAAAGTGGACGTGAAAAAATTTTAGTCAAATCAATCCAGCTGTTCTCCGATTTTAGATATATCAAAAAAAGGAAGCCTAAAAGTGGGCGTGATTAATTTCTTTTCCAAAAAAACCAAAGACGAACGCTTAAAAAAAATAAGACGAACATTAAAAAAAATATTATCCAAATCGGTCAGTTCTCAAGTGATGCGATTACAAACGAACTACATTTGATTTTAATTAATATTTTATTATTCTATATTTTTTTTTTTTTATAGAAAATTTTATTTATATCGAAAAAAGAGTCGGTGTACTACTTTTCTTACCGTAAAAATCTTATTTGAACTTAATCAACTCGGTCCATTAATTCAAAATTGAGCGTAGAAATGGAAGATTATTCTTTTGCGAAAAACCTTAGTAGGACTATGACAAACATTGAAAACAAAATTAGACAAATTGACCCAGCCATTCCATGATTTAAAATATATATATCGGGAAAAGTGAGCGTAATAGTAGACGTGGGCAATTTTTATTTCCTTAAAAATCTTTTTCGGACTATAACCAAATCGGTCTAGCCATTATAGTTCTTTTGCTACATAGAAAAAATGGACATGGGAAATTTTACTATCCGTAAGAACCTTAGTTGAATTATGACGAACATTTTCAACAAAAATTAGCCAAAGTGGGCGTGATCAATTTCTTTTTTCGTAAAAACCAAAGTTGGAATATGATGAAAATTCATTTAATAAAAATGTATTAAATCGGTCCAGCCATTCTCAGATTTTAGATTAATTGAAAAAGTGGGCGTAAAAGTGGGCGTGGTCGATTTATATTTAAGTTAAAACTTAAATTGGATTTCTACGAAAATTTAAATAAAAAATTACCCAAATATTGCAGCCGTTTTCCGATTTTAGATAAATCGAAAAAAGTGGGCGTAAAAGTGGGCGTGGTCAATTTTTCTTTACGTAAAAACCTAAGTTGGACTATAACGAACATTTCAAAAAAAAAATTGTCCAAATCGGTCCAGCCGTTCTCAACTGATGCTGTTACCAACGAACGACAATTGATTTTTATTTATATAGATTAAATTTTTTTTTTTTTTGTATTTTTTTTGGACCGAAATATAAAAAAAAAACAAATTAAAAAGTTAAATTCGACTTTGTCGAATGTAAAAATTTTATTTGCAAAAAAAAAAAAAACAAAAATAAAAATTTTTAAAAAAAAAATCCGCAAAAAAAATTTTTTGGTAAAAAAAAATTCGACGAAAATGTTTTTTTTTGTAAAAAAAATATGTTTGTACTTGTTTAAATACCATTCGGTGATCAATTCTGTTCACATGAGTCAACCAGGTTATGTTGAATGTACCACAATTTTCGAGGTGTTCTTACATTTTCGTTCAGTCTTAGTTATATCTGTTTAATACTTTGGTCGTAATTACCATTTCCACAGACGTACAGGAATCGCTAGAATGTCTCAAAATCGATCATTAATCAATAATATATATGGGGGATTTCGTGTTAACTGACACAACTTTTGAAACCGATGTCTTTCGATCGGGATGAAATCCCGATCTACTTTCCTATTGGATAGTAGTGCAAACACAATTTTTCAACGAGATCGGTCAAGGACTCTCTGAGTTAGAGTGGGTCGAAATTTGACATTTTGGCCAAAGAGGTGTTTTTTCTCATCCATGTAACTTCTTACCAATTGTTTTTAGAAAAATGTGTCCCAAATAGTTTAGATATCTATTTCTTCAATCTTGCGAAAAAAAATTATAAAAAAAATAAAAAAAAATTTTTGATTTTTTTTTTTTTTAAATCCAAAACTTTTTTGATTTTCTTGTCAAATTGTGCCCTTTTTTTAATTCAAAAGAAAGCCTAGGTCTTTTCCCCACCAAATTCTTCTTCGTCCTCAAATATATTTTTGCTTCACCAACAAATTTCCGCTAGAACGGCATCACGCGACTTTTTCCCAAGATATCTGAAATGGTGATCACGGCCAAAGTATTAAACAGATATAACTAAGACTTAGCATATTTACTTGTTGTTGCCCTTAGCAGTTTGGTATTGCATTTGAGCGAAATCGGTTCAGCGGTTCAAAAGTTATGAACGAAAATGAAAGAACACCTCGAAAATTGTGGTACATTCAACATAGAGTTTGCAAAACGATTAAAATCGTAATCGTAATCGCGATTAATCGCGCCCATTAATCGTAATCGTAATCGACAAAAAAATCATGCGATTACGATTAAAAATTTTCTATAAAATACACTGTTTTTATAACGAATTTAAATCAGTTGCAAAATTTTTTGAAACCCATTTTAAATAGAAACTAAAATTATTTTTAAAAAAACTAAATTAGTGTAAAAACAATTCTTTTCGAGACAATTTCAAACAAAATCATTGATTCTGGAATGTTAACTAGACTGGAAAGTTTTTATGCGTTGGCCTATGATTCATTTAAATTGTTTGCGATTTTTCATTCCTTTTCTCGTAAAAGGCATTCAAATTTATAGTAAAATTTAAATTCTGATCTGAGTAAATTTTAAAGAATTTGGTTTTTAAAATATACTCAAAAGGCTTTGGTCAAAAAATTTAGACATGAAATTTTGTAAAAAAAACTTAATTTTTTCATACTTTGACCGCTGATTGACTAATGATGCCTTGTAAATTTTTTAAATAAATTTCCTTACAACAGATAACTTGCCATTGGCATGTATTCTGACACGACCCCGCAGAAATTTTGGTAAACAGGAAGCAGCTTTTGGAAAGGAATCATGATCCAAACACCGAATCCAAATCAGTCACAGTTTAGAGTACTCTTTAATAGCAAAGATAAAAAGATATTAAGACCCAGTAAAACCATGTATCTTTTCAGCGCTGATTAAAGCACTCTTTATAGATGTTATTTAAGCGCAATAAAGATGTAAGAAAATCTAGTATTTTCCTCCAAAAAATTTTTTTGATCATTAAAAAAGTGTTGAAGATGTCAAAAATTAAAGTATGTGTGAAATTTTATCAACAAAGAATTTTAATTATAAGTTTTAAAAAAATTTTAACAAAAAATTATCAAGAGCGCTCGAGCGCAATGATATACTAAAAAAAGAGACTGTGGTGCCAAAATCTTGAATAATTTTTTCTGTAAAAGTTCGAAAGCTTTTAATTTTACTACTATTTTTTAAAAATAATAGTTTTTGTTCTTAATAATATAAATTTCAAAAGATTTTTTTAAAGATTATTTAAAATTATTTAAAAAATTCGATTAATCGTAATCGCGATTAACGGCAATTTTTTTAATCGTAATCGCGATTATGAAATATCTCGATTATTTGCAAACTCTAATTCAACATAACCTAAAAACACAAAATGCTTTAATTCTGCTGCTGGTTGACACAGGTGAACAGAATTGATCACCGAATGGTATTTAAACATGTACAAACATATTTTTTTACAAAAAAAAAACATTTTCGTCGAATTTTTTTTTTTGCCAAAAAATTTTTTTCGCGGATTTTTTTTTAAATTTTTTTTTTTGTTTTTTTTTTTTTTTGCAAATTAACTTTTTACATTGTGGAGGGTATCAATACATTCGACAAAGTCAAATTTAACTTTTTAACTTGTTTTTTTTATGTTTCGGTCAAAAAAAAAAAGTATAAAAATTTTTAAGCATTTTCTATATGCTGGACGAACTTTCTGTCTTAGACGCAGCCTAGTAAAATTTGATGCAGAAAATATTTGTAAAACATTTTAACCCTCTAACTGCCTTTTTTTATAGACTTTTTTGTATTTCTTTTAAAAAAGGACAAAATTGACCCTTTAAAACGGGAGCAAGAGGGTTAATTTTGTCAAAGAAAAGAGTCATCATAAAATTTTATAAAACACATCAGAACATAATTTTTAGCTCAAAAGAATATTTGCACTGTTTTTTGTCGATATTTTTTAACACTGCTTTGGTAAAAAAAAATAACAAACATTGATAATTTATACTTGACCCTTTTTAAGCACATTGCGCATGTCGCACAAACTTTGAACATTTGGGGACCCCTAGTGAAATTTTATGAGGAAAATATTTGTAGAACATTTTAACCCTCTAAATGGACGTTTTATTAGACTTCTGTGTTTAGTTTTTGAAAAAGGACTAAAATGACCCCTTAAAATAGAAGTTAGAGGGTTAAAATGTTCTAAGAAAAGAACCGCCATAAAATTTCACTGAAAACATCAAATCATATTTTGAAGCTCAGATGTAGTCTTATTATAGTATTTTTGACGTTTTCCAAACGCCTTTGATAAAAAAATAAAAACTTCAGTGGGCTATAAAAAAGAAATCCGAACTGACTTTGCAAAACCCATTGGTGATCTTGTCCACTTGATGGTCTACTTTCATATGGCGTTGAAGGCATTGAGGCTCAATGCGATGACCCAAAATTTGTGGCACAGTGTAATTAATAACAAAAAAATTAAAAATAAAAAAAAAAAATGGTTTGGTTTGTATGGAAAAATGATTTTTTAGGTACCGCTCTTTAAGGCCCCGTCGCGTAGGGAAGGCGTGGTCGTAGGGGCGTAACATTTTTCATCAGTTATTCTTAAGTCAAAAGGAAAAAAATGAGCGGGTAACGTCTCCAACATTTCCAAAAAAAGGGGCACTCTAATATATATGGGGCATTCGAGGCCAAATCACTCACTTTTAGACCCGACCCCTTAGGTTAGGTTATTTTTGGATATGTTTTAGTACTTATTAAATGCAACTTGGACACCAATTTTCAGCCTTTTATTCCAAGATGGTGTTGAGTAATCAATTTTTCAAAATGGCGATTTTTTCAAAAAAAATGAAAAAATTTAAAGTTTCAATTAATTTTGACCAGTTAAAAATATAGATATCTTAAAAAAAGTTGGACAACGTTTTGTTAGTATTTAAATGTAGTTTTAGAAAAAAAAATATTACAAAATTATTCTATGTACACAGTAAAAAGTTTTGGGTTAATTTTAATTCCTAGCTGGTGTGTATATATAACAATGCCAAAAATAATTTAATTTATTCCATAAAGTTTACTTTTCAAGAGATAAAAAGAGAGTGAGAGAATGGATTTTGAATTTGTTTTTGGGTGTTATAATAAAACCAAAATATGGAAATAATTTTACACCTAAACAAGTGTTTATTTGAACAAGGCAGGACTTAAATTTCTCCAAAAATAAATAAAACAAATGTAAGGTCATGTTTTTTAATATTTTTGTGTATTGAATACAAATACAGACCATATACATGAATAAAGTTAAAATCCAGAAAACTGTTGATTTGTCACTCAAACTCAGCACAACTCTGCATAAAATAAACTGCTACTGCTTCTATATTAAGAAATTATTCCTGGGGGTAGGCACCGTCGTGATCTAAAAATTCCATTTCTCTGCCTTCTGCTTCAAGATTCAGCTGGCCTAAAAGTAAAGTTAACCAAAAATCAATTAAAATTATTGATAAACGTTTGTAGTCAATACTTACTTGATATTTATATTTCGGTCGGAGTAAAATCTTCACTTTCTGGATCACAAATGATATTATAAAGATTTTACTTTTGTGTACATTGCTAACCTCTTTTCTCACTTTCATTGAATGAATAATGAATAAGCATTTTTTGTTCACTCAATATGACAGCTGTTTTCAATTCCTTGTTAAGTGTTTATCTTAAACTTGATGAAATACAAATTTTTGATGACGTTTGACGTTTATTTTTATAGGTTTTTCAAGAGAGAAATTTAATTATTTTTTGGCATCAAAATAAAACTAAAAATAATGACATAAAGATAATCAAATTTTTAATCTCTATGTGGTTTAGCATATAACCCATTTCGGATTTAACTTTGAGTTTAATTCCAAAGTAGTTTAAAATGTGCTCCGCTAGGTTTTAAATATAACCCAAAACTTTTTACTGTGTAATTATCACTAATTTTTTAACGTTTTAAAATTACAATCGACTTTTTGAAAAAGTCCGAAACCTCCGATTTTTTTTTGAGAAGTCTAAAAATTCTACCCTAAATTACGCAACTTTTAAGCCATAATTTGAGATGTGATCGCAATTCTTTTTTTTTTAATTTTTAATATTGCACCTTTTATTTTTTTAACTCTGATTTATTTTATATGGTGCTCCAAAAAAATAAAATTGGTAGATACTGCCCCTTACTTAGCCTAAGTATATTCATTTGGAGGTAAAAATACGTCTGACAAAAGTTAAGGACGATCGGACATGGATAAGACTTTCCGCAAGGGCCTTGAATTTTTAAACACGGATTACAAGGAAAAATAGGATTTTTTTTCTGTTTTCGCAATTTTATTGGTACTTTAAGTTAAATTTTAATTAAAGTTACATAATTATGATATAGAGTAAAATGCCTTTCTAATAAGGTACCAAAAACTAAAATTGGTTGAAAATCAGCCAAGTTATGACAACTTCCCCAGGCATCTAATATGTGGCAGACCACTTGATTAAGCAATACAATCCGATTTTTGAAATTTATTGAAATTTTCTACTGTAATAACATTTTTTTATTCTTCAAGTTCAAATGTTATTAGATGACAAGTATTTTTGGTATTGTGTTTTGCTAACATGATTTAAATTAATGCTAAAAATGCCTCCATTTTCAACACTATTTTGAAATCTCCATTTTAAAATTTTTATTTATTTTTGATTTTTAAATTTGGAAAAACAAAAAAAATATTATACTGAAACATTAATAATAAAAAAATGTTATTAAAGTAGATAATTTCAATAAATTTAAAAAATGGGACTCGAATTCATAAATCAAGTGGTGTGACACACATTAGATGCCTGAGGAAGTTGTAATAACTTGGCTGATTTTTAACCGATTTTAGTACCTTATTAGAAAGGCATTTTACTCCACATCATAGTTCTGTAACCACTAGAATTTATACTTAATTCAAAATACCAAAAAAAATTGGGAAAACAGAAAAAAAAAATCATATTTTTCCTTGTAATCCGTTTTTTAAATTTCAAGGACCATGCTGAACGCCTTACCCATGTCCGATCGTCCTTAATTTTTGTGAGACGTATCTTTACCTCCAAATGAATATATCTTGGGTGAGTTAGGGTCAGTATTTAGCAATTTATTTTTTTTGGAGCACCACATAAAATAAATCAGAGCAAAAAAAAAGGTGCAATTTTAAAAATTTAAAAAAAATAGAAAGAATTGTGATCACATCTCGAATTAAAGCTTAAAAGTTGCGTAATTTAGAGTAGAATTTTTAGAGTTTTTTACAAAAAAATCGAAGGTTTCGGACTTTTTCAAAAAGTAGATTTTAATTTTTAAACGTCAAAAAATAAGTGATAATTACTTCGAATAATTTGTACATATTTTTTCTTAAACTACATTTAAATACCAACAAAACGTTGTCCAACTTTTTTTAATATAAGGAGTGAGATCATAAAAATGTTAACACACATAAAGTTAAATAAAAAACAGACTACTGAATTTTAAGACTTCAAACCAAATTTTTATTAAATAAAATTTAATACAAAATCATAACAAAAAAACCGCATGGAACTCTAACCACTACGAACAAAGTTATCCACTTTTTCCGGAAACCCTCCCATTAAGGCTTTTATGGTAGTTTCTGTCACCTTTTTAGAGCAGGTGGTCCATCTACGTTTGAAATCTTGCATGTCCTGGGAGACCTTTTTGTGCCCTTTAATTCTTTTTTAACAAGAGCCCAATATCTCTCCACTGGCCTGAGCTCCGGGCAGTTTGGTGGATTTGCCTCTCTTGGTACAAAAACCACATTATTATCATTATACCACTCCAGCGCTTTCTTGCTGTAGTGACAAGATGCTAAATCGGGCCAAAAGTAAGTGGATACATTGTGCTGACTCAAGAACGGAAGAAGTCTCTTCTGCAAACACTCCTTGATATAAATTTCGCTGTTTATAGAGCCAGATGTCACAAATGACTGGCTTCTTTGGCCGCAGCTACATATGGCTTGCCATACTAGGAATTTTTTGGGGAATTTCGTTTGCTTTTTTGACCGAAATTTTTCCGCAACATTTCCTCGAACATCGGAAACATAAAATTCTTGACCAGGGAGCTGCGCAAAATCAGCCAGGACATAAGTTTCGTCGTCCATTACACAACAGTTGTATTTTTTTATAAAATTTGATTTCAATTTTCTAGCTCTGGTTTTGGCCTCCAAATTTTTAAAAGCGTTTCTATCGGGAACTTTTTGAACTTTGTAGGACTTTAGTCCCGCCTTACGTTTCACTTTACGTACAAAAAAGTCTGAGCATTGGGCTAACCGAGCTGTTTTTCTGCCAGATGTGTTAGGAGCTCTCTTAAGGATGCTTTTAACTTTATATGCCTTACCAATGTTACGATAACCAGTCGTTGTTCCTGTTCCCGGCTTCCTTTCAATTGTTAGGTGTTCCAGATACCTTTTTACCACTTTTGCTACAACGAAAAAAAATGAAAAGGCAAATGAGCTGATGAATGAGCCGCCGCCGACCGAAAAGTACAAAAGCCGCCGCCGGCAAGCAAAATTAGTCGCGCCGCCGCCGCCGAAAATTTCGTGTCGGCTTGGTTGCCTGCCGCCATTTGCATTTTGTATTTTTGTGTGCGTGCGCAGGCAACCAAGCCGACACGAAATTTTCGGCGGCGGCGGCGCGACTAATTTTGCTTGTCGGCGGCGGCTTTTGTACTTTTCGGTCGGCGGCGGCTCATTCATCGGCTCATTTTCCTTTTCATTTTTTTTCGTTGTAGGGTTGTATTTTTGCGAGTTTGTGTTTAATTTTTGTAATGACACAATCAAAACTTGCATTTTTTTTGCCAGTTTTATTGTGCATCAGAATTAAAATAAAGAAAAGAATTAAAATAAAGAAAATTATGTTTTCGCTTGTAATTTGAATTCTCATTAAATTTTGTACCGGTCATAAATCTGTTGCAATATTTTAAATTAAACCTTGTGAAAAAAACATCTCTTATGAATATCTCGTTTTTATACCCTGTACTTACCCAGTGGGGCGAGAATCAAAGGTTGGGAACCATTGCCATAAAGTATATGGGGCATTCCAGGCCAAATCACTCACTTTTAGACCCGACCCCTTTCGATTTATTTTATTTTTGGATATGTTTTAGTACTTATTAAATGCAACTTGACACCAATTTTCAGCCTTTTATTCCAAGATGGTTTTGAGTAATCAATTTTTCAAAATGGCGATTTTCTCAAAAAAATTAAAAAATTTAAATTTTTAATTAATTTTGACCATTAAAAAATATAGATATGTATTAGACTGCCCAGAAAAAAAGCGAAGTTTTTATTTTCTTGGGGGATACCTGCAAATTTTGTTCCTTTTTGTGCAAAAAAATTTCGGTTTTTTTTTGGGATTTTTAAAATAATATCTAGAGGTCGCGATCTCGCGTTTTATAACGATTTATTTTTTTTGAGTTTTTTATTATTTTAAATTGTTAAATATGATTAATATGATAAAATATTAATAATTTCAGACAAAAAAAAAATTAAATTAAAAATTAAATATCGCTCATTCCATGAGATGTCTCCCAGCATCTAATCAAATGTTCCTTAATTTATTTGAAATTTTGCACACATGAACACTATGAAGCCATTAAAATAAATCAGTTGTTAGTTCCGAGAAAATCCGTGAATTCGCGAATATATTCGCGTTCGCGAATTCGTGGATTTTCGCGAAACTAAAAACGAATTTATTTTAATTGCTCCATAGTGTACCTGTGTGCGAAATTTCAAATAAATTAAAGAACATTTGATTAGATGCTGGGAGACATCTCATGGAATGAGCGATATTTAATTTTTAATTTAATTTTTTTTTTGTCTGAAATTATTAATATTTTATCATATTAATCATATTTAACAATTTAAAATAATAAAAAACTCAAAAAAAATAAATCGTTATAAAACGCGAGATCGCGACCTCTAGATATTATTTAAAAAATCCCAAAAAAAAACCGAAATTTTTTTGCACTAAAAGGAACAAAATTCGCAGGTATCCCCCAAGAAAATAACAACTTGGTTTTTTTCTGGGCAGTCTAATATGTATATTAAAAAAAGTTGGACAACGTTTTGTTGGAATTTAAATGTAGTTTAAGAAAAAAAATATATACAAATTATTCGAAGTAATTATCACTTATTTTTTGACGTTAAAAATTAAAATCTACTTTTTGAAAAAGTCCGAAACCTTAGATTTTTTTGTAAAAAACTCTAAAAATTCTAAAACACACAAAAAATAAATCAGAGCAAAAAAAAAAAGGTGCAATTTTAAAAATTTGAAAAAAAAAAAATAGAAAGAATTGTGATCACATCTCGAATTAAAGCTTAAAAGTTGCGTAATTTAGGGTAGAATTTTTAGACTTTAAAAAAAAAAAATCGGAGGTTTCGGACTTTTTCAAAAAGTCGATTGTAATTTTAAAACGTTAAAAAATTAGTGATAATTACATAGAATAATTTTGTAATATTTTTTTTTTCTAAAACTACATTTAAATACTAACAAAACGTTGTCCAACTTTTTTTAAGATACCTATATTTTTAACTGGTCAAAATTAATTGAAACTTTCAATTTTTTAATTTTTTTTAAAAAATCGCCACTTTGAAAAATTGATTACTCAACACCATCTTGGAATAAAAGGCTGAAAATTGGTGTCCAAGTTGCATTTAATAAGTACTAAAACATATCCAAAAATAAAATAAATTGAAAGGGGTCGGGTGTAAAAGTGAGTGATTTGGCCTGGAATGCCCCATATATATTAGAGTGTCCCTTATTTTGGAAATGTTGGAAATGTTGAGACGGTACCGCTCATTTTTTTCCTTTTGACTTAAAAATAACTGATGAAAAATTTTACGCCCCTACGACCACGCCTTCCCTACGCGACGGGGCCTTAAAGAGCGGTACCTAAAAAATCATTTTTCCATACAAACCAAAATTTTTTTTTTTTTTTTTAATTTTTTTGTTATTAATTATTATATTACTTGGTTAGCTTATTCATGACAAAAAATTTGATTTTGGTGGGATAAGGCTTTCAGCTCTAAAAAATGTTTCTAAGAAAAAATTTAGAGCCACAGGGGTCCTATGGTAAAAAAATTTTAAAAAATATTTTTTTTTAGTTTTGACAAGCAACGGTTTTAGTTGCTATGTTGCTTTAAATGATATATATTCATAGAAAATATTATTTGCATCTGTGACATCTTTATCGTGTTCTAAAAAAGGGTAAAACCGTTGCCTCTCTAAACTAAAAAAATAATATTTTTTAAACATTTTTACCGTAGGACCTCAACGGCTCTATTTTTTTTTTCGAAAAAGATAAAGATGTCACAGATATGAATAATATTTTTTTTTTAATATATATCATTTAAAGCAACATAACAACTAAAACCGTTAATTGTCAAAACTAAAAAAAAATATTTTTTTAAATTTTTTTACCCGTAGTACCCCAACGGCTCTAATTTTTTTTTTTCGAAAAATTTTTAAGAGCTGAAAGCCTTATCCCACCAATTTTTTGTAGTGAATAAGCTAACCAAGTTATATAATAGTTAATACCAAAAAAATTAGAAATAAAAAAAAAAAATTTTTGGTTTGTATGGAAAAATTATTTTTAAGGCCCCGCTCTTTAAGGCCCCGTCGCGTAGGGAAGGCGTGGTCGTAGGGGCGTAAATTTTTTCCTGAGTTATTTTTAAGTCAAATAGAAAAAAATGAGCGGGTACCGTCTCAACATTTACAGCATTTCCAAAATAAGGGACACTCTAATATATATTCATGATCACTAGTGTTTGGGGTCCGGGAATTCCCGGGTTGGATTTCCCGGGAATTCCCGGGAAAACACTGACGGGAATTCCCGGGATTTTTTTTAATTTTTCCCGGGAAATCCGGGAATTTTGTAAAATAAAACTTTTTACATAAAAAACGTTTATTTTACTTTAATTTTTACCATTTGTTTTTACATACAGGTATAATTAAATTGATATTTTTTGAATTTTTTCTATTTGGAAGAACAGTGCAAATATATATTCATAGGAAAACTGATCAAGTGTAAAAAGTATGTTAATATCATGAAAAAACTTAAAAGTCAAAAAATATACGTCGGTTAATGATAATTTTGCTAAGACTGTCAAAAAAATATAAAAATTTTGAACCTAGAATTAACATTTCCAGAATAAATATTATAAATATTATAAATATAAAAAAAAAAAAAAGTGCTGCCAAATATATTAGTTTTTTCTTGAATAACGCAGTTTTAATTTTTTTTTGCGATTTTTAGATATTTTTTTGCGATTTTTTGTGAAGGAAAAAGTTGCAATATTTTTTTTTGGTTTGTTTTATTGTATGTTTTAATTAATTGTTTATCTCTAATAAAACTGTTTTTAATAAAAAGATAATCAAATTTTAATGTTTTTTATGATTTACATTAATAATGAAAATTTCCCGGGATTCCCGGGAATCCCGGGAAATAAATTATTTTTTTCCCGTTTCCCGGGAAATTGAAAAGTCCGGGAATTCCCAAACACTAATGATCACCGATCGATTTTAAGACATTCTAGCGATGTCCGTCTGTCTCTCTGTGGAAATGGTGGTCACGGCCAAAATATTACACGGAGATGACTAAAACTTAACGTATTTATTAGAAGTTCTGCATTTCAGTGATATCGGTTCAGCGGTTCAAAAGTTATGAAAGAAAATGTAAATGTAATGTAAATGTAAAAAAAAATTGTCGCCGGCCTATGGTTTCCGAGTTATGGGCCTCCAAAGTTTGGATATCGAATTTAATATATCTTCTACAATAATGGTCCTATCAGACTAAAAAAATGGATTCATTAACCCATTTAGGCATAACCCTAAATTTTAGATTTTTTAATCGAAGGTTTTGAAGAAAATGCTCAAATTTTAAAATTATGCATTATTAAGCAGTGGCCACCGTTACCCTTTCAATACCGTTACCGATTAAAAACCCTTTAATATTGACTACCGTTACCGTTACCAATACCGAAATAAAAAATGGTTAATACCGTTACCGATAAAAAACCGTTACCTTTATTCGGACATTTACCGGTATTATATCGGTTTTGTTTCGGTTGCATTAATATTATTTATTTTAATTTTGTTGTGGATTAAAAACATATTAAAATATTTTTAATATACTTTAAATAATTAAACAAATTTTTGTTCATTGCCAATCCAACCAATGATCACATTCGCAATTAACTAAATTCGAATATCGGTCTTGGACCTCGATTGTAAGCGATGTTCGTCTTTCCGTTTGTAAAAGACACGTACGGTCCGAAATAAACGTGCTACTCTGCTGGTACGAATACGTCTTTGGTCATAGGCTGGTTAAGTTCCGAAATGGGAAAATCGGACCAAATGAAAAAAAGGTCCCCCTGAAAAACTTACAAAACATCAGAAAAACATGTTTTATTTAATTTATTGTCTATTTGTTTAGAAAATGAAACATTTTTATGCCGTGTTAAGTTCATTGACCAAGATTAGAAAATTCAAATTTTTTAACAACAGGAACAATTTTGATCATTTTAACAGAGAAATCTGCTGATTTCAAATAAACAGTTCAAGCTGTTTATTTGAAATCAGCGGATTTCTCTATTAAAATCAGCAGATTTTTCAACTGTCTTGACGGATTTTTTAGCAGATTCTACCTGAATTATCCAGACAGAAATTTAGCAAACCGCGTCAGCTATAATCAGAGATTTCTCAAATGGCTTAAAATTCAGATTTCTCATTTGGCTCAAAATGCAGATTTGTTTGCTTATTGGACAAAGGTGTCTCTACGAGCATGAGTTCGTATTTGTAAAATTACAATATTGCGTGAATGTTTTTATTTAATTCTGAGTTATTTCATAGTATTAAATGCTAGTACACATATAATTATGTATAGAAAATATACAGAATTTAGCAGTTTTTTAATTTTTTTTTTATTTTTTACGCGTTTTTAGCAAATTTGTGACTGGTTAACATTTCATTTATAATACCGGTACGTACCGGTATTGATAATTCGGTAACGGTTCACCGTTACCGAAATTATCGAAAATACCGTTACCTTTACCGTTACCTTTATAAAAAATATGTAATACCAATACCGTTACCGATACCGTTATTCGTTTCGGTTGCCAACCCTGTTATTAAGGTATTTATTTTTACAACTAGGCTTATAGCCTAGATATTAAGCTTTAATTTTAGCCTTCATTTGACCATTTTACCCTTATATGACCGGAGTTATTAACGTTTAAACATTGGAAAGCATTTTTAAATATGTATACCAAACTTATTGAAAGTAACTAATACAAAGTTTTATTTAATCATAAATGCTTAGTATTGAATTATTTTTACACAGAAAATCATAAACCCGTGTCTACCAAATACCATCAAGGCTTATTTGGTCGCCAAGCCAAATGCCGTCTATTGTCGCTCAGACAAAAAAAATGGGTATTTTAACCTTTGGTAAACAAGGGTTAATGATTTTATGAGTAAAAATAATTAATTGCTCAGCTTTGATGATTAAATAAAACTTTGTATTAATTACTTTCAATAATTTTTTGTAATAAAATCAAATTTTGGTTTTTGGCCACTTGGCCGTCGGCCAACATGGGTTAAAAACCCATGGACTAGTAGCATTTGAAAACCGTGTAATTAAGGTCAAATTGAACAATATTCAATTCAATTTTAGTTATTTTTTTGCACCTTAAAATGTAAAAAAAAAATGTCACCGCGCCGATTGATTTGACGGAGTCGATTGATTCGGCGGCTTGGTTTAAGCCGATGGGAGCCGACAAAATCGGCGGCGGCGTAAGATGTCAAAAATGGGTCGGCGGCGGCGCGCCGCCGATTTTGAGCCGATCGGCTTGGTTCCCTGAATGGCGGCCCGTATTTGTTTTGTTTTTTTGTTGTTTTCTTTCGATAAATTTTTGTGCAGGTAATTTGCGTTATTGAGCAAGCTACTTGGTTATTTTACATAAGAAATGAATTATGTTACTTTAACATTGACAAGCATAATATTAGCAAAAATTTGGTAAAAAATTTTTTTTGGTATGAAAAAAGTTTTACCAAGTAGGATTGCTCAATCTTACACAGATTTTTTTTTTGCGTGTACAATAAATATCAAAAGTGTTTTGATATTCTCCAATATATTGCACAACCGTAAATATTATATACACACAAGCGATATTATTGTACAATTTGAAAAGTTGAACAATAATATTGCAAGTGAATGGGTAGCTTAAGTCTTGTTGAATACGGCATTATTCTGTAAAACTTGATCTACAATGGGTTTACTAATTTTTCTACTAAGATATTTCTATGAGTGTAGTTATCTGATGATACCAAAACAAAATCCTAAAAAAAAAAACAAAAAACGCTTTAATATAGTATTAGTATGAATACATAAAGTAATCAATGTATTTTATTACTTACCAAATATTTACAGATCAGATCCTATTTTTATTTATTTTTCTAATATTAAATAATTTTATAAGAAACAAACACATTAAATAATTTTATAAGAGACAAACACATTGCTACCAACTCACTCGTTCACTCGTTGTAATAAAAAAAAAACGAACGAACAGGGTTGTTTTTTCTTTTTTGTTTTATCTATTGAATTCTGTAGACGCCATTGTAACAATTGAACCAACTATACTTATTATTCAACGATATCAACATTATTTTTTGTTGAATACGGCATTATTCTGTAAAACTTGATCTACAATGGATTTACTAATTTTTCTACTAAGATATTTCTATGAGTGTAACTCCATTTTTCCGAAAATGGTCTTTGGGTCATTCCAGAAATAAACAAACGATATGGTAAAGTAACATTTTATATTTTTCATGAGACTTTCGTCTAAGTGTAGAATAACCGACTTAATTCCATCACTAAGACACTGAGTATTCTGTTTGTGTCGATAAAACAGTTTAATAATTAATCATTCTTTCATTCGATAAGAAAAATTCTTTGTGCTCCATCTAACAACACCTATTTATTAAATATTTAAGTTAAAGAAAAGCTGAACAATGGCTTCGTATGTTCGAGCATTGTATGAATTTTCTGGCGAGCCTGGTTCCTCAGAACTTTCTATAAAAGTCGGTGAAATTTTAACAGTTACTAGGACAGACGTTGGTGAAGGATGGTGGGAGGGAAAGACCACTCAGGGAGATATTGGACTTTTTCCAGCTGCCTATGTTGAGGTCATGTCAGCCGCAGAAGTAAAAAAACAAGGCAGCCAAGTTTCTGGTGACGTTCAGCCCAATACTGGAGGACGTTATGACTCGACTGCTGATGAATATAATGAAGGCGACGATTGGGAAGATGATTGGGATGAAGATAATGACACGTATTCTGAAATAGGGCCAGCTAATAGCGGTGCTAACAGAGGACAGAACTCTCTGTCACACTCTGCAAGTAGTTATGATAATAAGTATTTGCCTGCAACTCCTGGCGATGATGTTTCACTTCAATCCGTATCGGTTGGTAACAACAATAATACCGCAACACTTAAAAAGTCTAGTATGTTTGGAAAGAGTTCTGACTCATTTATACTTGGCTTAGGCAACAAAGAAAAATTGCCAGACAACGAACTTGTCCACATAATACCACTAGACAGTTTCTATCAGTGGCAACCAAATTATCAACCGTACTCGGTAATTGTTGCCAGCCCAAAAAAAGAATCTAAATTTAAAGGAATGAAGACATTTATAGCATACCAGATGACACCGAGCTTTAATAATATTTCAGTAAGTATGTTAAGTTTACTGTTCTCTGGACATTGGCATAGATAGACCTTTATAAGCGGGATAAGCCTGAATTTTATCCAGCTTCAACGTTTTAGTAGGAACTCTACGGATTAACGTGAAAAAAATATTTTTATTTTTTGGAATATTTTAAAACAGACTTAAAAAATACGAATAACTATCGTAGTTTAGTTTATTTCTACTACAGGAACATTACAGTAGCTTGAGAAAAACTAACTGCACATTTTTTTTTTTTGCACACAAAGTGCAGGAACAGAACAAGTCAAACACGACTTTTTCCCCATACGATTTGACAGATAAAACCGGTGGCCGGCGCCGGTGTGAAATAAAACTTGTTCTATTTTTTGAAGGTGCTAAAGCTCATTCTAATTTTAAATCGTCCCCCGTGCCGGGCTTATTCTTATCCTGCATAAAGTGTAGTTTTTGTTTTTGATAAACTACAAGTTATCCCTATTGCTACTGCTCACATAGCCAACAAAAAATAAAACTACACTAGCAGTGGAGTTTAAAAAGTTGAACGTTGTGCTGAACTCCACTAGTAGTTTTTAATTCGTGAAAATAGTGCACAACTTCGTAAAAGATTATAAACTGTTAGTCTTTCGTTTATTGACTACGCAACAGCTAAACATATAACCACATTGGGACTGTTGAATTCAATTTAATGTACTTGTTTGACAAAAATAACATGATTTGTATAAGAATAATATAATAAGTTAATGGACGTATATTTTTTTTATTATTTTTATGGGTCGAACCAGAATCAAATGCGTAGCGCAAGACGTAAAAAAAAAACAAAAACAAACAGGTAACTCACATTTAAATATTAGAAACGAAAAATTATTGGGCGTTACGCCTTACGCGACGTAATTTGATTCAGGTTGGACGCTATAAAGCAAAAATTAAATAAATTAAGCTAAATTAAAAGAATCAATTCTAAAATGAAAATAGAAAAACACATTTTAAGGTTTTAAAACAACACGGATTTTTATTTCATTTAATATTTTAATATATTAACACTTGTTTGGATCGATAAAAAGCGACAAAATTAAATGTTTTGCACGTTCTTCACAATAGGTGTGTTCCAGAACTTTCCGGGTAAAGTTCGGTAAAATGAGAGAAAATCAAAAAACCTCTCACGATACCACAAAAATGCACAAAAGTACGGGAACGCTAAAAACCACATTTCAAGCCCAAAATAATAGAAAATGTAAACAAACCAATATCGCTAAAATATTTTCGTAAGAAAAATTACGGAACTAAACCACTTTACCGAAATTGTGATTTTTTTATTTTTCTTTTTTTAACTTTTAAACTTTGACCTCACAGAGCAAAAATGTGCAGTCAAACTGGAGGGGTCACGCCCTCTTTCGAGTGGGCGGGCCTTCAAAGTTTAAACGTTTTTCTTAAATATCTTAAAAAGTACTTATCCGATTTGGATAAAATTAGTATCATTCGAAAGCTTAAATAAATTCCTTTCGAACATTCCCTGACATGAAGAAATTTCATTAAACCTTTAAGCGCCAAAACGCGATTTTAATTTTTTATTTTTTTTAATTTTTAAATATCTCAAAAATGTTACGTATATAAGACCATAAAGAGTATACATTGGTTTGTAGCCAAAGTTCTTAGCTTTCATTTGGACTTTTATTCGACTCTCTAACTCTTCTAACACCAGAGATATAAAGGGCTGAAGTTTTTGTGCTATTTTTTTTAGCTTTTTCGTTGCAATTTTCTAGGTGACGTAACATAATCCCCACGGACATAATCCCCATTTCCGTTATGGGGATTATGACCACATTCTTTTCGGTCATAATCCTAATAATGGTAGTGGGGACTATGACTGAAAATTATTTGGACATAACCCCAATAAAAAACGGACATAATTCCCAGATTTATGGGGATAATGACCAACTATACAAGTTGGTCATAATCCCCAAAATTAAAAAAAAAAAAAAAAAAAGATTTTTTTACTTAAAAGTTTTTCTGCGTAGCCGGCCTTCGGCCGGGCTTAGGGATTACAAACTCCATGCATTAAACCCACCCTCTCTGCAGATAACGGGGATTATGACCAAAATTGCTTTGGACTTACTCCCCATAATGTGAATGGGGGTTATGACCTTATATACGATACATTTAAAAACATTAAAAACTTAAAATTGTGTTTTGGAGCTTAACAAATCGGATAAGTACTTTTTAAGATATTCAAGCAAATGTAAAAACTAGAAAATTGCTGCAAAAAAGTTAAAAAAAAAAAATGCACCAAAACTTTAACCCCTTATATATCCGGTGTTAGAAGAGTTAGAGAGTCGAATAAAAGTCCAAATGAAAGCTTAGAACCTTAGCTACAAACCCATGTACACTCTTTATGGTCTTATATACGTAACAATTTTGAGATATTTGAAAATTAAAAAAAATAAAAACTTAAAATCGCGTTTTGGCGCTTAAAGGGTTAATGAAATTTCTTCATGTCAAGAAATGTTCGAAAGGAATTTCTTTAAGCTTTCGAATGATACTAATTTCATCCAAATCGGATAAGTACTTTTTAAGATATTTAAGAAAAACGTTTTAACTTTGAAGGCCCGCCCACTCGAAAGAGGCCGTGACCCCTCCAAAGTCAGAAGTTCACTCGACGTAGGAAAGACCCCTTAGTCGATACACAAAGTTGTATTATGCTGGGAGTGATTTCGGTATTCTGGTCATATGCCAAAATTACTTTAAACAAGAAAACAAATTGTAAAAGTTTATTTTAATAACAAATTATCGGGTCGTTTATGAAACCAATGCGGATTGGTTTGACAACACTTTTTCACGGAAATCAGCTGTGTGTGTTTATGAATCCAATCCAATTCCAATCAAAGAGAAAATGAGAAAATTTCCGTTCGAAAACGAAAATGTGCGTTCATGAATTCCATTCAGTTGGTTTGACAGTTGGAAAATTTTCGTCAACGTTTGGCTTCGGGGATTTGTAAGAAAAGTTGAAAATAATTAATTTAAAAAAAATTAAAAACAAAAGTTAAGTGAAAAAATGTGAGTAAGATGTTCTTTTTTGTTTTCGACTTTTTTAAAAAAAATTTTCCTCTTTTTTTTTATAAGGGGAAGGTACAAAATTAATGAGCAAAATGTAGTTAGTTCTTCATGAGTTTGTTGAAATAAATCCCGATATATCGAAGGGATTTGTGTTTTAAGGCCTTAAATATAAACAAATGTAATTCACATTAAAAAATGTGAAAATAAAATTTCCAATTTTTTTTTGTGTCCTAGATTTAACTTCCGTAAAAGTAAAACGAATGCACTTTTTTCTATAATTTTAAAATTTTAGTTATTCGATTTTAACTTTGAGTGAAAACATAAACAACAGAACACCACATTGGATTTCATGTGACTCGAAAAATGTGAATTGAAAAGTTATGAAAGGCAAAACAGAGGCCTTTGTAAAGTGTGTATGATACTTGATTTTTTACGAACTTTTTCAAAGGCAGAAAGCCCTTAATAAAATTCTTGAAAAAAGTATTATACACACTTTAGCTTATTAACGAAAAAAAATCTTTAGTCGGACAAGTATTTCGATTCCGAAATTGGGCGTAAAAAATAAATAGAGTCCAAATGGGCAAAAAGTTACCGATGTTTAAAAAAACAAGTAAAAAAGTTAAATTCGGCTTTGCCGAACGTAGTGATACCCTCCACAATTTCAAAAAGATTATTGCAAACAAATTTTTGTAAAAGGAAATTACTTTTGAAAAAAAATTTTGTCAAAAAATATGTTCGTACTTGTTTAAATACCATTTTGTGTTCAATTATGTTCACGTATGTCAACCAGCAGCCGAATTAAAGTATTTTGTATTTTTAGGTTATGTTGAATGTACTAAAATTTTTGAGGTGTCCTTCCATTTTCATTCATAACTTTTGAACCGCTAAACCGATATCGCTCAAATGCAATACCAAACTTCTCGGGAGAACTTCCAATGAAAATGTTAAGTTTCAGTCATATCCGTGTAGGATTTTGGTCGTGATCACATTTTCCACAGACAGACAGACAGACGAACATCGCTAGAATGTCTTAAAATCAATCGGGCATCATGGGGTCCCAGACCGATATTTCGATGAGTTACAAACGGAATGACAAACTTATCTATACCCTCTATCACTAAGTGGAGAGTATAAAAATCATAAAAAAATGAACAAACTGAAGCAACTGGTATTTTTCCATACAAAATGCCAGATCCTAAGTTTATATTAGACTTAAGGAAAACAAAAGATGGATTTGTATAAAATCCCTTCCTTAGTGGATCAATAATCAAAAAATTTAATTCAAAACAAATGCTTGACGGTTTATTTGTAAACAATTTTTTTTTTTTTACAAACTGCATTATTATAACAACTCTGACTTTGACTTTCTAACAGAGTTGCTATAAAATACGACGCTGTATTTGCAAAAACAGAGTCGTATTTTGTAAATAATTGTGTCTCCGCTAAGTTCGAACGCAATAGATATTTTTTTTCGAACAAAGCAATTCGTCACGGTTTCATGAACGCTTCGAAAATTGGAAACGGATTTGAATTTCCAATCCAATTTCGTTGTGGATTCATGAACGGCTGTTTTTTTGTATTGAAAAAACACATTTCCTTGGTTTAGTTCTTTATTTTATTTAAATTTCCAATTTAGCTTCACAAAAAAAAATCAGCTGTTTTTTTAACATCTGACTGTTACCAATTTACCCGAAAAAAAGTGCGGGTAAGTTCGGTAAAATGAGAAGGTAATTTATTCTCTCAAAAACTCTCTCATTTACCCAATTTTTGCGTACGGGAACGCTTTTCGGGCTGGTTTGGGTACCCGCGGGCACCCGCGGTAACGTTCTGGAACACACCTAGTATCATAAAAGAAAACTGTGTTAATTTTTTTTCTCAAATTTTTTTTGCCACCACCTATTTGGTAAACACGTGTTAAAAAGGATGTTTGGATTTCCCGCAAATGGTATGAATGGCAAGAGGTAAATAAAAGTATGTGAACAAGAAATTTACCTGTATTTTCACGCGTTGAAGTAGCTGTATCGCAGTATAGGCTGCAAATACAATATTTATTTATTTATTTATTCAGTTTAGAAATAGAAAGCCTTCCAAGCCAAATATATTCGTATTACATACACTCAACCAAAAATCATTGTATTCCCAAAGAAAATAGTTGTAAATTCAACAGAAATCATTGTTGATTTTGACCCCACAAATATGTTGATTTCAATAAAAATTGTTATCAGTTTTTGTAAAAGTTGATCAACTCGTTTTTTTGTAAACCAACTTTTTTTTTTGTAAACTCAACTCATTTTTTTGTTGATATAAGAAATTTTATTTATAAAAAAAAGCTTGTTATTTGTAAATATTCTTTTATTAAGTATAAATCACAATATTTTGTAGAATAAACACCGGCTTTTTAAGCTGCAATATTTAAACACGAGATTTTCACACACTTCGTTTATTTATGTTATGCACTCGTAAGCCATTCTCCAGTTTTCTAATGACACCAAATCAAAAACCTTAAAAAACAAAAAAAAAAAATATAACATAGTTTGAATACATAAAGTAATCAATGTATTTTATTACTTACCAAACATTTACAGATCAGAATCTGATCATCAGTTCCTATTTTTATTTATTTTTATAATATTAAATATTTTTATAAGAAACAATCACATAAAATAGTTTTATTTTTTTGGATTTAAATTTAAATGCCGGCACTCATGAAAAGCACACATAGAGGCAGGGTATTCTTCTGATAGCTCCATGCACCAAACTTCCATTACCTTTGTAATGAAAGGCATGAAAACTATGTGATTAACGTCTGAGTTTTATTATTGGTGCTCTCCCACCAGTATATCAATCCAATGATGTGATCCAATCCAATTTATTTCATCAAACAACCATTACCTTTGTAATGGGAGCATGAAAATTATGTGATTAACGTCTGAGTTTTATTATTGGTGCTCTCCCACCAGTATATCCATCCAAAAGGTGATTATCAAATCCAATTTATTTTATCTCCGTCAAAACGTGTCCACCATTTACTTATAAAATGGCCGACACCAGCATATAAACGCCAAACGATAGCACATTGATTTAGTAGAAATACCGCAAAATAACAGCGGGGTGAGATGCAATTAGTACGAGCGTACAACAAACACACACACGTGTCTGTACTTAACCAATAATTACAGCGACGAATGGATCCTTCTCGAAAGCGATCCCAATTACAACTGAAAACAAGTAAAAAAGTTAAATTCGGCCTTGCCGAATTTAAGGATACCCTCCACAGTTTCAAAAAGATTATTGCAAAAAACTTTTTTTAAAAGGAAATTATAAAAAAAAATTTGAAAAAAAAATTCCGCGAAAAAAAAATCCGCGATTTTTTTCTTTTTTTGTCCAAAAATATGTTCGTACTTGTTTAAATACCATTTGGTGTTCAGTTATGTCAACCAGCAGTCGAATTAAAGCATTTTGTATTTTTAGGTTATGTTGAATGTACTAAAATTTTTGAGGTGTCCTTACATTTTCGTTCATAACTTTTGAACCGCTTAACCGATATCGCTCAAATGCAATACCAAACTTCTCAGGAAAACTTCCAATATAAATGTTAAGTTTCAGTAATCTCCGTGTAATATTTTGGCCGTGATCACCATTTCCACAGACAGACGGACATCGCTAGAATGTCTTAAAATCGGAATGACAAACTTATATATACCCTCTATCACTAAGTGGAGGGTATAAAAATAATTTTATAAGAGACAAACACTGTTGCCAATTTGGTGTTTTTCCCGCTAAAACTAGCGTTTTTATTTTGCGTCTAGCGGGGAAAAAAGTGATTTAGCGGGCAGCGGGAAATCTAGCGATTTTTACCAACCACAACTTAACAATAAAAAAAACTTAAAATTTTTCACACCTTTGATTTTTTTGTTTTTATTAAAGAGCTGTTCAGATGAGCGTTTTTATCGTCATTTGTATATTTGACCTTTTTCGGTTTTTTACGATTTACGCATATTTAATCAAAATTAACATAGGCATATTTGGTATCAGATTAAAGGCATTTAAAATACCTATCTTCTAGTGCTAACAACATGACAAAAAAGACTTATTTACAAAAATTTTGGTATTTCCCTCAATATGACGAAAAATGTCCATGTTTGGACACGTTCTTTACAGACTTGGATTAGGTTTTCCAAAGACCTTACATTTGATATACATATATTACTAGGGTTCTTTGCATTAGGCGTGACATATGCGAAACAAAATTACTGTTTCTTTCCCCTTCATTTGCACCCACGAAACCTGAATTTGGACCGCTAAAAAATACCTGTGTCTTTTGACATTTTTGTCACATTGTTAGCACCAAGAGTTGGTCTTTTAAATACCTTTTAATTTGGGCCGCTAAAAAATACGTATCCAAATTTCATGAAGATTGGAGGGTGAACCAGGGAGACCTCCCTTGTAAGTCTAATTTAACTCTTTCGCTTGTTTTTCCTACATAAATAATTGTTTTTATTATTCGGATTCGGTTTTGGTTGTATAGTAACAATTTTACCGAATATTTGGTACACTAAGAAAAAAAAAATTCAAATCAAGCAAAAACAATCTCATATTAAAAATAAAACAGTGACAAAAGTCAACAAACTTTGTTTTTTCTCAATTTGAAAATATTCATAGTCACTTTTAATATGACTTGATTATAGGAAACATTTTAAAAATGAAATGAAGACATACCCGAGTAAAAAAGATTATATATAATTTTACTTATTTTTATATAAACATATATTATTTGATAAATTTATACGTAAATTGTTTTGCTATCATATAAGATTATATATATTTGCACTTCGTATTTTTTTCTTATATAAAATTATATAAAAGAAAATGTTAAGTTATACATAATAACATATGATTAAAGTTAGTTTATATAATTACATATGAAATATAAAATTCTGTCTGTTTTTTTATATAATTTAATATAACAAAATATTTGAAGACATTTTATATAAAACTTTATGCAACTTTTTTCTGAATCATATGTAATCTTATATGAGTAAAATTAAAAAAAAATCTAAGTCCTTTATATATAATTTGATATAACTTTTGAAAATTTTTCTAAGCTTAGAACTTAGGACTAGTCCAGAATTTTTTTTTTTTTTTTTAAGTTCCAAACCTAAACCTTAAACATTTGTTTTAAAAATTTTATATGTTATTATATATAATGCAAAATTTATGAAAAAAATCTAAGTTCTTTATATATAATTTAATATAATTTTTTTTTGGATTTTTTTTATTTAATTATATATAATTGCATAAATTTTTCTAAAAAAGGGCCAATTTTCGCATCAAATCATATAAAATTATATTAAAATCACATCAAATTATATCAAATTTAATGCAACTTTATATGGTTTTATCGACTCATTTTTCGCATCAAATTCTATATGAATATATATGATGTCTTTATATAATTAAATATAAACATATATAATCTTTTTTACTCGGGTTCCAAACCTAAACCTTAAACATTTGTTTTAAAAATTTTATATGTTATTATATATAATGCAAAATTTATGAAAAAAAATCTAAGTTCTTTATATATAATTTAATATAATTTTTTTTGGGGTTTTTTTTTTGGTTTTTTTGGATTTTTTTTTATTTAATTATATATAATTGCATAAATTTTTCTAAAAAAGGGGCCAATTTTCGCATCAAATCATATAAAATTATATTAAAATCACATCAAATTATATCAAATTTAATGCAACTTTATATGGTTTTATCGACTCATTTTTCGCATCAAATTCTATATGAATATATATGATGTCTTTATATAATTAAATATAAACATATATAATCTTTTTTACTCGGGTATTGATTTAAAAATGTTTATTGTTCAAATCAAAGGTGCACGTAATCAAATCAAAATGATAGTCATGTTTAATTTAAAATTTGCAATCACTTATATAAAAATGTTTATTTTAAATAAAACAATTATAAATTTTTGATTTATTTATTTTTATTTTATCACATAATTAATATAATGTTGCATTTGTACTAAGCATATAACGTTGGCTTAGTCGGCAAACCTGTCAAGTGCATTTATAATTTTTGATTTTAGGAGGGACAAAAAACTTTCTAACTTTTTTTAGGTTGACTTTTTTAAGTTTATAAACGTAGTTTTTTTCTTTAGATTACCATATTTAAATTTATATTTATTAATTTCTTTTCAAATGATGTATTTTGAGTTACACAATACATACTCAATGTTTATAAAAATGGACTTGACAGATTTGCCGACTAAGCCAACGATAAATGAAATAATGTACAGAAAATGAAATTAAGGTATGTTAAAAAAATAATGTTCCAAGAGGTACTTCGCCTTTATCTCCACTAATTTAAATCTTTTCTTTCTATGTTCTTTTTCTATTTTTGTTATTTCTTTTCACTTTTATTATTATTTATGATTATTTATGGAGATTGAACAATTTTCACTTATAATATACCCGTAAGTTTTTTTTAAAGTAATGGCGTCATTTGATGCTACGTTTTTAAATTGTAAAACACTAATTTTAATAATCTTTATGATCAAAATGATGACTTTCAACATGGCGTCATCATGAAATAAAAATTTGTAATTGGATACTTAATTCAAAAAATAAAATTTTTAAATCAAATCCGAAACATGTTAAATTTTTTAAAACTCAACGTCATTTTTAAAATGTTTTTGAAAAATTTAAGAATTTTAAAAATGAGTACGAAATTTTTTGATTTGAATATGATTTTTTCCCTCAGTGTATGGCCAAAACAGTTGTATTCGATTCTGTAATTTTTTAACTTGCTATTAGAGATGGGAGCGTGAGTGAATTTTGACTCACGTACGCTCATGAAATCAAAATATTGCTCACACACGATCACGCACGAAATTGTTTTTTCTGATCACGTTCACGCACTCTCACGTGAGTAACTAAAATTTTTCACATGCTCACGAAGACGAAATTTAAATTAACAAATTTTTATTTTACTGTTTACGATTTCTTTTACAAAAAGTATTTAGTTTCCTTAAAACAATTGTAAAAATTTATTTAAACAAAACTATCACGAAAAGTCACGAAACAAAAGTTACTCACGCACGCTCACGTACGAACAGATTTTTTCTAATCACGCGGACTCGCGATCACGTGAGTCAAATCAAATTTCACTCACGATCACGCGTGAATCACGAAAAATTCGTGTCACGCTCTCTCTTGCTATGTATAATATTATTTAAAAAAAAAACCGTTATATTTTTCAAAAAACCGTTACATTTCAAATTTCATGACATTTAGCTATTAAGGTAGAAACAGAACAAGCACGGCACGGGGGACGGTTGCCGTTGCCGGAGAATATAGGCCCAAAACAATGACGGGGGACGGCGACGGCAAAAAATGTCATTTGTTTGTTCAGTGGTGCCAACTTTTAATAAAATTAGAGTAATTTCACGGGAAAAAATCGCTCGTCACATAGTCAATGTGGTTAAGTTGGCACTACTGTACGGTTGTTACACCATTGTGAATGAAAAAATTAAAAATTGTTGTGAAAATGCGGCAACCCTGGAGTGTGAGAGGGAGAGAGATTGAGAGAACCCGGAGATAAAATAAAATAAGTTTTAATTTTTTGTCGTGCCGGTCACGGTTTTTAACTGTCAAATCGTATGGAAAAAGTCGTGCCGGGCTTGTTCTGTTCATACCTTTAAATAGCTAAATTTATTTTCTATTTTTGAATATGGTGTTTTCTGGAGATTTTTTTTTCCTGATTTAGCGGGTTTTTGTCAAAAAAGTTGGCATCAGTGGAGACAAACAAATTTCACATTGCTACCAACTTGATAATACAAAAATGAACGAACAGGGTTGTTTTTTCTTTTTTGGTTTTATCTATTGACACTGATGCCAACTTTTTTTGACAAAAACCCGCTAAATCAAGAAATAAAATCTCCAGAAAACACCAGATTCAAAAACAGAAAAAAAATTAGATATTTAATAGCTAAAAAGCATGAAATTTGAAATGTAACGGTTTTTTGAAAAAAAAATAACGGTTTTTTTAAATAATGCATGTATTAGCTATAGAGTTTTTCACGGGAATTCCCGGGATGGGAATTCCTGTAAATTTTCGATCCCGAAATCTTAAGAAATAGAGCGGGAATTCCCGGGAATTTTCATTTCATTGAAATTGTTGATTTTTCGACTTCTATTGATAATTTTGTATGTGATTTTCAGAGATTTTATTAAAAATCTTAATAATTGATGGAAGAAACGTACGCAGGGACCAGGAGGGCGTAAAAAGTATCCAAGAGAGACCTTCTAACTAAAAATATCATAAAATCTAAGACATACGAAATAAAAAAAGTTTCACAATATCTTAATCTTCGATAATAATCTTCATTATCAGAACCTGATACTTTTTTTCAGAAGCTGAAAAATTTTCTTTTTGAGAGCTGTATTAGAAAAATTTGCAGTATGATTATTTGTTTCTGGCCCGTAACACAAGAAAACAAAAAGTCTATTTTAACAAATGTTTTATTTTAAATTTTAAATTTTCAATATATTTTTTGAAAGTCGATTTTAAAAACAAAAACAATTTGTATGGAAATAAAATTAAATTCTTATTTTAAATATATTTTACTTTTCTATGGTAAGGCTGTATGTCTCTGGACATGATTCTTTTTAAATCGATAAATTTATATAAAATCTATATAAGGAATGACTCTAAAATTAACGGATTTTTCTTTTAGAAACCAGAATTTTAAAATTTTTTTAATAATTTTTTGGAGTGAATTTTCTTATAATTTCATTTCTCTGAAACATTTACATTCAGTTCCAGAGACATAATTGAGAACTTCCTCTGAATCAGTTTTATTGTGTTTTAGAAACAAAGCGTTGAGAACGAATTGTAAAAATTAACTGAGATGAATTGGAATAAATGATGAATTTTTATTATAAAAATACTTTTAAAAGACTTCGACATATTACGGCCGTTTTTTTATAAATAGTTCTTTTTTTCTCGAAACTTTTTTTTTTGTTTTAAAGGTACTAAATAAGATTTTTATGGTGTTAATAAACATTATAAATAGTGTAATCGCATTCATAAGGTTTTTTTGACAAAATATTTGGATCTTTAGTTTTTTGCGGGAATTCCCGGGATCCCGAGAAATATAAAAATAAATTTCGCTTTCCCGTGAAATGAAAAAACAAGATTTTTATTCAAAAATTGTTGACTAGTCACTTTACAAGTCTGCTCGTCTAAACGGCTCTTTAATAATAACAAAAATTTAAAAAGTGTGGAAAATTTTAAGTTTTTTTTTATTGTTAAGTTGTGGCTGGTAAAAATCGCTAGATTTCCCGCTGCCCGCTAAATCACTTTTTTTCCCGCTAGACGCAAAATAAAAACGCTAGTTTTAGCGGGAAAAACACCAAATTGGCAACAGTGTCTATTGAATTCTGTATCACTGATGCCAACTTTTTTGTCAAAAACCCGCTAAATCAGGAAAAAAAATCTCCAGAAAACACCAAATTCAAAAACAGAAAATAAATTTAGCTATTAAATAGCTAAATATCATGAAATTTGTAAAGTAACGGTTTTTTGAAAAAAATATAACGGTTTTTTGAATAAATATAACGGTTTTTTGAAAAAATATAACGTATTTTTAATAATGTATGTATTAGCTATTAAAACAGTTTAAATGTTATAAAACTACAGTTTTTTAACAAAGCAAGTTTAAAAATTACAGAATCGAATACACCTGTTTTGGTCATAGCCAAATATTCGGCAAAATTGATACTATTCGGCCGAAACCGAAGCCGAATATTAAAAACAAATATTTATGTAGGAAAAACAAGAAAAAAAGTTAAATTAGGCTTACAAGGGAGGTCTCCCTGGTTCTCCCCGATCTTCGTGAAATTTGGAGATATTGTTCAGAACGAAAATTAATTCAACAAGTATTTTTTTCAGCGTCCCATGCTCAAAGGTATTTAAAAGACATATCTCTTGGTGCTAACAACATGCCAAAAAAGTTAATATTTTCGACTGATTAACAAAAATGTAATAAAATTTTTCCAATTTACTCAATATGACAAAAAGCTGTGCATGTTTGGCCAACACCAAAAAGGAAAGTCTCCCTAGTGTCACCCGCAGATCTTTATGGAATTGGTTTTATTTTGTAGAGCAGAAAAAATAAAGGGAAAAGTATTTTTTTAGCGGTCCAAAAAAATGTTTCGGGGGAAACCTAGTCATTTGGTATATAAAATGAAAGGTTTTTGGAAAACCTATCCAAGTCTGTAAAAAACGTGTCCAAACATGGACAACTCTTTGTCATACTGAGTAAAATACCATTACATTTTTGTAAATAAGTCAAACAAATAATTTCTTTTTTGGCATGTTGTAAGCACCACAAGATATATACTGTTCATTTCTTAATTCGGCTGTGTTAAGACTGTACACTAGTGTTTGGGGTTCGGGAATTCCCGGGTCAGATTTCCCGGGAATTCCCGGGAAAAGACTGACGGGAATTCCCGGGAATTTTTTTAATTTTTCCCGGGAAATCCGGGAATTTTACAAAATAAACCATTTTATATAAAAAACGTTTATTTTAATTTAATTTCTAATATTTTTTTACATGCAGGTATAATTACATTTGCTATTTTTTGTATTTTTTCTATTTGGAAGAACAGTGCAAATATATATTCATAGAAAAACTGGCCGAGTGTAAAAAGTATGACAATATCATGAAAAAACTTAAAAAGTCAAAAAATATACGTCGGTTAATGATAATTTTGCTAAGACTGTCAAAAAATTTAAAAATTTTGAACCTAGAATTTACATTTCCAGAACAAATATTAAAAGTGCTGTCAACTATATTAGTTTTTGCTCGAATAACGCAGTTTTAATTTTTTTGCGATTTTTAGCTATTTTTGCGATTTTTTGTGGGGAAAAAGTTGCAATATTTTTTTGTTTTGTTTTATTGTATTTCAGGATTTTTAACTTTTATTTTTTTTATTTTTTATGTTTTAAATAATTGTTTATCTTTAATAGAACTGTTGTTAATAAAAAGTTGGTCAAATTTTAATGTTTTTTATGATTTATATTGATAATAAATATTACCCGGGATTCCCGGGAATCCCGGGAAATAAATTATTTTTTTATATACATTTCCAGATTAAATATTAAAAGTGCTGCCAACTATATTAGTTTTTGTTCGAATAACGCAATTTTAAATTTTTTTGCGATTTTTAGCTATTTTTTGCGATTTTTGTGGGGAAAAATGTAGCAATATTTTTTTGTTTTATTGTATTTCAGGATTTTTCACTTTTATTTTTTGATTTTTTATGTTTTAATTAATTGTTTGTCTCTAATAAAATTGTTTTTAATAAAAAGTTGATAAAATTTTAATGTTTTTTATGATTTATATTAATAATAAATATTTCCCGGGATTCCCGGGAATCCCGGGAAATAAATTATTTTTTTCCCGTTTCCCGGGAAATTGAAAAGTCCGGGAATTCCCAAACACTACTGTACACACAAGATTTTTATTCAAAAATTTTTGACAGGTCGCTTTACAAGTCCGCTCATCTAAACGGCTCTTTAATTAAAACAAAAAATCAAAAGTATTGAAAATTTTATTTTTTTTTATTGTTAAGTTGTGGCTGGTAAAAATCGCTAGATTTCCCGCTGCCCGCTAAATCACTTTTTTCCCGCTAGACGCAAAATAAAAACGCTAGTTTTAGCGGGAAAAACACCAAACTGGCAACAGTGTTTTGTATAAGCGTTGTAAATAGTTGATTCAACTTTACTGATTATTCAACGATATCAACATTAATTTTTGTTGAATACGGCAATATTCTGTAAAACTTGATCTACAATGGGTTTACTAATTTGCTGGTTTTTGTTAAACTAATCATGCTGGTTTTTGTTAAACATCGAGCGTGGACTATTGATCCCGGCTTTATGTTGGCTAAATCTTTGGGGAAGAAACCACTAGAAACTGCATTAGCTGTGCGATATAAATACTTTAGGATTGTCGAAAGTGTCTGTTTATTTTCAGTTTCCATGCTTTCCAAAAAAATTGGTTGAAATCGGTTACAAGCCTCCAAAGAAAAATTAAATAAATTTAAAATCGACTTTAAATTCTATTTTTAAAATTGACTTCATAAATTGTATGGGAAATTTGAAATTTAAAATAAAACTTTTGTTAAAATAGACTTTTTGTTTTTCTATTTTACGAGCCAAAGATTTTATAAGTTTTTCTCATTTTTGTTATATCCTTCAACCACAGTATTGGGGAATACTCACTTTGTAATTCCGTTTGAAGCGCATCGAAATATAAGTCTAGGCCCCATAAAGTATATATTATTGATCAGTGATCGATTCTAAGGCATTCTAGCGATGTCCGCCTGTGGAAGACACGATACAGCCCCAAGTAAATGAGCTAGGCTCCTGAAACTTGACACGAATATGTCTTATGGTCTTGGGCTGGTTAAGTTCGGAAATGGACAAAATCGAAAAGTTCCCCCTTAAAGAACTAAATCAACCTCTAAAAAAACGCAATTTTTTATAGTTTTTTTTTGTAATTTTGGTAAGCAAATGAAACATTTGCAAAACAAATTTTAAAGATTTTAATACAAAAATTAAAGAACCACGAAAAAAGGTTTCTGTTTTAGTTTTAAATAATAGGACTTTTCACTGAAACCCATTCAAATTATTTCGCTGGTGTAGCAGATATAATCTTTGATTTTAGCTAAAAAGTGATAAGCATTACATCCCTCCACAATCGAAGCATAGTCTGATTTGTACTTTATCATTAATAGGATTTTAGATTAGAGACAAAATAACTAGGAGTGTGAGTCAGCCCGCCTTCATAAAGCCTAAGCCATTAATGGGAAATTATTCATAGTTATCGCGCTGACGAGCTTCATCTTACGGGCATACATATATAGTGTTTGTTTATTTAAAAGTTGAACAAAAGTAATGTATGTTTGTTTCGTCAAAGAAAACTATCAACCAAAAAAAAAAAAAAAATCACACATTACAAGTCCGCCCCCTTTTGTGGGCGTGGATATACAAAAATAATTAAAATTATGATAAAATTGTGAATAATTATGCTTTTTCTCCTCAAAAACGATGCACGTGCTATTTTTTAAATTTTTTAACGTGTTGGAGGGTATAAAAGATTCGCCGAATTTAACACTCTTGTTTTAATTAAAAAATAGTTAAAAAGAGGAGCCAGGATTCGAACCTGGCTGTATGCCAGGGTTCAATTAATGCTTTGAACCCTTTTTTTTGTCAACTTATTATTATTTGATTTAATTTTAATTTTTAAAAAGTTAATGAACTTTTTAAATAAAAAAATGAGTTTAAAAAAAATCGATTAAAATTTGTTTGTTTTGACCTTAATTTTTCGAAACAAATTTTCATTTAATTAATTTTTAAATTAATTGTTTTTTTATGCCCTCCAACTACAGTATGGGGCAGGCACGTACGCAGGAATTTATTTTGGGGGGGGGGCCCAACATTTTTTTAATTTCGTTTTTCACCCCAATGTTTTTGAACCTAGATTTTTTTACATTTTTAGTAAACCAAACATTTATGTTAAATTTAAGATAAAAAAGGATTTTAATAAAATCAAAGATTTTGAGTAGAGTTTCCAAAACCGGTGGACCGGTTTTTTTATTTTCAAAAACCCGGCCGGTTTCGGTTTTTATTTAAATCCGATTATTCGAAAATCTGGTGTTTTAAGGTCGGTTTAACCGGTTTATTTTTTATAAATAACTAATAACATTGGTGTCACTTTGTAATTTATAGAAAAAATTGGCAACGATTTTGGTACAAAATTTTGAGCGATATTTTGCAAAACAAAAATCAAACGTGAATTTTTAACAAAAATAAAATTTTATTGAAAACAATAAAAAATCTAACACACAACCAGAAATCAAAAATTGCTTTTTATTTCTAAATATTATTTTTGAATATAAAACCAAACGTTTTTTTTTTTTTTATATTTGAAGTTAAGTGAAGTTAATAAAATAATTTTTTATTTAATTAACAAATTTCGTTTTTTTTTTGTTTAAATAAAAATCTAAAATGATAAAAAACCGGTTGGCCGAAACCGGTTTTTTTTAAATGTTAGATTTTTCGAATAAACCGAAAACCGGTTGTTGAAAATCGGCGGTTTTTTTAATACTCTAATTTTGAGACATTTTTGGAACGAAAAACTCCTTAAATTGCGGGAAATTTTTTTAGTCTTACAATTTTTGAAAAAAAAATTCAATTCATTTGTCGCGTAGACAATTCTCAAATTTTGAGACATTTGTTTTTAGAGAAAAACTCTATACCTTTGAGAAACTGTTCGTCTAGAAAAATTATCAGATTATAAGACATTTTTCGTATAGAAAAATTCTTAGATTATGAAACCTTTTTCGTATAGAAAAACTTTCAGATTCAAAGAAAAGGTTGTTTGACTCTGAGACATTTTTCGTATTGAAAAATTCTGAGATTCTCCGAAACATTTTTCGTATTGAAAAATTCTCCGATTCGGAAACATTTTTCGTATTGAAAAATTCTCAGGTTCTGAGACATTTTTCATATTGTGGGACTCCTGTATTTATAAAGTCCCATCTCTGTAAAATTATATAATACTTTGTTTTAGAATATTTAAATTTTGAAATAACAACTTTTCTTTGGTTTTAATTTTGTTTGTAATTTAAAATATAGAAAATAAAATAAATCGGAATACTTTTAAACCTCAAAAGACACACATCGTCTTATTGGCCCCCCACGTTGGGCTTATGTGGGACTCCTGTATTTATAAAGTCCCATCTCTGTAAAATTATATAATACTTTCTTTTAGAATATTTAAATTATGAAATAACAACTTTTCTTTGGTTTTAATTTTGTTTGTAATTTAAAATATAGAAAATAAAATAAATCAGAATACTTTTAAACCTCAAAAGACACACATCGTCTTATTATATGAATATTTCTATACGAAAAATGTCTCAGATTTGTATAGAAAAATTCTGAGATCCTGAGACAGTTTGTGTATAGAAGAATGCTTAGATTCATTTTTCGTACAGAAAAATTTCTTTTAAGAAAAATGTCTCAAATTCTGACAGATTCTGATACATTTTTCGAAAAGATTTTCCGACTCTGAGTAATTTTTCGTAAGGAAAATACTCAGATTATGAGACGTTTTTTGTATAGATAAATTCCTTGATTCTAAAACATTTTTCGTATAGGAAAATTCTGAAAAAATTATTATATCTTAAAAAAACTCTTATCCATTTATTGAATGAGAAAATTTACAGATTCTGAGACATTTTTGTAAAGAAAATATCTTGAATTCACATGTTTTTTGTCGATAAAAATGTTTCAGTTTTATATAGATAATTTAATATCTAGAATAGAAATAGAAAAAAACTAAAACTTTGACAAATTTTTTGTGTATAAAAGTTCCAGAGAAGATTTTTCGATTTAAAAATTGTCAAATTCAGTTTAACTTGGAATTACAAAAAGAAGTTAAAATTTGTGTAGACGGAGGACACAATTTGCAATGCATATGTTCTGAAACATTATTTGGCAAATAAATTATCAAACCCTTTAACAAATTTCGTAAATTATCAAACCCTTTAACAAAAATCTCCGCTTTCACTAAAATTATACCATTTTAAATTATATTAAAGAAATTATCATTTGTATTTCTGAAGATAAAAAATATATTTTTAAATATCAAAATTTTTCCGCTGATCACAAATCTATTCAAATGTGGCGGTGGCCTTAAATCAGTGGTGCGCACACACATACTATAACATTTATGCTTGTGTGGGTAGTAGCAAGCGAAAAGTCAACAAATTTGCTCAAGCAACAGAATTTTATACTTAGTGTACGTGTGTCGACAGCGCACAAGCAGCATTTTTTAGCCTATTCCAGCGGGAATAGGAATTACAAAATGTCCATCACTGCTTTAAATAAAGTCGAGATAAAAGCTAATGAAATAATATTCATGATGCATAACTTGCTTGGTCAGTCGCAATTACCATTTAAAGTGTCTTATTCACCAACGTAAAAGTTTACGAATTTAAATCCCCACAACATTGTTTTCAATAAAAATTTGTTTTTGTATTATTTTCAATATTTTGAAATTTTTTATATTTACAGAAAAAAACCTTCGTTGGATTAGAGATAAAAAGAAAAAAAAAAATAGTACTGTAATTTTTTTGTTAACAAACGTATGTTTTGTAGTGCAATGTCTTAAAATTTGTATATAGCCAAATTATTTTGGGCCCCCAGGCCCCCCCTGCGTACGTGTCAGGTATGGGGGTTAGGGTGGGTCGATGAAATGCATATTTGCGAATCTCGTTAACTAATAGCAAAAACTCGACGCGCATTTTCGAGCTGATTACGGGAAAAATCATGAAAAAATTTTAGGAGGGTACTTTTAATTTTTTAAAAATATTTTAAAAATTAAGTAAAATAATGCTTATTACGAAACAACTTCCAAAAAAAAATTATCTCGCCAATTTTAGTCCGTGGATGCATTTTTATACCCAGGAAAGTTCGATTTATATACATATATAAAAAAAATATTTTTTATTTCATAATAGCACTCAAATGGTGCATTAGGCCGATTTAAGAACATGAATGATAAAAATAAAAAATTACGGGTATTTATAGCAATCCACAAGTGCAAAAAATTCGCAAATTACAAAAAAATTAAAAATGGGTATCAAAATTTTGGTAAAATAAAGCGTTTTAACAAAATGATTAAAAAACAAAACAAATTGGCGGCTATTTATAACAATCCGCAAGTGCAAAAAATTCGCAAGTACCAAAAAAAAAATTAAAAAATGGAAAAATGGGTATCAAATTTTTGGTAAAATAAAGCGTTTTCAGAAAAAAACAAAAAAATATATTAGATGATCAATATGGTCTATGGATGCATTTTGAAAATCTGATGTTTTTTTTTTTTGTTTGATATTTTAACGGTTATTTACAATTGATGTTTGTCCACATTATGTTTCAAAACCAACTTATCACTTACCTTTTTATTCCTCGAAAAACTTAATCTTTAAACGTTTAAATATTAAACAAAAAAAAAACATCAGATTTTTAAAATGCATCCATGGACCATATTGATCCTCTAATATATATTTTGTTTTTATTTTTGAAAACGCTTTATTTTATCAAAAATTTGATACCCATTTTTCCATTTTTTAATTTTTTTTGGTACTTGCGAATTTTTTGCACTTGCGGATTGTTATAAATAGCCTCCAATTTGTTTTGTTTTTTTTATCATTTTCTTAAAACGCTTTATTTTACCAAAATTTTGATACCCATTTTTAATTTTTTTGTAATTTGCGAATTTTTTGCACTTGCGTATTGCTATAAATACCCGAAATTTTTTTATTTTTATCATTCATGTTCTTAAATCGGCCTATCCACCATTTGAGTGCTATTATGAAATAAAAAATATTTTTTTTTTTATATATCATGAAATCCAGCAAAGATTTTATAAAATCTGACCGAGGGTCTTCAAATTTATCTAATTTTTTGTACACATGTGCTCTATAGAGCCAATTAAACATATCCATTTTCAGTTTTTTATATTTAAAAAAAAATCGCGATTTTTTCGCGAATTTAATTTTCTTCAAAAATTGAAAAAATCAAAAAAGTATGCTACTTTGAATAGCCATATCACAGACTAATACAGACTCGACATAAGTGACAGGTGTCAAAAAAGTATTCTTTAACCATATGGTTAATATTTTCAAATTATTCTACGAATTAGGTTAGAAAGAGAAAACTGATATAACGCGCCATAAGAAAAATGGATGCCAGATCTGTTTTTGTTGTTTCACTCACTCCTAAGTCGTAGAAAGTGTTGCCATGTTAGCGTAAAACGGACTAAAAACCGCTGTGTTTTCTCCTAAAATCGCTTAGTTTTTCCCCATTTTTTCTTATAAAACTCTACTGTCGAGTCTGTATTTAGTCTGTGGCCATATCTTCGGAAGTATCTATCGAATTTCTTCAATTCAAAAAGCATTCGATTCAGACGATAGTCTTACTTTTTACTAATGTAATACAAAAAATATTTTAAAAAAAAGTGAATTTTTGATGCAAATGCATTTTTTGGATGCATTTTTTAAAACTTTCTCCCCCTTCAATTTTTTTTAAACCTACATAAATCGAAAATATAGCATTTTTTACACAAAATTGCGTACAGCTTTTTTTGTGACGGAGTTTCGTAAAAATTTTGTAATTTTTTTAAAAATACCTTATTGGTTTTTCCATACAATTTTTTCATAAAATTCATAAAATAACAAAAAAAATTTAGTCCAAGGAAAAACTACGTAAGCATTTTTTAAAAAATCACTAAAATTTTGTGAAACGCCGTCACAAAAAAAAATGTACCCAATTTTATGTAAAAAATTCTATATTTTCGATTTATGCAGGTTTCAGACAAATTGAAGGGGGAGAAAGTTTTAAATAATGCATCCAAAAATTGCATTTGCATCAAAAATGCATTTTTTTAAAAAAATATTTGTTGTTAGTGCATTGTTATAAAAACGGATAATCAGTTGAATCGAATGCTTTTTGAGGCGTAGAAATCCGATAGATACTTTCGAAGAAATGGCTTTTTAAAGTTACATACTTTTTTGATAAAATTGCAAAATAAATATTAAATTGATTTTTTGTATGGAAAAAATCAAATAAGTAGTTTTAAAAAAATCACAAAAATTTTTTGAAACGCCGTCACAAAAAAAACGGTACTCAATTTTGTGTAAAAAATGCCATATTTTCGAATTATGCAGGTTGTAAAAAAATTGAAGGGGGAGAAAGTTTTGAAAAATGCATCAAAAAATTGCATTTGCATCAAAAATGCACTTTTTTTGGAAAAAACTTTTTTTTATTGCATTGGTATAGAAAAGGACGAACGTTTGAATCAAATGCTTTTTGAATCGTAGAAATCCGATAGATACTTTAGCAGATATGGCTCTTCAAACTAACATACTTTTTTGATTTTTTAAATTTTTGAAGAAAATTAAATTCGCGAAAAAATCGCGATTTTTTTAAAATTAAAAAAACTGAAAATGGATATGTTTTATTAGCTTTATGGAGAATGCATACCGTTAATATAAAGAAAATCGAAAGACCTAAGGTCAGAAAATAGCATTTTTTATGTGTTTTCTGGTGGATTTTGTGATATATAAATCGAACTTTCCTGGGTATAAAAATGCATCCACGGGCTAAATTGGCGAGATATTTTTTTTTTGGAACTTGTTTTGTAATAAGCATTATTTTACTTAATTTTTAAAATATTTTTAAAAAATTAAAAAAAATATTTTTTTTCCAAAAACCGCGAACTAAAACCGCTTGTAGAGGCCTAAAAGTACCCTCCTAAAATTTTTTCATGATTTTTCCTGTTATTAGCTCGAAAATGCGCGTCGAGTTTTTGCTATTAGTTAACGAGATTCGCAAATATGCATTTCATCGACCCACCCTAATGGGGGTATACTCACTTTGTCATTCCGTGTGTAATGCATCAAAATATCGGTCTAGGACCCCATAAAGTATATGGGGGTTTTCGTGTCAACTGACACAACTTTTGAAACCGATGTCTTCCGATCGGGATGAAATTTGCACCAAGGTTAGTCCTATTGGATAGTAGTTCAGACACAATTTTTCAACGAGATCGGTCAAGAACTCTCTGAGTTAGAGGGTCGAAATTTGATATTTTGGCCAAAGAGGTGTTTATTCTCATCCATGTAACTTCTTACGTATTGTTTCTAGCAAAATGTGTCCCAAAGAGTTTAGATAGCTATTTCTTCAGTCTTTTGAAAAAAAATTATAAAAAAAATTTCTTAAAAATCCAAAACTTTTTTGACATTTTCCTGAAATGAAATCAAAAGAAAGCTTAGGTAATTTCCTTTAAGAGCTATGGTGTCGCTAAAGACTTGTCAAAAAATCGTGTGTAATATGATTTTGTTGACAGTCCAATAAGACTTTTGATTTTATGAAATATTTCAAAAAATGGCTGTGTGTTATTAGATTTGCATACAAACAGCTGTTTTAAAAATGTCTCTTTGATTTTGCTTATGATTTTTTGGCAGTACTAAGACTTTGATAATATTTTACTTTCTTAAAATCCAAAGACTCGGTGGGATGATATAAACACACCTTTATTGGGATGCGAGTGGGATATCTATGAATTTTTTTTTTTTTTACCTTTGGAACACAAAAAACGGTTTTCACGACCCAAAAAATGAGGGCGGTCGGGTGGTGCCATATGGCCCCTCATCGGGGTCAAAGTTGGGCGTAAAGAGGTAAAAATTCTCAAAAAGCCCCAAAACTCCCCTAGAAACGCCCCTGGAGGGGTGCAATGTGAGACCGACCTCCAATAATTTGTTGTCCCCAACATTTTTCTTGAACATACCTTACCCCTATTTCCACTTCCTAAGGGGGCTCCCATACAAAACATTTTTAAAAAATTTGATCCTACCATTCTAACTTACCCTAAAGTGCTCCAAATGTATGACCGACCTCCATTATTTTATTAATTCCAACATTTTTTGCAAACATACCTACAATGTATCTTTAACCCTTAAGGTGGTCCCCATACATTTCTTTTATTTTTTATAAATTTGTTTTATTAAACCAGCTCCTACCGCCCCTACCGTGCCTCCTAGAGAGGCAAAAATTACCACCAACCCCCATTATTTTTTAGTTACCAACATTTTGTCCGAACATTATAACACCCTATCTCCACTCCCTAAGGGGCTCCCATACATTATAAAAACATGTATTTTTAAAAACTAATAAAAAAATAAAAAAAATGTATGGGGACCCCCTTAAGAGTTGAAAATAAAGGGTAGGTATATTCTGAGAAAATGGAGTTGAAAAAATATATATTACAATTTACTTCTCTAGGGTCACCCTATGGACAGTTAGAGCGGTAGGAGCAAATTTTATAAAAATGTCATTTTGTATGGGAGCCCCCTTAGGAAGTGGAAATAGGGGTTAAGTATATTCAAGAAAAATATTGGGGGCAGAAAATTAAGTTAGGTCTCATATTGCACCCTTCCATGGGCAGTTTTAGGGCAGTTGTGGGGCTTTTTGAGGATTTTAACCTCTTTACGACTAATTTTGACCCCGATGAGTAGCCAAATGGCCCCACCCCACCGCCCTTATTTTTTGGCTTATGCTTTCTTTTTCGAACCTTTCAAAATTAGAGGGCGTCCCGGATCGAAATCGAAAACTGGTGAGCTATCCCACGCCTAATAGTGCAAATTGAAGAACCGTTTTTTGGGTTCCAAAGTTAAATTTTTTTTTTTCATAGATATCCCACTCGCATCCCACTAAGCGACCCCATTGATCTTAAAGGAAATCACCTAAGCTTTCTTTTGAATAAAAAAAAAGGCCCAATTTGAGGAAAAAGTCAAAAAAGTTTTGAATTTTTAAGAAAAATAATCAAAAAATTTTTTTTTATTTTTTTTATAATTTTTTTTTTTCGAAAGACTGAAGAAATAGCTATCTGAACTATTTGGGACACATTTTGCTAAAAACAATAGGTAAGAAGTAACATGGATGAGAATAAACACCTCGTTTGCCAAAATGTCAAATTTCGACCCCCTCTAACTCAGAGAGTCCTTGACCGATCTCGTTGAAAAATTGTGTCTGAACTACTATCCAATAGGACTAACCTTGGTGCGAATTTCATCCCGATCCGAAGACATCGGTTTCAAAAGTTGTGTCAGTTGACATGAAAACCCCCATATATATTTATTATCAGTGATCGAAGACATTCTAGCGATGTCCGTCCGTCTGTCTGTAGTTAACACGATATAGTCCAAAATAAAAGTGCTGGACTGCCGAAATTTTTTACGAATATGTCTTATGTCGGGTCAGGGGGAAAAAAATTCCCCTCTGAAGAACTAAACCAACCTCTGAAAAATACAAATTTTTTACATGATTTTTTGTGTGTTTGTTTAACAAATGCAACATATTATTACTACAAGATATCCAAATATCGTTTTTATTTGGTCCGCCCCTCTTTGTGGGCGTGGATTAAAAAAATTGTTTATATATTGATAAACTTGTATTTCTTTAGTGCAAAAAGCTTAAGAATGAATTTTAAAACATATATTTCGAGGGGAAATTTGTCCCCCAAATGACCGCAGCCGATCTCCCCCCCCCCATACCCCCATGTTTGAGGGTAAAAAAGATTCGGCACAGCCGAATTTAACACTCTTACTTGTTTTTATTATAATTTTGAATTAAAATTTAGTTAAATTATTTTGTTTTAATTTAATTAATTTTTGACTTTTTAACAGTTTGACTATTATTTTGACTAAAACCTTCAACACCATTATTTAGGCACAGAATATTCTTAAAATGATCGCAAATATAGAAATCTGAGAAACAAGCAATCTCCCAGCGATACATGTCAACCATTCACCAATTACAATGAATATTTCCAAAAAGTAGCATTATTTACGGATTTCCTGAGCACCAAATTTTCTCGTAAAACATCGTAAGCTCGATTTTGATTTTAGAACCATGGTTTCTTGGGGAAAAATTCTTTGCTATACACTAAGTAAGCAAACAAATTGCCCACCCTAAATATTCAGCGTATTAGTTTCCTTTGAATGTTCTTCTAACTTGTTAATTCAGTTAAAATGAGTGGGAGTGTTAGATAGTCTACACCATTAACAGATGTAATTCGAAAAAGATCAATTGTAATTCGTAAATGATCAATTGTAATTCGAAAAAGATCAATTGTAATTCGTAAAAGATCAATTGTATTTCGAAAAATATCAATAGTAATTCGTTAAAGATCAATTGTAATTCGTAAAAGACCATTTGTAATTCGAATATTCCAATTGTAATTCGTAAAAGATCAATTGTAATTCGTAAAAGATTAATTGTAATTCGTAAAAGATCAATTGTAATTGGAAAAAGGTTAATTGTAATTCGAAAATTATAAATTGTAATTGGTAAAAGATCAATTGTAATTCGTAAAAGATCAATTGTAATTCAAAAAACATCAATTATAATTCGTAAAAGATGAATTGAAATTCGAAAAAGATCAATTGTAATTCGTAAAATGTTGTGGCCGGTGTCCGAGTGTTGTTAAAAGACACGCGTTGTTACATGGTTTTTATAGAACTAACTTTATTTACTTTAAAGCTTATGCTAACTTACATTCTAGATATTAAGAGCTACCAATATACAAATATTGAAAATAGTGGTGGTATTGTCTAATACAGAGATGTATAAAGCAAAAGGGGTGTAACCTATTATAAAAGACATAACATAAAATATCGATTGTTATTCGAAAAAGATCAATTGTTATTTGTAAAAGATCAATTGTAATTCGTAAAAGATCAATTGTAATTCGAAGATTCCAATTGTAATTCGAAAAAGATCAATGGAAATTCAGTTAATATTTTTGGAATTACAATTGATCTTTTACGAAATACAATTGATCTTTTACGAATTACAATTGATCTTTTACGAAATACAATTGATCTTTTACGAATTACAATTGATCTTTTACGAATTACAAATGATCTTTTACGAATTACAATTGATCTTTTACGAATTACAAATGATCTTTTACGAATTACAATTGATCTTTTTATACCCTCCACTTAGTGATAGAGGGTATATATAAGTTTGTCATTCCGTTTGTAACTCATCGAAATATCGGTCTGGGACCCCATAAAGTATATATATTCACAATGCCCGATCGATTTTAAGACATTCTAGCGATGTCTGTCTATCCGTCTGTCTGTCTGTGGAAAATGTGATCACGACCAAAATACTACACGAATATGACTGAACTTAACATATTCATTGGAAGTTCACCCGAGAAGTTTGGTATTGCATTTGAGCGATATCGGTTCAGCGGTTCAAAAGTTATAAATGAAAATGCAAGGACACCTCAAAAATTTTAGTACATTCAACATAACCTAAAAATACAAAATGCTTTAACTCGGATGCTGGTTGACATATCGCTCATTTACTTGTATAGTGTCATAACTCAAAATATGTCGTTTTTGGGTAAACAATACAGAATTATTTGTTATATCCTGCTTTATATTGTGTAAAAAGTTCGTATTAATATCTTTTAAACTCACCGTTTGAGAAGAGAACACGCCATTATAAGCCAAGTTTGAATTGTAAACTTTAAACAGGTTTTCTGTAAAATCAAAAATTTTGAGTTATGACACTATACAAGTAAATGAGCGATATGTGAACATAATTGAACACCAAATGGTATTTAAACAAGTACGAACATATTTTTTGACAAAAAAAGAAAAAAAAAATCGCGGATTTTTTTTTTTAACAAATTTTTTTTTTGGCGCAAATTTTTTTCAAAAGTAATTTCCTTTTAAAAAAAGTTTTTTGCAATAATCTTTTTGAAATTGTGGAGGGTATCACTACATTCGGCAATTCCGAATTTAACTTTTTTACTTGTTTGAATTACAATTGATCTTTTACGAATTACAATCGATGTTTTTTGAATTATAATTGAGCTTTTACGAATTACAATTGATCTTTTACCAATTACAATTGATCTCATTCGAATTAAAATTGATGTTTTTTGAATTACAATTGATCTTTTACGAACTACTATTGATCTTTTACCAATTAAAATTGATATTTTTCGAATTACAATTGATCTTTTTCGAATTACAATTGATCTTTTTCGAATTACAATTGATCTTTTTCGAATTACAATTGATCTTTTACGAATTACATTTGGAATATTCGGATTACAAATGGAATCTTCGAATTACAAATAGAATCTTCGAATTCCAAGTAGAGTCTTCAAATGAAATCTTCGAATTACAATTGGAATCTTCGAATTACAAGTAGAATCTTCGAATTACAATTGATCTTTTACGAATTACATATGTTAATGGTGTATATTTATTTTTAGTCTATGTTATTAAGTCAACTTTTTGTGTGGCAAAGCTAATATATAAATATATATATTTTTTTTTAATTTAGGTGTCACGTCGATATAAACATTTCGACTGGCTGCATGAGAGATTAGTCGATAAATTCTGTCTAATACCAATTCCTCCATTGCCAGACAAGCAAATATCAGGAAGATATGAAGAACAATTTGTTGAGCATCGTCGAGTTCAGTTGCAAGAATTTGTTGATTGGGTATGTCGTCATCCGGTTCTATCTAAATGTGAGGTTTGGTATCATTTCTTAACATGCACGGATGAAAAAGTGTGGAAAATGGGTAAAAGGAAAGCTGAACGTGATTCGTATGTGGGAATAACGTACTGTTGGGCAATATCGCCTCCAGAAAAACAATTGCTACAATCCTATGTAGATGCACAAATGGAAAGTTGTTCTCAGTTTATTCATGCAATGGACGTCTCGGTTCGAAATTTGTTAACAATTTCAAATGAAATGACAAAAAGATATCAAACTCAATCAAAAAAAGAGTTCCAGCGCATTGGAGATGGTCTATCGGATTTGTCTAAAGCCATTGGAATTGATGAAAGGCGTGCTCCTTCTTCTGCCAATCAATCACTGTCGGAAAGCGTTTCTAAAATAGGAGATATTTTTGCAGCAATTGGGCAACAATTCGGAGATCAGCCAAAATTAGATTGGATTCCGTTTTCGGATAGGTTGCACATATACAGGTATGCTCATTTTAAATTAAATCGCTTCTATATATCTTCTTCTAAAATTCAATAGGTCGTAACTAACTTTTTTGCTTTTGAACAGGAAAAGCAAAAAAAAATTGAACACAATTTTTTAAGATTATTAATTCAAATACTGCAATAATACTTACAGCCGCACAGTGGGGAAAAATTTACTTTTTTTTGTCCAATTTTGCCTACAGGTCGCAATTCTTAACCGATTTTGGTTATTCTTTTTTTGTATTTTAGCTAATAAAATTCCGCATCGATCTGTCATAGTGGATTTTTGAAAAAAAAAACGTCGGATTACTTTTTATATTTTCCTAAAGTTCAGAAAATTTTAATTTTTTCAGTATTTTTGCAATAAAAAATGTGTTAGGCATGGGACGAATATGCTTAATAGACTAAATTAAAGGTATTGGAACCCCTTATCAACGACGTGATTAGTACTTGAAAATATATTATTATTTTAGTTTTTATAACCAGACAAAAATTCAAGAATTTTCACTTTTAAAAGCCTATATCTTTAAAAATAATGTACCAATTTCAATGAAATCTTTTTTAGATTAAAGCTTTTGTTTTGCTTAGTCATAGTTGGTACACAGATTTAAAAAAAAAAACAAATATTTTATTTTTTGCTTAAATTTTACCTTATGATTTTTTGAATTTTTAAATTATTTTTTAGTCTGTTTAAACAATTTTGCAGAAATACTTTATTTACCAATAATGGTTAAGAAAATGATAAGCTTTAATCTAAAAAAAATTTCATTGAAATTGGTACATTATTTAAAATGATAAAGGTACTTAAAAGTGAGCATTTTCAAGTTTTCATATGTTTATAAAAACCAAAATAATCATAAATTAACAAATGCTATTAATGTCATTTATAAGGGGTTCAAATACCTTTAATTTTCTCCAAACAGCTTATTCGTCCCCTGCGCCTATTACATTTTTTAGAGCTAAAATTCTAAATAAAATATTTTCTGAACTTTAAAAAAATATTTAAATAAAACAAAAACGATTTTAAGAAATCCACCATGACAGACCGATGAGGAATTTTGTTAGCTAAAATTGCGACCTGTAGGCAAAATCGGACAAAAAAGTCAATTTTTCCCCACTGTGAGCCGTATTCAAAACGAAAAGTTAGCATGGATGTGGCAAGTGGTTCATTCATAATTAATTTTAAAACCCTTACTAACAAGTAAAAACAGATGTTTGTTAACTCTTGACTAAAGTTCTCAATTGAGTAAAGCTCTTAATTTATTTCGATCCGCTGTTCGGTTTTTCGAACAGTTGCAATCAATTTTTTCAAAAAAAAATATTGATGTATGAAAAAGGCTAAATTTTGTATGAATGTGAAGACTCATATTTCAGCAAACCTCCACATTTTATATATACAAGAAACGCAATGTGCATCATCTCTGAAACTGTTTCAAGCAAAAACGAAAATAAATAATTTTTATAACCTCTTACCACAGTATGGGGGTATACTCACTTTGTCATTCCGTGTGTAACGCGTCAAAATATCGGTTTAGGACCCTATAAAGAGCTTATATTATTGATCGATTCTAAGACATTCTAGCGATATCCGTCGGTCTGTCTGTGGAAGACACGATACAGTCCAAAATAAAATAGATAGATTCCTGAAGTTTATCACAAATTTGTCTTATGGTCATAGGCCGGTTAAGTTCGGAGATGGGCAAAATCGGACCAGGGGGAAAAAAGTTCCCCCTTGAGGAACTAAACCAACCTCTAAAAACGTAATTTTTTACAGGTTTAATTATACTTTTGTAAAGAAAATGAAACATTTTAATGTTAGAAGAAGTTCTTAGTCTTGCACTTGAACCTCGGGGATTAGAAAATGTATTTTTTTTACACGCCCAATTTTGTGGACGTGGATTTAAAAAAATTATTTAAATAATAATAAGAGTAAAAATTTGTATATGATGCAACATATAATGTTATGTAACACAATATATATTAATACGCAATTTGATCCGAATAATAGAGGATGTTTTAGCATTAAAAAAAAAGATCAACGTGTATAAAATATGATTTAATTTCATCCGAGTTTTGACCAGACATTACCACATTTCAGTGGATCCAATTAGATCTAATTGCAAAAAAAAACATATAAAATCTTGTGGCCGTATTCAAAATTAAATTCTAGACACTGTCTAGATACTGTTTAAGAATTTCTTATTCAAAACACATTTTCTTAAACTATGAACATACGCTGAACATCTCTTGCCTAACTGACGCCATATTGATTTTGTAAAATGTAAACAACAAATTAAATGCCAAAGAGTTAAAGTTATTTTAAAACTCTCGCTTTTATTAAAAACAATTTCCACAACTTGCTTTTATAATTAAAGTCATTTTTAGTAAAAAATTAAGATATTTTTTGTGGTTTTTCATAATTTTTTTGGTTTTTTTCTTATGTGATTTACTAAAACAGGGATGGTCAACTTTTTGTTAAGCAGACTTAACTAAAATCATTTTGAATAGACTCTTGAACAAACAGTGAACAAGCCTTTAAAACATTTTAGTTACGAACTCGATGTTCAGGGTGAAAAAACCGTGTCCAAAACTGCATTTTGAATACGGCTGTTGGTGTTTTGTGGTTTGGGTGAGATACACCACAGGTCAACAATACATTCACCAAAGGGTATTAGGGTATTATATGGCTGTCTTAACCGACTATACACTCAAAAAATTATGTTAGTAAAATTAACTGAAAATGTCAGTTAAAATAACTAATTTGTTAGTTGTTTTGGGGTCAACTACTTTTGTCAGTTAAATCAACTAACAATGTTAGTTATTTTAACTGACAAAAAAACAACTGACTTATGTAGTTAAAACTACTAACATTTGTAGTCAAAACGATTAACTTGTAGTAAAAATAAAATAATCAATTTAATATTTTTTTTTTTAAACTTTCAAAAAAAAAATTGAAAACCAAATTTTTCAAAAGTTTTTTTTTTTTTTAAAAAAGGTTGTGAAAAATAAAAAAAAAACGAAAATTTGTTTTTATTTTTTGGATTTTTTTTTTTAATTTTTCAGAAAAAAATTGAGGACAAAATTTTTTCAAAGTTTTTTTTTTTAAAAAAAAAGGTTGTGAAAAATAAAAAAAAAACGAAAATTTATTTTTATTTTTTGGATTTTTTGTTTTAATTTTTCAGAAAAAAATTGAGGACAAAATTTTTTCAAATTTTTTTTTTTTTTAAAAAAAGTTGTGAAAAATAATTAAAACGAAAATTTATTTTTATTTTTTGAAAAAAAAAACTAAAAATTTACTACTTTAAATAAATGTTACTACATTACAGCACTTTTTTGTTAGTTATTAAAAAAAACGACTCAAAATAACTAACAGAAATAGTTGTTTGATATTTTTCATACAAAAACAACTGACTTTGTAGTTGAAAACAACTAACTACTGTAAAATATACAAACAACTTACATGTAGTCTATATATATAATTTCCCTATTTGTGTGTTCCTCTTTTTTTGTCTACCCGAGTAAAAAAATTGATATGACACAATATATAATTTAATATGGGTTCGTGTCTATTTTGATATAATCTTATACGAAAAATGGTTTCATAAGATTTGATCGAATAATATCTAATAATATCAGTTTATATAACTTTATATCGACTTTGATACGAGTTTTGGTCTAATCCAATGATATAAAATTATATCCAATTATATTAAAATTTATACAATTTTATAAATCGGATGTTTTTTTTAGTTTTTAATAAAAAGTTGAAAAATTAAAATAATAAAAATAAGTTGTTCTTTGAAAAAAACTTGGAAAAATTTCAAAAAATGGAGTCATGTTAAATTTTATATAAAACACTTAGAAAATATTTTCAAAAAAATTTGTCCTTGGAAAAAACTTAGAAAAATTTGAAAAAATGGAGTTATATAAAATTTTATATAAAACACTTAGAAAATATTTGCGATAAAAAAATGTTCCTTGAAAAAAACTTAGAAAAAATTTAAAAGATGGAGTCATATAAAATTTTATATAAAACACTTAGAAAATATTCGTGATAAAAAAGTGGTGCTTGGAAAAATCTTAGAAAAATAAAAAAATATGAAGTCATATGAAATTTTATATAAAACACTTTGAAAATATTTGCGATAAAAATATGTTCTTGGAAAACACTTAAAAAAATTAAAAAATAATGGAGGCATATAAAATTTTATATAAAACACTTAGAAATTTGAAATGATGCATGGGACCAGATGTTAAAACATATAGTTATGTATGGCGATATCTTAAAAAAATCCCACATCAAAATTTATTATATAAATTTATCTTGCAATACATAGTGTCACACATGATCATATATCAAATAGTATGACTATATAAAAGTATATAAGATCATATTAAATTATTTTTACTCGGGTATCCAGAGCTTTTTGAAGCCCACTGATGAGCTACAAAGCTGAAAATTGGCATGCTTATAGTAAAACACCTGGGGCAGATCCTAACGTAGCCGGATTTTCGATTTTTTGCCTGTGGGCGGAGAAATAAGCGGGAAAGTGGGCGTGGCAAAATGCAATTTTTTGACGTTTTTGCTTAATTTAAAGCCCCCAAATGACTTAGGAATCTGAAAATTTCCTAGAATATAGTCCTAACGATGCCGCATATCCCCAAGTAGTCGGATTTAAAATTTTCGCAATGTGGGCGGAGAATTGAGGGGAAAAGTGGAGTAGCAAAATTTAGATTTTTGTAACATTTTTACTTCTTTTGAAGCCCCCAAATGACTTAGGAAGCTGAAAATTTCCTAGAATATAGTCCTAACGATGGCGCATATCCCCAAGTAGTCAGATTCAAAATTTTCGCAATGTGGGCGGAGAATTGAGGGAAAAGTGGCGTGGCAAAATTGGGATTTTTTTAAATTTTAACATCTTTTGAAGCCCCCAAATGACTTAGGAAGCGGAAAATTGCATAGCATTTAGTTCTAACAATGAGGCATATCCTGAAGTAATCGGATTTAAATTTTTTAAACTGTGGAAGGAGAATTAAGAGAAAAATGGGGCGTGGCAAAATTGTGTTTTTTAATATTTAATTTGAAGACCCCCAATGATCTTTGAAGATGAAAATTGGCATTTTTGCTTATTTTGCTTATTTCCTCTAATGACTTAGGAAGCGGAAAATTTTCTAGCATATAGTCCTATTGATAAAGCATATCCTGAAGTAGTAAAATTTTAAATTTTTGAACTGTGGGCGGAGAATTGAAAGGAAAATGAGGAGTGACAAAATTGAGATTTTTAACATTTTAACTTCTTTTGAAGTCCCTAAAGGAAGCGGAAAATGCACAGAATTGGCATGTATATAGAAGGTTTCATGTGGAAGATCAACACGAGCCTGGATTTTTGATATCCAGTGTATGTGTGGAGAATAAGAAAGGCAAAGGGCGTGGTAAATTTATTTGCATCTATTTTCTGAATATATATTTTATTTTTTTGTGTTTCTCTTATTTTTTGTGTATCCAGCGCCTTTTGAATCTCATTGGTGGACTTAAAAGCTTAAAATTGGCATGTATATAATAAAACACCAGGGACGGATTCTTACGAAGTCGGATGTTTTGCCTGTGGGCGGCGAATTACGAGAAAAAGGGGACTTGGCAAAATTATTTTTTTTTAACATTTTAGAGTATTTTTAAGCTCCGCCCCAATGAATACGGAAGCTGAAAATCCCTAACATGTAGTCCTAACTATGAAGTATATTCTAAAGTAGTCCGATTTAATATTTTTGGAATGTAGATGGAGAGTTGAGAGGAAAAAGGGGCAAGGCAATATTGTGTTTTATTTTTTTTATTTGACTAACTTTAAAGCCCTAATGACCTACGCATCCGAAAATTGCAAGCATATTGTCCTGACACTGGAACATATCCTTAAGTAGTCAGACTTAAAATTTTTGGACTGTGGACGGAGAATTGAGAGGGAAAAGGGGCGTGGATACGAGTATAGTACTAACGATGGAGCTTATCATAAAGTAGTCAGATTTAAAAATTTTGGAATACACCGAAAAAACAGTTTAATTGTGCCAGCCGAATTAAGAGCCATGGTTTAATTACAAGAACTGAAATTTTCGGCTGCGATTACCGAAATTTATTTGGACCAACAGAAGTTAAATTTTCAAAACAAATTTTGGTTATGGCAACCGAAAATTTCGGTTGTTGTTATTAAACTATGCAGTTGGCTCTAAATTCGGCAGGCACAACTAAACTGTTCTCTCTGTGTAGGGACGGAGAATTAAGAGAAGAAATGGGCGTGGAAAAATTATGTTTTTACATCTTACCTTACTTTGAAGACACCTTATGACCTTGAAAGATGAAAATTTGAATACATATGGTACGGACTATGGCAAAGATCAACTCTGACCTGGATATCCAGTGAAAGGGCGGATATACAAAAAAAAATCCGTTGTGAATTTTGTTCAGTTTATATATATAATTTGTAACGTAGCCGAATTTTCGTCCTTTAAGACAGGGGGAGTGGCGGAAGACGGCGAAATTTAGTTTTTAAACATTTAAACTATTTCTGAAACCCCTAATGACTAAGGAAGCTGAAAATTGTAAAGAATAAAGTATTGACAATGGATCATATCCATATGAAGTCAAATTTAATATTTAAACTGTGTACAGAAAATTATAAGGAAAAATTTAAGTGAAAAAAATGTGTTTTTAAAAATTTTATCTAATTTTAAAACCCTTCATGATAAAAAGAAAGATAAAAATTGCCATGTATATAGGAGTGACCATGGGACAGATCCACATGATGGATTTTTGATATCCGGTTTAAGGACGGAGAGACGAAATGGGCGTGCTAAATTTAGTTCTAAAATTTTATCAATAAAACCTTTTATACTCATTAAATTTTTTTCCAGTTTGGGAAATACATATATTGATGTAACTCAATCTAGCAATATTAAATTTTTGAACTACAAACATAATTTTTTATAAAGTTTGGTAAAATATTAGAACTATTGAGAAAAGTGATTTGGTGTTCCGCCTGGCAGGGACAGGCTATTCGACTAGTAACTTACATAATTTTCTGATTGTAATTTTCTTACTTGTTTATACTTTGGATATTTGAATCTAGAAAACATTTGTTCAAATTTTCTAATTGTCAATTATACAGAAAATTTTCTTTTCAGTTTCAATAAAATATTTGTAAAAAACACATCAAACATTTTGTGTTATCAATTTATAATTTTCACAGGTTATGGGCCCAGCCTTAACCTCGTGGATTAAAATTGTATAGAATCGTGAAATTGAATAACGGAAAACCGGAAATTTAAAATAAACGTGAAAAAATAACGTGATACCGGAAAATTGAATAAAATCGAAAATTCAAAAATAAAAGAACAGAAAACTGAAAAAATAGTGAAATCGTGAAATTAAAATAACGAAGATTGTAAAAACGGAAAATTTGAGAAAAGCATATTAGTGAAAACAAGCGAATCAAAACGAAAATGAGTTACTCAAGTTACAAAATAGAACCTCAGGGTAAAGAAAATTTTGATACTTGGAAAATCCAAGTTGAAGCGTTGCTGGTTAAAAATGATAGCTGGAAATACGTGAATGGAAGTCATCTGAAGCCAAATGAATCTGCAAATAAGGTAGCCGAATGGGAATCCGAAGATGCTAAAGCAAAATCTGATTTGATTTTGTTAATCTCTACAACTGAACTAAAGCAAATCAAAAACTGCAAAACATCTAAAGATGTGTGGGATAAATTACACAATATTTATCAGTCGAAACGAACGATGTCTTATAACGAAACCGTTATAAGACATCCTAAAACTGGTGATAAGATTTTGGTTGCGAAAAGAAATAAAGATTTGTATTATGTTGAAGAATATACTGAAAATTGTAGAGCAGCATATACATCTAACATTCAAGAATGGCACGAACGTTATGGACACCTAAATAAAAATGATATTAAAGACATAATACGAAAAGAGAAGTTAAATGGTATTAATTTTAATATAAATGAAAAATTGAAAGCATGTGAAATATGTGTTAAGGGGAAACAAGCCCATAAGCCATTTACTAAATCCAATTCAAAATCAACAGAAGTTTTAGAATTAATACACACTGATGTATGCGGTCCCATGAGGGTGAATTCAATTGGTGGGTCAAGATATTTTTTAACGTTTATTGATGACAAATCAAGATGGTGCGAAATATACTTTATAAAGAAGAAAAGCGAAGTATTTAAAAAATTAAAAGAATTTCAAAGCATGGTTGAAAAGAAAACAAATCACAAAAATCAAGACTATACGATCTGAAAATGGTACAGAATATACGAACAACGAATTTAAAAACTATTTGAAAAAAGAAGGTATACAGCATGAATTTACCGTTGAATATACTCCACAACAAAACGGAGTAGCTGAAAGAAAAAACCGTACTCTCGTTGAAATGGCCCGTTGTATGATGATACAATCTGGTCTAGCTCCAAGTTTTTGGGCTGAAGCGATTTTAACTGCAAATCACATTCGGAATCGTTGCCCATCAAGAAGTCTTAATGGAGAAACACCTTTTAAGGTGTGGTTGGGAAGAAATCCAATAGTTAATTATTTCCAAAAATTTGGTATATCCCGAGTAAAAATAATTTAATATGATCTTATATACTTTTATATAGTCATATTATTTGATATATGATCATGTGTGACACTATGTATTGCAAGATAAATTTATACAATAAATTTTGATGTGGAATTTTTTTAAGATATCGCCATACATAACTATATGTTGTAACATCTGGTCCCATGCATCATTTAAAATTTCTAAGTGTTTTTGTTATGGTTGGTTTTTCGTAAAAGGTGTATTTTCCGAAGGTGGTTTGACACGGTGACTTTATTCGGCTACTCGTCGACAATTGGGTGGATTCTTTTCTACTGGAAAATACACAGACCCATAGACATGAAATCTTCGTGTCAAAAAGAGTTATATAAAAAGAATACAAAAAAAATACTACTTCATTCACACAGTCAGTCTGTCCATTAGTCTGAGCCTCCCACCCCATCTGCGATTCAGCGAACACACAGCCTATGTATTGCTTTTGGCTCCTTTTTTTTATATTTTATGAGCAATACCCAATATCAGTTCAAAATCAGTCCGTAAGTCCGTTCAATCAAGTCATTTTGTCCGTCTGATTTATTTTTTTTTTTATTTTTCTCTTTTCTTTAACCTCAACTAGAACATACTTATTCCCTTACCCAACAACACCCAACATCGACCAAAGAGAAGATTTATTCTAACATGACCCCCATTATTTGTTCAAAGAGAAAACATTTGTTTGGAATTGTAAAAAGAACACGGTTTATTAAATTTTTTATGTTTTTTAATTTCAATTTTCTTGTTTTGTTTTTTTTTTTTTTTATAAATAAATTCAAAAAGATTTGTTGATGCATATGAACATACATACATACATATATATTTATAACAAAAGATTTAATAAACCTTATAAATAAATTATTTAATACCAAAATTCGTGTTAGTTTGTTAATACTATAATGTAAATACTACAGAGTTTACATAAAGAAATTAATTTTAATAAGAAAGTGTGTAACGAAATGGAGTGCAAAAAAAACAAATATTCTTGCTTTAAGTTAAACGCTCTTTAATTACAATATCACTCACCTAGTGAAAAGACTCTTTGGCTGAGTACTACAATATAGTAAGAGATCTTACATTATCTTTACTTATTGACTTACAGTGTTTTAATATTTTGTTTTTGAGTTATATATTTTTTTTATTTTTACCTTGTTTTCTTTTTTGTCACTCTTTCATTTCTTTAACCACTTTCCTTTACAAAAATAAAAATAAAAAATATAGGATAAAAAAAAGTATATTAACGATTTTTTTTGTTTCCAAATTCTTATTTTTTTTATATAAATAAATTCTTCTTATTTTTTTACAAAAATTACTTTTTTTTTTCGTTTTTAATTAAAAAATATTCTTTTGTTGTTTATTTTTAAACTTAACATTTTTAAACTTTACAACTTTTCTTTTACTTTGTTTTGTTTTTTTTCTCTTTAAATATAAATTTCAATAATATAGATTTATTTTTATATATAAGTATATGAATTGAGATATGAATTTTAATTAATCATATATCTGTTGATGTTATTTTGCTTATGTTTTCCTTTACGTCGATGATCCACATCATCTTAATTTCGATCAGGATGGTGTTCGTCTTTGCAGAATTTTGAGGTTATAAAAATTAGTTGATGGAAGTGTAATTATATAGATATTTGTTTTTATGTTTTTATTAACACTGACAGCATATTTTTTGTTCTTTTTTATAAGTTCACAAAAATAATAATTTAGTTTTAGCTTTATTTTTGCTTTTATTTTTTTTTGTTTGATGTTCGCACATAATTCAAATAATGTTGAATTTATTTTTAAACATTTTTTTTTTTATGATTATGTTTTTTTTTTTTATATATAAAAGAATTTAATGTTTTATTACATCAATTAATTTTTCTTTCTTTTTTTTTTTTTCTTTTTTAATAAATTGTCTTATTTTTAAAATTCGAAAAAAAACACATGTTGTTTCCTCTTTGAACTCCACTATCACCAAAAAAAAACTCTCCTCCTCAGAATCAAAAAAAAACCTCTCTCCCTCTTCTTTTTATTCTCCTCCTTTTCCAAATTAAATGTACCACTGAACAATAACTTTTAGAGTTGTATTTATTTCTAGAGATGGTACGATTTTTGAAACCGTGCCCGTAACCGTAACAAACTCGCATACGTCGATACCGTTATAGGCATGGAACGAGTGCGAAATGTTAAGTTAAATTTTAATAAAAAAAATTGAAATGCAAAAAAAAAAAAAACAGAAAGGTATCCTTAGGAAATGTGTGGCCTCGACCCACTTATAATGAAGCTAGCCGGATTTAACAGATAATATTACAACCTTAATCAATCCTTAGTATTTGTATTTCATACTTGAGCGAATATAAAGGTAAATGTATCTTTAGCTATACATATATATATTTTTTTTTTTTTTTTTTTTAGCAGTGATTGAAATTATGATTATAAAATTACACAACGAATAAGTCTTGGCCATGAAACACACCCTTACTCTTTCCATCTAAACCACCAAGCTCATACAAAGAGTTGCCTAGGACTTTCAAAACTACACATTTGACATGGGCTGGAGCGAGTTTTGAATTGTAACCCTCAATTTTGTTACTGAGCTTGAAATTTCTACGATAAACGAACTGTCCTTCCTTAAACTTGACCACTTTGGATCTTACATTATAATTTTTTGCAGATCGTTCGTGTGCTTTCTTTAAGTTATTAAAAACCTTGTCACGAGTAAGCTGTAGTCTGTCCGAAGGGTTGCTAACATTTAGGTCAAAGTCTTTGATAGATCCTAAGTTCCTCAAAATTTCGTATGAGGACGCATGTTGTACCATATTTACTCCGAAAACAGCGTAGTAGGGAGCCATTTCTATGGAACTGTGGGTAGTACTCCTCAGAGCAAACGCAACGTCACTAATGTGCTGATCCCAATTACGTTGATCATCACCAACAAATGATCTAATCATTTGGAGCACAGATCTGTTGACTCTTTCGGCCGCGTTTGACTGAGGAGCATACAATGCAGTTCGAATGTGCCTAATGCCATATTTACAAAGGAACTCCCGAAAAAGTTCCGATGTAAACTGCTTACCATTGTCGGAATGGATGAACTCCGGCACTCCAAACTCATGAAAGACACGTCTCTCTAAAAACTTAACCACATTTATGGCGGTAGCAGCTCGCATTGGCTCAAGAAAAACATATTTGCTGAAATGGTCTAAGCAAACGAATAATGAGGTGTTACCATCCTTGGAACGCGGATAGGGACCCATAAAATCAATGTAGAGCCTTTGAAAAGGCCGCTCCGTAATCATTTGATTTCCCATTATTGGTCTTTTGAATGCATTTGTGGTTTTGTTGGCGTTGCAAACATCACACGCTTTTACCACAGCTTGAACGTCAGTTACCATACTGGGCCAATAATACCGTTCACGTAACCGTGACAGCGTTTTATGGATGCCTCCGTGACCTGATGATGGGGAGTTGTGAGCTGCGGAAACAAGTTCATCCTGCAGCTCCTTTGGAACCCATAGCTTCCAAGCATTGTCCTCGTCAATCGCGTCCCCTGTGGCAAATTTCGTTCGTTTGTACACATATTTTTCCGAAACACACAAATCTGGTACGGTTGCCTTCTTCTCTAGAATATTTTCCTTTAGAGCCCTATATTCCTCGGAATTGAAATGTGGGCTAGCTAGATCAATATCCAACAATCGCTGGTTTTTGACTATCTCGTCCATGTAAGCACGGGAAAGGGCATCTGGCACAACATTCAGAGAACCTTTACGGTGTTGGATGTCGAACTCGAACCCCTGGAGCTTAAGGCTCCATCTAGCTAGACGACCTGAAAGTTCTTTCTGACCCATGAGCCATTTTAAACTTGAATGGTCTGTTATGATGGTAAATGGTAACCCTTCAATGTACGGACGGAACTTTTTGACACTAAGCACTGCTGCATAGCATTCCAACTCAGTCACGCTGTAATTGCGCTGAGCCTTGTTGAGCTTTGCGGACATATACGCTATGGGGTGCTCATGACCTTCGCTATCTACCTGAAACAGAACACCGCCAACTCCTTGAGTAGAAGCATCACATTGGATGAAAAACTTCTGAGTAAAGTCAGGATTGACCAGTAAAGGAGCAGAAATTAGGCTATTCTTAAGTTTTTCGAACGACACCAGGGCCTCCTCAGACATCTCAAACTTCCGCAAGCGGTCTTTGGTTAAATTGTCGTGAAGCGGTGCTGCGATGCTCGCATAGTCCTGAATGAACCTGCGGTACCACCCACACATTCCCAAAAACCGCCTCAACTGCTTCGGAGTCTTTGGAACCGGAAAATCCTTGATGGCTTCTACTTTAGCTTCGTCGGTCCTAATACAACCATTCCCAACTACGAACCCTAAGTACCGAACCTCTTTGTGACAAAATTTACTCTTCTCGATATTAATGGTAAGTCCAGCATTAGCTAAACATTGGGCAACATCACTTAGCAGGTTAATATGGGCATCAAAGGAGGCAGAAACCACTAGAAGATCGTCGAGGTAGACAAAGACATTATTCCGCAGTGAAGCGGGTATGACTTTGTCCATAAGCCTGCACATTCTCTGGGCGGCATTACACAGGCCAAACGGCATAACCGTGTACTGGTATAATGGCCGCCCTGGGACTGTAAACGCAGTTTTTTCCCTCGACTTCTCCTCTAGTGGTATCTGCCAAAACGCATCTTTTAAATCAATGGCAGATATATATTTGGTATCCTGTAACCTACTAAGGATCCCCTCTATGTGAGGAAGTGGGTACGCGTCCTTGGTTGTCCTTAAGTTGACCTTACGGGCATCAAGGCATAACCTGTTCTTCGTCTCCTTCCTGACAAGAGTAACGGGTGAACTCCAGCTACTATTGCTGGGTTCAATGACGCCCAGGCTTAGCATTCGATCTAGTTCCTTATACAATAGCTCCTGAATAGCGGGGGACACTGGGTAGTGTCTTTGCTTAATGGGAATGTCTTCATTAGTCACCTCAATTATGTGCTGTTCCACAGAAGTTCTTCCTAAACCTAAGACAGCAAAAGATGGAAATTTGGATTTAACTTCCTCAAGTTTAAGGAGCTGGTCTTTCGTAAGTTGGTGCTGATTATGATCTTTGCCCTCCTCTAATATTTCGGCTATGGTATTCTGGTAAGTTTTTGACTCACCAACTACTGGTAGACCAAAAACTTTCCAGAAATCAATCCCAAAGTAAAACTCCTGTTCTAAACCTGGTACAATGAGGAAATCAATGTCCTTTGTCACCCCCTCCCACACAACAGGTAAGGTAGCAACCCCAACAACTGGAACCTTTCCACCATTAGCTGTTTTAACGTTTTGACCACTAAATTTTACGACAGAGCATACAGATTGTTCCAGAAATTGTAAAGCGTTTTTACCAATACAACACGCTCCGGCACCTGAATCTAAAAGCGCCATAATTTCCTTTCCCCCTACTAAAGTTTTAGCAAAGAAACGATTATCATTTCCAACTTTCACTACTGTTTCTACTACCATTTTCTTAGCTTTTTTAATTTTCGAAATTTTACTCTTAAGTTTTTCAATTTTTCTGTGTTTCCTACTTTTAACTTTGATTTCCTCACCAAAAATTCTAGCTCTTGCAATTCCGTAATCTATTTTTCGCTGGTGTAAGGATTTTATATGAAAAGGTGGTTTATCCTTAGTTTCAAACAAATCCCCCTTTTCCCTCTCCAAAATTTTTATTGTTGGGACTCCGGGTTCTCCTTGGTTTGGCAAAGGTACCCGGTCAACTCTGCCACTTTCCCATTTACCGAATTTGGGCGGTAATCGCAAAAGGACTCGTCCTTACCACATACGAAACATTTCATGTCGTGAAACAAGGATTTACAAATTGTTTCTTGTTTTACGCTATTGACATTTTTCCGATAAAAGTCGCCAGGCATTCCACAAGTAAAGCAAAGATTTAAATGAAACGGTGATAAACAGAATACTTTAGCATTATTTTGGGGAGCGGTATATTGGTTTGCTGAATTCTGTACTTGAGTATGGCGAAGATTGCCGAAAGGATTACTACCAGGTTGTGGCCGGTTATAATTTTGACCACGTGCAGAGTTTGAGAAGTTACTCTGATTACCTGGGTTTCGAGAGGATGTCCCAATGGCCTCTAAATTAACAGTTTCCTCATCCGATTCCGGACTTAAGGCATTAACTGTCTTATTCTTTTGGGGTTTTTGGGGTCTATCCCATTTTAATTGCTTTTCAGCTCGTCTAACCTCTTTTTTCAGAAAGGCAATCGTGGTTATCTTTGATGAAAAAAGCATATCAGATATTTCCTTTGTCAAATTTTTCCGAATAGCATCGACCAATTCCTGATCCTCCATTTTTCTTTTTGATTTGAACGATAGGTTATGTATTTCGGCATAAAAATCATCAAATGTCTGCCCAGGTTTTTGCTTGCAGTTTACAATTTCTCCAATTATTTCCAAATCAGAGTCCTTTGGGTTAAAATGGTTTTCAAATTCTTGCTTAAGTTCAAAATATCCAAAATTTATATTGTCTTCATTGTCTTCCAAAACTTGCCAATACCATTTGGCAGCATTGCCAGATAACAAACAATGAAAGTCATTAAACATTGTGTCATACGAAACATCACGTTTTGCACGCATTTTTTCTACACGAAAGAAAAAACTCTCTACAGTCATATCTTTTTCACTCCCGTCAAACTTGATATGCCACTTATCAAGGTTGACAGGCTTTCGAAAATCAAGCTCTCGTCTACTGAAAAGGCTACTTGAGTTGTTAGTAGCATTTTCTAACCCACCATTTCTACTCTCACCACGATTGTTACCGAGATCATTACCACGATCGTTACCGCGATCATTACCACGATCATTACCGCGATCGTTACCCCGAGGATTACTGCGATCATTATCACGATCGTCACCACGATTATTATCACGGTCGTTACCTCGATCGTCACCACGATCACGTGCTGGTGAAAGACGATTACTTGGGACAGGGTTAGCTATTCCAGCCGCATCTCCTCCCCCAGTTTGTCTTTGACCAGCCGGAGCATCCTTATCTGGGGTTGAACTAGAATTGGGTGCATTTAAAGAAGAGGCATTACCAGTTCCTTCAACCTCGGTAACGCGATGGCTAAGAGAAGCTACCTCCCCTCGCATCTGTCTGAGTTCATTCATGCAATTGGTCATCATTTCATTTTGTTGGAAGACCATTGCCATGAGTTGGTTAAGTTGTTCATTTGGCGGAGTGGTAAGATTAGGAACATTACCCAATTCATTGCCCTGAGGCGGCCCAGCACCGTCTAAATTGTCTTGTGACATTTCAGTCAGTTTTTCTAATTTCCGTGAGAAACTTAATGAATTATCACTAGGATTGACTATAAATTCGTCTGTTATCCTTACAGTGGAAGTTGAGGGTGATTCTGTTGGTCTACCAAAAATTAAATTTGCACACCTATTTAAGTAGTCAGTTGGAACAAAATCAATTGGTTTCTCAATACCTGTGTCTATCTGAGTTAGAATTGAACCTACAACCTGTGTTTCTAACGTTCTTGCTACGCTTCGAGTAATTCGCCTATTCTCCGAAAAAATTCCACTTATAGGATTGATAGGGTTTCCTCCAGGATTATCCATGTACTTTTACTAGTTTAACTTTAAAGTACTGTTAAGAAAATATATATATTTGTAGATATATATATTTTTTTTTTTTTTTTTATTTTTTGTTGTTTAAATTTATCAAGAAAGTGGTGAAAAAAAATAAATTGTTTATCTTTGTAACAAAAAAATTAATTTTTATGTATGGGATACAAAAATTTCAAATCCATAAAATTTAGTCGATGATTTACAGGTGTTGTCTAATAGGTTAAGCTGAACAGCTGATGCAGAAAAAAAATAAAAAAATAAAAAATAAATGTATCGTCTATACCCCCACATTCATGCTATTACCGAAGTATTTATACTGAGTACGTCTTAAAGCTCCAATAAAATAAGAGTTCCTATAAGGTTACCAAGTATTATTTTTCAGTTTTCCCCAATTACTTAAAGACTAGTTTGGAATTAGCCTTAAACTTGCTCCAAACAATTTCTTTAAAAAAACATATATTTGCAAATTAACCATTCACACAAATCAGTTAAAGTGCTGACCACAACAACACAGCTTTAATAACTATAGGTTGGGTTTCAACACCCTACACCCTAATAAAAAAATTGTTAAAATTGCAAATATGGATGATAAATACAAAAATTTGCTGGTTTTGGATTAAAAAAAATTGATTTAACAAAGTTTTTAGTGATTTCCTGCAGAACTAATGTATTGTACATTCAAATATAAAATTTCCTTAACTATAGCCACAAAAAACAAAATTCAACATGAACTTTCATTACAAAAATAGTTTAAATTTAATTAAATTAAGACCATTTTTGTAAAGTGTGTTCTGCTAACTATGTATCCAAATCTAAGAAGGAATTTTAAATAAACTGTAAAAGTTAGTACCTGTTTAACAATCTTGTTAACAAATTTAGTTTTTCGAGTGTACTGAACAATATATTAGAGATGAATTCAAAAATCAAAAGCCTATGAAGATTTTTATTGACCGTAACTCAACTCTATCTTTAACCATGCACACTTAACAAATCACTAACACATTCACTCTAAAGTAAACTTTAAGGTATCCTTCGTTGGGAGCCACATGTTATGGTTGGTTTTTCGTAAAAGGTGTATTTTCCGAAGGTGGTTTGACACGGTGGCTTTATTCGGCTACTCGTCGACAATTGGGTGGATTCTTTTCTACTGGAAAATACACAGACCCATAGACATGAAATCTTCGTGTCAAAAAGAGTTATATAAAAAGAATACAAAAAAAATACTACTTCATTCACACAGTCAGTCTGTCCATTAGTCTGAGCCTCCCACCCCATCTGCGATTCAGCGAACACACAGCCTATGTATTGCTTTTGGCTCCTTTTTTTTATATTTTATGAGCAATACCCAATATCAGTTCAAAATCAGTCCGTAAGTCCGTTCAATCAAGTCATTTTGTCCGTCTGATTTATTTTTTTTTTTATTTTTCTCTTTTCTTTAACCTCAACTAGAACATACTTATTCCCTTACCCAACAACACCCAACATCGACCAAAGAGAAGATTTATTCTAACATGACCCCCATTATTTGTTCAAAGAGAAAACATTTGTTTGGAATTGTAAAAAGAACACGGTTTATTAAATTTTTTATGTTTTTTAATTTCAATTTTCTTGTTTTGTTTTTTTTTTTTTTTATAAATAAATTCAAAAAGATTTGTTGATGCATATGAACATACATACATACATATATATTTATAACAAAAGATTTAATAAACCTTATAAATAAATTATTTAATACCAAAATTCGTGTTAGTTTGTTAATACTATAATGTAAATACTACAGAGTTTACATAAAGAAATTAATTTTAATAAGAAAGTGTGTAACGAAATGGAGTGCAAAAAAAAACAAATATTCTTGCTTTAAGTTAAACGCTCTTTAATTACAATATCACTCACCTAGTGAAAAGACTCTTTGGCTGAGTACTACAATATAGTAAGAGATCTTACATTATCTTTACTTATTGACTTACAGTGTTTTAATATTTTGTTTTTGAGTTATATATTTTTTTTATTTTTACCTTGTTTTCTTTTTTGTCACTCTTTCATTTCTTTAACCACTTTCCTTTACAAAAATAAAAATAAAAAATATAGGATAAAAAAAAGTATATTAACGATTTTTTTTGTTTCCAAATTCTTATTTTTTTTATATAAATAAATTCTTCTTATTTTTTTTTTTTTTTACAAAAATTACTTTTTTTTTTCGTTTTTAATTAAAAAATATTCTTTTGTTGTTTATTTTTAAACTTAACATTTTTAAACTTTACAACTTTTCTTTTACTTTGTTTTGTTTTTTTTCTCTTTAAATATAAATTTCAATAATATAGATTTATTTTTATATATAAGTATATGAATTGAGATATGAATTTTAATTAATCATATATCTGTTGATGTTATTTTGCTTATGTTTTCCTTTACGTCGATGATCCACATCATCTTAATTTCGATCAGGATGGTGTTCGTCTTTGCAGAATTTTGAGGTTATAAAAATTAGTTGATGGAAGTGTAATTATATAGATATTTGTTTTTATGTTTTTATTAACACTGACAGCATATTTTTTGTTCTTTTTTATAAGTTCACAAAAATAATAATTTAGTTTTAGCTTTATTTTTGCTTTTATTTTTTTTTGTTTGATGTTCGCACATAATTCAAATAATGTTGAATTTATTTTTAAACATTTTTTTTTTTTATGATTATGTTTTTTTTTTATATATATAAAAGAATTTAATGTTTTATTACATCAATTAATTTTTCTTTCTTTTTTTTTTTTTTCTTTTTTAATAAATTGTCTTATTTTTAAAATTCGAAAAAAAACACATGTTGTTTCCTCTTTGAACTCCACTATCACCAAAAAAAAACTCTCCTCCTCAGAATCAAAAAAAAACCTCTCTCCCTCTTCTTTTTATTCTCCTCCTTTTCCAAATTAAATGTACCACTGAACAATAACTTTTAGAGTTGTATTTATTTCTAGAGATGGTACGATTTTTGAAACCGTGCCCGTAACCGTAACATTTTATATAAAATTTTATATGCCTCCATTATTTTTTAATTTTTTTAAAGGTTTTCCAAGAACATATTTTTGTCGTAAATATTTTCAAAGTGTTTTATATAAAATTTCATATGACTTTATATTTTTTTATTTTTCTAAGATTTTTCCAAGCACCACTTTTTTATCACGAATATTTTCTAAGTGTTTTATATAAAATTTAACATGACTCCATTTTTTGAAATTTTTCTAAGTTTTTTTCACAGAACCCCAGCAAAACTTGCATGACTTCCAGAACTAGTGCTGGAGTACTTCTTTTTTGCTCGACTAGTTCTCTATCTCGTTCTCAGAGTCATGATTTTTGTTTGAAATTGTCACCCTCAGAACTAGTTCTAGGGAAGTAGTCTAGGAACAATCACCCCTCCTATGGAACGGTTCCATCACTACTTCTAGAACCAGTTCTTTATCCCATTCTATAACCCATGATTTTTCTTTGAAATTGTCACGACAGGAACTACTTCCAAGAAGCTATTGTGGCACTAGTTCTCTATCTCGTTCTCAGAGTCATGATTTTTGTTTGAAATTGTCACCATCAGAACTAGTTCTAGGAAAGTAGTCTAGGAACCCATGTATGAAACGGTTCTTTAAGTCATTCTAGAACCAATTCTTTATCCCATTCTTTAACCCATGATTTTTGTTTGAAATTGTCACCATCAGAACTAGTTCTAGGGAAGCAGTCTAGGAACATTTTGTAATTTTTTTTTTTTGCAAAAAAAAAACATTTTTGAATTATTTTTTGTTGAAAATATAACGCAATATCAGCACTTTACTGAACAAAAATTAGTAGTATTTTTTGTTTTTTTAGTCCTTAATGCAATTAGAAATTATCTAGAAGGAGAATAAGGGATTTTTGAAAAAAAAAATATTGTAGGGACCAAAAAATATACGATTATATGCTTATTTGGATAACTCAAATTGCTTACTATTTTTGCTACAATTGGAAAGTTTTGTTTACATTTTGTAATAAAAAATTCCAGCTGTAGTAAATAAAGTAGTTTATTGCAGATTGTAGTAAGGTAATTGAATGGATCTATAAAAACCTATTTGCACTAATGCCCCAATACTAAATAATACCAAACAAATTACCCAATACTTATAATTTTTTTAGCCCCTCTGTACATATTTCAAAAGGTTTGACTTTTTCCAAATAAAAGATGCAACAGAGAAATGCGTAATCAAATATTTATTTTTTTCTTTTTTGAAAAAAATTATAAGTTTTTGAAACAGCTTCTAAGATGTTATTTGAGAACCAGTATTTGTTTCATGGAAGTGGTGCAGAAGTCATGTACGACTAGTTCCAAATCACTAGTTCCCAAACTACTCCAAAAAAGCTCTTTGGAATCAAAATATTACCCTTTTGGATCACTTCTAGAACTAGTTGTGACACCACTAGTTCCAGGATGCTCTTTGAGAACCTATCGTGACAAGCTTTGAAGTACTTCTAGAACTAGTTATTTTTGAACGACTCCGAAAAGTTTTGCTGGGACAACTTATTTTTATTATTTTAATTTTTCAACTTTTTATTTAAAACTAAAAAAAACATCCGATTTATAAAATTGTATAAATTTTAATATAATTGGATATAATTTTATATCGTTGGATTAGACCAAAACTCGTATCAAAGTCGATATAAAGTTATATAAACTGATATTATTTGATATTATTCGATCAAATCTTATGAAACCATTTTTCGTATAAGATTATATCAAAATAGACACGAACCCATATTAAATTATATATTGTGTCATATCAATTTTTTTACTCGGGATGTTACAAAAGTCAGTAAGTTAGAACCGAAATCGAAAAAATGCATATTTGTTGGATATTACATAAAGTCAAAGCATATCGATTATGGAATCCAGAATCGAAAAAAGTCGTTTGTTCAAGAGATGTAAAATTTGCAAACTTATATCAGCCAGAAGAAAATTATTCAGATTTTGTAGAAAAAGATACAATGAAATATAATACTGATGACAACATCGAAGTTACTTTTTTACCTAAAGAAAATCAACTGAACAATAATAATCAAAATGAAGAACAAGAAACTCCATTAGAAGAAGAAAATCAAACAGAAGAAGAAACTCAAACAGAAGAACAAACTCATACAGAAGAACAAAATCCAAGAGCAGAGGAAACAGATGGTGAAAAAAGTTATGATGAAAATGAAGAATTGTATGGTTTTCCCGAAGAAGAAATTAATGTTGAAAATAACCAAACTGAACTTCAAGAATTGCATACACCTTTAACTACAAAAAGAGGGCCAGTAAGACCAAAGAAACTAAAAACCGGTAAAAGAAGTAGGCCAAGAAAATTATTTAATTTATTACAGACTGAAGAGTCACAAGTTGATGAAGACAAAATCCATACGGCAAATTTAATCGCCCACACTGATCCACTAACTGCTAAAGAAGCCATTTCAAGTCCAGATGCAGAAGAATGGTAAAAGGCTATGAAATCCGAATATGATGCTTTGATGAAAAACAAAACATGGGTAGTGGTGGATCGTCCAAATAACAAAAAGGTAGTAGATTCGAGATGGGTGTTAAGAAAAGGTATAAAGCCGATGGTACAATTGAACGTTATAAGGCCAGACTAGTTGCGAAAGGCTTTACGCAGATACCTGGAGTTGATTTCACCGAAACTTTCGCACCAGTTGCAAGAATTGGGTCAATACGTTTATTGATGGCAATCTCAGTCAAATTAAAATTAGAAGTGTATCAACTCGATTTTGTTGCCGCATATCTAAATGGCGATATCGATGAAACAATTTTTATGAAAGTTCCATCCGAAATTATTGAAATTTTAAATGAAAATGAAATAAGTGATTATGAAGGTAAAGTTTGTTTATTTAAAAAAGCTTTATATGGACTTAAGCAGTCCGGTAGACTATGGTACAAAAAGTTAGATAACAAATTAAAACAGTTACATTTTTAACAACTGAATTCTGATCCCTGCCTTTACATGTTAAAACAAGGGGAAGTTATCACCATAGTAGCAATTTATGTGGATGATTTAATAGTTGCAACAAACAATAAACAACAATGGAAAAAATTTAAATGCGAATTGGCAAAATCATTCCAAATGAAAGATCTAGGTCAATTGAATTTTTGTCTTGGAATCGAATTTAAACAAGATCCAAATACAAAAAAAATTACAATGTCACAACGAAAATACGTACAAAACATATTAAACAAATTTAATATGGAAAATTGTAAACCAGTAAGTACTCCCTTAAATCCAAGTATAAAATTATTAAAACAAATGTGCCCAAAAAGTGAAGATGAAAAATCCGAAGCTAATACGTTACCATATCAGAATCTTGTAGGCTCACTTAAGTATTTGGCAGTTTCCACCAAGCCTGACATTGCTCACGCGGTAAGTGTTTTAAGTCAATATAACACAAATTATGGTAAAGAACATTGGGTTGCTGCAAAAAGGGTATTACGTTATTTAAAAGGAACCGAAAATTTTGGTTTACATTATAAATCATCTGATGAAGAACTTACCGGCTTTGCAGATTGGGGAGCGAACATAGATGCTAGAAGATCGTATACTGGTTATGTTTTTAATTTATCAAATGCAGCTATAGGTTGGGATTCACGAAAGCAAAAAACTGTTGCTATGTCAAGTACAGAAGCTGAATATATGTCACTTTCCGAATCTACTAAAGAAGCTATACATTTAAGGCGTTTCTTTTCTGAAGTCATGGGTCTACAAAACTCAACCGTAATGTACAACGACAATCAAGGTGCTGGATTATTGAGCAAGAATCCAATTTTTCACAACAGAACAAAATATATGGACATAAGACATCACTTTGTAAGAGAAAATGTACTTGATGGTGAAATCAAAATTAAATATGCGTCTACTAACGTAATGCCTGCTGACTTTCTTACAAAAGGATTATCAACTCCAAAACATAACAAATGTATTTCGAAAATAGGATTAATTAATATTTTTAATTGATTTGTGAAGTAATTTTTGAGGGGAAGTGTTGTAAATACACTCATAGAAATATCTTAGTAGAAAAATTAGTAAACCCATTGTAGATCAAGTTTTACAGAATATTGCCGTATTCAACAAAAATTAATGTTGATATCGTTGAATAATCAGTAAAGTTGAATCAACTCTTTACATCGCTTATACAGAATTCAATAGATAAAACCAAAAAAGAAAAAACAACCCTGCTCGTTCATTTTTGTATTATCAAGTTGGTAGCAATGTATTACAATGTGAAATTTGTTTGTCTCTTATAAAATTATTTTATGTGTTTGTTTCTTATAAAAATATTTAATATTATAAAAATAAATTAAAATAGGATCTGATGATCAGATTCTGATCTGGAAATATTTGGTAAGTAATAAAATACATTGGTTACTTTATGTATTCATACTATATTATATTTTGTTTGTTTTTTTAAGGCTTTTGATTTGGTATCATTAGAAAACTGGAGAATGGCTTACGAGTGCAAAACATAAATAAAAGAAGTGTGTGAAAATCTTGTGTTGAAATATTGCAGCTTATAAAGCCGGTGATAATTCTAAAAAATATTGTGATTTTTACTTAATAAAAGAATATTAACAAATAACAACAAGCTTTTTTTTATTAATAATATTTCTTACATCAACAAAAATATGAGTTGAGTTTACAAAAAATACGAGTTGATTTACAAAAAAACGAGTTGATCAACTTTTACAAAAACTGACAACAATTTTTATTGAAATCAACATAAATATTTGTAGGGTCAAAATCAACAATGATTTCTGTTGAATTTACAATGATTTTCTTTGGGAATACAATGATTTTTGGTTGAGTGTATCCAAATAATACTTTACTGTTTTATACTTTGCATATTTGAATCTAGAAAACATTTGTTCAAATTTTCTAATTGTCAATTATACAGAAAATGTTCTTTTCAATTTCAAAAAAAATTTGTAGAAAACACAACAAACATTTTGTGTTATCAATTTATAATTTTCACAATTTCAAAAAAATAAAGACCTGCTACCCAGACGGTCTTTAAATTGACAAATAATTTTGAATTTTGAGACTTTTTATTAATGTGTTTACAACAAACACGGGGAATATGAAGTTTAAGGGTCGAACCACACAGAAAAAAAGTACATACTTGGGATAAATTTATTCATAAATAGTATGAATCTTACACTCAAAAAATTATGTTAGTTAAATCAACTGAAAATGTCAGTTAACATAACTACTTTGTAAGTTGTTTTGGGGTCAACTACTTTTTCAGTTAAATCAACTAACAATGTTAGTTATAAGTAGGGATGAAATTTTCATGCACTAAAAAATCGAAAATATGCGCTTAAAATATGCGCTAAAAAAATCAAAATATGCACTAAAAAACCTGAAAATATGCACTAAAAAATAAAATAAAAATCTTGTTGTCATAGGAAAAACTTCTTTAAAAGCAAAAAGTAAAGCCGGGTTTAAATAGTACCATTTAAAACTTTATATAAGCAAGATTTTTTAGAAATTAACACAATCTATAAAAAAAAAATAATTTTTCTTATTTCCAAAATAAATTTTTAAAATTTTAAATAGTTTTTGAAACAAATAAATTTTAACTTGGGTTTTTGCTAATTTATGCCAAAATATGCAAAAATATGCACTTAAAAGTTGGAAATATGCACAAAATATGCATTTAAAACCAAAATATGCAAAAATATGCATTTTCACCAAAATTTGCAAAATATGCAAAAATAAATCGATGCCATTTTAACGCAAATTTCTTGATTCGGAAAGATAATTGGTCGATATCGTTTTTAGACTATTGACAAAAAACATGCATTTGCATGGAAATCTCATCCTTAGTTATAAGTGTTTGAGTTGAAAAATGTAGAAGAAAAATTGTAATTTCTAAAAGCTATAGACATTTCTGGTATTCCTATACCGGTTAGTTATTTTAACTGACAAAAAAACAACTGACTTATGTAGTAAAAACTACTTACATTTGTAGTAAAAACAACTAACATGTAGTAAAAATAAAATAATCAATATAAATTTTTTTTCAAAATTTTTCAGAAAAAAAATGAAGACCAAATTTTTTCCAAGTTTTTTTTTTTTTAATGTTGTGAAAAATAACAAAAAAGAAAATTTATTTTTATTTGTTGGAAAAAAACTTTGAAAATTTTTCAGAGATAAAAAACATAAAATTAACTACTTTAAATAACTGTTACTACATTAGAGTACTTTTTTGTTAGTTATTCAAAAAAACAACTTAAAATAACTAGCAGAAATAGTTGTTTGATATTTTTCATACAAAAACAACTGACTTTGTATATATATATATTTATTCCTAGGGTTCCATGGAGGAACATAGGGCCACTTATGTTTTTATTTGTTGTGGTTTCATTAATAAAAGAAGTTTAAGATGGACCGGGAATTAGCCGATCGCATCCGAGTCTGGTAACGGGGCTGACGATTAAAGTATCCAGACATACTGTGGGTTATTGGTTTTATGGCGCCAAATACTCGCCATGACATTTCAAGGATCATCGGCATACTCGGAACTTGTGGGAACTCGAAAGACCCTCCGAGACTCCTCTTGAAATCGCTGACTGTCCGCGACTACTACAAATAGCAGCTACTCCGTATATTTACGGAACGTATCACTATCCGCAACCTGTGACGCGTCCGGTAGCACTCAGCTATGCTCCCCATGAGCAGATTGCAACGCACACCACGTCATTAAAATAACATCGTGTGCCTTGTTATCCACAGTCAGGGTCGCCAGTTTTTTTTTGGATGCCATCCCCAAATTAAAATTTCTCATCCCCAAAAATCCCCAAAAAAAATTTCTCAAAATTTAATACACCCAAAAAACACTTGCAACCCATCAAGTGCTTTTGAGTAATTTAGCCAATTTTTTAGAACAAAAACTTGGTTAACTTACGTACAAACACTTGGTGGTATTTTACACAGAAACTTGGCTAAAAAGTGTAAGTGTATTTTGCGTGTTGAGCGATTAGCACATCGTTTGAAGCCGCCAATGTTTCGATAAGTATTATGATAAAATTCAAAAGCAACGGAATTGTTTTATCACGGATGGATAACTCAGGAATTTTTAATTTACACACCAGCGATAGAGTACTTTATTGGTCCAAATTTAATTTAATCTTGTTTTATATCTTGAATTCCCTCAAAAGTTTTCTCAGCAAACATAAGTCATCGGCCCTAAGAAATTGTTTGTACCCTTTAAAAAAAACAACGAAAATTCTTTTAAGGTTTGATATACATATTGCCGTAAAACCCCTTAAATTTTTATAAATACTAACTCCGGAATAGGTATCTAAAACGTTGTATTGCTTTTTAAGAATTTAAGAAGTTGTAAAAAACCGTATTTTCAATTGATGTACTTTAAGACTTTTTTCTACAGAAAAATCTAGTGAATTTTGGAAATTTTCTAATAGATTCAAAGGATATACCTACTATAGAAAATGTATGAAAATATACAATTTGGTTTAAAGAAAAATAAAAGCATGATAACATGATACCACTACGATCCAGGTTTTAACAGACACCACATAAAACTTCAGTTTTTTCTATATAAATGTCACATTATTCCTACACGCAAAAAAAAAATCTGTGTAAGATTGAGCAATCCTACTTGGTAAAACTTTTTTCATACCAAAAAAATTTTTTTACCAAATTTTTGCTAATATTATGCTTGTTGATGTTAAAGTAACATAATTCATTTTTTATGTAAAATAACCAAGTAGCTTGCACAATAACGCAAATTACCTGCACAAAAGTTTATCGAAAGAAAACAAAAAAAAAAAAAACAAATACAGATCGGCATTTTCATTTTGTATTTTTGTGTGCGTTGTTCGTTTATTTTTTGTGTTATACAAACGTAAAAAGGAAATTGATAAATAAAATAAAAATAAATTAATAAATAAAAATAAATAATTAGTTTTCTAAAAGATAAATAAATGTAAGATAAAAGAATGTTAAAGTTAATTTTGCTTTCATCACTTAAAACACCATTCATTAAGAAAAACCAATGGAGTCCCAGGCGATTGTTTCGATGAATAACAAATGGAATGATAAAGTGAGTATACCCGCATTCCGAAGAGACCAATAAGGTTTAATAGATTTTTAGTTAAAAATTAGTGTTTGGTAATAATTTTCTATTTTTACAGGGTACTGCTAAATAAATTTTTGAAGCTATGGCGAATCCTTCACTACAATAAAGAGCGTGGACACCAATCCTGCCTTTAGTTATAAAATTAAAACCTAAAAACCCAAAGCCAAGGGAGTCCATACCTGTTTTGATGAGTTACAAATGGAATGACAAAGTAAGTGTTCCTCCTTACCAAGAGACCAATGGGGTTTACCAATTTTTTAAATTAAAAATGTATGTTTTGTAATAATTTTCTATTTTTACAGGATGCTTTTAAATAAATTCGTGAAGCTATAGCGGATACTTCACTTCAAGAAAAAGCGTAGGCAGCAGTCACTGGAGAAAATTGTACATAAAGGGTCAGTTGGTCGGTGGTAAATAAAATCCTACACAACATTTATTATATTAATATGGATTTATTCTGTGAAAATTTTAAATTCAACAAATATACAAATTTTTACAAAAATTTTATAGAAAAATTATTTTAGCATAAATGTGGTAATTTTTAGCATTATTTTTAGTCACCTTTTCTAATAATTTTGGTATATTTCACCATATTTCTTTTGGTATATTTTACCAAGTTTTTGCTTAAATAGCATTAGCATTTTCTTCAAAATTTTTTACATAAGTGTTTTGGCTAAATTACGAAAACTACTTCGTCGGTTGTAGTTTTAGCATATTTTTGGTAAAATTATGCCAGATTTTTGCTCACTCCGACACAAGTTTTTTTTTGCGTGTACGTTTGAGGTTTTTTTTGTATGCTTTAATGTCCACGATTTATCAAAAATAAAGAAGAGTTAATTTTACCGATTTTAGCATTATTTTATGATTAATGTATTTAAAAAACACTTGTTTATCTAAAATATTTCATCCCCTAAAAATCCCCGAAAAAATCAGTGTCATCCCCATGAAATCCCCGGATTCCCAAATCAGATTTTTCATCCCCAATTTCCAAAAAAAATCCCCTATTTGGGGACAAAACCCCTAAACTGGCAACACTGTCCACAGTTGGCCGGAATGACTTTGTAGTTGAAAATAACTAACTACACCCATAGAAATATCTTAGTAGAAAAATTAGTAAACCCATTGTAGATCAAGTTTTACAGAATAATGCCGTATTCAACAAAAATTAATGTTGATGTCGTTGAATAATCAGTATAGTTGGTTCAACTGTTACAATGGCGTCTACAGAATTCAATAGATAATACAAAAAAGAAAAAAACAACCCTGTTCGTTCGTTTTTTTTTTTATTATAACGAGTGAGTTGGTAGCAATGTGTTTGTCTCTTATAAAATTATTTAATGTGTTTGTTTCTTATAAAATTATTTAATATTAGAAAAATAAATAAAAATAGGATCTGATCTGTAAATATTTGGTAAGTAATAAAATACATTGATTACTTTATGTATTCATACTATATTAAAATGTTTTTTGTTTTTTTTTTAGGATTTTGTTTTGGTATCATCAGATAACTAGAGAATGGATAATGGCTGCATAACATGAATAAACGAAGTGTGTGTGGAAATCTTTGTGAAAATCTTTAAATATTGCAGTTTAAAAAACCGGAAATAAAAAACAATATTGTGATTTATACTTAAAAGAATATTTACAAATAACAACAAGCTTTTTTTATAATAATAAAATTTCTTATATTAACAAAAATATGAGTTGAATTTACATAAAATTCGAGTTGATTAACAAAAAAACGAGTTGATCCACTTTTACAAAAACTGACAATTTTTATTGAAATCAACATAAATATTTGTAGGGTCAAAATCAACAATGATTTCTGTTGAATTTACAACGATTTTCTTTGGGAATACAATGATTTTTGGTTGAGTGTATTGTAAAATATACAAATAACTAACATGTAGTAACTTACATAATTTTCTGAGTGTATATTTTAATTGATATCCCTTATCTGACTACACTCTTAGAAATATCTTAGTAGAAAAATTAGTAAACCTATTGTAGATCAAGTTTTACAGAATAATGCCGTACTCAACAAAAATTAATGTTGATATCGTTAAATAATCAGTATAGCTAAATCAACTATTTACAATGTGTCTACAGAATTCAATAGATAAATCAAAATAGAAAAAAAAAACAACCCTGTTCGTTCATTTTTTTTTCATTATTAACGAGTGAGTTGGTAGCAATGTGAAAAGTGTTTGTCTCTTATAAAATTATTTGATGTGTTTGTTTTTTATAAAATTATTTAATATTATAAAAAATAAATAAAAATAGGATCTGGTCTGTAAATATTTGGTAAGTAAAAAAATACATTGATTACTTTATGTATTCATACTAGAGATGGGCGCGTGAGTGAATTTTGACTCACGCATGCTCACGCTCACGAAATAAAAATATTGTTCACGCACGATCACACACGAAATTTTTTTTTCTGCTCACGTTCACGCACGCTCACGTGAGTAACTAAAATTTTTCTCACGCTCACGAAATAATCACGATCACGAAGACACACGAAATTAAAATAAATTTTTATTTTACTTTTTTTGATTTCTTGCACAAAAAGTATATAATTTCCAATCATGAAAATTTATTTAAATCACAATTCTGTATTAATTACCCTCTAAATTCAATATTATGACGATTTTCTTACTTGTTTTCTGTTTCAGACAGCACAAAACAATCACGAAAACTCACGAAAAAAAAATAATAACGCACGCTCACGCACGAAACTTTGTTTACTAATCACGCGCACTCACGATCACGTGAGTAAAAATAAATTTCACTCACGATCACTTGTGATTCACGCGTGAATCACGAACAAATCGTGTCACGCGCGCATCTCTAATTCATACTATATTAAAACTTTTTTGTTTTTTTAAGGATTTTGTTTGGTATCATCAGAAAACTGGAGATTGGCTTATGTGCATAACATGAATAAACGAAGTGTGTGTGTAAATCTTTGTGAAAATCTTCGAATATTGCAGCTTAAAAAGCCAGCAATAACACAAACATATTGTGATTTAAGCTTAATAAAAGAATATTTACAAATAACAAGTTTTTTTTTTATTAATAAAATTTCTTATACACTCAACCAAAAATCATTGTATTCCCAAAGAAAATCGTTGTAAATTCAACAGAAATCATTGTTGATTTTGACCCTACAAATATTTCTGTTGATTTCAATAAAAATTATTGTCAGTTTTTGTAAAAGTTGATCAACTCGTTTTTTTGTAAATCAACTCTTATTTTTTGTAAATTCAACTCATATTTTTGTTAATATAAGAAATTTTATTAATAAAAAAACTTGTTGTTATTTGTAAATATTCTTTTATTAAGCATAAATCACAATATTTTTGTATTATCGCCGGCTTTTTAAGCTGCAATATTTGAAGATTTTCACACACACTTCGTTTATTCATGTTATGCACTCATAAGCCATTCTCCAGTTTTCTGATGATACCAAACAAAATCCTTTAAGAAAACAAAAAAGTTTTGATATGGTATGAATACATAAAGTAATCAATGTATTTTTTACTTACCAAATATTTACAAATCAGATCCTATTTTTATTTATTTTTATAATATTAAATATTTTTATAAAAAACTAACACATCAAATAATTTTATAAGAGACAAACACGTTTCACATTGCTACCAACTCACTCGTCACTCGTTAATAATAAAAAAAATGAACGAACAAGGTTGTTTTTTCTATTTTGATTTATCTATTGAATTCTGTATAAGTGTTGTAAATAGTTGATTCAACTTTTCTGATTATTCAACGATATCAACATTAATTTTTGTTGAATACGGCATTATTCTGTAAAACTTGATCTACAATGGGTTTACTAATTTTTCTACTAAGATATTTCTATGAGTGCACTATTAAATTATACAGAACAAAAAATTTTGTATTGACCCTCATATTATTTCAAAATGCTTGTTCTTCCTCATCTCACACGTATTTAATATCAAATTTCTTTGTTTATAAAAAATGGAATTTGTCTTTCATTTAATTAAATTTATTATTGATTTTGCTTTATTCAACGTTTTTTTAAAGATAATACGCACTATTGATAGTTTAAAAACTTTTGTTTCTCTTTTGTTGTTTGCTTTGTTGTTGTTCTCCTTTATGTTGCATTGTTTTTATTAAACGTCAAAAGTTACATAATGTGCTGTCACTAATACTTATTCAAACGAAATACGACTCTGTTTCACTGTACACCTTTGAATCCGAATCATGATTAAATTATATATTACTACATATTTTTTTTACTTTGAGCCAACACTCAGGGGATGCCCCCTACTAATGCAATGCATTGTGTTGGTATTAGGAAAATAGGTTATGAGGAGGAGGAAAGAGGGAGTAGTGTTTGTGGACGTTTAATTTGAATTTTTCTAGATCGTAGCTGACTGGGAAGACAACTGCAGGAAGTTTATTCCACATACGGCTGGTTCGACTGAGAAACGAATTTTCTCTGTAATGCGTTGTGCGATACATTGGACATTCGACTACGAATGGATGTGATCTTCTGGATAGACGAGTACTACGAGCATGCACCCGCGTCTCCGGGAAGAGTTCGCCTATCTCAGCTGAACACTTACCGTGGTAATATCGATAGAACAATGACACACAACCCACATTCCGACGATGCTCCAATGAGTCAATAGAGCTGGATACCCTACTGTCATTGATGAGCTTCAACGCACTCCTTTGCACCCGGTCCAGAAGCTCCAAGATAGACCTTGAAGCTCCTGCCCAGATATGGGAGTTGTATTCCATTTTCGGTCGGATATAGGAGGTATAGATAGTAAGGAGATCAGACGTAGTGAAGTAATTCTTGCACCGTTTTAAAAAACCAAGGCACTTGAATGCTTCTTTCGACACTTGAAAAACATGCTGGTTCCAGCGAACATCACATTGAATTTTCATGCCTAGAACATCAAGAGTGTCTGATTCCTCGATAGCTATACCCCCCATGTATACAGATGACGTTGATTCCACAGACCGTCTGTGGGTCAACATACAACACTGGGTCTTACGAGCATCGACCCTATTAGCAAGACCCCACTCAGTTAGCAAGACCCCACTCAGTGATCGTTGAAAGGTCGTGATTGAGTGTGTCATTCATGTTCTGCCTCATAGCTTCAACCTCGGTAAGGTTTGGTCTATGATTAAAGGAAAATGAATGACAAATGTTGCTGTCATCTGCGAAAGAATAGATAGGATTGGAAGTTTGACTTAGAAGGTCATTTAGAAAAATAAGAAAAAGTGTGGGAGAAAGAACGGAACCTTGCGGTACCCCCGAATTAAGATGGAATTCATCTGATGAAACCCCATCTATAACAACACGTATAGTGCGGTTACAGAGAAAGCTCGATATAAATCTAGAAAATTCACTACCGACACCAAAAGCAATAAGCTTTGAAACGAGGGCACCGTGCCACACACGATCGAATGCTTTGGAAATATCCAGAGCAACCACTTTGCTCTCACCAAATTGGTGGATGGAGCGACTCCAACGTTCCGAAAGAAACGCTAACAGGTCTCCCGTAGAACGACTTCTACGAAAGCCATACTGCCGATCGCACAAAAGTGAATTGGACTCCAGATAGTTAACCAAGTGATAATTAATCATGGTCTCCATCACCTTAGAGAGCGTAGAGCAAATTGCTATTGGGCGGTAGTTATCTGGATTAGAGGCTTCACCCTTTTTAGGGATTGGCTGAACGTTAGCCACCTTCCAGCATGAGGGGAAAACTCCTATACGGTACGAGTAGCTAAAAAGTTTTGCCAAGGGACGAGACAATGACGAAGCACAATGCTTCAACACCAGTGCCGAAATACCATCTGGCCCCGGGGACTTATTAACGTTGAGATCTTCAAGGACTCTTTTAACTGCTCGTGCTCGGAAAAATATCTTGGACATAGTAAAGGATACTCTCTCGAGATCGGGCAGTGGTTGATTGCTTTCCGGCAAGAATGAGTTTCTTGCAAACATTTCAGCAAAAAGGTTGGCCTTATCAACCGAGTCTGTGAATATTTGGTCATTCCTTATAAGGGTTGGAATGGATGAACTAGTATTATTCTTTACCCTTTTAACAAATGACCAAAAGGTCTTGCTGCCCCGCGGAGCAGCAAGGACCTTAGCACGCAAACGCTGTTCGTACAGAAGCTTTTCGCGTCTGAGTACTCTGGCACATTCATTTCTCGCCTGTTTGCGTAACGCGTCAGTAACTGGATTTTTGTCATTACGCCAATTACTAAACGTATCCTCTCTGGATCTGACTGCATTTCTGCACGTCTGGTTAAACCAGCACTTATGTTTTGGTTTAGCCGAAATTTGCTTAGATGGAATAAATAATTTTATTCCTAGCATTACTATATTTACTATCATTTCTGCTGCAGAGTCAACATTATTGTCTAGAAAGCAGAGCTTCCAGTTGAAATGATGAAAAAAATCGTTGAGCTCAGCCCAACGGGCCTTTTCATAGACAAAAATAGAGCGCTTCGGTGCTGGTTGAGAAACACTGCGAAGGTCCGAAAATGAAAAGGATGTAGAAATGACGTTGTGATCCGAGTTTCCGAGAGGCGCAAGTAACTCAACATCGTATTTGTCAGGATGCGATGTGAGGAAAAGGTCGAGAGTATTACGAAACTGCCCTTCAACACACGGAATATGAGTTGGCTCATTCACAAGTTGCACAAGGTGATTGTGTGCAGCAAAGAGTTCAACGTATAAGCCCTCTGGAGTCGTTTGGCTAGAATGGCGAAGCCATGAAACATTGTGTACGTTGAAGTCCCCAGCAACGACAATCTCGCTACTCGGACATTTCCCAAGGATTCCAGTAATGGAATCGGACATCGAGTCAAAACCATTGTAGGAGTTCACCGTACTCATATTAGGGCTCCTGTAGACGAACCCGAAGTGTAAAATGTGTGACCTGATTTGGAATTTAACCCAGAGAGAGTTAAATTCCGCATCACTACTGCCCAGATGAGGCAGTAGTTGGTACACAACATTTTCCCTAATATATATCGCAAGGCCCCGATGAGAAATAAAAAGGGATAGAAAGTGATACCCTGGTACTTGAAAATCCTGTGGATCAGCATCTTCTCCTACCTGGGTTTCACATAAGGCGAAAACATCCGGCCGATGAAAACAAATGTGAGCATATACATAGATGAAATTAGCTCTCAGTCCACGTATATTGCAGAAATCTAAGTGAAATCTACCAGTCATTAAGAAGAAAAAAAAATCAAATTAATACTCCTGACTATTGCACGAGTGGAAAAGTTAGGGAACTGCTGTTTAAGTAGGCTAATTAGTGACCAGTGTTATACCTTTGTCACCAATAAGCCCAACAACAGTCCAACACTAAACCTCATGTACAATGTCGAAAATAGGGATATGTGGAAGGAAGGACAACAACAATGACACTGAAAAAGAAAGCATAAAAGCCCCTCGCATGGTCATTGTAAATGATGATTCCACAAATAAATTTTTAAATGTTTATTTAGGGATTGGTGTATTTTCCTGTTGATTTGAATGTTGTGAAGTTTTTTTTTTTTTTTTGTGTGCTATTATGAAGACGATGTTTGTTGCGGGTAGTTTGTGTTGTTGTTGTGGTGGGTGTTGTTGTAATATTTAATAGTGGTTTTGTTATTGTTAAATATGAATTTTGTATTTTCTAATTTGAATGCACTGTGTTATTATTGTTGTTTTTTTAAATTTCTTTTGATGCTAATTTGTTTATTTGATGTTTTGCAAAATTTGTGTTTTTTTTTTTTTAAGAATTTTGTTTATTGTTGTTTTATGAATATTTGAGTATGTGATTATTATTGAATATTGTTTCAAGATTCTCTTCTATTTTTTTTTTTTTTTTTGTTTAAACCGGTTTTGAGTGTAGATAATTTTTGTGGAGCTTTAAATATTGTTAAATGTAAGTCTGTTTTTTTGTATTTATTATAAATAATTTGAATTATTTGTTTTATTTTTTTTTGTTTTGCACAATTTTTTTTGTTTAAATAAATATTGTTTGCACAATTATCGGACGACACTTTAAATCATTAGTTAATAAATTAATTAACACTAGACGTGAGAACAACAAGCGACAAAACATGTTGACAGTACAACAGACAGAACACTACCCTGCATTAAAAAAATTTACAGCCGTATTCAAAACGAAAAGTTAGCATGGATTTGAAATCATTGTTGATTTTGACCCTACAAATATTCATGTTGATTTCAATAAAAATTGTTGTCAGTTTTTGTAAAAGTTGATCAACTCGTTTTTTTGTTAATTAACTCGTATTTTATTTAAATTCAACTCATATTTTAGTTAATACATATAAGAAATTTTATTATTAAAAAAAAAAGCTTGTTGTTATTTGTAAATATTCTTTTATTAAGTATAAATCACAATATTTTTTTATTTCCGGCTTTTTAAGCTGCAATATTTGAAGATTTTCACACACACTTCGTTTATTTATGTTATGCACCCATTAGCCATTCTCTAGTTATCTGATGATACCAAAACAAAATCCTAAAAAAAAAACAAAAAACGTTTTAATATAGTATGAATACATAAAGCAATCAATGTATTTTATTACTTACCAAATATTTACAGATCAGATCCTATTATGATTTAGTTTTCTAATATTAAATAATTTTATAAGAAACAAACACATTAAATAATTTTATAAGAGACAAACACATTGCTACCAACTCACTCGTTCACTCGTTGTAATAAAAAAACGAACGAACAGGGTTGTTTTTTCTTTTTTTTTATCTATTGAATTCTGTAGACGCCATTGTGACAATTGAACCAACTATACTGATTATTCAATGATATCAACATTATTTTTTGTTGAATACGGCATTATTCTGTAAAACTTGATCTACAATGGGTTTACTAATTTTTCTACTAAGATATTTCTATGAGTGTATCACACTTTTCCATTATACACATCAAAATTTACCAACTTCCTAAAGATTTTTTGGATTCTTTTTTGATTGAAACCTAGTCGTATCTAATAAGTGAACAATTTCTGGCCAAATTTTAAAAAAAAATATTTCGCTAACATGGTGAAATTACGCTTGTATAATGGAAATGTGTGATAGTGAAAAGTACCCTTAACTTTTACTTATGAATACCGCTGTTAGGAAATATCTCACTGATGTATTATCATATATAATTTATTATGTTTTTATCAAGTTAAATCTAGTTTTTTATACCTTCCACTCTGTGATAGAGGGTATATATAAGTTTTAAAAGCATTGGTGGTAACTAAACAATGCTTTTCAAACTTGTTTAATTTTAAAGCAATGCTTTTTAAACTTGTTTAGTTTTAAAAGCATTGGTAACTTAAAAATTACACTCGAAAAAAATTTTACACTCAAAAAAAATTTTACACTAAAAAAAAAAAATAAGTTTTTTTTTTTACAAAAATGACAACATTTTGTGTACATACGTACGTGCATTCACTCAGAAATATTTTTACAGTAAAAAAAAAACATTACACTCGAAAAAAATTTTACACTCAAAAAAAAATTAGTATTTTTTTTTTTAAATGACAAAAAGAGAGTTTTTTACTCAAAATAAAATATTTCTAATCAAAATTGTTAATTTTTTCACGTTAAAAATGTACTATCCTTTAAAAAAAATGCATTGTGGAGGGTATTCATAGATTCGGCAAAGTCGAATTTAACTTTTCTACTTGTTTTTAAATATATTTTTACTTTAAATGATTTTTTTTTTTTTTTGTATTTTCTGCTGACTAAACTTATATATTTTTCTTTTTAGGGGAGTGCTAAGTAGTTTTCCTGATATTTTGTCTACTCATAAAGGAGCTATGCAAAAACGAAAAGAATGTGAGCGTCTAGCTGCGGAGCAAAAAATGAGCAATTCCCAAATGGCAGATGTAAATAGACGCACTGATATTGTTTCGTATGCTGTTATCGCTGAAATGTCACACTTTAGAATGGAACGCGAGACTCACCTAAAGCAAACCTTAAAATCTCTAGTTGAAGAACAAATAAAATTTTATTCTGCTATAGTTTCTAGGCTTCAAGACGCGTACTCACAATTCGATTAGGCTAACTAATGCACACTATTTTGCTGAGATACGGATAAACAAGTGTTATTATATATAAATATATTCCAATTTTTATTATGTAATTGTCTACAGATGTAATATATATATGCATAGATTATATAAGTTTATACACTATATTTTTCAAAGTCTAAAATAAAAATACATTATAATATATATTATACAGTAGCGATTTTCGTAAAAACAATGTCTTAAACAAACACAGACGGCACAAATGTACATATATATGGCCGCTGTTCCAAAAAAGTAATTTACTATAATTTACTATGAAAATAAAAATTTCCCAATTTTTTGGTGTTCTAGATTTCACTTCTGAAAGTTTTTCTCGTTTTGTTTCACAAAAAGTTTGATGAAAATGAATTAATTCTTTTTGAATTAATTAATTTTGAATTAATTCGTTTTCAAGTCATTTTTTGAACTAATTCATTTTTTGAATACCCAATAAGCACTTTTAAAATTCAAGTGCAAGTCAAGTATAAATCAAGTGTAAATCAATCCCTTATTTCCAGTCTATGCTTGAATTATACTTGAATTACACTTGAATTCAATAGCATTCTCCAGCAAAACGGATACTTGAATTCAAGCGCTGTTTTTACACTTGAAAACCAGTGAAAAGGCTGTAAAAACAGGGCTTGAATTCCAGTGTCCGTTTTGCTGGAGTATGCTATGGAATTCAAGTGTAATTCAAGTATAAATCAAGCAGGGGCTGGAATTTAGGGCTTGATTTACACTTGTTTTATACTTGATTTGCACTTGAATTTTAAAATTGCTTATTGGGTAAATTCTTTTTTTGATTTAATTATTTTTTTGAATTAATTATTTTTTTGATTTTATCCTTTTTTTGAATTAATTTTTTGAATTAAATTTTTTTAACTAATTTTTTGGAAAGCACACACATACTATAACATTTATGCTTGTGCGAAAGTAGCAAGAAAAAAATCAACCAAACATTTTTTTGTACATGCATTAACGTCGCAAAAACAGCATTTTTTAGCTTATGGGGATAGCATATTAAAAACTGTTATAAACCAAAATGTTTGCAAGAGAAAACAAACGTTTTTTTCTTTTTTTGCCGAATATCTTTCTACTAAATAGAAAAAACAAGTAAGTGTTATATTTGCCAGTGCCAAATATTGAAGTACAAGTTGAAAACATACAAACAAAATTTTAATAAAATATTTTCTATTTTCATGAAATTTGAGAGATTTATGTGAATATCGGAGAGGTAGTTTGTATGGGGGCTACAAAAAGCACAGCACACTATTAACTGGTGACCCCTAGATTCAAACTCCCGAATCAGATCGCTAAAAGATTCTGAGATATTCTCTCTATATTTTTTTCAAATTCTAATATATCGTCACCTAAAATGCAAAAGGCCATAACTAACATTTTATTAATTTTACAGGAGAAGCAAAAAACAGTGTTAAATAAAATTTTTAACTTGTTAATAACTTTCTTGGTTTTGATTGAATTGGGCTAACATTTTTTGAGGGCGTACGTTTTGTTAATATTTATCAAAATTTATCACAAAATGATTTAAAAATGAATTTATAGTTTCGTCCACCGTCGATTTCGCAATTCACATGTTTTTAATTTTTGACTATAAAACCGCAAATTTTTATTATGTGACCCCAATTTTTTGTTAGGACGTGTAGGTTAATAAAATACACCAGAATCAATCAAAATTCCGATTTTGAATTTTTTGTTCGTCAGGGCGTTTTGCGTTTCAGCTAACGATAAACTCAAAAAATTTCATTTACTAACTGTGCTACTCGTAATGAGTAAATTAAATCTAATGTAGGTTTATTTGACTGATATTTCATGAATGTTTGTCAAATAAACCTAATTTAAGTACACTTTAGGCACAGACTATAAACAGACTCGACAGTAGAGTTTTATAAGAAAAAATGGGGAAAAACTAAGCGATTTTAGGAGAAAACAGAGCGGTTTTTAGTCCGTTTTACGCTAACATGGCAACACTTTCTACGACTTAGGAGTGAGTGAAACAACAAAAACTGATCTGGCATCTATTTTTCTTATGGCGCGTTATATCAGTTTTCTCTTTCTAACCTAATTCGTAGAATAATTTGAAAATTTTAACCATATGGTTCAAAACTACTTTTTTGACAGCTGTCACTTATGTCGAGTCTGTATTAGTCTGTGCTTTAGGCATAAAGTATACAATAAAGGCCTGCAAATGTTGAACTATATAACATACAACATAGTGTCACATGATGCAAGTGTCAATTCATGCCATGTCGCTAATACATGTTTAACAATAACATGTGAAGGCATGTCGAATAAATTCAAAACAAATCTATGCATAGTCTCAAAAGTGTAATTGCATGCATGAACATAGAAATTGACCATGTCAACACATGCGACACATGCGACATGTGCAGCATATGACACAATTGATGCTTTTTTACCATTTGTATGGCTCATTATATGCAATTAAACTGCAAAAAATATTTAATTATGATATTTACTACTTTCAAGGATCTTCTTTTGAAGCTTTAATGAACAAAATATTTAAATATAAGTTCTTAAGTGGAAAAGAGAAATTATTTATACATTTAATATAATTTTTTTGTATTAATTTGTTATAAAACAATAAAAATTGTCTTTTATTGACTTTAGAACATATCGCTCCTTTACTTGTATAGTGTCATAACTCAAAATATTTGATTTTGCAGAAAACACGTTTAAAGTTTACTATTGAAATTGGTTTTTAATTGAAAAAGGCCGGTACATAGAAAATGTAATAAGTAATTGCGTGTACTCTTCTCAAACGGTGAGATTAAAAGATATTAATACGAATTTTTGACACAATATAAAGCATGATATAACGAATAATTCTGCATCATTAACACAAAAAACGCATTTTTTTGAGTTATGACACTATACAAGTAAAGGAGCGATATATAAATCTTAATTATTTCATATAAAATATAATATAATTATTATAAACTAGCGTTTAGTTTTATTGCACACTTCTTTTCATTACTTTTTTTTTAACATTTTAGTGAAATTATGCGAAGAATAACGGTAATCAAATAACGGAGCATATATATTTTGTCTATTAATAAATAATCTTTTTGTATTTTAATGCTTTGTTTTTGTAAAAAAAAAAAAACTAGGGGAATTGTTTTATTGCCGTTATTGCAATTAACATAAGCTGGATTTTTTTGCTAACGTGTATAAATTATCCGATACAAATTTGACGATTTTTAACTATGTATATACGGCAAATTTATGTCAAATTTGTATGGGATAATTTATACACGTTAGCAAAAAAATCCACCTATAGCAAATGCTTTCAATTTAATTTATTTTTAATCAATTATTTATTTGATTTAGGATTTTTATTAAAAAAACAATGAAGAATTTATATTTTTATGTAAGGTAGGCCAAACAGTATTAAAAACATGATGCAAAAGAACATTAGAAGACATAATACTGAACTCAACAGGGTACAACAGCTTCGATAAGTTTTAATGACATGCTTAGACAGTGTGTTTGAGTAAGCATAACATGGCACAACACCTTGTTTGAATTAACATGACATGGCATGACATGGATTTTTTGAAAAAGACATTTTTACAGAAAATGTTGAATTGTGCAGTACTTTAGTATACAAAGAGGCGAAGGTGAAAGAAAAAATAATATCACTATCTTTTTATAATTTCTCACACGTACGTTTTCGATGTGAATTCAAAACACAATATATGTGTTAAGCTGATGGCTTATTTATGTTTATAAATATATATATATATATTGATCTAGCAAACGTACATATTATCTCAAAAATATGTATGTATTGCATCTGATCACATGATTCCAGGAATGTACATACCAACTCAAAAGTATGTATATTTGCAATAGAATTGTTATTCTATGGAATATGAAACGAATATCGTACCATCTCAAAAGTACATATTCTGCTTGTGATTATAAAACATATTCTGCTTACGTATCCAAAAATCGTAAACAACTGAAATGCTAAAAGGCAACTTATTCAACGAATAAGTTTAAGACCGTCTTTGTTCACAGTTAATGTAAACAAAGAATCTTTTCGGTAAAGAACATTACAACTGAAATGCTAAAAGGCAACTTATTCAACGAATAAGTTTAAGACCGTCTTTGTTCACAGTTAATGTAAACAAAGAATCTTTTCGGTAAAGAACATTTCATCATCCCATACTTCGTTACTTGAGACGCTATGTAAACATTCGTTTCATGGCTGCAAGTGATGACCATTTATATGTGTTTGTATGCGTTGGCTTATGGTGGCTTGGCTTTAGAGCTTATCATTAAAAAACTTGAGACTCACTTCCCATTTAAACGTAACAGATAAAACTGGTGGCAGCGGTAAAATTAAGAAAAAACTAAAATTAAAACTAAAAATTGAAATCAAACTAAAAACTGATATAAAACTAAAATTAAAATAAAACTGAAAAAATTAAAAAAGTTAAAATTAAAACTAAAAATTGAAAATTAAAAAAAAACTGAAATAAAACTAAAAAAAAAAAAAGGAAGACAAAAACTAAAAAAGTAAAAATTAAAACTAAAAAGTGAAATCAAACTAAAAACGGAAATAAAACTAAAATTGAAATAAAACTAAAAAAGTAAGACAAAAAGTAAAAAAGTTAAAATTAAAACTAAAAATTGAAAATTAAAAAATTGAAATAAAACTAAAAAAAAAAAAAAAAAAAAAGGAAGACAAAAACTAAAAAAGTAAAAATTAAAACTAAAAAGTGAAATCAAACTAAAAACTGAAATAAAACTAAAATTGAAATAAAACTAAAAAAGTAAGACAAAAAGTAAAAAAGTTAAAATTAAAACTAAAAATTGAAAATTAAAAAATTGAAATAAAACTAAAAAAAAAAGGAAGACAAAAACTAAAAAAGTAAAAAATTAAAACTAAAAAGTGAAATCAAACTAAAAACTGAAATAAAACTAAAATTGAAATAAAACTAAAAAAGTAAGACAACAAGTAAAAAAAAAGTTAAAATTAAAACTAAAAATTGAAAATTAAAAAATTGAAATAAAACTAAAATTGAAATAAAACTGGAAAAGGAAGACAAAAGTGAAAAAGTTACGAATAAAACTAACAAAGAAGGAAGAAACGGTCAGCCGAGAACCGTCAGCCGAGCAAAAACTACAAACAAAGAAGGAAGAAACGGTCAGCCGAGAACCGTCAGCCGAGCAAAAACTACAAACAAAGAAGGAAGGGAGGAAGAAACGGAGCATGACAGCAGAAATTTTGATGTAAGATAAGTTATTTTTAATTAAGTACGAATGAAAAAGCCTTGTAATTACTTAAGTCAGGAAAATATATAAAATAAAATAAGTCCTTTTTATTCAGATCAAATATAAAAAAAAAAAAATAAAATGGCTACAGAAGGTGTAGACCCAAATTCTACTACTAACGGTGGTAGTGTAAATGAAAATTCTCTTGCTAACGGAGCAAGTACAGGCCATAGGGAATTAGATATAAACACTATAATAAAATTAATCCCGAAGTTCAATAGTGACTCCAGGGAATTATATGGCTTCATGTCTGGCTGTGATGACGCTGTGGGTCTAGCCAGTGAGAGCCAAAAACCATATATTTTTAAATTTATTAAGATACAGATTACAGGGAACGCTAGGAAAATCTTAGAGAATAAAATTGTAGAAAATTGGGCGGAACTAAAATCATACTTAATTTCATTATATAAAGATTCTAATAACACTTTAGGTCCTATTTGATAAGTGCCAAACAGGGTAAATATACTGTCAGACAGTTTGAACAGTATATGGAGACCTTGTCGAGAAAATTGGGGAGCGATGCAAAAGAAAGTACCGCTTCTCCGGAACAATTACAGATTATACATGAGTATATTGAAAATAAAGTTATTTTGAATATTTTTATGAATGGGTTGAAACCGGAACTTTGTTCATACGTGAACAATTGTCACCCTAAGACCCTTAGCGAGGCAGCGAATTTTGCCCAACACGAAGAGGCAAGATTGCTGAATCAGAAAAAGTATAACCGACCAGATTTTTCAAATAGAAATTTGATGAGTGTAAACACAGGACAGATAAAATGTGGTATCTGTAAAAAGGTCGGGCATACCGATAATAAATGTTACTTTAGAAATAAAAAGGAGGGAAAAAGTACGAATAACTCTGCTAAAGATAGTGAAAATAAAGACAATAAAATTGTCTGCTTTAAATGCAGAAAACCAGGTCATATTGCGAGAAACTGCAATAGTGACAATTCCGAAAATAAAAATTTTCGACAGTAGGAATCGCCACAGAGGCAGCGTATTCCATGGTTCATCAAAGCCCTCATGTAGTAATAAAATATAAAAATGCCTTGTACAATATGATTGTAGACACTGGAGCTACTATAAGCATTATTAAATCTCAATGCGTTTATGAAAATGAAGTTGACAAAAGCACATATATTAACATTTTAGGTATAGGAAACAAGGAAGTCCGAAGTATAGGTCTTTCTTCAGTAAGATTTTGTATTGTCGAAAATCTTGCTGAAAACAAAAGCTATTGCGAAAATTTTGAATGGGATTTCCATGTCGTCTCGAACGACATGTTAAAAAATATTGATGGTATATTGGGGATAGATTTTTTGAAAACAAATAATTGCCAAATTGACTATAAGGAAAATATTTTTAAATTAAAAAATAAAGCTTATCGCTTAAGAAATTTCGATAATGCGAACATTCCACCAAGGAGCGAATGTTTTCGTTTTGTCAGTGTAAATGGAACTTATGAGGATGGTGCGGATTTAGTAATTGAAAAAACTGAATCCGAAAAGTACATTATACCAAACTGCTTAAGTAAAATTGTTAAAAATCAATGCCTAGTGAGCATTGTGAACAAAAGTAATGATGAATTAAAATTAAGTGAAGTCGACATGTTAAAAGTCGATTCATTGGAAAATTTCATAATGGAAGAATCAGTAGGTTCCGAAGAAGAATCGTATGAAAATATGACAAAGATTAAAAATAAAAATATGGTTAAAAATGAAAATGGCAGTGAGTTTCATAGTGATTCCCTGACCAAGAGGAAAAATAAAAAGGTTAAAAATGAAAAGGTTAAAGGTAAAAATGGCAGTGAGTTTCAGAATGATTCCCTGGCCGTGACTAAAAATAAAAGTGTATCTGAGAATGAAAATGGCAGTGAGTTTCAGAATGATTCCCTGGCCGTGACTAAAAATAAAAGTGTATCTGAGAATGAAAATGGCAGTGAGTTTCATAGTGATTCCCTGACCAGGAGAGAGAATAAAACTGTTAATGTTATAAACATTTTCGAGAATGAATCTGATTCGAAACTAAAAAGGAAAGTTGATTTAGTTCAAGCGTCTTTGAGGCTTGAGCATTTGAATGATGAAGAACAAGGTTCTATAAGAAAATTAATTACTTCGTATATTGATTTGTTCATCGTTCAAGGGGAAAGGTTGACTTCAACTGAAATTATAAAATGTCAGATACGAACTGAGGAAAGTTGTAAACCGATTTACACAAAATCGTATAGATACCCTAAAATTCATGAAAAAGAAGTTGAGAAAGAAATTGAGAAGTTGTCTCAAGAAGGAATAATAAAAAATTCTGTGTCCCCTTGGAATTCTCCTGTGTGGATAGTTCCAAAAAAGTCAGACGCGTCAGGTAAAATTAAATGGAGAATGGTTATTGACTATAGGAAGTTAAATAACTGTACAATATCGGATTCGTATCCAATACCAAATATTTCGGAAATACTTGATCAGTTGGGAACTGCAAAGTATTTTACAACATTGGACTTAACGTCTGGGTTCCATCAAATATTGATGGATAAAAATGATAAGGAAAAAACTGCTTTTACTACTCCTCAGGGTCATTTTGAATTTAACAGAATGCCATTTGGGTTGAAGAATGCACCGAGCATTTTTCAAAGAATGATGGATATTGTTCTGAGTGGATTAAAGGGTATAAAATGTTTCGTCTATATGGACGATATTGTAGTTTATGGTACTGATTTGAAGGACCATAATGACAAATTAAAAGAAGTCTTTGAACAGCTGCGTAAAGCAAATTTAAAATTGCAAGCGGATAAAAGTGAATTCTTAAGAAAAGAAGTAGCTTATTTGGGGCATGTTATTGGGGAAAATGGAGTTAAACCAAACCCTGAAAAAGTTAGGGCAATAAATGAAATTAAACCTCCTACGAATATTAAGGGTATTCAGTCATTTTTGGGAATGACAAACTATTATCGAAAATTCATAAAAAATTATAATCAAATTGCAGAGCCAATACAGAAATTAACAAGGAAAGGTATTGACTTTTTCTGGGGGGAAGAACAAGAAAAGAGTTTCTTGAAATTAAAAAATTTGTTAACTAAAGAACCTGTATTACAATACCCGAATTTTGGAAAGCAATTCATTGTGACAACAGACGCTTCAAATTTAGGTTTAGGAGCTGTATTGTCGCAGGAATTTGATGGGAAGGATTTACCCATACAATATATTAGTAGAGGACTCAATTCAGCAGAGTCTAACTACAGCACGACAGAAAAAGAATGCTTAGCCATAATTTGGGCTGTTAAGGTTTTCAGACCATACTTGTATGGTACGAAATTTAAAATAAGAACCGATCATAGACCATTGATTTGGTTGTTTAATGTCAAAGATCCTGGTTCTAGACTAATACGATGGAGGCTAAAATTGGAAGAATACACGTATGAAATTGAATATAAAAAGGGTTTAGAAAATGTCGTTGCAGACCAATTGAGTCGTCAGGTGTATATAACGACAAGGAACATTAAAAAGAAAAAGAAATGCTCTTGTAATTGTGAAGATGGTATAAATCATACACATGCAAATAGAAATTTAAAAATAAATAAAGATAGAGTAGTGGTCGAAGAAATAAAAGACCAAAGTGAAAATGTTCAAGAAGAAAATGAACAAACTGAAAATGAACAAATTGAAGATAAACAAATTCAAAACGAAAATGTTCAAGAAGAAAATGAACAAATTGAAAATGAGCAAGTTGAAAATGACCAAACTGAAAATGTTCAAGGTGGACTGGATGAACAGTGTAATAATGATAGCATTGAAAATAATGGGGATAAAATTGAAATTATAAATGAAAAACAAAAATGGAATATAATAAAAGAAAATCATGACAGTCTAATTGGGGGTCATGTGGGCCAGAAAGCCACTATTGACAAAATTAGGGAAAGATACACTTGGAAAAACTTAAATAAAATGGTTGGTGAATATGTAAAGAACTGTAAAAATTGTCAATTGGGAAAAATAAATAGACAACCAACGAGATTGCCAATGCAAATTGTTTCGAACGCTTCTCATGGGCTAGAACAAGTTAGTATGGACCTAACTGGGCCTTATCCGATATCTAACAGCGGTAACTATTATTCCCTTAGTATACAAGATAATTTATCTAAATACGTACGATTTATCCCGATTAAGGATAAATTTGCGGAATCGGTCGCAAGAAAATTTGTAGAAGATTGGATAACCTATTTTGGTATTCCTAAAATTATATTAACCGATAATGGAACAGAATTCTGTAATGAACTGTTCAAAAATTTGGCAAAAATTTTTAAAATTAATCACATAACTACAAGTGTAGCACATCCACAAGCTAATGGATCAGTAGAAAGAATCCATGGCAGATTGAAAGAATACCTTAATACAGTTGATTTCAATAAAGATGATTGGGATGAAGCCCTAAAATTTGCAGGTTTCTGCTATAATACCACAATACACTCAGCAACGGGATTTACCCCTCACGAGATTCTGTTTGGAAGAAATGCTAACAAACCGAGTGGTATTAATAATATTGATTTGGAGACCGTACATGATTACGTGAAAAGAATTTCAAACAATATCAAAAGCATAGAAGAACAAGTTAGTAAAAATTTAATAAAAGCTAAGGAAAAATCAAAAGAAATATATGACAGAAAAGGGGTAAGAGGGGATGATATTGAAATAAATGTGGGAGATAAAGTTTTAGTAAAAAATTTGTCAGTTAATAAAAAATTGCAAAATACCTACCTAGGACCTTTTAGAGTAATAAAAAGTTCGAAAGCAAACGTGACAATAAAAAATAAGAATAGAATAAGGAGAGTACCAAGAAATCTCGTTAAAAAATTTTACGAAAGTTCCAAATAAGGCATTAGATTAGTTTTGTTTTATAAAATCTTAAATAGGAATTGTCTTAACGTCACAATCTTTGATTTGAATTACACTAATGAAACATTGTACTGTTTTTTGTAGTCTTTTGGTACCATTGGTGCTGGGAATGAATATTGAAGTAATGAATGGATACGGTGGATTCTATTTCTACCATATGGGTAAAACTAAAATCATAGATGGATATGTTAATATCATGACAAATATAAATTTAACAACACTTGAAATAAAAGTAAATTTAATTGAAAAGAAGACTAAAGAGATTGAAGTCGAATGTAAAAACCTATTTTCCAATTGTGAAAGTATCTTTTACTTAGGTAAAAGATATCACGAAAATGGGAAAGAAAAACTGAAGAATATACATAATATGTTGGGTATAAAAACATACGAGAATACAAGAAATAAAAGAGGTCTTATCAATGTAGTAGGATCGGGTTTAAAAGCATTGTTCGGTACGATGGATAATGAGGATGCTGAATTCTATGATAAAGCATTCACAGTAATGAAGAATAATGAAGAATTTATCAGAAACGGGTTGAAAGAGGAAATAAAATTGATTAAAACGTTGAATGACCAAGGTATTAATATGAAAACTAATTTTGAAAATTTGAATAACAAAACTATCGCTTTCGGCGAAAAATTGAATACTATGATATATTTTATTAATGATTTGAATAAGAAGGAGGTAACTCTGGAATATCTGGAGGAAATTGAGTTAAAAATAATAGCTGGTTGCATAGAACTAGAAGGAGAACTGGATAAAATAATTGATGCAATCTTGTTCCTGAAAATTAATCAGGTACATCCAATGATAATTGCACCAGAAAAATTTATAAGTATTTTACAATCCAGTAAATACGAAAATGATTTAATTTATGTACCTAGAATTGATACATACAATCGGATAGTTAAGAATATATATGTAAAATGCTATGAGAAAAACAAAAATTTAATTGTAATAATATCAATTCCATTTGTAAAAAATGAAACCTTTGATACTTTCAAGGTAATACCAATACCAATTTTAGACGATAAGAAACAAATTATTTTTGAAAAAGAAAGTGAATATTTCACTATATCGGAAAATAAAGAATATTTCTCCGATTTAAATGTAAAGGAAGAAAGTTTAATTAAGATAGAAAATTTTTATATTGTGACGGATATGATTCTAGAATCAACTGTTACCTTGAATAATTGTATTCTAAATACGTTCATGAAAAGGGGAAATAAAATTTGTAAGGCTAAACATATTCCATATTATCTTGAAATGTATGTAAAATTATATGAAAACAGATATTTGTTTGCCATATCTGATAATACAAAATATTCCTACGATTGTAAAAATAAGTTAATTGAAAAAGATTTACTGAAGGGTGTTGGAGTGTTTAACATAGAAAATAATTGTACGTTTTCCACATTAGATTTCAAAATAACAATAAATAATAACTTAACTGAAAAGAAAAATAACGATGTCTATCACCCTTATATTGATGATTGTTGCATAAATGTAAAATTAAACGATATTGAATATATAGAACCAATGTATAAAATACGTAGTAAGAATATGAAAGAAATCGAAGACATTAGTATTGAAATTAATAATGAAAAAACTTATTTAGAAAAAACTTTGGAAAAATTTCCTTTAAAAAACGACAAAACTACATGGAGCATATTTGGAATGGTTGTTGGCATTTTTGTAATTGTACTGTTTATAAAAATTGTAAAGGGAAACTTGAAATTGAGTGTCTTTAAAAATTGTTTTAATAGAAATTCCGAAGATATAACCAGACATGTGGTTACTTATAGAAGGGAACAACAACCCTCAAATACAATAGAAAATAAACCTATTGAAATAAAAAAGGAAACATTTGAAGAACAACCTTCTAAAAGGCTTAGTAAATATAAGTATGACTTTTAGAAATAAAATAAAACAAAAGAAAAATTAAAATTTTTTAATCATTAGTTTATTGGAAAAAGGTAAAAATTTTAAATGAAAAATGTTTTATCTAAATATTATTATTTAAGTATAGTCTTAAGTTACTTAATTATATTCTAATTTAAGCACATTATATTTGTATCACTTTTGTAAACCTTATATATTTTAATCAATAAAGAATGGAAGCTCATTTTTTTTTGGTAACGCTTTTCTTCGAAGCCAAAACCTAGTAAGCATGTATATATCTTTATATGTATATGATTATTAAAGTATAACTGTATGCATTCACACATATGAATGACACCCGAGGTATCATTCCTCTTGGGGTTGGAAGTGTTAAGCTGATGGCTTATTTATGTTTATAAATATATATATATATATTGATCTAGCAAACGTACATATTATCTCAAAAATATGTATGTATTGCATCTGATCACATGATTCCAGGAATGTACATACCAACTCAAAAGTATGTATATTTGCAATAGAATTGTTATTCTATGGAATATGAAACGAATATCGTACCATCTCAAAAGTACATATTCTGCTTGTGATTATAAAACATATTCTGCTTACGTATCCAAAAATCGTAAACAACTGAAATGCTAAAAGGCAACTTATTCAACGAATAAGTTTAAGACCGTCTTTGTTCACAGTTAATGTAAACAAAGAATCTTTTCGGTAAAGAACATTACAACTGAAATGCTAAAAGGCAACTTATTCAACGAATAAGTTTAAGACCGTCTTTGTTCACAGTTAATGTAAACAAAGAATCTTTTCGGTAAAGAACATTTCATCATCCCATACTTCGTTACTTGAGACGCTATGTAAACATTCGTTTCATGGCTGCAAGTGATGACCATTTATATGTGTTTGTATGCGTTGGCTTATGGTGGCTTGGCTTTAGAGCTTATCATTAAAAAACTTGAGACTCACTTCCCATTTAAACGTAACATATGTTTACAAGTCGTACTTTGTCAACAAACACATGTATACAAGTTGTACTTTGACAACTCAATTTTTGATGCCTTCGCCTCTATGTATACTCTTTGACTTAAGGTACACTCATAGAAATATCTTAGTAGAAAAATTAGTAAACCCATTGTAGATCAAGTTTTACAGAATAATGCCGTATTCAACAAAAATTAATGTTGATATCGTTGAATAATCAGTAAAGTTGAATCAACTTTTTACAACGCTTATACAGAATTCAATAGATAAATCAAAATAGAAAAAACAACCCTGTTCGTTCATTTTTTTATTATTAACGAGTGACGAGTGAGTTGGTACACTCAACCAAAAATCATTGTATTCCCAAAGAAAATCGCTGTAAATTCAACCGAAATCATTGTTGATTTTGACCCTACAAATATTTATGTTGATTTCAATAAAAATTATTGTCAGTTTTTGTAAAAGTTGATCAACTCGTTTTTTTGTAAATCAACTCTTATTTTGTGTAAATTCAACTCATATTTTTGTTAATATAAGAAATTTTATTAATAAAAAAAGTTGTTATTATTTGTTAATATTCTTTTATTAAGCATAAATCACAATATTTTTGTATTATCTATCGTCGGCTTTTTAAGCTGCAATATTTGAAGATTTTCACAAAGATTTTCACACACACTTCGTTTATTCATGTTATGCACTCATAAGCCATTCTCTAGTTTTCTGATGATACCAAACAAAATCCTTAAAAAAAAACAAAAAAGTTTTAATGTAGTATGAATACATAAAGTAATTAATCAATGTATTTTTTTACTTACCAAATATTTACAAATCAGATCCTATATTTATTTATTTTTATAATATTAAATATTTTTATAAAAAACAAACACATAAAATAATTTTATAATAGATAAACACGATTCACATTGCTACCAACTCACTCGTCACTCGTTAATAATAAAAAAAAAATGAACGAACAGGGTTGTTTTTTTTATTTTGATTTATCTATTGAATTCTGTATAAGCGTTGTAAATAGTTGATTCATCTTTACTGATTATTCAACGATATCAACATTAATTTTTGTTGAATACGGCATTATTCTGTAAAACTTGATCTACAATGGGTTTACTAATTTTTCTACTAAGATATTTCTATGAGTGTAGCAATGTGAATTGTGTTTATCTCTTATAAAATTTATTTATGTGTTTGTTTTTTATAAAAATATTTAATATTATAAAAATAAATAAAAATAGGATCTGATTTGTAAATATTTGGTAAGTAAAAAAATACATTGATTACTTTATGTATTCATACTATTATTCATATTAAAACTTTTTTTGTTTTTGTTTAAGGATTTTGTTTGCTATCATCAGAAAACTGGAGAATGGCTTATGAGTGCATAACATGAATAAACGAAGTGTGTGTGAAAATCTTTGTGAAAATCTTCAAATATTGCAGCTTAAAAAGCCGACGATAATACAAAAATATTGTGATTTATGCTTAATAAAAGAATATTAACAAATAACAACAAGCTTTTTTTTATTAATAAAATTTCTTATATCAACAAAAATATGAGTTGAATTTACAAAAAATAAGAGTTGATTTACAAAAAAACGAGTTGATCAACTTTTACAAAAACTGACAATAATTTTTATTGAAATCAACATAAATATTTGTAGGGTCAAAATCAACAATGATTTCTGTTGAATTTACAGCGATTTTCTTTGGGAATACAATGATTTTTGGTTGAGTGTATTATGAATAACCCCCTAAAAAAATATCTACGTAATATTTTGTGAAAATACAAAATATTCTTGTACATATGAGCTACTCAGAAGCTAGTGTGATTAGCTCCAACAAAACAAGTATCTAAAATGATAAAGTTTTTAGTTTTTCCATAATTCCCTGTTTAATACTCACTCCAAACAAACACAAATATGCTTTAATACGCAAACACGCAAACACGCAAAAAAAAAATCTGTGTCGGAGTGAGCAAAAATCTGGCATAATTTAACCAAAAATATGCTAAAACTAAAACTACAACCGACGAAGTAGTTTTCGTAATTTAGCCAAAATGCTTTATGTAAAATTTATGAAAATGATTATGCTATTTAAGCAAAAACTTGTTAAAATATACCAAAAGAAATATCACTGAGGGGAATTTTTTGAATTAAGTATTCAAGAACTCATTTTCATTTCATGGTATCGCCATGTTGAAAATCGTCATTTTGATTATAAACATTTTAAATAAGAGTTTTAAACAATTTTAACAATGACGCTTCGAAAATAATCAATTGTAATTAAAAATTATCGTGGTGTGCCATTAATAAAAAACAATTTTCAATATAAAATTTTAAATTTTAAAAAGTTAATAAATAAGTAATTAAATTAAAAGAAAAAAAAAAATTTAATAAAAATTAAAGTGTCAAGATAAAGTTCAAAACAGTGACAAGAAAAAGATTTTGAAGAAGTCGAAAGTTATATGGAGTCCAGGCAGGACTGGTACACACGCTCTTTATTGTAGTGAAGGATTCGCCATAGCTTCAAAAATTTATTAACCAGTACCCTGTAAAATTAAAAAATTATTACCAAACACTAATTTTTAACTAAAAATCTATTTAACCTTATTGGTGTCTTCGGAATGGGGGTATACTCACTTTATCATTCCATTTCATCGAAACATACGTGTGGGACTCCATTGGTTTTGCTAATGCCCTAATTTTGTAAAACGCATTGTAAAAATTTCAAAGCAATTTATTGTTGTAACAAAAACAATTTACACAGAAATTTTGACAACGCGGCGCGTTGCGTTCTACAAAATTTGTGTTTTAATTATGGTGTTTTAATTTATGACCTCAAAATTAACTTAAGCATTCTTTTATCTTACATTTATTTATCTTTTAAAAAACTAATTGCTTATTTTTATTTATTAATTTATTTTAATTTTCTTTATCAATTCCTCTTTACGTTTTTATAACACAAAAAATTAAAAGAACCACGAACACTAAAATACAAAATGAAAATGGCGGTCTGTATTTGTTTTTTCCTGTTTTCTTTCGATAATTGTTTTTGTGCAAGTAATTTGCGCTATTGTGCAAGTTACTTGGTTATTTTACATAAAAAATTAATTATGTTACATTAACATCGACAAGCATAATTTTAGCAAAAATTTTTTGGTATGAAAAAAAAGTTATCAAGTAGGATTGCTCAATCTGACACAGATTTTTTTTTGCGTGCAGGTAGAAAAATACAACCGCTTTCAAAGTACACGCAAAAAAAAAAAATCTGTGTAAGATTGAGCAATCCTACTTGGTAAAACTTTTTTCATACCAAAAAATTTTTTTTACCAAATTTTTGCTAAAATTATGCTTGTCGATGTTAAAGTAACATAATTCATTTTTTATGTAAAATAACCAAGTAGCTTGCACAATAACGCAAATTACCTGCACAAAAATTTATCGAAAGAAAACAACAAAAAAACAAATACAGACCGCCATTTTCATTTTGTAATTTTGTGTGCGTTGTTCGTTTATTTTTTGTGTTATAAAAACGTAAAAAGGAAATTGATAAATAAAATTAAAATAAATTAATAAATTAATAAATAAAAATAAATAATTCGTTTTTAAAAAGATAAATAAATGTAAGATAAAAGAATGCTAAAGTTAATTTTGCTTTCATCACTTAAAACACCATTCATTAAGAAAAACCAATGGAGTCCCAGATGTATGTTCGATGAATAACAAATGGAATGATAAAGTGAGTATACCCAAATTCCGAAGACACCAATAAGGTTTAATAGATTTTTAGTTAAAAATTAGTGTTTGGTAATAATTTTCTATTTTTACAGGGTACTGCTAAATACATTTTTGAAGCTATGGCGAGTTCTTCACTACACCCAAAAAATTTCCCAGTTACTGGCTACTAAAATTGTAACTGAACCCCAGTTAAAATACACCTAACTGAGGCCCAGTTATTCAAATAAGTTGATAGTAACTAATTTTTTAAAAAAATACAAATTCAACTATTGCGACAGGTAATGGTAACGATTTTCCCAGTTACTTTGAAAAATAATTTTTACTTAGTTAAAAATAACGAAATTGATATGGGGGTTGGTTGTGTAGTACCGAAATTTATTCTAAATCAATTTTTCTGCAATGAAGGATCTGCAAATCATTATTTTTTCTTAATTTTATTCAGATATTTTAAACAAAGTTTATAATTTTTTACTCCAATTTTTTTACTGTATATTTAACTTCAGCATCAGCATCTTTAACTGAATCAATTCAGCTTTTGGCCAGATTTTCGCGTCCATTACCTTTAAAAAAATATAATATATTTTGTTATAATTTATTATTTTACAAATATCTTTCAACATTAATCTTTCTTACCGTGGACCTAATAAATTCCCGATTTGATTTTAAGCGACACAATATTTTTTTTATTTGAATATTTTTTTTATTTATTTTTTTAATTTTTGACAATTTAAAAAGAATTTCAAATACAGGGTAACTAAAAAACTGTTGTTATTAACCGAAATCATAGTTACTGGTGGCTAATTCAGTTATTTTTAAAAAATGTAGAATTAACTGGGAAATTTCGTAACTAACCAACTGGGAAATTTTTTCGGTGTACAATAAAGAGCGTGGACACCAGTCCTGCCTTTAGATATAAAATTAAAATCTAAAAACTCATTTATATAGCAAAGCCAATGGAGTCCAGACCTGTTTTGATGAGTAACAAATGGAATGACAAAAAGTAAGTGTTCCTCCATACCAAGAGACCAATAGAGTTAACTAGTTTTTTAAATTAAAAATTTGTGTTTTGTAATAATTTTCTATTTTTACAGGATGCTTTTAAATAAATTCGTGAAGCTGTAGCGGATCCTTCACTTCAAGAAAAAGCGTATGCAGCAGTCACTGGAGAAATTTGTACAAAGAGGGTCAGTTGGTCGGTGGTAAATTAAATCCTACACAACATTTATTATATTGATATGGATTTATTGTGTGAAAATTTTAAATTCAACAAATATACAATTTTTTACAAAAATTTAATAAAAAAATTATTTTAGCATAAATGTGGAATTTTTTAGCATTATTTTTAGTCACCTTTTCAAATCATTTTGGTATATTTCACCATATTTCTTTTGGTATATTTTACCAAGTTTTTGCTTAAATAGCATTAGCATTTTCTTCAAAATTTTTTACATAAGCGTTTTGGCTAAATTGCGAAAACTACTTCGTCGGTTGTAGTTTTAGCATATTTTTGGTAAAATTATGCCAGATTTTTGCTCATTGCGACACAGATTTTTTTTTTGCGTGTAGAGATGAGCAATATAGTAGCGGTTTTCACCCTTGATAGAAAACAAAAAAAGAATCGGAGAAAAAAAGAAAACAAGAAAATGTTTGACAGAAATACATGTATTTTGTTGTTGTATCTGTCAAACATTTTTTTGTTTTTTTCATTTCTCCGATTCTTTTTGTGTTTTCTATCAAGGGTGAGAACCGCTAGTGATTTTCAAATAACGGCGTTCCCAGTTACCGTGATTTTCAAATCACCGTTCTTTTAAACAGTTACCGTGATCACAGTTTTTCAATGTGATGCAAAAAAAAATGATATGGGTTTCTTTAATTAAGTATTCTCAAAATAGAAAATATTAATATGTATTAAGTATTACATATTTGTATTGTCGGACTTTTAATCATTTAATCAACTTAATATGTATTCGTTTTTTCTGAGAAATTATTTAAAATAAAGGGATAATCTAGAAAAATTGATAAAAACACTGTAGAGATAAACAATGTATGTAGTTATTTTTGAACAACGTCGTTCTTAGCTACTGTCATTTGCAAATAACATACATGGTCATTTTCACCCGGGTAAACAAGAATTTGACATTAAAATTATTTATTGATTATTTCTCTAAGTATATTTTAAACCAGAATCAAATTACGTCGCGTAAGGCGTAACGCCCAATAATTTTTCGTTTCTAATATTTAAATGTGAGTTACCTAAATCAAACGGACGTAAAAATTTCAAATTTGATGTGTTTGTTTTTGTTTTTTTTACGTCTTGCGGTACGCATTTGATTCTGGTTCGACCCAGAAGAGAGGAGAAAATTGTGTTTTTTTGTTTAATGTGTGAGAGCCAAGGTTGCCAACTCCGCAGCTCAAAAAAAGGCTAGATATGAAAAAAAATGGCTAGAAATGGCTAGATTTTAAAAAATTAAAAAAAAAAATATTATTTACCCTAAAAATTAAATATTTAATGTATTTTTTTACTTTAATGTCATAAAGACTTAAATTAATCGTTTATTTACATTTTTATGTAGATTTATACATTTATAACAAATAAATCTGTTATATGAGGTCAACTCTGAATTATAAACATTTTATCTTTTTTTTTTTTATAAAAAAAGGTATATCAATCCATCCGTCTCCATTCGGTTCAACTTCTTCGTATGAAGCATTTGTTCCAATTTGCTTCAAACATTCCTTGGGTGGTTTATAATTGTGACAACATTTTCCATGGAGTTTCAAACTATATATAGTAAATAATATAGTAAATAATATTTTTTTAATAAAATACATACCGAACTTGCAAAATTCCATTTACGGTGTCGCTTTGAATTCGATTTCTTAACTTGGTTTTTACCAAATTTATTTGACTAAAAAGTCTTTCGACGTCTGCGTTCAACCATGGCAAGGGTAAAAGCTGAATAGCGAAATTGGAAATTTCCTTAAAGCGGTGCACTGTGGTCAATATTTTGAGATAGCGGCCAAAACTCCTTTTGGTTTTTGTTCTCCGATTTTAAAGTTATTAGACTCATATGAAAGTAGACAGTAGTAAACCTCGGGAGCCAAAAAAGTAGAACTCTATTTCAACTATTTCACTGAGAACAGGGTGGTCCAAAATGGTCTTTTTCAGAATTTAGTAAATTTATGATATTTTTAGTTAATTTTTAAAGTTTAAATGATCATAACTTTTTTTTTTCAAGGTTTTTGGACGAAATAAATTTTGTGTTGTAACTTAACTTATTTCCTATTACTGGTAAAAAAATTGAAGCTCTACTGTTTTCAGAACAATTTAAATATTTTTTTTAAAAAAGGTAAAATTTCTCGGAAATTTCCTACTTCATAGAGCACAACTCCTGTGAGTCAAGCAAGTCACTCCCCTACATTCCTATATATACATGTCCATGCATCGGGACTGCACTTTTTGAGCTACAGCAATTTTTCAGACCCAAGGTAAGATATTCGGTACAAATGCACGTCATATTTTTTGAGAAGTTATTTGTATGTGAAAGTGGCTATTATGCATATATTTTGATAAAATTTTGTACAAGAGTTCTTATTGACCCAAAAAATAGTTTTGTTGAAATTAGGAGAAGTTGGCCCATATTTCGACCTAGTCCACATAGAAGGGTGTATCAAAATTTTGACAAAAATGACAATAGAACTCTCAAATTATGTGGTATCTGGCAATTCATTTGGAAAAGGTAAACAATGATTTTATTGCCATCTAATATTACATAACTTGAATACCGGAAACTTGCAAATAAATTTAAAGCCAATGGAAATAACTGGTAAAACCAAGTACCTGTTATATTATTGCCAGTACCTGTTAACTCTCAAATTATGTGGTATCTAGCAATTCATTTGGAAAAGGTAAAAAAGATTTTATTGCCATCTAATATTACACAACTTAAATAACTGAAAATTGCAAATAAATTTAAAACCAATGGAAATAACTGGTAAAACCAAGTACCTGTTATATTGTTTCAAAGAGGTAAAAAAGATCATGTTGAAACTTCGAGCAATGGTATATTAATCCATGCATTCATTCTTTTTTTTCTTCATTATTGTTTAAACAATGGCTAAATTCAGTTATAGTGTTCTATCTAATATATATTTTGAACGGAAAGATGAAAACGACATTATTTTACATATAATGAATAATCCATTCTTCAAAATATACGACAAACAAGAAATTAAAATTCATAACTTAAAAATAAAAAACTTTTTAAATACTTTAAGAAAACGGTACAATCAATGTTCCAGAAACAAGAAATTCCCAGCAAAACTTAGATTACCACATAAGGTATAAAATAAGGTATAGGATTTCTTATTTTATACATTGCAGCATTGATGATTTTAACAGGGGATGAGACTCAAAGTAATGCATACGAGTAAGGTATATAATATAACATACCAGAACGTAATATATAAGGTGTTACGAGTAGTGAAAAAGTAATTTTGTATTAAATTTACTCACGTGATTGTAAGTGAGAGTAAGTAGATAAAATATGCTCGTGAGTGAGTGTGTGTCATTAGAAAATTCCTGTCGTGAGCCCATCGCTAGTTTAAACTTATGCATTTTTTATAAAATATTTATTTTTTATATTATTGTAATGTATTATGCATCCAATTATAAATAATGCATTTTTTCAAACTTTGAAATAATATATAATGTAACGAAATATAAGTCATCCATGATTTAATGTTTAGAAATAATATATTTTGAAATACATTTTTTCCAATAATCATGCATTACGTAACAAATTATTAGTAAAGCATTTTTTTCACTTTCAAATAATACGTTTTGGAACAAATGTTTGGTAAGACATCCTAAAATAATGATACAAATAAGGTATATGCATTACCTGGCAATGTGTTATATAATCACTACCCATTACCAAAGTTTTGCTGGGTTGTTTTACTCACGCAACCAAGAATGGCTAAGAAATAAACTTATTTTTAAAAAGCCATCAGTAACTACCACGGAAACTGGAAAAGGTGGTCGACCAGCAAAGCCAATTGATAATTGTAGTGAAAGATCACGAAGACGCAAGCTTAAACATATCAATGAAGAAGTTTCTTGTAGCATCATAAAGGATTCATTTCTGCATCAAATTCAACCATCGAAAACTAAAAAGAGTAAAATTGCTATCATTGAAAAAATAGTGGAAGCAAGCCCCAGACGCACAAAAAGGATTTTAGAAAGTATGCCGACACCAACTGAAGAAAATAAATTTACTCCAGAAGAAGCATTTGCACTATTTTTGGATTTGAAAATGACTAAAAACCAATATACAGAATTGCGGAAGCGAACCAATGAAAAAAATTGTGGAATTTTTCCATCATATCGAGATATAGTTTCTGCCAAAAAAGATTACTTACCCTCACCAACTGCTATTAGTGTAACTTCAAGTTCAGCAGAAATAAAATTGCAGGATCTTCTTGAACACACTGCAGAACGATTATTAAAGACATTTGATGCTGACTATTTAAAGAAGTTTAAAAATTGCAGCATGACTTTAATTTCTAAATGGGGATGTGATGGGTCCTCTGGCCAGAAACAATGTAATGCGGAAAATTCATCAGATGCCAATTTATTCATGATTTCTTTCGTTCCATTACGTTTAACAAAAACTTATTTTGGTTCAGAGCCGTCAACTAGTAGAGCTGCAGAGATAGATGTATGGAAGAATGAAATTCCCTCGTCAACAAAATTTTGTAGACCAATAAAGTTTGCTTACAAAAAAGAAACTAAAGATGTCATAACTGAAGAAGTTGGCAAAATAAGAGATGAAATTAAAGAACTTCAACCAGTGATATTTAAATTTAATGACCAATGCATCGAAGTTAACTTTAAAATGTCACTTACAATGATCGATGGAAATTTTTACTAATATTGTTTAATTAATACTAGTTTAAAGATTATAACTTGTTTCTAATTTTAGTATAAATTTTTATTAATACATTTAAATAAAATATATGTGCACTTTAAATCAATAGTAAAAGTTTACTTAAAATTTTATCGATGTTGTGTTCTGTATATAATATATCCAAATGGTATTGATATTGTTGGGAATTTCAGTGTTATTTTTCAGTTTAATCCTCACAAGAATTAGCTTTCTTCCAAAAAAACCAACCTTTGGCCCCTGTGAATATTGAGATTAAATAAATGTCAGGGGCCAAATGTTGGCATTTTCTGACCAAAATTAAGTTTAGGAATAATAAATAAGTATTGGTTGTAAAATACGATTGAAGAAAATAAGAAATTATAAAAAAATACCTATTTAAAATGTCAAAATATTCAACTTTTACATGCAAACTCAACAAAAAATTAAAATGCATTTTTAACTCCACATTACTTACGTTCCTATCAGTCGATTTTTACGTTTGAACACGCAAATTCAAGCTTAAAGTCCCTCCTATTGAACAAAACGTAAAAAAATACCAATCCGGTCAAAAGTTATAGAGTTTTGACCGCTTTCTCGCGAAATTGACCACTGTGCGGTGGTTACCAGCTGAATCTTTATATTCTAAAACTTATGTCCAAAATTTGGTGGTGTCGTCAATATTAACCCATTTTACCAAATTTTAAACTGTGATACCAAAGGAAAGTTCAACTGTGATATATTTTTATTTATTTTTATTAATTATTTTATTTATTTTTGTGTTTTATGTTCTACGTTTTGTATTGTTTAAAACAATTATATATTTATAAAATAATAATGTGATAAAGATTATATATTCAATAAAATTTAAAATCCCTGAGGAAGTTGAAAAAATCTCAACGAAACGTCGGAGGAGTAAAATTATGAATTTATAGTCTTTTTATTTTTCATTAAACTGTGACCTTGAAAGCCTGCCTTAGATAATTCTAAGAAAAAATAAATAATCAAAGATAAGGTCGATAAAAAATTATATTAAATATTATTGAGTTATACTTGTCAATAATTTTTTCCTTAATATTTTCATTGCTGCAAAAATTGTTAACAATAGAATCAATAATATCTTTTTTAGCACAAAGTACTTTATCGACAGAAAACTTATCAATCTGTCTTAAAACTTCAAAATTTTCGGGTAATCTGTTAAAAGAAATAAAAAAAACATAATTAGTTTTTTTTATTTATTTTATTTTGAATGTATTACCTTGATATTAGCCCTGTTTTTTGCAGACCGGATTAAGATCCCAGCAAAAAAAATTCGAAGTAGTTCAAAACGAAGTAGACTTAAACTACATATAAAGTAGCAATTAGTGAATATTTTTTGTTGCAACAAAAGTAGTTTAAAATAACATCCAAATATGTCAATAAGAAGGACAATAATATGGGTTCCACTACTTTAGAACACTATAGTCGGAATGAGTTTTTTTTAATATTTTTCAAACGTAATGAAAAGAACATATTTATTTAAATTTATTTAATAGAGTTTAAGTCTAAACTATAGTTTTATATATAATTGAAAGGCAAAGAGTTAATATTTAATATGTTGTAATTTCAGGAATTAAGACATTTAATCTTAAACTTGGTGTAAACTGATTTTGTTTTTTTACCTTTTAACTACAGTATAGGGGGTACACTAGTGTGGCCCAACAACATATGGAAAAATACCAAGTATAACTCACAACTGAACGTACCTCAAAATATGATAGATGGCATCGTAATGAACAATTTGCGTCAAATTTCGGCACCCTACAACGATTGGAAGGGGATGCTAACTCATCATAAGTGTTTGCAACCTCCAAAGAAATCTTGAAATTTTTTTTATTGGAATCTTAAAAATAACCTTATGAAATGCTAGCGTAACAAGAGCACATAATTCACATGTGGCCATTTTGTCCTAAGTTTGTCCTTAAACAAAAAAAAAAATACATATTTAAAAAAGCGGAACCCTGCATTTCACTAAAACCGCTGTAACTCAAAAACTATGCGGACCATTAAGTTGCGATAAAGTTCATTTGAAAGGTAATACAAATATCTTTAATTTGAGTATAATATCAAAAAAATTTTTTTTTGTTTTTTTCCTAATCGAAACTAAAATGTCCTTATTGTCCTTTGTAGGCAACCTTAGGGCAAAATGGCCATATGTGACTTATTTGCTCTTGTAGCGATACCATTCCATGTAGTAATTTTTAGGATTGCAAAATTTTTTTTTTTAGATTTCTTCGGAGGTTGCAAACACATGTGATCAGTTAGCATCCCCTTCTAATCGTCGTAGGGTGCTGCAATTTGGCTCAAAATATTAGTTACGATACCATCCTTCATTTTTTAAGGTACGTTGACCTGTAGCGAAGCAAAAGGGATTTTGGGCCACCCTAGGGTACACTCACTTTGTCATTCCCCATAAAGAGAATCGTCGCCTAAAATGCAAAACAAAGTGACAACACTTTTTTCAAGTTATTGATTGTGATGCATTGTCCCCCTATAAAATTATCAAAATGTGATTTGCTAGTTGTGATACAATTCATTAACTGAAACCATTTCCAAAAATTCAGACCTATCCGATGAAAAATGACGGACTTATGAACAAAATTAAAAAAAAATGTTTCACAACGTTTTTCGCTTCTACTTTAAAAAAGCAGAATGTGTTGGATTGTTGGTGACGATATATTATATTGATCAGTGATCGATTCTGAGAAGTTCTATGAACATCACTCCGTCTGTTTGTATGTAACACGATGTAGTCGAAAATAAAACAGCTATCCACCTGACGCTTGGTACAAATATTTTTTATAGTCCTAGGTAGGTTAAAATCGGAACGGAGGGGAAAAGTTTCACCTTGGAGAAGCGAACCAACCTCTAAAACGCAATTTTTTAGCGATCATTGTTTTTTTGTCAGGCAAATGAAACAATTTTATGTCGGATGAAGTATAAAGTCCTCAACTTAGACCAATTTTTTGAGGTACGAACACTTTTATTGATGCGACTGGTCCGCGACCTTACACGGTTAATTGCAATTGTTCTACTCATCACAAATCTGGTCTCCAAACTTTTCCATCACATCAAGTTTTTGGGAAAATTGATGTCAAAGTTAAAAAAAAATCGCCGTTTTGTTAATTTTTGCCAAATCATAGCGGATGAACCCGGTATGATAGCGACTTAAAAATAAGTCGAGGCTAAAGCATAAACATTGCTCTTAAGGATTCTGAGCTCTTTTGGTCAGTCGCCTTAACCCCTAGGGCACCAATTATCTCTCAATGATGTCTTGTTCCCAAAAAACGATTTTTGCCGCTACAAATCATATGAAAAAAAACCTTATTCGAATGGAACGCCACCTTATAGTATAAGGCTTATAAACATGATTACAATTATTCTCCTGGTCAAAAATTCGGTCTCCATACTTTTTAAGGGTAAAGCTCAAACATTGCTCTTAAAGACGTATAACTCAATTCATCAGTCGCTTCAACCTTTGGAGCACCAATCTTTCAATAGTGTTTTCCCCTAAAAACTTTTTTTGATATGACAGCATTGAAATACAATTGCTGCCCAAAAAGTTAGGGCGACTGACCAAATGAGTTCTGCATCTTAAAGAGGAAAGTTTTAGCTAAACCCAAAACGGCGATCTTTTGAACTTTGACCACAATTTTCTCAAAAACCAGATGTGATGGAAAAGTGCGGAGACCGGATTTTTGACCAGAAGAACTAATGTAATCAAGTGTATAAGGTCGCGTCCCAGTCGCATTTTCGATGTTTAGTAATGTTATTAGAACATTGGCATCGTCAGAATCGCTAAATCTACTTCCTAATGAATTCTAAAAATACACTTTTTAAGTAGTGCAAAAATGCTCTTAAATAGTGGTCTTAAAGATGTAATTAAACTTTACATACAAAAACTTAAACTATGACAACAGTATGAGTACTACTTTATATGTACTTAAAAAAAACTACTTATTTTGAGCGACACCGCCTTGTTAAATTCACTAGAGTTTCAGCAAAGTTAGAACTACTTTAGCAGCAGTTGAACTACTTTTTATTAACATTTTAGTATGTTCTTTTTTTGCTGGGATTAGGATTAACTCTATTTAGTTAAAAAATGGGTCAAATCAAGTCCAGAAATTTTTTTTATATTTTTTTTTCTGAATTTACATCCAATAAGTTAATATAAACAGGAAAAAAAATTAAGCGTTGTCCAAAATGTAAAATGGTATAAATAAATTTGAGTTAATCCAAGGATTTAACTAAATTTATTTTTCATGCTTTGCATTTTGGACAAAGCTTAATTTGTTTTTCTGCTTATATTTACTAATTGTATGTAATTTCAGAAAAAAATTATAACAAAAAATTCTGGACTTGATTTGACCCATTTTTTAACCAAATAAAGTTAATCCAAATCTTAATCCGGTCTGCAAAAAACAGGGCTATTAACTCCTTAATTAAACTTTTGACAAAATTTACACATGTTTTTCTTATTACGGTTATATCACTGTGATCTAATTCATCATTTGCTGTAGTTATATTAACGTGATTTTCAAAACCATATCCTAAGTTACAATCATAAACAATTAGGGTTTCAAAGTCTTCGTGTAATATGTCGACATCTTCATCAGCAATGACGTATCTTTTTAGTTTGTTTATAACATATTCCAAATCATTTAATAACTTCTTTGGATCAGATTTTGAACTTTGGAAATTTTTATTTAACATCTGTAAATCATTTAAAATTGGCTTCAAAAACAGCAAATACAGATAATGGCTTTCATCATAAAGGTCACGCAATTTTTCGGCCATGTGGCAATTTCCATAATTTTTTGCTATGTTGAAGTGTGTTTTTAATTCTAGCCATTGGTCGAGAATTCTTGATACTGACACTTCTATTGACAACCAACGTGTATCAGAAACATTTGTTATTTTTAAAGGAGTCTATTAACAAAATTTAAAAATTAAAATTAATTATAATATAATAAAATATTTGTTTTTTGTTTACTTACTGATCCGGAGTTTATTGCCTCATATAATATTTTATAGGTTTTTTGTCGAATACAACTTTTAGAAAACCAATTATATGTTTCATGAATTAAAAATTCTAGAGATTTTGGCATGTTGTTTTTCCAAGAACGAGTAACTGCTAGCTGGACGGAATGGCATACACATTTTACCAACACAAGTTTTGGGACCAGCTTCTTCAATTCCACGTACACACTACGGTGACGTCCAACCATAACACTGGCATTGTCGGTTCCAATGCCAATCAAATTATTTAGCTCCAGATTGTATGACTTCAGCTCATTTATAATCGTCTTAGAAATAAAATCGGCATTGGCGGTTTCAATTTCCGTTAAGGATAGGAATGTGGAAACAATTTCTTTCTTTGTTTGACTATAGTAGAGAATCACTAATCCTAATGTTTCTTTTTTTTATCAAAATCAATAAAAAAAATAAAATAAAAAAGATGTTTACCTAAATATTTTGTCACAGATATGTCGGTTTATTCGTCAATCAAAAGACTATACTTTGATGCTCCTATGTCTTTTCTCAACTCTAGACGAAAATGTGGCTACAAAACATTGCGTATTATGTTAGCGCACTTGCTTCAATGGAGCTTTACATTAAGGGTGTCTTTAAAACGGGACTTACACAGATCTGTAAAATGGTCTACTGTATAAATCGAAGTGTGTTGGCATATAAAAAGGCACATAGCAGCTTCCTGGAGCTTTGTGTTGAAATCTTGCGGTCCAAAAGGTATCTTAGGAGTTGATTTTGTAATTGAACATTTTTCATATGCTTTTTCGTTGATGTGTGGGCCACAAGATCATACAATTTGCATTTTAATGTACACTTACAATATTTACATAGTGCCTTATATGGATCGCTTGGGTCCTCTGTTATCCATAACTTCAGATCAACGTGTTGCTTGTATTCTGGTCTAAATTTTTGACGGTATTGTGGAGCCATTTCTACAAAACTAAAAGAATATTATCAGTAAGTTATAAAAAGAAAGAACGCCGTACTTACCAAATATTGTTTTCAATTTTAAACTAAACTCAACACATAAATGCATGTAATTTTCTCATAAACTTTAAATTGTACAATATTTTACAAGACGCTATTTCATCTTTAATTTTGACTTTTTTTTTAAATGCATCCAAGAAAAATTTTCCAAGTAACGTTAATATGTCATGGTTTAATACCCTATTCACACTTGCAGTTTTAAATGGTTTTTAGCAATTATTTTTAGCATTTTCTGTCAATATACTGTAATAGCATAAAGAAAGTGCTAAAAATATTGCTGCTAAAAACGGTTTAAAACTGCTCGTGTGAACAGGGTATAAACTGTCATATGACGTAAATGACATTGTTGCATTTTAAGGTATTAAAAGTAAATCAAATTTAAAGTGATAACAACATATTTAAAAAAAAAACGCCAAAAAATTGTAAAAAAAAAACTTCAAAAATTAAGAAAAAAAAAAATTAAGGAAATGGCTAGACGAATAAAAATGGCTAGGACGAAAAAAATGGATAGATCTTCCGGCTAGATAAAATCTAGCCATATTTTTATGGCTAGATGAAAAAAACCGCTAGATCTAGCCGGAAAAAGGCTAAATTGACAACCTTGGTGAGAGCATGTAGGCACAGACTAATACAGACTCGACATAAGTGACAGGTGTCAAAAAAGTATTCTTTAACCATATGGTTAATATTTTCAAATTATTCTACGAATTAAGTTAGAAAGAGAAAACTGATATAACGCGCCATAAGAAAAATGGATGCCAGATCGGTTTTTGTTGTTTCACTCACTCCTAAGTCGCAGAAAGTGTTGCCATGTTAGTGTAAAACGGACTAAAAACCGCTCTGTTTTCTCCTAAAATCGCTTAGTTTTTCCCCATTTTTTCTTATAAAACTCTACTGTCGAGTCTGTATTTAGTCTGTGATGTAGGTGTGAGAGCAAAAACGTCGCGTAGTGCTTTTCAGATATGCCAACTATTTGAGAGAAAAACGCGCACAAAAATTTTATAAACGGGTAAAAACGCGTAAATTTGCATGAAAAAAAGGGTAAAAATGCACTGGACTGGTTTTGTAAATAGATAAAGTAAAAAAAAAATAATATTTTTATTCAAACAAAATTTTTGATAAGTTTGTTGGTTAAAATTTTGAGCAACCGATATAAATCGTTGTACAATTTTACATTGTCTGCATTTTCCGCTTCAAAAGCCAAATTTAGTCTTTAAACATCACCCAGAACAGAATTCAAAATAAACCAAAATAAAACAAGTGAGAGTGTTAAATTCGGCTATGCCGAATCTATGATACCCTCCAACATGTTAAAACATATAAAAAATCCAGGGTCGTTTTTTTTGGGGGGGGGGGGCTCGGTGGGGGTGGTGAGGGATACTTTCCCCATCGCGATAAATGTTAACTAATTTATTTATTATGCTTTTTGCAATTTAGTAATACCATTTTCTCATTATTTTAATGATTTTTTTTAAATCCACGCCCACAAAAGGGGGCGGATAGAAAGAAACTAAATTTTCCAGCCCCCTGGGTCTAAGTTCAGGAGTTTAAACCCCTTCTGACATAAAAAGATTTCATTTGTTTAAAAATAATGGCAAAAAAAGATGTAAAAATGGCGTTTTTTAAGAGGTTTTTTTAGTTTGTTAAGGGGGAACTTTTTTCCCCCTGGCCCGATTTTGCCCATTTCCGAACTTAACCGGCCTATGAAAATTATACATATTCTGACCAATTTTCAGGGGTCTAGCTCTTTCATTTTGGACTGAATCGTGTTTTATACAGACGGACGGACGGACAGACGGACGGACATTCATAGAACGACTTAGAATCGATCATAGATGGGGTCCCCGACCGATATTTTTATGCGTTACAAACGGAATGACAAAGTGAGTATACCCCCATACCACAGACTAAATACAGACTCGACAGTAGAGTTTTATAAGAAAAAATGGGGAAAAACTAAGCGATTTTAGGAGAAAACACAGCGGTTTTTAGTCCGTTTTACGCTAACATGGCAACACTTTCTACGACTTAGGAGTGACTGAAACAACAAAAACCGATCTGGCATCCATTTTTCTAATGGCGCGTTATATTAGCTTTCTCTTTCTAACCTAATTCGTAGAATAATTTGAAAACATTAACCATATGGTTCAAGACTACTTTTTTGACATCTGTCACTTATGTCGAGTCTGTATTAGTCTGTGCCCATACTGTGGTTGGAGGGTATAAAAACCTACAAGGCATGGCGTTTTATTAGAGGTTGGTTTAGTTCTTCAAGGGAAAACATTTTCCCCTAGTTAGATTTTCCCATTTTTTCCGAACTTAATACGACCAATGGTCATTGACCATAATAATATATTCGTTCCATATTTCAGGCGTCTAGCTCTTAGTTTGAACTGCATACTGCTTTCCATAGACAGTCGGACGGACAGACAGACGGACATTCAAAAAATGTCTTTGAATCGATCATAAATCAATAAAATATATACTTTGTGGGGTCTCCGACTAATATTTCGATGCGTTACACTCGAAATAACCGCCATACTTTGTTTGGAGGCTACAACAATAAATTTTAAAAAGCACTAAAAGCACCAACTGAAAATTTAAAAAGGTTAGTGCGTTTTTCTAATTTGGCACTAGGCAAAAAATGTTCGCGTTTTGACACATCAAAAAGCACTAGATCTAGCGCGAAAAGCAATAAGTTGGCATCCCTGGTGCTTTTGCCTGTCGCTGGTATAGATCAGCGATAGGCAAACACATACTATCATATCGTTAAACTATATTCAATTTGAGCTATCTAAAAAAACATTACTTTTCAGGAGAGCAAAAAAACCGTCGCATTCGCGTATTTTTAAACTTTTTGTCGGCCGATCTTTTACAATATTAATTAATAATTACTCTTAAATTTTACACGTGCTTTGTTTGTAAAAATTCGTATTATTCGCTGAGTTACAGCAGATAGCTCAACCTTTTTTATTTGAAATTAATCAACCTAAGCAGATAGCTCATTAAATATAGACTTTAAAGCTTTATAACTTTTTAACGGATTATGATAAAAATGTGAATTTGGTACCATATTTCTCAGTTTTTAAAGCCCTTCCGTTACAGGTGTTAAAAAAATACATTTTAATTTTTTTTTTTAATCATCGATTTTTTCGCGCTTTATCGCCATTATTTGGAACCTTCATGAAGCTTGCGAAAAATGTCATAACACTTGTGTTTGCTGTACAATCGAATGGACAAATAAAATATGCAAAAAGTTCAACTAATTTTGCTCCGCATCGAAATATGGTTCAAAAACCGCGTTTTTAACCGCGGAAAGGAGTTGAAACTTTTAAAAAACTGCCATTATTTTTATTGATGGAAACACCGTATAAAAAGCGATAATATAAAAAAATTTAAATTTAAAAGTTTACCCTAGTAAACTAAACTGTAGATAGCTCAAATTTTTGTTTATAAAAAAACATGGTTTCACATAGCTCATGCCATTTTTGGAATAAAATAGTCTTAAAATATTTTTTTTGTTCTGAAATTAATACCACAGACTAAATACAGACTCGACAGTAGAGTTTTATAAGAAAAACTGGGGAAAAACTAAGCGATTTTAGGAGAAAACACAGCGGTTTTTAGTTCGTTTTACGCTAACATGGCAACACTTTCTACGACTTAGGAGTGAGTGAAACAACAAAAACCGATCTGGCATCCATTTTTCTTATGGCGCGTCATATCAGTTTTCTCTTTCTAACCTAATTCGTAGAATAATTTGAAAATATTAACCATATGGTTCAGAACTACTTTTTTGACACCTGTCACTTATGTCGAGTCTGTATTAGTCTGTGTTAATACCATTAATACCACTTATGCCAGCGAACATTTTGCCACAGACTAATACAGACTCGACATAAGTGACAGGTGTCAAAAAAGTATTCTTGAACCATATGGTTGTTGAGGACGCTGGAGTGGCAGTACGGTTGACTACATATGGGCTGCCAGTCGTACGGGGATGGTGGAGCAATGCAGCGATTTTTGTTAAATTTAAAGTTGACATCACTAAAAAAATAAATGAGATTTTTTTTTGTACACCCTACATATGCCGTACATGGTATCATGGCGTTGTTCTGACGTTTGTAACTACCCAAAATATTGGTCGGTGACCCACCTTCAAATATACTGATCTATTCCGAATTTCCATTAATTCTATTCTATTTTTTTTTGTACGTCTGTCCGTCCGTCTAATTGTGAGCCTGGCACTCATACAAATTTGAGGTTTATTGGTAATTGTATTCGTAGTGTACTGGTTGTCAACGTAATCTGGATTTATAAGGATTTTGACTTGTTGTGGAGCCCGTGCGGAGCAAGGAGTTGAGACTTATTTTCAGGACAATACCAGGAAAAGAAATTTGATGGTCGGTTATGACCGACTATAAAGTTCTTAAAATTTTTTTCCGGGGAATCAAGAGGAAGGCCCATGGACAGAGAGTCGGTCGGATGAAGGCATGCAAAGGTGTGTTCCATTAGGAAATTCCCTTCCGTAATAGCGTACCTTTTTTTTTCTGTTGTTGTTCATTGGGTTTCCGATTTTTTTTTTGTATATACACCGGCATTGGATGTAGTGTCTTAACTTTGATTACCGCGTGGTGATCAGATGCACCCATCTTCTTGGGGAAGGTTTTTTTTTATTTTTGCCGGGTCTGTATTTTTTTTTGTGATGGATTGAGTGAAGTCCGTGCTGGGTGATGCGGAAAATATTTGTTTTTTTTTGCATCGAAAATTAGTTTTTTTTAGTTTAATTTTGTTTTTTTTTTTTTTGCTCTTTTCACTATGGCTGCCCACACCATAGTAAAGAGGATAAGTTGAGATGACAGGTGGATCGTATTATACAGTGTAGTATTTTTATTGTATTTAGGTACAGGGTTGCAAATTTCTGGTACTAACATTAGGGAAGAGAAAAATATTTACTCTTTATCTGTTATTTGAAACCCGATTTCAAAATACGAATCCGAAGTTCATAACACGGAGAAAAGTGGGTAGGGCTTAAATGGAAATGTGTTGATTATATGAAAATCTATGAAAAGGTATGTGTAAAGTGTGTATTTAGAGTTAAAGATCTGTTAGAAGTTTGCATGTATTTTATGTATGAGATTATATTTTAAATAAATGCTTGACTTAGCGGCAAAAATTAGAAAATTGTATTGAACATTGAATAAGTTGGTGCGAAACAATAAAGTTATAGAAAAATTTCTTACTGAAGTTTTGATAAAAATTTAAATAAATTCTCCATTTTGTGCGGTTTGAAAAAAAAAATAAGATTAATATAACCTATGAAGAGTTTTTTTTAGAGAAACTAGTGGGGTAATTCGAGTTAAAAGTGAGATAATTTGGTAATTAAATTGAATAATTTAAAATAATTGAATAAGGAAAGGAAAAACAATTAAATAATTTAAAATTTTTTTAATAGAAAAACACATTTATTTGGCAAGTGATTACCCAGGGTCATATAAAGATTTCGAGCCAGGAAACCATTTTTGTTTAAAACAATTTTTGGTAGCGTATACCGAAAAGAGCCGTAAGTTTTGAGCATTTGATTTAACAATTTTTTTTTGTTATATAAATGGCAAAATGTTTGCGTTATTTTTCTGTGTAGTGTGGTCAACAAAAAAATTCCTAGTGGAATCGGAGGTATCCTATTGAAAAAAAAAAGGAGGAAGATTCCTGAAGATATTTTGGATATCAGCCGAACAAGTGACCACAGGATTTTCGTGATTTAATAAGGTAACGCTTCAAATTATTTTTGAATATTGTGAAAGTGCCAAATTTTTGAAAAAGAACCAGCGAAAAGGGTTAAAAGTAAAGTAGATTTTTTTGATTTTTTTTGATTTTTTTTTATGTTTAATTAAAATTTTGATTTCAAATTAATTTTGATGCCAGGTTCTGATTTTGAGTCTAAGTACTCCATCCAATATCCTTTTTACTGAAAAAAATAAGTTTGGTTTTAATGAAAATTTGAATTTGATTTTTTTTTATAAAGTTAAATAATAAAGAGAAAATAAGTCAGAACTGGAGCGTATATGTGCCATTATTGTTTTTAAGATTTTTTGGTCAATAAATGTTTTGTTTTAAGTGAAATTTTAAAGTAAATATGTCTGGTTAATTTATTGTGTTGGGGGGGGAAAGAAAAGGAAACTGGGTCGTCAAATGTTGGTGTGATGTGGAATGGTAAGTTGGTGTTTCTAATTGGGGTTACTAAGGAAATGATATGGTAACCAGGAAAGGGAGGGTAAAGACGGGAGAATACCATCAAGTCTCCTGAAAATATCTCGTGGAAGTTTGTAAATTGTCATGTGTGTTGAGTCCATATTTTTTTTTATAGTTTTCTGCTAGAGCTTCAAATGTGTTTACGGGTTAAGAGACCGCGACCCTATAACCACAGCCGGGTAATAAACACAGAAAGGGGTTCGTAACATGGTTAATTTTTTCAAATTATTCTACGAATTAGGTTAGAAAGAGAAAACTGATATAACGCGCCATAAGAAAAATGGATGCCAGATCGATTTTTGTTGTTTCACTCACTCCTAAGTCGTAGAAAGTGTTGCCATGCTAGCGTAAAACGGACTAAAAACCGCTGTGTTTTCTCCTAAAATCGCTTAGTTTTTCCCCATTTTTTCTTATAAAACTCTACTGTCGAGTCTGTATTTAATCTGTGATTTTGCCATCAAAAACTCATTTTCGTCAACCGAGCAGATAGCTCAAATTGAATATAGTTCCACGATATTTTGTCTTTGTGTGTGTAATATGTAGCACTCTCACAGCGCTGCCAGGTACTTTTTTTCGTTGTCCCCAAAAATATAACAAAATATCCCCAACAATCCCCAACTAACAAAAAATTCGTGATTTTTTTAATCACATAATTTTTTTTTTTTTCAATTTTTAAAGAAAATTTATGGATGGTAATTTTGTAATTTTATTTCGTAGATTAGCAATTAAAAAATCCCCAAACGCATAAATAAACGGTTTTTGGCAATGGTAATATACACTCAAAAAATTATTTTATTTACTGTTTGTAGTTTATTTAAAAAGTTTTACGTTTAGTCGTTTTTAAAAAAAAATTGTTTGATGTTCAGTTTTTATTAATGACCAGTGTTACCGTTGTGCGACTTTAGTTGCAATTTGCAACCTTTTTGACACTCTAAGACTTTTTGTGCGACTTTTTTAAACTTGTCTAATTTTGCAACTTTTTCCAACTTTGTGCGACTTTTTTCCCCTTTTTTGTTAAGTGAAATATATTTTTCTTTTTTAAACCATATACTGCGAAATTACATAAATTTTAAAAAATTTTACCAAATATTCAAATTTTAGATTTTTACATTATTTACATTGTTAAAATGCATAGTCAAATGAAAACAAAAATCATCAAAAAACGGAATTACGATAAAAATATGTATCGTCCATTCCAAAATATGTATATTGCCCAATCCATAAGATATAGTCCATTCCTTTAGATATATCCTATACTATCGTAAAATATTGCATGGAAACACACTTATGAAATGGATATAGGTTGTTGGTATGGTCAAACAAATTTGGGGGGGTAAAAATGAATGAGGGTTTGGGTTAAAAAACAATTGGGCTTCGGTCATACATTTGACTCCTCCAGAGGCACCCTTGGGACAGTTGGGGCACAGACTACACTAAGAAAATTATGTCATTAACTGTTTGTAGGTTATTTTAAAATGTAATCAGAAAAGTTATTTAAAAAAAAAATCACTTATTTTATAAAGGATTTCATGTTTTTTACTATTTCTGTAGTTTAAAAAAAAATAATTTACTGTCTTAATAATGAATTTTCCGTTACATTAAATTTTGTCAGTAAAAAATTTCTTATACATTTGTAATGTTTTTTTTATACAAAATAAGTAAATATTCATTAGTTTTTTAATGTTTTGGTTAGTCAAATTAATCTAATTCGTAGATTAATTTGAAAAAAATAACCATATGGGTTAAGACTGCATTTTTGACACCTGTCACTTATGTCGAGTCTGTATTAGTATGTGGTTAGGGCTTAGGTATGTTTGGAAAAAATGTTAGGGAGGAAAAACTAATGGGGATCGATCTCCCATTTTATTTTTGTTTGGGCGTAAAAATCCACAAAAATCCCCACAACGCCAAAAAAGAGTAACATTTTGACTCCCTAATACAAAAAAAAAAATATAAAAAAATCTTCAACCCTTAAAAAAAGGTGCAACTTTTATTTGGTAAAACGACTTTTTTGTGCGACTTTTTTTGTAAAAAACGACTTTTTCTGCGACTTTTTCAAAATTCTCAACGGTAACACTGTTAATGACTACTTCTGCCCTTTGTTTCAAAAATAACACACTAAAAAATAAAGACCTTCATTAACATTTAGTTTTTAAAGTCATTTATTTTTGTTCTGTAAGTAAAAACTACTGATTATTCTTTAAATTTTTAATGTTTGTGTCAGTAATTTTTTTTTCAAGTTGTTGGTATTTTTAAATGAGATATCATTAGTTTTACCTACACAAGTAGGTTATTTTTTTGTAGAAAAAAAAATTCAAAAAATTATTTATAGAAATATAAAAACATGTTTGTATCAAGTGCACGATGGGTGGAAAGTCTGGCCAGAATGTAGTTGATTGCAGGATCGATTCCCAAAACTTTTTTTAAAAATTTTTAAAAAAATATTTCAATAAAAAATTATAAAAAAAAAACCTACGAAATCATTAATTTTTAATGTTTTCGTAGTTTATTTGTTTGGAATTTGTTGGTAAAAATAACAGAACTGTCTTTAATTTTTAATGTTTTCGTAGGTTATTTTTTCGAATTTGTTGTTAATGTTATTTATTTTAGAAAATTTTGTCAACAGTAAAAAATAAATGATGATGTTTGTTAAAACAAATGAATAATTACTGGGATTTTTTATGTGCTTTTCATTTTCATCTACTGTCAAGTCTGTTTATAGTCTGTGCCTGCACCACAGACTATATACAGACTCAACAGTAGAGTTTTATAAGAAAATATGGGGGGAAATTAAGTGATTTTAGAAGAAAACAGAGCGGTTTTTAGTCCGTTTTACGCTAACATGGCAATACTTTCTACGACTTAGGAGTGAGTGAAACAACAAAACCCGATCTGGCATCTATTTTTCTTATGGCGCGTTATATCAGTTTTCTCTTTCTAACCTAATTCGTAGAATAATTTGAAAATATTAACCATATGGTTAAAGAATACTTTTTTGATACCTGTCACTTATGTCGAGTCTGCATTATGGTGTTTTCTTTTCTGGCAAAAAATGTGCCTTTTTTTTGCATTTCGCCCCAAAAATTATGTTTTTGTGTTCTTTTCTAAAAAATGTCAACCCTTATAAAGAATATCGCGTTCTTTTCTAAAAATGTCTGCCCTATAAAGTGCAAAAAAGTTGCACATTATACCCCGTAAAAAATCACGGGGTTGAAATTGCCTTATACAACAACTGACTTTTTCTGTGTTGTTTTCTTAAAACAGCTGTTAAAAAATACAGGGTAGAGTATTTCTGGATGTTGTGTTCTTTTCCAGTCAAATAAAATGCAAGTTTTTGAAGGTGTGAGTTAAACATTTTAAATATGTATACCCTAAAAAGGCAAAAAAAATTTTTCAGAAAAGAAATCACCATTAGTCTGTGCCTGCACTCTCATACTCAATGCACTAAAAGAAACTTATAGTAAAAATAATAATACCTTTATCCATTTAAAAAATAAAAAAGATAATAAATGACATTGGTTAAAATGTCTAGCAAATTAATATTTATTGAATAGTGACAAACTAAGCATTCTGTTTTACCAAAAAATGTTCTTAAACAAGAATTTCACATTAAAATTCTTTATTGATTATTTCTCTAAGTATATTTAAAACAAGAAGAGTGGAGAAAATTGTGTTTTTTTGTTTTTTTTTTAATGTGTGAGAGCATGTAGGTGTGAGAGCAAAAATGCCGCGTAGTGCTTTTGCCTGTCGCTGCTCTACAATGACAAACGGTGATCACAGTAACTGCTTAAAAGATTGGTTATTTGTAAATAACAGTAGCTTAGAACGACGTTCTTCAAAAATAACTACATTGTTCATCTCTACTGTGTTTTAATCAATTTTTCCAGATTATCCCTTTATTTTAAATTATTTCTCCGAAAAAACTAAAATGGAGCTAACTTAAACTTAATACAAATTAAAGCTGGATTCTTTTGCTAACGTGTATAAATTATCCCATATTATGTCATATTTATGTCAAATTTGTATGGGTTAATTTATACACGTTAGCAAAAAAATCCACCTTAAGTTATTTAATTAAATATTAAGTCCGACAATACAAATATCTAATACTTATACATATAAATATTTTCTATTTTGAGAATACTTAATTAGAGGAACCCATTATATCATTATTTTTCTTGCATCACATTGAAAAACTGTGATCACGGTAACTGTTTAAAACAATGGTGCCCAAACACTTGTTAAAGATCAATGATGATTCGGCTTTGTACACGGACACAATCCGAACGACAACGAAACTAACAACAGAGAGCGTAAAAAACCAAAAAACTCCTTAGTTGTTTGCCATCATTCAAAGAAGCAGGTCGATGTCGCTTTGTTTGATAAAAAAAAACAACAAATATTATTTATTTTTGTTATGGTTTCTTTCAGAGCAATAGTACTAATACACTCTCATATTTGTTAAAAATTACCACTATGTTATCGTTTCTCTTTATGGGCACCACTGGTTTAAAAGAACGGTGATTTGAAAATCACTGTAACTGAGAACGTCTTTACCCGCCGTCTACACCTGGGAGAATACTAAGATATTTATATTACACTCATAGAAATATCTTACAAGGGAAGTCTCCCTAGTGTCACCCGCGGATCTTTATGGAATTGGTTTTATTTTGTAGATTAGAAAAAATAAAGGGACACGTATTTTTTTTTAGCGGCCCAAATTCATATTTAGGGGGTAAAAAGTAGGGGGGAAGACAAGGCCATTTTTCAGTTTTTTATCTCCTATATTATGCAAAGAAACCTAGTCATGTTACATACCAAATGAAAGGTCTTTGGAAAACCTATCTACGTATGCTAAGAACGTGTCTAAACATGTACAACTTTTCGTCATATTGAGTAAAATACCAAAATTTTTGGACGTTTTTGTTAATAAGACGAAAAATATTAACTTCTTTGGCCCGTAGTTAGCACCACAAGATAGGTATTTTTAATACCTTTAATTTGATACCACACATGCCTATACACGCAAAAAAATCCCGTGTCTAAAATTATGCAATCATGCTTGGTAATTTTTTTTTTCTATAGAGTTTTAACATTTTTCGCAAACCTTGCTTTGTTTTCCTCTGTCAAAGCTAAAATTTCATATTTATGTTATTTACAAATATTACCAAGTTTGCTTGGCACATTGCAAGCACTTTTACACATTATGTTAAACGACTTGTTTATTATTGCCTGGTATTAAAATGATTTATTTGTGTAAGAACTTGGCAAATTTTTGCATGTGCGTGTAAAGGTGACCTAATACATGTACGAAAAAATGTTCAGTTCATTTGAACTAGTTTAATTCAACTATGTAGTTCAATTGAACTAGTTCGTTGAACCAACGATATTTGCAAGCGTCCATACAAATGGACATGTGAAGTGTATATTGTTATATTGTTTTTTATTGTATTATAGTTTTAATAAAAAATTAAAAAAGTGTATATATAAAGTGTATATTGTTTTGTTTTTTATTGTATTATAGTTTTAATAAAAAATTGAAAGCACATGTAAAGTATTTAGTGTTGAAGACATAAAGTGTACATTGTTGTTATATGTATTTTATATTAGTTTAAATAAATAATGGTAAATATGTATATATGAAGTGTATATTGTTGTTTATTTTATTTAATTTTATTCATAATAAATAAATAAATAATAAAAAAAATATTACCAAATTTCTTTTATTTTTAATGCAAAACAAAATTGATAAGTTTTATTGAGCATTAACGTTTTTTTTATAAGACATGAAAGGCAATATTTACCAAGCATTTTTGGTCAAATTTAGTTAAAATTTTGTTTACTGGGATGTTCCTAAGCGTTTTGGCAAAATATCAGAATAACTTGTTTAATGGGATTCCTCCCTATCTGCTTGGTAAAATTGGAACTCTTTATTATGAAATCGGACCCAAGTTTTTTTTTGCGTGTATTAATTTTGTTCAAATAGGCTTAAATCGTAAAAAACTGAAAAAGGTCAATTTCCCCCCATACAAATCGACCCCCCCTAAAAATGAGTTTGGGCCGCTAAAAAAAAATACGTGTCGAATTAATTTTCGTTCTTAACAACATATCCAAATTTCATGAAGATCGGAGGGTGACACCAGGGAGACTTCCCTTGTTAGTAGAAAATTTAGTAAACCCATTGTAGATCAAGTTTTACAGAATAATGCCGTATTCAACAAAAATTAATGTTGATATCGTTGAATAATCAGTATAGCTGATTCAACTGTTACAATGGCGTATACAGAATTCAATAGATAAAACAAAAAAGAAAAAACAACTCTGTTCGTTCGGTTTTTTTTATTATAACGAGTGAACGAGTGAGTTGGTAGCAATGTGTTTGTCTCTTATAAAATTATTTAATGTGTTTGTTTCTTATAAAATTATTTAATATTAGAAGAATAAATAAAAATAGGATCTGTAAATATTTGGTAACCCAGCAAAACTTAGATTACCAAATAAGGTATAAAATAAGGTATAGGATCTCTTATTTTATACATTGCAGCATTGATGATTTTAACAGGCGATGAGACTCAAAGTAATGCATCCACATTATCACAAAGAATACCAGTGAGGTATAAAATAAGTCATAAATTTATAACGAAGAATACAAGTAAGGTGTAAAATATATGATATTTTATAGGTTACGAGAAATGAAAGAATATAGCATACCAGAAGATAATATATAAGGTGTTACGAGTAGTGAAAAATTAATTTTGTATTAAATTTTCTCACGTGATTGTAAGTGAGTGTAAGTAGATAAAATATGCTCGTGAGTGTGTGTAGTTAGAAATATCCTGTCGTGAGCCCATCTCTAGTTTAAACTTATGCATTTTTTTATAAAATAATTATTTTTTATGTTATTGTAATGCATTATGCATCCAATTATAAATAATGCATTATTTCAAACTTTCAAATAATACATAATGTAACCAAATATAAGTCATCCATGATTTAATTTTTAGAAATAATAAATATGAAATACATTTTTTCCAATAATCATGCATTACGTAGCAAATTATTAGTAATGCATAATTTTTTACTTGAAAATAATACGTTGTGGAACAAATGTTTGGTAAGACATCATAAAATAATGCTACAAATAAGTTATACACATTACCTGGTAATGTGTTATATAATCACTACCCATTACCAAAGTTTTGTTGGGAAGTAATAAAATACATTGATTACTTTATGTATTCATACTTTATTAAAACGTTTTTTGTTTTTTTTAGGATTTTGTTTTGGTATCATCAGATAACTAGAGAATGGCTAATGGGTGCATAACATGAATAAACAAAGTGTGTGTGAAAACCTATGTGAAAATCTTCAAATATTGCAGCTAAAACGCCGGAAATAAAAAAAAATATTGTGATTTATACTTAATAAAAGAATATTTACATATAACAACAAGCTTTTTTTTAATAATAAAATTTCTTATAGGAACAAAAATATGAGTTGAATTTACATAAAATACGAGTTGATTAACAAAAAAACGAGTTGATCAACTTTTACAAAAACTGACAACAATTTTTATTGAAATCAACATAAATATTTGTAGGGTCAAAATCAACAATGATTTCTGTTGAATTTACAACGATTTTCTTTGGGAATACAATGATTTTTGGTTGAGTGTAAGAAACGTCAAAATCAATCGCAGATATTTTTCTCAGGTGTGGACTAAATATTAGTCTCAGTATTTGATCTCATCAGATAGTTTTTATGAGATATCTCATAACAACAATCTGATGAGATTGGATGAGATCAAGTGTCAAATTCACTTATATTCAAGGATGGGTACCAATTCGATAAAAGTATTGGTATTGGTTTTTAAAATTATATTAGTATTGGTATAGGTATTGGTTTTCATTTTTTGTTGAATTGGTATAGGTTTCGGTATTGGTTTTGAATTATTTAGGTATTGGGTATTGGTATTGGTTTTAGCCTCGAATCGGTATCGGTTTTTAATTGGTATTTATCTTATATCGGTTTTGGTATTTGTATGCAAAAGGCTTTGTCGTTAATATTAATTAACTAGTCAAATAGCCTGTCCCTGCCAGGCGGAACACCAAATCACTTTTCTTAAGAATTCTAATTTTTTACTAAACTTTATAAAAAATTATGTTTTGTGCTTCAAAAATTTAATATTGCTACATTGAGTTACATCAATATATTTCCTAAACTGGAAAAAAATTTAATGAGTATAAAAGGTTTTATTGAACAAATTTTAGAACTAAATTTAGCACGCCCATTTCGTCTCTCCGGCCTTAAACCGGATATCAAAAATCCATCGTATGGATATGTCCCATCGTCACTCCTATATACATGGAAATTTATATATTTCTCAGTCATGAAGGGTTTTAAAATTAGCTAAAATTTTAAAAAACACAATTTTTTCACATACTTTTTTCCTTATAATTCTCCGTACACAGTTTAAATATTAAATCTGACATCATAAGAATATGATCCATTGTCAATACTTTATGATTTACAATTTTCAGCATCCTTAGTCATTAGGGGTTTCAGAAATAGTTTGAGGCTGTTATTCATAACACTTATAGTAGACTTATTGTAGGTTTATTTGACAAATATGCCTGCAATATCTGTCAAATAAACCTACTTTAGTTATATTTTAGTTTTTATGAATAACCACCAAAATGTTTAAAAACTAAATTTCGCCGTCTTCCGCCACTCCCCCTGTCTTAGAGGCAAAAATTCGGCTACGTTACAGATTATATATATAAACTGAACAAAATTCACAACGGATTTTTTTTGTATCTCCGCCCTTTTACTGGATATCCAGGTCAGTGTTGATCTTTGCCATAGTCCGTACCATATGCATCCTAATTTTCATCTTTCAAGGTCATAAGGTGTCTTCAAAATTAGGTAAGATGTGAAAACATAATTTTTCCATGCCCATAAATTGTGTTTTATTTAACTAATATTTTACTTGGAGCTCTGTAAATTAACGTTTTTTTTTTGTTAAAATCATTTTACAGAGTTTTATAGTAAAATTACCAAGAAATGTTGCTAGCTGGAAAAGTATGGTGTACTCTGTTAAATTAGCAGAGTTTTATCGTAATTTAACAGAGTTATTATTTTGAGTTAGCGGCGGAGCTTAAAAATACTCTAAAATGTTACAAAAAAAAAATATTTTGCCAAGTCCCCATTTTCTCGTAATTCGCCGCCCATAGGCAAAAAATCCGGCTTGGTAAGAATCTGTCCCTGGTGTTTTACTACACTCAAAATAATAACTCTTTTAAATTACAGAAAAACTCTGCTAATTTAACAGAGTACACCATACTTTTCCAGCTAACAACATTTCTTGGTAATTTTACTAAAAAACTCTGTAAAATGATTTTGACAGAAAAAAACTGTTAATTTACAGAGTTTGTAGTAAAATATTAGTTAAATATGAAAGCTTTTTTACAGAGAAAACTCTGTAATTTTACTATTAAACTCTGTAAAATGCTTTGGACAAAAAAAAAACTGTTAATTTACAGAGTTTCTAGTAAAATATTGGTTAAATAAACCACCATTTAGCAAAGAAAACTATATAAATTTACATATATTTGTAAAATACATTTGATGCAAAAAAAAAAATACAGAAAAAACTCTGTAAATTTACAGAGTTTAGTTAAATGCATGTTATTTTGTAAAATTTTTATAAAATTTCTGAAAAATTTTTTTTGATAACTTTTTTTGCTACTATATTTTCTCAAAAAATAAAAATATACAGTTAAAATTTTGATGTTTGTTAACAAAAACTACTCAAAACAGAAAATTTTTTTGGTTATAAAAAAATACGAAGTATTTTGCTTAGGTCTGTATTTTAGCAGAAAACTCTGATAATTATCTGTAAAATTAAGATTACGAAGTAAAAAGTAATATAACAGATGACTCTTAGTTTTTTTGTCACAACAAAATACAAAGTGTTTTCTTTAAATCTGTAGTTTGACAGAAAACTCTGTCAAATATCTGTTGAATTGAGATTACAGTCATTTTACAGAGTATTTTACAGAGTTATTATTTTGAGTGTATATACATGCCAATTTTAAGCGTATAAGGCCATTAATAAAATTCAAAAAGCGCTGGATACACCAAAAATACGAAAAACACACAAAAAATTATATGTACAGAAAATAGATGGTAATAAATTTACCACACCCCTTTGCCTTTCTTATTCTCTACCCATACACTGGATATCAAAAATCCAGGTTCGTGTTGATCTTCCCCATGAAACCTACTATATACATGGCAATTTTCATCTTCCTAAGTCATTCGGGGTCTTTAAATTAGTTAAAATATTAAAAACCCAATTTTTTCCCGCTCTTTCATCTTTTAATTCTCCGTCCACAGTCGAGAAATTTAAAATCCGATTACTTCAGGATAAACAACATCGTTAGCACTATACGCTATCCATTTTCCGCTTCCTTTGTGGGCTTCAAAATAAGTTAAAATGTTAATAATCCCAATTTTGTCCATTCGACATTTTCCTTTCAATTCTCCGCCCACAGTTCAAAAATTTAAAATTCGACTATTTCAGGATATGCTTTATCGATAGGACTATATGCTAGGAAATTTTCAGGTTCCTAAGTCATTAGAGGACTTTACAATAAGCTAAAATGTAAATTTTCATCTTCATAGGTCATTGGGGTCTTCAAATTAGTTAAAATATAAAAAAACACAATTTTGCCACGCCCCATTCTTCTCTTAATTCTCCTTCCAAAGTCTAAAAAATGTAAGTCCGATTACTTCAGGATATGCTTCATTGTTAGAACTAAATGCTATGCAATTTTCCGCTTCCTAAGTCATTTGGGGGCTTCAAAAGAAGTAAAAATGTTTAAAAAATCCCAATTTTGCCACGACACTTTTCCCCTCAATTCTCCCCCCACATTGCCAAAATTTTAAATCCGACTACTTGGGGATATGCGCCATCGTTAGGACTATATTCTAGGAAATTTTCAGCTTCCTAAGTCATTAGGGGGCTTTAAATTAAGCAAAAATGTCAAAAAATTGAATTTTGCCACGCCTACTTTTTCGCTTATTTCTCCGCCCACAGGCAAAAAATCGAAAATCCGGCTACGTTAGGATCTGCCCCAGGTGTTTTACTATATGCATGCCAATTTTCAGCTTTGTAGCTCATCAGTGGGCTTCAAAAAGCTCTGGATAGACAAAAAAAGAGGAACACACAAATAGGGAAATTATATATATAGATTTAACGTTAGTCGTCCTTCTGTCCGCCCCACAGTGCACACTGGGGCGAGATGGTAGGTTTTTTGGCCAAAAGTCTCTACAGGTCGTAAATGTTAACCGATTTTTTTGAAATTCAGAATATAAGCCTATATTAAGGTAATAAATAAGTGCCTTGAAAGTTTTTGAAATCGGACCTACAAGGAAACTATTTCAGGGTGGACACTTTATTTTTAATAAAATTTACAGATGTTATAGATGAAACAAATGAAGAGAAACTTGTCTTTTGTTTATGTATTTGAATTAGAGATGGTCTGTGGTCCCGTAATTTGCGTGACTCAAAAAACCACGTGATTCAGGCGTGAGCGATTTTTATTTAAATCACGTGATTATAGAGTGATTTTCATTTAAATTAAGTACTATATTAGGGTAATAAATAAGTGACTTGAAACTTTTTGAAATCGGACCTACAAGGAAACTATTTCAGGGTGGACACTTCATTTTTAACAAAATTTACAGATGTTATAGATGAATTAAATGAAGAGACACTTGCCTTTTGTTTAAGTATTTGAATTGGAGATGGTCTCTGGTCCCGTGATTCACGCGTGAGCGTGAGTGATTTTCATTTAAATCATTTGGTTATAGAGTGATTTTCATTTAAGTCAAGTGACTATATTAAGGTAATAAATAAGTGCCTTGAAACTTTTTGGATTCAGACCTACAAGGAAACTTTTTCAAGGGTGAACACTTCATTTTAAATAAAATTTACAGATGTTATAGATTAAACAAATGAAAAGACACTTGTCTCTTGTTTATATATTTGAATTGGAGATGGTCGATGGTCCCGTGATTTGCGTGACTCAAAAAAGTGATTTTCATTTAATTCACGTGATTGTGAGTTGAAAAATTCTGAGTGAGTGTCTAGAGAGTGAGTCGAATTTTTGCGTGAGGGATGTTTTTTTTTTTTGAAAAACCCCTTTTTAAAAAGAAAATATTTTTTAGCAGTATTTGCATTCAGAATTAAGTCAAACTTTAAACTAAATAGTACATGCTTAACCCATTTTGGACAAAGATTATTTTTTTTTTTTTTGGAAAAAGGTACCTATTTAGTAAAATTAGCACCGGCTGATCTCAAAACTCTTGTAAAAAAATTTTAATGTTCCGTTATTCCAGAAAAGCCTGTATTTCAACTTTTTATGCAATTTTAATATTTGGATTTATTTGGTAATAAACAAAGCTGTATTATTGAATACTTTTATTTGAATTTTTTGGAAAAAATAAAATACTTTAATATTTTAGTTGGTTATCAAAAAATAAAATGATCTGTTATTTTATTTATTTTGATTTGAATAAAATACAATTTTATTTTATTCAATTTCATACAAATTAAATAATATTTGTTTCCAAAAAATTCAAATAATTTTTTCTGATTGATTATTCAAACAGGAAAAAAATAAATTTTCTTATTATTTAACAAAAATTTTTGAATAATTTTGGTTATTCACAAAAAATTTTATAAATAACGTATTATTCAAACAAAAAAAAACAAATATTTTTGAAAATTTTGTGTTTGAAAAAGAAATGTATTTTATTTATTTTGTCATTTACTATACAGTGAAACATAAAATTATTTTTACAAACTAATATTGTTTAATAGTAAACTTCTTAACAAAGCGTTTTTTTACTAAAACATTAGTTAGAATATTCTTTGTAAATTTTCCCGAACTGAAATCTTTAGATTTTTACTATTTTAAAATGTTGTTAAAACATTTTCCTATGGAAAATACTGAAGTTTTTAAAATACTTTCAGATATTTTTCAAATACAACAAAAAGTCCTGTGAGGATGTATATTTACTCAGATTTTCAAGGTTTTTGGCTTTGGTGACATTTTTAAGAAAATATTCTTTAGTATTAACTCTAAAATCTTTCTACTACACAAAATTTATTTAAATAAAAAAAATGCATAAAAAAAAAAAAAAAAAAAAAAAAAAAAAAAATTTATTTAAATAAAAAAAATGCATATGTATACAATTAAAAATTTTTCCTATAGGAAAAAAAATAAATATTTTTGAATGTATTATTCTATTTTTAAATGCACCCATAACCGTACCCTAACGTAGCGTAGAGAGGTTTTTGTTAGATGGGAAGAAGTGAGAGCAATTATTCTTCTTTGCAGAAGGTTACGGGATTTTGTATATGATTTTGACCGCTACGCTACGTTAGGTGACGGTAACGGGTAGCTAACATAGTCTTTTTTATTTTTCTTACTTCTATGCCAAGTAAAAACGTAAAGAAGTTTTGTTGGGAATAAAATTTCTCTAACTTAACAAAAAAAAAAAAACAAAACATAAATAAGAATGTTTTGTACTATTTTGCTTAATGAACATTGCATAGAGTTAACGTTAAGTTGACGTTTTTAGGCTAACTAAACCTTAATGATCAAAATGTACGCTGAATATTTTAAATACTTTTGGGCATTTCTTATGAAAATGAAGTGTTCATTTCTTCAAAGAATCCTAATACCTGAAATGGGGAATGAAGTGTTGATTTCTTCTTCGAATCCTAACACCTATTGCATACACGTTTAAGCTCTTAATTTTCTTTAGTTTTTCTCTTTCGTACTTTCTTCAGAAATAGGGTCAGACAGACGGAGATACAGGCGGATATTACTAGGAAGTCTTTAAATCGATCAAGGATAAAAACAAAAACATATCGTTTACAGTAGAGATGGGCGCGTGAGTGGATTTTGACTCACACTCACTCACGCTCACGCAAAAAAAAACTTATCACTCACTAATCACTAGGGTTACCGGCGTACGGACATAGCGCCCAAGTGCATATCGCCCAATTTAAAAAAGTCATTCCACCCAAAAAAAATGTGTGTTATACCCTGTTCTCACGAGCATCTAAAAACGGTTTTAAACGACATTTGTTTTAATTTAAAAAAAAAAGTGTTCACACGTAATTTCACTCGTTTTATTTTGGTTTTTATGTTTTTATTTTGACATTTGCATTATCAGCTGATAAACATGTACACTAGAGTGTCCCTTATTTTGGAAATGTTGGAAATCTTGAGACGGTACCCGCTCATTTTTTTCCTTTTGACTTAAAAATAACTCAGGAAAAATTTTACGCCCCTAGGACCACGCCTTCCCTACGCGACGGGGCCTTAAAGAGCGGGGCCTAAAAAATCATTTTTCCATACAAACCAAAAAACTTTTTTTTTTATTTTTAATTTTTTTGTTATTAATTATTATATTACTTGGTTTGCTTATTCACGACAAAAAATTTGATTTTGGAGGGATAAGTCTTTCAGCGCTAAAAAATTTTTCGCAAAAAAAAAATTTGGGCGGCCGGGGTCCTACAGTAAAAAATTTTTAAAAAATATTTTTTTTTAGTTTTGACCAGCAACGGTTTTAGTTGCTATGTTGCTTTAAATGATATATATTCCAAAAAAAAAATTATTCATATCTGTGACATCTTTATCTTTTTCGAAAAAAAAAATTTTGAGCCGTAGGAATCCTACGGTAAAAAATTTTTAAAAAATATTTTTTTTTAGTTTTGAAAAGCAATGGTTTTAGTTTTTATGTTGTTTTTAATGATATATATTCCAAAAAAAATATTATTCATATTTGTGACATTTTTATCGTGTATCGAAAAAAATCATCAATGCATTTTTTACCCTTTTTTAGAACACGATTAAGATGTCACAGATACAAAAAATATTTTTTTATGAATATATATCATTTAAAGCAACATAGCAGCTAAAACCGTTGCTGGTCAAAACTAAAAAAAAATATTTTTTAAAAATTTTTTACTGTAGGACCCCGGCGGCTCAAAATTTTTTTTTGCGAAAAATTTTTTAGCGCTGAAAGACTTATCCCACCAAAATCAAATTTTTTGTTGTGAATAAGCAAACCAAGTAATATAATAAATAATAACAAAAAAATTAAAAATCAAAAAAAAAATTTTTTGGTTTGTATGGAAAAATGATTTTTTAGGCCCCGCTCTTTAAGGGCCCGTCGCGTAGGGAAGGCGTGGTCCTAGGGGCGTAAAATTTTTCCTGAGTTATTTTTAAGTCAAAAGGAAAAAAATGAGCGGGTACCGTCTCAAGATTTCCAACATTTCCAAAATAAGGGACACTCTAATGTACACATTTCAACAACAAACGAAATTAAAATATTAAAATTATATTCATTAATTATATATATAACTGTTTATAATGTTCAAGAATTGTTTAAAGATAAAAATAGCACTATTTTTTTGTATTATTTACATTTTAGCAATAAACAATGTTGCCAATATTAATAAAATGCTTTAAAAACGCTGAACATTCAAAAATACTCAATTCAACCCCTGGAATACCGCTCGTTTTAAATCGTTTTAATTTTAAAACGAGCTAAAAACATTTTTATTTTGACATATTACAACAAAAAACTGTATGGTAAAACGAGTCATAAAAATGGTTTTTAAGCATAAAACGAAAAATGTTGCTAAAAATGGTTTTTAGCTGTAAGTGAGAACAGGGTATTAGTTGTTGCTGCAAAATTTTTTGGACGATATGGCCATTATTTTTGGGTATTTTAACAATTTTCTTTAAATTAATATAAATTATCAAAAATGTCATATTACCCAAATATCAAAATGTGGAATTTAAATAATGTCATAGCACCCAAAAAAAAAAATCATAAAACTCACCCATATTGTTTTTTGTAACACAATATTTTAAAGTTTTTATGCGTAGCCGGCCTTTGGCCGGGCTTAGGGATTACAAAATCCATGCATTAAACACACCCTCTCCGCAAAGTAAAGTTTTCTAGGGTAGCAGGCCTTTACGCTATCTAATTTGTTATGCCTCAAAAAGGCCTGATAACCAAAATAGCTTTGGTTTGCAGAGAGGGTGGGTTTAATGCATGGAGTATGTAATCCCTAAGCCCGGCCGAAGGCCGGCTACGCAGAAAACCTTTATTACATAAAAACAAATCATAAAAGTCGTAATTTCGACATTTCGCCCAAAAAAATATTTTGGATTTTTTGACAATTTTGTTTTGGGAGAAATAACATTTTTAGACCTATCAGTTTGGTCTATATGTCGCAGCTTGGGCGATATGACATTTACGGCTTTGGGCGATAAGACCTTGGGCGCTATGTCCGTACGCCGGGTTACCATTTGCATTTTGAGAAAAAGAGGACGTCAACCTTAAAAAAGGAGGACATTTGACCCAAAAAAGAGGGCATTTTTTTTTAATAATAAATTTATTTAAAACAAGTCAACAAAGCAATACAATATGCAAAAACAAGTCATTTTTATTAAGAAAGCCTTTTTTTTTCCTCTAAAAAAATATATTTCCAATTATATTTAAATTTTTTGGAAATATCTATTCAATTTTATTTTTAAAATTTTCCTTTATAACTCAAAAATTTCCAGTTACAGTGGGTAAAAAAAGTAGTCGGACACTCATAACCTCAATTTCTTTCATTAAATTTGGTGGTTAAAATTCATGAAATTCAAAAATGCGTTGGTACCATTGGTTGAAAAACAAATGGAGTTTTCTGAAAAGCATTTAGAAAATTTTGAAGTACAAATAAATAGAAAACTCTGATATACAACAGAAAATTTTTGACTTATATTTCGAATTTTTTGAAAAACTCTTATTTTAGGAGATTTCAGCTGAATTCGCTTAAATTATATAAAAATGTTGGCTTAACTGACATGGAGGTTAACAATTAGTAACACCAGGATAGAATTAAGTCATTTACCATTTTAATTTTATTTAGAATTAAGCGGAATCTGGAAGCATTTAATGAGTGTCCGAGTTCTTTTTTGAGGTAATTTTACAAGTTATTTTAGTTTTCGCTGATTTGCAAAAAACTTAGCTATCATTTTGATTCAAGAACAACTGATTCTTAAAGTGTGAAAAACCATCTTTAAAATGGTACTAACACATTTGGAATTTCATGAATTTTAACCACCAAATTTAATGAAAGAAATTGAGGTTATGAGTGTCCGACTACTTTTTTTACCCACTGTATATTTCAAAAAATTTGAAATATAAGTCAAAAATTTTCTATTGTATATCAGATTTTTCTATTTATTTGTACTTCAAAATTTTCTAAATGCTTTTCAGAAAACTCCATTTGTTTTTCAAAAATTTCCATTTTCATTTCAAAATTATCTAAAAAATTTTATGAAAATTACTTTTTAATTTAAATAAAATTAGATTTTTTAATTGTATTTCAAAAATTTCTATTTGGATTTAAAAATTATGCAAATGGTTTTCAAAAAATTTTATTTGTATATCAAAATTTTTTGAAAAGCATTTGAAAAATTTTGATATACACATCGAAATTTTTGAAATATACTTAATTCGAATTTTCCGAAAAGCATTTTGAAAATTTTGAAATATAAATGGAAATTTTTGAAATACTATTGGAAGTTTATCAAATGGAATTTTTAAAAAGCATTTAGAAAATTACAAATAAAAAATTTTGAAATTCAATGGGGATTTTCTGAAAAACAATTTTTGTAAATTCAAAAGGAATTTGCTTTAAACCATTTAGAAAATTTTGTTTGATACCAAATCTTTTTTCGGAGAGCAATCTTTAAAACCCACGGCAGCTGATAAGAAGTGATGTCAACATAGTTATTTTCGCACTACATAAAGTGTTTTTTTTTTTATTTTTGTGCTCGTTTTGCTCTCAAAAAGTTGATATTACTCCTGGTAAGCGAAAATACAGCGATTCTAATAATTCAAAAGTTAAGAATTAACAAAAAAAAATGTATGGGGAAAAGTGCAAAAAGTAGGACAACCCCGGACACTTTCTAAAAAAGAAGTAGGACTGCCCCGGACGCCCTAAAAAAGAGGACGATGTCCGGGGAAAAGAGGACGGATGGCAACCCTACTAATCACTAACGCAATTTTTTTTCATTCACTCACAATCACGTTATTGAAATTAAAATTTCTCACGCTCACGCGTAACTCACGCCAGATTCAAACACGCTCATGAGTCTCGCAAGCTCCACTCACGCAAACAAATTTTCTTACAAAAAAAAACAGCTAAAATTTTTTTTTTGCAAGAAATGAAAAAATTCTAATTAAATAAGTAAAATCAAAAATTAAATCACGCAAACTCACGCCCAAATAAAGGTATTAGTTTTTCTTCGGTATTGGTTTTCAATTAAAATTGTTATTAAAGGGTATTGGTATTGAAAAGGTATTGGTATCCATCCTTGCTTTATTGCAAAAATTATAATAAATGAATTTGCTAACATTTATCACTAGTGAGAAGGTGTCCCTCAATGTCCCCCGGCTCCCTCCCCTGGTGCTCCATCATAGACTTGGCGAAGGAGTTTTAATAATGAATTGGGGGCCTCAAACTAAATCTACAATAATATCACCATTGAAGCTTAAAATAGAGTGGGAGAGAAGGATGACAGAAAAGAAGGATTTCAATTGGAATTTCCTGAATTACAACATAACTTTTCTGTATTTCAATTGACTTTTTATAAATTACAACTTAGCTTTTCTGAAATTCAATTGGGCTTTTTATAGTTTTAACTAGTCGAATAGCCTGTCCCTGCCAGGCGGAACACCAAATCACTTTTCTCAATAGTTCTAATATTTTACCAAACTTTATAAAAAATTATGTTTGTGCTTCAAAAATTGAATATTGCTAGATTGAGTTACATCAATATATTTCCCAAACTGGAAAAAAATTTAATGAGTATAAAAGGTTTTATTGATAAAATTTTAGAACTAAATTTAGCACGCCCATTTCGTCTCTCCGTTCATAAACCGGATATCAAAAATCCATCGTGTGGATCTGTCCCATGGTCACTCCTATATACATGGCAATTTTTATCTTTCTTGTTATCATGAAGGGTTTTAAAATTTGTTAAAATGTTAAAAAAACACAAACATTTTTTCACTTAAATTTTTCCTTATAATTCTCCGTACAAAGTTTAAATATTAAATCTGACTTCATAAGGATATGATCCATTGTCATTACTTTATGCTTTACAATTTTCAGCTTCCTTAGTCATCAGAAATAGTTTAAATATTTAAAAACTAAATTTCGCCGTCTTCCGCCACTCCCCCTGACTTAAAGGCCGAAAATCCGGCTACGTTACAGATTATATATACAAACTGAACAAAATTCAAAACGGATTTTTTGTATTTCCGCCCTTTCACTGGATATTCAGGTCAGAGTTGATCTTTGCCATAGTCCGTACCATATGTATTCTAATTTTCATCTTTCAAGGTCATAAGGTGTCTTCCAAATTAGGTAAGATGTAAAAACATAATTTTTCCACGCCCATTTCTTCTCTTAATTCTCCGTCCCTACACAGAGAGAACAGTTTAGTTGTGCCAGCCGAATTTAGAGCCAACTGCATAGTTTAATAACAGCAACCGAAATTTTCGGTTGCATTAACCAAAATTTGTTTTGAAAATTTAACTTCTGTTGGTCCAAATAAATTTCGGTAATCGCAACCGAAAATTTTAGTTGTTGTAATTAAACCATGCAGTTGGCTCTTAATTCGGCTGGCACAATTAAACTGTTTTTTCTGTGTATTCCAAAATTTTTAAATCTGACTACTTTATGATAAGCTCCATTGTTAGTACTATACTCGTATCCACGCCCCTTTTCCCTCTCAATTCTCCGTCCACAGTCCAAAAATTTTAAGTCTGACTACTTAAGGATATGCTCCAGTGTCAGGACAATATGCTTGCAATTTTCGGCTGCGTAGGTCATTAGGGCTTCAAATAAAAAATTAGTTAGTCAAATAAAAAAAATAAAACACAATATTGCCTTGCCCCTTTTTCCTCTCAACTCTCCATCTACATTCCAAAAATGTTAAATCGGACTACTTTAGAATATACTTCATAGTTAGGACTACATGTTAGGGGCGGAGCTTAAAAATACTCTAAAATGATTAAAAAAAATAATTTTGCCAAGTCCCCTTTTTCTCGTAATTCGCCGCCCACAGGCAAAAAATCCGACTTCGTAAGAATCTGTCCCTGGTGTTTTATTATATACATGCCAATTTTAAGCTTTTAAGTCCATCAATGAGATTCAAAAGGCGCTGGATACACAAAAAATAAGAGAAACACAAAAAAATAAAATATATATTCAGAAAATAGATGGAAATAAATTTACCACGCCCTTTGCCTTTCTTATTCTCCACCCATACACTGGGTATCAAAAATCCAGGCTCGTGTTGATCTTCCACATAAAACCTTCTATATACATGCCAATTCTGTGCATTTTCCGCTTCCTTTGAGGGCTTCAAAAGAAGTTAAAATGTTAAAAATCTCAATTTTGTCACTCCCCATTTTCCTTTCAATTCTCCGCCCACAGTCCAAAAATTTAAAACTTGACTACTTCAGGATATGTTTCATCGATAGGACTATACGCTAGAAAATTTTCAGCTTCCTAAGTCATTAGAGGACTTTAAAATAAGCAAAAATGCCAATTTTCATCCTCATAGATCATTGGGGGTCTTCAAATTTAATATTAAAAAACACAATTTTGCCACGCCCCATTTTTCTCTTAATTCTCCTTCCACAGTTTAAAAAATTTAAATCCGATTACTTCAGGATATGCTTCATTGTTAGAACTAAATGCTATGCAATTTTCCGCTTCCTAAGTCATTTGGGGGCTTCAAAAGAAGTAAATATTTAAAAAATCCCAATTTTGCCACGCCACTTTTCCCTCAATTCTCCGCCCACATTGCGAAAATGTTGAATCCGACTACTTGGTGATATGCGCCATCGTTAGGACTATATTCTAGGAAATTTTCAGCTTCTTAAGTCATTTGGGGGCTTCAAAAGAAGTAAAAATGTAAAAAAAAAATCTAAATTTTGCCACTCCACTTTTCCCCTCAATTCTCCGCCCACATTGCGAAAATTTTAAATCCGACTACTTGGGGATATGCGGCATCGTTAGGACTATATTCTAGGAAATTTTCAGATTCCTAAGTCATTTGGGGGCTTTAAATTAAGCAAAAACATCAAAAAATTGCATTTTGCCACGCCCACTTTACCGCTAATTTCTCCGCCCACAGGCAAAAAGAAAAATTTATTTTTTTTGTTTGAATAATCAATCAGAAAAAATTATTTAAATTTTTCGTTATTTAAATAATAGCAAATAAATATTATTCATTTTCAAAATATTTGAATAATCGGTTATTTGAATATTTTTTTAAAAATATTGTTATTTATTTGTTTCGTTATTTCAATCATAGCATACAGCACTGATGAAAAGGTTGATAAATAAAAATAAGTTGATTGATGAAAAGGTTGATAAATAAAATAAGTTGATTGATGAAGTAGAATCTTATTTTACAAGAAAATTCCAATCATATAGCCATTCTGTGGGGGTGTTCTGTAATTTATGCGAAAAGTTTTCGCATTGAAAAGTATGAAACAAAAAATTCCATCGTTTCTCGATTCTGGAAAAAAAGTTGTTTCTGTATATCAAAGCGAAAACGGCAGCATTTTTATTGGAATATTCCAAATCAGCTGTCAAAAAGGTAAATAAGGCGAGAAAATAATAAAAATCACAACAAAAAAAACACAATTTCACATTTTTTTTAAACACCACTCGTAACATTGGCAAACAAAAATGAAATAATAAATTAACTTATGAAAATAATGTGTAGTATATCATTAATAATATTAGTTGATAGTATTTTCTTGAAAAAATATTGTTTTTTATTTATTATAACTCAAAAGTTGTTTAATTTTCGAAATGTCGCACCATTTTTAAATGTAAGTGATTTTGACACTTCAACTTCAAAAGTTTTCGATCAATTGGTTTACAGAAACAGTTTTTCTCGCATCTTTCCAATAATTTTGAAAAAAATCATATTTGACAGAAAGTTTCCGCATAACAAAATTACAGAAACAGTCGAATGCGAAAAGTCAGGTTTTGTACCGATTCACGATGTTTCTGTTTCGTTTTTCATGTTTCATGTGAGAAATCTTTCGATTCGAGAGTTATGGAACACCGCCACTGCTTTCCTTAATGAATGAACACAAACTGTCATATAAATCAAAGTTCTCCGTTTTTAATATATCCTTCAGATTATCAAAATTATAGAGTCCGACCGAATATTCGGTTTCGGTCTCGGTTTCGGCAGAATAATGGGGTTTCGGCCTCTATTCGGTATTCGGCAAAATTTTGGCCGAATATTAGCCGAAACCGAAACTTTTTGGTATTTTAAAAAATATGTAAAAAAGTCGCTGAATTTTTTGATTTCGTATTTCATTACACTTGTTTCAGTTCAATTGAAGAAAATGTTACAATTTTATGCAATAAATGTAAAACTGTTTCAGTTCAAAAATTATTTTCTCTTAATCTACAAACGAAATATAAATTTTTTTTGTAAGTTTTTTAAAAAACATTTTTTTTTTTCAAAAATACAACAATTCCTATGGTTTAAAAGCATTATATGCTGTATATTTATCTTTAACAACTTTTTAATAATTTTATTCATGCCATGCGGTAATTTTTTTTAAGTTTCGGTTTCGGCCGAATATTCGGTTCGGTTTCGGTTCGGCCTGAAAACTGGTTTCGGTCGGACTCTACAAAATTATCAAAAAAGGCGTAATTTAACCTTATGTGATCAAACTGAGGACATTCAAATATAAGATGATTATTAGTCTGAGGAATTTTGCAAAGTTCGCATTGGCTAGAATCAATTACCCCAATGAAATTCAGATATATTTTGTTGTATGAATGACCAGCTATCAATCTATTTACAGTTTTCACATTTTCAGGGCTCAATGACGATTTCCTGTAAAAGGTTTTAGTTGAAATGCAGACATTCAGATCATGAAACCATTTGCCCTTTACCATAGATATCTGTTCATACTCTTCCCTCAATTCCTGATACAAAATTTCTTTAACTTGGCGAATTGACTCCGTACGACTTAAATAAACATCGATCACAGCACCAATATCACAAGCGACTTTAGCCATTTCATCTGCAATTTCATTAAAGCTAATACCAACATGACTAGATGTCCATACAACATGTACTGATTCCAAACACGAATTAGCAATTAGTTTATGAATTTTAGCAATGTGTTACGAAACCTTACCGTATCGGCTAGTGATGCCGCCTCGACTAACTCATCGTATTTCGGCATGGGTTCTTAACCCGCATACACAAAACCGAAGGTCCAAACAATAAACGTCAACTTACGTTGACGACATAAAAAAACATAAACTAAACTAAGAAAAAACCAATAAAGCAATTTAAAAAAAAAACAACCTCACAGACTTTCATATATATCAGGATTATTTTAAGTGGGTCAGATGGACTTCCCACATACGCGGCCCTTTCCCAACCTAAGTCATCTAATTCAATTTTAATGACCCCATAAAAACACACCAACAACTTACCGTTAATTAAATTTTTTCTACATCCATCGCGACCCAAACGTACCTGCAATCCTTAATAAATAATTTACCAACACATGATTTCTTTCAAATGAACAAAATTAAAAACATATTTATTAAAAAAAAAATAACTAAAACTACACAATTTAAACTTAATAATACTCGTGGCCTTATTTGACTTCTCTCCCTTTCATTGAACTTTTACTCTAGGATTTAAATAACCACGACGAACAATGATATAAACTTATTAAAAAAAAAAAAATATAAATATAATTTTGAATAAAAAAAAATGTTTTTTTTTGGTGAAGGATCGAATCAAAATTTCATATGTAAGTTCTAAAATTTGAACATTATATAACCCCGCATTTACGCTTTTCGCCGTCTTTTCCTTTTCCCCTAAAGAGCTCTTTTGAAGAATATTCAAAAATCGTAAATTTTAACTTTTCTTTAGCCTTTTGTTATAACGGGTTACCAAAATTTAATTTAACTAGATCCCCCTCACATAAAAGAAAATTATTAAAGAAAGCAAACAAAAAAATATTATAATAACTTAGTCTAGCATGCAAAAATTAAACAAAAAAATCATAAATCTTAAAAAAAATAATGTTTTATAGCCTTTTTGAATGTCAAAAAAAATTCTTTTAAATCGTAAAATAAAAACAATTACATATAAGGATTTCTAACGTTCACCGGAAACACAGATTTTACGATATTAAGATTACGATCAACAAAAATCAAATTTTTAATTAGCTTCCAAAAGTGGACAAAGCAAAAAAAAATAACTAGTTACTTTGTGGATCTTGAATTTTCGATTTCCTTTCTGTTCCACAAAAAAAATTAAAATTTCCCTACGTTCATCCAGACATATGTAGGTTCTTCTTCTTCCTCCCAATAATTTTTCTGGGAGTTACCACCTGGTCACTATCATACGACTTGTGGGTCACCTTATACGACACGTCTACTCTTTAATTTAAATTTTAAAATTCGTTACCTTTTTTATATATAAAAGAAGTCCTGTGGCCAAATCGTCCATAAGACAGATAACTTTAGAATCTGATCGTCCAGACTCCAAATATTCTCAGTTCTCCTTTGTTGGCCACACTAATAAAAAAAATAATCATTCGATTGGACTTTAGAATTTTGTATTAACTTTGTGGGTCATACAATACACTTACGGAAAATATAAAAAAGGAACACTTGTAAAAAAAAATATCACTCCTTCCTGTTTTGGTACACTCCTTAAGGATTCCAGTATTAAACGTAATTGAGAAAATCTTGTCAAGATATTATAATCAATATATTATTGAAGATTTTACTAGTCCTTTTTTTCCTCAAAATTTTTAACTTTCTTTCTTGCACAATACACAAATTACTTTACTTATGCTTTGCCGTTTATTTGAATATAACTCGCACTTTGCCACTTTGCTAATGATCTACATTATTAAAAAATTTTTTGCTTTTACTTAGCTATTTTATTTCATATACATACACGGCATTATAACTGATATTTATACTAACAAAAACTATTTAAAAAAAACAAAACCGCTTGAAATTAACATTACATGTATGGTTCGATGTATCATGCGTTTGGCCTTGAAAATCATTCGTATTCCTTATTTCCTCGGATTTTCTTTAAGAGAAAATTTATTCTCATTTCCAGCAGGAACTTACTCTTAAACCCCCCTTACACCCACGAACTACATTCCGCATTATTGCCACTAAATCCTACCATAAAATACAACGCTGTTCTTGGATTTAATTGCTAATATCTGGTAACCTTACCATATAATTTTTTTTTTTTCTTTTGCCCTTTTTATCAGACGGACTTTTCTAGCATTAATTTTATTGAACAGCACAAACAAAAATACATAAAAAAAATCAACGTGGTTTAACAAATAACATAAAATTAAAACCACATATAAAATTAAAATCACAAGATAATTTCTAATAAAAAAAAAATTCAATCAATTAATATAAAAATAAAAGTATAAAAAAAATAAAGGATTCTGTGTAAATTGACGGCATGCAAATTAACAACAATGAACAATTAAGATGGCCATTCCCAAAACTACAATTACCCCCTCATGCAGAAGACAAACCTTTTAATCAGGAAAATTTAGATAAGTAATTTTGCGTTTTATTTTCTTCCAAACAAATTCTTTCCCTTATTTTTTTGTCTTTCCCCTCCAGTCACTGTTGAGAAAACCAGCCCTTATCTTCACAAACAATATTTTCATAATGAAAATCAAGAAAAATCATATTTTTCCTCGGGTCCTATTTGTTCCTGGTCATATGTGTTCTTGGTCATAATAGTTCCCTGGAAAACTACAACATCAAAAAAAACTAAAGCAGTTCCATGAGACTACCATTGATGTACATGAATAATTTCCCTTTTCAACAAAAACCACTATTAACTTTACCCACTTCTCATCCGTAAAGTATGCTGCAAAAAAGGTTTCAAAGTAAAAAACTCTCTTATGATCCACATATTACTTTATCTAAACAAATATTTACGTCCAAACCAAAAAAATTGTGGAATATAAAATAACTAAAACAGACATTTGAATGATTGCAAACATCTGCGAAATACTTTTGAAATAATAAAAAAAAATGAAAATCGTCACAATCGATAAATTCATTAAATACTTAACTGATGGTGGACATTTTAAATTTTTTTTTTTTTTTTTTTAAATATGAGTCGGCAACAAACCAAAAAAATATACAACAACAACAACAAAATATTCAGTAACCGCTATTTTTTTGAACACCCTACTGTCCACCCTCAACAAAACTCTGATGTTCTCAGGCGTGACACAAGAACACCAGTGTGATGGGTGACCCATAAATACAACTACAATTTGTATAGTATCCTAGTCTATACAAAAGAGTTCGTTGCTGATTCTGCCGAGCGCCCAACGTAGGCTACACCCACATAAAAAAAATACAATTAACTGAGTTAGCCGGGCATTCACAAAAAATATAAGAAAAATACATTATTGTTTTATACTGGAATAACCAAAATCGGGGATTGAGGCGAACACCAATAGCTAAAAAAAATTTAAATATTCATCAGGGAAGTACTTATTTATAAATTTAGGATTTCTAATAAGTTTTTCTCTTTTAGGTGCTAAGTTAAGATGGGGAAACACAAAACATTGGGCGGAGAAATTTGTTTAAATGCAATAGTGAATAAATAGTATTCATATATATAATTTTCCTTTTGATGTGATAATCCGATATCACAATGCTGTTATACGGTCATCCGCAAGGTAACATTTACTGCACGTGTTAAAAAAAAATTAAAATGTCCACTATTGCACTATACGTTTTATTGTTTCAAATCTTTGGAGTGATATACTCCCAATGGTGAACCGGATAACGTTTCCAGTTCATACATGTTGTTTCCAACAACCCGTAGTATCCTACATTTTGTGAATTTTTTACAGAATTTAGCATTTATATTATTTTTAAAATCGCTAAGGACAAAATTTCTCTTGAAAACTTCTTGGCCTGGAATAAACCGGACCACCCTAGCTCCTCTGTTGTATCTGAGTGCACTTCTTTCATACGCGTTATGCATGTTCTCTTTTATCTTTTCCCTAATCAACCTAACTCTATCTTTTCTGTCTAAAATCATCAGCTCATTATCGTTAAGTGACGTCAGTTCCCTTGCCAACTTGTAGTCAGTACCACATGTGAACATATTAACTCCGAACAATGCGAAGAAAGGAGTGACCCCGGTAGCCGTATGAACAGATGTTCTCAGAGCTATTTCAATTTTCGGTAGGTTTATGTCCCATTCTCTATGATCATTTTGCATATACGCTCTTATAGCTGCTAAAACACTTTGGTTCACTCGTTCCGATGCGTTTGACTGCGGTGAGTGAACCGCAGTTCTTAGGTGGGTTATTCCATATTCGTTTATCATCTTTTGGAAGTCTTTCGAGGTGAATTGTTGACCGTTATCGGAATGAATTATTTCCGGTACCCCAAAATCGTGGAAGACGTGATCAATAAGAAATTTTATTACATTTGATGATGTCGCTTCTTTCATAGCTTTTAAGAATACAAATTTCGACATATGGTCTACTACTATAAATATGTATGCATGGCCTTGTTTAGAACGTGGATATTTACCGAGAAAATCTATATAAATTTTTTGGAAAGGTCTGTCTGTTATTACCTCTTTTCCTATTTCTGGCATCATATGTCTATTCACAGATTTTGTTTCCTTACACACTATGCAATTGTTAACAAAATTTCTGACTTGGACTATCATATTAGGCCAATAATATTTCATTCTCAAATTAAATAAGGTTTTCTGAATTCCCCCATGAGCTTTACTTTCCGGTTCATGTGCTTCTTTTATTAGTTCATGGGTTACAGCATTAGGTACCCACAATTTCCACTGAAATTCCTCTACCTCCATATCTGCAGCAAGGTTATTTCGCTTATAAACCATACCTTTATCGACCTTGATGTCCGGTAGTTTCTCCTTATTTTTCGTTACTGTTTCTATTAATTCTTTATATTCTTTTGAATCAAATTCTAATGTATCAAAACCTAAAATACCTTCAATTTCCTCTACCGATCGTGATAACGTATCTGCCACAATATTTTCTGAGCCTTTTCGGTGCTCTATCTGAAAATCGTAAGTCTGAAGTTGTAATGCCCACCGTGCCAACCTGCCATTTAAATCTTTTAAGGACATAAGCCATTTAAGACTGGCGTGATCAGTAATGACTGTAAACGGCATTAACTCGATGTATGGTCGAAATCTTTTTACAGCTAACACCGCTGCGAGACACTCCTTTTCTGTTACACTGTAATTCTTTTGTGCTGAATTAAGCTTTTGGGAAAAAAATGCGATGGGCCTCTCATTATTCTCTTCGTCCAATTGGAATAAAACCGCTCCAACTCCAAAATCGGAAGCGTCGCATTGCACAAAAAATCGTTTTTTAAAATTGGGATGTGCTAGAAGCGGTGCGGTCGTAAGTGCTTGTTTCAGTTGATTAAAACTTTCAATGGCCTCATCGGTTAATTTAAATTTTGTACCTTTTTTTATCAAATCTGTAAGTGGAGCTGTCATTGTGGAGAAGTTTCGGATGAACCGGCGGTACCATCCTGCCGTTCCCAGGAAACTTCGTACCTCTCTTACCGACCTGGGGGGTGGTATTTGTCTAATTGCTTCAATCTTCTTAGGATCTGTCCTCATCACCCCACCTCCCACAATAAAACCAAGGTAGTGCAGTTCTTTAAAACAAAATTTCGATTTCTTTAATCCTATGGTTAAATTGGCCTTTGATAAACATTCTGCTACTCTTTTCAATAATTTCATGTGTGTTTCAAAATCAGCTGATATTACCAGCAAATCATCCAGGTATACGAAGACGTTTGCTTTTAGTTCTTCTGGGATCACCTTATCCATCAGTCTACACAGCCTTTGCGCGGCGTTGCAAAGGCCAAATGGCATGACCACATATTGGTACAACGGCCGCCCTGGTACTGTAAAGGCTGTGTAACACCGTGATTTTTCCTCCAAGGTAATTTGCCAAAAAGCAAATTTTAGATCAACACTACTAATGTAGTATGTCTCATCTAGACGACTCAAAATGCCCTCAATATTTTGTATAGGGTAAGCATCTTTTACCGTCCTTTCATTTATTTTTCTTGCATCGAGACAAAGGCGATTTTTTTCAGGTTTCCTAACCAATGTACACCTGCTGCTCCATGGGCTGTTATTTTCCTCAATCACTCCCAGTCTTAGCATTTCATCTACTTCTGCATAGATGAGCTCTTGCACAGCAGGTGACACTGGATAATACCTATCCTTAAACGAAGTGGCTCCTTCTATAAGATCTATTTTGTGAGTTTCCAAATCTGTTCGTCCAAGGCCGTGTTGTTCATAGGTTCGAAATTCAGATTTAACTTTATCTAGTTGTTGATGTTGTTCTTCAGTCAATTTGTGTTGTTCAACCTCTTTCAGTTCTAATCGAAAATTGTCGGCTAATATTTCGGGATTTAGCTCCTCTATCGAAAAAATTTCTGGTGCCAAATCAAATTTCCTCCAGAAGTCTACCCCTAAGTACGCCTCTTGTAACAGATCAGGACATAAGAAAAATTGAATTTCCTTATTTAGACCTTTATATTCAACAATTATGTTCAATTTTCCTAAAACTGTGTACTTTTGTCCACCAGCTGTTTTTACACATGAATATACTGGACTTATTTTAGCTCCTAAATTTTCTACTATCGTATCGCAGTTTCTCCCTAGCAGACTTATAGAGGCTCCTGTATCTAGTAGGCCTATTATCTTATTATTACCTACTTTGATTTCGGCAAAAGGTCTCGGATCTTTCCCGTTTGCCATGGTTACCGCGCTACATTTTCGAACAGATTCATTTACCTCTTTAATATTAAGCTTCTTAGCCTTAAACCTTTCCCTAGTTTTCTTTACTTTTTCTAATTTTTTTGTTTCCGGTTCATTAAAAATTCTATTCCTTACTTTATTATATCGTTCTAGTCTATTGTTATACGAACTAACCATATCTTTAGTATTTTCTCCTGATTCCCTAAATTCGATTTCCCTATTTTTATTACTGGATTCCTTTACTAATTTTAACCTTTCAATTTCTGTCTGAACTGTGTTTTCCTTTTCATTTGGTGTTAAAATGCAGTTTGTTTGTGTAAACTTATCAACTAACATTCGTCGGGAGTTTGGGTAGAGCGTGACTCTCCCGTTTTCGCCACACTCTTCCCCCCGTTTTCCGTGCATTTTTGGCAATCTGGTAATTTTACCCCAGTCTTCCCACACCCATAACAACGTACAACACTTTCTTCTGGACATTTTGTTGACAAGTGTCCTTGCTTTTTGCAATTCCAGCAAGTAATTACATTTGCATCATTGGGTCTGACGAATTTCCTACTTTGATTGCGAATTTGGTAGCGAATTTCTTCTATTTCTGCCTCTTGTTCTTCAAGCAATTCTTCTACACGTTTCTTGTGCTGTACATTACTTTTAGTTGATGCAGGTCCACGCTGTCCTCTATTGATAAAGTCCCTTTCTATGTCAACATATTCATCCCTAAAGTGTACTACAGTATAAATTGGCTTTCCATAAATAACTCTACCTATATCCGCCCTTACATTTTTCTTTAAAATTCGAATCATCTCGTAATCATCTATTCGAGGTCTAACTCTGGATCTTAATTTTTTCATGGTCAGTAAATATGAGTCTATAGACTCTTCTGGTTTCTGGTAACGTTCTTCAAGGTCCCTTATAAACTCATATTGACTACGCTTTGGGAGAAATTCATCCAAAAGTAATTTTTTTAGTTCTGTCCAATTTTTAACCTCTTTGGACATGATTATGTCCCAGTAAATTTCCCTTGCATCTCCTTTAAGTAATCGATGAAAATCTCTTAATATTTCATCCCATGAGCAACCTTTCTTTTTTTGCAAAAATTCAACTCTAAATAGGAAATCTTCTATATGTAAATGGTCTGAATTTCCATCAAAAACGAGATCCCACTTGTCCACAAACATATGGCTTTTCAGTGGGGCTCTCCGTACAGATCTTTGGCTTTGATCACTAGATCTGGAGGACGCGGAAGACATTCGCAGTTCCATAAGGGGACTGTGTTGGTCTTCATCATCTTGGAAATCTAATCTTCGTTGACGAGGAGGCGGTGGTGTATTTTGGTTTATATCTTCGGCAGGAAAAGTTCTCCTTTCAGCACTTGAATTTCTTCTGTCAGCATTTGTAGGGTTATTACCCAATGATAACTTCTGTATTTCTTTCAATATATCGGCAAAACCAGCTTTGAACCCCTCTTGTATTTTTTTATCTATCGAACGCTCTAACTTTGTACTGTATTTCTTATGGGTTCGAGATATTAAATTTTCAATTAAAACTTGAGGACTGCGTCCTACTTGTGGTGTTGGTACTGATAATTTTTGTTGCTGTCTGGTAACTACTTTCGGAATTGCTCCAAAAGACAAAGCTGTAGCACCAACTTGTGGGTTAGAATCTTGCTTATCATGTTGTTCTATTATTGTTTCTGACATATCTATAATACTGTCCTGTTGTTCAGTTCTAGTCGCGGTTTCAGTCAAATTTTCTGTCATCTTTTTATTCCCTTTATCTTTCTTTTCCGTATGTCCCACTCCCATTTTAATTAGTATATACCTATCTTTTTCCTTCAGAAAAAAAAAAAAAAAAACTAAACTATGGTAATCTAAGTGGATAATGAAACTGAAACTATCACAGAAAACAAAAAAAAAAAAACGATTATTAAGTGAACAAATGTAAAAATTGAATCTTTTTTTTTTTTTTAAGAAAAATTAGCTAAATAAATAATTATTTTAACCGGCTTTGAACCACAAAAAAAATATTTTTATTATTATTTTTTTTTATATTAAGAGTATAGATAAAAAAAAAAACAAAAAAAAAAATCAGAACAAGTTTGTTTGGAAAGATTAGAATTCTCTGAAACGAAATTTATAAACACACAAAAAAAACTTTTACACATAACAATTACATACATAAACAATTTTACACACTTTTCAAATTTGATTTACACACAATCAGGATATTCAGTACGATGGTATACTCGCTATTTTGGGCATTATTCACGGTAGTTGTTGGTGTTTTTTTTTAAAAAAATATTTTTTTTTACGCATTTTCCTATTTCCTAATACGATAAAGTCTTATACTAGTACTCCTATACTGGACCATCTATGACTATTTTGCATAGGTTCCAATATTACCAATTTTAGAATGTGCAAACTAAACTTAATGTTAGGTCACAATCCATTTACCAAAAAAAAAAAAAATATATACTATTCTCAAAACAAAATTTGAATCGGAAATTTGAATTCTTTTTCAGTCTTATGTGCAATTAGTTCAATTTCTGACTAAGTCAACTAAGAGTGAAAAAAATTTGTCTGCAGTTTGTTACATCGTCCAGTGTTTATCAATGCAATTAGAATATATTCCTTTTTCTAAGTCACTTTTAAATTTAACTTTCTGATTAACATTCTACAGTTCAATATGGGCTATTTTTAATGGATCTTTTCGTTTCACATTGGGCGCCATTTACTGTTACGAAACCTCACCGTATCGGCTAGTGATGCCGCCTCGACTAACTCATCGTATTTCGGCATGGGTTCTTAACCCGCATACACAAAACCGAAGGTCCAAACAATAAACGTCAACTTACGTTGACGACATAAAAAAACATAAACTAAACTAAGTAAAAACCAATAAAGCAATTTAAAAAAAAACAACCTCACAGACTTTCATATATATCAGGATTATTTTAAGTGGGTCAGATGGACTTCCCACATACGCGGCCCTTTCCCAACCTAAGTCATCTAATTCAATTTTAATGACCCCATAAAAACACACCAACAACTTACCGTTAATTAAATTTTTTCTACATCCATCGCGACCCAAACGTACCTGCAATCCTTAATAAATAATTTACCAACACATGATTTCTTTCAAATGAACAAAATTAAAAACATATTTATTAAAAAAAAAAATAACTAAAACTACACAATTTAAACTTAATAATACTCGTGGCCTTATTTGACTTCTCTCCCTTTCATTGAACTTTTACTCTAGGATTTAAATAACCACGACGAACAATGATATAAACTTATTAAAAAAAAAAAAATATAAATATAATTTTGAATAAAAAAAAATGTTTTTTTTTGGTGAAGGATCGAATCAAAATTTCATATGTAAGTTCTAAAATTTGAACATTATATAACCCCGCATTTACGCTTTTCGCCGTCTTTTCCTTTTCCCCTAAAGAGCTCTTTTGAAGAATATTCAAAAATCGTAAATTTTAACTTTTCTTTAGCCTTTTGTTATAACGGGTTACCAAAATTTAATTTAACTAGATCCCCCTCACATAAAAGAAAATTATTAAAGAAAGCAAACAAAAAAATATTATAATAACTTAGTCTAGCATGCAAAAATTAAACAAAAAAATCATAAATCTTAAAAAAAATAATGTTTTATAGCCTTTTTGAATGTCAAAAAAAATTCTTTTAAATCGTAAAATAAAAACAATTACATATAAGGATTTCTAACGTTCACCGGAAACACAGATTTTACGATATTAAGATTACGATCAACAAAAATCAAATTTTTAATTAGCTTCCAAAAGTGGACAAAGCAAAAAAAAAATAACTAGTTACTTTGTGGATCTTGAATTTTCGATTTCCTTTCTGTTCCACAAAAAAAATTAAAATTTCCCTACGTTCATCCAGACATATGTAGGTTCTTCTTCTTCCTCCCAATAATTTTTCTGGGAGTTACCACCTGGTCACTATCATACGACTTGTGGGTCACCTTATACGACACGTCTACTCTTTAATTTAAATTTTAAAATTCGTTACCTTTTTTATATATAAAAGAAGTCCTGTGGCCAAATCGTCCATAAGACAGATAACTTTAGAATCTGATCGTCCAGACTCCAAATATTCTCAGTTCTCCTTTGTTGGCCACACTAATAAAAAAAATAATCATTCGATTGGACTTTAGAATTTTGTATTAACTTTGTGGGTCATACAATACACTTACGGAAAATATAAAAAAGGAACACTTGTAAAAAAAAATATCACTCCTTCCTATTTTGGTACACTCCTTAAGGATTCCAGTATTAAACGTAATTGAGAAAATCTTGTCAAGATATTATAATCAATATATTATTGAAGATTTTACTAGTCCTTTTTTTCCTCAAAATTTTTAACTTTCTTATGCTTTGCCGTTTATTTGAATATAACTCGCACTTTGCCACTTTGCTAATGATCTACATTATTAAAAAATGTTTTGCTTTTACTTAGCTATTTTATTTCATATACATACACGGCATTATAACTGATATTTATACTAACAAAAACTATTTAAAAAAAACAAAACCGCTTGAAATTAACATTACATGTATGGTTCGATGTATCATGCGTTTGGCCTTGAAAATCATTCGTATTCCTTATTTCCTCGGATTTTCTTTAAGAGAAAATTTATTCTCATTTCCAGCAGGAACTTACTCTTAAACCCCCCTTACACCCACGAACTACATTCCGCATTATTGCCACTAAATCCTACCATAAAATACAACGCTGTTCTTGGATTTAATTGCTAATATCTGGTAACCTTACCATATAATTTTTTTTTTTTTCTTTTGCCCTTTTTATCAGACGGACTTTTCTAGCATTAATTTTATTGAACAGCACAAACAAAAATACATAAAAAAAATCAACGTGGTTTAACAAATAACATAAAATTAAAACCACATATAAAATTAAAATCACAAGATAATTTCTAATAAAAAAAAAATTCAATCAATTAATATAAAAATAAAAGTATAAAAAAAATAAAGGATTCTGTGTAAATTGACGGCATGCAAATTAACAACAATGAACAATTAAGATGGCCATTCCCAAAACTACAATTACCCCCTCATGCAGAAGACAAACCTTTTAATCAGGAAAATTTAGATAAGTAATTTTGCGTTTTATTTTCTTCCAAACAAATTCTTTCCCTTATTTTTTTGTCTTTCCCCTCCATTCACTGTTGAGAAAACCAGCCCTTATCTTCACAAACAATATTTTCATAATGAAAATCAAGAAAAATCATATTTTTCCTCGGGTCCTATTTGTTCCTGGTCATATGTGTTCTTGGTCATAATAGTTCCCTGGAAAACTACAACATCAAAAAAAACTAAAGCAGTTCCATGAGACTACCATTGATGTACATGAATAATTTCCCTTTTCAACAAAAACCACTATTAACTTTACCCACTTCTCATCCGTAAAGTATGCTGCAAAAAAGGTTTCAAAGTAAAAAACTCTCTTATGATCCACATATTACTTTATCTAAACAAATATTTACGTCCAAACCAAAAAAATTGTGGAATATAAAATAACTAAAACAGACATTTGAATGATTGCAAACATCTGCGAAATACTTTTGAAATAATAAAAAAAAATGAAAATCGTCACAATCGATAAATTCATTAAATACTTAACTGATGGTGGACATTTTAAATTTTTTTTTTTTTTTTTAAATATGAGTCGGCAACAAACCAAAAAAATATACAACAACAACAACAAAATATTCAGTAACCGCTATTTTTTTGAACACCCTACTGTCCACCCTCAACAAATGTAGTAATAATCCGTATTTTTTGTTTGAAGCAACTGATCAGTGAAAATAACTATCTTGGTTTTACCATCTTCAACAGCAATTTTAATAGCACGATATATACACACAAAAAAAACTTCGATGTAATATTGCCTAAACTGGCAAAGGTATTTTCTTTTTGTATGAAATTAAAAAAAAATGGTTTTATTACCTATAAGCATGGGTAGTATTTCACCTAAAAACAAAGTTGTTTTTACATGTGCTGAAAAGGAAACATCTTCGAAATTTGTTTGACATAATTTTTATTTTGAAAACAATTTAAAAAATATTTTTTTTAAAACATCAATCAAGAAAATTATGAAATACACAAAAAATCTGCTAGAATGGTAAGTTTTTTGTATAAATTATAATTTGGTTTGGTTTTGATATATTTTATTTTCAGATTACGTGTATTCAATGAACACGAGAGTCAATATGCCTTTACAAAAAAAACCTCTTCCTTGGAAGTCCACTAGGCGAAGATGACAAAGAAACGAAATTTTCTGAAATCCAATTAAAACAACCATCACAACACACAGCAAGTTTTTTATTGAAAATTACAAATGAACTCTTCCCTTTGGCTATGGTTTTGTTAAATTGCATCATCAAATTTCCAAATGGTACAGAACAGGTAAAGAAAAGTGTAAATGCACGTTAAATTTTTAATTTTGTATTTGTACGTTGGAAGTCTCAGATTCTGATGATTTTGTCTTATCAAAAATGCCTGTGATACTGAGACAAATTTCTTATGGAAAAATTTAAGCTGTCTCAGAATCTGTGACTTTCTATAGAAAAACTGCCTTAGAATCTGAGACTTTTTCTATAGAAAACTGTCTCAGAATCTGAGACTTTTTCTATAGAAAAACTGTCTCAGAATCTGAGACTTTTTCTATAGAAAAACTGTCTCAGAATCTGAGACTTTTTCTATAGAAAAACTGTCTCAGAATCTGAGACTTTTTCTATAGAAAAACTGTCTCAGAATCTGAGACTTTTTCTATAGAAAAACTGTCTCAGAATCTGAGACTTTTTCTATAGAAAAATTGTTTCAGAATCTGAGACTTGAATTTTCGATTTCCTTTCTGTTCCACAAAAAAAATTAAAATTTCCCTACGTTCATCCAGACATATGTAGGTTCTTCTTCTTCCTCCCAATAATTTTTCTGGGAGTTACCACCTGGTCACTATCATACGACTTGTGGGTCACCTTATACGACACGTCTACTCTTTAATTTAAATTTTAAAATTCGTTACCTTTTTTATATATAAAAGAAGTCCTGTGGCCAAATCGTCCATAAGACAGATAACTTTAGAATCTGATCGTCCAGACTCCAAATATTCTCAGTTCTCCTTTGTTGGCCACACTAATAAAAAAAATAATCATTCGATTGGACTTTAGAATTTTGTATTAACTTTGTGGGTCATACAATACACTTACGGAAAATATAAAAAAGGAACACTTGTAAAAAAAAATATCACTCCTTCCTATTTTGGTACACTCCTTAAGGATTCCAGTATTAAACGTAATTGAGAAAATCTTGTCAAGATATTATAATCAATATATTATTGAAGATTTTACTAGTCCTTTTTTTCCTCAAAATTTTTAACTTTCTTATGCTTTGCCGTTTATTTGAATATAACTCGCACTTTGCCACTTTGCTAATGATCTACATTATTAAAAAATTTTTTGCTTTTACTTAGCTATTTTATTTCATATACATACACGGCATTATAACTGATATTTATACTAACAAAAACTATTTAAAAAAAACAAAACCGCTTGAAATTAACATTACATGTATGGTTCGATGTATCATGCGTTTGGCCTTGAAAATCATTCGTATTCCTTATTTCCTCGGATTTTCTTTAAGAGAAAATTTATTCTCATTTCCAGCAGGAACTTACTCTTAAACCCCCCTTACACCCACGAACTACATTCCGCATTATTGCCACTAAATCCTACCATAAAATACAACGCTGTTCTTGGATTTAATTGCTAATATCTGGTAACCTTACCATATAATTTTTTTTTTTTTCTTTTGCCCTTTTTATCAGACGGACTTTTCTAGCATTAATTTTATTGAACAGCACAAACAAAAATACATAAAAAAAATCAACGTGGTTTAACAAATAACATAAAATTAAAACCACATATAAAATTAAAATCACAAGATAATTTCTAATAAAAAAAAAATTCAATCAATTAATATAAAAATAAAAGTATAAAAAAAATAAAGGATTCTGTGTAAATTGACGGCATGCAAATTAACAACAATGAACAATTAAGATGGCCATTCCCAAAACTACAATTACCCCCTCATGCAGAAGACAAACCTTTTAATCAGGAAAATTTAGATAAGTAATTTTGCGTTTTATTTTCTTCCAAACAAATTCTTTCCCTTATTTTTTTGTCTTTCCCCTCCAGTCACTGTTGAGAAAACCAGCCCTTATCTTCACAAACAATATTTTCATAATGAAAATCAAGAAAAATCATATTTTTCCTCGGGTCCTATTTGTTCCTGGTCATATGTGTTCTTGGTCATAATAGTTCCCTGGAAAACTACAACATCAAAAAAAACTAAAGCAGTTCCATGAGACTACCATTGATGTACATGAATAATTTCCCTTTTCAACAAAAACCACTATTAACTTTACCCACTTCTCATCCGTAAAGTATGCTGCAAAAAAGGTTTCAAAGTAAAAAACTCTCTTATGATCCACATATTACTTTATCTAAACAAATATTTACGTCCAAACCAAAAAAATTGTGGAATATAAAATAACTAAAACAGACATTTGAATGATTGCAAACATCTGCGAAATACTTTTGAAATAATAAAAAAAAATGAAAATCGTCACAATCGATAAATTCATTAAATACTTAACTGATGGTGGACATTTTAAATTTTTTTTTTTTTTTTTTAAATATGAGTCGGCAACAAACCAAAAAAATATACAACAACAACAACAAAATATTCAGTAACCGCTATTTTTTTGAACACCCTACTGTCCACCCTCAACAAATGTAGTAATAATCCGTATTTTTTGTTTGAAGCAACTGATCAGTGAAAATAACTATCTTGGTTTTACCATCTTCAACAGCAATTTTAATAGCACGATATATACACACAAAAAAAACTTCGATGTAATATTGCCTAAACTGGCAAAGGTATTTTCTTTTTGTATGAAATTAAAAAAAAATGGTTTTATTACCTATAAGCATGGGTAGTATTTCACCTAAAAACAAAGTTGTTTTTACATGTGCTGAAAAGGAAACATCTTCGAAATTTGTTTGACATAATTTTTATTTTGAAAACAATTTAAAAAATATTTTTTTAAAACATCAATCAAGAAAATTATGAAATACACAAAAAATCTGCTAGAATGGTAAGTTTTTTGTATAAATTATAATTTGGTTTGGTTTTGATATATTTTATTTTCAGATTACGTGTATTCAATGAACACGAGTCAATATGCCTTTACAAAAAAAACCTCTTCCTTGGAAGTCCACTAGGCGAAGATGACAAAGAAACGAAATTTTCTGAAATCCAATTAAAACAACCATCACAACACACAGCAAGTTTTTTATTGAAAATTACAAATGAACTCTTCCCTTTGGCTATGGTTTTGTTAAATTGCATCATCAAATTTCCAAATGGTACAGAACAGGTAAAGAAAAGTGTAAATGCACGTTAAATTTTTAATTTTGTATTTGTACGTTGGAAGTCTCAGATTCTGATGATTTTGTCTTATCAAAAATGCCTGTGATACTGAGACAAATTTCTTATGGAAAAATTTAAGCTGTCTCAGAATCTGTGACTTTCTATAGAAAAACTGCCTTAGAATCTGAGACTTTTTCTATAGAAAACTGTCTCAGAATCTGAGACTTTTTCTATAGAAAAACTGTCTCAGAATCTGAGACTTTTTCTATAGAAAAACTGTCTCAGAATCTGAGACTTTTTCTATAGAAAAACTGTCTCAGAATCTGAGACTTTTTCTATAGAAAAACTGTCTCAGAATCTGAGACTTTTTCTATAGAAAAACTGTCTCAGAATCTGAGACTTTTTCTATAGAAAAATTGTTTCAGAATCTGAGACTTTTTCTATAGAAAAACTGTCTCAGAATCTGAGACTTTTTCTATAGAAAAACTGTCTCAGAATCTGAGACTTTTTCTATAGAAAAACTGTCTCAGAATCTGAGACTTTTTCTATAGAAAAACTGTCTCAGAATCTGAGACTTTTTCTATAGAAAAACTGTCTCAGAATCTGAGACTTTTTCTATAGAAAAACTGTCTCAGAATCTGAGACTTTTTCTATAGAAAAACTGTCTCAGAATCTGAGACTTTTTCTATAGAAAAACTGTCTCAGAATCTGAGACTTTTTCTATAGAAAAACTGTCTCAGAATCTGAGACTTTTTCTATAGAAAAACTGTCTCAGAATCTGAGACTTTTTCTATAGAAAAACTGTCTCAGAATCTGAGACTTTTTCTATAGAAAAACTGTCTCAGAATCTGAGACTTTTTCTATAGAAAAACTGTCTCAGAATCTGAGACTTTTTCTATAGAAAAACTGTCTCAGAATCTGAGACTTTTTCTATAGAAAAACTGTCTCAGAATCTGAGACTTTTTCTATAGAAAAACTGTCTCAGAATCTGAGACTTTTTCTATAGAAAAACTGTCTCAGAATCTGAGACTTTTTCTATAGAAAAACTGTCTCAGAATCTGAGACTTTTTCTATAGAAAAACTGTCTCAGAATCTGAGACTTTTTCTATAGAAAAACTGTCTCAGAATCTGAGACTTTTTCTATAGAAAAACTGTCTCAGAATCTGAGACTTTTTCTATAGAAAAACTGTCTCAGAATCTGAGACTTTTTCTATAGAAAAACTGTCTCAGAATCTGAGACTTTTTCTATAGAAAAAGTCTCAGATTCTGAGACTTTTTCTATAGAAAAACTGTCTCAGAATCTGAGACTTTTTCTATAGAAAAACTGTCTCAGAATCTGAGTCTCAGATTCTGAGACAATTTTTCTATAGAAAAAGTCTCAGATTCTGAGACAATTTTTCTATAGAAAAAGTCTCAGATTCTGAGACAATTTTTCTATAGAAAAAGTCTCAGATTCTGAGACAATTTTTCTATAGAAAAAGTCTCAGATTCTGAGACAATTTTTCTATAGAAAAAGTCTCAGATTCTGAGACAATTTTTCTATAGAAAAAGTCTCAGATTCTGAGACAATTTTTCTATAGAAAAAGTCTCAGATTCTGAGACAATTTTTCTATAGAAAAAGTCTCAGATTCTGAGACAATTTTTCTATAGAAAAAGTCTCAGATTCTGAGACAATTTTTCTATAGAAAAAGTCTCAGATTCTGAGACAATTTTTCTATAGAAAAAGTCTCAGATTCTGAGACAATTTTTCTATAGAAAAAGTCTCAGATTCTGAGACAATTTTTCTATAGAAAAAGTCTCAGATTCTGAGACAATTTTTCTATAGAAAAAGTCTCAGATTCTGAGACAATTTTTCTATAGAAAAAGTCTCAGATTCTGAGACAATTTTTCTATAGAAAAAGTCTCAGATTCTGAGACAATTTTTCTATAGAAAAAGTCTCAGATTCTGAGACAATTTTTCTATAGAAAAAGTCTCAGATTCTGAGACAATTTTTCTATAGAAAAAGTCTCAGATTCTGAGACAATTTTTCTATAGAAAAAGTCTCAGATTCTGAGACAATTTTTCTATAGAAAAAGTCTCAGATTCTGAGACAATTTTTCTATAGAAAAAGTCTCAGATTCTGAGACAATTTTTCTATAGAAAAAGTCTCAGATTCTGAGACAATTTTTCTATAGAAAAAGTCTCAGATTCTGAGACAATTTTTCTATAGAAAAAGTCTCAGATTCTGAGACAATTTTTCTATAGAAAAAGTCTCAGATTCTGAGACAATTTTTCTATAGAAAAAGTCTCAGATTCTGAGACAATTTTTCTATAGAAAAAGTCTCAGATTCTGAGACAATTTTTCTATAGAAAAAGTCTCAGATTCTGAGACAATTTTTCTATAGAAAAAGTCTCAGATTCTGAGACAATTTTTCTATAGAAAAAGTCTCAGATTCTGAGACAATTTTTCTATTGAAAAAGTATCAGATTCTGAGACAATTTTTCTATAGAAAAAGTCTCAGATTCTGAGACAATTTTTCTATAGAAAAAGTCTCAGATTCTGAGACAATTTTTCTATAGAAAAAGTCTCAGATTCTGAGACAATTTTTCTATAGAAAAAGTCTCAGATTCTGAGACAATTTTTCTATAGAAAAAGTCTCAGATTCTGAGACAATTTTTCTATAGAAAAAGTCTCAGATTCTGAGACAATTTTTCTATAGAAAAAGTCTCAGATTCTGAGACAATTTTTCTATAGAAAAAGTCAATTTTTCTATAGAAAAAGTCTCAGATTCTGCGACAATTTTTCTATAGAAAAAGTCTCAGATTCTGAGACAATTTTTCTATAGAAAAAGTCTCAGATTCTGAGACTTTTTCTATAGAAAAATTGTCGCAGAATCTGAGACTTTTTCTATAGAAAAATTGACTTTTTCTATAGAAAAATTGTCTCAGAATCCAAATATTCTCAGTTCTCCTTTGTTGGCCACACTAATAAAAAAAATAATCATTCGATTGGACTTTAGAATTTTGTATTAACTTTGTGGGTCATACAATACACTTACGGAAAATATAAAAAAGGAACACTTGTAAAAAAAAATATCACTCCTTCCTATTTTGGTACACTCCTTAAGGATTCCAGTATTAAACGTAATTGAGAAAATCTTGTCAAGATATTATAATCAATATATTATTGAAGATTTTACTAGTCCTTTTTTTCCTCAAAATTTTTAACTTTCTTATGCTTTGCCGTTTATTTGAATATAACTCGCACTTTGCCACTTTGCTAATGATCTACATTATTAAAAAATTTTTTGCTTTTACTTAGCTATTTTATTTCATATACATACACGGCATTATAACTGATATTTATACTAACAAAAACTATTTAAAAAAAACAAAACCGCTTGAAATTAACATTACATGTATGGTTCGATGTATCATGCGTTTGGCCTTGAAAATCATTCGTATTCCTTATTTCCTCGGATTTTCTTTAAGAGAAAATTTATTCTCATTTCCAGCAGGAACTTACTCTTAAACCCCCCTTACACCCACGAACTACATTCCGCATTATTGCCACTAAATCCTACCATAAAATACAACGCTGTTCTTGGATTTAATTGCTAATATCTGGTAACCTTACCATATAATTTTTTTTTTTTTCTTTTGCCCTTTTTATCAGACGGACTTTTCTAGCATTAATTTTATTGAACAGCACAAACAAAAATACATAAAAAAAATCAACGTGGTTTAACAAATAACATAAAATTAAAACCACATATAAAATTAAAATCACAAGATAATTTCTAATAAAAAAAAAATTCAATCAATTAATATAAAAATAAAAGTATAAAAAAAATAAAGGATTCTGTGTAAATTGACGGCATGCAAATTAACAACAATGAACAATTAAGATGACGAAAAAGTCTCAGATTCTGAGACAATTTTTCTATAGAAAAAGTCTCAGATTCTGAGACAATTTTTCTATAGAAAAAGTCTCAGATTCTGAGACAATTTTTCTATAGAAAAAGTCTCAGATTCTGAGACAATTTTTCTATAGAAAAAGTCTCAGATTCTGAGACAATTTTTCTATAGAAAAAGTCTCAGATTCTGAGACAATTTTTCTATAGAAAAAGTCTCAGATTCTGAGACAATTTTTCTATAGAAAAAGTCTCAGATTCTGAGACAATTTTTCTATAGAAAAAGTCTCAGATTCTGAGACAATTTTTCTATAGAAAAAGTCTCAGATTCTGAGACAATTTTTCTATAGAAAAAGTCTCAGATTCTGAGACAATTTTTCTATAGAAAAAGTCTCAGATTCTGAGACAATTTTTCTATAGAAAAAGTCTCAGATTCTGAGACAATTTTTCTATTGAAAAAGTATCAGATTCTGAGACAATTTTTCTATAGAAAAAGTCTCAGATTCTGAGACAATTTTTCTATAGAAAAAGTCTCAGATTCTGAGACAATTTTTCTATAGAAAAAGTCTCAGATTCTGAGACAATTTTTCTATAGAAAAAGTCTCAGATTCTGAGACAATTTTTCTATAGAAAAAGTCTCAGATTCTGAGACAATTTTTCTATAGAAAAAGTCTCAGATTCTGAGACAATTTTTCTATAGAAAAAGTCTCAGATTCTGAGACAATTTTTCTATAGAAAAAGTCAATTTTTCTATAGAAAAAGTCTCAGATTCTGCGACAATTTTTCTATAGAAAAAGTCTCAGATTCTGAGACAATTTTTCTATAGAAAAAGTCTCAGATTCTGAGACAATTTTTCTATAGAAAAAGTCTCAGATTCTGAGACAATTTTTCTATAGAAAAAGTCTCAGATTCTGAGACAATTTTTCTATAGAAAAAGTCTCAGATTCTGAGACAATTTTTCTATAGAAAAAGTCTCAGATTCTGAGACAATTTTTCTATAGAAAAAGTCTCAGATTCTGAGACAATTTTTCTATAGAAAAAGTCTCAGATTCTGAGACAATTTTTCTATAGAAAAAGTCTCAGATTCTGAGACAATTTTTCTATAGAAAAAGTCTCAGATTCTGAGACAATTTTTCTATAGAAAAAGTCTCAGATTCTGAGACAATTTTTCTATAGAAAAAGTCTCAGATTCTGAGACAATTTTTCTATAGAAAAAGTCTCAGATTCTGAGACAATTTTTCTATAGAAAAAGTCTCAGATTCTGAGACAATTTTTCTATAGAAAAAGTCTCAGATTCTGAGACAATTTTTCTATAGAAAAAGTCTCAGATTCTGAGACAATTTTTCTATAGAAAAAGTCTCAGATTCTGAGACAATTTTTCTATAGAAAAAGTCTCAGATTCTGAGACAATTTTTCTATAGAAAAAGTCTCAGATTCTGAGACAATTTTTCTATAGAAAAAGTCTCAGGTTCTGAGACAATTTTTCTTTAGAAAAAGTCTCAGATTGTGAGACAATTTTTCTATAGAAAAAGTCTCAGATTCTGAGACAATTTTTCTATAGAAAAAGTCTCAGATTCTGAGACAATTTTTCTATAGAAAAAGTCTCAGATTCTGAGACAATTTTTCTATAGAAAAAGTCTCAGATTCTGAGACAATTTTTCTATAGAAAAAGTCTCAGATTCTGAGACAATTTTTCTATAGAAAAAGTCTCAGATTCTGAGACAATTTTTCTATAGAAAAAGTCTCAGATTCTGAGACAATTTTTCTATAGAAAAAGTCTCAGATTCTGAGACAATTTTTCTATAGAAAAAGTCTCAGATTCTGAGACAATTTTTCTATAGAAAAAGTCTCAGATTCTGAGACAATTTTTCTATAGAAAAAGTCTCAGATTCTGAGACAATTTTTCTATAGAAAAAGTCTCAGATTCTGAGACAATTTTTCTATTGAAAAAGTATCAGATTCTGAGACAATTTTTCTATAGAAAAAGTCTCAGATTCTGAGACAATTTTTCTATAGAAAAAGTCTCAGATTCTGAGACAATTTTTCTATAGAAAAAGAATCAGATTCTGAGACAATTTTTCTATAGAAAAAGTCTCAGATTCTGAGACAATTTTTCTATAGAAAAAGTCTCAGATTCTGAGACAATTTTTCTATAGAAAAAGTCTCAGATTCTGAGACAATTTTTCTATAGAAAAAGTCTCAGATTCTGAGACAATTTTTCTATAGAAAAAGTCTCAGATTCTGAGACAATTTTTCTATAGAAAAAGTCTCAGATTCTGAGACAATTTTTCTATAGAAAAAGTCTCAGATTCTGAGACAATTTTTCTATAGAAAAAGTCTCAGATTCTGAGACAATTTTTCTATAGAAAAAGTCTCAGATTCTGAGACAATTTTTCTATAGAAAAAGTCTCAGATTCTGAGACAATTTTTCTATAGAAAAAGTCTCAGATTCTGAGACAATTTTTCTATAGAAAAAGTCTCAGATTCTGAGACAATTTTTCTATAGAAAAAGTCTCAGATTCTGAGACAATTTTTCTATAGAAAAAGTCTCAGATTCTGAGACAATTTTTCTATAGAAAAAGTCTCAGATTCTGAGACAATTTTTCTATAGAAAAAGTCTCAGATTCTGAGACAATTTTTCTATAGAAAAAGTCTCAGATTCTGAGACAATTTTTCTATAGAAAAAGTCTCAGATTCTGAGACAATTTTTCTATAGAAAAAGTCTCAGATTCTGAGACAATTTTTCTATAGAAAAAGTCTCAGATTCTGAGACAATTTTTCTATAGAAAAAGTCTCAGATTCTGAGACAATTTTTCTATAGAAAAAGTCTCAGATTCTGAGACAATTTTTCTATCGAAAAAGTCTCAGATTCTGAGACAATTTTTCTATCGAAAAAGTCTCAGATTCTGAGACAATTTTTCTATCGAAAAAGTCTCAGATTCTGAGACAATTTTTCTATAGAAAAAGTCTCAGATTCTGAGACAATTTTTCTATAGAAAAAGTCTCAGATTCTGAGACAATTTTTCTATAGAAAAAGTCTCAGATTCTGAGACAATTTTTCTATAGAAAAAGTCTCAGATTCTGAGACAATTTTTCTATAGAAAAAGTCTCAGATTCTGAGACAATTTTTCTATAGAAAAAGTCTCAGATTCTGAGACAATTTTTCTATAGAAAAAGTCTCAGATTCTGAGACAATTTTTCTATAGAAAAAGTCTCAGATTCTGAGACAATTTTTCTATAGAAAAAGTCTCAGATTCTGAGACAATTTTTCTATAGAAAAAGTCTCAGATTCTGAGACAATTTTTCTATAGAAAAAGTCTCAGATTCTGAGACAATTTTTCTATAGAAAAAGTCTCAGATTCTGAGACAATTTTTCTATAGAAAAAGTCTCAGATTCTGAGACAATTTTTCTATAGAAAAAGTCTCAGATTCTGAGACAATTTTTCTATAGAAAAAGTCTCAGATTCTGAGACAATTTTTCTATAGAAAAAGTCTCAGATTCTGAGACAATTTTTCTATAGAAAAAGTCTCAGATTCTGAGACAATTTTTCTATAGAAAAAGTCTCAGATTCTGAGACAATTTTTCTATAGAAAAAGTCTCAGATTCTGAGACAATTTTTCTATAGAAAAAGTCTCAGATTCTGAGACAATTTTTCTATAGAAAAAGTCTCAGATTCTGAGACAATTTTTCTATAGAAAAAGTCTCAGATTCTGAGACAATTTTTCTATAGAAAAAGTCTCAGATTCTGAGACAATTTTTCTATAGAAAAAGTCTCAGATTCTGAGACAATTTTTCTATAGAAAAGGTCTCAGATTCTGAGACAGTTTTTCTCTCGTATGATTAAAATATTAATAAAGTAAATATGATTTTTATATTCCAGGTGGATTTGGATCTTGACTACAATTTTCTTATAAGTGAAATAGCTTGAATCAGGAAAATCAATTTTGACGGTACAGTTTGGAGCACCCTAATGTATCTCATCATTTTTTATATTTTTTTTTTAATAAATATATAAGTTAAAAAAAAAAAATCTTTTTATTTAGGCGTTTATGGGTTAATTAAATTAAATAAATAACCAATTTAAAAATGAATATCTGCTAAGGCTCCGTTTGTAAATTTCCAAAATTTACAAGGAGTATTACCAAAAATTATAGGTAATTTTTCGAACATAGAAATTTGATAGGAATTTCCTATTATTTTTGTAATTGTGCCTAAAATTTTAGCAACTGCCATGTTGCCTTAGAACTTAGCTGATATTATACTACAATTTTAGGAAATATTACCTCGATTTTTTTTTGTGTGTAGTTTATTATAATTAAATAAAGATGTTTAAACAACTAATTGTAAATTATTTTAATAATAAAAAAAAATAAAATGTCTTCTTCTTCTAGAGAACACTCACTACGAATGAGTAGCTTTTATTTTCGAATATAAAATACAGTTGGGGTTTTCACAATAACGATTAAATTTGCCTTTTTTAGTTGGGTATTTGGCAAATTTGCCATTTTACTAAACGTCAAGTATTTGCCACCATTTTTTCTTTACATATCGTGAGCGCACTATTCGTTAATAATTTGCACAAAATAACTTTAATTATCTTTTTACATTCACAATTTTAAAATAAACACAAAAAATGTGTATATTTCTTTTTGTATAAATGTTTTTGTTGCCGCGTTCGAAATTTCAGCATAAACAATCACAGCTGTTGTCATTTTTACGTTTTTTTTTTATTTGCACAATGGCATTTTGTTTTTAGACAAGGTTTGAGTTGGGCATTTTAACCCGCTGTCTACACCTGGGAGAAATACTGAGATATTTGTATCAAGAAACGTCAAAATCAATCGCAAAGAAATTTTTCTCAGGTGTGGACTAAATATTAGTCTCAGTATTTGATCTCATCAGATAGTTGATAGTTGAGATATCTCATAACAACAATATGATGAGATTGGATGAGATCAAGTGTCAAATTCACTTATATTTGTATGTTTACAATTGTTTTTTGGAGCAAATGGCGTCGAAAAAAGGAAAAATAAAATAAATCATTAAAAAATAAGTGTATAAACAAATGTATGTACTTCAATAATAGATTGAACATATATTTATGATGAATAACATATATAGTTATTCCACGGCTGATTGTAAATTATGAAATTTCACAAGAGAATTTTCAGCTCGTTTTCCACACCACTAGATATTGAGATAAATGCTGAAATTTCCCTACTGTTTCTCTGCCGACGTTATCTCTGCTTTCATGAAAAAATTCTCCCACGTGTAGATGGTGCGTAAGAAAAATATGCCACATTCAAATTGGCATTTTTTTGACGTTTGGCACATTTGCCAAATACCAAACTAAAAAAGGCAAATTTAATCGTCACTGTGAAAACCCTAAGTGTTGCACTGACCAAAACAAGTGGTGATTTTAATAAGTCGACATGTTTTGTACCAAAACACCCAATTTGAGATGTGGGAAAACATGTAGAAAACGACATGATTTCCTCAAAACACTCAGGACTGTGATCACGTAAAACGATAGTTAACTATCGTCGATTTTCGGAGCCTTTTTGCTCCTAAACTAATCAAAATATTTCCAATTTTTTTAATATTTCTGGATTAGACAACACTCTTTAATAATTTAATAAAGAAAAACTTCAAAATTTCCCTTCAAAACGATATGTATTTTGATGTCGTTTATGCATCGTCTATCGTTTTCGTTTTACGTGATTAGCCCCCTGATTTGCCCAAATCATACCAATGGAAACATAATATTAGATCTGCTCATAGAAAAAAATAGAAATGAAACAGAGTCATATTTCGCTTGAATAATAAAAATCACCATTGATGTTAATTTTCACTTCTTTTCTGCCTCCCTTTGCAATATACATACAACTTGTCTTAGACATGTTAAATGAAAGCTTTAATCGTCGACTGTTATCATAAAATTTTCTTATTTTTACTTGTAAGTTAGCAACTGCATAATCAAAATCTCTATGCCATGACATCACAAAAAAGTCATCAGCAAATTGATATATACGAGTATTTTCATCTTCCAATTCATGAAGGTTCTTGGTATAAAAATTAAACAAAACCGGTGATAAACAACTTCCCTGAGGGATGCCATTTTGTACTTCAATTTGATCATTACCAATTTTAAGAGTTCTACTAGAAAAAACATTTGTAATCCAGTTGACAATATTAATATCAATTCCATCACTTGTCATTGCTGCGTTCAATATTTTCATATCCACACAGTTGTATGCATTATTAATGTCCAATACGAAGAGAATAACTTTATTACCTTGCTGCTTAAGTTGCGATGCCATAAAAATTAAATCATTCAAGCACATCGATGCTGATTTGTTTTTTCTGTATGCAAAGGATCTCTCTGGGAGAATTTGCTCAATATACTCACATAATCTGTCCTTAACCATTAAGTTTAGACATTTCAAGAACACAGACAATAAAGATATGGGTCTGTAGTTCGTGTAGTCCGTCAAATCCTTACCCCTTTTGGGAATCGGCACCACTTTAATTATACGCCAAACTTCGGGAACATTGCAGTTGAAAAAACAATCATTTAAAACTTCCAGTAGAGCCACTCTTGCATTACACTCAGAAAATTATGTAAGTTACTACATGTTAGTTGTTTGTATATTTTACAGTAGTTAATTATTTTGAACTACAAAGTCAGTTGTTTTTGTACGAAAAATATCAAACAGCTATTTCTGTTAGTTATTTTAAGTCGTTTTTTTGATAACTAACAAAAAAGTACTGTAATGTAGTAACAGTTATTTAAAGTAGTTAATTTAATTTTTTTATCTCTGAAAAATTTTCGAAGTTTTTTTCGAAACATAAAAATAAATTTTCTTTTTTGTTATTTTTCACATCTTTAAAAAAAAAAAACTTGGAAAAAATTTGGTCTTCAATTTTTTTCTGAAAAAAATTTTTGAAAAAAAAAAATTGATTATTTTATTTTTACTACATGTTAGTTGTTTTGACTTCAAATGTAAGTAGATTTTACTACATAAGTCAGTTGTTTTTTTGTCAGTTAAAATAACTAACATTGTTAGTTGATTTAACTGAAAAAGTATATATGAGGCATTCCACACCAACTGTTCCACTACAGAAAAACCATAGTGGTTTCAATGGGATATCATTTGCAAAGTATTCGCTCTTAGGGTACTATTTAATAACAAAAATAAAATTTAAGTTTTTTCAAAAAGTGGGCCTTGTAGGCATGGTCAAATATTGAAAATTTTGGGTATTTTTGCCGAAGTATCTTTATTTCATTATTTATGCAAATTAAATGAAATACAGTGACGTCTTTAAAATAAAAGTTTTTTATAGATTTTTGCATGGGCTATCGATTAAAAAAATAAAATTTGGAAAATTTTCAGAAGAAGTTCTGAATTTTTCAAATATTAACTTAAACTTTATTTATCAAAAAACATGCCACAATTTTTTTTATTTTTTTAATTTTTAAAATAAAGTTAAGGTGTATATCTATCTGTTCTGAAATTTTCAGAGATGCATTTTGCCTTGTTTTCGAGAAATCAAATTTTAAAGATCGCACTACGCTTATATTATACAAAATGTGGTATGTAACGAGTGCGTATGAGTAATAAAAACAACATATAAAGTAGTGATGGAATTGTGAGTGAGTTTTTATTATGATTAATCACGCTTTAAAAAAAAAATAGCTCACGCCATTCCCGCTCACGTTAGTAAAAGAACATGTAACTATCACGCGTGATTCACGTGACTCACGGCATCACGTTCGCTTAAGAAATAAAATTTTTAGACACTCACGTTCACGCACTTATCTCAGATTCTGAGACATTTTTCTATAGAAAAAATTTCAGATTCTGAGACATTTTTCTATAGAAAAAACCTCAGATCCTGAGACATTTTTCTATAGAAAAATTCTCATATTCTGAGACTGATTTCCCATAGAAAAATTCCCAGGTTCTGAGACTGATTTTCTATAGAAAAATTCTTAGATTCTGATTTTCTATAACAAACAAAAATTCTCATATTCTAAGACATTTTTTCTGTAGAAGAACTGTCAGATTTTAAGAAATTTTTTCTTTACAAAAAATCTCAGAAACTGAGAAAAAATCTCAAATTCTGTAAAATTTTTTCGGTAGAACAATTCTTAGATTCTGTGACTCTTTTCGATAGAATTTCTTGTGATAAACTTGTAGATTTGTCTATAGAATGAGAAATTTGTTCTATACTAATTGTAAAAAATATTGCTACCCAGCAAAACTTTGATAATGGGTAGTGATTATATATCACATTACCAGGTAATGCATATAACTTATTTGTAGCATTATTTTATGATGTCTTACCAAACATTTGTTCCACAACGTATTATTTTCAAGTGAAAAATAATGCATACTAATAATTTGCTACGTAATGCATGATTATTGGAAAAAATGTATTTCATATTTGTTATTTCTAAATATTAAATCATGGATGACTTATATTTGGTTACATTATGTATTATTTGAAAGTTTGAAATAGTGTATTATTTATTATTGGATGCATAATGCATTACAATAACATAAAAAATAATTATTTTATAAAAAAATGCATAAGTTTAAACTAGAGATGGGCCAACGACAGGAAATTTCTAACGACACACACTCACGAGCATATTTAATCTACTTACACTCACTTACAATCACGTGAGTAAATTTAATACAAAATTACTTTTTCACTACTCGTAACACCTTATATATTATCTTCTGGTATGCTATATTATTTCATATCTCGTAACCTATAAAATATCATATATTTTACACCTTACTCGTATTCTTCGTTAAAAATTTATGACTTATTTTATACCTTACTGGTATTCTTTGTGATAATGTGGATGCATTACTTTGAGTCTCATCGCCTGTTAAAATCATCAATGCCGAAATGTATAAAATAAGAGATCCTATACCTTATTTTATACCTTATTTGGTAATCTAAGTTTTGCTGGGATATCTTTAAATCTTGATGCGTCTTGAATATATCAATCTTATTGGATCGCATAAAAATATTGATGGTTCTTTTCTCGACGTCGTTATCCACGACATTTTTTATGGAAGTTCCCAGCAAAACTTAGATTACCAAATAAGGTATAAAATAAGGTATAGGATTGCTTATTTTATACATTGCAGCATTGATGATTTTAACAGGGGATGAGACTCAAAGTAATGCATACGAGTAAGGTATATAATATAGCATACCAGAACGTAATATATAAGGTGTTACGAGTAGTAAAAAAGTAATTTTGTATTAAATTTACTCACGTGATTGTAAGTAAATGTAAGTAGATAAAATATGCTCGTGAGTGAGTGTGTGTCATTAGAAAATTCCTGTCGTGAGCTTATCTCTAGTTTAAACTTATGCATTTTTTTATAAAACATTCGTTTTTATGTTATTGTAATGCATTATGCATCCAATTATAAATAATGCATTATTTCAAACTTTGAAATAATACATAATGTAACCAAATATAAGTCATCCATGATTTAATGTTTAGAAATAATGAATATGAAATAAATTTTTTCCAATAGTCATGCATTACGTAACAAATTATTCATAAATCATTATTTTTCACTTAAAAATAATACGTTGTGGAACAAATGAATGGTAAGACATCCTTAAATAATGCTACAAATAAGGTATATACATTACCTGGTAATGTGTTATATAATCACTACCCATTACCAAAGTTTTGCTGGGTTGTGAGGAAATTCTTATCATTAAATCTTGAAACATCTTGAATGTATAAACATATTTTGATAAATCTGCATAATGTTGATGGATTTTTTTCTTGACATCGATATTCACGTTATCTGAAAAAACGTAGACACAATATTATGCACTAGTTTTTTACAACGAACTAAAAATTATACCTTACTGATCCGATTTCTTAATATTCAGTCATTTTCAGCTAGTTTTATTGCGCTTCACAATTATAAAAAAATTGTGTAAATATAAATAAAAATAAAATGTTGATGTTCAATTTTTTATTGAATTTTAAATAATTGTCAATAAATTTTTCGAAGTTCTAACTAAATTGAATAGCAAAAGTTGCATAGCCAATAAGGTATTTAAATTACGTAGTGCAAAGGTAATAAACCGCATATTTTAAATTTCATAGAAAAAATAAATACCTATGCCAGCTAAGGATTTATTACCTCGATTATTTTTTTGTGTGTAGTATTTGCCTAGTTATAGTTTTGTTATTTGTGAGTATTTTTCGGAACAAATCGTAAGTAATACTTTTTACCACGTGACCGTTAACAAACTTAAACAGAAAAAAGATAAGTGCGTGAACGTGAGTGTCTAAAAATTTTTATTTCTTAAGCGAACGTGATTGCCGTGAGTCACGTAAATCACGCGTGATAGTTACATGTTCTTTTACTAACGTGAGCGGGAATGGCGTGATTTATTTTTTTTTTTTAAAGCGTGATTAATCATAATAAAAACTCACTCACAATTCCATCACTACTTTATATGTTGTTTTTATTACTCATACGCACTCGTTACATACCACATTTTGTATAATATAAGCGTAGTGCGATCTTTAAAATTTGATTTCTCGAAAACAAGGCAAAATGCATCTCTGAAAATTTCAGAACAGATAGATATACACCTTAACTTTATTTTAAAAATTAAAAAAATAAAAAAAATTGTGGCATGTTTTTTGATAAATAAAGTTTAAGTTAATATTTGAAAAATTCAGAACTTCTTCTGAAAATTTTCCAAATTTTATTTTTTTAATCGATAGCCCATGCAAAAATCTATAAAAAACTTTTATTTTAAAGACGTCACTGTATTTCATTTAATTTGCATAAATAATGAAATAAAGATACTTCGGCAAAAATACCCAAAATTTTCAATATTTGACCATGCCTACAAGGCCCACTTTTTGAAAAAAACTTAAATTTTATTTGTGTTATTTAATAGTGCCCTAATTGGGAATACTCTGCAATTGATTTCATATTGCCGCGACATCACTTTTTTTTGCTGAACATTTGGTGTGGAATGCCTCATATATATAAATTCCTGGGATTCCTAGTTGGAACAAAGGGCCAGTACAAATGTTTTCCATTGACTTCTATCTACAGCTAGCCTTTTTGCTTCTCTCCATGAAGTTCTGGCTGACCGCAGTTCATTTTCTACTTGTCGTCTTCACGTATTTGCGGGTCTTCCTCTACGTCTGCTGCCCTGGGGATGGTAATCGAGAGCTTTCCTTGTTATGTCATCATGACTTTTCCTAAAGGTATGACCAAGCCAGTTCAGCTTTTTCATGCGGATGTCTAGCATGATTTGGGTTTGTTCTGTTTTTTGCCATAACTCATAATTCGTTATTGTCATAGGCCAAAAAACACGTAAAATTCTTCGCAAGCATTTATTAACAAATACCTGGAGTGCATTTGAGTCCTCACTTGTGATGTTCCATGTTTCGCAACCATATAATAAAACAGATTTTACATTTGAATTGAAAAGTTTGATTTTCGTGCGTAGGGTTATGCGATTGGACATCCACACTTTATTCAGTGAGCCAAATGCTTGATTTGCTTTGACAATACGGTAAGCTATATCCTCTTTGCTGCCACCAGAAGTAGTTATTATACTGCCGAGATAACAATAGTTGTCTACATCAAGAAGTGGTTGTTCTAAAATTTTTAGTGACTCGGTGTTGTTGGTGTTGACGCGCAATGATTTAGTCTTAGATATGTTTATCTTAAGACCAGCATTGGATGCATTCTTAACAAGGATATTGAGCTTTGTTTGCATATTATTAAAATTGTGTGACAGAAGACATATGTCGACGGCATAGTCTAGATCATCTAATCTGCCCTGCAGTCCAAAGGCTATACCACGATCACCTTTCATTGATTGTTCCATTACAATATCTAGAACGATGTTAAAAAGAAGGGGGGGAAGCACACATCCTTGTCTTACCCCTTTTTCAACAGGAAATGCATTACTTACAAGTCCGTCATGTAATACACGACACGATGCGTTATCATATAAAGATTTGGTAAGTTGGATCAGTGGTTCTGGAATCCCTTTACATCTTAGAGCATCCCATATGGCCGGCTGATGTAACGTATCAAAGGCCCTTTCAAAATCAATAAATAGCAAATATAAGGCAGACCTCCACTCGACTGATTCTTCTACTATTATTAGAAGGCTGATTATATGGTCTATACAAGATTTACCTCTCCTGAATCCAGATTGTTCGTTGCGAAGATCAGGTTCAACAGTAGCAGAAATGCGTTTGTTCGGTATATGAGCAATGATCTTATATGTCATATTTAAAAGTGTCAGGCCTCTCCAGTTTTTTAATTCAGTCAGATTACCTTTCTTTGGGATCTTAATTATCAGTCCTTCTTTAACTGAAAAAGTAGTTGACCCCAAAACAACTTACAAAGTAGTTATTTTAACTGACATTTTCAGTTGATTTTACTAAGATAATTTTTTGAGTTTACTAGGCAAAGCCTTTATCATCTCATATGTTACATCATCAATACCACCAGCTGATGGTTTATTTTTTCTGCTAAGTACATCATTAAATTCATTAATAGAAAACAGTTCCATTGAGTTTGCATTAGGAGTAAAACAAAAACTAGGACTTGATAGTTCACATTCAACCTGATTTTTTAAAAATTGTAGATATAAGAAGTTGTTGTCCGAGTCCCAGTTACTAGCAGCGACCACAGCGGATGTGCTGTTTTTTACATTTCTGACGAATTTCCAAGCAGCTTTAGAATTTGTCGTTTGATTTAGTTCAATTTTCCTCAATTTTCCCGTTGTAGCTATTCCTCTTTGCAATACGAACCTTATGTTCCCACACCTTTTTAGCCTCCAAGAGGGCTTCAAAGTTTGCGGGTAATGGATGAGTAAAAGTGCTTTTTGTGGCAGCTTTAAGTTTTCTAAAATGCAGCTTCAAGTCATCATTCCACCAAAACATAGGCGTAAAGTTACCCTTTGGCTTAAACGTAGCATTTTTAATTTCAGATTCAAATTTCATGTTTATATTATCCAAATTAGCTTCCAGATGGGTATTCGATTAAGAGGATATAAGTTTCTTCTTGGACAGAAATTTTCCCGACAATGGAGGAACATTTGCAAAATCAGTCATTGTAGGCAGATGATGACTACCTCCAAGACTGACTGGCATTACCACCCAATTTGCATTTCGAGATGAATTTGTAAAAGTTAAATCTAAGACTGAACCAGCATGATCAGCATTTTGTCTAAAAGTCTTTGAGCCATTATTTAAACATCGAAAAGTTGAATTTTGTATCAAACGTTCCAAAACTGAACCTCTGGGATTACCAGTTGGATCACCCCAAATTACACTTTTGGCATTAAAGTCGCCACACAGTATGACATCACTATAAATTTCCAAATAATTAAGCAGATTAGACAATTCTCTTTCAAAGATTTCCAGTTCCATTGTTGGACTGAAATAAACGGAGCATATGACAAAATTTGTTTCAAGATTAGTTGTTTTTGCAATAACTATTTCAGCTGTTGTATTGTAGTTTACTCTTTTCATTCTTATTGATTTTCGATAACATATTGCTACCCTGCCATAATTATTATCTGGTCGAGGTTTTTTAAAAATATTAAAATTTAAAAGTTTGTAATTGCCACCACCGTGAGAGAAAATCTCACTGAGGCAGCAAACATCAATGTTGTTGTTGTTCAAAAAATACTCAATAGTATTTGTATTGGCTCTTAAAGATTGACAATTATATTGACATATCCGGACCATTTATTAATTATGTGGTTGGTGTATCCATGTTGTTGTTTGATTTTGGGAGACCCAGGTTCTTAAGTTGATTATCAATTCATTTACATAAATGATTAACTGCATTTATACCATCCTGATTTTCCAGTTTAACAAAAATATCCTTACATAATTTGGCTAATTCAAAAACAGTTCTTTCAATTTCACTTACTCTCTGATAATTGGGCATATTATAAGAAGGAACAGTGGGTTCAATGTTGACCCTAGCTCTACGAACATGCTCCCTCGGTTCAGAATGACGTTCAGTAACATGAGTCTGCCGTACGACTCTACTAAATGGATTTCTGGTCAGTAGTCTATTTACCTCATTATCCTTGTTTACAGTTTGGCTTTCCATTATTAGTGCAGGAAAATCTTGATAATTTTCCAAAATGCTAAATCGGATCTGATCATTATACGTCTCATACACTTCTCTGCGAGAGATTTTCTTAATGGTCATTATTTTTTTAATATCCTGCTCTTTTAACCACACAGAGCACATATCTTTTTGATCTGAAATATGGTCATTTCCATTGCACAAGATGCATTTTATAATGCCACAACTTGGTTCACACCCTCCGGCTTTACCGCAACTGAGACATCTCTTATTGGATTTACATCCTAGATCAGTATGACCAATTCTCCCACAGTTTTTACATTGTCTAACTGGTGGGTAGTAATGATTAACCTTGAGAATAGTAAAATTTTGAATTACCTCGCTTGGCAGTTCATTCCCCGCAAAACCAATTTTTACAGAGAACGTAGGATCTAGTCTAACTACACCTTTTTCAACATTAACCCGCGTCATAAATCGTCTTACTGAATTTATCTTAAAAGGCGATTTGATATTTTCATGATCTCTTCATCAGATAAATATATTGGAACATCGCGAATGACACCATAAGTCTCCAAGAAGCTATTAGGTACAAAAGCACACAAATTTTTTAATATCAAATTTTCATTACGTATAAAACCATTTGCACTCTCAACATTCTCAAAAATTATTTTATAAAGAGTGACACCTATGGCCTTGATCATTTTAATACCAGGAACATTTAAATTACGTATCTCCTCCCAAAGATATAAACCATTTCTTATCTTCCTACCTGATTTCATAGGATCTTTCTTGTTTAACTGCACCGAGTTTGAGGTATCAACAAGTACGATAACATCACCTACATGATCACTCGGGTAAAAGACCGGTTCCCGTCTGTCATTTTGCACATTTACATTAGAAGTATTCTTAACAGTATTACCATTATCATTCGTGGAACTTTCAGCAGGCAAAGCGCAAGCACCGACAGCACTTTGGTTTACCTCCTCTAACATTTCCCACTCTTGACTAGAATTGCTTAGCTCAACCTGCAAGGTCACTTCGTGTTCAGTATTTTTATCATTGGATTTATTGTCTTCATTTATTGATCTTGTGTTTTTCAAATTGTCTTTAATAGTTGTAGATTTGGTTGCTTGGACGCCTCCCACATCTTTACCAAGCAGCTCAGGCTTAAAAGCTTCTAGATTTTTTCGCATTTGATAATTTTTTTTCCTTTTCTTCTTCTCAGATTTCGATATCCCCTTCTTAAGGTGTGTTTATACCATCCCACCGAGTCTTTAGATTTTAAGAAAGTAAAATATTACCAAAGTCTTAATACTGCCAAAAAATCATAAACAAAATCAAAAGACATTTTTAAAAACAGCTGTTTGTATGCAAATCTAATAACACACAGCCATTTTTTGAAATATTTCATAAAATCAAAAGTCTTATTGGACTGTCAACAAAATCATATTACACACGATTTTTTGACAGGTCTTAATACTCAGTGGTATGATATAAACACAGCTTTAGAGGAGAGGATGTTCTCGAAATCATCAAAGGCCTTCTGAGTCACCGTAATTGATTGTGACGCCATGGCGTCACTTTTATTGACCTACTTTTCTATTCACTTCTTACAGCAGATTAAACAAAAAATTTCATACAAAATTAAAGATGATAAACAAAAAGGCAAAATTTTTATCAATAAACCAACTTTTATTGTATTTTATTTCACTTTATTTACACAAATTAAAGAATAAAAGTCTATCAGAAAAAATTTAGAACTTCTTCACTTGACAGTGCTGCCAACAATTGTGGTGCATTCGTTTTACTTCCACCAAATTTTGTTTATGTGAAACAAAACAAAAAAGCAATTCGGATGTGAAATCTAGAACACCAAAATAAAATTACTTTTTACAATTTTCAACCGATTTTCGGCACGTGTTCCCCTTAACGATTGCCTTCAAATTTTGAATTTATTATTTTTAGATGCGAATGAGCAAACCTGTGTCAATCCAACGAACATTGATTTCAAGAACAGGTCTAATGTACAAACCCGAGTAAAAAAATGATATGACGCAATATATAATTTAATATGGGCTCGTGTCTCATACGAAAAATGGTGTCATAAGATTTGATCGAATATTGTCTAATAATATCAGTTTATATAACTTTATATCGACTTTGATACAAGCTTTGGTCTAATCCAATGATATAAAATTATATCCAATTATATTAAAATTTATACAATTTTATAAATCGGAAGTTTTTTTAGTTTTTAATAAAAAGTTGAAATATTAAAATAATAAAAATAAGTTGTTCTTGAAAAAAATTGAAAACATTTCAAAAAATGGAGTCATGTTAAACTTTATATAAAACACTTATAGGGTTTTTACAGTGACAATTAAATTTGCCTTTTTTGGTTTGGTATTTGGCAAATGTGCCAAACGTCAAAAAAAAAATGTCAATTTAAATGTGGCACATTTTTCTTAAAATGCCCAACTCAAACCTTGTCTAAAAACAAAATGCCAGTGTGCAAATAAAAAAAAACATAAAAATTACAACAGCTGTGATTGTTTATGTTGAAATTTCGAACGCGGCAACAAAAACATTTATACAAAAAGAAATATACACATTTTTGTGTTTATTTTTAAATTGTGAATGTAAAAAGTTAATTAAAGTTATTTTGTGCAAATTATTAACGAAAAGTGCGCTCACGATATGTAAAGAAAAAATGGTGGCAAATACTTGACGTTTAGTAAAATGGCAAATTTGCCAAATACCCAACTAAAAAAGGCAAATTTAATCGTCACTGTGAAAACCCCATTAGAAAAAATTCTCATAAAAAAATTGTCCTTGGAAAATCTTAGAAAAATTGAGTCATATAAAATTTTAGAAAATGTTTGCGATAAAAAAATGTTCCTTAAAATAACTTAGAAAAAAATGTAAAAAATGGAGTCATATAAAATTTTATATAAACCCGAGTAAAAATAATTTAATATGATCTTATATACTTTTATATAGTCATATTATTTCATATATGATCATGAGTGACACTATGTATTGCGAGATAAAATGTATGAAAAAAATATGCAGATTTAACTTCTTTTACAAATATTTCTGGATATACTCAATGCGTTTTGGATTTTAACACCAGGTTTTCTTTATTGGAGTGCCTTCTTTACATATACTTATGCTCTGAACGGGAAGTTTCTTGCCAAATTCGGATACTTATAAGGACATAACCAAAAAAAGGGCATTTCTTTACAAAAGTTAGGTAATTTTATTGGGAATTCGAATAAAAAGAAATATGAGTAACTTTAACATACACTTTTCCTATATTAAAAAATGTGTCTGTTTTAAGGGCTTGGTCCGCAAAAAATGAAAATGCCTATATCTCGAGAAGGCGATTTGATACAACTTTTCTGATGACAGATTCGTGTTTAGGAGGCCAAAATACTTTGAAATTGTACTTTAGAAGTCTGTACAAAAAAAGTTGAGAGCTGAGCGCCCTCTGCTTATAAAAATCCTATTTATATTTTTTAACGAAATTTATAGTGCGTAAAAATTTTATTTAATTTCGTTAAAATTGACATAAGACACTTCAAGATTTGAAAACAGATACTTTATTTAACTATTTCTATTATTTAAGTTTATTTTTCTTACTTGAACAATAATCGACCAAATCAGTAATAATTGTGTTACAAATGGTTGTTTGGTCTTATGTGTGTGTGTTGATTTTTAAATTCAAATAATGGAATGAAGTGTTAAATAAGATTACTATGATTTAATTTTTTTTTTGGGGAAAAAGAGATGAATAATTAGATATGAAACATAATAACTTAATAAAAAATTTTATAATATACTAAATATATATGTATGTATGTAGTAGTATGTCTATTTATACATAAAATGCAATGTATATATGTACATAATTATCATTACTGTTATAATAATTAATGATAAATAATAAAATTAAAATAATAAAAAAGAAACACATTAAGTAGAGAAGAAATGTACAGACAGGTTAACAATGTTTAGTGCGTAACAAACTACATACTCATAACAAATTTAAATTTACTAAATTAATTCACATTAATATTTTTATATATTTGCAATATGCATGTGGTGTTTATTTGATTTTCTTAAAACTCGAATGCCTTAAATATATGAATGGACTGAAATATTTATAAAAACCAGAGCCATTGTTATCCAAGGATATTATGCGTAACTTGTTCACGTATCATTAAGGAAGATGTCGCGAACAAATTGTGTGGACAAATTGGTTCATTCAAAAGTCATTTATTTTAATGCTTAAAATATTGTGCACTTTGCTTCTGTCTTATCAGCTGTGGTTATAAATTTGATTAGTTAAGTAACGATTACCAAGTACATTATATAATAACAACTCATTACCCATTGCATAACTAACGTCCCAAAAGCAACTAGTGACTAATCTTAATATATCAAGATTAGGATTAACTTTATTTTACTTAAAAAAATGGGCATCTACATACTATTACCGATAATCAAATAAAACATAAGTAAGCTAAGGTAAAAATGTAAAGAATGAAAAATAAATTTAGTTAAATCCTGGGATTATATCGTATTTATTTATACCATTTTACATCTTGGACAATGCTTAATTTTTTTCTTGTTTATATTTTATAATTGTATGTAGATTAAGAAAAAAGTTATAAAAAAATCTGGACTTGATTTGACCATTTTTTAACTTAATAAAGTTTATCCTTATCTTAATCCGGTCTGCAAAAAACAACTTCTAGAGATGTCCCGTGTTAAAATTTGCAATAACTTTTGTTTTTTAATTTTAATCAAAAAAAGTATAACAGTTATTAAAAACTTTTTGTTCAAAGAATTAAAAATAAGTTTCATTTTATATCTCCAATAAAAATAAAAGTTATACCTGTTATTAAAACAAAACCAAAGTTTATATCTTTAAATCAATGATTGAGGTATTAGCTATCAATAGCATTATTTTACATGCGTTTATTTTAGTTTTATTTTAATAACTCAAGTTTTTTAAGTCTCAAAGAGTTTCTGATAGCAGTTATAAAAAATAAAAGTTTTTTTATTTCTGTTATTTTGCACAGATGTTTATATAAATCATTTGAAACTGTTATTTATCATTTTTATTTAAAACAATATTTTTAAACGGTTAAATTTGACTTTTTTCAATAAATCTCATAACAGTTATGGTCTCTGGTACTTTTTTTTACAAAATACATGATTTATCCAAAACATCAATAGTCCAAGTTTATGAGTAAAGTACAAGTTTTTAAGTGAAGAATTTCAAACGATTTTAGAAAAATAGTTCTTTGACAAATTTTCAAAAAAAAAAAAATTAAATTTCCCGGACACAAAAATAATTCGGAGTAAAAAAATTCATTAAAAATGCTTTTAGGATTTTTTTTAAAAAACCTTCTTAGTTCAGAAATTTTTGAAGCTCTAAGTACATATTTGAAGTCCCGAAAAAAACATTTTTTGTCAATTTCTAGGAATATTTTTTTTGGAAAATTTTTTCAAGTTCCGAAAATTTTTAAAGCTTTTTGCATAGAAACAATTTTTTTTAGATTTCACTTTATTTCAAACAAACTAAAATATTAATTCCTTATTTAAGGTTTTAATAGCGCATTAATGGCTTTAAATGAAAAACGTTCTCAAAGCATTTTTACATTAATGTAAAAAAAAACAATTGCTTTTTTAAACGCTATAACAAACCTAGATTGATGTTATCATACTTCTGAAAGCACTTTCAAGATGGTATACAAAACGCTCGTACAACCATCCATAATTAGTGTCCGACCGGCTTCGGCCAAAAAGCACTATTCGACCACTATTCAGCTTCGGCCACAATTTTGGCCGAATAGGCCGAATACCGAATTATTTGTGCTCACGTGTTGAAAAACACACTAAATTAACTTTGAATCACATTAGTAAGCCACAAAAACATTTTACTAAGTGTTTTTGCAACAAAAAACATTTTTTACATTAAAAAAAAATTTTCGGTCGAAAAAAATGTACACTCTAATATATATTTTTTTACAAAAATGTAAAAAAAAAATTTTTTGCTTAAAATAAAATCATTCTAGACAACATTCTCATGCATTTAAGTATCCCGCCGAGTCTAGTTTTATTTTTTTTTTTCTTGTTTTTACTACACGCAAAAAAATATTTTACCAAGCGCTTGGGAGGAATCACATTAAACAAGATTTTTGCGTATATTATGCGAGAACTAATAATATTTTACCAAGCGCTTGCATAATTATACCTAACTTTGCAAACGTTTCAAGAAATTTCCCATGAGCTTGCATAGTTTTACTAACTTTAAGATAAAGCAAGCAAACGCTTTGTAAAATATTATAAGTTTTTGCATAATATACGAAAAAATATTGTTTAACGTGATTCCTCCCAAGCGCTTGGCAAAATATTTTTTTGCGTGTACATAAATATATATTTTTTTAATATTCGGCTTAGGTTTGGCCGAATAGTGAAAATTTGGCCGAATATTCGGCTTCGGCCAAAAAAGGTGTATTCGGTCGGACACTATCCATAATGCTTTAACAACGTTATTAGATTACTTGGATTTGTCATAGTTCAAATATCAGTGCAATATAAGAAAAGCACTCAAAAAAGTAGAATTTTAAATGATCATATTTTGTTAAATTGTGTTTACAAAAAAAATACAATTTTACTTTTTTTAAACACTTTGCTTACATTGCATAAACTTTTAGGATTTGAAAACCCCTAGAGAAATTTGATGCAGAACATTTAACTGATATAATAAGTTTGTTCCACAACGATACCGCGGGTACCTAAAAGCGTTCCCGTACACAAAAATAAAGTAAATGAGAAAGTTTTAGAGAGAATAAATATGTTTCTCATTTTACCGAACTTAAACGGTGTTCGCATTAATTTTTAACTAGTTTAATTATTGGGTTTCCCCATGCAATTTAAACGTCAAAATTGAACTTCGTTTTATTTTGACAGATAGTGTTTAAAATTGTATGGGGAAAACACATAATTAAACTAGTTTAAATGAATGCGAATATGGTATAATACCATTAATTTTAAACACTTTATCTGTCAAAATAAAACGAAGTTCAATTTTGTCGTTTAAATTGTATGGTGTTGCAGATACTTGATGCTACAACTACTTTACAAAATTTTACTCTGTTGCTCATAACTTATTCATTTAAATTTATAAAAAACTTTTGAACTTTGAAAAATTATTCTGTTTAAAAACTTCAGTTGGAAAAAATATCTGATTGTGAAAACTATGTGGAAATGGAAACGGACAAGTATGATCCTACTCCTAGAAACAACGAGTTGAAGAAGATAGTACATCTTGCATGTTTTCTTCACAAACAATTTTTTAAGATCGATTGTTTTGATGCTACTAACTTGAACAAGTTAAATTTGGATGAGAGCAATGACATAGCTGGTGTTTTACACACTTTATATACTTACATGAGGAAAATGGCTAATCCTGTTGCAGCTAACAGGGGAAATTTGAATACTGATAAGCAGGCAATAATTGGCACTGTGATCAAGACAATAAAAGTGTTGTATGACGAATACATTGTAAGCCCTGGGTATTTACAATTCGATTTTATGTTGGCTACACCGTTGGTTGATATGTTGACATCATTCAAGTTGGTGTGGAACGAAACAAGAATTTCATGTTCAAAATTCAAAGTGAGAGATGATAAAGGAAACAAAGAGATGAAGATCAGTGCATTAGGACTAGATAATGCTGATGTGCCACAATTAACTGGTATAACTTTCAAACCTGAGCGCCGTAGCGGTCTGATCAAGACAATGGGGCCACTTGCACAAATGATTAACTTGGCAGCCGAGACAAAATACACTGATAAGTTGGAAAATAGTCTTCGTGAGTCCCTGAAACTATTCCCAATGGTGGAGAGCATAATTGAATGCCTTAAGAGGATGAAACATGTTTCGGAAGGGCATTCTCTTTACAAATCTGTTGCTATGGCTTTAATGATTTATGGTTCTAGGACACATAATAAATTTCATTTCCCATTGCTTTTTGTTTTGAAGGCTATAAAGCTTTCTGAAGAGGATGCTCTGAAGATCAATTTTTCAGGTATTGCAGGTATAACTTTTTACTTGACATTCTATGACAAGTTTGTTTGGGAGAAGAAATCAGGAGGTTTCGCAGAGGATATAGCACAGGTCACTTTCCATTCAATATTTGGAACTGCGGTGGAGGATTTAAGTATATTGTCCCAGATTACCAATCAGCCTTCTTGGAAGCCTAGAAATGAGCTTAGCTTGGTTTTTATAAAACCTAAGGATAAAGCTTCTGTAAGGTTCACTCCTATAAGCTTCGTATATGTTTCTAGGCTTGCTTGTGCAAACATGGTAAACAACATCGGGACAATGCAACCGCAGATCTGTGGAAAAGTGATATTTGTTGGAAAGAGAAAGAGAACTCACCCAGAAGCTTTCTTAAACTATTTGGAGCGAGAAAATAGGTCTTCTGCTTATTCCACAGATCCGGTTCAATTGGCTTACCAAATAAAAGCTTTCAAGGATGAGGGAGTAAAATTGTTGAGAGGCCAGAAGCTAACGGATATTGGTACAAAACAATGGGTGTCGAATTTGCCAAATCAGTCCCAATGTCGAAGTGAAAGTACTCCGCAAAACTCACCTTCGCGTTGTGAAAATTCGGCCATAATTCGAGGAGCAATTCCAAAGGAATTAAGATCTGTAGATGAGCCAGGTTTAACAAAAAGTCAACTTTTGGAACGTAAGGCTCTGTCTAAAGATTTGCCAACTTTTAGCGGAAATCCCCAAGAGTGGCCTCTTTTTTTTAGTTCTTTTGTAGAGAGTACCAAGCTTTGTGGCTATTCCGATGCGGAAAATCTTCTGCGATTGCAAAAATGCTTAAAGGGTAAGGCTTTCAGTGCGGTTAGCTGTCATCTTTTACTGCCAAAAAATGTGCCAGAAGTGATTCGTACTCTTAAGATGATGTTTGGTCGCCCAGAAATAATTATAAACACTCTTTTGGAAAAAATTCGATCTGAAGCACCGCCAAGGGCAGATAAACTAGATAGTCTTGTAAATTACGCTATTACTGTTCGAAATCTTTGTTCCACCCTAGAAGCTTCCGGACTAGAGGCACACAAAAATAACCCGTTGCTACTTCAAGAGCTCGTAGACAAATTATCTTACGAAAATATTTTAGCATAACCCCTTTGTTTACATTTTTTTTATTTTGGGCTTGAAATGTGGGTTTTTGCGTTCCCGTACTTTTGTGCCTTTTTGTGGTACCGTGAGATTCATTTTTTTATTTTCTTTCATTTTACCGAAATTTATCCGGAAAGTTGTGGAGCACACCTAATATGTTCCAAGAACCGCTATCAAATTTTACTGAAGACATCTTTTAACCATTACAGATTTATTAATTTTTTTTTAATCCGCACGAATTTTCAAACCGGACAAATTTTATACAATTATTCGGTATTCGGCCAAAAATTTGGGACATTGCTTAAAAATATATGTTAGTTCTCAAGTCTGTTACAGGGTGTGACTTTTAACCGCTATATAAAATAAAGTAGCACTTTTTCGTTAATTATAATTATTTCCATAGAAAATTTATTGTTTGCTGTCACATTCATTAAAATTAAATTTGCAGAGGCGCATAGAAACAGATTAAAAAGCCACCCAAACATAGAAATTTCAACTCTTTCAAATATCTCTAGCTCGACGAGGAGACTAAACCATTTAAAGCCCCACGACTTGATCGTGCGCTTTACTCAAAAGTATGTTAAAGGTGCGTAAGTTGCTCGGTTTTCACGTGAAAATCTTTCAAACTCCATATAAAAAAAAAAAACGTAAAATTCACACTGGCTTTACAAAAGCGTAAAAATTTCGCTGTAGAGGTATTCTGTTCGCTGGTGAAACACCAGCAAAATAACCCGGTATATGTTGCATCAATACGCATTAACACTATTAACAACATTTTTTTTAAATTGTACAGACCATTTAATAAGCGGTGAAATTTAATATTCAGAAATAAAATGAAGCTTCTATAAGTTGTTGGCACTGTAAACATTAATAAGATCACATAAAAAGACAAAAATTACAAAAAATTGTAAATTAAAGTTATTTTGTGAATGCCGATGCTCAAAACATAACCTAACATATGACTGTAAAATTTTCGCTACAAATTAAATGATGTTTCGAAACATTTTTTCACCGGTGAACAACTTACTTAGCTTAAACTTCTAAGGCCATGTTCACACTACAAGAACTTACCATGGTAAGTTGAGATGATTTTGCAATTTTTCTTTATGCTAGTACAATTTGAGATGATTTTGTAAATCACTATGTGATTTTGTTCAAAGGAAAATCACATGGTGATTTTAAAATCACGCTAGTCTGTATACAGTATAAGCCTGCTATTTATCAAGTCAACAATATCACTGACAACAAACTGCTAGTTAGTCTCTAACGAATCGGTGTAGTATAGATTTAAGCTTGTATATAAATAAAGTTTAACAATAAAAAAAAATAAAATTGTAACATTTCACAAACTTTTATTTTGGATCTTTGACCACCTAGAGTGGCCAAATGACTCGCTGTGTCCTGGTTCGATTTCGTCATTTTCTATTTTATTTAATTGGATTCATAAACGCACACAATTTGGGTCCTTTCACAGAGTCAATTCCTATCGGAAGAGATTTCAAAATTTTCCGTTAAAAACTTAAAACGAAATAGTTTTTCGGATAAAAACCACTTTTATGCAATTCAATTCCACTTTAATTTTTGAAAGGGATTTCGATCCGAAAAACAAAATATTTTTTTGTTGTTATAATAGTAAAGCATTTAATTCCACTTCCGAACGGAATTGAAATAAAATGTTTTCAAACCAATTCACATTGGTTTCATGAACGGGTCGAATATTATTGTTTTGAAATTTGTCAGAAAAAAACTTACTATGACGGAAAAATTAGGTTAATGGATATTTCCTTAGGAAATATAACTTGCAATAATGTATCATTTTAATACCAGAAAGAAAATTTCAATCACTTTCATTTATTTTTTACAGCTATACAAATATTGATATTTTTAAAGATTTCTAAAGTGTAACCCCCGCTCCTCCGTTAATAAAAATGATCAGGTAAAAAAAATGTTTAATTTACGGCGATGGAATTTTTTTTAGATTTGTTAAACAATGAACCAACCCAGTCAGAAATTGCCAACCGTACCAAAAATTTTGTGTTGGTACAATATCGGGCTAGCGAAAAATACAACATTCTCTAATATAAAACACCCAGTCAGAAATTGCCAACCGTACCAAAAATTTTGTGTTGGTACAATATCGGGCTAACGAAAAATACAACATTGTATAATGTAACAGTTTTACTAAAAATATTGTGTTGGCACAACTTTGTTTTTACATAAAACACTATAAATTATAATTTAAAAGTTTAACATTTTTATTTATTTTTGTTTAAAGTTTTTGATTTACAAAGACCTCAACACTTTAATCTAAGTGAACACTGTAGTAGTTGCTTTTCAACCAATTTGTACAACATGGTAACTGAAAAGCACTACATCGAGATTTTCAATACATCCCTAAGCAAAAGGTAAATCCAATGTCGTAAAGTTGTAAAATTAATGTTAACCCAACGTCAAAACAAAAGTCGAGCGATCGTTGGCCACTGTTATCATTTCAACCTCGGAATGACGTCGTAGACTTATACCAAATTCACATTGGCATGTTTAAATTTAAACATGTGTTTTCCCATACATTCAAAACAAAACATCGTTTAATTTTAAACATCTCGAAAACATCTCGAAAACATTTCCAAAACATCTCGGAAACACGAAATAACAACCCTGTGTTAAGTTGTCATTAAAAAAACAGCCGCTGCTAAACGAACCAGAAGAAAAGCGGCTGCTTTTTTAAACACTTGGCAATGCGAACACTTTCGTTTAATTTTAAACACAAAAGTTAAACGATGTTTTAAACATTGAATGCGAATATGGTATTAGAAACGGGTATGATTCGCCAACGTTGGTACCATCGCCACCAACTTCACTCCAACGTTGGCCCGTTTGTATTTTTCTGCCTGGGCAGTTTCACTAAAAATATTGTGTTGGCACAACTTTGTGTTTATATAAAACACTACAGTGTATATTATAATTTAAAATTTTTATTTTTTTAAAAAGTTTTTGATTTACATAGACCTCAACTCTTTAATCTAGGTGAAAACTTTTGTAGTTGCTTTTTCAGCCAATCTTTACAAAATGGTAACAAACAAGCCCTACATCGAGATTTTTAATACATCCCTAAGCAAGAGATCAATCCAATGTCGTAAATTTGTAAAATCAAACCCAACGTCAAAACAAAAGTCGAGCGATCGTTGGCCACGGTTATCATTTCAACTTCGGAATGACGTCGTAGACTTAGAAACGGGTATGATTTGCCAACGTTGGTACCGTCGCCGCCAACTTCATTCCAACGTTGGCCCGTTTGTATTTTTCTGACTGGGAAAGAGTTTAAAATGTTAATTAAAAGCATTAACTATTTTTGGAAAATACGTATGAATAAAAATTTATTTCTTATTCAAAAAACAAGTAAAAACGTTTTTTTTTTTTTTACTTTTATGAAAAAAGTGGAAAACCCAGCTTTTTACCTTAAAAAACCGGGTAGTCAAACAAATTTGGGTTTCTCACTTTTCAAACGCCGGATTTTGAAATATGTCGAATAGTAGCAATTCAAATTGCATTCGGTTAACATCACACGACGTTTGATAACACTGTTCTACAAATTTGAGGTGACTTACATGTATTTGGCTTGAGACTAAAGATGGACGCGTAAGTGAATTTTAACTCACGGACGCCCACGCTAACGAAATAAAGATATTGCTCACGCACGATCACGAACGAGTTTTATTTCTGCTCACGTTCACGCACGCTCACGTGAGTAACTAAAGTTTTTCTCACGCTTACGAAATAATCACGCTCACGAAATTAAATGACAGTTTTCTTACTTGTTTTCTGTTCTAGACAGCATTAAACAATCACGCAAATTAACGAAACAAAAATTACTCACGCACGAAACTACTTTCTCTAATCACGCGCACTCACGATCACGTTGGTAAAAATAAATTTCACTCACGATCACGCTTGATTCACGTGTGAATCACGAAAAAATCGTGTCACGCGCGCATCTCTACTTGAGACCAAAAGAAAATGTAAGTACACTAACAGACGACCAAAACCCCAAAAGGATTTTGGTCACGTACTCACAGTTTTTTTTTATGGGCCACTGAAGTTTTTTTTTTTGTTTAAAGGCGTGTGGAATAAAGTAAAATAAATAATGTGATTAGATGCCTTCAGTAAAATGTAATGGTGCTTCTTTTCTTAGAACATATCGCTAATTTCAAGGGGTCATTTTAGTATTTTTTTGTTAAACAGCCATAAAAGTCTACTAAAACGTGCATTTGAAGAGTTAAAATATTCTACAAAAAAAAAATTACGAAATAAAATTTTAAAAGATTTTTTCGGAACTAATGATTTTTAATTCCAAAACAAAAAAAAAACAAGTAAAAAAGTTAAATTCGGCCTAGAAGAATGTATTGATACCCTCTACAATTTCAAAAAAATTATTGCAAAAAAACTTTATTTAAAAGAAAATTACTTTTGAAAAAAAAAATTTCCGCGAAAAAAAAAATTCGCTTTTTTTATTTTTTGTCAAAGAATATGTTCGTATATGTTTAAATACCATTCGGTGTTCAATTATGCTCACATATATCAACCAGCAGACGAATTACAGCATTTTGTATTTTTAGGTTATGTTGAATGTATTTTTGAGGTGTCCTTACATTTTCGTTCATAACTATTGAACCGCTGAACCGATATGGCTCAAATGCAATACCAAACTGCTTGGGAGAATTTCCAATATGTTAAATTTCAGTCATATCCGTGTAATATTTTGGCCGTGATCACCATTTCCACAGACAGACAGAAGTACAGACGGACATCGCGAGAATGTCTTAAAATCGATCAATTATATACACACTTTATGGGGTCCCAGACCGATATTTCCATGAGTTACAAACGGAATGACAAACTTATATATACCCTCTATAACTAAGTGGGGGTATAAAAAAGGGCAGATTAAACAAAAAAACAGCCTTCATGTGACAAATTTTTAAACAGCTATAAAAACTAAATTCACAATATTTTGTATCTCTTTTTTTTTGTCTATTGAAAGATAATTTATTTAAATATTCTTAAAATTTTATAACACAAAATTTGGTTAACTATGATTTCTAGGGTTGCCACTCAATTGCAGAATGCTTTTTTTTAAAGGATGGCTGCAGTTGTACAACAAAAACTACTGAACCAATTTTGATGATTTTTTTTTTTTGATTTGTAGATTATTAAATTCTCTAGAACTGGCCACTTTTTTTTAAATATATTGATTTAAATATAAATTTTGCTAATGTAAACTTTTAAAGTGGAAAAATTTACTGTTCTTCTTTCATGTAAAACATAATTAGGTCAAAATTAAAAAAAAATGTCTACGGTAAGTACAAGAGCATTTAATAATCTAAAAATCAAAAAAAAAAATCATCAAAACCGGTCCAGTACTTTTTTCTGTACAACTGCAGCCAATTGTGTACTTTTTAAAAAGCATTCTACAATTGAGTGGCAATTTCAGTTAACCAAATTTTGTGTTATAAAATTTTAAAATATTACAATAATTTTATCATTCAAATAAAAAAAAAACAGAATTAAAAAATATTGAGTATTTAATTTGTTGTAGCTGTTTAAACATTGCTCACATAAAGGCTGTTTTTTCCAAAATTTTCGTTCGGAAATTTGTAAACAAATGTGTTTTTTTCTAAAATCATTTTTGATGAAATTGTTTTAAAAAAAACTACTTTTTGTTTGTAAGCTTACAAAAATATATATTTTATTAACTTTCGTAAAAATAAATCTAATATGTACGAATTTGTAAGTGGCTGCTGACGTTTTACGTCAGTACACATAGACTCTGAGATCCGTTGTGATGTACGAATTTATTTTTATAATTTACGAATTTATTTTGTATAACAACGAAAATGTCGTGAAAACAAAAAAAAAATATTTCGTAGAATGTAGTTAACTTTTTCGTAAAAAAGTAAGGAAAAAGTACACACAAAATTTTTTTTCCAATGAACGATTTTCATAGTATTTACGAACAAATTCATACAATTTATTAACTTTTTCATAATACTTATAAACTTTTTCATAGTATTTATGAAAAATGTTAAATATTTCTTAAATTTCACATATTATGATTTATTCATAAATACTATGAAAAAGTTAATAATTTGCATGAATTTGTTCATAAATACTATTAGGGAATTCACATGGGTATCGTATTTGTTGTAAAGTTGTATTGTCCTATCTAAAAACAGAGTTGTTAAAAATTATTTATCTCTCATTCGATAATTTTCTCATAAATTATTTTCTTGTTAGCATACTTAAATATAGCACACAAAACAGAGGTATAAATGTTGTATCGTCATATCGTGTAAGTGTCGTATTATTAATTTAAAGTTTAACCAACCCTGTTTTTAGATAGGATATACAACATACAACACCAAATACGATACCCATGTGAATTCCCTATATGAATGTCGTTCATTGGATTTTTTTTTGTGTGTACGAAACTTCGTACAATGTACTTTTCGTATATAAAGCTTTCGTTTATATTAAGCATGCATTTATTTCAGTTAAGTTGTCTAAAAGGGGGGGGGGGGGGTTTAAACCAAATGTTGTGTTTTAAAAATCTTACTAGTTTGTCTTTCAAACAAAAAAAAAACCGAACTGAAAAATATTTCGTATTTTTTATACCTGTTTAAAAATTGCTTAAATTAAGGCTGGTATTTTGGTTTAAGCTTGATTTACACGTTAACTACCCTTGACTACCCTTATCTACTATTTCCCAGTATTGGAGGATAGCAATTGTCAAATTCAAATAATTTTTCATACAAAATTATTTAAACCCGGCAAACCGTATCACCAATACTGGGAAATAGTAGATAAGGGTGGTCAAGGGTAGTTAACGTGTAAACTGCCCTTTAAGCCCCCTTAAAGTTTTTTATTTTGTGTGGCATACGAAAAATGCTTAAAAATAGAAATGTAAAGTAACACAATTTGTTTTCTTTTATTTTTGCCAAAGTAGTGTTAATAGAAAAATTGTGTAATTGTGTAAAATAGGTTTCTTCAGTTTCGGATTTCTGATTTAATTGATTAATAAAGCAAATAACTAATAGGGGTTGAGATTTAATCGGTTAATAATCGGTTAAATTTGAATTATTCGATTAACCGAATAATATTAATTTTAAATTGAAGATAAGCAACTACAAAATCTATATTCCGCCATGAACATTGATAACCCAAGTAATGAATATTTTTATAAAGCCCCACAATTTGTTGATTTTACACAATAAATAATCATTGGCGGCTTTGCTTGGAAAATATTACCGGATGAACTAGACTCAACTTTTTTTATTATTGAAATACATTTTTTAGGGCCGAGATTGCAAGAATTTCATCGGTCGATATCTCCGTGGTGAAAATATGTATGTAAATATTCCAAAAGTATTTTGAAAAGGAAAAGAAAGTGTAGAATTTTCAAATGTGCTGAAAAGTACAAGAAAAAACAAACTCAAGGTTTCACACGGTCCAGAACAAAGCGAAAATCAGCATTTTTGCATAATAGGTAATCGAAAACTAAAATATATCATGAACCCGATGAGATAGATCAATTATAAGGCCATATTCAGCGTATGAAAAACTAAAAGTATAGTTGAGATAATGTTAAAAAAAAAATGGCCAGGGTTACCAGGTATTTTTTTACCGAAATATATTTTTAGAACAAAGATGATAAGTTTGTTTGACGAAGTTTTTACACATTATTAGGGTCATACTACAATGCCGAACGCCCAGAAAGTGTGGTAATTTTTTTTAAGCCTAAACATTTTTTAGCAGACAGTGATATAAATTAAATAAACCGATTTATTTAATATTTAAAAATTGTCAATTTTAAATAATTCAATCAGTTAATCAAAGAAACCCGATTAACGGTTAATCGATTGAAAGCCCTAGTAAATATACTTGTAAGCTAAAAGTTATGTTCTGATGTCTAAAAAAGGATTTTATGGTTATTTTCTTAGACCAAATTAACCCTCTATCTTACCCGTGGTATCACTTTGGAACTCAGAGTCTATGTGTGCTGACGTAAAACTTCAGCAGCCACTTATAACATAACCCTCTATCTCTCATTTTAGGCGGTCTGTGTGCTTTTGTTTTGCTTATCTACTCATTTAAGGATTTCTAACTTTAAATTATCACTTATTATTCTCCTATATGGGGTTAAATTTTTAAAGTTTTTTAGTGTAAATTAAGTCTTAGTAAAGACACGAAAAGACATCTAATCAAAAAAAAGTTGACAACCCAATACGAAATCCTTTCGTAAGCACATTTTCATATAAATAAGGCATTTTTTCGTATATGATTTATGACCCATTTTTCTATTGATAACTATTAGATAAAACGATAAACTAATTATTAGGTACCTTATAAAGAACTCAAAAACTAGAAAAGAGTGATGATCGGTTCTCAAGTTTAAAAAGCAGTAAACCGTGAATTATAATAATTTTTGCATTCATAAAAAAAAGAATAACATATGTGCAAATCCAGTGACGTCCTGCTAATGGGTGTTAATGTGTTTATGAAATAAATGGGAACACACTACTTAAATGAGTGTATAATGTGGATGGTGATTCATTTTATCGTAATGCATAATCATAATCTCCAAATCGCACATTTGCCGGTTGTGGGTCATTTAGTTCATGGGAGTGTTGTTGCTGCTGCAGCTGCTGATTGTGGGACGCAATGAGGGCTCTTTGGGCAATATATGGGTTAAATTGCATGTAAAATGGACGAGAATTCTGGAATGGCTGTGCCCGTTTGGAACATGTCATTTGAGAACTGTTGTTAGTATAGCTGCTGCGGTTACCGCCAACCGAACTCCAAGAATGTTGATTATTGTACTGTTGTTGCTGTTGTTGTTGGTGCTGTTGTTGGTGTTGATGCTGCTGTTGCTGTTGTTGTTGATGATAAATGTTTGCTGTATAGTCAAGACTCGATCTTGAATCTAAATCTTTACAAGCATATGATAACGTTTGAGAGTCCCGCTTGGTTGAAGTTGATATTTTTTGTGGAACTGTACTTTCGGAAGGAAGATGATGATGGTACACAGAACTTTGTTGTGGATATGATCGACACGGTTCTTGTCGTCCATTATTATTCTTGGAGGACGTTGAATTAATAATGTTGTTATTAAAATTAACATTATTTGTATTTGAGGAAGGGATATTAACCGTCTTACTTGCATTGACGGTATTTTTGGTTTTAGCGGATGTGTTGACAATATTAGTACATCTAGATTCGATAGATTCACTTTCACTACCGATATCGGGCTCCTTAAGAGCCCTTGACTGTCATTCACCCGAAGCTGTGACTGTGGTCCATTGCCATGGACTGCTATAGGCCGACTTTGAATTGCTACAAAAGAAAAAAAAAATGTTTTGTAATTATCATGGAAATTGTGTCAAAGAAATGTTCCTACCTTCCAAATAAAGGATGCCATAGAGGTGCATTTGTTTCGGCTGATAGACCAGTAGTATCATTATTTCCCAATGTATTTTCCGATACGATATTATCTCCAAAACCAGTTTTAGCTTTTTGTTGCTTGCTAAACTCATTCGTCCCCTCTATGTTGGAGTTTGATAAACTGCAAACTGATTTTAAAGGTGGAGGAGGAACCATTGTCACATCATGAGTAGTTTCTACCCTTTTATTGTCAATAGAATGAACATTTATCCCATTTAAGCTAAGAAAGTCAGGCGCAATATTTGGAACATATGGAATCGACGAACTGGCCAATGGCGAGCAAATACTATGCAGATTATTATGTCCTGGATCTATAAGATTAGATAGGGATTTACAAGTAAGCCTTGGCTTATTGTCTGGATTTTGTTTCTGATTATTGCTAGCAAATTGTTTGGTATCAGTTGCTTGTCGACCCGCAACGGAACTTCTTAAATTATAAGCCTTTTCAGTTACGTTCAAATTATTGGTACATCCACTTTCAGCGGAGGTTTTGTTCGGAGGTAAGGAGTTTGTTGTCCTGTGCTCATTTGTCAATCCAACTTTTTGTTTTTTATGCTCAATGAAATTTAATGGAGGCTCTGTGTGTGGACCTGTTTCGGTGGAAGTTTGAAGTTGATTTGGCAGAGTAGTGTTCGCAACAGTGCGTTGTAAAGTGTCCGCTGATTTAAGTGGATTGAAATGAAGGACATTATGCATTTGATGTTGAACGTATTTTTGAAATAATGTCAGTTCATCACTTGATTCCTGTTGTTGCACGTTTGCCAATCCATTTGTCGTGGATGACTCATTTTGGGTCAACATGTCCATTTGATTAATTATTCTGTTATTCTTATATACTTCCTCTAAGTTTTGCAGATCATTTATTTGGGAGCCGTAAAAAGGAATCAAACTAGCCGCACATTTTTGTTGCAATCCAAGTGGATTTTTTAAAGATTTTATAATATCTTGAGAAATTTGCCCAAAGTAGGGCAACCACAGCATTTGATTCAGGACCGCCATCGTTGCTGTGTTGATATCTGAAGCTAGGGATGAATCAATATGTGAACATTTGGCACTTTCTTCATTTGTTCTTGTCGATTCAGATACCGGTGTCAATATAATACCCTCATTTTGTGCAGTACTTTGTTTTGTGGGATGTTGTTGCTGACGCCGGCTTTGTGCCGCCTGAAAGTCGTTTACCTGTTTCGTAAGTTGAACAACTGTTTGTTGTTCTGGTGTGTCAATATTATCCTTTGTTCCCAAATCAGTTGTTTCGGTAGTCTTACCAACTTCTACTTCATTTCGAAGTATAGCCTCAAGCTGAGCCATAGAAATAACAAGAATATTCGGATTTTGAATGATCTCAGGATATGCAAAGGCTTCGGGCAGTCTCAATTCTGGTCGCGTGGTAATCAATAAAGGAATTTCTCGAGCCGGTGAGGCAAGTACAGCGCTTAGGCGGTCTTTTGGTACAAGTATTGGATCTGGCACTTTCCATTGTGTGTTTCGAATGAGTAGGCGAAGCTGTGTAAGCGGGTCTGGATCTTTGTCCATCATGTCCATTTTTGCTTTGACATTTACATTTTCAACACTTTTTGTTGCCAAGGAATGCGTGCTGTTCAGCCTTATTCGCTTTTTCAATGGTTCCTCGTTATTGTAGCAGTCGTCATCGTCGTCAATTACCACTGTCTCAATAAAATTGGCCGCCTTTCCTGACTTGGAATACATAGAAGAATTCGAAAAGGGCATGTCTGCTTGCCTTTGCTTACCCAGGTCAATAGGGTCCTTTTGTTGGTTGCTGGACAGAGCATTTAACTTCAAAAATTGTTCTAAAATCAGCGTTTTAAGCGTTTCCGATGAAGACGCTAATGCAGAAGTATCATCATGTTGTGGCGATTTAATGACATCTGAACTGGAAGTAACAGCGCATTGACTACGGGATTCTGATTGTGGACAAACTTCTTCTCGTTTTTTGTAGCTAAGATCCTTTGGCGAATCGTCTACAGTGCTAATGTCCGCTACCTTACTATTGTTACTAATGTCTATCATATCCATATCAACCGAAACACTTTCACCGCAAGTCACTGACTGGTGTGCTGCTGTAGCAGCTAACGTTGTATCTGACATTACGTGCAGCGGTGGCAATACCGTTTCTGTCATCATAGATGATGATGTATGTTTTTCAAAAGTCTCCATGTATGAGTTTCCTTGGAAAAGCTCCCCATTGAAGCCTTCGATTTCGCCGGCTTCATTAAACGAAAGGCACTTTGGAGGATCACTAACGTCCGTTATAAGCTGAGCTACCAATTCATTTGTGCTATTGTCCAAGGCCTTTTGCTGTAGGCTATCAACGTGACCGCCCTTTGCAATAATTTCATTCGCCTGTATCAAATTATTTTCACAGCTTGTTTTTACCAGCGTATCTATTAATTCAGCATCGCTATTTGCATTGTCGTCACAGTGCTGAAGAAGATCAGCATCGTCTAAAAGGTCCTTGAGATTTTTAGTTTTTGCCTCCAAACTTTCAGCAGTGTTATCATCTATTGACTGGCTCTTGTTCTCAACGGCATGTTTTTCAAATTCAACAACTGACTGATCCTTGTTTACATTATGATGCAAAGAGGCAGTAACTTGTGTCACATTCAAATCATGTTCACTCTCAGTTGCCTCTTCTCCAGCATCATCATCAGCCACATAAGTATTATTTGATAAAAACCTACCCGTCTTTGGGCAAAGCTGAAAGGGGAATTCCTCTTGAGATTCCGTTTGATATGTAGATTCCGATTCTGAGGCTATTGGCACTATCGAAGTGGGAACTACCACTTGCGCTGGTGACGAACTCCTGGCCTGAGTTGTGGGGATATTTATTAAAATTTTAATATTTTTATTCAAGGCATCTTTATCAATGGCATCTTCAACAATAACTGTATCAGATAAACTTTTTGCTGACATTTCAGACACGTCTTTATCCATTTTATACTCTATTGGAGCATTTGAACATTTCTGATTATCGCTTCGATGGCACTCATCTAAAGCATTAGTATTAGGCAGATTATTCAATGGAATCTCTGGTAAATCCTGAGAGGCAGTGACGTTTGAACTTTTGGAGATTTTTCGACAGGTAGATGATTTTTTCTTGCGTTTGCTGGATTTTTTCTTTTTTTTAGCTTTTTTCGCTGACGCGAGTGGATTGCATACAACCGTATCAATTTCCTGTAATTTAAAACCCACATTATTGACCACAACATCCACATCTTTCAACGTAGCTTGAGATAACAAGTCTTTTTTGTTGACCTCTGCTGTTTGTGGCCTTTTTTCTACAATATTATTGCTGTTACCGTTTGTTTCATGGTTTTGTATATGATTTTCGCGTTTCACTTTCATCAGAGGCGTAGGATAGAACTTAAGTACTCTTGATGAAGTGGGATCAGATCGTGGAATGGCCCGCCATCCGTTTGATGTTTTTGTTATTCGAATACGATTCCGTTTGTCATAGTCCTCACAACGGACTTCAACAATACGGGTATCGTCTTGCTTGACCCATAAAAATATAGGATTGACTCTGGCAACCAGGGGCAGTGATTCTGAGGTCGCCTTGGACTTTGATTCTTCTACAGCAGTTGCAACTTTTATTTTGTCAACTTTTTTTTTGTCTTTTGGATATAGCAATGGTTGCTGATTAATAATGCATGGAAATATAATCTTTTCTGAACTCGTTTTGTTTTCACTTTGGACACATATGCTTTCTTTATTTTTCTTTTTATTGATTTTAGCTGCTTCCGGAGCAGATCCAACACTTGTGTTTATGTTTACAGTGTTGCTATTGCTAGTTAAGTAGCACTTTGGTTCATTTTTTATGTCGCGCAATAGACCTTTTGACTTAATTGGGTCCTCTACTTTTAGATGACCAAACTTTGGCTTAGCTGGTTGTTTCTTATTTGTTCCTCGGGAGCGTCGTGAGCTTGGCTGTTCTTCAAAAACCAAAAAAATATCGCGTGCCACTCTCCGACGTTCGGACTTTCTATGGAACACTTGCTCTGTAACCGTTTCTGCTGCAGTGTCCGTCGTTTCCTTTTTAATGGCTCGTCCTCTTCGGCCAGTCGGCGGCGTATTTGCATTTTTTGTCGGTGTGGTTGTTGTCGGCGTAGCAGTTGAATTGTTCGCTGTGTTTTGTTGTTTACAAGTATTTCCTTTAACATTGTTTTTTCTCGATTTGGCAGTACTCCTCGGCATATTGCAACAGCAACTTTATTGCTTACACTATTGCTACGATTGTCATTTTCAGTGTATGATGTATAGGTTCGCGAGCGTACGTGCGTGTACAATCAGTTGATTCCTATTTTAGAAAAAATTCTTTTTTTATCATTTACATTATAGATATGTAAGTTATGAAAACGTTTATATTTTATACACTTTCACTAATACGTTAACTTCACTTCAGTATATTTTATTTATTACGAATTCACTTTTTAAAACCAAAAATCCAATTGCAAAATCGATTCAATTTTGTATATATCATAGTAACTATTAAATGAACGGGCGTATAGGAATTTTGCAGTGTCGAATCGTTGTTTTAGTGTTGCACAATTTATTAAAAAGTACCGATTATTCATTATGTGGCACTTGGTATCCAGCAGCGTTGTATTTATGAACACATCATTACCACAGACTACACGCAACAAAAAAACTAGATTTGAGCAAAACAGATTGAGCAATCCTACACTCATAGAAATATCTTATGGCGTTTTCTTTTCTGGCAAAAAATGTCACATTTTACCGTCCCTTTAAAAAATATTGCACTTTTTTTGTTCTTTTCTAAAAAACTGGCAACACTTTAAAAATTTATTATGTTTTTTTCTAAAAATGTTGCATTTTTTAAGTTTGAAAATGTCACACTTTTCCCACTTTCATAAATTGACGGGGTAGTAAAATTGCCTTATAAAAACAGCTGATAGCCAATATTTTGGTTGAAAGAAAAATTTTAAAAAATTTTTTTGTAATCACAAAACTGGCAACACATTAAAAGGGTTGTGGCTACATTTTACAAATGATACTATTTAAGGGTGCAACATTTTGTTTCAGAAAAGAAAACGCCATTAGTAGAAAAATTAGTAAACCCATTGTAGATCAAGTTTTACACACCGAACCAAATCGCGTACACTCATAGAAATATCTTAGTAGAAAAATTAGTAAACCCATTGTAGATCAAGTTTTACAGAATATTGCCGTTTTCAACAAAAATTAATGTTGATATCGTTGAATAATCAGTGAAGTTGAATCAACTATTTACAACGATTATACAGAATTACACTACACTACATCTTTGCTTCTTAGGCTTTCGGATTCTATAAGAGAAAATATCAATACGAATAAGCAGATTGTTTTAGTATCTCTTGATCTTTCTAAAGCCTTTAATTCAATTTGTTTTTCAAGGATGATAGTTAAACTTAGGAGTGAATTCAAATTTTCAAAATCTGCTTGTAAGCTCATTTTGTCTTACCTGTGTGGTAGGTCTCAATTTGTTGAGCTCAATGGTGAGAGATCTAATACGCTTTTTCTTCATTCAGGAGTACCTCAGGGGTCTGTCTTAGGACCTCTATTGTTTATTTTATACGTAAATGATTTGCATATGTCTACCAACTCTAGGTCCTGTAAGACTTTCTTGTTTGCTGATGATGTTTTTCTATTATTTTTCGGAAATCGAGCTTTTTGTGATGTGTTAGAGAGCAACATTAATAGCTGTCTAGATCGTGTGTTGCAATGGACTTTGATAAATTCACTAACTATCAATCCATCTAAGACCAAAGCAATTATGTTTGGTCCTACTAATCGTTTTGTTGTTGATCTTAATATCTTCTTGGGAGATGTTGAGATTGAGCTGGTTGAGCAGCATAAATGTCTGGGTGTTGTTCTTGATAGCAAGCTATCTTTTAAACCTCATATTGATGCATTGTCTGGTAGAATTTGGGGTGCTTTGCGGAAGATTTATTCTACAAATGTTTTTCTTCCTTTTCGTGTTAGGCGGAGATTAGCACATGCACTTCTGATGTCACAGGTGATATATGGCCTTGAGATTGTTTCAGGCACAGTACATGAGTAGTAGGTTCACAGGTTTGTATTTGATGTGTGTAAGTATTAGTGACAGCACACGGTGTAACTTTTGACGTTTCATACAAAACGCAAACAAACACCACAAATACATACACAAAAGCTCACACGTACAGGCACACATACACTAGGCAGCGATGATTATTCTGTCTAATAACCACGCCACCATAATGGAAAGTACGAAATTAGCACCATTGTTTGCATACTAGTCTGTACTGTGGTTTCAGGTACTGTGGGTATTCATTTTTTAAGGTTAAGACGTATTGTTAATACACTCATAGAAATATCTTAGTAGAAAAATTAGTAAACCCATTGTAGATCAAGTTTTACAGAATAATGCCGTATTCAACATAATGAATGTTGATATCGTTGAATAATCAGTAAAGTTGAATCAACTCTTTACAACGCTTATACAGAATTCAATAGATAAACCAAAATAGAAAAAACAACCCTGTTCGTTCATTTTTTTTATTATTAACGAGTGACGAGTGAGTTGGTAGCAATGTGAATCGTTTATCTCTTATAAAATTATTTTATGTGTTTGTTTTTTATAAAAATATTTAATATTATAAAAATAAATAAAAATAGGATCTGATTTGTAAATATTTGGTAAGTAAAAAAATACATTGATTACTTTATGTATTCATACTATATTAAAACTTTTTTGTTTTTTTTTTTAAGGATTTTGTTTGGTATCATCAGAAAACTGGAGAATGGCTTATGAGTGCATAACATGAATAAACGAAGTGTGTGTGAAAATCTTTGTGAAAATCTTCAAATATTGCAGCTTAAAAAGCCGACGATAATACAAAAATATTGTGATTTATGCCTAATAAATGAATATTAATATTAAGTTTTTTTTTTTAATAAAATTTCTTATATTAACAAAAATATGAGTTGAATTTACAAAAAATAAGAGTTGATTTACAAAAAAACGAGTTGATCAATATTTACAAAAACTGACAATAATTTTTATTGAAATCAACATAAATATTTGTAGGGTCAAAATCAACAATGATTTCTGTTGAATTTACGGCGATTTTCTTTGGGAATACAATGATTTTTGGTTGAGTGTACAATTGTAAGATTTGTATATCGTCGAACTATATTCAATAAATGCCAACTCGAAAAAGCTTACTGTTCAGGAGAGCTAAAAAACTAGTTATTTCGCATATTATTGCAAAAATAAACAATGTACCTTCCACAAGATGATTTAAATATTCTAAACAATTTTTACCTATGCAAAAATTTTCATATTTTGCACTTGTTTGCGTATTTTTCAGAGATGGCATTTATTACTATATCAAAAAACAAATATTTTTTTAGAGTTGGCATATTTTGTCGGAAAATAAAAATACATTTTTTTTGGAAAAATTTTTAAAATTTTTTTTTTTTCGGTTTTTGTTATCCTTAGTACGGTAATTGCAAAAACTGAACAAAAAATTAAAAATCTTTGCATATTTCAAAAAGTTACTAGCTCCGAAAGTCTTTTAATCTCAGGGTGATCAACTTCGGCACTCTGTAACTCACGCTGTATTGCAATAGGGTCACTCCAAACTAGCTATTTTGAAAGCTTATATCATTGACTTTATTTGCCCCATTCATAATGTTTCAATCTGATAAATAGTTTGAAAGTTACATAAACATAAGCAATTTTTTTTTTTTTCCAAACACTATTTACCGATATTTTCAAAATGGCAATATCTCGAGAACCAGTCATTAGATATCAAAATCTTTACAAGATTCGTGTTTAGCATGGCAAATGCAATAAGATATGTGATCTAATTTTTTTTTAAAAATTTTTTGAAAAATTTTTGGAAATTTACAATGGGAGTTGGCATTTATTTCCAACAAAAAAATATGTACTTTGAGTTAGCAGAATAACAAAAATGGATGTAAAACGACAACAAATTAGTTTTTTGTTCTGAAATTTTTATGGCAGATAGGTATTACATAGGGGAGCTATTTGCCATCGGAAACTCATTTTCGTCAAATTTGAGTTGACATATTTTGAATATAGGTTCACGATATAGTGTTCGACGTAGGAATCATATTTCTGGTTATGTTAAACAATTTCTTGGTTGTTCTTTTAAAAATTTTGTTAATTATCGTAACTTATCTTACTTCCATCGCGTTGTTAAAAGTGGAAAACCCTTACGTGTATGCAGTGCTTTTATGTTTTCACGTTCTTCTAGAAATCCACAGATTTTTATTCCTCGTATTTTTAAATCAGCATTTGAAAGGTCTTTTATTATAAGAGTCGCTAGATGTTGGAATGGATTACCTCTTGAGTTGCGTGTTTTCTCTCATTCTAATAACGTGTTTCGACTAAAACTTTTGGATCATTTTTCTAAATTACGCTGATTTTGTCGCTTATTATTTTATTACCTTGAAAGATAATGCTGAACTTAAAAAAAAAAAAAAAAAATCTGGGTGGGTTATTGCTAATTTTGGACCTTATTTCTTATTCATTCTGCTTTTTTTTCCAAATGTTAAATTTAATATGCATTGCGGCTGGGGAGCCAAATAGGTAGTATGTTATGTACACGCAAAAAAAAAATCTGTGTAAGATTGAGCAATCCTACTTGGTAAAACTTTTTTCATACCAAAAAAAATTTTTTACCAAATTTTTGCTAATATTATGCTTGTCGATGTTAAAGTAACATAATTCATTTTTTATGTAAAATAACCAAGTAGCTTGCTCAATAACGCAAATTACCTGCACAAAAATTTATCGAAAGAAAACAACAAAAAAAAAACACAACAAATACAGACCGCCATATTCATTTTGTATTTTTGTGTGCGTGCGTTGTTCGTTTATTTTTTGTGTTATAAAAACGTAAAAAGGAAATTGATATATAAAATAAAAATAAATTAATACATAAATAAAAATAAATAATTAGTTTTCTAAAAGATAAATAAATGTAAGATAAAAGAATGTTAAAGTTAATTTTGCTTTCATCACTTAAAACACCATTCAATAAGAAAAACCAATGGAGTCCCAGACGTATGTTTCGATGAATAACAAATGGAATGATAAAGTGAGTATACCCGCATTCCGAAGACACCAATAAGGTTTAATACACTCAGAAAATTATGTAAGTTACTACATGTAAGTTGTTTGTATATTTTACAGTAGTTAGTTGTTTTCAACTACAAAGTCAGTTGTTTTTGTATGAAAAATATCAAACAACTATTTTTGTTAGTTATTTTAAGTAGTTTTTTTGAATAACTAACAAAAAATTACTGCGATGTAGTAACAGTTATTTAAAGTAGTTAATTTTATTTTTTTTTTAAGTCTGAAAAATTTCCAAAGTTTTTTTTCCAAAAAATAAAAATAAATTTTCGTTTTTTTTATTTTTCACAACTTTTTAAAAAAAAAAAAAAAACACTTGGAAAAAATTTTGTCCTCATTTTTTTCTGAAAAATTAAAAAATAAAAATAAATTTTGGTTTTTTTATTTTTCACAAAATAAAAAAAAACTTTGAAAAAATTTGGTCTTTAATTTTTTTTTTGAAATTTTAAAAAAAAAAAAAAAAATATTAAATTGATTATTTTATTTTTACTACATGTTAGTCGTTTTGATTACAAATGTAAGTAGTTTTTACTACATAAGTCAGTTGTTTTTTTGTCAGTTAAAATAACTTACATTGTTAGTTGATTTAACTGAAAAAGTAGTTGACCCCAAAACAACTAACAAAGTAGTTATTTTAACTGACATTTTCAGTTAATTTTACTAACATAATTTTTTGAGTGTAGATTTTTAGTTAAAAATTAGTGTTTGGTAATAATTTTATATTTTTACAGGGTACTGCTAAATAAATTTTTGAAGCTATGGAGAATCCTTCACTACAATAAAGAGCGTGGACACCAATCCTGCCTTTAGTTATAAAATTAAAACCTAAAAACCCAAAGCCAAGGGAGTCCATACCTGTTTTGATGAGTTACAAATGGAATGACAAAGTAAGTGTTCCTCCTTACCAAGAGACCAATGGGGTTAACCAATTTTTTAAATTAAAAATTTATGTTTTGTAATAATTTTCTATTTTTACAGGATGCTTTTAAATAAATTCGTGAAGCTATAGCGGATCCTTTACTTCAAGAAGAAGCGTAGGCAGCAGTCACTCGAGAAAATTGTACAAAAAGGGTCAGTTGGGCGGTGGTAAATTAAATCCTACACAACATTTATTATATTAATATGGATTTATTCTGTGAAAATTTTAAATTCAACAAATATACAAATTTTTACAAAAATTTATTGAAAATTTATTTTAACATAAATGTGGTAATTTTTAGCATTATTTTTGGTATATTTCACCATATTTCTTTTGGTATATTTTACCAAGTTTTTGCTTAAATAGCATTAGCATTTTCTTCAAAATTTTTTACATAAGTGTTTTGGCTAAATTACGAAAACTACTTCGTCGGTTGTAGTTTTAGCATATTTTTGGTAAAATTATGCCAGATTTTTGCTCACTCCGACACAAGTTTTTTTTTGCGTGTATTTAATATATTTTTTTTTATGTTGTATTTAGTCTTATACCACAGACTAATACAGACTCGACATAAGTGACAGGTGTCAAAAAAGTAGTTCTGAACCATATGGTTAATATTTTCAAATTATTCTACGAATTAGGTTAGAAAGAGACAACTGATATAACGCGCCATAAGAAAAATGGATGCCAGATCGGTTTTTGTTGTTTCACTCACTCCTAATTCGTAGAAAGTGTTGCCATGTTAGCGTAAACCGGACTAAAAACCGATGTGTTTACTCCTAAAATCGCTTAGTTTTTCCCCATTTTTTCTTATAAAACTCTACTGTCGAGTCTGTATTTAGTCTGTGCTTATACCACAGACTAAATACAGACTCGACAGTAGAGTTTTATAAGAAAAAATGGGGGGAAACTAAGCGATTTTAGGAGAAAACACAGCGGTTTTTAGTCCGTTTTACGCTAACATGGCAACACTTTCTACGACTTAGGAGTGAGTGAAACAACAAAAACCGATCTGGCATCCATTTTTCTTATGGCGCGTTATATCAGTTTTCTCTTTCTAACCTAATTCGTAGAATAATTTGAAAATATTAACCATATGGTTCAGAACTACTTTTTTGACACCTGTCACTTATGTCGAGTCTGTATTAGTCTGTGCTTATACTATGTTCAGATTGGCCTCGAAACCGCGTTGAAAACTCGTATTTTAAATTTAAAAACTTTACTGTTCACACCCAATAATTTTGACACTTACCTAGGTTTCGGAAACTATCACAAAAAAAATATTTTTATAAACTAATTTAATTAAATAGAAATTATTTTGTACACGGTTTAATTTTATTTTTATTCTAAATAATTAAATATTTTACAGAAATTTTATAAATAAATTGATTTATTTATTTTTTTATTTTTGGCATTTTCCCATTTTCTCTATTTTTCATTGTAGCACAGTGGTAAAAATATGTAAAATTATGAAATTTAGAAGGTTTCGATCGTACTTTCGTTGAAACCTCACTACAAAAAGCTTTCAATTTGTAAGGGAAAATACGTATTTTCAAATGAGGTTTGGCACGAAACCTCGTTAAACGGGGTTTCGAGGCCAATCTGAACGTACTATTAAGAACTCAGGTTTTATTACTATGTACACCCAAAAAAAAACAATTGTGGAATTATAAAATTTTAGGGTACAATTTACCTAAGTTTTTTCGCAGGAATCCAACTTGAAAAGTTTCTTTGCTTATTAGCCGAAACAACTTAGGTAAACTTACAAAATGCAACTAAGCATTATTTCAAATTTAGTTTTGTTTATTTAGCCAATATATTTAAATAAATGGTACAGTTTGATTGGTTAAATGACGTATTTTTTTAGGTTGATTTAATAATTTTATATATATCCCCTTCCATACAAAATGCTCAATATTATAAATTTTAATTAGATTTATTTTTAATAATTTTTTTAATAAAAAGGACATTTTTATAATAAAATATAAATATTAATAAGCTTAAAATATATACTTTTGATTAAAAGACTTGCCTTCAACATAATCGTAAATTTCAGGAAGAACAATTTTCTATAGAAACTTTCTCAAAGGCAATTTTTCTATATAAAATTTCTAAAAGAGAGATTTTCTATAGAAAATTTCTAATAGACAATCTTTCTATAAAAAATTTCTAAAAGACAGGTTTTCTATAGAAAATTTCTAACAGGCAATTTTTCTATAGAAAATTTCTCAAAGACAATTCTTCTATAGAAACTGTCTCAAAGACAATTTTTCTATAGAAAATTTCTCAAAGACAATTTTTTTATAAAAAATTTCTGAGAGACAATTTTTCTACAGAAAATTTCTGAAAGACAATTCTTCTATAGAAAATTTCTTAAAGACAATTTTTTTATAGAAATTTTCTCAAAGACAATTTTTGTATAGAAAGTTTCTCAAAGACAATTCTTTAATAGAAACTGTCTCAAAGACAATTTTTCTATAGAAAATTTCTCAAAGACAATTTTTTTATAGAAAATTTCTGAGAGACAATTTTTCTACAGAAAATTTCTGAAAGACAATTTTTCTATAGAAAATTTCTTAGAGACAATTTTTTTATAGAAATTTTCTCAAAGACAATTCTTCTATAGAAAATTTCTGAAAGACAATTTTTCTATAGAAACTTTCTAAACGACAATACTTCTATAGAAAATTTCTAAAAGATAATTTTTCGATAGAAAATTTCTGGAAGAATATTTTTCTATAGAAAATTTCTGAAAGATAATTTTTTTTATATCAAATTTTTTTATAGAAAATTTCTCAAATACAATTTTTCTATAGAAAATTTCTCAAAGATAATTCTTTAATAGAAAATTTCTCAAAGACAATTCTTTAATAGAAAATTGTTTAAAGATAATTTTTCTATAGAAAATTTAACAAATATAATTTTTCCATAGAAAATTTCTGAAAAGCAATTTTTTTATAGAAAATTTCTCAAAGACAATTTTTCTATAGAATATTTTTCAAAGACAATTTTTCTACAAAATCTTTTTCAAAGACAATTCTTCTATAGAAAATTTCTGAAAGGCAATTTTTCTATAGAAAATTTTTGGAAGAAAAATTTTCTATATAAAATTTCTCAAAGACAATTTTTCTGTAGAAAATTTCTAAAAGAGAGATTTTTTATAGAAAATTTCTAACAGATAATTTTTCTATAAAAAATTTCTGAAAGACAGGTTTTCTATAGAAAATTTCTCAAAAACAATTTTCCTATAGAATAGGTCTCAAAGAGAATTTTTCTACAGGAACTTTTTTAAAGACAATCTTTCTATGGAAACTTTCTCGAACACAATTTTTCTATATGAAATTTTTGAAAGACAGGTTTTCTAAAGAAAATTTTTGAAAGAAAATCTTTCAATTTTTCTATAGAAAAGTTCTGGAAGACAACTTTCCATAGAAAAATTCTCAAAGTTAATTATTCTATAGAAAATTTCTCAAAGACAATTTTTCTATAGAATTTTCCTATAGAAAAATTTTGAAAGACAATTATTCAATAGAAAATTTCTCAAAGACAATTTTTCTTTAGAAAATTTTTGAGAGAATTTTTTTTTATAGAAAATTTTTGAAAGACAATTTTCCATAGAAAAGTTCTCAAAGACAATTATTCTATAGAAAATTTCTCAAAGACAATTTTTCTATAGAAAATTTCTGAGAGAAATTTTTCTATACAAAATTTTTGAAAGACAATTTTCCATAGAAAAATTCTCAAAGACAATTATTCTGTAGAAAATTTCTCAAAGACAATTTTTCTGAGAGAATATTTTTCTATAGAAAATTTCTCAAATACAATTCTTCTATAGAAAAATTCTGAAAGACAATTCTTCTATAGAAAATGTCTGACAGAAAATGTTTCTACAGAAAATTTCTGAAAGTCAATTTTTCTATAGAAATACAATTCTTCTTTAGAAAATTTCTGAAAGACAATTTTTCTATAGAAATTTTCTGAAAGGCAATACTTCTATAGAAAATTTTGGAAATACAATTTTTCTATAGAAACTTTCCCAAAGACAATTTTTTTACTGAAAATTTCTTAAAGATTATTCTTCAATAGAAAATTTCTTGAAGACAATTTTTCTATAAAAACTTTCTGAAAGACAATTTTTCTTTAGAAAATTTTTCAAATACAATTTTTTTATAGAAAATTTCTGAAAGGCAATTCTTGTATAGAACATTTTTGAAAGACAATATTTCTATAGAAACTTTTTCAAAGACAATTTTTCTATAGAAAATTACTCTTTAAAAAATTTTGCAAAAACAATTTTTCTTTAGAAAGCTGTCTTTGTAGATATTTTCTATAGAAAAATTGTAGGAGAAATTTTTATAGAAAAATTGTCTTTGAGAAATTTTTTATAAAAAAATTGCTTTTAGTGATATTTTCTATGGAAAAATTGCTTGAAAATTTCTATAGAAAAATTGTCTTTCAAAAAATTTTCTAAAGAAAAATTGTCTTTCAGAATTTTTTTTTTATAGAAAACTTGTCCTTAGAGTTATTTTCTATAGAAGAATTGACTTTGACAAATTTTCTATAGAAAAAGTGTCTTTGTGAAATTTTCTATAGACAAATTTTCCTTGAGTAATTTTTTCTGGGAATTTTCTAGAGAAAAATTGTCTGAGAAATTTTCTATAGAACAATTGTTTTTGGGCTACTTTCTATAGAAAATTGTCTGAGAAATTTTCTATAGAATTGTCTGAGAAATTTTCTATAGAACAATTGTTTTTGAGAAATTTTGAAATGTTTTGTGAAAATTTTTTATAGAAAAATGTTCAGACTCCGTCCATTTTTTCTATAGAAAATTTTTAAGTTTCTGAGACGTTTTTTTTTCTATAGAAAAAAGTTTCAAATCCTAAGATATTTTTTCGATAGAAAAATTGTCAGATTCTTTGACACTTGTTCAAAAATTCTATAATTTTGTGAAATTTTTTCTATAGAAAAATTCTCGAATTCTGAGACATTTTTTCAATAGAAAAAGTCTTGCATTTTGAGACAATTTTTCTATAAAAGTTTCAAATTCTGAAAAAAAAATTTATAGAAAAAATCTCAGATTCTCAGACAATTTTTCTACAGAACAAATTTTAAATTCTGTAAAAAATTTTCTACAAAAAAGGCTCAGGTTCTGAGACAATTTTTCTATAGAAAAAATCTCAGATTCTAAGACAATTTTTCTTTAGAACAATTTTTTAATTCTGAGACAATTATCCGTAGAATGTACCAGATTGTGAGACCAAGGTCTAGGGTTTTTTAATTGTTTTTTATATATTAAACTTTTACCTCTGCTGAAACACTTGAGGCATGATTGGGTTCTCTTAAATTTGTTTTGTATCCCGTTCCTTAAAATGTAAACTGTCTAAAAGTTCCGATTTAAAGTGTGTGGCGGATGCCGCAAATGTTCTGATAAACCACCACCGTCTGCAACTGAAAGTTAATATTTTGGTTAATATACGTTTAGCAAATATATAAACACATTCGTTTTGCTTACCTTTTTAATTAATGAAAAAAATTACTTCCTCATGTTTTTTATAAAAAATTAAAGACAATGTGTTGTCAATATGTTGCTTACAATGTGGCATTAATTTGTCGACTTTATTGAATTAAATTTATTTATATTTATAAAAAAAAAACTTAGGTAAAAGATTCAAGTTTGTGTAGGTTAAATTTGATATTGTATACAATGCTATTTTACAAAATAAAGGTCACATACAATTTAGTCAAAACTTGAGCAATTTCTTGAACTCAATATAAAAAAAATTTACCTAACAATAAGTCACATTAGACTGTTTAACACTAGTTATTTTTTTGGGTGTAGTACATATAAATTTTGGCCTGGATGGCTTTGTATTACAATATTGAATTAATAAATAAATAAAATAAAAAAGAATTCAATAGATAAAACCAAAAAAGAAAAAACAACCCTGTTCGTTCATTTTTGTATTATCAAGTTGGTAGCTACACTCAACCAAAAATCATTGTATTCCCAAAGAAAATCGTAGTAAATTCAACAGAAATCATTGTTGATTTTGACCCTACAAATATTTGTGTTGATTTCAACATTATTTGTTGTCAGTTTTTGTAAAAGCTGATTAACTCGTATTTTTGTTGGTTCTATTCGTATTTTTGTTAATCATACTCGTTTTGTTTTGTATATTCATGCAATTTTATTTATTAAAATGAAATTCTTATTTGTGTTGTAAATGTTATTTTATTTAATTTAATATTTTCACAATATTTTTTCGTGGTTTTCATTAACTCATTATTTTCACATAAACTTATTTTGTTTTTAGATGATTTTTTTGTTTCCTTGGACTGTGATGTATTTCGCTGTTGTTTTGCTGTCGGCAATCATTTTACGTGAATAGCTTCAAGAGTTTTTAGCAAGATTCCAAATCACAAATTGCTAAAAAAAAATAAAAATTGCTTTATTAATGAATAAATAACAAATATATTTAATTACTCACCAAATATTTTCTAATAAAAAAGATTTTTTTTAGAAACATCCCTTCTGTACAAGACAACAAAAATTTACAAATGGCGATCAGCAAAAACAGTGTTGCACATTTCATGTACTTATATTTTATACAATTTTTTTCCAACTATGTATTTTTCAACTATTGAATTTTGTAATATCAATATTGATTTTTGTTAAATTCTGTAAAACTTGATCTACAATGGGTTTACTAATTTTTCTACTAAGATATTTCTATGAGTGTATGCATTGCAATGTGAAATTTGTTTGTCTCTTATAAAATTATTTTATGTGTCTGTTTCTTATAAAAATATTTAATATTATAAAAATAAATAAAAATAGGATCTGATGATCAGATTCTGATCTGTAAATATTTGGTAAGTAATAAAATACATTGATTACTTTATGTATTCATACTATATTATAATTTTTTTTTGTTTTTTTTAAGGTTTTTGATTTGGTGTCATTAGAAAACTGGAGAATGGCTTACGAGTGCATAACATAAATAAACGAAGTGTGTGTGAAAATCTCGTATTTAAATATTGCAGCTTAAAAAGCCGGTGATAATTCTAAAAAATATTGTGATTTATACTTAAAAAAATAATATTTACAAATAACAACAAGCTTTTTTTTATAAATAAAATTTCTTATATCAACAAAAATATGAGTTGAGTTTACAAAAAATACGAGTTGATTTACAAAAAAACGAGTTGATCAACATTTACAAAAATTGACAACAATTTTTATTGAAATCAACATAAATATTTGTAGGGTCAAAATCAACAATGATTTCTGTTGAATTTACAACGATTTTCTTTGGGAATACAATGATTTTTGGTTGAGTGTACAAATACGGAAGATAAGACAATTTGCAATTGGATAACATCAGGCTTTTAAAATATGAATCTGTTGTAACCTGATTGACAGTTTTCTATAAAAGCTGTCTGATTCTAAAGGTACCTACATACGACGCAATATTATGTACAATATTCAATTATATTGAAGGTGTGTGGGTAATATTGACGATTGTACAATGGTCAATCTTAAGGTACCTACAGACGACGCAATATTATGTACAATATTCAATTATATTGATAGTGTGTGGGTAATATTGACGATTGTACAATGGTCAATCTTACCCACACACCATCAATATAATTGAATATTGTACATAATATTGCGTCGTATGTAGGTACCTTTACCCACACACCATCAATATAATTGAATATTGTACATAATATTGCGTCGTCTGTATGCACCTTAAAGGTACATACAGACGACGCAATATTATGTACAATATTCAATTATATTGAAGGTGTGTGGGTAATATTGACGATTGTACAATGGTCAATCTTACCCACACACCATCAATATAATTGAATATTGTACATAATATTGCGTCGTCTGTATGTACCTTAAGACACTTTTCTAATGGGGAAATCTTGAAGTCAAAAATTTCAGGTTTCCTTTACAAAAAGTCTCAGACCTAGAAAAGTTTTCTTATAGAAAAAGTCTAAGATTATTAGACATTTTTCTCAGATTCGGAAACAGTTTTGTCAAAGAAAATGTCTTCGATTTGAAGACTTTTTCTTACAAAAAACTTTAAGTTTCTAATAAAGTTTTCTTGTATAAAAAGTATGAAAATCTAAAGCATTTTTCTTAAAGAAAACGTTGTAGATACTGAGACTTTTTTTAGAAAAAAGGTCCTAGATTCTGAAACATTAAAAAAGTAATCGCAGATCTTGAGACATTTTTTTAATAAAAAAATTGACAGATCTAAGTAATTTTTCTTATAAAGAAAGAAGCACACTGAGGGAAAAAATCGTCGTCAAATCAAAAATTTTCGCACTCATTTTTAAAATTCTAAAATTTTTGAAAGAAATTTTAATAATGAAATGAAATTTTATAAAATTAAATATGTTTCGGTCTTGATTTTAAAAGCATATTTTTTGAATTAAATATAAAAAAACTCCTTTTTATTTCATAATGCTGCCATGATGAAAATAATCATTTTGATTGTAAACAATAGCAAAATGAGTTTTCAACAACTTCAACTCATAAATGACGCAATTATTTTAGAAAAGTTTCGTGACGTATCATAAGTGAAAACATTTCAATTTCCATAAAAATTAAATAAACGAAAAATAATAAATATTTTCTTAAAGTAAAACAATGAACTAAATTTTTGTAATAAGTGACAAAAGTCAAAAGTAAATACATATGTACTGACATAAATAAAAAAACGGTGTGGAAATTAATGTGGAGTTTGCGGAAATTAATGTGGAGTTTGTGGAAATTAATGTGGTGTACCTATAATCCAGAAGAAAATTAACATTTTATGACAGCAATCCCGGAATTTTTGTGTTATTTGATGTCTATTTTATCGTCGGTGCTCTGACAAAAACACCTACGTGTATTTCTTGAAGAGACTGACTAAATTAGCACAAATTGTGAACTTTTGCGTTGAGTTTTAAGGTAATCTTAATGGAAAAAGTAGATTTGCAATATTATTTAAATATAAACGTAAGAGGTGTAACTTTAAAACAACGCGAAATGACAAAATTAATCTAATTCGTAGACGTCTTCAACAATTTTTGAAAATCACATGGGTGTTTTCGTCAGAGCAGCGACGATATATTATTTTATTTCTATATTTCTGTGGTAAAGAAAAATAAATAAAATTTGTATATAAATATAAAAAATTCCAATTGTTTTATTTACATTGAAAATTTTAGGAAACAGAAAGAAAATTATATAAATAATTTTTAATATTTAATTTGATTATGTGCACTTTTGATTTGAACATAAAACATTCTCAAATCAACGTTGTTTCAGTTCATTTTTAAAATTTTGTTTGTTACTGAAGCCATATTAAAAGTGTCGATAAACATTTTCAATTTGAGAAAAAACAAAGTTTGTTGACTTTTGTCACTGTTTTATTTTTAATTTGAGATTGTTTTTGCTTGATTTGAGAATTTTTTTTTCTTAGTGCAGATTCTGAGAAATTTTTCTTATTTTCGCATATTCTAAGATATTTTTAATAGAGAAAGTCGCAGATTCTGAGACATTTTTCTTATAGAAAATGTCGTAGATTCTGAGATGTTTTTTATAGAAAAAGTCAAAAAGTCATAGATTTTATACCATTTTTCTTATAGAGGAATTCACAGATTCTGATGCATTTCTTATAGAAAAAATAGCAAATCTGGGGACATTTTTCTAACAGAAATTGTAGCTGATTCTAAGGCATGTTTTTATAGATTCTGAAACATTTTACTTATAAAAAAAGAGACGCGTTTCTTACAGAAAAACTCGCACATTGTGAGACATTTTTCTTTTAGAAAAAATCATAGATTCTGACACATTTTTTTTGAGAAGTTGCAGATTCTGAGACATTTTGCAGAATTTTTTCTTGAAGAAAAAGTATCAGATTCTGAACCATTTTTCTTATAAAAGAAGTCTCAGATTCTAAAACATTTGTCTTATAGAAGACTTCGAAGATTCTGAGACATTTTTCTTGCTGAAAATATCTCAGATTCTGAGACATTTCTCTAAAAGATGAAATCAGATATTCTGAAACATTTTTCTGACAAAAAGTGTCGAATCCAAAACGTTTTTCTCATAGAAATGGTCTCAGACTCTAAGAAAATTCTCAGTTTCTAAAATATTTGTCTTGTAGAAAATATCGCAGACTCTGTGATATGTTTCTTTTAGACAAAGTGTCAGTTTCTAAGACGTTTTTAAAATTCTTACACGTTTGCTTTCATAGCTAACTGTCAATTTTAAGTCATATTAGTTTTAAATTTGAAAAATTTAGTTAAATTTGCAGATTAATAAAGAGAAAACGCTAAAAATTGCATTTTTATGCTTTATTTTGATATTTTCAATAAAGTTTTTACAAACATTTACTAAAATAAGGAGAAATAAAACTTAAACTCTTTGAAATGTGTCCTTAAATATTTTAAATCCGTGAATTCTTAAATCCAAGAATAATCCGTGCCACAACTTACTTATTACTAGTGTGGCCTTAAATATTTGTCTAGCCACTTGGACTTACTAATATTACTTGTGTAAGGTGAAAAAATTAAAGTGAATTTAATGCATTTAATCATGGTTTATATTGAAAATAATTATAGATTTGTTTATGTTTTTTGTTTTTATATTTAACCAATTTAGAAAATTCCGCTAAATTCTTGTTATTCGCGAAATTACAAATTTTTAGTCTACTCAAGAGTAGACTAAATTTTTTTAAGAACATACTTAATTTTTTGGCTTTTATTCATATCAAACCAAGTATTTGCTTTTTCCGGCTAAGTATTTACTTTGTTTATTTTTTTAGAATACTAAATCAAGTAATTTCTTAAAATCAAAATAATTCAGCAAACCGTATAAGCATTTAGTAAATGCTAGTTTTTATTCATACCACCCAATGATTGTTCTTTCGTCAAATTAACATGCTTTTTCGTAAATATTACAGCCGTATTTGGTTCGGTGCAGAATAATGATGTATTCAACATAGGGGTGAAACGAATAAGTTTCGCACATGTGTATGTATTAGTGACGGCACGCGCGTGTAATTTTTGACGTTTCATACAAAACGTAAACAAACAACGAAAATACAAATGCAAAAGCTCACACGTACAGGCACACGTATTCTAGGCAGAGAAGTAAATTTAGTAGTATTTTGTATGCGTCCATATTGAAAGTACCAAAATAAGCACTCGTGTTGCATGTCTATATGGTCTGTGGTATTCAACAAAAATTAAAGGTACATACAAACGACGCAATATTATGTACAATATTCAATTTTATTGATGGTGTGTGGGTAAGATTGACCATTGTACAATCATCAATATTACCCACACACCTTCAATATAATTGAATATTGTACATAATATTGCGTCGTCTGTAGGTACCTTAATGTTGATATCGTTGAATAATACACGCAAAAAAAAAAAACTGGTGTAAGAATAACTACTGTAACTTAGGTAAAATTTTTTTTTATATGGTTTCAAAAAAAATATCCAAGATTTATTTAAATTTCCAACGTTTGAATGAAAACTGCCACTTCATTTATTTTGAATTATAACAAAGTTCACTTTGTAGCAGCTTTTATTCATCGTTATTTCTAAATACGCGCATCACTTCGACGACGAATGAGTTTCACTTTCGACGACCGAGTTTCACCACATTCTACAATACTTCAGTGATATCGGTGAAGGAATATCGATTAATTTTTGTCATCACTAGCAAAACACAAAAAAACAACAAAACATATAAAATAACATAAATTGTAAATTAATTAAAATTATATTGCGGGTCATATTTTATATTTATTTGCAATCTTACTATAATATATATAATTAAAAAATAAAGAATAAATATTTTAAACTTCTGAAATTTAACAAAAAATCGCCATAAACAAAAATCCGTCCCTGTGTGGCACAGTCCGGGAACAAATGTAGTTTGCATTTTCATGGTTTTTATTCTGCCGGAGACATTTTTATTACATAATTTATACAAAAATAAAACACTTAATTGATATTTAAAAGAAAATTCTATTAGTTTTAATGATTTAGTTAAAAAAAGTACAATTTTCTATAAAAACGCGCCAAAAAAGATGTCGAACAAAAATGTATGAATTTGGCGTCGAAGACGAATTGAGGAATACGTCGAATGTCGACGATGACGAAAAAACATATGTTTTTCGTCTGTATCATCTCCAACGTATTCAGGAATACCAAAAATTACCTTCGTCGCGTTTTAAACGCGTTTATGACAACAGGAATAGCCCCGATTATTAATTTCCTTTATAATGTTTAAATATTTGACGTTTTTGTTTTTCTAAAGTGTAAACTTAATAGTTTTACCTAAGTTATTTGGAAAGTATCTTAAGTTTAGTGTTATAACCGGTAAAGTGTTACCTCGACACATTAAAAAATGTTTGCTTGGTTGTCATGTATTTCAAAAACTGTTATATTTACCAAATGTGTTTACGGCAATCAGCTGTTTCAATCCATCTTTTTTTTATTGCAAACTTTTGTATTGTGGCACCATCCCTCATATACAACCGTGTATATTTTTCTTTAGAGTACTTTTAACACTCACATTTATTACAACTCTGTTTATTTAAATTTAAGTTTCAGTTGATTGTTCTTCCATGAATTGTTAACACGCCTTTTGTAAAGATTAGTTTTTAAGTTTTGTTTTTTAATAATAAATTTTAATATTGACTAATAATAATTAGCCAAAGTGGTGACCCCGTGTTCTAAGAACATTTTTCAACAAAAATGGTTAACGAAGATGCTAAAGCCGGAGGGTCAGGTGCTGCAGACAATGTAGGCGCTGCAGGCGTTGCACCACCTATACCAACTGAAAGGGTGGTAAATCGTGTGTCCGTCAAAGTTCCACCGTTTTGGTCTGAACGACCTGAAATATGGTTTGCACAGGTTGAAGCGCAATTCGGAATTGCCGAAATTACCACCGATCTAATGCAATTCAATACCGTCGTGGCCGCAATCGACTCAAATGTTTTGTCACAAATTGCTGACGCAATACTTGATCCACCCAAAGAGGGTAAATACGAGAATCTCAAAAATGCTATGATCGAACGTTTTTGTGACAGCGAGCAAAAAAAAACGCAAAAGTTACTCTCTGATATTGATTTAGGTGACCGGCGACCGACTCAGCTGCTTAGCGAGTTGAGTAATTTAGGCAAGGGTAAGGTAAGCGAGGATTTTTTAAAATCCTTTTGGCTAAAACGTCTACCGCCAAATGTAAGAGCGATTCTTCAGACAACAAATGTAAGTTTAACCGAACAGGCAAAACTCGCCGACAAAATCATCGAGGTGGGCGATTTTCAGCAGGTGTGTTCTGTTGCCACCGCACAACCAACCGCCTCAATTGCGGAAATCAATCAGCGTATGGCACGTTTAGAGGATAATTTTCAACAACTTTTTAGAAACCAACGTGGTCGTTCATCCTCCAGACGCCCTGTTCGCGGAAATAGTCGATCGAATACACCTAAAAACAATTCTGATCAGGAAATATGTTGGTTTCACCGAAAATTTGGGGATAAATCCCGCAACTGCCGAAATCCATGTAAATTCAAATCGGATTCAAAAAACTAAATACGCCGTCTGACCCTTCACCGAATAGGTCAGACGTGCCTCACAAAAGCATATCCCGTTTAATGATTTTCGATAATAACACAAACTCCAAATTTTTAATCGACACCGGGGCGGACATTTCTGCTCTTCCACCACGTAATATTGACAAACGCAAACAACCTCATTCTACACAATTATTTGCAGCAAATGGATCGTCAATAAAAACATATGGTGAACGACGAATAAAATTATCGTTAGGTCTACGGCGTGTGTTCGAATGGAATTTCATAATCGCGGATGTCACGGCACCAATAATTGGTATTGATTTTCTGCAAAAATTCGATTTGCTAGTGGATGTTAAACGCAAGCTACTGGTAGATCGTAAAACGTTATTAGAAGTTAAATGCGACTCTCTTCAATCAGATATTTCTTCGATTTTGTCATACGACGTAAATGGTAAATTTTCTAATCTTTTGTCTGAATATAAAGACTTGGCAACATTCAATTCTAAGCAGAACCCACACACAGAAAAATGAAAATGAGATTCAATCACTAAAATGATTATATCAGTTACTTTTTTAATTGATTTTGCACCTATCACGAAAGTGATAGTATGAATTACTAAAATTTGTAAAAGTTTAATAAGGAAAAAGTGCATATATTTTCAATTAAAAAAGTGATTAAAAATTTTCAAAAAAGTAATTAAAAAAATGATTGTATCAATTACATAAAATAATAAAATTTATAGCTTAAAAATGTCCCACTTTATAAATAAAAACAAATATGGATAAAAAATAGGAATTTATTGTTTATTATTAACAGAACAAAATCAGAACATATAAAATAAAATGGCACTGATCATTAACACAATAAGTTAGCCTCTTCAATTAATTGTTTAAATTATGTAAAAGCCGGCTAAAAGGTAAACAGCCATCACAGACACGCTTATAGATGAAACAACTGTATATGGACTAAACTTAAGATGTTGTTTTAATGCGGTTTCCACGGGCTGAGCTGGAGTCTCTTCGGTATATTTGCAATTGTCCTTACACTAAGCAGCCAAACGTCCCTCTCTATGACGTTCCAAGATATCTTTGCGGTCCTTGTCTTATTGGAAATTTATAATCCAGCATTTGTAGGGATAGATACAAACGTAATTGACATTTCCACTTTGGATCTTTTTAGTTTTGTAGCATTTTTGTAAGCGAGTAGGTAACGAGTCACTTTAGGGTTACTGGTAGGTTATTGAATGTGTAACTAGTAACTAGCTGCCACCATCTATTTTAAAGCGAAATCCTCCTTACTTGGTAATAACAGTTTTTACCCGAATATCATAATTCCGCAATAATCACTATTTTCTTTGTATTTTTATTATTTTTCAATATTTTTCTTTATCTTGTGCTTGTGTTAATTTCAACAAGCGTCAGTGGTGTTCACTTGCGACTAAGCAAAAATCGTGATTTGACTTAAATAAAAACGTTTAAAAATTTTAATATATTAAGTAATATTACGCTATTTTTATCTTTTATGTTTTTGTTGTAAACAAAATTTGTTACTCACTTTAAGTGAATTTGGTACTAGAATTACGTTTTAAGTATATTTAAGCAAAAATTAAAAATAAACGTAAAATATGTTTGACGATTTTTTTGTTTTTATATGTTGTCGACAGTATTCACAAAAAATTTCTAAATCAATCAAATAATTTAATTATATCAATTAAAAAAATGATTAAAAACAAAATTGAACTTTTTAAAATGTTTAATTAAAATTTTTTTCCCTAAAATTTTTTGTGTGCAGTACGTACAAATGTTACTCACCATATAGTTATTTTATTATTATTTTATTATTCAAGGGGTGATCTAGCCCTAACGGCCGGCACTGCGACCCTTATGGGTCTTTTGTGCCAAGATCCATTAATCTAATTCAAACTCTGTTCAATGTTCCTAATGAACATTATAACAGAGGATGGAGAAGCTAGCCTTATATCCTCAGAATTAAGCAATTCCTTGTCTAAGAACCGTCTTCTGATCCTACATATTGCGATGCATTCACATAATATATGTGTTGCGTTGTCTCCACTTCCTCAAGACAAAGTCGACACAGAGACGATGCACAAAGGTTTAAATTATGCAAGTGATAATCTACCTTATAATGCCCGGTGAGAAAACCTGTCAGTAACCTAATGTCACTTTTGGTGTGATTAAGTATACTTCCATATGATAATGGAGCGATTAGTGCTTTGGACTGTCGTAGATCTCCTGAATTTTCCCACAAGTTTAAGAAGTCGGTTCTTTCCAAACCCCTAATCATGTTCGAGAAGGTGGACCAGTTTACCCCACAATAGGGTTCGGGTCCGGTCATAGGAGTAGCGGAGGCATTTCTAGCAAGCTCATCCGCTATCTCATTACCCTCAAAACCTCTATGACCAGGGATCCAAAATAGAATAATTTTGTTTCTCCCGGCCAGCTGCTGAAGGGTATCAAAACATTCCAGTGTCATTTTGGACTCACCATATAGTTACAAATGGTAATCCCGTTTTTGCACGGCCACGGAAATTGACTGGGGCAAAACTACAAGCGGCAAAGGCAGAGTTTCAATATATGATCGAAAACGACATCTGCCAGCCTTCGAATAGCTGTTGGTCAAGTCCGTTACATCTGGTCAGAAAATCGAATGGGGATTGGAGACCCTGCGGGGACTACCGCGCATTGAACACTATTACAGTCCCGGATCGTTACCCAATACCATTTATACAGGACATAAGGTCAATTTTGTATGGTAAGAACGTATTCTCCGTCATCGATTTACAGCGTGCATACCACCAGATACCTATAGAACCAGACGACATTCCTAAAACCGCGATTGTGACTCCCTTCGGTCTTTTTGAATTTAAGCGAATGACGTTTGGCCTACGGAATGCTGCCCAAACGTTCCAGCGGCACATGAACGACATTTTTAGAGATTTTGACTGCGTATTCATATACATCGATGACATCCTCATTGTTTCTAAAGATGAAACAGAGCACGAGATGCATTTACGTAAAATTTTTGATCGACTCCGTCAACACAATTTGACCGTAAATTTTTCCAAATGTCAACTTGGTCAATCTCAAGTAGATTTTTTGGGACACACGATTTCTTCAGAGGGACTTAAACCAACGCAACGGAAAGTTCAAGCCGTAAGTGACTTCGCGACACCCAAAACAGCCAACGAGTTAAAAAGGTTTCTCGGAATTATAAACTTTTATCGTTCTTTTATCCCTCATGTTGTATGTAGTCAAAAGGAACTACAGAAGCTAATTTCGGGAAATAAGAAAAACGATACCACACCAATAAATTGGACCGATGTAGCACTTAATGCATTTCAATCGTGTAAAGATGAGCTAGTAAACGCAACTTTGTTGAACCACTACGTAAATGACGCCCCATTAACAATCACGGCGGATGCGTCAAACGAAGCCGTGGGAGCTGTCGTTCATCAAATTGTTGGGACTGAAAGCCAGCCATTGGGTTTTTATTCAAAAAAGGAAGGAAGAGAGTTTGTAATTTTTACAGACCATAAGCCCCTGACTTACGCCTTTCTGCAAAATAAAGACAAAACATCACCTCGAAGAATCCGTCAACTAGATTACATAAGCCAATTTTCTACAGATATACGCTACTTAGAGGGCGTTAACAACAATGTAGCCGACTTACTCTCTCGAATTAACGTAATCGATAAAGCTGTATGTTTTGATGATTTGGCGAGGGAACAAGAAGACGACCCGGAACTGCAGTCACTTTTAAATGATGGTAACAAACATATCTTTAAAAAAACTTTCCATTCCAGGTTCCACAAGCTCACTTTATTGTGATGTAAGTAATGGCATGTTGCGTCCTTTTGTGCCAGAACGATACCGACAACAAATTATCAGCAAATTACATTGTCTATCACACCCTGGAAACAAGGCGACAAAATCATTGGTATCGAATCGTTTTGTGTGGCCATCGATGTCCAAGGACATTTCAAATTTCGTTCGCACGTGTGTAGTATGTCAGAAGAGTAAAATTATTCGTCACACAAAAGCCCCTCTTGGTAATTTTGGACCCGCGGACTACCGCTTTGATCAAGTTCATATCGATATTATCGGCCCACTTCCACCATCTCGTGGCCAACGCTATTGCCTTACATGCATCGACCGTTTTCCCAGGTGGCCCGTCGCAATTCCAATACCGGACATAACGACCGAGACTATCGCCTTCGCTTTAATAAACGGCTGGATAGCCTTGTTTGGTGTACCGATACGGATTACGAGCGATTTAGGTAGGCAATTTGAGTCACAAATTTTCAAAGAGCTAATGCAAATGCTTGGAGTACATCATTTAAAGACAACAGCGTACCACCCACAAGCAAACGGCATGGTGGAAAGGTGGCACCGTACGCTTAAAGCTGCCATAAAATGCCATGAAACTAACGACTGGACTTTCATATTGCCTTTCGTTCTGCTCGGGCTGCGTACTACCGTAAAAGAGGATATGAATGCTAGCCCAGCCGAAATGCTATTCGGGTCGCAACTTCGTATACCAGGTGAATTTTTTAAACAAACAGAAATTCATCACAGCAACACAGAATTTATCAAAGATCTTCGTCATAAAATGCAATCTTTAAAACCAACATCTGCTTCTAATCACGCCAACAACAAAATTTTCATACAACCTGGTCTCAAAGATTGTCAATATGTTTTCGTCCGAGTTGATCATGTTCGTGCTCCCCTTGAGGCACCCTATGAGGGGCCTTTTGAAGTACTCAACAAGGAAGAAAAGTTTTTTAAATTGAAAATGCGTCATCGTATTGTAAATGTATCTATCGATCGTCTCAAGCCTGCGTTTCTGCCTAACGACAACATCGCACACACAAACCGCCATAGTCTAGAAGACCTTGATGACTTTCCAGATCATCATGATATACCAGTGACATCATCTGATCAACCTGACGAACCATTAGAGGAAAATTTACAAGTTGACTTGAACCGACAATTGGATCAACCAATAAATAACACCACTCGGTCGGGCCGACATGTCCGTTTTCCAGCTCGCTACTTGTAGCTCGTCATTAGGGGCGGAGCCCTGTGGCACCATCCCTCATATACAACCGTGTATATTTTTCTTTAGAGTACTTTTAATACTCACATTTATTACAACTCTGTTTATTTAAATTTAAGTTTCAGTTGATTGTTTTTCCATGAATTGTTAACACGCCTTTTGTAAAGATTAGTTTTTAAGTTTTGTTTTTTTAATAATAAATTTTAATATTGACTAATAATAATTAGCCAAAGTATTAATTTGTTTTAAAACTAATTTTATGTGTATATTTTATTAAAAAAAGTGATAAAGATTGTAAGGTAAGTAAAGCCACATACTTTTTAAACATTATTAATCTATATACAGTTGAACCTCGATTATCCGGCCCTCTATCAACCGGTGCCTCTATTAACCGGCATGCTGTGTGTTTGTTTTTTACCTCTATTATCCGTGCAATTCATACATGTACGTGCATATTGTATTTTTTGTTATTGTTTTTACCTCTATTAACCGTGCTTTACCTCTATTATCCGTGCAATATATTCACGAACATATACAAATGTAGAAAAATATAAAACCTCTTTCAACCGTGTTTTTCGATTATCCGTGCTTAGTCTGGTCCCGTGCAACCCGGTTAATCGAGGTTCAACTGTATATAAAAGAGTGTGGTGACTGACTGACTGATTGACTGACTGACTGACTGATTGGCAATAATCATCGCCCAGCCCAAACCGCTGAAGCTAGAGACTTGAAATTTGGAATGTAGGTTCGGCTCCCGACAAAACCACCCACTAAGAAGGGATTTTTGGAAATTCCGATTCTAAGGGGGAAAATAGGGCCCTTTGGGGGATTTTGTATCATTTGAACTAATAGTCCTAGAAACTTCAAATTTTAACTCTAGGATCCTCTCGCGGAAATAAAATTTCGGAATTTTTTTTTTTTGAAAATTCCGCCTCCAAGGGGGGAAAAGGGGGAAAATAGGGCAAATTGGTACATTTTTTATATTCTAAACAAATGGTCCCAGAAACTTGAAATTTGAAGTCTAGCACCCTCTCGCGGAAATAACATTTTGGAAAAAGTAATATTTTGAAAATTCCGTTTTTAAGGTGGGGGGGGGGGGGGAGGGGGAAAATAGGGCAAGTTGGTACATTTTGTATCTTCTGAACTAATGGTCCTACAATCTTGAAATTTTGAATATAGGATACTCTCGCGGAAATAACATTTTGAAAAAAGTACTTTTTTGAAAATTCCGGTTTTAAGGGGGACAAAAAGGGGGAAAATAGGGCAATTTGGTGAATTTTGAACTAATGGTCCTAGAAACTAGATATTTGAACTATAGTATCCTCTCGGGAAAAAAAATTTTTTACTAAAATTTTTTCACTCAAAATTTTTTTTCACTCAAAATTTTTTTTCACTCAAAATTTTTTTTTCACTCAAAAATTTTTTTTCACTCAAAATTTTTTTTTCACTCAAAATTTTTTTTTTTTACAAATTTTTTTCACTCAAAATTTTTTTTACTCAAAATTTTTTTTCACTCAAAATTTTTTTTTACTCAAATTTTTTTTCACTCAAAAAAATTTGTTTTCACTCAAATTTTTTTTTTCACTCAAAATTTTTTTTCACTCAAAAATTTTTTTTTACAATTTTTTTTTTACTCAAATTTTTTTTTTACTCAAAATTTTTTTTACTCATTTTTTTTAACAAAAATTTTTTTCACTCAATTGTATTTTATTCTTCAGTTTTTTTACTCATTTTTTTTAATTAAATTTTTTACTTAGAAGGTGTTTTCACCCAATTTTTTTTTACTCAATTTTTTTTACTCAAAATATTTTTCGCTTAATTTTTTGACTCAAATTTTTAACTCAATTTTTTTTATCTCATTTATTTTTTAATTTTTGGGAATTTATTGATTTAATCACTTAAATTTAGGGGGAAATAGGACAATTTAAAACATTTCGATCTTCTGAACTAATGGCTCCAGTAACCTAAAATTTGGACTATAGGATCCCCACGCGGAAATAATACTCTAAAGAAAGTATTTAAAAAAAAAATAAGAATGGGAAATGGGGAAAAAAGGGCAATTTGGTATATGTTCTATCTTCTGACCTAATGGTCCTAGAAACTTAAAGTTTGGACTATAAGATCCACTAACGGAAAAAACATTCTGAAACAAATTTTTTTTAATTCTGATTCTATTGGGTTGAAAGGGGGAAAGTAGGAAAATTTGGTACATTTTGTATCTTCTGAACTAATGGTCCTAGAAACTTAAAAATTTGCACTATATGATCCTCTCGCGGAAATTATGTTCTGAAGAAAGTATTTTTTGAAAATTTTTCATTCAAATTTGGGGGGGAAATAGGACGATTTTGAACATTTTCTATATTGTGAACTAATGGTCCCAGAAACCTGAAATATGGACTATAGGATCCTTTCGCGGAAATAATATTCTGAAGAAAGTACTTTTTTAAAAAGGCACTTCTAAGAAGGCGAAAAGGGGGAAAATTGGGCAATTTGGTACATTTTCTTTTCTCTGACCTAATGGTCCTAGAAACTTAAAGTTTGGACTATAAGAACCTCTCGCGGAAAAAAAATTCCGAAACAATTTTTTTTTTTTCAAGTCCGCTTTTAGGGTGGTAAAAAGGGGGATAATAGGACAATTTGGTACACTTTGTATGTTCTGAACTAATTTTTCCCAGAAACTTAAAAATTTTGACTATGGGATCCTTCGCGGAAATAACATTGTGAAGAAAGTTCTATTTTGAAAATTTCTCATCTAAGGGGGAAAAAGGTGAAAGTAGGGTAATTTTGTGTCTGCTGAGCTAATGGTCGTAGATCCTTGAAATTTGGGCTGTACGATCCTCTCGCAGAAATAACTTTCTGAAAGAAGTACTTTTTGAAAATTCCGGTTTGTATCTGCTGAACAAATAGGACTGCACGATCCTCTCGCGTGGACTGCACGATCCTCTTGCGGAAATAACATTCTAAAAAAAGTACTTTTTTGAAAATTCCGCTTTAAATTGGGAAAAAGAGGAAGGTAGGGCAATTTTGTATCTGCTGAAAATATGATCCTAGATACTTGAAATTTGGAGTGAACGAACCTCTCGCGGAAATAACATTCTAAAGGAAGTACTTTTTCAAAATTCTGGGGGGAAATCGGGAAAGCAGGGCAATTTTGAATCTGCTGAACTAATGGTCCTTAATACTTGAAATTTAAACTGTACGATCCTTTCGCGAAAATAACATTATTAAAGAAAAACTTTTCAAAAAATCCGCTTCTACGGGGAAAAGGGGGAAAGTAGGGCAATTTTGTACCTGCAGAACTAATGGTCCTAGATACTTGAAATTTGAACTGTACAATCCTCTCGCGGAAATAATATTCCAAAGGAAGTATTTTTGAAAATTCCTTGGGAAAAAGGCGGTGCGTGGGGTAATTTTGAATCTGCTGAACTCATGGTCCTAGATACTTGAAATTTCAACTGTACGATCCTCTCGCGGAAATAACATTGTTAAAGAAAAACTTTTTTAAAAATTATGCATCTACGGGGAAAAAGGGGGAAAGTAGGGCAATTTTGTATCTGCTGAACTAATGGTCCTAGATACTTAAAATTTTAACTGTACAATCCTATCCCGAAAATAACATTCTAAAAGAAATACATTTTTGAAAATTCGTTTTTAAAGGGGGAAAAATGGGGAAAGAAGGGCAATTTGGTAACTGCGAAACGAATGGTCCCAAAAACTTGAAATTTTAACTCTACTCTCGCGGCAAAAACATTTTGTAAAAAGTAATATTTTGAAAAATCCTTTTATAAGGGTGGGGTGGTGGGTAGAGGGGGTTTAATAGGGCAATTTTGTATCTTCTGAACAAACTTGAAATTTTGAATCTGGATGCTCTCGCGGAAATTATTTTTTGAAAAATATATTTTTTTGAGAATTTTGCTTTTAAGGAGGCCCAAAAGGGGGAAAATAGGGCAATTTGCTAAACTTTAAATTAATGGTCTTAGAAACATGACATTTGGAATATGGGATCATATCGCGGCAATAACATTCTAAAAGAAGTACTTTTTTGAAAATTTCGCTTTTAAGGGGGAGAAAGGGGGAAAGTAGTGCAATTTTGTATATGCTAAAGTAATGGTCCTAGATACTTGAAAATTGGACTGTACGATCCTCCCACGGAAATAACATTCGGAAAGGAATACTTTTTTAAAAATTCCTCTCTTAAGGGGAAAAAGAGGGGAAAATAGAGCAATTTTGAATCTGCTGAACTAATGGTCCTAAATACTTGAAAATTGGACTGTACGATCCTACCGCGGAAATAACATTCGGAAAGAAATACTTTTTTAAAAATTCTTCTTTAAGGGGGAAAAAGGGGGAAAGTAGGCCAATTTTGTATCTGCTGAACAAATAGTCCTAGATACTTGAAAATTGGACTGCACAATCCTCTCGCGGAAATAAAATTCGAATGAAGGACTTTTTGGAAAATTCCGCCTCTTAGTGGGCAATTTTGTATCTGCTGAACTAATGGTCCGGCAGACTTGAAATTTGGACTGTACGATCTTTTCGCGAAAATAACATTCTGAAAGAAGTACTTTTTTAAATATTCCGATTTTGAGTGGGCAAAAGGGGAAAAGTAGGGCAATTTTGTATCTGCTGAAATAATGGTCCTATATACTTGAAATTTCGACATTCTCAAGGAAGTACTTTTTTGAAAACTCTACTTTTAAGGGGGAAAAAGGGGAAGGTAGGGCAATTTTGTATCTGCTGAACTAATGGTCCTCGATACTTAAAATTTAACTGTACGATCCTCTCGCGGATATAACATTCTAAAAGAAGTACTTTTTTTAAATTCTGCTTCCACGGGGGGAAAAGGGAGAAAGTAGGGCAATTTTGAATCTGCTTAACTAATAGTCCTACATACTTGAAGTTTGGACTGTACGATCCTCTCGCGGAAAGAACATTCTAGAAGAAGTACTTTTTTGAAAGTTCTCCTTCTAAAGGGGGAAACGGTGGAAAGTAGGCCAATTCTGTATCTGCTGAACTTATGATCCTAGGTACTTAAAATTTGAACTGTACGATCCTCTTGCGGAAAAAGTTCCGCTTCTAAGGGGGAAAAGGCGGAAAGTAGGGCAATTTTGTATCTGCTGAACTAATGGTTCTAGATACTTGAAATTTAGACTGCACGAACCTCTCTCTTGGAATTAACATTCTGAAAGAAGTACTTTTTTTTGAAAATTCCGATTTCAAGAGGGAAAACGGGGAAGGTAGGGCAATTTTGTATCTGCTGAACTAATGGTTCTAGATACTTGAAATTTGGCTGAACGATCCTCTCGCGGAAATAACATTCTTAAGAAAGTACTTTCAAAATTCTGTGGGAAAAAGGGGGAAAGAAGTGCAATTTTGAATCTGCTGAACTAATGGTCCTAGATTCTTGAAATTTGAACTGAACGATCCTTTCGCAAAAATAACATACTTAAAGAACTTTTTTTAAAAATTTTACTTCTAAGGGGGAAAAAGGGGAAGTAGGGCCCTTTGGGGATTTTGTATCTTTTGAACTAATAGTTTTAGAAACTTGAAATTTGGACTCTATAATCCTGTGGAAAATAGGGCAATTTTGTATCTTCTGAACTAAAACTTTAAGTTTTGATCCTCTCGCGGAAATAATTTTTTGAAAAATACACTTTTTGAAAATTTTGGTTTTAAGGAGGGCCAAGAGGGTGAAAATAGGGCAATTTGGTAAATTTTAAACTAATGGTCTTAAAAACATGACATTTGCAATATAGGATCATCTCGCGGAATAACATATTGAAAGAAGTACTTTTTTGAAAATTACTTTTTAAAGGGGGAAAGAAGGGCAATTTTGTATCTGCTGAACTAATGGTCCTAGATATTGAAGTTTGGACTGTACGATCCTCTCGCGGGAATAACATTCTGGAAGAAGTACTTTTTTGGAAAAATCTGCTTCTATAGGGGGAAAAAGAGGAAAAGTAGGGTAAACTTGAAATTTGAATCCTCTTGCGGAAACAACATTCTAATGGAAGTACTTTTTTGAAAATTTCGCTTCTACGGGGAAAAAGGGGGAAATTAGGGCAATTTTGTATCTGCTGAACTAACGGTCCTAGATACTTGAAATTTGGAGTGTACGATCCTCTCGCGAAAAAAACATTCTGAAAGAAGTACTTTTTTGAAAATTTTGTTTTATAGGTGGAAATGGGGGAAAAGTAGGGCAATTTTGTATCTGCTGAACTAATGGTCCTAGATACTTGAATTTTTAACTGTTTTGTATCTGCTGAACTAATGGTTCTAGATACTTGAAGTTTGTACTGTACGATCCTCTAGCGGAAATAACATTCTGGAAGAAGCACTTTTTTAGTAGCTTCTAAAGGGGAAAATGGGGAAAGTAGGGCAATTTTGTATCTGCTGCATTAACGGTCCTAAATACTTGAAATTTGGACTGTACGATCCTTTCGCGGAAATAACATTTTAAAATAAGTACTTTTATGAAAATTCTGCTTCTAATGGGGAAAAAGGGAGAAAGTAGAGATACTTAAAATTGGTACTTTACGATCCACTCGCGGAAATTACATTCTGGGAAAATCAATTTTTGAATTTTCGCTTCAACTTGGTACATATTGTTCCTTATGCACTAATGTTCCTTGAAACTTAAAGTTTGAACTATGGGATCGTTTCGCCAAAATAATTTTTTTTTCAACTTTAAATCTACTCAAAATATAATATATTAAAGGTCGAAACTAACAATTTTTTTGTTTAAAGAAAAATTATTAAGAATTTGAAGTAATAATTTTTTTTTTTTTACAGCTAACCGGTAACGAAGTACCGGGCGAGTTAGCTAGTAATATATAATTTATTATCTTTTAATTTAATTCAATTATTTATATTTTCAGTCTTTTCGCATTTCATCACGGCATCTACAAACCCAATCAAATGAAGCAATCTATGGTGGGTCAGCAGCAAACCATCGACCTAGTCATCAGCAATAGTGTGAGTTACTATCAACGGCAACAACTACAGCAGCAGCACCAACAAATGTCGCATTATACAAGACATCAACAGCAGCAAACCTACGACGGTAAATTTTGGAAAATTCTAAGTGGTTATTATAATGTTGGCGGTAATGGTGGTTGACAATATTTCAATCAATCAAATTCGGGCACCAATACCACTGAGAACGCGTTTATCGTTATGCCAGTATTTTGAGTAAGTCCGTCTGTGGCAAAAAAAATGCTAGATTCCTGAAAGTGTCTCAGAATCGGAGAATTTTTCTCTATGACAATGTTTCTCGGAAACTAAAAACTTTTCGTAGAATTTAAAAATGTTTTTGCCAACACATTTTAGAGTATTTTTTATAGAATATTTAAATATAAATTTTCCAAGAAAATTTTTTATCGATTATATATTTTATATAGAAAATTTACAAATAGAATTTTTTTTATCGATTATAAATTTTCTATAGAAAATTTTTTATCTATTATAAATTTTAACAATTAACAATTAAAAATACAAAATTCAATATTAAAAAAAAATTTCTATAGAAAAATTAATATCGGTAAAAATTGTCTATAGAAAAAAATTTATAGAAAATTCATAATAGATTAAAAAATTCTATAGAAAATTTTCAGTTGATAAAAAAATTTTTATGGAAATTCATATTCGATTAAAAATTTTCTATAGAAAATTTATAATCGATAAGAAATTTTCTATAAAAAATTTTTTATAAAAAATTTTCTATATAAAATTTATAATATAATTTTTAGTCGACAAAAAAATGTTTATTGAAAATTTATAATCGACAAAAAATTTTCCATAGAAAATTTAAAATCGATAAAAAATTATCTATATAAAATTTATGATCAATAAAAAATTTCTATTTATAATCGATAAAAAATTTTCTATAGAAAATTTATAATCGCTAACAAATTTTCTATAGAAAATTTATTTTCGATAATGAATATTAGAATATTCAAAACCGATAACAAATTTTTTACAGAAAATTTATAATCAATCACAATTTTTTTATAGAAAATTTATAATCGATAACAAATTTTCTATAGAAAATTTATTATCGATAAAAAATTCTTTAGAAAATTTATGATCGATAGCAAATTATCTAGAAAATCTTTAGAAAATTTATCTTTATGATAAAGTGAGTATACCCGCATTCCGAAGACATTAATAAGGTTTAATAGATTTTTAGTTAAAAATTTGTGTTTGGTAATAATTTTCTATTTTTACAGGGTACTGCTAAATAAATTTTTGAAGCTATGGCGAATCCCGCACTACAATAAAGAGCGTGGGCACCAGTACTGCCTTAAGTTATAAAATTAAAACCTAAAAACGCAAAGCCAAGGGAGTCCAGACCTGTTTTGATGAGTTACAAATGGAATGACAAAGTAAGTGTTCCTCCATACCAAGAGACCAATGGGGTTTACCAATTTTTTCAATTAAAAATTTATGTTTTGTAATAATTTACTATTTTTAAAGGATGTTTTTAAATAAATTCGTGAAGCTATAGCGGATCCTTTACTTCAAGAAGAAGCGTAGGCAGCAGTCACTCGAGAAAATTGTACAAAAAGGGTCAGTTGGTCGGTGGTAAATTAAATACTACACAACATTTATTATATTAATATGGATTTATTCTGTGAAAATTTTAAATTCAACAAATATACAAATTTTTACAAAAATTTATTGAAAATTTATTTTAGCATAAATGTGGTCATTTTTAGCATTATTTTTAGTCATCTTTTCTAATAATTTTGGTATATTTCACCATATTTCTTTTGGTATATTTTACCAAGTTTTTGCTTGAATAGCATTAGCATTTTCATCAAAATTTTTTACATAAGCGTTTTGGCTAAATTACGAAAACTACTTCGTCGGTTGTAGTTTTAGCATATTTTTGGTAAAATTATGCCAGATTTTTGCTCACTCCGACACAGATTTTTTTTTGCGTGTATGTTTGTGTGCGCGTTTATTTCAAAAAATGTGCAAAAAGTTACAATAACAAAATGCACACATAAAAAATATTTTAAAATTGAACAACATAAGGGTCATTCCATGAAACTTGGACACTGGAGGCAAATATAAGTGTACTCGTTCCTCACACTGGACCATACGTGGCCAACGGCTACCTTTCGCTGAAGTATACGGGAACTCTTGATGGACCATTCATCTTGAATACAGGCATCAACCAAACATTTCTTCAAAGTCGTCCAAGCTCGTGTAGGAAAATTCAACATGTACAACATTATTCGGTCATTTGGCAGAAAACCCAAAATTGGTGGCACCGGCAATGTACAAAGAGGATTATTAATATGGAAATCACAAATACACTTACATAAGTCTCTTCTAAGGTCTGGTATCCAAAACGATCTTCGAATTTCAATAGTAGTAGTTTCAAAATGTTGATGTTTCATCATTTTGTGTGCATGGGACACACATGAATTTGTAGCAGGATGAAATGAGGGCAAAATTATCAACCAGCTGGCTGCGACGACACGGCCATAAACTTGAAGCAATAAAGTTTCATCTATGTAAAGCGACAGCGTATACAACTCACAACTTTTTTGCAAATTGTATTCATATTTATTAATTTCTATTTCAGCACCGAATTTTTCTAGTTGAGACTGGAGGCAAAGGACCACTTTAGCAGATTTTAATTCGGCGGCAATCAAACAATTTTCTTCTCGAGGGCAAGGCTTCCGGCAACAATATACAAAATGAAGCACACAGGCCACAATACATTTTTGTTTTGAAATTGAAGAAAATCGGCAATAATTAAAAGCTGCAGGTGTGTTGACCAACAAAGAAAAATTTGGACGAAGTTTTTCATCATTTGGACCACTTGAGCTACTACGTACTATTCCAGGCAATTTATATTCACCAATTTTTATAAACCATATTCCAGAATGAGGCCCATAAGACGAACCAGCAACATTACAATTTTTCAAAATTTTTTTATAAACATCAGGTGGTTTATTTTCATCTTCGCGCCATTGAAATTGTTGAACCCACCTGTCTCCACACATTGCCACAGCACCAAACAAAATTTTAATCAAATTTACTGGCGAATATGCGGCAGCATTTAACATCAATAGAGGTAAAACTGGATCATTGACAACAACAGACGACAAATTTCTAATAATGTATACAGACTATCGTGATTTTAAAATCACCATGTGATTTTCCTTTGAACAAAATCACATAGTGATTTACAAAATCATCTCAAATTGTACTAGCATAAAGAAAAATTGCAAAATCATCTCAACTTACCATGGTAAGTTCTTGTAGTGTGAACATGGCTTTACATACCTCTTAGAAATGTTGCCATCAGAAACGGCCGACACCAAACCATGATTTATTTTCACTTTTTGCCTGATACCAATAAATCTGTCGAGGGCAACGGAGTAAAAATCTGGCATCACAATTTTACCGCTGCGCCGCAAGAGCTGAGTTTGCATTCTTCCTTCATATTTTACAGCAGCGCATTTTACATTTTCTAAAGAGCAACCTTTATTGGACTCTAGGACCGGCAATACATAACCACTAAATTTCCCAGCTTCAATATAATTTGGCAACAAGACGTAGATATTCTGCTCTTGTTAGGGTTGCCATTTGCATTTTGAGAAAAAGAGGACGTCAACCTCAAAAAAGGAGGACATTTGACCCAAAAAAGAGGACATTTTTTTTAATATTAAATTAATTTAAAACAAGTCAACAAAGCAATACAATATGCAAAAACAAAAAATTTTTATTAAGAAAATAATTTTTTTTTTCCACTAAAAAATATATTTCCAATTATATTTAAATATTTTGGAAATATCTATTCAATTATATTTAACCCATTTTGGACCAAGATTCAATTTTATTTTTCTTTTTTGGAAAAAGGTACTTTTTTAGGTTAATTAGCACCCGCTGATCCCAAAAATCTTGTCAAAAAAAAATTTTCAATGTGCCGTTATCCAAGAAAAGCCTGCATTTCAACTTTTTATGCAATTTTAATATTTGGATTTATTTGCTATTTTATTAATTTATTTCATTATTTTCAAAATAAATAGTTTCAAATTATTCAAATTAATGGAATTTGATAACAAGTTAAATTTAAAAAAATTTAAAATTGATCAAAAAAATTAAAAGCCGAAAATCAAAAAAAGCTAAATTTTCGTTTTTGCTTGAAACAATTTCTGTGCTGATTTGAAATATGAGACTTAACATTCGTAACCATATTTACCCAAAATTCCACCTTTTTCATACATGAATATTTTTTTTTTAAAAGATGTTCTCTACTGTTCGAAAAATCGAACAGAGGATCGAAATGGGTTAAGAAATATCCCTTTATAACTCAAAAATTTCCAGTTATATTTCAAAAATTTTCTATTGTATATCAGAGTTTTGTTTTTCAAAAATTTCCATTTTCATTTCAAAATTTTCTAAATAATTTTAAGAAAATTACTTTTTAATTTAAATAAATTCAGATATTTTAATTGTATTACAAAAATTTCCATTTAAAAATTATGCAAATGCTTTTCAAAAAATTTTATTTGTATATCAAAATTTTCTGAAAAGCATTTGTAAAATTTTGATATACAAATCGAAATTTTTGAAATATACTTTTTTTAGAATTTTCCGAAAAGCATTTTGAAAATTTTGAAATAAAAATGAAATTTTTTAAATAAAATTGGAAATTTTGTGAAATGGAATTTTTAAAAAGCATTTAGAAAACTACAAGTGGAAATTTCTGAAATACAGTTTTTGTAAATTCAAAAGGAAATTGCTTAAAATCATTTAGAAAATTTTAAAATGGAAATTTTGATACACAAATCTTTTTTCGGAGAGCAAACTTTAAGACACACGGCAGCTGATAAGAAGTGATGTCAACGTAGCTATTTTCCCACTACATAAAGTGTTTTTTTTATTTTTGTGCTCGTTTTGCTCTTAAAAAGTTGACATTACTGCTGGTAAGCGAAAATACAGCGATGCCAATAATTAAAACGTTAATTTTAGAAAAAAAATTAGAAAAAATTAGAATTAGAAAAAAAAAATTAATGGGGAAAAGTGCAAAAAGTAGGACAACCCCGGACACTTGCTAAAAAAGAAGTAGGACTGCCCCGGACGCCCTAAAAAAGAGGACGGTGTCCGGGGAAAAGAGGACGGATGGCAACCCTAGCTCTTGTTGAACAGACAGCAAACACAATTTTGAATTTAAAGGCCTACTTTTCATTTGGCCAAAGACGATCCAGCCTAATGGGGTGCTGGCAGCATAGGGACCATTTTCTTCCAACGGCACGATTTCATCTGGAAGACCTAGATGGCAATAGTCCAACCCAATCAGTACTTTAGGCACCACATTGTTATACGATTTAATTGGCAACCCAGCATGGCCACTTAAATCAAAGTTAAAGCTTTGAGCCGGCAACTTCAAATTCGGAACACCATACACATTCTGCAGGGCGTATTTTCTTTTCTTACCAGTACCACTTACATGCATGTTCACAACAGATGCCATTTCTTGGGATGCCTTTCCAGCGTACCAATGAAGATTCAATTTACTTTGTTGTCCCTGAAGACCCAGTTGTCTTACCAAGGAACTATCCACCATTGTAACCGAGGAACCTTCATCCAGCAAAGCATGCGTTTCAATTTGGCAATTTGGCCCATACATAACCTGACCAACTGTTTTTGGCTGAAAAGCGGGATGGAATGGTTAAAAAAGCGGGATTTTGACCTAAAAAGCGGGACTTTTTTATATACTTCAATTAGCTATAGGGGATATATATTAGTTTGTCATTCCGTTTGTAACTGATCGGAAATAGGTCCTAGGACCCGATAAAGTATATAAATTAATGATGATTCAATCGAATCGACATAGCGATGTCCTTTCGTCTATCTGACTGTATGTCTGTTGAAAATATACTTGCTTTCGAAAGAAAACTCTGAAGCATATAAAGCTTTTTATTTCAAACGTACCAAGAAAAAAAAATTAATGAATCAAAGTCATACTTACGGATCTTATTGTTCTATATGGAAACCGTGGAACAAAAGTTTAAGCTTTTTGGAAAAATGGGCGAGATGGGCGTGGTCAAACATGTTAAAATTGAGCAATTCGCTTTATATAATTTTTTCTACTTTTTTCGAAATACATTTATTTTATGTTTTGTTTATGCTAACGATTGGCACTATCTGTTTTTGGACAAAACTCCGAACTAAGTCTGAATTTAAAAATTTTAACCTAAAAATCAATGTAGCAATAAACATGCCATTGTTTTTTTTTAAATTAAATGAAACTCCATTAAATTCTCTCGAAAATGTCACATTTTTAGAAGGCAGTTATTTTAAGTTTTCGAGAAAAATTTCGAAACACATTTATTTATAGAGTTTTATATGGGCTATCGATTGGCATTATTTGTATCTGGAAAAAACCCGGTTCTATCTCGAAATTGTCCAAATTTAACGTTAAAATTGATTTTAACATTTTTTTTTTATTTTAAATAAAAGTTCTTTAAATTCTCTAGAAAATGTAAAATTTTCAGAGAGCAATTAATTTTTGTTTTAAAGAAAATGACTTTGATTTTCAAGTTTCGTAAAATTTGGTAAAATTGAGCAATTTTCTCATGACATCGCTTTTCAACAATTTTGAAGTTTCCGAAACAAAACTATTTAATAGAGTTTTGTACGGGCTATAGATGGGCGCTATTTGTTTTTGGAAAAAATTCAGAACTGGTTCTGAACTTTTCAAATATTGGATTAATTTTTTCTGATTATTTTTTGTATATTTAAATGAAAGTTTATTATGTTCTTTACAAAATGTGAAAATTTAAGACAGCAGTTACTTTTTGTTTTTGAGAAAAATTAAAGAAAGTAAGTTAAAAAAAGTAAAACTGGAGTGTTTTGAAAAAAATATATTTTTATCAAAAATTTGAACAATTCAGAAGCAGTTCTGATATCCCGATACAAAACAATTTAATTAATGTGTTTGGAAACTACAGAAATGTTTAGTTACAGTAGAAAAAATTAAATATAAAGCGATGTCATGCAAAAATTGCTAAATTTTACCATATTCTACGATACCTGGAAATTCAAAGTCATTTTCTTTAAAACAAAAATTAATTGCTCTATGAAAATTTTACATTTTCTAGAGAATTTAAAGAACTTTCATTTAAAATTAAAAAATGAAATGGCGTTTTTTTTTTGCTACATCAATTTTAACGGTTAATTTGGCAATTTCGACATAGTTCCGATTTTTTTCTAGAAACAAATTTAGCCAATCGATAGCCATATAAAACTCTATAAATGTGTTTCGAAAATTTCAGAATTGTTGAGTTACTGTAGAAACAATATATATAAAGCGATGTCATGCAAAAATTTTTTAATTTGGCCACACCTAAAAACCATTTATGGCCACGCCTAAAAACTTAATTTTTTTTTAGAATTCTAAAAAATAATACAAAAAAAAATATATTATTTTTTTTTTTCAAAAATTAACATTTAAAAAGCTTTTGGAAATTTTTCCGAATTCCAACACGATTTAAGAATTTCCTTTAATTTTTTTTTAACACGGTAAAAAATTATAAATTGTACCAAATTTTTATGATCAAAAATAAATTAAAAAAAAACTCAAAATACTGTTTGAAAAATTATAAATTCTAATTTGCTATTCTAAAAGTCAGAAAGCGGGATAAAGCGGGATGAAGCGGGACTTTTGCTTAAAAAGCGGGATGTAAAATCAAGGCGGGATGGGACATCAAAAAGCGGGATAATTCCGCCAAAAGCGGGATGGTTGGTCAGGTTACCCATACAATACAATTGGAACCACTCGAAACAACAACACGCCTTTATCAGCAACACTGGACACACAACTGAGAACTGCCTCACCTTTATTTGTTGAACCACTTGGAGCAGCTGAATCAGAAGAGCATAAATTATTTTCATCAATATTTACCTTCACCTCATGCAACAATTTGTTATGTTTCCATAGGCAACCATCAACTTGGCATTCCTTTCGACGACGGCATAGTCTACTTGAATGTCTACCATCAAGACACGAGAAACATAACCTCAATTTTTTAACTTCACTCCAACGTTCTGGCACACTTAATGAACCAAATTCAAAAGTTTTATGGCTGGCCCGGCACACAGGGCATTCTTGTTCTTTAATTTGTCCATCAGCGGCATGGAGGACAACTTTTCGTTTTGGTTCATTATATTGTTTATTAGTATTTGTACTTTGCACTATTCTTACCAAATCAGCAACGCCGTTGAGCCAGAAACTAAAATCCAAAACAGTTAGGTACGGTTTAATTGTAGATGCATATTTGGCCCAGTCCAGTTTTTTGCTCATTGGAATCTTTCCGACCAATTCTTCCATCAAAGTGGGATTCGCCAAGTGCTGTTGTCCATTAGCAGTTTCCAAAAAAGCGGCAAGATTTTGGACCTTTACAGCAAAGGGCACAAGTTTGTCAATCGCGTTTTCACTAATTGGCGGAATTTCCTTAATTTGTTGTAGCTGGGACCGAATTAGCATATCAGGACGACCATATTGCGCACCCAATTGTTTTATCACCATACTCACATTATTAGCATGGATAAGCATCGCTTTCACACTATCGCGTGCATCACCCTTCAAAGATTTTTGTAACCTCAAATTATTTTCAAAATCGCTATATTGATAATGAGTAGTAGACTGGTTAAACGCCATTAAAAACATAGGCCAATCTTCAGGAGAGCCATTAAAATCAGGTAAGTCTAGGGTTGCCATCCGTCCTCTTTTCCCCGGACACCGTCCTCTTTTTTAGGGCGTCCGGGGCAGTCCTACCTCTTTTTTAGAAAGTGTCCGGGGTTGTCCTCCTTTTTTCCTCATAATTTTTTTTTTGTATTATTTAACGTTCGAATTATTGGCATCGCTGTATTTTCGCTTACCAGCAGTAATGCCAACTTTTTGAGAGCAAAACGAGCACAGAAATAAAAAACACTTAAAAACTCGTATATTTCGAGTAAAACAGCACTTTATGTAGAGCGAAAATTACTACGTTATTATCAGCTGGTGTGTCGTAAAGTTGGCGCTCCGAGAAAAGAAGAAGAAGAAAAAAATTTGTATATCAAAAATTTCCATTTCAAAATTTTCTAAATGATTTTAAGCAAATTCTATTTGAATTTCCAAAAATTGTATTTCACAAATTCCCAATTGTATTTCAAATTTGTGATTTAAAATTTTCTGAATGCTTTTTAAAAATTCCATTTCATAAATTTCAAATTGTATTTAAAAAATTTGCATTTATAAATTCTGATTATTTTTTTTATTAAAAAATAAAAATTGTTTTATTCGACCTTTAAAATATTATATTTTGATTTGGTTTATTCTAGCTCGAGGTCATTATTTCCATTAAGTCTTGTAAAAATGACCAACATAAATAAATTTAAAACAGAAAAATAATTTCTTGAAAATCATTCTATGAGAATATCATAGTTTTAATTAGTATAGGAAATAATGACCTCGAGCTAGAATAAACCTACTCAAAGTATTTCCATTTATATTTAAAAAATTTCTAAATGCTTTTCAGAAGATTCTGATTAAGTACTATATGTCAAATTTGTATTTCAAAATTTTTCAGAAAATTTTGAGTTACATAATTTTTAAATCAAAATGGAAATTTTTGAATTACAATTAAAATATCGGAACTTGTTTAAATTCAAACATAATTTTCTTAAAATTATTTAGAAAATTTTGAAATGAAAATGGAAATTTTTGAAAAACAAATGGAATTTTCTGAAAAGCATTTAGAAAATTTTAAAATACAAATAGAAAACTCTGATATACATTGAAAATTTTTGATTTATATTTAGAAATTTTTTAAATGTAACTGGAAATTTTTGAATTATAAATAGATATTTCCAAAATATAATTGAATGGATATGTCTAAAATATTGAAATATAATTGGATATATATTTTTTTAGTGGAAAAAATAGTTTTCTTAAAAAAAAATATTTTTTTTTGCAAATTGTATTGCGTTGTTGACTTTTTTCAAATTAATTTATTTAAAAAAAACTGTCCTCTTTTTTGGGTCAAATGTCCTCGTTTTTGGAGGTTGACGTCCTCTTTTTCTCAAAATGCAAATGGCAACCCTAGGTAAGTCTATAAGTTTTCTGTGCATAGGCATCGAACCACCATTTTGAAAAAATTGATTATTTGACGGCATCATGTTAAAATATGGTGGTTGTCTTTGACATGCACCAGCAAAATTATTAAAATTTGAATCACTATAACTTACACTTGAAAATGGCGTCTGGTTTTGGCGCTCAGCAAAACTATTGTAGACTGCGGCAGAATTAACGCTGGCAGAGGCAGCCATATTTTCACTGGCGTCACTTACCCCTCTTGGCGGCAAAACATATGATGACTGCGGCAGAGCATCAGCAGAATGTGGCGTCATATTTTGGCAAAAGGCAGCATTAAATGCATTTTGTGCACTTACCAATTGGGCCTGGAGCATACTTATCTGGTTTTTATAAAACTCTATATCATTACCAGCATTTGAATTCGGTTGGAGCAACGGCGGCGTCACAAAAGAATTTTGGTTTAAAATTTCACTATAAAATTGTAGGTTATGTCGATTTTGGCGGGCAGCAGTAGTGGTAGTTGTAGCAGCAATGGCGGTCGTACTGGCATACGTTGTTACGGCAGCGGTGGTAACGGCAGGCAAAAAGGGCACTCCAGCGACAGAGGTAGTAAGTTGTTCAACAAATTTTGTTCCGGCAGGCAGGGAACTAGCAGGCACTCCATCGGCAGAGGGAGTAATTTGTTGTGGCATTAAATTTGTTCCGGCAGGCAAGGAACTAGCAGGCACTCCAGCGGCATGGGGATTAATTTGTTGTGGCAATAAATTTGTTCCGGCCGGCAAGGATCTAGCAGGCACTCCAGCAGCAGAGGGAGTATTTATTTTGGATACAATTTTTGTTCCGGCGACGGTGGAACCAGCATGCACTCCAGCGGCAGAGGGAGTATTTTGCTGTATATTTTTTGTTGCGGCAGTGGTGGAACCAGCAGGCACTCCAGCAGTACAGGGACTATTAATTTGTGGCACAATTTTTGTTTCGGCAGACGAGGAACTGGCAGAAACTCCAGCGGCAGGGGGAGTATTTCGTTGTGTCACTATTTTTGTTCCGACAGGCAAGGAACCACTTAAATTGTCACTTACTGTTGGCTGTAGACGTGGGCTTTTTCTTACGGGCGAGTGTTCCATCATAAGCCACAAAAAACATAAAACAATTGCACCAAAATTTCACATTAATTTATTGTCCACAAAGAACCACAAAGTTTCACTTGGAACACAAATAATCGCACCAAATTTTGAAATAAAAACGCTTCAAAATTGCGAAATAAAATTTGTCGCTGACTGCGACGTGAGATTTGCAAGGGGCGAATTTAACAACACCAAAAAACTTCCTCTAAATAAAAAGGCCATATATTTAAAGTAAGATGTGCGTATGTTTGTGTGCGCGTTTATTTCTAATAAAATACAAAAAAATTAACGTTAAAAAATAATTACAATTAATATGTACCTCATTTGTTCTTACCGCAGTGTTTTCCCTTTACAATCTGATTTTAATAAAATCTTTTAACAAACAAAGAACCAAAATTTCTAATGTATAACACATAAGGAATAACTGTTCCTTTATAAAAAAAAAACTGAACGAAACTAAAACACTGCGGGAAGATCAGTACTAAAGGAATGTGCAAAAAGTTACAATAACAAAATGCACACATAAAAAATATTTTAAAATTGAACAACATAAGGGTCATTCCATGATGGATGCCCACACAAATAAAAACAAACAAATCAAATAAATAATTTAAATAAATTTGGAAACGACTATGAGCCAATCGGCGACACGCTGAGTGAACGATTAATACTTAACGAATAGAAAATATATAAAGTGGCCACAAACAATGCTTAAAGTCCCGTTAACGGTTTACTAGCTGAATTCTATGCTTAACTCTTTACAGAGTTGCACGGAAAGTGTAGCAAACTAGAATTCAACTAGTATTAACCCATTAAGAAGTAAGTGTCCCAAAAAGGGGACAGTTTAAATCAAATAAAAGTATTTGAGCTTAAACATTGCCGGCCGCCTTGCAACAATAAGGGGTTGCAACGGATTCTTAAAGTTAAGTAATAAGAAATTAATTCAATTAAAGCTTTAAATTCATTTTTTATATTTTTTCAAAAAACACTTAAAGCTAATGGTCAAGGGACCGGTATTTTAAGCTACACTACCCTAGAGGATAGTGTGATCTAAAGGAGACCAGAGCTTAAAATTAATATATATATATAAAATAACGACAAGACCCAAGGGGGTCGTTTGATCCAAAGGGATCGTATCCCTAAAGAGGGGATTGGCCAGATATGACCCAACCAAAACTGGTGTATTGAGCCAATGGAAGACCCGGGCTCGAGTATATTTTACCCTTAATAATTTGAGGGCTTATTTCAGGTCCTAAAACCAGCGCGACACGAGACGAAACATTAAAATTAGGGTCAGCAAGCTGAAACCCAGCGAACCCATCCTTCACCGTGTCCGGTACCGACTCCGAAGGAGTGCGGACACCTTTCATCCATGTGACCTTGGCCGTTACTGCAATGCTAAATGTGGAGTCATAGGCTGACCCCAAAATCAGCCGACAAAATCCGACTGCATCTACCTTGGAAACAGGCAACCGAAGTTGCTGCACCAAGGTTTCGCAAACGTAGCTAACATTACAGCAAAGGTCCAAGGCCGCACGTACCGGAATAGTTTTTCCCGGTAATATAGCGGAAACTATTAAAGTTGGAGAAAACGTGATAATGTGCCGGATAGGCAACAAGCACACTCTGGACACGGACGGAAGCGAAATTTTCGTCGAAGTTTTTTGCAGTGTAGAGGAGCGCGAGGGATGAGACTTTTTTCCTGAACCGGAATCGCGAAAAGCGTGAAGGAGGTTCTGATGATCCCCCTTGCACTCGCGGCACCTAAAGGTGCTATTGCAATTTTTAGCAATATGCGAGTGCGCCAAACAACGCGAGCAATAGTGGTGCATGACCACCATACGAAGTTTCCTCTCATAGGCCATTTTACGGAACTTTACGCAGGACCTGAGAGGATGTCTGCCTTTGCACACTCTACACTTAAAATTCCGTTCGTCGTTCGAAGTTGATATCGCGACAATACTCGAGCCAGAGGTTTCATTGGCACCCGATAAAGGTTCGGGTATTGTTGTAGTTGTTGGTGCTACGTTAGAGGTCGTAGCTTGCGGAGGCACATCAACAGAAGCAGATGCGGCCACCGCATTAGGAGCAAATTCAGGTGCGGGCGTTGACACAGGAGCAACCAAGGGGGCTACTGCAACAACTGGATCTGCTACCTCCATCGCTTCATCATAATCCTCCAAAAGAGCATCTTCAAATAGGCTTTTCAATGCGTCCATTATGCTGTGAAACAATAAAGATTAACAGAAAGGAAAATTAAGGTTTAATTCAGATTGGTCAGGATGACCAGCTTTGCGATATGTCGTCTTACAACCCCATTCGCAGTGAGCACGTCTACTACACCAATATGACCATCACTACCCGGGTAGAGTTTAACGACACGACCTAATCTCCACGATATCGGAGGCAATTGTTCGTGCCTTATGACGACTTAATCATTTTGCCATTTATAACGCTTGTGCAAGCCCATTAAATACTCTTCTTTCCACCGTTGGCAGAAAAGTTGAGTAATAGCCTGCATTTTCCGAAACCGATTTACTATACTTATCGGAGGGTCAGTTATTGTAGGCTCCGCAGGAGCTAGAATTGGAGAACCAATTAACAAATGTCCAGGTGTCAGCGCTACCGGTTCTTTCGGATTGTCCGTCATAGGACCAAGAGGACGCGAATTAAGGCAAGCTTCGATTCTCGCAAGAATAGTCGAGAATTCTTCAAACGTGTATTTGAATGCTTGCGCCTCCTTCCGAAAGTGAAGTTTAAAGCTCTTCACACCGGCTTCCCACAGACCACCCATATGAGGTGCACCAGCTGGGATAAAACGCCACGAAAGATTCTGAAAACTGTATTTAGAACACACTGTGGACTGACTTTCCTTAAGGAAAGTCTTGAAATCTCTCTCTAATTCACGCGACGCGCCTACAAAATTAGTACCGTTATCCGAAAAGATAGCGTGAGGACAACCTCGTCGAGAAGTAAATCTTTGAAAGGCGGCTAGGAAAGTAGCCGTAGACAAATCCGATGCTGCTTCTAGATGTATGGCCTTTGTCGAAAAGCACACAAAAATACATACGTACCCTTTTGTTATTTTACAAGCCCTACCAGTGAAACTCTTTATGTCAAAAGGACCCCTGTAGTAGAAAAAGGCCTATCAAGAACAGTCCTTTCAGGTGGTAGCGCGGCCATAATTTGACTGCAAGAACGTTTTCTGTCCAGAACGCAACGTTGGCACCGACCAATAACTCCACGTATTTTAGATTTCATCCGTGGAATCCAATATTCGATGCGAAGTATACGTAACATTAACTGATTTCCACCATGAATGGAAATTAAATGTACGAATTCGGTCAAAAGTTGTGTAAACCGATGGGCATATGGTAAAATAATTGGATGTTGTTCAGTGTAAGATAAAGATGGACATTTAGCCAAACGACCATTTAATCTCATAACACCGTCTTTGTCAAGGAAAGGATTCAAGGGAACCAAAAAACTCTATGAAGAAATTGGTTTATTCTCCAAAAGACATTTATATTCTTCGCCAAAATGACATTTCTGAGCAATAATGGCCAAATGCATTTTAGCTCTCTTTATCTCCCAATTATAAAGAGTTTTACTTTGATATAAATGACGAGCCGATTTGCGCGATTTGAGGCTATTTTTGAGAAATCTCAAGATATATGAGGTTACCCGAAGCGCTTTATCAAGGCGAGAGTATCTCGCTAGAATATCGAAATACACATCTTTCCCTTTGGCGTCCTTAAAGAAGGACACATGAGTCTTAATTTTCTGCATTTCATTGTCAGTATTAAGACCAGAAAGATCTGTGATATTCCAGTCAATCTTGTTTTGACGAAGCCAATGTGGACCATACCACCAAAGATTATTGTCAGCCAACTCAGAAGGAGAAATGCCTCGACTTCCCAAATCGGCAGGATTCTCCTCGGACCGAACATGATACCATTGTGGTTTCCAACGAAAGTGGTCCAAGAACAAGGGTCTTTTTTCAACCAGGCAAGGACGATTGTTGAATCAGTCCAACAATAAACCTGGCGAATTTTTATATCTATTTCGCTAAGTACCGTTTGTAAAAGCTCTGAGGCCAAAACTGCCCCACAAAGCTCAAGACGTGGTATGGAAATAGATTTAATAGGAGCCACTTTTGTTTTTCCCGTTAACAAATGGGTATAAATTTGTCCATCGGAGGTTTCAATACGAATGTAAATCACCCCCGCGTATGCCTTTTCCGGGGCATCAGAAAACGCATGAAGTTCAACAGAACAACTTGGCGTATAATGAACCCATCTTGGAATCTGTATATTGTTAACTTCATGATAAGAAGTAACAAACTTTTTCCATTCATTCTCCGTTGAAAGAGGAAGCGAATCGTCCCAATCGATATTATCGAGCCAAATTCTCTGCATGATAATTTTTGCAACTATTATCACTGGGCCCAGCCAACCTACAGGATCAAACAATTTCGCTATCATGGATAGAACTTCCCTCTTAGTGTGACTCGATTTATGTGCAATAGGAACCACACTAAAATAAAATGAGTCCAATTGAGCATTCCATTGAATGCCCAACGTCTTCGAACTACTCAACTCTACAAAAGTTAAAAGTTTAGCGTCCACCAAATACTCAGGGGGAAATCTGTCTAAAATTGTCCGTTCGTTGGAAGTCCATTTTCTCAAGTCAAATTTAGCATTAGACAATGCTGCTATGAGTTGATCACGAGCGATCAACGCAGACGAAACGTCGTGAGTCCCTGTTAACACATCGTCAACGTACATGCATTTCCGTAGAATATGCGATGCCAGCGGATACTCAGCCTGAAAATCATCTGCCAGTTGCAACAAAGTTCGTATGGCAAGATAAGGGGCGCAATTGACGCCAAAAGTCACAGTTTGTAACTCATACTCCTTAACGTCCTCCGTCGGAGAATCTCTAAACAAGATACGTTGAAATGGAGTATGAGCCGAATCAACTCTAATTTGCCTATACATTTGCGCAATATCGCAATGTATAGGCATTTGCGCAATGCCTATACATTGCGCAATATAATGTGGGTCCAACATAAAGACAGTCGTTAAGACTGGTACCGTTAGATGTTTTATTTGAAGTGTTAAAAACTACTCTCAATTTCGTAGTTTTTCGCTCCGGTTTGACGACTGGGTGATGGGGTAAATAGCAAGAATAGGTTGTAGCCGGAGAATTTGAAACACGTTCCAAATATTCCCTGACGACGTTGTCGTACATTTCCTTTATCTCAGGCCTTCGTAGAAGAGAGGATTCCGTCCTTACAAACTGTTTAAGAACGTTTGACCTCGAGTTACCCAAGTTTAAAGTATTCGGAAATTCAGGTTTAAATGGAAGAGTCACGATATATCTACCATCAGAATCCCGACGTGTAGTCGCTTTATAATTCTCCTCACAGATTTTATCAAAAGTAGATAAAATCTTCTTCTTAGGGGTTTCCTCAAGTTCCCAAAATTTAAGAAGAGTTCTATTGAGAGAATCTTCCTCCGAAAATTCTACCTTAGTAGAATAGACTTGAACTTGAGGCTGCGATATCGGACCGGTAATAATCCAGCCAAAAACTGTATTTTGAGCCAATAAAGAGCCCAAACTGTCCTGGCGAATTTCACCCGAAAGAATTCGAGGATATAAATCCGCGCCTAACAAAACATCGACTGGCCTACTATCGTAGAAATTGGGATCCGCAAAACGGAGGTTCGGCAAGTTATGCCTAATATATGATGGAATATTAAACGATGGTAAATTACCCGATATTTTCGGTAAAACAAGGGCCATCGTCTCCAAAACGAGTGAGGTATCCAACCGAGAGCCGATCTTCAGAGAACAAATTTTTCTTGAAGTGGCAGATACAGCTTGATTCACGACTGAAATCTGAGCATTCGTAGAATATGTCAAAAGTTTCAAACGATTCTGCAAGCTTTCGGAAATAAACGAAGCCTCAGAAGCCGGATTTATAAGAGCCCGGGCTTGGTACGTCGTACCCTGGTGAATAATATTCACCACAGCTGTCCCTAAAAGCACAGATCGATTCTGCGAAGCATGAAAGACCTGCATATTTGAAGGATGCGTTGGATTTCCACCGCTAGAGGTGGATTGCACATTCGGATCGGGAGTAAATTCTGTAGTACGGGGATTCAAAGTTGAATTCGCTACCGCATTAGCACGAACATTTCCAACCGAATGTGCAGAAGGCTGCGTAGTTGAATTCGCCGCTGCATTAGCGCGAATATTTTATTAATATTAGTGTGTGATGGCGTTTATTACACTTGGAACAAGTGTATGAACTACCACAATTTCTAGCCTCATGTGTTTGTGAAAGACAATTTATACAAAAATTATGCTTTTTCACAGTTGAAAATCGTTCAGCCAGAGATAATTTTTTAAAGCGAAGGCATGAGCGTAATAAATGAACTTGATTTTTACATAAAACGCACTTTGATGACGATGATGATGTATTCGAAACATGCGCTTTCACTTTCACTTCAGGTGCTTTTCGAAACATGAGAACCCTTAAGATCACGAGAGCATTCTAAAGTATCGATCCTATTCGTCAAAAATTTATCAAAATCGCTCCAAATGGACAAGATTTTCTTATTTTCAACGGTATGTTCCCACAGATCCAAAGTATTTGAAGGTAATCGTTGAATGCAAATGAAAACGATCATGTGAGAAAAAAGAGGATCCGTCGTGGCAATATCTAAAACTGACATGCCTGAAAAGAACCCGTCGATACCACGCTGCAATGATTTCAAGCCTTCAATAGTCTCTTTATCGAGGACCGGAAGGTTGAAAAGAGCCATTAGATGATGATTCACCATTAAACGCAGGTTCTCGTATTTATCTTCTAAGCTTTTCCACGCTATGTCGAAACCGCTATTGGTAAGCGTGGCTTTCGAAACTATTTCCCTAGCCTCGCCACTAGTTTTCTCAACTAAATGACATAGTTTTTCCACGGAATCTATACGCAAATTATTTATAAAAACCGCTTTAAAAAGAACCCTAAATGAAGGCCAAGAAAGAACATTGCCATCGAAGACGGGTATATTGCAAGGAGGAAGACGCATACTGTGGTTATCCTCATCGGCCTTAACCGATACCGAAGGAGTTTGAGCGCTACTAGTCGCGTTAGCCTTTGCGAACTCATCCAACTTCTCATTTATTGTTGACAAACAATCAATGTATACGTTGAAAGTGGATGAGTATTTCGACTCGGCTGCTACAACATCAGCTGGTTTAGGCACCTTTAATGTTGTCAAATAAACAATGCACGATTTGTAGGAACTTTTCACCTGATCCCACATTGAACTCAACTCCTTTCCGCGTTACTCGAGACTAAATTTAGAATGAGCGTCATCGGCGATCTTCCTAAACCCTTCTTCGAACCTGACAACTTCATCAATTTCTCTCATGAAAAGTTCAAAAGCTGACATTTTCTTATCCATTTATGAAAAAGAAACCGAAAATTCCACAAAATGTTTCCAACAGCGCGAAAATATAACAGAAAACCCAAATAAAAAAAATCAGAAAACGTACAACTTTGCGTGAAATATCAAAACTTTTTCAAAAAATTAGAAAAATCCCGAAAAAAATTTAAAAATACGAAGATTTTTCGAGTTCGTAAATTTTTACTCACAAAAAAATCGAAAAATATCGATTTCGGAAGAAAAATAAACAAAAATCACTAATTTCCGAAGAAAAAGAACGAAATTTCACGAAAAAACACGAAGATGCACGAAGATTTTCCGAAAATGCAAAAAGATTTTCACAAAAAATTAATTCGCAAAAGGAAACAAAAAAAATTTGAAAATTTTATTAAAATTCCAAAAATTTACGAAAAAGCACGAAAAAATACGAAGGCAATTACGAATTTTCAAAAATTGTCACCAAATTTCACAAAAAAAGCCCACAAAATTTATAAAAATAAATTTTTAATTTCAATGTTACACAAAGACTATGTCGCGACTATACCGGACAGTAGGGTACTTGTTTTGTAAAAAAAAAATCACTGTTAAAAAAAAAAACAACAACAACACGGTACGTATGTAATTGGTATGGTAAAAGAATTTTGTGTGGTACTCTGATCGAGTAGGATATAGCACAAAAGGGAATGAAAAAATAAAAACACTGCAATAGTTATATTAAAGAATTTATATTTGATAATTAGAAAATATAAATGTATGTACGTGTGTACCATGTAAATAAAATCACAAATTTAACACTTTAATTTTACAACAAACCCGACGACTTTTTTCAACGAAATAAAAAGGAAAAAATAGTGTTATTTATTTTATAATGTTTTATTAAAAATTTAAATAAAAATAAATTAATTTAAATGAAATAATAACACTTTTATCAAAAAATATTTTATTAAAAAAATTATTTATGTCCGTCCTGTAAACAAACGGAATGGTTGCGAAAAAAAGTATGTAAAAATGGTATGTAAGACAAAATGTCAAACAAGTGGACTGTATAAACTAAAAACGCGATCAGGGTTGTAACACGATCATTCACAATAGTTAAAAAATAGTATGTATTTAATAAATAAATACTACTATATCAACACACAATTTTAATGTATATGAAAAAATTTTCTGCAATTAATTTTAATTTAATTTTCACTTCACTTTCTGTCACTTTATGTTAATTATCACAACAATAAAAAAATGAACAGCACGTACCTTTTATTTGAAGAAATAAAATAAACCTTTCGGGAAAAAATTTAATGTTGTTGTTGGGGGTGGATGATGCCGCAAAAAATGGATGCTGCGATGGGAAAAAATATATTATTTTCTTGTTGAAATCTTTCCAAAAATCCGGGGTGAAGGACCAAATGTTTGCCCGTGGAGCAGATTCTGATTATATTATAATATAATTATGAAATAAAAGAAAAGATTTCAAATATGTTTTTAAAGAAAAAAGTCTCTATATTTATTTATAATAAATAAATTACCTTTAATATACACAAGGGTGTTAGGTATGCACGTAGTGCTTAATATGGCGCTGAGTGAACGATTAATACTTAACGAATAGAAAATATATAAAGTGGCGACAAACAATGCTTAAAGTCCCGTTAACGGTTTACTAGCTGAATTCTATGCTTAACTCTTTACAGAGTTGCACGGAAAGTGTAGCAAACTAGAATTCAACTAGTATTAACCCATTAAGAAGCAAGTGTCCCAAAAAGGGGACAGTTTAAATCAAATAAAAGTATTTGAGCTTAAACAAAGGGCATTTTCAGCTTAACAAAATGATACCAAATTTTCCGTTTGACCTCAATTATCTCAAAAACCTGACGTTACGGAACATTTTGGAAACCAGATTTGGAATCAGCATTGAGATGAAAATCGAAAACGAGTGTCCAGACCGCTGACCCATCCAAAAAATTTTCAAATTTCGGTCAGTGTTTTATAATTTTGCCATTAGAAAAAAAAACTTTGAAGCCTTATAACTGTTTAATGGGTTGTGATAGAAAGGTGCTTTTTGTACCAATTTTCTAAGCAAAAACTACCTTTTCATCGAGCATGATTAAAAAAAGAATTAAAAATTTTTTTTTTTTTAAAATCCATTTTTCCGACCCCTGCTGTGGGTTATTGGAACTTTTTTTAAGAGTTCAAAAAACTGCTATTGTATCAATTTTTGCTGTAGAATCGACTGGTGAAATCAGATTTGCAATATATTCAGCCGTTTTTTCTCTGCAGAAAAATCAGCTCAAAATCCGAGTTTTCAGATGCTTTGAACCACCCCAAGGAGTGAAAATTTTTCCAAAAAAATACCGGCATTCTTTTTAGCTCCCCTAAATCCTTTAAAAAAATGATGATATCCAATAAACAGATGAAGTGACATAGTCACCAAACGAACTCAAATATGTATATAGGAAATTTTTTATCGATTATAAATTTTTTTATAGAAAATTTTTTATCGATTATAAATTTTCTTTAGATAATTTTTTATCAATTACAAATTTTGTACCGAAAATTTTTTATCAATTACAAATTTTCTATAAATTTTTGTAAATTTTCTATAAAAATTTTTTTATAGGTTGTAAATTTTTAAAAAGAATTTTGATCGATTATATAAATTTTCTATAGAAAATTTTTTATCGATTATAACCTTTCTTCTGATTTTCTGAAGAAAATTTATAATAAATAAAAAATTTTCTGAAGAAAATTTATAATCGATAAAAAATTTTCTGAAGAAAATTTATAATCAATAAAAAATTTTCAGAAGAAAGTTTGTAATCGATAAAAAATTTTCTATAGAAAATTTATAATCTTTAAAAAATTGTCTATATTGTTGAGCTATTTTCAATTTTAGCTATCTATGTTATAAACCAGCAGATAGCTCAAATTGAATATAGTTCAACGATATATATTTTTATCGATTATAAATTTTTTATAAAAAATTTTTTTTATCGATTATAAATTTTGTATAGAAAATTTCTTATGGATTACAAATTTTCTATAGAAAAATTTATGATGAATAAAAAATTTTCTATAAAAAATTTATAAACGACAAAAAATTTTTTAAAGAAAATTTATAGAGTCCGACCGAATATTCGGTTTCGGTCTCGGTTTCGGCCGAATAATGAGGTTTCGGTCTCTATTCGGTATTCGGCAAAATGTTGGCCGAATATTAGCCGAAACCAAAACCTTTTGGTATTTTAAAAAATATGTAAAAAAGTCGCTGAATTTTTTGATTTCGTATTTCATTACACTTGTTTCAGTTCAATTGAAGAAAATGTTACATATGGTTTTGAATTGAGAAAAGTGTGAAAGAAAAATTTTTCTAAAAATTTAGACATCCTGGTTTGTTTCTTACTAGTTTCATATTATCCAGTTATAATAATCTTCAGAAAAACTTTTAATGTCAAATTTATTTAGTTAATAGTCAATAAAACTCTATATGTGAAAATTATTTACAGATCGCAGCCGACAAGAATTGAACTCATCATCATCTGTAATACTTTGCTATTAACTGCTTGTAACGTACAATCACTCTAGACCGATACGCCAAGTAGGCTGTTAAGCAAGTATCAACTAAATCTGATTTTTTCAATTCGAGTGTAGTTGTTGCTGTTGTTTTTTTCCCACAGAAGACTTGTTATTGTAATGTGTAAACAAAATTTTTATTTTTAGTAATCATTATTCTTCTTCCTCTCCTTCATCAATTCTGATCTAAGTACTTATTTTTGCAAACATTGCCAGACATGGTCTATATTTTAGACACAAATGTTAGGTGTTGCCATTTTTCCAAAGATACTGATTGCCACTTAGGGCGACTTATAGTCGTTATTTTTAAATTATTGTTTTCTGTAAAGACAGTCGAGCTCAGGCTCTAATTATAATTATGTATTATAACAACTACACTCGAATTGAAACAACAACTACACTCGAATTGAAAAAATCAGATTTAGTTGATACTTGCTTAACAGTCTACTTGGCGTATCGGTCTAGAGTGATTGTACGTTACAAGCAGTTAATAGCAAAGTATTACAGATGATGATGAGTTCAATTCTTGTCGGCTGCGATCTGTAAATAATTTTCACATATAGAGTTTTATTGACTATTAACTAAATAAATTTGACATTAAAAGTTTTTCTGAAGATTATTATAACTGGATAATATGAAACTAGTAAGAAACAAACCAGGATGTCTAAATTTTTAGAAAAATTAAAATTTTTCTTTCACACTTTTCTCAATTCAAAACCATATATAACAAATCAAAAAATTATAATACATAATTATAATTAGAGCCTGAGCTCGACTGTCTTTACAGAAAACAATAATTTGAAAATGTTACAAGTTTATGCAATAAATGTAAAACTGTTTCAGTTCAAAAATTATTTTCTCCTAAACTACAAACGAAATATACAATTTTTTTCGTAAGTTTTTTAAATATTTATCTTTAACAACTTTTTAATACTTTTATTCATGCCAGGCGGTAATTTTTTTTTTAAGTTTCGGTTTCGGTTCGGTTTCGGCCGAATATTACTTTTTCGACCGAATATTCGGTTCGGTTTCGGTTCGGCCTCGAAAACTGGTTTCGGTCGGACTCTAAAAATTTATAATCGATTATTTTTTTTTTTAAATTTACCACCGATAAAATTTTTTTATAGAAAATTTATAGAAAATTTGTAATTGATAAAAAATTTCGGTACAAAATCTGTAATTGATAAAAAATTATCTAAAGAAAATTTATAATTGATAAAAAATTTTATAATCGATAAAAAATTTCCTATATACATATATAGAAAATCGTTAACAAAATTTTAAATTTTATTATGAATTTTCTTTAAAAACAATTTTTATCGATTATAAATTTTGTTATAAATTTTTTATAGAAAATTTTTATGGATTTAAAATTTTTTTCAAAAAACTTTTTATCGATTATAAATTTTGTATCGAAAATTTTTATCGTTGGTAAATTTTCAAAAGATAATTTTTTATCGATTATAAATTTTCGACAGATAATTTGTTATCGATCATAAATATTCTAAAGAATTTTTTATCGATTATATATTTTCTATAGAAAATTTGTTATCGATTAAATTCTCTTTAAAAAATTTGTGATCGATTATAAATTTTCTATAAAAGCGATTACAAATTTTCTATAGAAAATTTTTTATCGATTATAAATTTTAAATAGAAACTTTTTTATTGATTATAAATTTTATATAGATAATTTTTTATCGATTTTAAATTTTCTATGGAAAATTTTTTGTCGATTATAAATTTTCAATAAACATTTTTTTGTCGGCTAAAAATTATATTTGAGGCCCTATGCTCCTAAATGGAACAACGGGAATATATGGGGCATTCCAAGCCAAATCACTCACTTTTAGGCCCGACCCCTTTCGATTTATTTTATTTTTGGATATGTTTTAGTACTTATTAAATGCAACTTGGACACCAATTTTCAGCCTTTTATTCCAAGATGGTGTTGAGTAATCAATTTTTCAAAATGGCGATTTTCTCCAAAAAATTAAAAAATTGAAATTTTTAATTAATTTTGACCATTAAAAAATATAGATATTTTAAAAAAAGTTGGACAACGTTTTGTTGGTATTTAAATGTAGTTTTAGAAAAAAAATATGAAAAAATTATTCGAAGTAATTATCACTTATTTCTTGACGTTTAAAAATTAAAATCGACTTTTTGAAAAAGTACGAAACCTTCGATTTTTTTGTAAAAAACTATAAAAATTCTACTCTAAATTACGCAACTTTAAAGCAATAACTTGAGATGTGATCACAATTCTTTCTATTTTTTTTTTAATTTTTAAAATTGCACTTTTTATGTTTTGGCTCTGATTTATTTTATATGGAGCTCCAAAAAAAAAAAATTGGTAGATACTGACCCTAACTTACCCTAAATATATTCATTTGGAGGTAAATATACGTCTCACAAAAATTTAGGATGATCGGACATGGGTAAGGCGTTTAGCATGGTCCTTGAAGTTTAAAAAACGGATTACCATTAAAAATATGAATTTTTTTCTGTTTTCGCAAATTTTTTGGTATTTTAAGTTAAGTTTTAATTCAAGTGATTACAGAATTATGATGTGGAGTAAAATGCCTTTCTAATAAGGTACTTAAAACTAAAATCGGCTGAAAATCAGCCAAGTTATTACAACTGCCCCAGGCATCAATCGTGTGCCATACCACTTGATTAAAAAATACGTGTCCCTTTTTTTAAATTTATTGAAATTTTCTACTGTAATAACATTTTTTCATTATTCATGTTTCAGTGTAATATTTTTTTGGTTTTTCCAAATTTTAAAGCAAAAAAAAGAATTTTTTTTTAAAATAGAGATTTCAAAAGGGTGTTGAAAATGCAGTCATTTTTAGCACTAATTTAAAAAATGTTAGCAAAACACAATATGAAAAATACTTGTCATCTAATTACATTTGAACTTGAAGAATAAAAAAATGTTATTACAGTAGAAAATTTCAATAAATTTCCAAAATCGTATTATATTGCTTAATCAAGTGTTCTGCCATACGTTAGATGCCTGGGGAAGTTGTAATAACTTGGCTGATTTTCAACCGATTTCAGTCTTTGGTACCTTATTAGAGAGGCATTTTACTCCGTATTATAATTCTGTAACCACTTGAATTAAAACTTAACTTAAAATACCAAAAAAATTGAGAAAACAGAAAAAAATTCATATTTTTCCTTGCAATCCGTTTTCTAAACTTCAAGGCCCATGCGGTACACCATATCCATGTCCGATCGTTCTTAATTTTTGTGAGGCGAATTTTTGCCTCGAAATGAATATATCTAGGGTAAGTTAGGGTCAGTATCTACCAATGTAATTTTTTTGGAGCACCATACAAAATAAATCAGAGTCAAAAAATAAAAGGTGCAATTTTCAAAATTTGAAAAAAAATAGAACAAATTGCGATCACATCTCGAATAATGTCTTAAAAGTTGCGTAATTAAGAGTAAAACTTTTAGACATTTGTAAAAAAAAAATTGAAGGTTTCGGACTTTTTCAAAAAGTCGATTTTAATTTTTAAACGTTAAAAAATAAGTGATAATTACTTCGAATAATTTTTTTAATATCTTTTTCTAAAACTACATTTAAATAACAACAAAACGTTGTCCAACTTTTTTTAAGATCCTTATATATATATAAAAATGACATGTTAGTTTGTTTGTTTGTTTGTTTGTGTCGCTTTCAGAAGAAAACTACTGAACCGATTGAAATGAAATTTGGCATGTAGATAGAGAATTTTCTGGAATGAAAAATGCGACCAATGGCATCTCGATTGGATGCCCCGCCCCCTTTTACGCCCACTTTTTGTGAATTTCAGATTTTTCAATATATTTGGTTGTTTGTTACTGTATTTGGATGTTTGTTACAGATTAGCATGAAATTTGGCATATTAATATGGTGTTTTTTGCAAGGAAATCCCGCATCTTGATTGGAAGCCACGCCTCCTTTTACGCCCACTTTTTGTAAATATAATATCCTCACAAAGGGGCGTGGCATCCTTTGGTTTTTCTTTCTATCTGGTTCACAACCACGGATAAACGGCTAAACCGATTTACATGAAATTTTAACCACAGATAGTACTAACTGAGGCGGGAACTATAGGTCAAAAGAGAGACCGATCGGCCAAGTGGGCGTAAAATGCCACGCCCCTTTGTATTACATTGAACGTTATTTCTGCCTTTTCAGCAATTACGTTTAAACGGCTGAACCAATTTTAAAGAAATTTTCACCACATATAGTACTAATCCAAACGGGAAATATAGTTCATAATAGGACGGGAACAGACAAAGGTGGAAATGCCACGCCCATTTGTATTACATGGAAAGTTATTTCTACCTGTTCCGTAATCACGCTTAAACGTCTGAACCGGTTTTAATGAAAATTTCACCACACATAGTACTAACCCAGGCGGGCACTATAGGGTATAATAGGAGGGCGCTCTGATGGATGAGCGTATAAGTCCACTCCCCTCTGTTCTACATTGGAAGTTATTTCTGCATATTCCGTAATTTCTCTTAAACGTCTGAACAGATTTTATTGAAATTTTTAACACAGAGATAGTACTAACCGAAGCGGGAACAATATGCCATTTCAGCACGTGATTGGGCAAAGGCGTTGTACTAATTCAAAATTACTATTGCTGCTATAATAAAGCGCGTTTGGGCAAAGAGGCATTAGTTGCAACGCTTCTTTGTACTATACTTAAAGTTGTTTCTGTCAGATCCGCAATGACGCATCAAAGGCTGAACCAATTAACACAAAATTTTTGCAATAAATAGTAAACGAGGCGGGAACTATAGGACATAACATGAGCGATCAGACAAAGAGGGATAAAATGCTACCCCTGTTAAACTTATTGCACGTTCTTTTCGCCTTTTTCACAATCACGCTTTTTCGGCTAAACTGGTTTAGAAGAAATTTCCACACACAGATAGTACTAACCGAGGCTGGAACTATAGACCGTAAATGAGTGCGATTTGACAAAGGGGAGTAAAATCCCACTCTCTTTTGTATTACATTGAAAGTTATTTCTGCCTGTTCCATAATCATGCTTATAATCATGCGCCTTAACCGATTTTAATGGAATATTCATCACATATAGTACTTCCGAAGCGGGAACTATAAACCATAATAGATCGCGAGGCGTAAGTTGCCACGCCCCTTTGCACCACACTAAAAGTATTTTCTGTCTGTTCCGTAATAACGCTTAAGCGCCTAAACTGATTTTAACAAAATTTCCCAACATATAGTACTAACCGAGGAGGTAACAGTATGCCATATTAGCGCGTGATTGGGCAAAGGCGTTGTAGAATGCTGCACCCCCTTGCACTATTTGATAATTATTTTTGAGAGTTCCGCAATCACGCAAAAATGGCTGAGCCGATTTTTACAACTGACTAACCGATGCGGGGCCATATCGGCATGCGATTGAACAAAGGGACGTAAATTATCACACGCCACTGTAATATATAGAAAGTTATTTCTGCCTATTGTGTAATCCCGCTTAAAAGTCGAGTACTAACCGAGGCGGGAACAATGGGCTATATCAGCGCGCGATCGGACAGAGGTGTTGTAAAATGATGCAAAATTGAAATTTTCACCAGATGTAGTGCCAACCGAGGATGGAACCATAGGGCATTACTATCATTCATTGTATAATATATTTTCAACCCGGGCAACGCCGGGTGAAAAAAGCTAGTATCTATATATTTAACGGGTCAAAATTAATTGAAATTTTTAACTTTTCCATTTTTTTTAAAAAATCACCATTTTGAAAAATTGATTAGTCAGCACCATCTTGGAATAAAAGGCTGAAAATTGGTGTCCAAGTTGCATTTAATAAGTACTAAAACACATTCAAAAATAAAATAAATCGAAAGGGGTCGGGTCTAAAAGTGAGTGATTTGGCCTGGAATGCCCCATAAAAATTATATTATAAATTTTGTATAAAAAAGTTTTTATCGATTAGAAGTTTTTTATAGATTTTTTTATCGATTATAAATTTTATATAGAAAATTTTTGATCGGTTATAAATATTATATTGAGGGGGTTAGAGCACAAGGGGTTCAATTGCCTTATATTTGATAATGAGAAAAAAGAGGTTAAAGTTAAATTGCAATAAAAAATGTTAGATGCTATCTATAATATTATTTTTTAGTTAATAGAGATCCTGAGATATATTTTAATCTAACAAGTTAAAAAAATACCATCTTTTACGTATCCAAGCACACAAAAATTGCCTTTGAAGTAAGTAAGTCGCACCTATACCCCTTGTGCTCTAACTTTTTTTATAAATTTCTATTTAGAGCACAAGCGGTTCAAGTGCCTTATATTTAATAATGAGAAAAAAGGGGTTAAAGTTAAATTGCAATAAAAAATGTTAGGTGCTTTCGAGTATATTATTTTTAAGGTAATAGAGCTCCTGAGATATATTTCAATCTAACAAGTTAAAAAATACCGTCTTTTACACCCTTTTGCACCCAAAAATTTCATCTGAAGTAAGTAAGTCGCACTTATACCCCTTGTTCTCTAACTTTTTTTATAAATTTCTAAATATATGAAAAATCGGTAGTCATACGTAAAAGGAAAACCACATTTTATTACGAAAATCTTCAATGGTTCTTTGTTGCATTTTTTAGTCATTGTAATCAGATTCCTTGACATCATCGGGCTCATCTTCATCCTCATTAGGGCGTCCCGTCAAATCTAAACTTTCGAATTTTGTGCCGTAATACCTGCGAACGATGGCCACGGAGTAGCTAATTGTGGGAAAATTTATGAAAAATTTTTGCAAGGTCATCTTTAGTTTAGTCGGCAACCAGCTGTCAAAGTTAAAAAAATGACGTTTTTGGACCAAAATGCGTATCCGAATTATTAAACCAAATCTGGCTCAAAAATAAGGAAGTTTTGGGTACTTTATTAGAAAAATATTTAAAAAATTCCAAAATAGCGATTTTGGTCCACAGATGCTGATTTTCAAACATAAAAAATATTTTTTAACAAAATTTGTCTTAAAAGTCGAAAAATGTTGAAAAGTTTATGTGGAATATATATAAAATGTAAAAACACGATTTTGGTCCAAAATTTACATTTTCAAAGTTTTGAGACCAATTGGATAAAAAAAAATAATTTATATGTTCAAAAATCAGCATCTGTGGACCAACATTTTTTTGTATTTTTTTTATATTTTTCCTATAAAGTACGCAACAATTCCTAATTTTTGAGCCAGATTTGGTGAAAAAATTTGGACATGAATTTTGATTGAAAAACGACATTTTTTCAAATTTTGACCGCTGGTTACCGACCTTAGATGTTCTTGCTAAATTTTATTACTATTAATACACGAACTTCTAGGACTTCAACCACTTTGTCCACGTAAAAAATTAAATTTTAATAATTGCTTGGAGCACAAGGGGTTTAAGTGCTCATATACTTACCTCTTGTGCTCCAAGCAAAACAGGTATTTTAGTAACAAGAGCTAAAAATTGTCGCCATATCTCGCTAACGAATAAGAATTTTACATTGAGCTCTTGTGCTCTGAAGTTCTGTGAACTTCACCTACTAATTCCATATGTTAACTCAATTTTTTTAAAAAAGTCACTTGAACCCCTTGTGCTTTGAGCCCCTCATATAGAAAATTTTTTATCGATTATAAATTTTCTATAGATTTTTTTTCGATTATAAATTTTATTATAAATTTTCTATAAAAAATTTTTTATCGATTATAAATTAAATTTTAAATTTCGTTTAGAAAACTTTTATCGATTTTAAATTTTCTATAGAAAATTTTGCATTGATTAAAAATTTTCTATAAAAAATTTGCTGTAGAAAATTTAAAATCGATAAAAACTTTTTAAACGAAATTTATAATATAATTTATAATCAATAAAAAAAATTTATAGAAAATTTATAATGAAATTATAATCGATAAAAATTTTCTATAGAAAATTTGTAATCGAAAAAAAACATTTTATATAACATTTATAATCGATAAAAAATTCTCGATATAAAATTTGTAATCGATAAAAAAGTTTCTATAGAAAATTTAAAATTGATAAAAAATGTTCGCTAAAAAATTTATAATAGATAAAAAATTTTTTGTAGAAAATGGAAAATTTGTAATCGATAAAAAATTTTCTATAAAAAAATTTATAATGGATAAAAAATTTTCTATAGAAAATTTATCATCGATTAAAAATTTTCTATACAAAATTTATAATTTTCTGTAGAAAATTTTGTAATCGATAAAAAAATTTTCTGTAGAAAATTAAAAATCGATAAAAAATTTTGTGTAGAAAATTAAAAATTGATAAAATAATTTATATAGTAATAGGTTTAAATTTTATTTTCTAATGTTTGCAGATTTTTTTTAATTGAATGTATCATTTAACAATCCTTATATCCTTATCCTTATATCCTTATATATATATAAAAATGACATGTTAGTTTGTTTGTTTGTTTGTTTGTATGTTTGTTTGTTTGTGTCGCTTTCAGAAAAAAACTACTGAACCGATTCAAATGAAATTTGGCATGTAGATAGTACGTTTCCTGGAATGAAAAATGGCACCAATGGCATCTCGATTGGATGCCCCGCCTCCGTTTACGCCCACTTTTTGTGAATTTCAGATTTTTCAATATATTTGGTTGTTGTACTATATTTGGATGTTTGTTACCGATAAACATGCAATTTTGGATACTAATAGGGCATTTTTTGCAAGCAAATATATGCCATCCCACATCTTGACTGGAAGCCACGCCTCTTTTAACACCCAGTTTTTGTAAATATAAGATCCTTACAAAGGGGCGTGGCATCCTTTGGTTTTTCTGTCTGTCTGTCCACAATCAATGATTAACGGCTGAACTGATTTATATGAAATATTCACCACAGATAGTACTAACCGAGACGGGAACTATAGGCCATAAGAGAGACCGATCGGCCAAGTGGGCGTTAAGTGCCACGCCCCTTTGTATTATATTGAACATTATTTCTGCCTTTTCAGCAATTACACTTAAACGGCTGAACCGATTTTAAAGAAATTTTCACCACATACAGTACTAATCCAAGCGGGAAATATAGTTCATAATAGGGCGGCGATCACACAAAGGGGCGGAAATGCCACGCCCCTTTGTACTTCATTGAAAGTTATTTCTACCTGTCCCGTAATCACGCTTAAACGTCTGAACCGATTTCAATGAAAATTTAACCACACATAGTACTAACCCAGGCGGGCACTATAGGTTATAATAGGAGGGCGCTCTGACGGATGGAGGTAAAAGTCCACGCCCCTTTGTATTACATTGAAAGTTATTTCTGCCAGTTCGTAATCACTCTTAAACGTCTGAACAGATTTTATTGCAATTTTCAACACAGATAGTACTAACCGAAGCGGGAACAATATGCCATATCAGCGCGTTATTGGGCAAAGGCGTTTAAAATACCGCTATTTGTATTAATTTCAAATTATTTTTGACTGCCATAATAAAGCGCGTTTGGACAAAGAGGCATTAGTTGCATCGCTCTTTTTTACTATACTAAAAGTTGTTTCTGTCAGTTCCGCAATTACGCATCAACGGCTGAATCAATTAACATGAAATTTTCGCTACAGATAGTGCTAAACGAGGCGGGAACAATAGAACATAAAATGAGCGATCGGACAAAGGGGCATAAAATGACACGCCCTGTTAAATTTATTGCACCTCCTTTCTGCCTTTTTCGCAATCACACTTATTGATTTTGTAGAAATTTCCACCGCAGATAGTACTAACCGAGGCAGGAACTATAGGCCACAAAAGGGTGTGGTTTGACAAAGGGGAGTTAAATCCCACGCTCTTTTGTATTACATTGAAAGATATTTCTGCCTGTCCCATAATCATGCTTAAACGGCTTTACCGATTTTAATGGATTTTTCACCACATATAGTACTTCCGAAACGGGAATAATAAACCATAATAGAGCGTGTTAAGACCACGGGGCGTAAGTTGTCACGCCCCTTTGCACCACACTGAAAATTATTTTCAGTCTGTTCCGTAATTACGCTTAAGCGCCTAAACTGATTTTAACAAAATTTCAACACATATAGTACTTACACAGAAAAATACGAGTTGTTATATTGACCCCCATATTTGTGAATACAATTAACTTTTTCACTGAAAGTGCTCCTATACGGAAATTTGTGATATCAACTAATGTTTGTAAATATTGATTGTTGAAAAAAAATTTACACAAGTGAGAGTGTTAAATTCGGCTGTGCCGAATCTTTGATACCCTCCAACATGTTAGAACATATAAAAAAAACCAGCGGTGTTTTTTGTTGGGGGCGGGCTCGATGGGGGTGGTGGGGGATACCTTCCCCATCGCGATAAATGTTAACCAATTTTTTTATTATGCTTTTTGCACTTTAGTAATACCATTTTCTCACTATTTTATTGATTTTTTTAAATCCACGCCCACAAAAGGGGGCGGGCAGAAAAAAAATAAATTTTGCAGCCCTCTGGGTCTAAGTTCAGGAGTTTAAACTCCTTCTGTCACAAAAAGGTTTCATTTGGATAACAAAAATGGCACAGAGGTGGTGTAAAGTAATGCGAAATAAAAATTTTCAACAGATGTAGTGCTAACCGAGGATGCAACCATAGGGCATTACAAACTGTTATTCATTATATAATATTTTTTTCAACCCGGGCAACGCCGGGTGCGATACAGCTAGTAATAAATAAAAACCTTATTGGTGATTTGTTTTATTTATGTAGTAAAGAATGTTAAAAATATAAAGATAAATGTATTAATTGATATAAGTTATTTGGTTTATTGTGTCGGAATTAATTTGTTAAATTGAATAATATATTTGAATAAGTGGTAACTTTGACTTGATTAAATTGATAAATTTCCTTGATCATTTTTACAAAGTTTTCTTTTATAAATGCCATATTTTTTATAAGACAATTTTTTACCTATGTATATTTACTAAATAGTCTTATAACTTGTTAAGTTGTATATTTACGTATAAACTTAGGTAGATTATGCCAGATTTTTGTGTAATATTACACCTGTTTTTTTTGCGTGTACCCAGACATGGGGCACAGACTAAATACAGACTCGACAGTAGAGTTTTATAAGAAAAAATGGGGAAAAACTAAGCGATTTTAGGAGAAAACACAGCGGTTTTTAGTCCGTTTTACGCTAACATGGCAACACTTTCTACGACTTAGGAGTGAGTGAAACAACAAAAACCGATCTGGCATCCATTTTTCTAATGGCGCGTTATATTAGCTTTCTCTTTCTAACCTAATTCGTAGAATAATTTGAAAACATTAACCATATGGTTCAAGACTACTTTTTTGACATCTGTCACTTATGTCGAGTCTGTATTAGTCTGTGCATGGGGGTTAATGATTACAATGAGCGTGTTCAGCAGAGAAACCTGCTACTCAACAGTTGAGATGTAACATGTTTTGATTAGTTGAATCTGCTGAACGCATTTTTTTTGTAAATGTTTTAAAATATTGGAATATTTTTTTTTTGACGCTTTCATTTATTTTTTGCTGTAAAAAATACTTTTTTATGATTTGTTGTGTTTACTTCTTTGAATAACGTCCAAAAAATAAGTAATTTCAATAAAACAGCTTATTTATCAGTTTGTAATCAAATGTAGCAAGAATTGTGTACGCTACTAGTGATGAGAAGCGCTCACTCAACATGTTGACTGAAATGTCAAAAATCAAATCGTTCAGCAGAATGTTGAGTAGCAGCTTTCTCTGCTGAACGTACCCATTGTGTAATTGATTACAGTTTCAATTACAATTACATGTAATTAGTAATTGAAAATTTTCAATTACTAATTACATGTAATTGTAATTGAAAAAACTCAATTACAAATTACATGTAATTGTAATTGAAAAAACTCAATTACAAATTACATGTAATTGTAATTGAAAAAACTCAATTACTAATTACATCTAATTGAAAAATGTAATTGATTTTAATGTAATTGTAAAAAACATATTTATAATTACATGTAGTAGTTAATTACTAATATTGTCAATTACACATACATATTTATTCAAAAATCTTTATGCATAAAATCGTTAGTGCAATTGTTTGTAACGCATGATTTTTGGAATCATAAGAGCTACCAACCTAAGACATACATATTAGATGCTGATCAAGGTTTTAAAGATTTGATTTTTTTCGACCCGGCAGGTGGCGCTGGCCTCAATTTGTAAACAGAATTGTGGGTGCCATTTGACAGCAGTTCAAAATAGAGTTAAAATAACTAAACTGCCACTGAAATTGTTAAACTCCTCAGTTGATAGTTTTTGAAAAAAGCCAGCAGTTGAAAATAACACAATACTGTAGTCATTCGCAACAAACTGGAAGCAAAAACTCCAAGTCAAACGAAGATAACGAAAGTTTTTGTGGGAGTCTTTAAAAAAACTTAACAATGACTACAGACTACACAAAAGAAATACACAAAATAGACCGTACAATGCGAGTAATATTTACCCCATTAATTGGAATGCAAACATTTTAGTTAAACAAATTAAATTTAACAAATATTTAGGTAAAAAATCGTTTAACTAAATTTGAATTCATAACTGAAATAGACAAAAAATCTAAAACTAATAGGTTTAAATAAACCCAGATCTTTTATACAATGAATTTATTCATTCAATTTTTAGTTTTGAAATAAAGTTTAAAGTATTCATTTTCAATTGAAACATGAATCAAATTAATTTTTATTATTGTGCATCCGAATACCATGGGAAAGAATAGTTGTATGTATGTTTTGTTGTCTTTAAAATGTTATAAGTAGTTATTTATTATGATTTTTTTACATTATTAACCGTTTTTTTACAATTTGGAACGAAAAAATTATTTTATCAATTTTTTTTTCCTGTGAATTTTAATATAATTTTACCTAACTATTCTTCAAAGCTAAACCAACATATTGTCAATGATATGTCCGTCCATCTGTCACATAATTACACAGATTAAAAAAAAAAAAAAAAATTTAATTTTGTCGTTTTTTAGCGTCCCAAAAAAAGTGTAAATACAACAGGTGTTAATACAGTAGAATATTTTTTTTTAAAACAAAAAGTCACAAATAACTGTTATATTTGGTCTCTAAAGAGAAATCATAATAAAATTTATTTGTTACGATTTCTAATTTTGTTGACCATCCATATTTTGATTTAATTGCTCAAATAACGTATTTTTGGTATAATATGACATATTATGTATGCTAATTAAACGTAATCTTATCATTTGATTGGAAAATGATGTTTGAATGATTTGTTGCATGATTCTCTTTAACATGGATTTTATCGCGAGTAGATCGGATGTAAACAACGCGAAGTATAACGAAAATAGTCGAAAAATTAAAAAAAAACGCTAAACAAATTTTTAATATTACTGAATCCGTGAAAAAAAAATTTTGATAATTTTTTTGAGTTAGTGGTCTGTAATATATAAAAAAATATAGTCACGTTTCGTCCGCAGATTTTTTTTTTTATTTTGTAAACCAGTGTTATTTATCAAGCACAATAAAAAAAATTTGAAAGAATATAAATTTGGCTGAAAACCACAAATTTGCTTTAAAAGATAAAATAAAATAATTCAGGTAATATATATTTGCAAAAGTGAAAATTTTATCAAAAAAAGGTCAACATTTTTTAGGATCTGCTTTTATGTACGGCACATATAAAAGTAGATAATAAAAAAAATTAGACCTTTTCTGTAATAATATTTTCACTTTTGCAAATATTTATTGCGATATGCAGCCACTCCATTAAATGATAATGCAATGCCTTTAAAAGGTAGTTTCTTTACATATTTTGCATTGCAAAAAAATAAAATACTAATGTCTTTTTGGAAATCCCGATATTTTTAACCCAACTTGATTTTTGTGACCACACATATAAAAGAAGATCCTATAAAATGTAGACCTTTTCGTGCTAAAATTTTCACTTTTTCAAATATTTATTGCGATGTACAGCCACTCCATTGAATTTCAATGCAATTTCTTCACATATTTTGCGTTGTAAAAACTAATAGTGTCTTTTAAATTCCTTTTGGAAATCCCGATTTTTTATGTCTTTATGACTTTGTAGCTGAAGATACAACTGTTTTTGGTGTTTATTTGAATAAAGAAATGTATAAAATTATAATAAAAAATTGATTGACTAATTTATTAGGATAAAAAAATTAGGATAAAAAAATTAGGATAAAAAAATTGAAATATTTGTCCCGGAAAAATGTTTAAAATTTTTCAAGTCCCAGACACAAATTTTGTTGGCTTTTAAGGTACCCACAATATTATGTACAATATTCAATTATCTTGATGGTGTGTGGGTAATATTGACGATTGTACAATGGTCAATCTTACCCACACACGATCAATATAATTGAATATTGTACATAATATTGCGTCGTCTGTAGGTACCTTTACCACAGACTAATACAGACTCGACATAAGTGACAGCTGTCAAAAAAGTATTCTTTAATCATATGGTTTATATTTTTAAATTATTCTACGAATTAGGCTAGAAAGAGAAAACTGATATAACGCGCCATAAGAAAAATGGATGCCAGATTGGTTTTTGTTGTTTCACTCACTCCTAAGTCGTAGAAAGTGTTGCCACGTTAGCGTAAAATGGACTAAAAACCGCTGTGTTTTCTCCTAAAATCGCTTAGTTTTTCCCCATTTTTTCTTATAAAACCCTACCACTGCAGTGGCGTATACGAAGTGATTTTAGTATTCGGTATTAAATATTATGTACAATGTAAAAAAAACTTCTTAAAAAAAATTTAAAAATATTTCAGAATCTGAAAATTTTTCTGAAGGAAAATTTTTCGAATCTGAAAATTTTTCTGCCAGAAAATGTCTCAAAATATGAAATTTTTTCTTTAAGAATTTGAAACGTTTCAACTTAAAATCCTAATGGAAAATTGTCTCAGAAACCGAAGCTTTATGTACACAAAAAAGGGATCTAATAGTAAGTAAATTGGAGTAATAACTTAAAAATTTATTACTAGTTCATATAACAATCTTCTCAGAATCCGGTATTTATTCTGACTTTTCCTATAGAAAAAAATTTTAGAATCTGAGACTTTACCTTTGTAAAAATTTTCCAGATTCTGAGAGTTTTTAGTATAGTATCTATGTATATAATGTCTCAAAAAATTAGACTTTTACTCAGAATCGAAGACTTTTTCTTTAGGAGAAGTCTCAGAATCAGAGACTTTTTCTATATAAAAATATCTCAGAATCAGAGGCATATTTTTGGGAAAAATATCTCAAAATCAGACACTTATGCTATCTAAAACTTTTTTATTATAAAGTGTCTTAGAATCTGTAACGTCTTAAATTAACTTACATTTTGAAATATGACAATTTATGTATCATAACAAAAAATATCAGAATCTCACACCACCCTTAATGTGCGTATTCGGTTGGTCTTTTAAAACCCATAATGAGAACATATATAAATTGTTTATACAGTACTTCTCCCACTCATAAATGCAACCCGTTACCTCAAATACGTTGAATTGAAACAATTATTTTATAATAAATACAGAGAATGTTCCATGTTAAATTTCAAACAAGTTTCTTGTACCATACATCTTCTATTATTTCCTCCTTTTAATTGAGAACATTGTCCAGATCACATCAAAGAAAGCGGAAATTTTTATACGACAGAAAAAAAAAAAAAAAAAATAATACAGTTGAAAGAATTTAAAAAATTAATAAAAATCTTTTTGCATCATTTAAAAAAATTTTTTCTTGATATAAAATCAATTAAATAATTTTTAACTAAATAACATTGCTCGTTTGGGTAAGTTTTTCCATACAATCAAAGTGGAGTGAAATTTTAACAAGGTGCTCTGTTTTTCTAGAACCCAAATATATTTGAGGTTAAGGCACTCAAGCAATTTGAGGTGCTTATCGTACCTCACTTAATCCATCTAAAACGCTTAAGGCCTTAGGGACTATTTATGGTGTGATGATCCACAACCAGAGTCCAAGGAGAACAATTAAATTAAATCTGAAGAACTGCATCGTCACTTATACAGCTAAAGAAAAAACCAACGTGATAAATCCATCAGAGCTGTCCCACTTTGCACCATTCACATCCAAACAACAATCTTTGGTACAATAAAATCGTATACGCAATCGCCTGGTTTTACCAGATTCCAAAAGAACAAAATCAGCATTCGGGATAATTATTACGCTGTTTTAATTTTTAACTTTCATTTTTAAAATTAATTTAAAAAAAAAAAATATTATTAAAAAGAAATATTTAAAAATCGCGGAACGGTTAATTATATTTTTATTAAAAACATCGGTAATTTGAATTTGTAACCTAAAAATTAAATTAAATTAAATTCGTGATTACATAATTACATTCTCATTAGAAAAAATTCGATGGCATATGGATGCACCCATATGTCATAATTGCTTGTAACATAACCTAAGAATATTTCTAACGGAACGTGGGAGCAAATATAATACATCTCTTATTTCATCAGAAAAACAACAAAAACTTAACACCATCATATTAACATCGTTGGACAATGTAAGGCCTTGCAGTGTACGGCGAATTGGATGTTTGTAACTGGTATGTAAAGAAAATAAAAACTTATTGATATTTCTATTATAATTGCTCTCTAAATTTCGCCGCGTTTAAGAGTTGAGAAAACAATCGTTGTTGTTAATTATGCAGTAAGCAATAAAAAGTAAATATAAAAATAAAAAAATAGATACAAAACAAAATCGAATTGTGTTTATTAAAGTAAATTGTTTGTAATGATTTTTTTCTCAACCTTATAGGGTTTTCGCTACGGTAAAATAGAAGTTTTAAAAAAAAAAGTTCTAAAGTTTATACAGGCTCATATTTAAGCAATAACTATTTTGATTTAATACCGATTTCAAAGTTCCGTCCGCGAGTCGTATTACTTGTATTTAATGTTTACCTAATAAAACTCTATGGAAGAGTTATTTTTAAGATTACATACATATGTAAATATGTAAAAATTATAATGAAATTTTGAAACCCCTTTTTCTAAGATACATTTTTTTTATATGTATAAATTTAAATTTTTGTAATAAAAAATGATTGAATTTAAAATGTTCGAGTAAATTTTTAGATTTTTCCTTGGTGGTTAAGGTAGCCTCGTAGGGTAATCATGTGTGGGATTCCCAAAAATACGATAAAGGGAATCATGGTTTTTGGGAGGGTTTAGAAAATGGATCCAAACTCCATCAAAGGATACCATTAAAGAGTTGCTTAAGAAAAGGGATAGTTTGTATAGTCATCTGTATCAATACATCACTTAATTCCATAGGTATTGAGAATTTTGGTTCACTTGCATATTTTTTTAGATTTTTAAGGTTCAAGGGACTCTGTTAATAAAATAAATGTAACACTGAACGTGCTGGGTGTAAAGCTGTCAAGAACCCCCCCACGGGCTGATAGCTGGCTGCATATATGGGTCCCGCCCGACTTCCTTTACTCCAGTTAATGGTTTATCACCACAAACCTAGGTGTACGTTACAAATCTGAGGCTTTTTCCTAGGAAAAATGTCTAAGATTCTGAAACTTTTTTCATAGGGAAAATGTATCAAAATCTGAGAATTTTTCTATACGAAAAATGTCTTAGAATCTGAGAATTTTTCTGTAAAAAATGTCTTAAAATCTGAGACAAATGTCTTAGAATATGAGAATTTTTTTTATAGAAAAAATGTTTTATTATCTTGAATTTTTTTAAAGAAAAAATGTTTCAGAATCTGGAATTTTTCTATAGAACAAATGTCTCAGAATCTGAGAATTTTTCTGTAGAAAAAATGTGTCAGAATCTGAAAATTTTTCAATTGGAAAAATGTCTCAGAATCTTAGAATTTTTCTTTAGGAAAAATGTGTCAGAATATGAGACTTTTTTAATTGGAAACATTTCTGGGGATCTGATATTTTTCTTTTGAACCTGATGGGTTTTCTTTAGGAAAAATGTATCAGAATATGATACTTTTTATAGGAATAGGAATGTATTAGAATTTAAGTCTTTTTCTATAGGAAAAATTACTTTTTCGATAGGAAAATGTATCAGAATCTGAAACTTGTTCTATAGGAAAAATGTCTCAAAATCTAAGACTTTTTCTATAGAATAAATGTCTCAGAATATGAGACTTTTTCTTAAGGAAAAATGTCTCAGAACCTGATACTTTCTCTTTAGAAAAAATATCTCAGAATCTAATGCCTTTTCTTTAGAAAAAATGCCTCAGAATCTAAGACTTTTTCTATTGGAAAAATGCTTTAGAATCTGAGACTTTTTTATAGGAAAAATGTATCAAAATCTGAGACTTTTTCTAACGAAAAAATGTTTCAGAATCTGAGACTTTTTCTAACGAAAAAATGTCTAAGAAGACTTTTTCTATATGATAAATATCTTAGAATCTATGACTATTTCTACTTAAAAAATATTTCAGAATCTGAGACTTTTCCTATAGAAAAAATGTCTCAGAATCTGAGAATTTTTCTATAGAAAAAATGTCTCAGAATCTGAGACTTTTTCTATAGGATATTTTTTCAGAATCTAAGGGCTTGTTCTATAGTAAAAATGTATCAGAATCTGAGACTTGTTCCATAGGAAAAATGTCCCAGAAGCTGTGATTTATTCTATAGGAAAAATTTCTCTCAAGCTGGGACTTTTTCTAAGGAAAAATGTATTCGAATCTGAGACTTTTTTTATTGTAAAAATGTCTGAAAATCTGTGAATTTTCTATAAAAAAAATGTCTTAGAATCTGACACTTTTTCTATAGAAAAATGTGTTAAGTATGTACATATCTTAAAAAATTTTAAATTTTTGGGAGAAAAATTATAAGAATTTGGTTTCTCTTAATCAGTTACATTTTGTTTCAAGGGAAAGACGGCGGGAGAAAAAGATATGAATTAAAAAAAAATTTGGGCCCCCTGCGAAATAAAATCCTGGATACGCCCCTGCCTACCACAGACTAATACAGACTCGACATAAGTGACAGGTGTCAAAAAAGTATTCTTTAACCATATGGTTAATATTTTCAAATTATTCTACGAATTAGGTTAGAAAGAGAAAACTGATATAACGCGCCATAAGAAAAATAGATGCCAGATCTTTTTTGGTTGTTTCACTCACTCCTTAGTCGTAGAAAGTGTTGCCATGTTAGCGTTAAACGGACTAAAAACCGCTGTGTTTTCTCCTAAAATCGCTTAGTTTTTACTCATTTTTCTTATAAAACTCTACTGTCGAGTCTGTATATAGTCTGTGACCCTACTTTCGAGTCTGTATTTAGTCTGTGCCTTTACCCTGTGGTACAGGGTGTAATAAGTTTATGCTTATGTTTGAAACTACCCGAAACAATAGTCCTAGATTAACCTTTTAGCAAAAGTCCCGAAAAAAAGTGATGTATTGAACCGAAATGTGTTGTGTTCGAAAGGGATAGACCCAGTTACATTTCACATGTGATGTATCCGGAGTTTAAGACACTTCCTCACAAAAGAAACAGGTGTTTTTATATAAAAGGTGTCAAGTTTGTGATAGGCATTGTGTCTATTTGACATATCACGAGAACTATCAAGGACCAATAACACAGTGATACAAAATCGAACTTTCGGAATCGGAATGGGATGAAACCAAAAGCAAATGAAAGCTGACGTTTTCCATAACAAAAGGCCTTTTTTTTAGGTCAGAGCTAGATTTTATTTTACTCGCATTTAAAGTTGGTGATTTTAAAGCATTTAAAGTTTTTGTGTACTAAACGTGTCCAACTTTAAAGACCCCTGGTGGTGCCCTTATTGGACATGTAGGGTCCAGTTTCCAAACTTAAGCTCAAAATTACTTCAGCTATGACTGGTATGAATTTTGCTGCAATCGGTCCAGTACCTATTTACTGAATAGCCAAATTATTAAAATAAACCATGTACACCGTTGCGTATGATTGTTATTTAAAGGCAATTATTAATACCGTTGCGTATGATTGTTATTTAAAGGCAATTACAATATTAATCATTCGCCACTAATACAGTTTTCAAGCATTTATTATTGTAATTATAATAAAAGTGCACTAACTTCAAATGCGTGTAAAACAAAATCTAGCTCTGAACTAGAAAAAAGCCTTGAGGGGTTTGTTATGGAATATGTCAACTTTCATTTGCTTTTGGTTTCATCCCATTCCGATTTTGGGTGTTGCACTGTGTAACTTATCCTGCAGGGAAATGAAAAATATTCCAATTGTTATGAAAATTAATAAATTTTAATTACAAATTATACTTTGAACGGATTTAAATAGAAAACATTGGCAAAGCGCTTGCAAAGCACTTTTTTTTCATACTACCTTACACACAAAAAATAAAGTGCTTTGCCGAGACTTTTTCTGTGGAACGGTTGGCAGTTTCTGCATTGGTACTTGTAAAAAAACCGATATCACTACTTACCATTACAATTTTGGCAACACTATTTTTATACCCTACACCACTCTGTGGTACAGGGTATAATGAGTTTCTGCTGATGTTTGTAACTTCCCAAAATATTGGTCCTAGACCCACCTTCAAGTATATCGATTGACTCAGAATCACTTTTTGAGTCGATTTAGCGATGTCCGTCCATGTAAACGTTGTGCGCAAGATACAGGTCGCAATTTTTAACCGATTTATCTAAAATTTGAAACTTAAGCTTCTTTTGACAACGACGGACGCTATTGAAATTTGCAAAAATCGGTCCATGTTTTGACCTAGCCCCCATACAAACGTCCCCTTAAAATATGAGTCAAATGACTCTAACAATAACAATAGGTATCCTTTCGAAATTTGGCAGGTAAACGTGTTTTGTATTCACAAATCACTACATTTTAAAGCAATCGGACCAGTTCTTCTTGTAGACCCCATACAAACCACCCTCCCGATATTCACATAAATTGCTAAAATTTAATGAAAATAGAAAATGCTTTATTAAAATTTTGTTTATTTTTAACACGTACTTTAATTACCCAATCAAATTGGATTATAATCACACCATTTTTGGACTTGAGTTCCATATGAAAATTTCGCCCGATATTCACTTAATTTGGTTAATTTAAAAACAAATAGAAGACTATTTCACTAAAATTTGGTTTGTGAGTGTTTTCTACACTTATTAAAGATTTGACAAAAGATAAACCAAATCGGTCCATGTTTGGACTTGGGACAGATTTTCCGGGAAACACTGGTGTAGGGTATTATATGGTCGGTCTTGACCGACTATAATTTTCTTACTTGTTTTTGTATGTAGTTGGTATCACTTATTTAAAACTTAAAACTTTTGAAATAATTTAAAAAAATACAACTTTAGTAAACTTTCATACTTAAGATACTTGTACAAAGGGTTTAAGCTAGACCACAGACTATAAACAGACTCGACAGTAGAGTTTTATTAGAAAAAATGGGGAAAAACCAAGCGATTTTAGGATAAAACAGAGCGATTTTTAGTCCGTTTTACGCTGGGAACACTTTCTACGACTTAGTGTTTCTTCACAATACAGCAGCATGCAGCTGAGCAGCAAAATTTTTACATGTGTTTTGTTGTTGCGGCAACAACAAAATACATGTAAAAATTTTGCTGCTCAGCTGCTTGCTGCTGTATTGTGAAGAAACACTTAGGAGTGAGTGAAACAACAAAAACCGATCTGGCATCTATTTTTCTTATGGCGCGTTATATCAGTTTTCTCTTTCTAACCTAATTCGTAGAATAATTTGAAAATATTAACCATATGGTTCAGAACTACTTTTTTGACATCTGTCACTTATGTCGAGTCTGTATTAGTCTGTGGCTAGACTTCTGCCAAAAATATGTCGCTCGAACATTAGTAGAACGCGAAGAACACCAAAAAATAAAATGTTGCTTATCAAGTTTTTGCAGTAAGCCCTTCAATTATTTTATTAAAATAAATATAATATAATTTCGGTGTTAGTTTTAAATCATGTACTAAGGGTGACATGTCAGGCACGTACGCAGGAATTTATTTTGGGGGCCCAAATTTTTTTTTTTAATTTCGTTTTTGAGCCTCAATGTTTTTGAGCCTACATTTTTTTTAGTTTTAGAAAACAAAACATTTGTTTTAAATTTAAGATAAAAAAGGAGTCGAATTATTATTTTTTTTTTAAAAAGACTTTGAAAATTTATGCAACTTTTCACTAAAAATTCTCAAATATACTTTACGCTTAAAAACTCAAAACTCTGGGACAGCTTTTTGATTTGTTCATATACTTTTTCAAAGTTTTTAGATTATAAACCATATTTTTGCATAAAACTTCTAAGTGCATTTTTTGGTATAGAAAATTCTCCGATTCTAAGATACATATTCTCTTAATAAAATCAAAGATTTTGAGACATTTTTAAATGAAACACTCCTTAAATTGCGGGAAATTTTTTTAGTTTTACATGTTTTGAACAAACATGTTTTTGAAAATTTCAAGACATTTTAACCATAGAAAGATTTTTACTTTATTTATGATTTAAAACATTTTTCGTATAGAAAATTCTCAAATTTTAAGACATTTTTTGTACAAAAAAAATCTGTGAAATTTTTCGTGTAGAAAAATGTCTCAAATTGGTATAGAAAAATTCTCAGATTCTGATACATTTTTCCTATAGATTTTTCTGATTATGAGGCATTTTTCGTAAAGAAAATACTCAGATTATAAAGACGTTTTTTGTATAGATAAATTCTTTTATTTTAAAATATTTTTCGTATTTAAAAAGTCTGAAAAAAATTATTACGATCTAAAAAAATCTCTTAACCATTTTACAATTGAGATAATTTACAGATTTTCAGACATTTTTGTAAGGGAAAATTCTTAAATTCACAATATTTTTTCGATAAAAATTATCCAGTTTACTTTAGATATTTTAAAAAAAACTAACACTTTGATTAATTTTTTGTGTTAAAAAGTTTAAGATTCAAAAAAGAAACTTGGAAAACAAAAGTAGATTCAAATTAGTGTAGACGACACAATTTGCAATGCATATGTTCCGAAAAATTATTTGCAAAAAAATAATATTAATATTAAAAATAAAATAAAATAATATTCATGATTATGGATGTGATTTCCATGCAAATGCATGTTTTTTGTCACTAGTCTAAAAACGATATCGACCAATTGTCTTTCCGAATCAAGAAATTTGCTTTAAAATGGCATCGATTTGTTGTTTCATATTTTGATAATAATGCATATTTTTGAATATTTTGGTTTTAAATGAATGTTTTGTGCATATTTCCAACTTTTAACTGTATAAATTATCAAAAACACAAATGAAAATTTATTTGTTTCAAAAACTATTTCCAAATTTTTGAAAATTCATTTTGCAAATAAAAAAATTATTTTTTTTTCTTTTTAATTTTTTATAGATTGTTTAATTTCTAAGAAAATCTTGCTTACATAAAGTTTTAAATGTTTCTATTACAACTCGGGGTTATTTTTTGTTTTTAAGAAGTTTTTCGTATGAAAACAAGATTTTTATTGCACATTTTTTAGTGCATATTTTCGATTTTTTACACTCAAAAAATTATGTTAGTAAAATCAACTGAAAATGTCAGTTAAAATAACTACTTTGTAAGTTGTTTTGGGGTCAACTACTTTTTTAGTTAAATCAACTAACAATGTCAGTTATTTTAACTGACAAAAAACAACTGACTTATGTAGTAAAAACTACTAACATTTGTAGTCAAAACAACAAAAATGTAGTAAAAATAAAATAATCAATATATAATTTTTTTTTTCAAAAAATTTTTCAGAAAAAAAATTAAAGACCAAATTTTTTCAAAGTTTTTTTTTTTTTTTTTTTTTTTTTAAAAAAGTTGTGAAAAATAAAAAAACGAAAATTTATTTTTATTTTTTGAAAAAATACTTAAAATTTTTTTCAGAGATAAAAAAAATAAAATTAACAGCACAGTACTTTTTTGTTAGTTGTTCAAAAAAACTATTTAAAATAACTAACAGAAATAGTTGTTTGATATTTTTCAAACAAAAACAACTGACTTTGTAGTTGAAAACAACTAACTACTGTAAAATATATAAACAACTTACATGTAGTAACTTACATAATTTTCTGAGTGTAGTGCATGAAAATCTCATTCATGATGCATAACAACCATAAAAGTTTGCACAACATTTTTTTCAATTAAATTTTTTTTTTATACCCTCCAACCACAGTATGGGGGTATACTCACTTTGTCATTCCGTGTGTAACACATCGAAATATCGGTCGGGGACCCCACAAAGTATATATAATATTGATCCATGATAGAATCTAAGACATTCTAGCGATGTCCGTCCGTCCGTCCGTCCGTCTGTAGAAATAACGATGCAGTCCAAACCAAAAGAGCTAGACCCCTGAAATTGGGCAAGAATATCTCTTATGTTACTGGTAAGGTTAAGTTCGAAGATAGGCAAAATCGGACCAGGGGGAAAAAAGTTCCCCCTTGAAGAACTAAAACGACCCCTGAAAAATACGATATTTATTTAATTTTTGCTCAACAAATGTGACATTTGTATGCCATATTATGATCATTGACCTGCGCTTGGACCAAGGGGGTTAGGAAATTATATTTTTTCAGGCCGCCGCCCTTTGGGGGCATGGTTATAGAAATTAATTAAAAATAACGATACAAAATTATTATTTAAACGTAAATATCATAAAGAAATAATTTGTAAACATATATAGCGGGGCTACAGGTGTCCCCCACCAATTTCGCCGACCCCCCAACAAAAAAAAAGACGCCCCTGCGATTTTTTTTTAATTTTAAACGTGTTGGATGGTATAAAAGATTCGGCACAACCGAATTTAACACTCTTACTTGTTTTTTTGTATTTTTTTAATATTTTGAAATTTTAAGCAAAAAACCTTCGTTAGATTAGAGATAAAAAGAAAAAAAAAATAATATTGAGCCTTTTTTTGTTAACAACCGTATTTTTTGTAGTGCAATGTCTTAAAATTTTTATATGACCGAATCATTTTGGGGGGGGGGGGGACGTTCCCCCAGGCCCCCCTGCATACGTGCCTGTGACATGTCACCAGTAAAAGCCATGGTAACGTGGTGGGAAAAAGAAAAGTTCAAATTTAGAATCTGCCACCATAACTATACACACAAATTATATATTTATGTCACAAATTTTATGTTATATTTTTGACATATATTTTTTTACACTAGTTTTAAATATCATATTAAGAATCGACCGCAATCACTTAACTTGTCCAAAATGCTTCTGATGTTGAATTTCGCCAGTCACTATTAATTTGTTAAAAAAAAACTTTGTCAGTTGTCAGATTTTTTTTTGCATGTAATTGAAATCACTGTAATTTGAACGTTTTAATTACAATTACATGTAATTAGTAGTTGAGTTTTTTCAATACAATTACATGTAATTAGTAATTGAATTTTTCAATTACATTTACATGTAATTAGTAATTGAGTTTTTTCAATTACAATTACATGTAATTAGTAATTGAGTTTTTTCAATTACAAATTACATGTAATTGTAATTGAAAAAACTCAATTACTAATTACATGTAATTGTAATTGAAAAAAATTTAATTGGCATCGCCCATGTCTGGTTTTAACTATGTATTGTAATTTAAGGCTATAGAAAATTTTTGTGTGAGAAAACTTGTTAAAAAAGTTGTTCACTTTTTAGTGGAAAAAATCGGTAGAAAATTTTCTTGTAGGCAACTTCCTGAAAAGACGAAAAAACTGTAACATGTTAATATACCAAATTCATTACCCATTCGCCGGTGTACCATTGTACACGAGCGCACTGTAAGATTTTGTTTCGACCTCTCGTATTTATTAAAAAAATTGAAACAACAAAATGGACAATTTTTTTAAATTCTTTATTTATTAATTTATATTCCTTGGAACATAAAATTTAATCATTTTGCTTTCATTTTGTTATTTTTTACGAAATTATTTTCTGATTTTTATTTTATTTTTTCATTTAACTAAAAAGTAAGGAGTACAAAGTGCAATACTTCCTTCAACAGCAATAAGGTGAAACTGTATATCCGAATTAAGCTCAATATTTTAAATTTATGTTCAACAAGTGTATTGGATAAGGAATTTTTTGCATATGCGATCCATTACAATGGATTTTTCCTTTTCTGTATTTTAACGCGTGCATCAAACAAAACTTTACTCGTGATTTTCTTATCTAAAAAAAAAAAAATACATTATTAGGCGTAAATTCTGTTTTAATTTTAAGTTATTTTTATTTTGAAAAACATTATTCTTGCTCGAGTTCACATTTCATTACTATTCACTAGGGATAAAATTTCCATGCAAATGCATGTTTTTTGTCGATAGTCTAAAAACGATATCGACCAATTATCTTTCCGAATCAAGAAATTTGGTTTAAAATGGCATCGATTTGATTTTGCATATTATTGCATATTTTGGTAAAAATGCATATTTTTGCATATTTTGATTTTAAATGCATATTTTGTGCATATTTCAAACTTTTAAGTGCATTTTTTGGCATAAAATAGCAAAAACACAAATTGAAATTTTTTTTTTTTTAAAAACAATTTATTATTTTAAAAATTTATTTTGAAAATAAAAAAAAATGTTTTTCTTTTTATTTTTTTTAAGATTTTCTTAATTTCTAAAAAAAAATCTTGTTCATATAAAGTTTTCAATGTTACTATTTAAACCCGGAGTTATTTTTTGTTTTTTAAGAAGTTTTTTCTATGAAAATAAGGTTTTTATTGTGCACATTTTATTTTTTAGTGCATATTTTAAGGTTTTTTAGTGCATATTTTGAATTTTTTAGCGCATATTTTTGATTTTTTAGTGCATGAAAATTTCATCCCTACTAATCACTAATTGTAAGATGATATTGTCAAAGTAAGAATTTCAAAAAACAATTTATTTATCTTTTTCAAATATATTGGTTTGTAATTTTTGCAAGTCGAAACGTGTTTTAATTTGTGTCAAAAGGTCATTGTCAGGACTCTTTAGCAAAAAATTAATTACTGAACGCCGCAAATGATCCAGAAGCAATTAATTTCTCAGATATTTTCGTAAATAGACGTATTGTGAATTACGCTTAATACAAAAATGATATTACTACTTTGAAAGCTCGTCTATTCAAGGGGAGATCTAGCGTTATGATATCAAAGAAAAATAGTTAAGGTTATATTCTTTACCATAAATGATGTTCGTGTCAAAATAAAAGTGTACCTTATTTTTCATTTTGAAACTAAAAAGCGATACAGCGTTTTTAGTTCTGAGATATAAGAAATGATTTAAGGGATCATGTATATATAATTTCTGAAATTCGTATCTTGTGTCGCACTTAAGGGTTCATTTCATGTTTTACCAGCAGTTTGAAGTTCGGCTTAAACTTGACGCCTCCATGTATTTTTTGGACGACCTCTCTTTCTTGATCCCTGTGGGTTGTTGTCAAGGGATTTCTAATTGATATCAACGGCTGGTTTACGTAGGGTATAACCCATCCATCTATCTATGAGTATTCGGCGAAGGCATTTTTTTACGAAGACCTGTAGATTTTGTATATCAAGTATCGGTAAATTCCAGGTCTCCGAGCCGTAAGGAGTACGGACTTAACACTGATATTAAACATTGAAACTCCTTAATTTTTGTAGATACTGCGACGTTAGCCTACCTCCAGAACTTATTCAATATTCCAAATGCTTGGTTAGCCTTAGTCAGTACGTTTTGGATATCTTTGTTGCAGCTTTCGGTAGTAGCAATAATACTGCCCAAGTAACAAAAATTTGTGACATCTTCATTTTGTTTCCCTATCTGTGTAAAACAGGGTTGGCAGCCGATACCCACCTAGAATAACGGTATTTGGCTATTGTACCGCAACTATTGTACCGGTAGAAACACAAAGTGACACATTTAAAATACTAGAAATTTCATCAGCTTTCATAATCGCTTTTGAAAATGTACATATCTTTATTAAGTAGTTGCGGTACAATAGCCAAATACCGTTATTCTAGGTGGGTATCGGTTGCCAACCCTGGTGTAAAACGATAACTACTTGTAACATTAAAACCAAGGTTGGTTACCGAAACGAATAACGGTAAGGGAAACGATAATTTTATTTTTATATTTCGGTAACGGTACAAAGATTGTTTCGGTAACGGTATTACTGGTACCAAAGCAGCAATACCGGTACGTACCGGAATTATTTTAAAAACTAAATAAGTTTGAAAAATATAAAAAAAGTCTGAAGTCGTACAGTCAGATCACACGCACTGACACCCCTCTTCTAGCAAGTTTAGGTGGTGTTAAAATGGTGACCAAATCGGTTAATGACATTTCACTCCTCCCTATTTTGAACTTTAAAAATCATTAACACGAAAATCCTAGCTGATCCTGTTTTCGAGTTATTGCTAAAAAATTACACTTTTCGAGAACAAAAACCTCCCAGTAAAATATCCAGTACCGATTTAACCATTAGGGCACACTGGGCACGTGTCCAGGGCCTCCGACCTAAGTGGGCCCCGAAATGTCAATAAAAGAACGTGAATTTGACACAACAAAACGCCGACACCCAAACTTAATTTTGGGTCGTAGAACACAGTGGCATTCGCCGTTTTGACAGATCAAATCAATATAAAGAGATATTTAATTTTTAAGTTTGTAATTTTCAAGCAATTTTTTATTGTTTTTTTAAGAAAATTGAAAAAATGAGTAAAAATATTTTATTTTACTAACCTAAATTAATTAGAAATCATTGTTAGAGTAAAGTTGTGAATATATAATACTAAATAAAGTAATTTTAAAAGAGTTCTTGAAGGATTTTTCTAGAAAAATATAATAAAAACTCGTTGAAAATCGCAAAACTTTGAAACGAAATATATCTTGATTTTGACCTGACCTGGCAAAACGGAGAATGCCACGGAATTCTACGAACCTAAATTAAGTTTACGTGTCTCGGCGTTTTCGTTTGTCATTTCAAAAGTTAAAATTATACTTACAGTGTTTTTGGTAAAAATTTACTTTGATGATTTCAATGTGTTTAAAACTTTTTTTATATACTCTACTTTTGGAAATGTGTTTCAGGAAAAAAATTAAAAAAGTTTATCGCATTTGAAAATTTATGAAAACATGAAAAACACTCTAACATACCAACATTAAAAATGTTGTTATTCAAAAACTAATAAAAGGATTTCAAAAATAATATCTCATTTTAAAGGTCGTTAATCGTACTTTAAAAAATATTTTTTATTTTTTTAGAATTTTTTTTTTTTATTTTTAACTTTTATTTTTTTTTTACTTTTTAAACCTCCTGTTAAAGTTTTCAAAAAAATACAGTATGTTTTTACACTAATTTTACAGCCACCATTTAATTTTCCGGGTGGTAAAGTTTTGGTTTATATTATTAAAAATAATTTTTGTTTTCTTGTCACTCAAATTAAAAAAAATATATTTTTCGTATAATATGTAAGTCTGATAAATTTATACAATTTATGTCATTTATAAAAAAATAAGTTTGGTAAGTTTATACGGTATACTTGGTGTATACGAGTTTAAATGAATACGGCCAATATTTTAAAGTATTTATGCGTAGCCGGCCTTCGGCCGGACTTAGGGATTACAAACTCCATGCATTAAACCCACCCTCTCCGCAAAGTAAAGTTTTCTAGGGCAGCAGGCCTTTCGCTATCAAATTTGTTGTGCCTCAAAAAGGCCTGATAACCAAAATAGGTTTGGTTTGCAGAGAGGGTGGATTTAATGCATGGAGTATGTAATACCTAAGCCCGGCCGAGGGCCGGCTACACATAAAACCTTTATTACAAAAAAAAAAAAACAAATCATAGAAGTCGTAATTTCGACATTTCGCCCAAAAAAAATATTTTGGATTTTTTGACAATTTTGTTTTGGAAGAAATAACATTTTTAGACCTATTATTTTGGGCTATATGTCGTAGCTTGGGCGATATGACATTTACGGTTTTGGGCGATAAGACCTTGGGCGCTATGTCCGTACGCCTTAAACACCCACATATACCAGGAACCTCTGAACTCAGAGGGGCCTAGAAGCACCATTTTTTTGTTAGCAGGATTTTAAGATTGTTTAACAAAAAAGTTTTTCTGTGTAGGGATTAGGGATTACAAACTCCAAAAATTAATTTAGTGGCTTCGCTACACACAAAAAAAATTAAAAAAATTGTGCCAGTTTTAGGTTTAATTACAACCTATAAAGTGGTTTTGGATAACTTACCGAAGTTTTTGCTTTAAAAAACTTAGGTAAATTATCCAAAACCAATTTATAGGTTGTATTATCCCCAAAACGGATACAATTTTTTTTATACCCTCCAATCTAGTGATAGAGGGTATATATAAGTTTGTCATTCCGTTTGTAACACCTCGAAATATTGGTCTAAGACTCCATAAAGTATATATTTTCATGATCCTCGATCGATTTTAAGACGATCTAGCGATGTCAGTCCGTCCGTCTGTCTGTTGAAAACACGATAACTTTTGAAAGACTTTATGGAGGCTCCTGAAGTTTGGCATATATGTTGGGCATTTACCTCGTCAGGTTGGTATTGCAATCCAGCGAAATCGGTCCAGTGGTTCAAAAGTTATAAGCAAATGAGTGAATTTCGGCAAGGGTTTTTCGCGAATTTACGAGATAAAACACACGGTAACTTTCGAACGACAGTTCTGAGGGTGCTGATGTATGGCATATATATTTGGTTCATTTTAAATTTTAGCCAAATCGGTCAAGTGGTTCAAAAGTTATAAGCAAACCCCTGAATTTCAGATTCGTTTCACCTTAAATTCTCGTGTTGATAACCCGTTAAACATGTTTTAAAAACATTGGTAAGTCACAAAAATAGTTTACAAGGTATTTTTGCCACTCAAAAATATTTTCACACTAAAACAAATAAAAAATGCTCTCAAAAAAAATTTTACACTCAAAAAAGAATTTTACACTAAAAAAAAAAAATAGTAAATTATTTTTTTTTTTTCAAAAATGACTAAAAAAAAGCAGCGTTTAAATTACTACGAAGAAAGTAGCTTAAACAAACCAAAATTGACGATATGTGTAGTTTTAAAAACAAACAATATGTAAATCATTCAAATGCTATAACTACTAATACTTGCACATTTCTGTTTTTGTAGCGAGAGCTTACGATTGTTTTTAAAAATGAAGCAAATAAAACAAAAACATTAGAATTGTGTAGCCTACAAGTAGCCTACAAATTATTTTTGGTAGCCTACCTGTAGCCTACAAATTATTTTGGTAGCCTACCTGTAGCCTACAAATTATTTTTGGTAGCCTACAAATATTGTTTTTGTAGCCTACAAAGGGAAAATTTAATAAAACTATAACACACACACTCATCTTGTTTAACATAACTGTTTTATTTTAATGTGTATAAAGAATAGGGTTGGAAAAAAACTTTGGCAAACATTGTTGTGGTGTACCCTTGTCATTAAAAGTAGAAATGAGCTGATTAGAACGTGATTCACGCGTGACCACGCTTGAGTGTGACTAAATTCAATTTTACTCACGTGAGTGTGAGTGGAGAAAAAAAATTGCGTGAGTGTGCGTGAGTAAGATTTTTGCGTGAGTGTGCGTGAGTCGATTTTTTAAGTTTCGCTGAACTTTAAATTTTGTTGAAAATTTTAAAAGGTTTTTAAAATTTTAGTTTTTAAGTTTTTTTTTTGTATGAATAAGAGTTTCGTGAGTGTGAGTCAACGTGAGTGTGAGTGAGGCTTGAGTGAGTGCACGTGAGTGTGAGTTGTATTAAATTTACTCACGTGATTGTGAGTGTGAGTAGAAAAAATTTGCTCGTGAGTGAGTGTGTGTGATTCAAAAATTCCTGTCGTGAGCGTGAGTGAGTGTGAGTCAAAAATCACTCACGTGTATTTTTGAAATCCTTTTATTAGTTTTTGAATAACAACATTTTTAATGTTGGTATGTTAGAGTGTTTTTCATGTTTTCATAAATTTTCAAATGCGATAAACTTTTTTAATTTTTTTCCTGAAACACATTTCCAAAAGTAGAGTATATAAAAAAAGTTTTAAACACATTGAAATCATCAAAGTAAATTTTTACCAAAAACACTGTAAGTATAATTTTAACTTTTGAAATGACAAACGAAAACGCCGAGACACGTAAACTTAATTTAGGTTCGTAGAATTCCGTGGCATTCTCCGTTTTGCCAGGTCAGGTCAAAATCAAGATATATTTCGTTTCAAAGTTTTGCGATTTTCAACGAGTTTTTATTATATTTTTCTAGAAAAATCCTTCAAGAACTCTTTTAAAATTACTTTATTTAGTATTAAATATTCACAACTTTACTCTAACAATGATTTCTAATTAATTTAGGCTAGTAAAATAAAATATTTTTACTAATTTTTTCAATTTTCTTAAAAAAACAATAAAAAATTGCTTGAAAATTACAAACTTAAAAATTAAATATCTCTTTATATTGATCTGATCTGTCAAAACGGCGAATGCCACTGTGTTCTACGACCCAAAATTAAGTTTGGGTGTCGGGGTGTTGTGTCAATTTCACGTTCTTACAGTGAAATCGTTCGCTTGTAAGCGATTTTATTGACATTTCGGGGCCCACTTAGGTCGGAGGCCCTGGGCACGTGCCCAGTGTGCCCTAATGGGTAAATCGGTACTGGATATTTTACTGGGAGGTTTTTGTTCTCGAAAAGTGTATTTTTTTAGCAATAACTCGAAAACAGGATCAGCTAGGATTTTCGTGTTAATGATTTTTAAAGTTCAAAATAGGGAGGAGTGAAATGTCATTACCCGATTTGGTCACCATTTTAACACTACCTAAACTTGCTTGAAGAGGGGTGTCAGTGTTTTTCATCTGACTGTACGACTTCAAACTTTTTTATATTTTTCAAACTAATTTAGTTTTTAAAATAATTCCGGTACGTACCTGTATTGTTGCTTTGGTACCGTTACCGAAACAATCTTTGTACCGTTACCGAAATATAAAAATAAAATTATCGTTTCCCTTACCGTTATTCGTATCGGTAACCAACCTTGGTTTTAATGTTACGGGGCATGTCACAGACTCAATTCCGTTCGGATTTGAAAAAAGTGGTTTACTCGTAAAACGCAAAACGAAAATTATTTTTTTCGGAATGAAATCACTTTCAAAAATCAAAGTGGAATTGAATTGCATAAAAGTGGTTTCATTCCGAAAAAAAATATTTGCTTTACGTTTTACGAGTAAACCACTTTTTTCAAATCCGAACGGAATTGAGTCTGTGACATGCCCCTACAAGTAGTTATCGTTTTACACCAGGGTTGGCAACCGATACCCACCTAGAATAACGGTATTTGGCTATTGTACCGCAACTAATAAAGATATGTACATTTTCAAAAGCGATTATGAAAGCTGATGAAATTTCTAGTATTTTAAATGTGTCACTTTGTGTTTCTACCGGTACAATAGTTGCGGTACAATAGCCAAATACCGTTATTCTAGGTGGGTATCGGTTGCCAACCCTGTTTTACACAGATAGGGAAACAAAATGAAGATGTCACAACTTTTTGTTACTTGGGCAGTATTAAAGATATCCAAAACGTACTGACTAAGGCTAACCAAGCATTTGGAATCTTGAATAAGTTCTGGAGGCAGGGTGCGTGAGTGGATTTTGACTCACACTCACTCACGCTCACTCAACAATAATCGAATCACTCACGCAATTTTTTTTTTATTCACGCTCACTCACTATTCACGGGAGTAATAAAAATCTTACTCACGCCAGATTCAATCACGCTCACGAGTGAGTCACGCAAAATCTATTCACGCAATAAAATTTTCTTACCAAAAAAAAAAACTCCAAAAAAAAAATTTTTACAAAAAATAAAAAAAATTGGCCTAATCTAAAAATCTAATCACGCAAACTCACGCAAAAAATAAATGACTCACTCACTCAGATTTTTTTTCAGCTCACACTCACTCACAATCACGTGATTGAAATGAAAAGCACTCACGCGTGATTCACGTGAATCACGCAAATCACGTGACCAGCGCCCATCTCTAACCCAATGTTAATGCCACGGTTTTGCTCATAACTTCTGAGCGTCTAGACCGATAATATTAAAATCGCGTACATATTCGAAAATATCGAAAAATTCGACAAAATTCCAAATTTTTCTATATTTTTTTGACCAAAATTAAAAGAATTTTATTTAAAATTATTATTATTCTTTTTTCGATGTTGTATTCATTTTACACCATCTTAACGATATTTTTAATATGATCACGTTTTTATATTGTTACATTTGTTTACAATGTGAAGGTAGTAATACTATAGTAATACTGTAGTAATACTGTAGCCTACAAATATACTACTGTAGTATTTTTGTAGCCTACATATATACTACTGTAGTATATTTGTAGGCTACAACAATAAAAATTTTTTCCGCTACTGCCTTGTTTGGAGTTTTTGTTTTTTTCATGTTGTTGTAGTTTAAGCAAACACAAAAAAGAAAAGTAAACAAAAGCTATAACTTATAATATTGAAATTGTTTGAAGTGATATGAAAAGCAAAAGCAAAAAAACGGGTAGCTAACGTAGCCTTTCAAACGCTGAAAAAAAGTTTTTTACACAAAATAAAATATTTCTAACCAAAAATGTTATTTTTTTCACGTTAGAAAATTTACTATCACTTAAAAAGGGCATTGTGGAGGGTATTCATAGATTCGGCCAAGTCGAATTTAACTTTTCTACTTGTTATATTTTTTTTGTGTGTAAATAAATTGGGGGGGGGGGTGAAATAAAGCCATAGGCAATAAGGCCATATGGCCTTATTTCCCAAAGAGTTGAGAAATAAGGCCATATGGCGTTATTACCAACCACTGTTGGAAATAAAGCCATATATGGCTTTGTTACTCATTTGAATATTTTTTTAAATTGTTCATCATTATTTTGCGGAGAGTGTGGAAATATATTTCCACGTAAATACTGCTACCCAAAACAAATTATTTAGCGAAGCCGCTGGAGTTTGAAATGGCGTACGGACATAGCGCCCAAGGTCTTATCGCCCAAAACCGTAAATGTCATATCGCCCAAGCTGCGACATATAGCCTAAAATTATACGTCTAAAAATGTTATTTCTCCCAAAACCAAATTGTCAAAAAATCCAAAATATTTTTTTTTGACGAAATGTCGATATTACGACTTCTATGATTTGTTTTTTTTTTTTTTTAATAAAGGCTGTCTGCGTAGCCGGCCTATGGCCGGGCTTAAGGATTACATACTCTATACATTAAACCGGGGGGGGGGGGTGAAATAAAGCCATAGGCAATAAGGCCATATGGCCTTATTTCTCAATTCAATGGGAAATAAGGCCATATGGCTTTATTACCAACACGATTGAGCAATAAAGTCATATTGATTTTGCAACCAAAGTGGAAATAAAGCCATATCAGTTGAAAATGTGGAAATATATTTCCCCGTAAATTCTGCTACCCAAAAAAAAAAATTATTTAGCGAAGCCGCTAAATTAATTTATGGAGTTTGTAATCCCTAAGCCCGGCCGAAGGCCGGCTACGCAGAAAATCTTTTTTTGTTTATCTATTTTAGGGATTACAAACTCCATTCCTTAGACGCCTGGGGACAGGATTCCCCACCCTCTCCGCAAAATATTTTTTTAATTTAAAGATTATTTAACAAAAACAAGTTTACTGTGTAGCCGGCCTTCGGCCGGGCTTAGGGATTACAAACTCCATGCATTAAACCCACCCTCTCCGCAAAGTAAAGTTTTCTAGGGTAGCAGGCCTTTGCGCTATCAAATTTGTTATGCCTCAAAAAGGCCTGATAACCAAAATAGCTTTGGATTGTTAGAGAGGGTGGGTTTAATGCATGGAGTATGTAATCCCTAAGCCCGGCCAAGGGCCGGCTACGCAGAAAACCTTTATTCAAAAAAAACAACAAATCATAGAAGTCGTAATTTCGACATTTCGTCCAAAAAAAAATATTTTGGATTTTTTGACAATTTGGTTTTGGGAGAAATGACATTTTTAGACCTATCATTTTGGGCTATATGTCGCAGCTTGAGCGATATGACATTTACGGTTTTGGGCGATAAGACCTTGGGCGCTATGTCCGTAGGCCATTTCAAACTCCATAAATTAATTTAGCGGCTTCGCTAAATAATTTTTTTTTGGGTAGCAGGATTTACGTGCAAATATATTTCCACACTCTCCGCAAAATAATGATGAAAATTTTTAAAAAATATTCAAATGAGTAACAAAGCCATATATGGCTTTATTTCCAACAGTGGTTGGTAATAACGCCATATGGCCTTATTTCTCAACTCTTTGGGAAATAAGGCCATATGGCCTTATTGCCTATGGCTTTATTTCACCCCCCCCCCATTAAACCCACCCTCTCTGCAAACTAAAGCTATTTTGGTTATCAGGCCTTTTTGAGGCATAACAAATTTGAAAGCGCAAAGGCCTGCAACCCTAGAAAACTTTACTTTGCGGAGAGGGTGGGTTTAATGCATGGATTTTGTACTCCCTAAGCCCGGCCGAAGGCCGGCTACACAGAAAACCTTTTTTTGTTAAAGAATCTTTAAATTAAAAACCCTGCCAATAAAAAATTGGTGCCTCTAGACCCCTCTAAGTTTCGAGGTTCCTGGTATATGTGGTTTTTAATTTAAAGATAGTCAAAAAAAAAAAATCTGCGTAGCTTTCTTTCCGGGGTTAGGGATTACAAACTCCGTAAATTAATTTAGCGGCTTCGCTAAATAATTTTTTTTTTGGGTAGCAGGATTTACAGGGAAATATATTTCAACTTTTTAACTGATATGGCTTTATTTCCACTTTGGTTGCAAAATCAATATGACTTTATTGCTCAATCGTGTTGGTAATAAAGCCATATGGCCTTATTTCCCATTGAATTGAGAAATAAGGCCATATGGCTTTATTACCAACACGATTGAGCAATAAAGTCATATTGATTTTGCAACCAAAGTGGAAATTAAGCCATATCAGTTGAAAATGTGGAAATATATTTCCCCGTAAAATACCCAAAAAAAAATAAATTTATTTAGCGAAGCCGCTAAATTAATTTATGGAGTTTGTAATTTTTAAGCCCGGCAGGGCTTTTAATTTAAAGATTGTTTAACAAAAAAGTTTTTCTGTGTAGCCGGCCTTCGGCCGGGCTTAGGGATTACAAAATCCATGCATTAAACCCACCCTCTCCGCAAAGTAAAGTTTTCTTGGGTAGCAGGCCTTTGCGCCATCAAATATGTTATGCCTCAAAAAGGCCTGATAACCAAAATAGCTTTGGTTTGCAGAGAGGGTGGGTTTAATGCATGGATTATGTAATCCCTAAGCCCGGCCAAAGGCCGGCTACGCAGAAAACCTTTATTAAAAAAAAAAAACAAATCGTAGAAGTCGTAATTTCGACATTTCGTCCAAAAAATATTTTGGATTTTTTGACAATTTGGTTTTGGGAGAAATAACATTTTTAGACCTATCTTTCAAACTCCATAAATTAATTTAGCGGCTTCACTAAATATTTTTTTTTGGGTAGCAGGATTTACGCAGAAATATATTTCCACACTCTCCGCAAAATAATGATGAACATTTTTAAAAAATATTCAAATGAGTAACAAAGCCATATATGGCTTTATTTCCAACAGTGGTTCGTAATAACGCCATATGGCCTTATTTCTCAACTCTTTGGGAAATAAGGCCATATGGCCTTATTGCCTATGGCTTTATTTCACCCCCCCTAAAAAAACCTTTCTTTTCATATGGAAACATCATATAGTTTCTTAAAAACGAAATGGCTGAAAAATCCAAAAAAAAATCAATTTTTTTTAACTCCTAAATCCCCGATATGGCCAATAAGTCCAGACACCCCAAGCTTAGATTTTCTCTTTTACATATATTTTAAGTTTCATGCAAATTGGTTCATAAGGATTGAGATACTTTCCTTGTAAAGACATATTAAAACACGTAGTTTTAAGGTACCTACAGACGACGCAATATTATATACAATATTCAATTATATTGATGGTGTGTGGGTAATATTGACGATTGTACAATGGTCAATCTTACCCACACACCATCAATATAATTGAATATTGTATATAATATTGCGTCGTCTGTTGGTACCTTTATGCTTTAAATTTGAAGGTTATGCATTTACTGCTACTGAAACAAATAGGAACAAGATCTAAAAATATTGCACAATTTTCAAAAATGCCATATATTTTTTGCAATTTATTTGTTTTAAACCGACTTTGACTTTGTGATCTAAAGTCACAAAAACTTAGTTTGACCAACAGCTTCAAAGGAAGCAGCGAATGTGCCTCGCGAAAATGAAAAGAAATAGGGAAAGAAGGACAAAATTATGGATATTTTCTAGCAATTTTTCAAAATTTTTCAACTTTTACCTTCTGTAATTAAAACAGATACAGAGATCTGGGCCTTAAACTTTGCGCTTTGATAGCTCAAGGTCTAGTCTACACAACTGCACTTGCAGTTTTCCTTAATTCGAACAATTGGAGGTTTTATTAAACATTATTGTCGGTTGTGATATGCATTTGTTTGAGTTTGTATAAAAATTGTATTTAAAAAATTTGATTTGAAAATAAACAATAGATGAAATAAAAAAGATATTTATATTTTTTATTTTTAAATATTTTCCTCCTTTGTGATATTTATCGCAATGGATATTTTTCAATTTTCATCAGTATGGATATTTATGTTTTAAACAAATATATATATATTTTATTTTTTTGAACAAATTAGAAAATATGCTGAACTTTAAAAATAAATATTTTGATGAAAATAAAATAATAAAACGTTTTCCGGTCCTTGGTTTAGAATTTCTTTAGTTGAATTCGTTGAATATAATTATTTCAAATAACTATTGTAATCACTACCAACTATAAACTTTGTTAAGAACAATTATTTTTAGTTAATCTGTTTTTTTTTTATTTTTTCCTTGTTATTTCATATTGACAATCAAAAATTTTTAAAAAGAAAAACTCCCAAAACAAAATTTATTGCTATGAAATTTTATATATTTATTTTTAATTGTAATTATTAAATAAATTTTGCAAAATTTAAACAATCAATATGATTAAATTACATAGGTTGACAAAAGTTGAACTTTTTCAATTTGCCTGACCTTTGACAACTGATTTATATGGGCTTTAGTGTGCTGATTCCGAATCTGTTATCCAATTTTTTCCATCAGCTCGCATTCGCGAGCAAATCGCTGTTAAAGAGTCGAAAAAATTCGTTTTTTACCAACTTTGCTTGGTTATAATTTGCAAAACTAATTTTAGAGCCTCAGTTTTAAACATGAACTTAACTATATTAGATGCGAGGATTCCAAAACTGGTATTAGTTTTTTTTCTGACAGCTTTAGTTTTCTAGTTATTAAAAAGGGCATAAATATTCAGACAAAATTAAAGAGGACATAAATTAAAAAAAATTATTTTACCGATATCTCAAAAACTAAATATGACTCAACAAAGGTAAGAACATTTTTGGAATCAGCATATCCAACATACCTAAAATCGTCATTCACTTTTTGGATGTAAGACTAGTGTTGGTAAATATGGACTCACAAACATGCCAAAAATAGCCTATTTTCAAAGTTTCCTTAGGATATCCAGATTTGAAATTAGCGTACCCCAATTACCCAAAACTACACTCAAAAGAAAAACTCTGTCAAAAAATCTGTAAAATGACTTTCAATTTGAATTAGCAATCTTTTGGCAGATTGTTCTGCTGAGAAGGATATTTTTTCTAAAATCTCTGTCATTCAGTTCAAGAAAATAACAGACATTTTACTAGGTTTATACTGATTTTGTTTGCTGAATTTCATTATTTTTTCAAGAATTTTTTTTATATAAAAAAAAGCAGATTGTTCTGCTAAAATCAGCAGATTTTTCTGCTAAAATCAGCAGATATTTCTGCTAAAATCAGATTTCTCTGCTGTCGAACAACACACATGTTTAATAACTAAAACGCCAGATAAAAGGTTAAGCTTCCGTAGCGTAGTGGTTAAGAAGTATACTTTCAAATCGGAAGGTGGCGAGTTCGATGCTGGCTGGCGGCGTATGTTTTTTTCTCTTGTTATATTTATTCACCTCTTATGACAGATATTTAGCAAACCGTGTCTGCTAAAATCAGCAGATTTCTCATATGGCTCAAAATGGGTGTATTTTCAGCAGATTTTTCTGCTGATTGGACAGAGAATTTATTTTGAGCGTACATTTAGATCAATATCTAATCCAACTAGATACAGCCAATTTTGAGATCAAATTAGATCTTAAAAGTTTTTTTTAAGCGGGTCCCGCTTTAAAAAATGGAAAATTTTCTTTCTGTAAAAATATTGTGTTGTGTTGTTTACCTGTATTTATAAAAAACCTGTTTGTAAATATATCACAACTATTCCCAAATATTTTTCAGAAAAAAACAAACAATATTCAAAAATTTTACAAATACATTTCAGCAAGCTGCATTTATATTTTACAAATTTCCAATTTAATTTCAAAAAAATACTTAATATTTTTAGAAACTTCTTTACATGTTCCAAAAATTTCAACTTATATTTAAGAAATTTCCAAATACACCTTAGAAATTTTTATTTAAGTTTTAAAAATTTTCTAAAACTTATAAGAATTCTGAAAAAAAAAAATTAAATTAAAAAAAGAATTCCTAATGCATATTTGTGGCCCTATGTTCCTCTTAGGAATTTTAAAGAATTATATCACAAAATCCACCAGAAAACATATAAAAAATGCTATTTTCTGACCTTAGGTCTTTCGATTTTCTTTATATTAACGGTATGCATTCTCCATAAAGCTAATAAAACATATCCATTTTCAGTTTTTTTAATTTTAAAAAAATCGCGATTTTTTCGCGAATTTAATTTTCTTCAAAAATTTAAAAAATCAAAAAAGTATGTTAATTTGAAGAGCCATATCTGCTAAAGTATCTATCGGATTTCTACGATTCAAAAAGCATTTGATTCAAACGTTCGTCCTTTTTTATACCAATGCAATAAAAAAAAGTTTTTCCAAAAAAAGTGCATTTTTGATGCAAATGCAATTTTTTGATGCATTTTTCAAAACTTTCTCCCCCTTCAATTTTTTTGAAACCTGCATAATTCGAAAATATGGCATTTTTTACACAAAATTGAGTACCGTTTTTTTTGTGACGGCGTTTCAAAAAATTTTCGTGATTTTTTTAAAACTACTTATTTGATTTTTTCCATACAAAAAATCAATTTAATATTTATTTTGCAATTTTATCAAAAAAGTATGTAACTTTAAAAAGCCATTTCTTCGAAAGTATCTATCGGATTTTTACGCCTCAAAAAGCATTCGATTCAACTGATTATCCGTTTTTAGAACAATGCACTAACAAAAAATACTTTTTAAAAAAAATGCATTTTTGATGCAAATGCAATTTTTGGATGCATTTTTTAAAACTTTCTCCCCCTTCAATTTGTCTGAAACCTGCATAAATCGAAAATATAGAATTTTTTACATAAAATTGGGTACATTTTTTTTTGTGACGGCGTTTCACAAAATTTTAGTGATTTTTTAAAAAAATGCTTACGTAGTTTTTTCTTAGACTAAAATTTTTTTTTGTTATTTTATGAATTTTATGAAAAAATTGTATGGAAAAACCAATAAGGTATTTTTAAAAAAATTACAAAATTTTTACGAAACTCCGTCACAAAAAAAGCTGTACGCAATTTTGTGTAAAAAATGCTATATTTTCGATTTATGTAGGTTTAAAAAAAATTGAAGGGGGAGAAAGTTTTAAAAAATGCATCCAAAAAATGCATTTGCATCAAAAATGCACTTTTTTTTAAAAATATTTTTTTTTATTACATTAATATAAAGTAAGACTATCGTCTGAATCGAATGCTTTCTGAATTGAAGAAATTCGATAGATACTTCCGAAGATATGGCTATTCAAAGTAGCATACTTTTTTGATTTTTTCAATTTTTGAAGAAAATTAAATTCGCGAAAAAATCGCGATTTTTTTTAAATATAAAAAACTGAAAATGGATATGTTTAATTGGCTCTATAGAGCACATGTGTACAAAAAATTAGATAAATTTGAAGACCCTCGGTCAGATTTTATAAAATCTTTGCTGGATTTCATGATATATAAAACACATTTAGACAAACTTTAAAATATAAATAGTTGGATATTTCTAAAATACAAATTTTAGAAAAAGCTAAATCTTGCGGGAAAAAGCAAAATTGGCAGCGCTGGTGGTAACAGACTTTTTTGTAACGAATACTAACATATTTTTATGAGTGTAGCATTCGTTCGTTCGTATTTTGTTTCGTTCGTCATTCTGTAACATGGCATTAATTCCGAACTTTCAAAAAAGTTTTTCGTGACTCAGTCTTATGGAACTCTTTCTAGCATTAAATATTTGTAAGTACATACTATATATAATCCATGTCGCTTGCAATTTCTAGCACTATAGTTGAAGAGAAAAGGGTACTTGTGATTGGATACCTTTTCAAGATTAGATCGATTTCGGCTGGCATTTGTGGGAGTTTCCAAACGCGTAATCTATAAAAAATAAAGGAAATATTAGCAAAAAATAAAATAAGTATAAATTAATATGGCCTATCAACGTAAAGACATATATATCTTTTTGTACTACACTCAAAAAATTATGTTTAAAAATTTACTCAAAAATTAAAAAAAAAAAAAAATTAGAGTAAATAATTTAATACAAAATTTAATATTTTTTATACCCTCCAACCACAGTATGGGGGTATACTCACTTTGTCATTCCGTTTGTAACGCATAAAAATATCGGTCGGGTACCCCATAAAGTATATATATTATTGATCTATGATCGATTCTAAGTCGTTCTATGAATGTCCGTCCGTCCGTCTGTATAAAACACGATTCAGTCCTAAATAAAAGAGCTAGACCCCTGAAAATTGGCAAGAATATGTCTTATGTTCATAGGCCGGTTAAGTTCGGAAATGGGGAAAATCGGACCAGGGGGAAAAAAGTTCCCCCTTAACGAACTAAAAAACCTCTTAAAAAACGACGTTTTTACATATTTTTTTGCCATTTTTGTTAAACAAATGAAACCTTTTTATGTCAGAAGGGGTTTAAGCTTCTGCACTTAGACCCAGGGGGCTGGAAAATTTTGTTTTTTTCTACTCGCCCCCTTTTGTGGGCGTGGTTTTAAAAAATCGTTAAAATAATGAGAAAATGGTATTACTAAATTGCAAAAAGCATAATAATTAAATTAGTTAACATTTATCGCGATGGGGAAAGTATCCCCCACCACCCCCACCAAGCCCCCCCCACAAAAAAAAACGACCCTGGATTTTTTTTATATGTTTTAACATGCTGGAGGGTATCATAGATTCGGCATAGCCGAATTTAACACTCTCACTTGTTTTAATTTTTTTTATTCTCTTCGTGTTTTGAATTCTCATTTAGTTTATAGTTTTTTGCATATGTATATGAAAGTTTGAAATCATCTTTATGAAATTTCCTATGTCTTTAAGACATAAATATATTTGGTAAAGTTTGAAAAAACATTTTTTTTTTGAAAAAAATATGTTAAACTTTTTTAAACTTAAGGGTCGAACCAGAATCAAATGCGTAGCGCAAGACGTAAAAAAAAAACAAAAACAAACACATCAAATTTGAAATTTTTACGTCCGTTTGATTTAGGTAACTCACATTTAAATATTAGAAACGAAAAATTATTGGGCGTTACGCCTTACGCGACGTAATTTGATTCAGGTTGGACGCTAAAAAAAAAATAAATTGATAAATTTTGAGTAAATTTTTACTTGACACAATTAAAAAGTTACTTAAAAAAATCGAAAATTTTTTAATTAAATTTTTAATTGTGTCCATTAAAAATTTACTAAAATTTTTTAGTAAGCATTTAATAATTTTTTATTAAAAATTTACTCAATACTAAGTATTAAATCGTTTACTGGTGCAAAATTGAGTAATTTTTTACTCAATAGTATTAAAAATTTACTCAAATTTTTTTTCTGTGCATAGGGTAAAATTCTTTGAAATGGAACTGAAAATTATTGATAAATTTAAATTTTTTTGTTGACATAAATCACGATTTTAAATTATTATTTCAGCAAATTTGGAAATTACTTACAAAATTTTATTTAATTTTTTTTAACTTTCAAGATTTTGAAATACTAATTAATTAGAAAAAAATGCACGATAATAGCAATTACTTTGGAGTTTTTTTCCCAATTTTTCTTTTTTTTTAAATTAAAACGCCAAGTTCGTCGGTTTTTTTTCGCAATTTAGCAGGAGAATTTTAAATTTTGCGGGTTTGTTTTTGCGTTTTCTAGAGCTATTTTTGGTGAGAAGTCTATTTGCGTGGAAAAAATTATTTGGCGGTTTTTTTTTCATTTTTCTTTTAATCAAAAACGTCAAGTTTAGTTAGCTGGAGAATTTAAAATTTTCCCCGCTAAATTTGTTTTGGCGGTTTCTAGCGCTTTTTTAGTGAAATCTAGAAGTTTTTGGTGAAAAATAATTGGCAACAGTGGTATTTTAAGAGAAAAAAGATATTTTTTTTCTTTGGGACCCTGGTATGAAAACTCACATTACTAAATGTTTTTGACGTTTTTAGTACAAATATGACCTTTGAACAGATCTATCGCTATTACTTTTCAAGATATCTGCATATAAATGTTCAAAAAACACAGCAATAGCATTTTAGCAATTTTCACACATTTGTGTGCAGATATCACGAAAACTAATAGCGGAAGTCAAGTTCATAGGTCATATTTGGACTCACAATCAGTACGTCAAAAACATTCAGAAAAGTAAACTTTGGTACCAGAATCTCAAAGACAAAAAAATATTTTTTTCTGAGGGAAAATACAACGTTTTATATTACCTGTCACTATTTTTCTATTAATATTAAAAGTTCCAATGAAGTCTCCATCCTAAAAATTTAAACTTAAGTGCAGGTGATCCTTAATAACATATGTTTTTTCCAAAATTTTGAAAAATATCGTTTTATGAGATGTAGCTCTCCCAAAATTAAGGTTAATAAAACAATGACCTTTGACCTGTCTCATTACCTATTATTTGAAACCTGAATGAGACCTGTATCGATATTACTTTTTGAGATATCTTTATTTATGTCAGAACACGATTTTCAAGACCCCATATGTCGAATACTGGAATGACCAGAAGCCTGAAAAATTGGCACATTCTCTTTTTTGTTAAGCTAAAATTTTCAACAAAAAAAATTTTTTTTTTTCATCAAATATTTTTTTTTCATCAATTGTTTTTTTTTTTCATAATTTTTTTTCCATCAATTTTTTTTTTTCATCAATTTTTTTTTATCAATTTTTTTTTCATAATATTTTTTTATTAAACTTTTTTTTATCAAATTTTTTTTCATCAATTTTTTTTCATAAAATTTTTTTTTCATCAAATTTTTTTTTTCATCAAATTTTTTTCATTATTTTTTTTTTTTTTATTAATTTTTTTTTCATAATTTTTTTTTTTTTTTCATCAAATTTTTTTTGTTTTTTCATAAATTTTTTGTTTTATCATAAATTTTTTTTCATCAAATTTTTTATTATCAATTTTTTTCTCACCAAAAAACTTTTTTTTTCATATATTTTTTTCATAAATTTTTTTACATCAAAAAATTTTTCTTTTCATCAAAAATTTTTTTTCATCAAAATTTTTTTTCACCAAAAATTTTGGGTACATTAAATTTTTTTTAACACAATTTTGTTTTTCGTGAAAAAAAAAAATAATTTTTATTTACCAAAACTACTTTTTCACCAAGTCTAAGCTTTTCGCATAAAAATTGACCATTTGTTTATCAAATGTACATAAAACAAGTGAGAGTGGTATATTCTTTGGTGCCGAATCTTTTATACTCTCCAAAATGTAGCACTTGAAGTGCTACTCCAGCTGCCGAAGAAGGAAAAATAAGATGCACCAATAGAAAAAAACCTTTAAATTTACAAACAAATATGTAAAGAAACCAAATTTTTTGTAAATTTACAAAACAAATATGAAAATTTAAAAAACAAAATTGTATACTTACGAAAAAAGTTGTAATTTTACAAAAATACAAAAACAATATTGTAAATTTACAAATTTTTTGCTTAAACTACTGTTTTTACGCAAAAAAATAAGAAAAAATGGTATATATAATAAAAATTGTAAATTTACCACTTTTTATTGTAAATATACAAGATTTTTACCATAAGAAACAGTAGTTTAACCAAACAATTTGTAAAATTACAATTTTGGTTTTTGATCTTCTACTTTATTTTGTAAATTTACAACTTTTTGTTGTTAGTTTACAACTTGTTTTGTAAATTCTAATTTTTTTTTTTTCAAAATTTACAATTTTTATTGTAAATATACGTGTTTTTAAATATTTTTTTGTGGTAAAAACAGTAGTTTAACCAAATAATTTGTTAATCTACAATTTATTTTTTTCATTTTCTATTTTTTCTTTGTAAAATAACAACCTTTTTCTGTAAGTTTACAATTTTGTTTTGTAAATTTATCAAATTTTTTGTAAATTTACAAAAAAAATGTTCACCTCGAAGCTAATATTTTACAAAAAAAATTGTAAATTTACAGTTTCTTTTGTTAACTCAATTTACAAATTATCCCCGTAACTTTACGGGGATTCTTGCTAGTACATATTTTACAAAACCTGCCCCGTAAAATCACGGGGATTTTATTTCATTTTACAAACTTTTTTTTTTGAGTGTAGGTGGTACCTGTGAACGTGGATAAGTTAAGGAAACCTTCAAGAGTAATTGTGCAAAGGCACAGCTCAAAAGGTCTCATTAGTTCATGGTAAGGAATGTTCAAAGTTGAAAAATGTAAAAAACTCGCTTGATATACTCACGAAATTTTTCGTTCAAAGTTTCATATTGTTGGGTGCGTTAAAGCTATTACTCCAAAATAGGGCTGTCAATCCCGAATCCCGAAATCCCGGGATTTTTGTCATAAAATGAATCCCGAATCCCGGGATTTTTAAGCTCAAATCCCGGGATTTTTGAAATATTAAAAATGTATGAGAATTTATTTTTAAAAATACAACTTTGTTCAATTATTGTTACATTTACATCAACAAATTAAAACTAAAACTTTTCCTGAATTTATAACGTAGATGGCCACGAATTTTGCTGAGCTGAGAATTCTACCCAGGCTTGCTGAATACTAGTCCAACGCACTAACCATTAAGCCACAGTCACGGAGCCCTTTGATCAATGTTTTCAGGTTTTGGCGAAAATTTTCTAAAAACCAAAACTTTGATCGAAGGGCGCCACGTATAAATTTAATCCGATTGGCCTCAAATTTGTACCACATAAGTTTTAGGTCTAGGAGAATAAAAATTTTCCGGGACGTTTAAATTGGAAGAAAAGCTTTTTTTATACAAAAAAATGCAAGTCTAATGTATACATGTATTATATTATTACATTTCCCCTTTAAATGTTTTTATTATTTTAAATTTTCTTTAAATAAGTTTTAAAATTATACAGTGCAACAACCAAAATCGGAATGGGATGAAACCAAAAACAAATAAAAGTTGTCATTTTCCATAACAAACACCTCAAGTTTTTTTTAGTTCATTGCTAAATTTTTAATATTAATAATTACTTAAAAACTGCATAAGTGGCGTATACTTAATTTTTAATGGGCTTTAAATAACAATAAGAATAATTAGAAATCATTATTTTAATAATTTCGTTAAGGCGAAATCGACCCAAGGGCTTTTGTGGGAATCAAACCCACGACTCCCTGCTTAATAGGCTAGCACGCTACCAACTACCACACAGTATTCCCTTAATATGCACAATAAAATCTATATATATAAAAGAGTAACGTGACTGACTGACTGACTGACTCATCATCGCCCAGCCCAAACCGCTGAAGCTAGAGACTTGAAATTTGGACTGTAGGTTCATCTCCCGGAATATAGATCCACTAAGGCTGGATTTTTGCCAGTGTTGATTCTAAGGGGGTAAAAAGGGTAAAAAAACTGTACTTTTGGTACTTTTTATATCTCATGAAATAATGGTCATAGAGACTTGAAATTTGGACTGTATGTTCACCTCCCGGAACGAAGATCCTGTAAGGCTGGACTTTTGCCAATGTTGATTCTAAAGGGGTAAAAAGGGTAAAAAACTGTACTTTTGGTACTTTTTAAATCTCCTGAAATAATGGTCATAGAGACTTGAAATTTGGACTGTATGTGCACCTCCCGGAACATAGATACACTAAGGCCGGATTTTTGCCAGTGTTGATTCTAAGGGGGTAAAAAGGGTAAAAAACTGTACTTTTGGTACTTTTTATATCTCATGAAATAATGGTCATAGAGACTTGAAATTTGAACTGTATGTTCACCTCCCGGAATGTAGATCCTGTAAGGCTGAACTTTTGCCAATGTTGATTCTAAGGGGGTAAAAAGGGTAAAAAACTGGACTTTTGGTACCTTTTATATTTTCTAAAATAATTGTCACAGAGACTTGAAATTTGGACTGTATGTTCACCTCCCGGAATATGGATTCACTAAGGCTGGATTTTCGCCAATGATGATTCTAAGGGGGTAAAAAGGGTAAAAAAATGTACTTTTGGTACCTTTTTTAGTTCCTTAAATAATGGTATTAGAAACTTGAAATTTGCAATGTAGGTTTACCTCCCGGAAACAAAAATTACTAAGGCTGGGTTTTTGCCAATGTTGATTCTACGGGGGTAAAATGGGTAAAAATGTGTACTTTTGGTACTTTTTATATCCTATATATATAATAGTCATAGAAACTTGAAAATTGGACTGTATGTTCACCTCTCGGAATTAAGATCCAGTTAGGCTTAATTTTTGCCAATGATGATTCTAAGGGGTAAAAAAGGGTAAAAAACTGTACTTTTGGTACCTTTTACTTTTACTTAAATAATGGTACTAGAAACTTGATATTTGTAATGTAATGTTCACCTTCCGGAAAAAAGATTCAATAAGGCTGGGTTTTTGCCAATGTTGATTCTACAGGGGTAAAAAGTGTAAAAAAGAACCTTTTATAAAAAGTACCTTTTATAAAAAGTACCTTTTATAAAAAGTACCTTTTTTAAAAAGTACCTTTTATAAAAAGTACCTTTTATAAAAAGTACCTTTTATAAAAAGTACCTTTTATAAAAAGTACCTTTTGTAAAAAGTACCTTTTATAAAAAGTACCTTTAATAAAAAGTACCTTTTATAAAAAGTACCTTTTATAAAAAGTACCTTTTATAAAAAGTACCTTTTATAAAAAGTACCTTTTATAAAAAGTACCTTTTATAAAAAGTACCTTTTATAAAAAGTACCTTTTATAAAAAGTACCTTTTATAAAAAGTACCTTTTATTAAAAGTACCTTTTATAAAAAGTACCTTTTATAAAAAGTACCTTTTATAAAAAGTACCTTTTATAAAAAGTACCTTTTATAAAAAGTACCTTTTATAAAAAGTACCTTTTATAAAAAGTACCTTTTATAAAAAGTACCTTTTATAAAAAGTACCTTTTATAAAAAGTACCTTTTATAAAAAGTACCTTTTATAAAAAGTTCCTTTTTTAAAAAGTACCTTTTATAAAAAGTACCTTTTATAAAAAGCACCTTTTATTAAAAGTACCTTTTATAAAAAGTACCTTTTATAAAAAGTACCTTTTATAAAAAGTACCTTTTATAAAAAGTACCTTTTATAAAAAGTACCTTTTATAAAAAGTACCATTTATAAAAAGTACCTTTTATAAAAAGTATCTTTTATAAAAAGTACCTTTTATAAAAAGTACCTTTTATAAAAAGTACCTTTTATAAAAAGTACCTTTTATAAAAAGTACCTTTTATAAAAAGTACCTTTTATAAAAAGTACCTTTTATAAAAAGTATCTTTTATAAAAAGTACCTTTTATAAAAAATACCTTTTATAAAAAGTACCTTTAATAAAAAGTACCTTTGATAAAAAGTACCTTTTATAAAAAGTACCTTTTATAAAAAGTACCTTTTATAAAAAGTACCTTTTATAAAAAGTATATTTTATAAAAAGGAATGTAGAATTTTTCGGTGAAGAAAAAAAACTTCTGGAAGAGATACTTTTTTTGAAATTTCGTTTCTAACGGGGGTAAGAAAGTGTACTTTTGGTACTTTTTTTTTTGTTCCTATAATAATGACCGTTAAAGCTTGAATTTTGGAATGTAGGGGACTTCGCTGAAAAAAAATTCTGCTAAAGTATTTTCAAAAAATTCTGTTTCTAGAGCTGTAAAAAAGTGTTTTTTGATACTTTTTATATTTCATGAAGTAAAGCACTGAAATTTTGAATGCTTTAAAAAGTTATTTTTGGAAATTCTGTTTCTAAGGGGTCGCGACCGATCGTAAAGGGGATAAAAAGTGAAAATTTGGTTATTCTTATATTTCTTGAAATAATGGTTCAGAAACTTGATGTTTTAAATAAAGGATCACCTAGCACAAAAAAACAGTTTTTGGAAAATATAATTTTACGGGGAAAAGGGGACAAATGGTTATTTTGAGATATCTAACTATTGAACTAAAAGCCGCAGAAATAACACCCAAGACAAGGACATATTTTAAAATTTTAGGGTAAAAAGGGGTACCTGGTAACAGTGGTGTAAAATGGTACTTTTCATATCTACAATGTAAAGACAACAGAACTTTTTATATTTTTAACGCATATTATACGGAGATGAATGAAACTTATACTGTATATAGACTAGCGTGATTTTAAAATCACCATGTGATTTTCCTTTGAACAAAATCACATAGTGATTTACAAAATCATCTCAAATTGTACTAGCATAAAGAAAAATTGCAAAATCATTTCAACTTACCATGGTAAGTTCTTGTAGTGTGAACATGGCCTTACATGGAGCGAAAGGAGATGGACTTGGAAGTGAAATGGAATAGAACGGGGAACGAAGTGGAATAGAGCTGGGAACAATATGGAATGATACTTTTTACTTAAATTTGACGTATTTAACTTTTTTGACTCTATATTTGTTGTCTCTATATGTTTTTCCACTCAAACTTATTATTATTCCAACTTTTTTTTTCACTGAAGTATTTATTCACTCAAAATCTTAAAACCCGATATAAGGGCTCGAAAATTGTCAATACATTTTTTCACCGAAACGAGCATGATGACGTACCAGGGAAGTTATTCAAATTTTATTGTTTAAATTATTCATTAAAATATTATTTTATGAAAGACTTAAACGTCCACAAGTAAATAAAACAAAAACTATGTAGAGGATTTTTTTTAAATCGATAGAGTAATCCTGATCTTTATATTATACGGTATTCAATACAACCGGTAACGAAGTACCGGGATGGTAAGCTAGTTGAAACATAAAGAGTCTACTATTTTTTTACTTTTATAATCAAAGAAATTTAATCTCGAAAAATCCCGGAATCCCGAAAAATTCCGTGATCCCGAAAAATCCCGGGATCCCGGGATTTCGATTTTCAAATCCCGAATCCCGGGATTTAAAAAAAAAAAACGGATCCCGTTTGACAGCCCTACTCCAAAATTAATATCGCTTAATCAGTAGACTTGGGCAATTATTTGGTGTAGGTTCAGTGGATGTGCCATCAATAAGAAAACAGTAACATGGACTTAAATCTTTGATACCAATTTTTTTAAATTTTCAATTTTTCGAGGTTTTTTGATTGTAGCTTTTGGTGTAAACTGTAATAGTTTACCATTTCCCACCTAATTTACAAACGCACCCGAAAAATAATTATTTGCAAAAATTTTTTGAGCTTTTTAAATTTTTTGCAAAATTATGTTATTTTAGTATTGCATTATTTGACAGAAAAATGTGCATGTCTAAAAGTTGAACATCTAGAAACAATAATATGTGCAAATATAATAAATCATGGAAAGCATCATTGATCAAAAGTTAATATTAGCGAATTCCGCGGGGTTTTTAGTTTTCACTTTTTTGTAAGGCACATCCATGACCCCTTATTGAAATTGGTCGGTGAATAGCGCGCTTGGTAGTCTTTTTAATGCTCCATCTTCATTTAATTCGCACCCGAAAAAAATTAACGTTTAAGCGGTTTTCGGTGGTTTTAAATTTTTGATTCTTTTAAATTTAATGGTTATATACAAGGAAGATGTATAAAGGAATGCTACGAAACAAGTAGTTGGTCGCCATAGTTATTTTCTTGATTAATATCAGAACAATAATATTTACGAAATTCTCAAACAAAACAAAAAAAAAACATTTCAAAATATTTGAAATTTGTAATTAATATACATAAATCAAAAGCAAAATAAATTTTCTAGTAAAATATTGAAAAAAAAAAAATTGAAAATAAATAAAATATATAATTTTTGCCAAGCTTAAACAAAAAAACATAAATTGTTCCATGAATGATTGTGCGCAAATGCAATTCATATTAATAAAAACCCCATGGGCCAGGATTATGGCAAACCGATTCCAGCCAGAAAGCCGACTATAGGGATTTCAGTCGCCATTTAAACGCCACTACCCCACTTGGAAACTTTTACAACAACAGCAGCAATTGCAGCAAAGTCAATACCAGCAACAGTTACTGAAACATTTCATAATGAAAAATTGTAAGAATCTAACAATAAGACATTTTCCCATGGAAAAATTTTCAGATTCTGGAACATATTTCCTGTAGCAAAATTCTCAGATTCTGAGATATTTTTTCTATAGAAAAATTCTCAGAATTCGTACATTCTAAGACATTTTTCCTATAGAAAAATTTTCAGATTCTGAGACATTTTTTCTATAGAAAAATTCTCAGAATAAGAGACATTTTTCATTATGGGCCATTCCAGAAAATTTAGCTCAAATTTTAGTCATTTTTGGAAATGGTGTCTCAGATTAATTTGAGCCTTGACACATAGATAGCCCTCATAAGTATGATATATGTACCATATATCGTTTTTTTACATTTGGTGTATTTAACGAATTATGGCGGGTCAAAGATTGACTTTTTAAGCAAAAGTAAGAAAAATACATCACGTTTAAAGAGCTGTAACTTCTTAACCAATGACCCGATTTTCACAAATTTAGGCTCATGTGAAAGCTGGGGTTCTTCTTTTAGAAAATATTTTTAAAATAACTCAGTTTTTTTTTACAGAAATTATGCAAAAATGCAAAAACATTTTTTCTTTTCGAATATTTAAAAAAACACATCTTCGATTTTTTTTAAAAAAATTGTGGTTAAAAATAACAATGTTTTGTATAACATATTCAAAATTCAGAGTGGGATCTCCATGGGATCAAAAACTATTCTGTTTTAAGTACGAGGTTCTCATATTTTTCCCTTAGAAAATTTAAATTTCTAATGTTTTGAATGTTTTTCAAAATTTTAATAGTATAATTTTCTTTGAAAATTTAAATTTTTATATTGAAGAAACATAAAATTTTAATTTTCTAAGGTAAAATTTAAGAACTTCGTACTAAAACCAGAATATTTTTGGATCCCATTGGGATCCCACTCTGAATTTTGGATATGTTGTACAAAACAGTATTGTTTATCACCAAACTTTTTTTTAAAAAAATCGAAGATGTGTTTTTTTAAATATTCGCAAAAAAAAAATATTTTTGAATTTTTGCAACACTTCTGAAAAAAAACGTATGCTTTTGAAAATATTTCCTAAAAGAAGAAGAATTAAGCTTTCATATGAGCCATTACATGTGATAATCGGATTACTAGTTAAAAAGTTAGAGCACGTTAAACGTCATGTATTTTTCTGACTTTGGCTTAAAAAGTCGAACTTTGACCCGCGATAATTTGAAAACTACAGCAAATTTTGAAAATCCAAAAATGCAACATATCTCATATAAACGTTGATATCTATGAGCCAAATTCTCAGTGGCGTCCAAAGGCATGTTTCCGAACAGTGGGGCGAAAATTTTTGGAATTACCCTTATAAAAATCTCAGAATTTGAGACATTTTTTCTTTAGAAAAATTCACAGATTCTGAAGCTTTTTTTCATAAAAAAAAATTCTCAGATTATGAGAAATTTTTTTGGAAAAAAAGTTTTGAATTCTGATATTTTTTTCGTAAAGAAAAAGTCTGAGACATTTTTCGTATAGAAAGAGTTTCGAATCCAGATAAATTTTTTGTATAGAAAAAATCTCAGATTCTGAGACATTTTTCGTATAGAAAAGTCTCAGATTCTGAGATATTTTTCGTATAGAAAAAGTCTCAGATTCTGAGATATTTTTCGTATAGAAAAAGTCTCAGAGTTTCCGTACAGGAAAGAAAAATGTCTCAGAATCTGAGAATTTTTAATACAAAAAGTTCTCAATTCTGAAACATTTTTCGAATAGAAAAAGTATCAGAGTTTTCGTACAGAAAAAGTCTCAGATTCTGAGACATTTTCGTGTAGAAAAAGTCTCAGATTTTAAGACATTTTTCGCATTGAAAAAGTCTTAGAATATGAGAATTTTTCTATAGAAAAAAGTCTCAGAATCTAAGAATTTTTCTATAGAAAAATCTGAGACTTTTTTATACGAAAAGTTCTTAACTCTGATACATTTTTCGTATAGAAAAATTATAGAAAAAGTCTCTAGAGTTTTCGTACAGAAAAAGTCTCAGATTCTGAGACATTTTCGTATAGAAAAAGTATCAGATTTTGAAATATTTTTCGCATAGAAAAAGTCTCAGAATGTGAGAATTTTTCTATAGAAAAAAATCTCAGAATGTGAGAATTTTTCTATAGAAAAAAGTCTTATAATGTGGAAATTTTTCTATAGAAAAGTCTCAGAATCTGAGAATTTTTCTATAGAAAAAATGTAAAAGAATCTGAGACTTTTTTATACAAAAAGTTCTCAATTCTTATACATTTTTCGTATACAAAAAGACTCGGATTCAGTGACATTTTTCGTAAAGAAAAACATTTTTTCTATAAAGAAAGAAAGTAAGAAACTTTTGCCACAGGAACATTATTTCAGAATAAGGAACTTTGCGGGAGAAAATTGACTCAGAGAATTTTGACCGATTTTAACTCTATTGTGTACCTCATATTTATTTTGTATACCTCATATTTATTTTGATAATTTTTAATTCAATAAAATAAATTTTAAATAATCATTTATTGTATTTTATTAAACCGATATTTGATTTGTGTTACATACGGAATGATCAAGTTAATATACCCAATACGAAGTTTGTTACAAATGCATTAATAATTTCAATATACCATTTTTTTAAAACATTGAAAATTTTAAAAAAATGTTAACAAACTAAATTTGTTTATGAAAATGGGAATAAAGAAAAAAACAAAATTGATTAAAAAAGAAAATATTGTTCTGATTTACGTCGTTGATAGCAGTCCTTTATAATTAGTCAATGGTTATATAAAATCCTATATTACATAAAAAATTTAGAAAAAAAAATTATTTTGATTTATTTGGACATGTCTAATTTGAATAAGATTTCAAAATTATTCAATTCCCGAGTAAAAAAAAATTGTATGGTAAAACATGTTATCTTATAAAATTATATATAATTTATTGGATCTGATTTTGCTAAATTTCATCCGAAAATTGGCCGCGCCAAAGTCATCTCATAACATCTCATAATATATGAAGTTACAGTTTAATATTTGATTGTATGTGATTTCATCCGGAAATTGGCCGCGCCAAAGTTATCCCAAATTATATATTATTATGATTTTGTATTAAATATGATATGATATGATGAAATTTCATCCGGAAATTGGCCGCGCCAAAGTTATCTTAAAATATCCAATATCATGATTTTATATTAAATTGGATATTATATAATGTAATTTCATCCGAAATTTGGCCGCGCCAAAGTTATCTTATAATATCTGATATCTTGATTTTATAAAAAAATTATTGGATAAAAAAAAAGTCATTTGGAATAAAAAAATCATTGAAAATGTTTTTAGGAGAAATTTTATTTTTTTTGAAAAATTTTTAAGTTCCGAAAAAATGTTTTTAAATTTTCTAAGACACAAACATTTTTTGGAATTTTTAAATCCCTTAAAAAATGATTTTAGAAAAAAAAATTACAAATTTTTAATAATTTGCTAAGTCCCGAAAAAATTCCGAAGAATGCAATAAAAACTCTTCTAATTGATAATGTATCCAATCTGATAAAATAATTTCTAATTTCACGTTTAAAATTTCAAAAAAATTCACCAGATTTCATCTAATTATATAAAAATTTATCTAATTTTAACAGATAAGATATGATTTAATACAATTAGATAGACCCATTTTTGGGATCAAACTTAATCAAATTTGATATTATTTTATCAAAAATAATAGAATTTGATACAATCGTATAATATTCGATCCGCCAATTTTCGGATCAAAATTAATATGGATTTACATAAAAGCATATCTGTTCATATATAATTAAATATTGCGTCATAAAACTTTTTTTTATTCGGGTTTAAATAAATTGATCGTATCTAATTATATCAAATTGATCTAACATATAGTAATATATGATTACATCCAATTAAATATGTTATTCACTTGTACACAATTTTCAAAAAGACTTAGAAAATTTTTGATAAAATTTGCAAAAAAAAAAAATTGGAATGACGTACAGCGCTATTAGGGGCTTCCATGGTAAGCTTAAACCATAATTTTAATGTAGCGATATGCCTTATTTCCAAGTCATAGGCTTCCAAAGTGAAATAAGACTGGGTTATAAGTTTGAAATTTTTTATGGAATCAGGAATTCAGAATTAGAATTGAGATCGGGTTCCAAAAATCATTGATAATTTGATAATTTAAACCAAATATAGCTATTTTTAACTATATTAATGCAATATAAATGATTAAAAATGATTGCAAAAATTCAAAAAGTAAAATTTTTTAAGTTCTAAAAAAAGAAATGCAATAAAAAAGTGTTTTCTATTTAAAAAAAAAAATATTTTTTTTCTGGAATCGAACTCGGGTTCCCAAAAATGATAGATAATTTTATAAAAAATTAAATATAGTTATATATATTTGTTGCTGCGGCACTTTGTACTTTATTTATAAAAAATATTTATTTTGTTTCTATTTCAAATGTGGAATTATTTTAAACTTTTTATAAAAATATTTTATTAATTTTCAAACTTTCAATAAATAAACAAAAGAAATATAATTGTTATAACAATATAAAAATATATAAAAACATAATTATCATTTAATCTTACAATAACTATATAAAAGAAAAATAATTTTAAAAAATGATTGCAAAAATTCCAAAAATGAAAATTTTTTAGTTCTAAAAAAATTAAATGCAATAAAAAAGTGTTTTCTATTTAAAAAAAATTAAAAAAACAACTTTTTTTTTCTCGACTGGGCCGGGAATCGAACTCGGGTTCCCAAAAATCATATGTAATCTTATGTGATCCAATAAAAAGTTTTGTATAACCATATATGTTGACACACAAAAATAAATTTTGAAATACTGGCATATATAATTATTAGGGCAAGTACTTTCATGCATCTAAAAAATGAAAATATGTGCTTATAATATGCATCTAAAAATCCAAAATATGCACTAAAAACTTTAAAAATATGCATCTAAAAATTATTGTTTTTACTAAAAAAAAAATTGTCAACATAAATTAGGCTTTGTCAAATATTTTAAGGCCCTCGACAATTCTTAAAAATTTTTTATTGAGGGGAAACAATTTTTAGTTAGTAAAATATTTTTTCAACTTAAGGATTTTTTTCTTTGAGTCACTAAATATTTCTGAAGTAAAAAAGTTTCTAAAAGAAAAAAAAAAATATTATAATACAATATTTTTCTAAAACAAGTTATTTTTCAATACTTTGAGATCTTTATTCTAAAAAAAAAAGTTTTATTTTTGAACTACTTTTTTTTTACTTTTTTTCCTTTTTTCAAGTCAAAAAATTAACTTAAAGGCAAAAAAAAACCCTAACTCTAATCAAAACAAAAATTCAATTTTCCTATAAAAAATCTTAATTTCGAAAACATTTGTTTCTTTACGATTAGTGAAGAGATATCTCAGAATAGAAACATTTCAAATAGGAAAACTTTTTCAGAATCTAAAAATTATACTTCCAGAATCCATTTTCTTTAAAAAATGCATTAGAATATGATTTCGATAAATAAATACATTTTTCTAAAAGAAATAGGGGATATGGTTTGAATTTTCCTAAGGAAGTTTTGAAAAAAATATTGATGAAATTTAAAAAAAGTCGAATTTATATCAAAATATGCAAAAATATGCATTTATACCAAAATATGCAAAAATATGCAACTACAAATCAATGCCATTTTATTGCAAATTCTTTGATTCGGATAGATATTTAATTTATGTCATGTTTACAACGCTGAGTAAAAATATGCATTTTCATTAAAGTACTTGCCCTAATAATTATATATGGCTAGTTGTTTGGTCAAAAAAATATTTTTTATATACATGATTATATCAAAATATATATTCCATTACATATGCGACCATTTATAAATATATATTGAGTTTAGACGAAATTTGCGTATATATAGTACCATACAAACACAGATATGTTATCGTTTAAGACACATATAATTATATCTATTATTTTTGTTGGAAATTTTTTTAGTATGGAACCATATATAGTTTTAAATGGTATTATATTAGTCATATATAATTATACATAAATTGATACTGGATTTTTTGTTTAGTGAAGTCCTATACATAATCTATATAAATAAAAATCAATTGTCGTTCGTTGGTAACGGCATCAGTTGAGAACGGCTGGACCGATTTGGACAAATTTTTTTTTGAAATGTTCGTTATAGTCCAACTTAGGTTTTTACGTAATGAAAAATTGACCCCGCCTACTTTTACGCCTACTTTTTTCGATTTATCTAAAATCGGAAAATGGCAGCACCGATTTGGGTATTTTTTTATATAAATGTTCGTAGTAATCCAATTTTAATTTTCACTGAAAGAAAAATCGACCACGCCCACTTTTTCAATTTATCTAAAATCTGATAGTGGCTGAACCGATTTGACTATTTTTTTTTTTTAAATGAATTTTTATTATATTCCAACTTTGGTTTTAACGAAAAAAGAAATTTACTACGCCCAATTTGGCTAATTTTTGTTACAAATTTTCGTCATAATTCAACTAAGGTTTTTATGGATAGTAAAATTTCCCCGCCCACTTTTTTCTATGTATCGAAAGAACTATAACAGCTAGACCGATTTGGTTATAGTTCGAAAAAGATTTTTAAGGAAAGACAAATTGTCCAAGCCTAATTTTACGCTCACTTTTCCCAATATATATTTTAAATCATGGAATGTCTGGATCAATTTGTCTAATTTTGTTTTTAATGTTCATCATAGTCCAAATAAGGTTTTTCTGAACGAAAAATTTTCCATTTCTATGCCCACTTTTGAATGGATGGAGTTGGTTAAATTCAAATAAGGTTTTTACGGTAAGAAAAGCTGAAACCCACTCTTTTTTTTTGATATACATAAAATTTGCTATATAGACAAATAAAATATAGAACAATAAAATATTAATAAAAATCAAATGTAGTTCGCTGGTAATCGCATCACTTGAGTACTGACCGATTTGAATAAAATTTTTTTTTTTTCAATGTTCGTTTTATTTTTTTTAAGTGTTCGTCTTAGGGTTTTTTCGGAAAACAAATTAATTACGCCCTCTTTTGCGCCTCCCTTTTTCGATATATTTTTAATCGGAGAGCGCCTGGATCGATTTGACTAATTATCCGGAAAGAAAAAAGAAAAAAAATCGCCCACTTTTTTTCAATATATCTAAAATTCATTTTAACTCTAATTCGATCTATTAAAAATAATATTTCCTAATGATTCCGCTTAAACTTGGTACAAATTATTTTAAATCCTTGGGTATTGTGAACACATTTACACTTAACGTTACTTACCACACAAACTTTAACGCCAACTACTCTGAACGGGCCAATTTTTTTTGTTAAAGTTCTAAATAGGGGTTTAAGAAATATAAATAAGTGTCCCGGAAAAATGAAAAATTAGGGTAAAATTCGAATAAAGGTTTGGTTTCACTTAAGACAATAGCTCACGATAAGAATGAAAGATATGCGTAATTTATTTTTGTGTTGTTCGTAATGATGCTAAAGAAGTTTTAAATTTGTACAGTTCGCAAAGTCGATGACATGTCAATGTTTTTTTAAGTTCTTAAAATATAATTTGAAGATGATTATCCGCCTAATCGGGTCTTTAATACCACGCCCACAAATTTTTCTAAGCCAAGAAATTCATTACATTTTTTGCAGGGCTATATATTTGAAGCGAGACGAAATATAACACTGATCTTATATTTGGGCCAGCAACGCGGACCGGGCCAGCTAGTTAGATATAAAGTCACGTATAATAATGTATGAAATCGGATTAAGTTTTATGTGCAACGTATGATTACATCTATCATTTATATTAATATACTAGCTAACTCGCCCGGTACTTCGTTACCGGTTAGCTGTAACAAAAAAAAAAACTTTATTACTTTAAACTCACTTTCATTTTTTATTAAACATAAAAATTGTTTGTTTCAACCTTTAAAATATTATATTTTGAGTAGATTTAAAGCAGTAAAAAATTTTATTTCCAGGGTAACTAAATACTCTGTTGAAAAATAAATTTTCAATGCTCTTTAAATACACTCTAAAATGATTTCAGTTTCCTACTATAAATTGGGTAAATTTACACAAAATGTATAGTTGTACCAAAAAATTATTGGAAATTTACACATTTATAGTAGAATTTGTTGAAATTTACCCAGTTTATAGTAGGAAACTGGACTCATTTGATTAGAGTGTACTTTAAAACAAAATATAATTAATAAAATTAGTTCAAGTCCATGTTATGAAATTGTGTTTCATCTATAGACTGTGTATAACCAAAATTTGAGTGAAAAAATATTTTTTCTGCTGGAAGATCCTAAGTGCTAAATATTGAGTTGCTAGTAACATTATTTCCGAAAGTGTGAAAAGTGACCCATTTTTCCTCTTAAAATAAGAATTTTAAAAACTGGACTTCATAATGTTTTTGTTCCGCGAGAGGATCCTAGAGTATAAATTTCTATTTTTGCAGAATGTTTTTCTGCGAGAGGATCCTATAGTCCAAATTTGAAGTTTCTAGGACCATTAGTTTAAAAGATACAAAATGTTACAAATTGTCCTATTTTCACCCTTTTTACCCTTTTAGCAGCGGAATTTCCAAAAAGTACTTATTTTGAAAAATAAGTACTTTTTGGATGTATGAACAAATTGACTTATCCCCCCTCCCTCCTAAAAAGCGGAAGTTAAAAAAACCTTTTCTCAGAATTTTATTTTCGCGAAAGGATTTTATAGTTCAAACTTTAAGTTTCAAGGAACATTACTGTATAAGGAACAATGTGTACCAAATTGTCCTATTTTCCCCAATTTTCTCCTTAGAAGCGAAATTTTCAAAAACCTATTTTCCCAGAATGTAATCTCCGCGAGTGGATCTTATAGTCCAAATTTTAATTATCTAGGACTATTAGTTCAGCAAATACAAAATGGCCCTATTTTGTAATTTTTCCCCCTTATAAGCATAATTTTCAAAAAAGTACTTATTTTAAAATGTTATTTCCGCGAAAGGTCCAAATTTCAAGTATCTGGGACCATTAACACAGAAAATAAAATCGCCAAATTTAAATCAACAAACATCAATTGTTAATTTACCAAACATGATATCAACCAAACATTTAGTAAAAACGGCCCCATGTTAGTCCATAATACGAAATTTCGATTTTGTTTTCAGCAAACTTAGTGAAGTAATTTTATTTCAAAATAATTTTATCATGTCAACAAATAGTTTTTGTGTTTGTTGAATTTCTTTGTTGAAAAAAAAAATAAGATTTTTTACGTTTGTCAGATCAACAAATTGTGTTTGTGTTTGTTGAATTTCTTTGTTGAAAAAAAATTTAAGATTTTGTACGTTTGTCAATACAAATAATAACTTAAGAGAACTATTACAAACTCGTTTATCAATTTTTTTTACATTTTTTTTCAACAATCAATATTTACAAACGTTAGTTGATATCACAAATTTCCGTATGAAGCACTTTCAGTGAAAATGTTTATTGTATTCACAAATATGGGGGTCAATATAACAATTCGTTTTTTTCTGTGAATTCAGCAGATACAAAATTGCCCTACTTTCCCCATTTTTTGCTCTTAGAACAGTGGTCGGCAGAAAGACGGAACATTTTTACATTTTTCTAAAACATAGCTTCATCGCTTTTTTAAATGCTTCCATGACACTAAATAAAATATTTGTATTTTTAATGCTCTCATTTGCGAGTTTCGTTGACGTTCGCGTTGTCTACGTGCAAATAGCCAATTTCATTATACACCTGGGTGCAATGGGTGCCGACCACTGCCTTAGAAGCAGAATATTCTAAAAAAGTGATTCTTCCAGAATGTTATTTCCGCGAGAGGATCGTACAGTTCAAACCTCAAGTATCTAGAACCATTAGTTCAGCAGATACAAAATTGCACTACTTTCCCCCTTTTCCCCCTTCAAAACGGAATTTTCAAAAGTGTACTTCTTTCAGAATGTTTTTCCGCGAAGGATCGTACAGTCCATATTTCAAGTATCTACATAGGACAATTTTTAGTTCAGCAAATACAAAATTGCCCTACTTTCCCCCTTTTTCCCACATAGAAGCGGAATTTTTAAAAAAGTTCTTACTTTAGAGTGTTATTTCCGCGAGAGGATTCAAATTTCAAAATTACCCTTCTTCCCCCTTTTTCCCCCATAAAGCAGATTTTTCTAAAAAAGTACTTCTTCCAGAATGTTATTTGAGCGAGAGGATCGTACAGTCCAAACTTAAATTATCTAGGACCATTAGTTTAGCAGATTCAAAATTGACCTCCTTTCCCTATTTTTTCCCCTTTAAAAACGAATTTTCAAAAAAGTACTTCTTTCAGAATGTTATTTCCGGGAAAGGAATGTGAAGTCCAAACTTCAAGTATCTTGGACCATTAGTTCAGCAGATACAAAATTACCACACTTTCCACCTTTTCCCCCACGGAATTTTCAAAAAGTACTTCCTTTAGAATATTATTTCCGCGAAAGGATCGTTTATTCCAAATTTCAAGTACCATTAGTTCAGCAGATACAAAATTGCCCCACCTTCTTCTTAATGTAATCTCCGCGAGTGGACGTACAGTCCAAATTTCAACTATCTAGGACTATTAGTTCAGTAAATACCAAATAGCCCTATTTTCTCATTTTTTCCCCTTTAGAAACAGAATTTTCTAAAAAAGTGATTTTTCCAGAATGTTATTTCCGCGAGAGTATCGTACAGTTCAAACTTCAAGTACCTAGAACTATAAGTTCAGTAGATACAAAATTGCCATACTTCCCCCTATTCCCCCTTTAAAACGGAATTTTCAAAAGAGTACTTCTTTCAGAATGTTTTTTCCGCGAGAGGATCGTACAGTCCAAATTTCAAGTATATAGGACCATTAGTTCAGCAAATACAAAATTGCCCTACTTTCCCCTTTTTCCCCGTAGAAGCGTTATTTCCGCCAGAGGATCGTGCAGTCCAAACTTGAAGCATCTAGGACCATTCGTTCAGCAGATAAAAAATTGCCCTACTTTCCCCCATAGAAGCGGAATTTTTAATAAAGTACTTACTTTAGAATGTTATTTCCGCGAGAGGATTCAAATTTCAGAATTACCCTTCTTCCCCCTTTTTCCCCCATAGAAGCAGATTTTTCTAAAAAAGTACTTCTTCCAGAATTTTATTTCCGCGATAGGATCGTACAGTCCAAACTTCAAGTATCTAGGACCATTAGTTCAGCAGATACAAAATTTACCTCTTTTCCCCATTTTTTCCCCTTTAAAAACGATTTTTTAAAAAAGTATTTCTTTCCGAATGTTATTTTCGCCTCCATTTGTTCAGCAGATAAAAACACACAAATTTGCCCTATTTTCCCCACTTTGGAGGCGGAATTTTCAAAAAAAATTTTTTCAAATATTTTTTTTTCTGCGAGAGGATCATAGAGTCCAAATTTCAAATTTTCTAGGACTATTAGTTCAAAAGATACAAAATCCCCCAAAGAGCCATACTTTCTCCCTTTTGTCCCCTTAGAAGTGGAATTTTTTTAAATGTTCTTTCCGCGAAAGTATCGTACAGTTCAAATTTTAAGTATCTAGGACCATTAGCTCAGCAAATACAAAATTGCCCTACTTCGCCTCTTAGAAGTGGAATTTAAAAAAAGTGCTTCTTTTAGATTTTTTTTTACAGTTCAAATTTAAGTATTTTAGGATCATTATTTCAGCAGATACAAAATTGCACTACTTTCAGCCCTTTTCCTCCTTAGAAGCGGAATTTTCAAAAAGTACTTCTTTCAGAATGTTATTTCCGCGAGAGGATCGTACAGTCCAAGTTTCAAGTATCTATGACCATTAGTTCAGCAGACACAAAATTGCCCTACTTTCCCCCTTTTTCCCTCTTAGAAGCGGAATTTTCAAAAAAGTATTTTCTTCACAATGTTATTTCCGCGAGAGGATCCCATAGTCAAAATTTTTAAGTTTCTGGAAAAATTAGTTCATAAGATACAAAGTGTACCAAACTGTCCTATTTTCCCCCCTTTTTACCACCATAGAAGCGGAAATGAAAAAAAAAACTTTGTTAAGAATGTTATTTCCGCAAGAGGATCCAATAGTCCAAATTTCAGATTTCTGGGACCATTAGTTTAGAATATAGAAAATATTCAAAATCGTCCTATTTACCCCCCCCCCCCCAATTAAAATAACAAATTTTCAAAAAATACTTTCTTCAGATGTTATTTTCGCGAGAGGATCCTATAGTCCAAATGTTTTAATTTCTAGGACCATTAGTTCAGAAGATACAAAATGTACCAAATTATCATATTTTCCCCTTTTCAACACCCTAGAATCGGAATTAAAAAAAAAAAATTGTTTCATCAGAATGTTTTTCCGTTAGAGGATATTATAGTCCAAACTTTAAGTTTCTAGGACCATTAGGTCAAAAGATAGAACATGTACAAATAGCCCTTTTTCCCCATTTCCCCTTCTTAGAAGCGTCTTTTCTAAAAAAGTACTTTCTTTAGAATATTATTTCCGCGAGAGGATCCTATAGTCCAAATTTCAGGTTTCTGGGACATTAGTTAAAAAGATCGAAAATGTTCAAAAGTGTCTTATTTTCCCCTAAATTTGAGTGATAAAATCAATAAATTCCAAAAAAAATTGAGAAAAAAAATTGAGTAAAAATTTTGGTCAAAAAATTAAGCGAACAAAATTTAAAGTAAAAAAAAAATGAGTAAAAAAAATTTTGAGTAAAAAAAAATTTGGATGAAAACACCCCCTAAGAAAAAACTTTAGGTTAAAAAAATTGAGTAAAAAAACTGAAGTATAAAAACAATTGAGTGAAAAAACTTTTGAGTAAAAAAAATTTAGTATAAAAAAAAATATTGAGTAAAAAAAAATTTTGAGTAAAAAAATTTTAGTAAAAAAGCTTTTTTTCCCCGAGAGGATACTATAGTCCAAATATCTAGTTTCTAGGACCATTAGTTAAAAATTCCCCAAATTGCCATATTTTTCACCTTTTTCCCCCTTAAAACCGGAATTTTCAAAATAGTACTTTTTTCAAAATGTTATATTAAAAATTTCAAGATTGTAGGACCATTAGTTCAGAAGATACAAAATGTACCAACTTGCCCTATTTTCCCCCACCTCCCACCTTAGAAACGGAATTTTCAAAATATTACTTTTTTCAAAATGTTATTTCCGCGAGAGGCTCCTAGAGTTCAAATTTCAAGTTTTTGGGACCATTTGTTCAGAATATAAAAAATGTTCCAATTTTCCCTATTTTCCCCCCTTGGAGGAGGAATTTTCCAAAAATATTTTGTTCACAATATTATTTCCGCAAGAGGATCCCTATAGTCCAAATTTTAGGTTTCTGGGGGTCAGAAGATAGAAAATGCTCAAAATTGTCCTATTTCTTCCAAATTTGAGTGATAAAAATAATAAATTCCCAAAAACTAAAAAAAGGAGAAACAAAATTTTGAGTAAGAAATTTGAGTAAAAAAATTTTTCATTTAAAAAAAATTCAGTGAAAATAAAATTTTAGTAAAAAAAATTTTGAGTGAAAAAAAGTTTTGAGTGAAAAAAAAATTAAGTAAAAAAAAATTGAAGTAGAAAAAAAATAGAGTGAAAAAAAATTTTGAGTAAAAAAAAAATTGAGTAAAAAAAAACTGAGTAAAAAAAAATTTTGAGTGAAAAAAATTTTGAGTAAAAAAAATTTTGAGTGAAAAAAATTTTGAGTGAAAAAAATTTTGAGTGAAAAAAATTTTGAGTGAAAAAAATTTTGGGTGAAAAAAGTTTTGAGTGAAAAAAATTTTGAGTAAAAAAATTTTAGTAAGAAAATTAAAAGAAAAGTTCAGTGAAAAAAAAATTTAGTAAAAAAAATTTGGGTAAAAAAAATTTGAGTAAAAAAAATTTTGAGTGAAAACAATTTTGAGTGAAAAAAATTTTGAGTGAAAAAAATTTTGAGTGAAAAAATTTTAGTAAGAAAATGTTTTTTTCCCCGAGAGGATACTATAGTCCAAATATCTAGTTTGTAGGACCATTAGTTCAAAGTTTAACAAATTGCCCTAAATTGTCCTATTTCTTCCAAATTTGAGTGATAAAAATAATAAATTCCCAAAAACTAAAAAAAGGAGAAACAAAATTTTGAGTAAGAAATTTGAGTAAAAAAATTTTTCATTTAAAAAAAATTCAGTGAAAATAAAATTTTAGTAAAAAAAATTTTGAGTGAAAAAAAGTTTTGAGTGAAAAAAAAATTAAGTAAAAAAAATTTTGAGTGAAAAAAATTTTGGGTGAAAAAAGTTTTGAGTGAAAAAAATTGAGTGAAAAAATTTTAGTAAGAAAATTAAAAAAAAAGCTCAGTGAAAAAAAAAATTTAGTAAAAAAAAATTTGGGTAAAAAAAATTTGAGTAAAAAAAATTTTGAGTGAAAAAAATTTTGAGTGAAAAAAATTTTGAGTGAAAAAAATTTTGAGTGAAAAAATTTTAGTAAGAAAATGTTTTTTCCCCGAGAGGATACTATAGTCCAAATATCTAGTTTGTAGGACCATTAGTTCAAAGTTTAACAAATTGCCCTATTTTCCCCCTTTGTCCCCCTTTAAATCGGAATTTTCAAAAAAGTCCTTTTTTCAAAATGTTATTTCCGCGAGAGTATCCTATATTCAAAATTTCAAGATTGTAGGACCATTAGTTCAGAAGATACAAAAAATACCACCTTGCCCTATTTTCCCCCTCCCCCCTCCTTAGAAGCGGAATTTTCAAAATATTACTTTTTCCAAAATGTTATTTCCGCGAGAGGCTCTTAGAGTTCAAATTTCAAGTCTCTGGGACTATTTGTTCAGAAGATAAATAATGTACCAATTTGCCCTATTTTCCCCTTTTTCCCCCCCTTGGAGGCGGAATTTTCCAAAAATATTTTTTTCGAAATTTTATTTCCGCGAGAGGATCCTAGAGTTCAAATTTGAAGTTTCTAGGACTATTAGTTCAAAATCCCCCAAAGGGCCCCATTTTCCCCCTTTTGATTGAAAAATCAAACTTTAAATAATTAAAAAAAAAAATAAATCAATAATTATTAAATGTTTTTTTTCCAAAATGTTCCCATCAAACCACTGCTGTTTCTAACCTGTTAGAGATAACATAATAGTGTTTCCTAGGAATTTGTTGAGATTTTTTTAATGCACTTGGTAAAATTTTCTTAAAAAAATTTAAAGCGCTGGAAACATTTTTATGTCCAAAATATTGGAAAATTTCCCGAAAAAAATGGTTTAATGCAAATGTCTCGATATTTAGAAAAGATTTTATGTATTTTTGTATGTGTGTTTTAGCTCTAGGTAAGTATAATACAAAATGGTAAGTTTGGTAAACTTCGGATAAAAAATGTAATTTTGACAATTTTTTTAAAAATGTTAACTTTAAACCGCCATAGTTTTGGGTGCGATCGTTCAAATTTATGCACGCGGACGGATTTGAATTACTTATTTATAATGTTATTTACCTACAAAGAATTATCAATGTGCCACGAAAAAAAATCGCAATTTTTTTTTCTTGAATATTAAAAGTTAATGACAATTAGATATTTCGATGAGTTACAAACGGAATGACAAACTTATATACCCTCAATCAATAAGTGGAGGGTATAAAAACATAATCTTCAATCCGTTGAATATGCAGTCGATTTTTTTTTCATCCAATTTTAACAAATCGAATGGCTTATTCTTTCATTCATTGCATAAAAAATTTAAAAAGGCGATATCTCGAAAACTAAGCAAGATAGAGCAAAACGGAGCCAATTTGTCGTGTAGGCAGTATTTCGCATGATATATGTATTTTTAAAACTTTTGGGAATATCAAATTTTTTTAAGATTCCAAATTAGGGCCCATTAGGGTCGACACATGTAAAAATGGTCGGCAATCCTATGGACCAAAATTTGGCTCCGTTTTGCTTTATCTTTTTAAATAAAATCGATTCCATTCGCAATGGAGTGATAAAAAATCGAATGAACCAGAAATCTAATGCATTAATTTTTTCCATTCAATCGAATGCATTCCAAGGATTGCATTCAATGTTGATTTATAAAATCAAATGGATTATCTGACTATAAAAATCGAATGGATTTTTTAGAGAATTAATTCGAAAAGTATTTTATTCTTCGAAGCTCTAAAGCGCTTTTTAAGGCGACGTTCACACTTCAAGAACTTAGCATGGTAAGTTGAGATGATTTTGTGATTTTTCTTTATGCTAGTACAATTTGAGATGATTTTAAAATCACACAAGTCTTTATACAGTATAACAGTTTTCGTACCTTCTGTAATAAAGTTCAAATTTTTTATGAGCGAAAGACAAAGAGCTTGGTTGAACCAGTTAAATAATTAAGCAATTGCTTGTAACTATCCAAAATATTGGTTCCAGACCCACCCACATTGGGTTCAAATGGTACCAAAGTGGCGATTGAAATTTATAAATGAAGTTTTTGTTATAAAATTTGGTATAAGGTAAAAGTAGATAAAATTCTGCAATACTAGTTATCAAAATCAATCAACTAAGTTGTTTACTTTTTTTCGGTGAGCTGTCAAAGTTAGCAAATTATTGCAGTCTTTGAAATAACTGAAAAAATTGGAATTTTTTACAATTCAAGCGATTACACTGTGACACAATTGAAGGGTCATTTCTTAGGGCCTCAACCAAACCAAGACAGTTTGAAAGTACTTGTGTGTAGTAGTTAAACCCCCAATGGGTTTTGCTCTGTAACGTCTCAAATTTTTTTTATAGCCCACTAAATTTTAAATTTTTTTTAAAGGCGTTTGAAAAAAGTCGAAAAAAATAATGTAACTGTTCTTTTGAGCTTAAAATAGTGTTTGGATGTCGTCAATAGAATTTGATGGGGAATTTTTTTCTAGAATATATTAACCCTTTATCTGCCGTATTTATTGGTCATTTAAGTAATTTTCTTAAGAAATGGCTCAAAAGTCTACTAAAACTTGCGTTTAAAGGGTTAAAATGTTCTACGAATATTCTCTGCATTAAATTTCACTAGGGGTTACTGAAAGCAAAAAGTTCGACTGATATAAGGAAAATGCAGAAAAAAGCTAAATTGTAAAGTGTCATTCAATCTATATATATAAAAATGAATGTGTGTATGTATGTATGTATGTATGTTCCGTATGGACTCGAAAACGGCTGGACCAATCTTGATGAAATTTTCAGGGAATATTCAGAATCGCCTGGCGAGTAACACTGTCAAGTCGGATTTTTGATTTTCCGTCTGTGGGCGGAGGGGCGTGGCAAAATCCAATTTTCGCATCCCACCACTAATGACATCTATATATAAAAAACGGATGGACCGATTTTGATGAAATTTAAATCAAAGATAGTACTAACTGAGTACTCACTATGTGCCAAATTTGAGCGTTATCGGACAAAGGAGCGTAAAATGCCATGCTTTTTTGACTGTGGGCGGAGGGGTGGGCAAAATCGAATTTTTACATTGCACCACCAATGACATCTATATATAAAAAACGAATGGAACGATTTTGATGAAATTTAAACCAACGATAGTACTAACCAAGTACTAACTATTTGCCAAATGAGAGCGTGATCGGATAAATGGGCGTAAAATCACATGCCCCTTTGTATTGAATTCAATATTATTTCTGCATGCTCCGCAATAACGCAAAAACTGTTGATTCGATTTTATTTAAATTTTCAGCACTGATAGTACTAACCGATTGCGAACCTATAGACTATATTATATGTACTACGATTGGAAAAAGGGCCGTAAAATGCCATGCCCCTTTGTACTATACTGTACGTTGTCTGCCTGTTTCGCAATCACGCAAAAACAGCTGAACCGATTTTCTTGAAATTTTCACTACATACAGTGCTAACCAAGTGCATATGTAGGCCATATAAAATCGTTATTGGAAAAAGGGATCAAAATTGCAACGCCCTTTGTTCTATACTGACCACGATTGAACAAAAAGCGTAAATTGTCTCGCCCCTTTGTTTTATACTGAACGTTATATCTGCCTGTTTTGAAATCATGCAAAAACGGATAAGCCGAATCTGTCACTTCTGATAGAACTAACCGAGCGGGAACAGTAGGTCATATGTAGAGCGAGATTCGGCAAAAGGGTATAAAATGTCTCTCCCGGTTTTCATAAATAAAAAGTTATTTCCTCCTCTTTCGCAATCACACAAAAACGGCAAAACTGATGTCAATGAAATTTGCAGCACAGATAGTTCTAATCGAGGATGCAGCATGGAACTTTAGACTATCACGATTCGATAAAAATGTGTTAAACGACACGCTCCTTTATATTATACTTAACGTTATGTCTGTCTGTTTCGAAATCACACAAAAACGGTAGAACCGATTTTATTAAGATTTCTCTCTCTGCTTTAATTTTGTCCGAAACTACATATGGGGCATTCCATGCCAAATCACTCACTTTTAGGCCCGACCCCCTTCGATTAATTTTATTTTTGGATATGTTTTAGTACGTATTAAATGCAACTTCCAGCCAAATTTTCAGCCTTTTATACCAAGGTGGTGTTGAGTAATCAATTTTTCAAAATGGCGATTTTTTCCAAAAAATGAAAAAAATTAAATTTTCAATCAATTTTGACCAGTAAACAATATAGATATTTTAAAAAAAGTTGGACAACGTTTTGTTGGTATTTAAATGTAGTTTTAGAAAAAAAATGTGAAAAAATTATTCGAAGTAATTATCACTTATTTTTTGACGTTTAAAAATTAAAATCGACTTTTTGAAAAAGTCCGAAACCTTGGATTTTTTTTTTAAAATGTCAAAAAATTCTACTCTAAATTACGCAACTTTTAAGTCATAATTCGAGATGTGATCGTAATTCGTTCTATTTTTATTCAAATTTTGAAAATTGCACTTTTTTTTTTTTTGACTCCGGTTTATTTTATATGGTGCTCCAAAAAAAATAATTTGGTAAATATTGACCGTAACTTCCCCTAGATATATTAACTTGGGTGTAAAAATACGTCTCAGAAAATTTTAGGATGATCGGACATGGGTAAGGCGTGCCGCATCGGCTTTGAAGTTTGAAAATCGGATTACAAGGGAAAATATGCATTTTTTTCTGTTTTCTTAATTTGTTTGGTATTTTAAGTTAATTTTGAATTCAAATGGTTACAGAATTGAAATGTAGAGTAAAATGTCTCTCTATTAAGGTCATAAAAACCGAAATCGGTTTAAAATCAGCCAAGTTATTACAACTTCCCCAGGCATCTAACGTGTGGCAGACAACTTGATTAATCAATACAATCCGATTTTTGAAATTCATTGAAATTTTCTACTGTAATAACATTTTTTTATTCTTCAAGTTCAAATGTTATTAGATGACAAGTATTTTTCATATTGTGTTTTGCTAACATTTTTTAAATTAGTGCTAAAAATGCCTGCATTTTTCACACCCTTTTGAAATCTCTATTTTAAAAAAAAAAATATTTTTTTTGTTTTAAAATTTGGAAAAGTCAAAAAAATATTACACTGAAACATTAATAATGAAAAACTGTTATTACAGTAGAAAATTTCAATAAATTTAAAAAAAGGGCCTCGTATTTTTTAATCAAGTTGTATGGCACACGCTAGATGCCTGGGGAAGTTGTAATAACTTGGCTGATTTTCAACCGATTTTAGTTTTTAGTAACTAATTAGAAAGGCATTTTACTCCACATCATAATTCTGTAATCACTTGAATTAAAACTTAACTTAAAATACCAAAGAAATTGCGAAAACAGAAAAAAAATCATATTTTTCCTTGTAATCCGTTTTTTAAACTTCAAGGACCATGCTAAGCCCCTTACACATGTCCGATCGTCCCAAATTTTTGTGAGACGTATATTTACCTCCAAATGAATATATTTAGGGTAAGTTAGGGTCAGTATCTACCATTTTTATTTTTTTTTTGGAGCTCCATATAAAATAAATCAGAGCCAAAACATAAAAGGTGCAATTTTAAAAATTAAAAAAAAAATAGAAAGAATTGTGATCACATCTCGAGTTATGGCTTAAAAGTTGCATAATTTAGAGTAGAATTCTTTTAGTTTTTTACAAAAAAATCGAAGGTTTCGGACTTTTTCAAAAAGTCGATTTTAATTTTTAAACGTCAAAAAATAAGTGATAATTACTTCGAATAATTTTTTCACATTTTTTTTCTAAAACTACATTTAAATTCCAACAAAACGTTGTCCAACTTTTTTTAAAATATCTATATTTTTTACTGGTCAAAATTGATTGAAAATTTAAATTTTTTCATTTTTTGGAAAAAATCGCCATTTTGAAAAATTGATTACTCAACACCACCTTGGTATAAAAGGCTGAAAATTTGGCTGCAAGTTGCATTTAATACGTACTAAAACATATCCAAAAATAAAATTAATCGAAGGGGGTCGGGCCTAAAAGTGAGTGATTTGGCATGGAATGCCCCATATATTTAAATTAAGATGCAATATAAAACAGTTTTTTTCTTAGGGCCAGCAACGCGGACCGGGTAAAGCTAGTTTTTTATATTTTTGCCAGAAATTGTATACAATTGTAACTAACAAATATAGGAAAAAATATAAAAAGTTAATGATAATTTACAATTAACCTTTTTTATACATCCAAACACTATTCTAAGTTCAAAAAAACATTAACATTAGTTTTTTCGACTTTTTTCCAACGCCTTTGAAAAAAAACTGAAAAATTCAGTGGGCTATAAAAAAAATTTGAGACGTTACAGAGCTAAACCCTTTGGGGTTTTACTATTACACATAAGTACTTTAAAACTGTCTTGGTTTGGTTGAGGACCTAAATGTACTGCTGCACTGTGTTATTAGAAGTATTAAGTCTTTTAAAAGAAAATCTTTTATAATGGAATCTTTAACATCAGGTATTAAACTAAATTGTATTTTTTTTTGTTTATTAAAATTGTGTCTTAACATTTTTAATAATTTTTTTTAAATAGGGCCCGAAATTGGGATATTTTCCACATTTAATGGGCCAGCGACGTATCCAGGAATTTGAAAACGGGGGGGCACAACTTCCAATTTTTTCGTCATCGCTGATTTAACTAGGACTACACCACTTAACACCCGCCCCCCCCCCCCCCTATACGATTTTATCTTTATTTATATAAAAAAAAAAAGTTTTGAAATATCATAACCGTTTTCTTAGGCCTTTTTGTGGTTCTACTGCTACGTATTCGAAAGTTAGCGCGTTCCATTATTCCATTATCGAAACATTCAAATAAGAGTCATAAGTGAGAGCCATAAAAATGTCTGTTTTGACTGATTTTTCTGCTGACTCGCCAGAAATTTAGCAAACCTCGTCTGCCAAAATCAGCAGATCCTCATATGGATCAAAATGTGTGTAGTTTGCGCAGATTTTTGCGGTATACATAAGTATTTTTGAGTGTAGTTTCAAAACTTTGTTCATTTGTGCAGTTTTAACCCAGAAAAAGTGCTAGATTGAACATTTTAGTTTTATATCCAAAAATTGTTGTTAGATATTCAAAATACATATTCATTAAAAAATCTGATGATCGTGCTGTTTTAGATTTAAGCTTGTTCCGTGGTTCCATGTGATGTTTTTTTTATTATATATTTTTAAAAAAAGTATTCAAAATTTAAGATTTTTTTGATAGAAAAAGTATGAGCATCTGATACTTTTTATATAATAATTGTTTCAGAATCTGATATATTTTTGTGTAAAAAATATTGAAGAATATGAACATTTTACTATGGAAAATATAGCTTAGAATCTGATAGTTTCTCTATAAAAAATTCTAAGAATTTTAAAATTTTCTGTACAGAAAATGTTTCTAACAATTTTTCAATAAGAAAAAAATCTCCCAAAATTTAAGCATTTTCCTGACGAAAAAATGTATTAGAATCTGAAAGTACCTGGACAGAAAAATACAATCATCAAAGCATTTTAAAAGTACTCTAGATGGTGGTACAAGCGTTTCCAAAACGTCATGGTTTTTGCTTTTAAAGTGCTCTCAAAACATCCGAATGATAACGTCGTTAAACGCTCATATGATTGTTTTTCAAAGCGCTCTGAAAGCACTCGAAAGACTAAAAAATAGGTGGTTTAAAGACGCTTTAGGCCAATTTTATTTGAAATTGTTGATTTTTTTAATTACATTTTTTAAATATTTTCTTACAATAGAGTAAAAAAATAATTGAGTTAATGCAAGAGGACTTCATAATGTTTTCCCGTGCTTTCTTTTGTAAACAGAGAGGATGTGTGCCTCATTCCCCTTATTGGAATGGTACAATTATTATATATTCTACATTAAGGGTGGAAAATATAAAACATTTTTTTAATTCGTAAAAAGGTCTAAAAGCAATTTCTAGATGGTTAAACAAAGCGTCTTTAGAGCGTTTGGACAATAGTACTTTCAAAGTGCTTTATTTTTTGTACCATCATCAATTTCTGCATGGGTATTTCTATAAAAAATATCTGAGAATATCCTATCGAAATAATATTTCAGAATCTCACAATTTAATATAGAGAAAGTGTATTAGAATCTTGATCCTGATGCATAATTTTTATTAGATACAGTGACTCAAAGTAATAATGGAACAGCATATATTTGTTAGCAGTTCTTTAAAGGTAAAGTTATCAATACTACCCCTGATTATTATCAATCGACTATTTTTGAAAAAAGTGCTACATAGGATATTTTCCAAGCTTGAATTTAAGCTTGATAACGTCCAGATTGAGCAAATATTAAATGAGATACGAGGGTCGCAATGGAAAATGAAATTATTTGTAGATACTTTTTTGAAATTTTTTTAAAAATATTTCTAACAATAAGTCGATTTTTTCCAAGTTCAAACATTAAAAATTTAAAAAATTATCCAATAATTTTTTTTTAGTCATCAGCTTGTTTTTTCAACAATCCAAACAAAATATGAAATTTTTTAAATACAATAGAAGAAATCCGCATTTTTTGACCTCCAACTCTTTTGACCACCTGTTGCGAATTATTTAATTATATTTATATGTTATTATAATTTGATCATAGATATTAACCAATTATACTTAAGTTTATTGATATGTATATATAATTATTTTTTTTTTTTTCTTTAATTGAACATCCCAGCAAAAAAAAATCGAAGTGGTGCAAAAAGAATAAGTGATTCACTACATACATAGTAGCTATATGTGCCGATCTTCATATTCCATAAGAAGTACTTTTATAAGCACTTCCAAAACTGCTAAAAAAATGCCAATAATAACAACTTTCACCAGTTCTTTCCTCAATGATTTAGAACTACCATTTTCATATGTGTTTACAAATGCAATTGAAAAGTACAAATTTGTGGTACTTATGTATTGGATTTGTTTTGTTGAATATTTTTTTTTATAATTTTCTCTGATTTAAAAAAAAGCTAAATTTTATAAATGAATTAACTTGATATGCCGCAAAAGCGAATTTGTTATGTAAATTATGTTATAAAAAAATACAGTTTCCAGATTTTTGTTAAAATTATCAAATGACTCAGGAAGTGCTAAAAAGATAACAAAAAAACTGTTACCCAGTTGGAAAATGTGTCACTGAGGAAACTTCCATAGTGATTCCTTGAGGAAATGTCTTCAGGTTCTGACAAATCATAGGTAATCCTTGATGACATGTCCTTACATTGTCAGCACTGAATGTTTGCTTTAATAGTGTGGACAATTCCTCTAAGACGTCTAAAGGGAAATGTCTTCAGAATAGCAGTATATTAAATTAAAATTTAAAATCTGGGCAACTCTTCAATATCCAAGAAAAAAATGGCAATATTATCAATTTATTTAAAATAAATTCAAAATCTAACAAGTAAAATAAAAGTAATAAATAGACAAACAATTTTTAAAATAAAGTTTGGAACAAGTAGTAAGGTGTGGGACTAATAAACTGGAGGTTGCAGGTTCAAATCCAGTTGGGACTAAAAAAGACGAAAAGTTTTTTCTAAATATGAGAAATATAATTTATAAAGGAAAATGGATAAAAGTAAAAACTAAAGGAAATACGAAAATTTTTTGTATTTTCGCATGACCTACGTCGGACATTTCCCCCAAGAAGTCTTAGGTGACATGTCCCCAGAAGGTCAGCCCTGACCACAGCTGACTTTGAGTGAGGACATTTTGAAAATTTGTATGAAACTGTCCTCAACCCAGTACATAGAGATGTCTTGTGTATGTCAGCAGTGACTCTGACATGTCACCGCTCCGTCACTGAGGATGGCTTGAGGACGTTGCCAACTGGGTAGCCCTTAAAAAAGACAAGGGTTAAATATAACCAAAAAAGAGCTAAGTTGGTATTGCCGTTTAAAGGTATAAAAACTCTTCTAAAAATATACGATATCTGATTTAAAATGAGAGAATTACTTTTTTTTATATCTTCATTTTATTTATTGGATGTTTTTTTTAACTACATGTATAAAAACATTTTTTTTTTATAATTTTTGGAGTTGTTTTGTAAATTATGTACAAAAAAAAACAATAAAAAGTTTCCAGATTATGGTAAAAATGATCAAATGACTTAAAAAGTGCTTAAAGGGCTAAAAAAGATAACAAAAAAAGGTGGTAGCCTTTAAAAAAAGGGCCACAAAATGATTAAGTTGGTATCGCTGTTGAAAGGTATAAAAACTCTTCTAAACATTAGGGTATTCAATTAATCGAGGTTTTGGTTTAATCGGCTAATCGGGCAAATAATTAATCGGGGTTGAGATTTAATCGGTTAATAATCGGATAAATTTGAATTATTCGGTTAACCGAATAATAAAAATTTTAATTGAATATAAAACTAAGAACTCTATGTACTTTTAAGAATTTTATTAATTTTATTTAAAATAAATCTTTATCCGATATGGCGAAGCTCTATAATGTTAGCCTAAATAAAGATTTTTTGTATGGCACCCTGAAAATTTACCCTAAAATTAATACCCAAATTGATGCCGGGCTTAGATGCACCTCTAATAGAGTTTCGAATTCGGTACTATTATATATCAACAAGACAAATTGGTTGGTTTTCAAATTTGTTTTCTTTTATTTTTTAGGGCCGAAATTGCAATAATTTTATCGGTCGATATCTCCGTAATGAAAAAAGATATCTTAAGAATTGCAAAAGTAATTTGAAGAATAAGTGAAGTATTTTTAGATGCGCAGAACTAATTATACATCATAAAATAATTCTCGGTTTTATAAGGTCCCGAACATTGCGAATATCTGAGTTTATGCAGTACTGTCAATCGAAAATCTAAATATCTCAAAATAAGACAAATCACTTCTAAGGCCAGATCGGATAAAGCGCATGAAAAACTATTAGAAAAATATATACATCCACATTTAATTAATAATTCCTATTAGCTAAACTAAATTATTAAAAACATCGATTTAATCTTAACAATTTCAAGTCTAAATATTACATAATAAATATTATACATTGTTAAACATATCGTTTTGGTTTTAATTATTATTAGTGTAAATACTAAAAAAAAAAACTCTTAAAATCAATCCCAAAAAGTCATGAAATATGTACTTATCAAGAAGTGATGAAAAAATCACTTCTAAATCACCATATAAAAATTACATAATCACATCCAAAATGCCAAGAAATATATACTTCTAAAGAAGTGATGAAAAAAGCACTTCCAAAAGGTCAAGTTATATTAACATCCCGATCACTACTTCAGAAGTTGTGATAAAGATGTTAATATATATGTACATACTAAACACTAGTGATATTGTGTGTCACGCCCATATAAAATTCATCAGTGTTTCAGCTGAAGAAGAAGTACATCTGGTTCATAAGTTGTGGTGAATTTTGTAGTGAATGGTAAGCTCTTTTTTTGCTGGGATAATATATATTTGTATGATATCACTAATTATAAATCAAAATTGAATCTGCTAACGGTTATCTATCTGTTTTAAACATAGATCGATTAGAAATATCGATATCAAGTTCAGACCAGTACGAACAAGCTACTTTAGTTGAACTTTTGTTTTCTAAACACTTCCCAAATAATAATAATAATTGACACATGTCACGACTTATGACATATTAGGTAACGAGTAAATCACTCGCCGCTGCAAACTTTCTTTTCCGATTAAATCTTCAGTGCTTAAGGTCGTAAGCAAAATTAATAAAATTTTTATTAAATAAGCTACATACGCAACCCCAAAGTCAGCAGACATTTGCTATAAAAGCGCTTTTGATGAGAGAGTAATCTAAAACATTCTATATAGAAGAAGTTTAAATTAAATATCATCTCCATATAGCAGCACGTGCAAAATAAAACAAATAAAAAGTGAGTTTTCTTGGTTTACGCAAAGTAATTTTTTTTGTTGTTTTAACACTAGTTATTTTTTTTTAGTTAGAATCTTCGCTTTCTGTCCGTATTCATCTAAGATAAAGCTCCATCGGGTAGTGGCACCACGTGATAAACGTGGCCTACGTGTTGGAGTTTATCACCCAGTCCTGGAGTTGTGTTTAACAATCTGCCTTAACTATAGACATCATCCCGGAAGGGAATTGTGGTTGTCTACAAGCAGAATAAATCAAAAAGCAATAAGTTTCTTTTTGTAGAACAGAGGGAACATCTACGATCATTTGCACATTAGTGTACAGCGGGGGAAAGGAAAGAAGAAAAGAAGAAAACGCAGTCAAATATTATTAACTGCTGTGCTGCAAACACACATGCAAACGCCGTAAGCAGAGCACAGACAATTTGGTGGTAGTTTTACGGCGAATTCGCTCTCAATGTCTAGAGAAAACAAAAGTTTAAGCAAAGTGAGTTCGTTCTAATTTGATTTTAGTTATTTATGTTTTAACCCTTCCAACGGGATATTTTTATTCATAATCGTAATTGTGGATGACCGGTAAAATTAGAAAAGCATATTATTCGAAGTAAATACAATGATGAATTTGAATATGTTTCTAACCCTATAAAGGGCTTAAATTTCATAGAAGCAAGCGTTTACTCAAATTAATATTTTCTTTCCTTAATAATAAAAAAAAAGATAAATAAATAAATAAATAAGTATTACAGAAAATAGATTTAACGAAATGAATAAATTTAATAGTCAGAAAAGAAATGTGAATTATTATAAAATTAACAAATACTAACTGTTAGGGTAAGAATCAAAAACAAAGAAAATAAAAAAGAATGTATGTGAATTCATTTGGATTGTTGAAATAAAACTTTAACATGAATTGTTAACAAAAAGGCTGTGTGTGTGTGTAATTGAACAAGTCAGGTGAACCAGACGGACGGACATGGGTAATACGGACGGATGAAGTGGACGGAAGTTTTTCTGTCTAGGGGCTGTATATTAACAAAAATATAAGGAAATCGACCGTTACAGCACGGACGGGGGGGAGTGGTCAAGGCCTGTATTTACAACAACGCAGTGCCATATAAGGGGTGGGATTAGAAATTAGGATTGGAAATCGAATTAGTGGTCTCGGGTACGAATTTTCGTGCTATGCTAGGACCGTGTCTCATTTAGCCACCAGAATCCACCCATATCCGACGAGCTAGATCGTGCTAGACGCAAGCGTACCCAGGTGGTAGGGTGAACACAAATTATATCTAGGTCCGCGCGTAACACTGGCGCCCAACGCAGGCAACAAAAGGCAAGCAGTATGTTGCAGTCCCAATGTCTGCTGGTTTTAGATATTTTTACCCAAAATCAGCACACAGTTGAGAGTTTTTTTTTAGATAATTTTGAATATTTTAAATACGGATTGAATTTGGTTTCCATTGAGTTTCTAATACGACGTTTTTATGTTAAATGGACGAGCTTTTGCTTCTATGAAGGATTCTTTGGTAGCTCAACAACAATTAAATAAAAATCAGAAGATTGTAGTAGATAGTATCAAGGATGAATTACTATAAGTAAGAGTGTTTTCGTAGTTGACATTTTGCTACCTGATTTAAGTTATACTTGAAATAGTGAGGTTTAGTGGAAATTCGAAAACCGAGTTTTTATCATAATGGTGGCCAACCCAATTTGATTGAGGGTTAAAAGGAACGCAATTTGGTAGTGGTAATCTTTATGGTAGGAATTGGAGACAGACGGACAGCATAATGGGGGACAAGGGTTCATTATGATTTGCGAATTTACACACACACACTCAACAATATATGAGTTGTCAATTGAATTTTAAATATTGCAAAATATAAAATAAATTTGTTTTAAACAATAATAAAGTCATTGTTAACGTTTTGGTAGTTGGTTGGTAAAATAAAAAAATAGAAAAATAAAAAAAATAAAAATAAAAGAATAGTGGAGTAAAGAAAACTTGACATAGCGTAAAGAAAAAAAATATTGAGTTTTCGGAAATATTAAATTTCTTCTTGAATTTTTTTTTTTGAAAATATTAAATTTTGGAAAATTAAATTTTTTTTTAAATTGATTCTGATCAGCGATATTTATTAAAATGTCTGACGACGAGAATAATTTGGCAAATTTAGCAAAGCTCAGAAGTGGTAAAACTTTTCCAAAAGTGACTAGTGACGGTACAGTTCGAACAGGGTTAGGCGACGGGTCCAATAACGAAGGTGCAGTGGGAGGGGCAGCTTCTCTGCAACCGATTCAGCCTACAGAGGATTTAGAACTTCTTTTAAATCGTTTTGAGACAATGTTTATTCAATACCAAGTTGAGCACCGAGCAACAACAGAGGCGGTGCAAGGGGCCATTAAGGGTCTCGGAAAAGATGTCGAGGTTATTACTAAACGACTTTCAAGTCTGGAAAGAAACGGTTTGGAGCGTAACGAAACTACAATGGATGATCAAGACATGGACGAAACAGATCGGAGTCATCATCGGCGAAGGTTGTCTGATCAGATGCCTGGCTATACTCCACCACGAAGACAGGGTTATTACCGTGGGAGGGATGAGAACAGAAAGGACAAGCGTGTTCGAGATTGGAACCTAAAATATGACGGCAGTCCAAAATCGATACCGGTGGAGCGATTTTTGTTTAGGGTGGAGACTTTACGGAAAAAACATGATATTACATATGAGAATCTATATGCAAATTTTCATCTTCTGCTGGAAAAGCAAGCGCAAGAGTGGTACTGGTTGTACTTGGAAGAAAATGAGGATGAGGAAGACCATAGTTTTGAGGATTTTCTAACAGCGTTTGAGGACCAATTTCGGTTGGCCGATTGTGATGAAGAAATACGAATGGCGATGAACGAGCGTATGCAAGGGTACGGCGAGCCGTTTAACGAATATTATGCGGCAATGCGAGGTATGGCTTTTACCATGAAGACCAAATTAGAGGAAAAAAAACTTGTAGATATGATTAGGAAAAATTTAAGATTCCGGATAAAGGATTTGCTTTTTGGATGCAAAACCGATACTCTTAAACAGCTAAAATTCGAATGTAGGCGTGCTGAAAAGCATCTATCACAAGTTTCAGGTAAAGCAGGTACTAAAAAGAAAATCGAGGCCCTGAATTGTGAAGACGAAGACTCGACTGGTACAGACGAATGCCCAAATTTAGAAGCTTTCGAAAGACGGCCTAGGGTTGGTGGAAAAATTGACAATAGTCGTAGGTCCGTTCAAACTCAACCGCAAAAATCGGTGGAGGACAAAAATAGGAAAACATGTCCCTGCGATTCCCCTTTTCATAAACTTGCGTGTTTTAAATGTAACCAGACTAATTTAAAATCTTTTCTATGCGACAAGTGTGAGGCGGAAAACACGAAGACCGACGATCAGACCGGGATAAATCGTCCGAGCAGCTCAATCCCGGAGAAGACACCCCAGTAGTTATACTAAAAAGCAATACCATAAGCCCTCCAAAAATAAATCATAAAATATTTCCAAATTCAACATTACAGGAGCGGCAGAAACGTTACGACGAGGTAAGAGCGCGAATATTCGGCGATTTTGAAGAACAAAATTTTGGTAGTAGGAATTTTAGGAAAATTAAAACATTGCGACAAAAATCTAAAAGAAAGAGGAACGAAAAGAAATCAATAGCTTCAAGCATAATACGAGATACAGGTGACCGGCGGCCATATACAAAAATCTTTATTGAAGATTTTGAAATGATGGGTATGCTGGACAGTGGGGCAAACGTGAGTTGTTTCGGCAATGGTGCACTAGGAATCGTGGAAAAGCTGGCCCTGAACATAGAGCCTTTGGATGAATCCTTAAAAACAGCCGATGGTAAAATGCAGGCGATAGTGGGCAAGGTAATCGCTAGGGTGACATGGAGGGACAAAACAATTCCAATGGTGCTATATTTGGTCCCTAGTTTACAACAACAGCTCTATCTGGGAATGGATTTCTGGGACACGTTTGGGATCCGACCTCAAATAGAGGAGATAAATTTAGCAGAGAAAAGTGAGTTCCACCTCACTCCTCTACAACAACAACGTTTGGAAGCTGTCAAAAATCTATTTCCATCCTACACAAGTTTAGGTCTAGGAAAAACCCATATCATGGAGCACGTTATCGAAGTATTTGATGAAACTTTACCCGTTAAGCAAAAATATTATCCGATGTCACCAGTAAAATTGAAGAAAGCTTACAGCGAAGTAGACAGAATGCTTGCTCTCAATGTCATCGAGGAGAGCAACAGCGCTTGGAGCTCGCCTATAGTCATCGTAGAAAAGCCCGGAAAAGATCGCTTGTGTATTGATCTTCGAAAAGTCAATGAAAAAACGAAAAAGGATGCTTATCCTTCCCCTCACGTAGAGGGTATACTGAGCCGACTCCAGAATACTTTTTTTATCACTAGTCTCGACTTGAAGGATGCCTTCTGGCAGATTCCTCTCCAGAAGGCATCCCGAGAGAAAACGGCGTTCACAGTCCCTGGCCGGCCGTTATACCAATTTAAGGTTATGCCTTTTGGTCTTTGTAACGCCAGCCAGAGACTGTGTCGTCTAATGGACCGTGTGATACCCTCGAGGATAAGGGAGCATGTTTTTGTATATATCGACGATTTGTTGATCTGTTCTCCAGACTTTGATTCGCATCTTCAACATCTTTCCGAGGTAGCCGAATGTTTATCCAGCGCGGGTTTAACTATAAATCTTGAAAAATCAAAGTTTTGTCAGAAGGAGGTTCGTTATCTCGGGTTTGTTATTGGCCAAGGAGAGCTGCGTACCGATCCATCCAAAGTGCAATCCATGCTTGATTTTCCGGTTCCTGGCTCTGCAAAGCAACTCCGTAGATTCCTAGGCATGTGCGGGTGGTACAGGAGGTTTCTGCCAAATTTTGCCACTACAACTGCTCCCATGACAGACTGTCTGAAAAAAGGTAAAGAGTTCAAAATGTCAGAGGAAGCAATCCAGGCCTTTGAAATGCTAAAACAAGAGTTAACCTCACCGAGGGTACTGATAAATCCGGATTTCAGCAAGCATTTTTATCTGCAATGCGATGCCTCCACGACGGGCATTGGTAGTGTGCTGTTCCAACTCGATGACCAGGGTAGCGAGCGGCCAATCGCGTATATGTCGCAAAAGTTAAATTCCGCACAGAAAAATTACACGGTCACCGAGTTGGAATGCCTATCAGCCGTCGTGAGTGTCCAAAAATTTCGCCAGTATATTGATGGACTCCCATTCACAATTATAACTGACCACATGAGCCTGAAATGGCTCATGGGTCAGAAAGACCTATCAGGACGCCTTGCAAGGTGGAGCCTCAAATTGCAGGCATTTAATTTTAACATCGTCCATAGAAAGGGTTCTGCCAATATAGTGCCCGATGCACTTAGTCGCATGTACGTGGAGGAAATTGGAAAAGTCAGTTTTGGTGAGCTAGATTTGAAGGCTGCAGAGTTTCAAGAAGCTGAGTATTTGAAACTTATTGAAAATCTAGTAAAAAACGGTGAGATGTTCCCTGACTTGAAGAATATAGATGGCGTAATTTTAAAAAGGACCAATTTTCGATCTGATGAATACAATGACAATATATGGAAAATCTGGGTGCCTCGAGGTCTTCGTAAGAATTTGCTAGAAAAGTACCATTGCGATCCTTTAGCGGGCCACGGGGGTATTGGCAAAACGCTGTACCGCCTAAGAGCAAAATATTTTTGGCCAGGAATGGTCGCTGAAACAAAATCATTTATTGCAAATTGTGAGGTGTGTAAATGCACAAAAGCAACAAATATGATTTCCAGACCCCCCTATGGGAAATCAGATATCATCAGAACGTGTATTCCAGCGACTTTTTGTTGATTTTTGCGGTCCTTACCCCCGCAGCCGCCAAGGAAATAGTTATGTGTTTGTTGTATTGGACCATTATTCAAAATTTGTATTCTTGAAGCCTATGCGAAATGCCACCGCATGTGAAGTCGTAAAATATCTGGAAAATGAAATTTTTCACGTTTTCGGCATTCCCGAAGTAATAGTGTCGGATAATGGCCGACAGTTTATTTCGGAAACGTTCGCTGATCTGTTAAGTAAGTATGGGGTCAAACACATGAGGACCGCGGTATATGCCCCTCAATCGAATTCATCGGAGCGAGTAAATCGCTCGATGCTTTCGATAATTCGGTCATATATAAATGAAGCAGATCAGAAAACCTGGGATAGACATGTTTCGACAGCAGCTTTCGCCCTGCGAAGCGCTTTCCATGAAGCCATAGGCATGGAGCCGTACAGGGTGGTATTCGGTCAGTCCATGATACAACACGGGGACTCGTATGAATTGCTCCGAAAGCTGAACAGCATTGACGAACCGGATACAGAAACATTGCCAAAGGACGCCAGACTGCAACTTCTGAGACAGAAAATTGTTAAAAATTTAAAACAGGCTTATGAAAAGGGAAAGAAGAATTATGATTTAAGGTCTAGGAAGGTAAACTATAAGGTCGGACAATGTGTTTATAGAAAAAATTATAAACTCAGTGATGCCACCAAAAATTATTGTGCCAAATTAGCTCCTAAATATCTCAAGTCTATAGTTCTAAAAGAAGTGGGAAATTCATTGTATGAGCTGGGAGATACTAGTGGTAGGTCCATCGGCATATATCATGCGGAAAATATTCGAATTTAATAGGTCAAAGATTTTGGTAAATATCGCTGGGAGTTGTGAAAGCGTAATACAGAGCACGAGACCTTCGTGGGCTCTTGCCCCACGTTAGCGCGGACTATAAGATCAAGTTTTCCTAATTTTTCTATCTTTTTATTATTGTTATCTTTTAATAAATACGTTCTAAATTGCCGCTTTTCGAGCCAACCAACGTCCATAGTCGTTCGTTTGACTCGCCCTGTTGCGAATTATTTAATTATATTTATATGTTATTATAATTTGATCATAGATATTAACCAATTATACTTAAGTTTATTGATATGTATATATAATTATTTTTTTTTTTTTTTTCTTTAATTGAACATAATATATATTTGTATGATATCACTAATTATAAATCAAAATTGAATCTGCTAACGGTTATCTATCTGTTTTAAACATAGATCGATTAGAAATATCGATATCAAGTTCAGACCAGTACGAACAAGCTACTTTAGTTGAACTTTTGTTTTCTAAACACTTCCCAAATAATAATAATTGACACATGTCACGACTTATGACATATAAGGTAACGAGTAAATCACTCGCCGCTGCAAACTTTCTTTTCCGATTAAATCTTCAGTGCTTAAGGTCGTAAGCAAAATTAATAAAATTTTTATTAAATAAGCTACATACGCAACCCCAAAGTCAGCAGACATTTGCTATAAAAGCGCTTTTGATGAGAGAGTAATCTAAAACATTCTATATAGAAGAAGTTTAAATTAAATATCATCTCCATATAGCAGCACGTGCAAAATAAAACAAATAAAAAGTGAGTTTTCTTGGTTTACGCAAAGTAATTTTTTTTGTTGTTTTAACACTAGTTATTTTTTTTTAGTTAGAATCTTCGCTTTCTGTCCGTATTCATCTAAGATAAAGCTCCATCGGGTAGTGGCACCACGTGATAAACGTGGCCTACGTGTTGGAGTTTATCACCCAGTCCTGGAGTTGTGTTTAACAATCTGCCTTAACTATAGACATCATCCCGGAAGGGAATTGTGGTTGTCTACAAGCAGAATAAATCAAAAAGCAATAAGTTTCTTTTTGTAGAACAGAGGGAACATCTACGATCATTTGCACATTAGTGTACAGCGGGGGAAAGGAAAGAAGAAAAGAAGAAAACGCAGTCAAATATTATTAACTGCTGTGCTGCAAACACACATGCAAACGCCGTAAGCAGAGCACAGACAATTTGGTGGTAGTTTTACGGCGAATTCGCTCTCAATGTCTAGAGAAAACAAAAGTTTAAGCAAAGTGAGTTCGTTCTAATTTGATTTTAGTTATTTATGTTTTAACCCTTCCAACGGGATATTTTTATTCATAATCGTAATTGTGGATGACCGGTAAAATTAGAAAAGCATATTATTCGAAGTAAATACAATGATGAATTTGAATATGTTTCTAACCCTATAAAGGGCTTAAATTTCATAGAAGCAAGCGTTTACTCAAATTAATATTTTCTTTCCTTAATAATAAAAAAAAAGATAAATAAATAAATAAATAAGTATTACAGAAAATAGATTTAACGAAATGAATAAATTTAATAGTCAGAAAAGAAATGTGAATTATTATAAAATTAACAAATACTAACTGTTAGGGTAAGAATCAAAAACAAAGAAAATAAAAAAGAATGTATGTGAATTCATTTGGATTGTTGAAATAAAACTTTAACATGAATTGTTAACAAAAAGGCTGTGTGTGTGTGTAATTGAACAAGTCAGGTGAACCAGACGGACGGACATGGGTAATACGGACGGATGAAGTGGACGGAAGTTTTTCTGTCTAGGGGCTGTATATTAACAAAAATATAAGGAAATCGACCGTTACAGCACGGACGGGGGGGAGTGGTCAAGGCCTGTATTTACAACAACGCAGTGCCATATAAGGGGTGGGATTAGAAATTAGGATTGGAAATCGAATTAGTGGTCTCGGGTACGAATTTTCGTGCTATGCTAGGACCGTGTCTCATTTAGCCACCAGAATCCACCCATATCCGACGAGCTAGATCGTGCTAGACGCAAGCGTACCCAGGTGGTAGGGTGAACACAAATTATATCTAGGTCCGCGCGTAACACACCAAATTGTTGTAAACAAAGAAAATATTTTATTGTTTATTAATTTGAGTACATCTAAGTGTATAGTAATAGCTGTGTTCGCGAACTCAATAATTTGTACGAATTTGTACAAATTATTACGAATTTTGTCTAAAAGTCGTTCGCGTACTTTAAAAACCCAGTAACGAGAGAGAAAATGAGAGAAAAAAGTGACAGTTCTATTTTAGAAACTTGCAAGTTTTTACTGGATAAATTTTTGCCAGCAAGAATTATCAAGCACAAAAAAACATATGTTTTAAAAACGTATGACTATTTTTTTGTAAACAAAATACAAAATATTCTGCAGTTACATTTTTGTGTATAAAAAATTATTAAATATCAAGGAATGAATAAAAAAAATACATCCTAAAATTAAATTTCTTTTATTAACAAGTTAAAAAAATAAATACCATCAAACTAAAAATTTACAAATAAAGGCAAATTTTTTTATAAGCTGATTTAAATCAGCTGTTTAACTAACTTGCAAATTTTTACGGATTTTTGTTCGCGTACTTTTTACAATTTTTCCATTTTGAGAGCGATTTCTTTTTTACTCTCTAAATGTTTGTTGCTTGATAATTTTTACTGGGAAAGTACGCAAACAGACTTAATGAGATATAAGAATAATTAAAATTTTTCTTTGTTTACAAAAAATTGGTGGTTAAACGAGTTGGAGGTCAAAAAATGCGGATTTCTTCCACTGTATTTAAAAAATTTCATTTTTTGTTTGGGTTATTGGAAAAACTAGCTGATAACTAAATAAAAATAACTAGGTTAGGTTGAGAGGTTGACATAGTGTCCACAAGACCAGATCCTGATCCATAGTGATACCTCATGAAAAGGGGTGTGTTGAAGGGGGCGGGGAGGGGGGATTGTGGTGGGGTAATAATAAAAAATAATAAAAATAACTAGATAATTTTTGAAATTTCTAATGTTTGAACTTGGAAAAAATCGACTTAGAAATATTTTTAAAAAAATTTTAAAAAACATCTACAAATAATTTAATTTTCCAGTGCGACCCTCGTATCTTATTTAATATTTGCTCAATCTGGATGCTATCAAGCTTAAATTAATGCTTGGAAAATTTCCTATATAGCATTTTTTTCAAAAATAGTCGATTGATAATAATCAGGTTTAGTATTGATAACTTTTCCTTAAAAGAACTGCTAACAAATATATGCTGTTCCATTATTACTTTGAGTCACTGTAAAAACAATTTATGTGTTTTTTAAACATATTTTACAGATATTTCGATATAAATGACTTTTTAGAAACGAAATTAGCTCACACTCTGGAGTTTTTATAAAAAAACTAAAATATTTTCTTTAAAAACGAAAATATTTTGAAACCTGCGTATTTTTTTTTGTACAATGCGTTGCAGTGTATTAATTTTAAAAATTTTTCCATTCGAAAAGGGGGGAGCACGTGCCCCCTGTGCCCACCCCCTGTATACGTCCATGTAATGGGCCAAAAATATTAAGTTAGTAATAGTTGGATTTAGTTTTGTGGATTTTAAAAAAGTATAGGATATCAGCCAGTGTTCGAAAAAAAACAGTACGTTATTTAACGTTCCGTTCCAAGAACACATTCACTAAAAAGTTTTTTAAGTGGTTGCGAAGGTGTTCGCAAACAGAATTCCGAACGTTATGCCTGTGAGTTGAATAACAGAAACTTTACGATAACGTACCGAACTAGGTTAGAAACAAAATAAAGTTCTTTTAGTGATCTGTTTGCGAACTTTTGAGACATTTTTTTTTTAAATTTAAAATGGCGATATCTCGAAAACTAAGCAAGATAGAGCAAAACGGAGCACATTTTTGGTTCTTGGGATCTCCATAGTATCGCTAGGCCTCTACAAATGGGTGGACCCCATTGGGTCCATATTTTGAATCTAAAAAAGTTAGCATTCCGGGAAATTTAAAAATGCACATATCTCGCTAAATACTGCCGACACGACATAAAGTCTAAAAGCGGTCATGTACTACGAGACAAGATCCACAAAAATGCTTTTAGACTTTTCATCGTGTCGGCAGTATTTAGCGAGATATGTGCATTTTTAAATTTCCCGGAATGCTAACTTTTTTAGATTCAAAATAAGGACCCAATGGGGTCTACCCATGTGTAGAGGCCTAGCGATACTATGGAGATCCCAAGAACCAAAAATGTGCTCCGTTTTGCTCTATCTTAGTTTTCAAGATATCGCCATTTTAAATTTAAAAAATATCTCAAAAGTTCGCAAACAGAACACTAAAAGAACTTTATTTTGTTTCTAACCTAGTTCGGTACGTTATCGTAAAGTTTCTGTTCTTCAACTCGCAGGCATAACGTTCGGAATTCTGTTTGCGAACACCTTCACAACCACTAAAAAACTTTTTAGTGAATGTGTTCTTGGAACGGTACGTTTCGACAACGTACGGTCGCTCCATAGTTCCGTACAGAACACTAACGTACCGTACGTTAGAGTTTTTTTTCGAACCCTGATATCAGCTTTTATTTAAAAGCAAAAAAGTCCAGACAATGCCCGGCCCTTTTTTTATTCCCATTTTTGTGTAAAAAGTCTGGGTATCATTTATTTAACAAGACCATTATATGTGTGTTTATACCCTCTAACTACAGAATGGGCGTATACTCTCTTCGTCATTCCGTATGTAACGCATCGAAATATGGGTCTAGGACCCCATAAAGTGTATATTATTGATCACTGATCGATTCTAAGACATTCTGTGACTGACCGTGTGTCCGTCTGTTGTGGAGCACACCATAAAGTACAAAAAACAAGAGCTAGAATCCTGAAGTTTGTCACAGATATGTATAATGGTCATAGGCTGGTTAAGTTCTTGAACGAGAAAAATCGGACCAAGGGGAATAAAGTTCCCCCTTGAAGAACTAAAACTATCCCAGAACTTTCTTTACATGTTTTATTTCTATATTTGTTCAATAAATAAAACATTTTATTGCCATATGAAGTTCATCGACCTGAATTTGAACCAATGGGATCAGGAAAGCCAATTTTTTCGGTCCGCCCCTTTTTGGGGGCGTGTGTAGAAAAAAATATTTTAAATAATGATACATTTTTATTAATTAGGGCAAAAACTGACATTTATTTATTTGGCAACGTTTATGACGAGGAGAAGGTGGCCTCCATAGTCTCCCGGGAAACCCTCCCCCCTACGCCAAAAAAACGTCCCCTCCATTTGTTTTTTGTAGCTTTATTACATGTTCAAGGGTCGACTAATAGATTAAAAAAACATTTTATTTATTTTTTTTTCTAAAATGCTGTGTTTTTATGTATTTATGATATATCGTTAATAAAAAACTATAACAATTCCTTAAATCACTTTTTTCAGATAAATTAGTACATTTATGAGATTTTGTGAAAAACCAAAATTGGATTTCAAATAAAATTTATAATAATATAAATACATATCATGCTTTTTTTCTTTAATTATTTTGATAGCATATTATGTATGCTTTAATTCACAATTTTTTTTTATTAATCTATCGCCTTTCAATCCAAAGTTACAGCAAAAATTGTGAACTATGTATAACCCTTTTTTCAGAAAAACAAAAAAACGCTTAAAAGGTTAAAAAAAAAAAAAATCCAATTTTCTTTTTCCAAAATGTGTATTTTTACGTGTTTATATTAGTTTATCAATAAAAAAAATATAATATTCTAAAACTACTGCTTATATGAATTAATCGCCATTTTGGGTACCATCGAACCCACTGTGCCACCTTTAAATATTCCGATCGTCTCAATATTAATTTTTGAGTCGATATAGCGATGCCCGCTCACATGTGTGTCCATGTAAACACGATACAGGATGAAATTACCAATCGATTTGATTGAAATTCAAAGCTAAATCTTCCGTTCTATGTTCTTCTGTTCATGTAAACACGATGGAATTTATTGATTTGATTGAAATTCGAAGCTTAAACTTCTGTTGATTTCAGGACGAATCCTACTGAAAGAAGGGTCCTAGCTTTAATACAAACATTCTGTTTAAATTTGGCATAATTGATCAACTGATGTTGTATTTTAATTTATTTCCTATTGAAATTTGGCAAATAAATGGATTTTGGATTCATAAATTATTATTTGAAAGGAATCTGACCATTTTTACTTCTATTTCAGCTCTAACTTTTTACTCTTATTAAAATTCGTATGTTCCAAAAGAAATTTTAAGAGTTTAATAAAAATTGGTAAAATTCTAAAATTACACTAGAAATTCGTAAAAGATCAATTGTTATTTGTAATAGATCAATTGTAGTTCGAGAAGATGAATTGAAACTGGGGGGTCTATAGTCTAAAGTGTTAAAAGCATTTTCTAATTAGCGTTATCGCAATATTTTCGATTATTATACTTAATACGGTTACTGTTAACCAAAACTTTATTTGTTTCTTTACATAATTCCTTGCAGGAAAATCAGACAATTTTACCAACATTTTAACAGAACATTGTAAAGCTGTACCAAAAATGTGTGTTGAAAAACTTGGATGTTATGTGCTTTTGCGCCTACTTTTCAATGTTGAATATTTGAAAAAGGCGGGCCAATATAAAAATATTTAAAAAATGTGTACAAGTATAAAATACTACACCAACAGAAGGGTGATAGAGTTTGGCTACGGATCAGCGCTGGTACGACCTACCCGTCCACAAACTGAGGTCGAGCGTGGGGTAGCCAGAACGGCTACGGCATCCACTTCAGCAAATAAGGCTAAATCTGACATTGGACCTAAATGCAGCACAAATACGTCAGATGATAAACCATGTTGCTCAAAGGAAATAGCCAAACCGAGTTTTTCTTCAGAGACGTCGGTTAATGCCGCTAAATCAGGATCTGTTAGGTCACAGTCGTACCGACCTCGTAAATAGGAGAGGAGCTCAACTGCGGAGTCAGCACTGCTGAACTCAAATCTAGAAGAAAGGTGCCAAAGCGTGTGCTCCAAAAAGTAAGACACCCAGGCACCTTAGGTGTCTCCATGGGAACCTACACCACGCAAAAGCTGCCTTATACGTACTCAGCAGAAGGTTCACCAACGATGATCTGGACATCGTATTCATCCAGGAACCTTGGGTCAACAATGAAGTCGTAAAGGGACCCACTGCTCAAAAAGGTAAGCTATTTTACAACTCATTGCATAAGAGGCCTAGAACGGCCATTCTTGTTAAGAACAATCTAACATTTCTTCCAACTTCACAGTTCATTTTTGGGGACTTAGTGCCAATCAGGGTTACGGTGCCCTCCCTCTCGGGGGATCACGAGGTGGTACTAACATCCGCCTATATGCCTGGTGAGTTTGAGACGGCACCAACCACGGAAGTTTCAAACTTCATTGAATACTGTCGAGCAAAGAATCTGAGCTGGATTCTTTGCTGTGATGCAAATGCGCATCACTGGGGGAGTACTAACATAAATAAAAGAGGTAAGTCGTTTTTAGGATTTGTTTGTAGCAATAATATTGACATTGCGAAAAGAGGAGATGAACCAACGTTGAGAAATGCTATAAGATCCGAAGTCTTTGACCTCACTATGACTAGCTCCAATTTAGCGTCCTCCATCTCAAACTGGCATGTTTCTGATGCACTATCTATGTCGGACCACCAACAGTTGGTTTTCGACTAGGTTAGCGCATTTTACTCAGACCAGACTAATCGCAATCATAGAAAGACTAACTGGGATAAATATCTTTATAACCTTGATAATACCACACTCAAAATAATAACTCTGTAAAATACTCTGTAAAATGACTGTAATCTCAATTTAACAGATATTTGACAGAGTTATCTGTCAAAATACAGATTTTAAGAAAATACTTTGTATTTTGTTGTGAAAAGAAACAAAGTTTCCACTGTTATCTTACTTTTTACTTTGTAATCTTAATTTTACAGATAATTAACAGAGTTTTCTGCTAAAATACAGATTTAAGCAAAATACTTCGTATTTTTTTATAACCAAAAAAATTTTCTGTTTTGAGTAGTTTTTGTTTTTTGTTACCAAACATCAAAATTTTATCTGTATATATTTTTTTTTTTTTTTAGAAAAAGTTGAAAAAGTATCAAAAAAAGTTATAAAAAAATCTTTTGAGAAATCTTATAAAAATTTTACAAAATAACATGCATTTAACTAAACTCTGTAAATATACAGAGTTTTTTCTGTAATTTTTTTTTTTTTGCATCAAATGCATTTTAAAAATATATGTAAATTTACATAGTTTTCTTTGCTAAATGGTGGTTAATTTAACCAATATTTAACTAGAAACTCTGTAAATTAACAGTTTTTTTGTCCAAATCATTTTACAGAGTTTAAAAGTAAAATTACAAAGTTTTCTCTGTCAAAAAGCTTTCATATTTAACCAATATTTTACTATATACTCTGTAAATTAACAGTTTTTTTTTGTCAAAATCATTTTACAGAGTTTTTTAGTGAAATTACCAAGAAATGTTGTTAGCTGGAAAAGTATGGTGTACTCTGTTAAATTAGCAGAGTTTTTCTGTAATTTAACAGAGTTATTATTTTGAGTGCTTGAATAAATCTACCGAGCTCATTAGGAGTTCATATGAGATTGCATAGGAGAGTATCGAATTACATTCCAATATGACACTAGCTTATGAGGATAGCTGTCCACTAGGGCGTTTCACCATATACGTTTTTTCGGATTTTTGCAACTCTTGAAGCGGAATATGAATTGTTATGGCCTAAAAGATTTCTGAGATTTTTGGGAGGTCGGGATCAACTTGCTCAAATCAATTTCATCAAAAAATGGGGTTATGAAGCAATTTTTTTTTTATTTTTTTACTCTCTCTGGTGCCTTTTTTACAAAACTGTACCCGATTTCTGTAACTATGCGTGAAGTTTTCGCATCGAAAAAAATAAATAAATAAATATTAGAGTCATCTCATACTTAGCAGAGTGATTTAAAACAAGTGAGAGTGTTAAATTCGGCTGTGCCGAATCTTTTATACCCTCCAAAATGTACACTCAAAATAATAACTCTGTAAAATACTCTGTAAAATGACTGTAATCTCAATTCAACAGATATTTGACAGAGTTTTCTGTCAAAATACAGATTTAAAGAAAATACTTTGAATTTTGTTGTGACAAAAAAACAAAGTTTCCTCTGTTATATTACTTTTTACTTCGTAATCTTAATTTTACAGATAATTAACAGAGTTTTCTGCTAAAATACAGATCTAAGCAAAATACTTCGTATTTTTTTATAACCAAAAAAGTTTTGTTTTTAGTAGTTTTTGTTACCAAACATCAAAATTTTATCTGTATTTTTTTTTTTTTTTTTGAGAAAAAGTTAAAAAAAAGTAGCAAAAAAAGGTTCAAAAAATTTTTTTTTAGAAATCTTGTAAAATTTTTACAAAATAAAATGCATTTAACTAAACTCTGTAAATTTACAGAGTTTTTTCTGTAAATTTTTTTTTGCATCAAATGCATTTTACATATATATGTAAATTTACATAGTTTTCTTTGCTAAATGGTGGTTTACTTAAACAATATTTTACTAGAAACTCTGTAAATTAACAGCTTTTTTTTTTGTCCAAATCATTTTACAGAGTTTTATAGTAAAATTACAGAGTTTTCTCTGTAAAAAAGCTTTCATATTTAACCAATATTTTACTTTAAACTCTGTAAATTAACAGTTTTTTTCTGTCAAAATCATTTTACAGAGTTTTTTAGTAAAATTACCAAGAAATGTTGTTAGCTGGAAAAGTATGGTGTACTCTGTTAAATTAGCAGAGTTTTTCCGTAATTTCACAGAGTTATTATTTTGAGTGTATAAAAAATTAAAAAAATAATTTTGTCAGGGGCGTTTTGGGGGGGGGGTTAATGGGGTCAGGGGGGGACATTGAGAGCATCTTCCCATCGCGATAAATATATCAAATGTTTCATTTATTTAACAAAAATACAAAAAAACATGTAAAAAAAGTGTATTTTTTTAGAGGTTGGTTCAGTTCTTCAAGGGGGAACTTTTTTCCCCCTGGGCCGATTTTGCCCATTCGCGAAATTAACCTGCCTATGACCATGAGATATATTTGTGCCAAACTTCGGGGGTCTAGCTGTTTTATTTTGGACTGCATTGTGTTATCTACAGACAGACGGACGGACGGACATTCACAGAACGTCTTAGAATCGATCATAGATCAATAATATATATACTTTATGGGGTCTCCGACCGATATTTCGATGCGTTACAAACGGAATGACATAGTGAGTATACCCCCATACTGTGGTTGGAGGGTATAAAAATAGATTTGCGTTTTTTTTTGTATTCGATGTTTTTTACATTAGCAACATTGTACTCACCCTGTAAAAACTAAATGACTACAATATTGTTTTATTTTTCTCGATGCGAAAACTTTTCGCATAGTTACAGAAACTGGGCACTGGATACATTACTTCCAAGGTAGATTTATACAAGGTAAGATCCAATAACCTCACTTTTCCTCCATAGTAAATTTTTTGACAAATTCGAAAACAATAATATTTACAAATTTTCAAAACGAAATAAAAATATTTTGTTCGGCATAAATGACTTGAGTTTACACTACACTTTTAATGCTTAAAAATATTTTTTTTTTTAATTTTTGTCGTGGAAAATAAAAGAATTTCGTTTGAATTCCAATATTTTTTTATAATTTAGTTGTTTTCTAAATTTTTAAGTCTTAAAAAGCGTTAAAATTGGTTAATGTGTGCACTGAACATTTAAGTCGTTTTTGACGATTAAAATGATTTTGAAAGAAAATTGTTTTCATTTACGTCACTAAAATATTACCTTATATAAATCTACCTTGATTACTTCTACACTCAAAATAATAACTCTGTAAAATACTCTGTAAAATGACTGTAATCTCAATTCAACAGATATTTGACAGAGTTTTCTGTCAAAATACAGATTTAAAGAAAATACTTTGTATTTTGTTGTGACAAAAAAACAAAGTTTCCTCTGTTATATTACTTTTTACTTTGTAATCTTAATTTTACAGATAATTAACAGAGTTTTCTGCTAAAATACAGATCTAAGCAAAATACTTCGTATTTTTTTATAACCAAAAAAGTTTTCTGTTTTGAGAAGTTTTTTTTAACAAACATCAAAATTTTATCTGTATTTTTTTTTTTTGAGAAAAAGTGAAAAAGTTGTAAAAAAAGTTATCAAAAATTTTTTTCAGAAATCTTATAAAAATTTTACAAAATAACATTTTACTAAACAATAACATTTAACTAAACTCTGTAAATTTACAGAGTTTTTTCTGTATTTTTTTTTTGCATCAAATGTATTTAACAAATATATGTAAATTTACATAGTTTTCTTTGCTAAATGGTGGTTTATTTAACCAATATTTTACTATAAACTCTGTAAATTAACAGTTTTTTTTTGTCCAAATCATTTTACAGAGTTTTATAGTAAAATTACAGAGTTTTCTCTGTAAAAAAAACTTTCATATTTAACCAATATTTTACTATAAACTCTGTAAATTAACAGTTTTTTTCTGTCAAAATCTTTTTACAGAGTTTTTTAGTAAAATTACCAAGAAATGTTGCTAGCTGGAAAAGTATGGTGTACTCTGTTAAATTAGCAGAGTTTTTCTGTAATTTAACAGAGTAATTATTTTGAGTGTAAATATTGCTAGCCTTCTAAAAAAATATTCGCGGTCAAAATTAAAAGTTCAAGGGTCACTAACAAGGGAAGTATCTCAACCCTTATAAACCGATTTGCTTGAAACTTAAAATATATTTAAAAGAGACAATTATATGGTTAGGGTGTCTCGGCTTATCGGTATTTTAAAATTTCGTTGTCTGAAAAATCCAAGAAACCATTTTTTCGTAATTTGTTGACCCATTTTTTGAACCTTTAAATCCCCGATATGGCCGATAAGCCGAGACACCTTAACCTTAGAAATGTATCTTTTATTGTATGTACATTAGAGTGACTCAAAAAAAAAAGTTGATGATGTACCCCCCTCAAAATTAACTTTGACATGTTTTATGAAGATTCCCAAAATATTCGGGCTCTACCGATAATCTCCCGTGAGCTAAACCGCGTCAAAAAAGAGTCCAAAAATGGTATTTTTCATGAATAAAAAATTCAGTAAATTTTTTTTTGTCCAATGAATGACCAAATATAATAGATATTTAGGAATTCTTTGATTCTGCATTAAAACATTTTAAAAATCTAACCACAGACTCGAGATAACGAGATGTTTATGTCAGTTTTTTGGTGCTTTTCAATTCGATTTTACTAAAAACTTAAATAACTTTGGTATTTTATGTTCGATTTTCACTTCTAATACATCGTTTGAATGGTGTTGACCACTGCTTGGGACTTTAACAAAAAATTAACCCTTAACTGCACCGTCCTACTTTTTTATAACATTTACTTCGACATCATTAAAAAACCATTTTATAACCACAAAAAGCGTATCTTTGTGCGGGAAAAACGTTTAATTAATATATTTGGCCACCATTAATTTAACCCATGCATGATCAAAATATTTTGGCAAACATTTTTAAAAAAGTTTTTGCGAAAATTATTGAAATCTAGTTGTAATACTTTAAAAAAATAAAATAAAAAAGGTTTTTCTTTATCTAGACGTGCTTATTAATATCAAATAATTATTACGTGTTACATATTCCCGATTAAATTTTTTTCGGAATTTGTATGTGCAAATAAATTTTATAAATAAAACATAAACCAATTTTCTCTTAATCGCATATATTCGTGGAAAAAACGCATAAAGTAAATAGATCTTAATATTTTTTATTTAACCCATTCATGGCTAATTTAAAAAAAATGTTGAAAAAATATTTTAAATAAGGAAATGTGTCAAAAAAATATCAATTATATTATTTTTTTTAAGTATTACAACTGTTCTTAAATTTTTTCCACATTTTTTAAATTGGTCATGTATGGGTTAAATAAAAAACATTAAAATCTATTTACTAGATGCGTTTTTTGCACGAATATATGCGATTAAGAGAAAACTGGTTTATATTTTATTTCTAAAATTTATTTGCACATACAAATTCCGAAAAAAAAATTGACCGGGAAAGTGTTTCACGTAATAATTATTTGATATTAATAAGCACGTCTAGATAAACAAAAACCTTTTTTATTTTATTTTTTTAAAGAATTACAACTAGATTTCAATAATTTCCGCAAAAACTTTTTTAAAAATGTTTGCCAAAATATTTTGATCATGCATGGGTTAAAGTAATTGTGGCCGAAGACATTAATTAAACGTATTTCCTGCACAAAGATACGTTTTTTGTTGTTATAAAATGTTTTTCTAATGATGTCGAAGTAAATGTCTTAAAAAAGTAAGAGCGTGCAGTTAAGGGTTAATTTTTGACTAAAATTCCAAGCCGTGGTCAACACCTTTCTAACGATGTATAAGAAGTGAAAATCGGACAAAAAATACCAAAGTTATTTAAGTTTTCAGTAAAATCGAATTGAAAAGCATCAAAAAACTGTCATAAACATCTCGTTATCTCAAGTCTGTGGTTAGATTTTTAAAATGTTTTAGTGCAGAATCAAAGAATTCCTAAATATCTATTATATTTGGTCATTCCTTGGACAAAAAAAATTTACTGAATTTTTTATTCATGAAAAATACCATTTTTCACCCATTTTTGACGCGGTTTAGCTCACGGGAGATTATCGCTAGAGCCCAAATATTTTGGGAATCTTCATAAAACATGTCAAAGTTAATTTTGAGGGAGGTACAACTTTAACTTTTTTTTGGCCCATATAAGGTGAGTCGGTCTAATGTACATATATTTTAAGTTTCATGCAAATCGGTTCATACTTTCCTTGTAAGATGACCTTAAAAGTAAAAATTCAGAATTTGCCGACTTCAAACCTCAATTACTCGAGAAATAAGCAATGTTAGATGAATCCGTTAGATAGGTCTTCAAAAAACATTTCATTCAAAACCAATCTGACAATGGTCACTAGACCGGGTCGAAAAAAAAAGTTCCCATTGTGCGGGCTTAATTTTAAAGCTTACCTCGAAAAAGTTCCATAGCCAAAATATAAGATTTTTAGGTCGCGATTTGGTACCGCCGAAATCGTTATTTGTTCATAACTTTGTCATTTGATGTCCGATCGTTTTAAAAAAAAAATTGTTTGAAAGTCCTCCGCGAGTACTAAATTTGACCCATATCTGGTTTTGACCTCTGAGCTCATCTTCGTGTCATGAGTGTTAGTTTCTCAGCTTTCTACCCACCTAAATGATTTTTATTTTTCCATTAAATTATAGCATTAAAAAATTCATGAAATTCTTCCCTTAGAAGTACCCTCTTAAATTAATTAACAAAAAAGTTACATTCAATTTTAAATTTCCATAGAAAAAGATTTAAAACACTTGTTCGTATGTATTTAAGTACAAACTAAAAAAATTAAATATAGTTTAAAGGCATAATAACAAGTGCTTTTTCTAATTTTCTTTATATTGTATATGAAAATCTTAAATCAAATGTAACTTTTTTGTTAATAAATTTAACTGGATACTTCCAAGGGAAGAATTTCATGAATTTTTTAGTGCTATAATTTAATGGAAAAATAAAAATCATTTAAGTGGGTAGAAAGATGAGAAACTAACAATCATAACAAGAAGATGACCTCTGAGGTTAAAACCAGATATGAGTCAACTTTAGTACTCGCTGAGGACTTTCTAACAATTTTTTTTTTTTAACGATCGGACATCAACTGACAAAGCTATGAACAAAAAACGATTTCGGCGGTACCAAATCGCGACCTAAAAATCTAATATTTTGGCTATGGAACTTTTTCGAGGTAAGCTTTAAAATTAAGCCCGCACAATGGGAACTTTTTTTTTCTCCTTTATGGTCGACCCAGTCTAATGGTCACTTTAGTAGAAATGTTAAAAAAAAAGAAAAAGCTGGGAAAACTAATTTTTTCCATAATTTTATCGAAAATTGAAGGTCTGCATGAGGTAGTTTTTTTTTGTCAAAACATCGGTTTGACAAAAAACCGCTTTTCCGGTTTGGAAACACAAATTGAAATCAAAAAAACTTCTTTAGGACTGAGTAGTCAATGAAAAGTTAGTTGCTAACTGCCGATTTAACGGAGCCTTATGTCAAAATATGTATGAAAAAGTTAAATTTAACGGAAAGTCATTTTATAACGGAGCATTCAGTAATCCAGCCTTAAAGTTTATTATTTTAACTTTACAAAAAAACTACAAATGGTTCCCCTTCGATTTTCGATTAAATGGGGTAAAAATTGTTTTTTTAATATTTCTACTAAAGTGACAAATTAGTAGAACAAATCGTTTTGGTTTCAAATTAAAGGTAGTTGGAAGACATATCTAACGCATTCAACGTCACGTTCATACATTGCATATTTATCAAGTTTTTGAGGTTGGAACACATGAAATTCTGAATTTTTGCTTTTAAGGTCATCATTAAACTTATAATTTTGACCGCGAATATTTTTTCTAGAAAGCTAGCAACATTTGGATGTAATGTATATAGTTTTTTTAAAAAAAGGCACCAGAGAGAAAAAAAAAATTATGTTGCATAGCCAAATTTTTTGGATAAAATCGATTTAAGCAATTTGATCCCGATCTTCAAAAAATCTGGAAAAAAAATCTTAAGAATGTTTTAGGCCATAATAATCATATTCCGCTTTAAGAGTTTCAAAAAGCCCTAAAAACGTCTTTGATGAAACGTCCTTCTGTCCACTCAAGACCAGGAGGGTAAAGAAAGTTGTTCCATGGTAGAACAACGGTCTAGAACAGCTTCCCGAACTTTCAAGTTCTTTGCCCTCGAGCAAATCTCCATCAATATTTGAGGCAGAACTGTATGCAATTCACATATGCGTGACCGAATGTCTTCGTAGAAGGGCATAAGGAGCACTCATATGATGTGTCATCCGGACTGGTCATGAACTGTGTTGAATCCCTTAACGGACAAGAAGGGGATAACGACCTGACCCAGGTGTGAATTCCGGGTCACGACGGTCATACGGGGAACGAACGTTCCGACTGTCTGGCAACCGTAGTGCCAGTAGACCATTTATTGGTCCGGAACCATTCCTTGGTCTTCTACTGGGACATGTAAGGGAAAAATGGAACACTGGAACTTTTGTGCTGGCCAAAGGCAGGCGAAGAGTTTCATAAGTCCATCCAGCTCTGCAACACAGCTGCTACTATCCTTGGACAAAAAGGATATAAAAACATTGTGCAGGAATTTTTTTATAAATTTATCGCATCCTTGTATTTTTTTCTGTCGCACAGTGTAATTTTATGTAACAAATATAGGATAATTGTCTAAGGGGTGGACTATTTCAGTATAGGATGATAGTATTTGGTAAGTGAAACCGCCAAAGGGTTTGGCGCAGTGTGAGTACGGTGGTTTTTTATGGCCCATGTATTTGTTTCCCCCAAAGAATTTGTAAAAAGAAAAAAAAAAAATAATATTCTTGAGCTTAAAATTGAATGCAGATGTCTCAATAGAATTAACTCTCTATCTCCCATTTTGTTGGGTCATTAAGTCCTTTTTTAAGAACAATTAAAATTGTTGTACGAATATTTTTTTGCAGTTTTTGTCTTTTATATAAAATTTTTTAAAACAAGAACAAAAATGAACCCTAAAAAGAACAGACAGGGGGTTAAGATGCGCAAGAAAAGTATATATGATATACTGAAGACATTTGATCTCAGTATTAGTTTAAGAAGTCTACTTATTACATTTTGATAAATTATGTCAGTTTCAATAGATCACAGCGCCAATACTTTTCGGTGGCGTGAATATTAAAAATTTATGAGACTTTATAGTATTGTTTTTTTTTGGAATTTTTGGTAAGCTGGCAAAACTTTCTGCTTTTAAAATCTTAGTAGACTTTTGTGTATTTTCTTAACAAAAGGACTAAAATTACCAAAAAATTTAGATAGAAGGTTAATATATTCTAGAAAAATAATCCCTATTAAATTCTACTTTAGACATCTAAATTCAGTTTTAGGCTCAGAGTAACATAAACATTAATTTTATCGTTTTGTAGCACCTATTAGGACAAATAAAACAAAAAAACCACCTGGCGCCAAGCCCATTGGGATTTTTACTATACTAACCAAATACTATCATCTTGTGCTGGAAGTGTCCAACCCTATATTTGTTGCATACAATCATAAAAAGTTTCTGTCATAAATAAGAAAAATTAATGATACTTAACAATTTTAAATTTTTAGAAATTTTCTGCATACCGGACGAACTTTCCGCCTGTAAAGACTTTCTTAAAAAAAGTACTAAAAAGACAGATAGAGGATTAATATATTCCGGAAAAATAATCTCCATTAAATTCTACTGAAACCATCTGGCATCAACTATATTTATTTGACTTAAAAAAAAAAATTTAAAATTCAGTGGGCCATAAAAATTGACTGTACCCACACAGCGCTAAACCCTTTGGGGGTTTAACTATACTAACCAAATACTTTAATTCTGTGTTTGGTTGGTCCACCAATGAAAGTTGTCGATAATTTTTTCAAAACATTTTTTTTATAAAAGAACTTTGAATACCCTTTTAAACTATGCAAAGAGTTCAAGTTTTGACTATAACCGCTAAAAATACCACGATCGGTCATATTTTAGATCAAAATAGTTTGAGAAAAATGTTGTTTGTTTTTTAATAAGATTTTTTCTGTGAAACGACCTGAAGTGTTTCATGCAGGTTCTTTGCCAAGACAGGTAAACCTCACATAACGATAACACTATTCGGCAGCCACAACAGCCTTCTTCTGGAGTCAACTTTTTTTTACTTATTTTTAGTCGTTGAACACGAATCTGACTTTATTTTGGAGATAGCCTTTGCCGTTTTCTAGATATTCTTATTTTTTGGTTAATGTCATCTTCGAAATTTTAAAATTAAAATCTATTCTTTACAAATGGCGAAAGAACATAAAGTTATCTTTCATTTGAGTTTAATAGGATATACGCTTGTTCAAGGACATTTGCAGGACATTGTTTGGAAGTTGCTTTTCTAAAGGATTTTAAAGCTCTTTCTTTTGTTGTAAATAAGGCACTTTGACAAAGAAATTTACCCAAAAAACTTGTTCATACGCTAAGTACTTCCAGAGTTATTTGAAAAATAAAGCGAAATTTCCAGATCCTCGTTACAGGCATATATTGGGAAAATATGCCTGTAAAAAGGATCTCAAAATGAAACGGAAATTTAGTTTTTCAAATAATTTTAGAAGTACTTAACGTATGAACAAGTTCATAAGCTCATTTTCTTAATTAATATATCTAGTTTATAACAAGAGAAAGAACTTTAAAATCCATGAAGAAATGCAAAAGTTATAAGATAAAAACTAAAATGGGGGAAATTTAAATTTCCACACATTGTCCTGCAAATGTCCTTGAACATACATATTACATCCTATTAAGCTCAAATGAAAGATAATTTTATAGCACAGACTAATACAGATTCGACATAAGTGACAGGTGTCAAAAAAGTAGTTCTGAACCATATGGTTAATATTTTCAAATTATTCTACAAATTAGGTTAGAAAGAGAAAACTTATATAACGCGCCATAAGAAAAATAGATGCCAGATCGGTTTTTGTTGTTTCACTCACTCCTAAGTCGTAGAAAGTGTTGCCATGTTGGCGTAAAACGGACTAAAAACCGCTCTGTTTTCTCCTAAAATGGCTTAGTTTTCCCCATTTTTTCTTATAAAACTCTACTGTCGAGTCTGTTTATAGTCTGTGTTTATAGATTAAGGATGTTATTCATAAAATCTGAAATACATATATTTAAAGTAGGTTTATTTGACAGATATTGCAGGAATAATTGTCAAATAAACCTACAATAAGTCTGTTATAAGTATTATGAATAAGAGCCTAAGATAATTAAATAGAATTAATCTTTTAACTTTCGGATACAAGATGAAATTTACCAAAAAATAGGGATTTTCGCCAAAAACTAAAACTGCTAATATCTTGAAAACGCAAAACGATATCTCCAAAAAAGACAGATTCGTGTTCAGAGAGAAAAAATTAATCAAAAACAAAGTTGGCTCCAGAAGGAGACTATTCAGAAAATTTTCATTTGTCGAATAGGGTAACCAACCATGTAAAAATTCTGTTGGAATTTGTGTCTTACCAAAATTTCGACGTTTGGTAGATACTTTTTAATGTCTTCTACCATGTCTAACTTGTGAATTTGTTGCTCTGCATTGCTTTCCTGTGCTTTAACTTGCTTCGACTTTGATGTTTTACTGTCTGTAGCTTTCCCAAACAGTCCTCTTTTCTCAGCCGTTTGTATAAGATATTTGGCATTCAGTCGTGTGATTTTTTTTCGCTGCATCAATGATAAAAAACAATCCGTTTCTTGATTTGTAAGGCAATTATCTTGATTTTTGCAAAGATCAGGTATATCAGAGCATATAAATTCATCTATATCAGGCAGAACTATTTCTTCCCCCTCCTCTGTATTTACGCTACTTTTTTTTAGGTCCGACAGTGAAAGAGTTTCATTTGCAGTGTTCTGTTGGTTTTTAACTTCGACAGTAACGTTGCGTTTTCTAGGGGAGTTCGTATTCATTGCCGCAGATGGTATGTTTGCAGCTTCCGCTTCTTCAAGAGCCTCTAATCTTTTTTTCTCCAAATAGGCATCATGATGTTTTTTTAAAGCACACTGATTAATTATGTCTAGGGCATATTTTACCATGGTAGTATTTTCAATGCCAACAACGGAATGAGTTTGGTAGAGCAGAAACTGAATTTGCGGACGTGACATTGCCATTCGTAAAGTTAGAAGCTGTTCATCCAATATCAGAGAAACTCGATGTTTCCCATCGTCACTTATAGACGATTCGGTTAATATCTCTAACATACCCAAATCACCTCCACGTGAACATATTAAATCAATTGGATCTGAAATTGCACTAAAAGAATTTGGAGGGTTTGCAAAAATTCCTACTACTGTCCGGAATCTATTCGACTCTAAGGGAAATGATGTGAAGGATTCAGCAAACAATCGAATATTATTAATGCTGAGGGCTTCCATATATTGTCTGTATCGCTTTAAATTTGATCCTGCCCCGTAAACATAAAAATTATTGATTCGATTCACTGAATAAAACAAGGCCGCCAAATATGCTGTTGAACGAGGCGAGTCAATATGAGTCTGTAGAATATCACCATTTAGGTCAAAGAAATTAAGTAATCTTGACATTACAGCGGGTCCCAACGAAAAAGTTCGATCCTGGAATGAATAATAGTAATAAAAGTAACATATGGATATACAATAGAGTGGTTAAAAAAAAAACAAAAGGTTTTAAATCGCGAGCTCCGCAAGGCTACAATTATACCTACTTGAAAAAAAAGTTCTGTTCAAAAACCCATTAAACATTTTTTTTCTTACATAAGAAAAGCTGTTAGTTGATTAAAAAAATTAGAAATAAACTGTAGAAATCGTAAATAATTATGGTTTTAGTTGGGAGCAACAAACTTTTCGTGGTTAATTTGCTAAAAAAATATTTAATTTAAGTTGTTAAAAAAAAAAATCAAAATATATTTCTTAAAAAAAATATTCAAATACATTTTTATTAGTTTTCGAACATTGAGATATGAAAGTTGTTTAATTTTTTATGGATTTTTTTTAACAAATTACATGATTTTCGAACGATTTTCATAATGATAATTTTTATAGCATGGAAGGATAAAAACTGCTATTTTCTGTATGATTGTGCCGAAAAGAAGAATGAAATACAAGACTTGGAGGAATGGGTGAACAATGAAAATGAATAATCAAAAATATCAGAAGAAGTTGAAGAGAGGTGGTAAAATTGAAGCAATTTGGAGAATTTATAATATTTGGAAGGTCTCGAAAGTTTTTTTAGAATGCGGAAAGGGGGACTAAAAGTAAGGAATAAAAGGAGGACAATTTCTTTGTGAAAGATTTTAATTTATTTTCAATAAAAATTTTTAAAACAACATGATTTTAAATTTAAAAAAGGGAATTTTTAATTAATACGAATTAACGATTCAAAAACACACTGGAACAACCAAAATCGGAATGGGATGACACCAAAAGCAAATGAAAGTTGACATATAAGGGTTTGAGTTTTAAAATTTTTTTATTTCTGAAAGCTATAGACATTCCTACACCGGTTTCAAATAGTTCCAGTTAACTGATATCATCAGTAGGATTTTAAATGTCAGTTTGTTTTGTTAATGGTAATTTTTTTTGTTTTCATCAATTTTTCGTCTTGATAAAGAATAGTTGAAATAGTGCGACTATATTCCAATAGGTTTTGTAATGAGTAAAAAACAAACACTATAAAAACAAAAAAGTTTTTTCAACCCGGGTGAAAATGAACATGTATGTTCATACATGATCATACATGATACCCTGTATGATAGTACATGAACAATATATGGAAATGTATGTCATATATGGGAGCATATATGAACATACACACGTAATGTAATATTCCATATATGTAAATGTATGCAACTATGTGTGGAAAGGTATATGTCATACACCTTCATATATGCTACGCATCTGCATAGCATACATGTCTTAAAAACATTTTTGTTTTAAGGTTGGGTTCGGCAAAACTTTGCAAAATTGGACGAAGTTCATGTATGGGTTCAGTCTAGGGTTGCCATCCGTCCTCTTTTCCCCGGACACCATCCTCTTTTTTAGGGCGTCCGGGGCAGTCCTACTTCTTTTTTGGAAAGTGTCCGGGGTTGTCCTACTTTTTGGACTTTTTCCCGAAACTTTTTTTATTGCTTCTAAACTTTTGAATTATTGGCATCGCTGTATTTTCGCTTTTCAGTAGTAAAGTAATTTTTTGAGAGCAAAACTCGCACAAAAATTAAAAAAATTTAATAAAATTTCTTATATTTCGAGTAAAAAAACACTGTATATATTGCGAAAATAATTTCAAGTTTGTCTTATATTATGAAAATAACTTAAAGTTTGTCTTAAAGTTTGTCCTCCGAAAAAAGATTTGCATATCAAAAATTTCCATTACAAAATTAAAAAAAAAAAATTATTTTAAGAAAATTTCCAAAATTTCCATTTGTATTTCAAATATTTTCAGTTCTATTTCAAAAATTTCCATTTGTATTTCAGAAATTTCCAATTGTATTTCAAAAATGGTCATTTATATTTTCAAAATTTCTAAATGCTTTTCAGAAAATTTTGACACACAAATGCAATTTTTTTAAAAGCATTTAGATAATTTTTAAATAAAAATGGAAATTTCTGAAATACAATTGAAATATCTAAAATTCCAATTGAATTTATTTAAATTCAAAAGTAATTTTCTTATAATCATTTAGAAAATTTTGAAATGAAAATGGAAATTTTTTAAATACAAATAGAATTTTCTAAAAAGCATTTAGAAAATTTTGAATAAAAAATGTTTGAATTATAAATGGATATTTCGAAAAAAAAAATTTAAAATTTCTAACATATAATTGGAAATATAGTTAAATTGGTATTTTCTGAAATAAAATTGGAAATGGTGTAGAAATGTAGAAATTTACTTTGTTTTTTTTTGTGATTTTTTTTAGTGGAAAAAAATTCTTTTCTAAATAAAAATATGCACATTTTTTTGCATATTGTGTCGCGCAGTTGACTTTTTTTACATTAATTTATTTAAAAAAAATGTCCTCTTTTTTGGGACAAATGTCATCCTTTTTTGAGGTTGGCGTCCTCTTTTTCTCAAAATGGAAATGGCAACCCTAGTTCAGTCTGAAAAAGTCTTTCGGTCGGACAATAATGATCATACATCATCAAGATTGATTAAAATTTTTGTATTCTATAGGCGAATATGAACGGCACTAACGTAAACAACCAAATTTAGAAAAAAATGCGAACACTTTGACGGTATTACTATCAGAGCTGCGAAGGATTTCATTCCTTAATTAGATTTGGTGTTCTGAATTAAACTTTAATGATTGCGTTCCCCAATCACAATTTATCGAATGATTTTACACTTGATTTTAAAATATGCGCATTCGATTTCTTTTACATTTGACCATGAAATTGAATGCGTAATTTTTTATAAATTCGATTTTTAAAAGTCTCATGAATAATAAAAAAATGAAATAAAGAATGCATTCAATTTTTAAAATTCTCGTAAACAAGAAATCGATTTAATGGTAAAAATCGAATCCACTCCAAGAAATATTGATATTTAAAGATAATTGTATTCAGTGACTATTAAAATCGAATGTATTTTATTTGTGAATTCATTCGAAAAGTGGTTAATTCTTCGAAGCTTTGATTACCCTAAAGTATCATAAAGTATATTTTTAAAATATTCGTTGGTTTTTATTAAAAAAACAGTGTCATAAATTAATACAAATTATTTATATTTGAAAAAATTTAAATTAATAGACGTTTTATGAAAAAAAAAAATTGTACATACAAATTCATGTATGACAATGTATGATCATTAATGTACATGTACCCTCAAATTACGGATATGCACATGTATGGACATTAAAGGTGTCCTTACCAGTAAGGTAATTTTTCAAAATCACTTTTGAATACGTGGTAGGGTCCTAAATTGTAGTTTAGTATCTAAAAATGAGTGAGCCAAAATTTGGGGAATATCGGATAAAAATAACTCGTGCCGAAAATGGATTGAAGTTTTGGGACACTCTTATGTGATAAAAAAACACGTTTTTTCTAGTTTTTTGAAAATTATTGGTGTATATTATTTTTTGTTAATTTTTTTGTTAAATAATATGAAAATGGTACTAAATCACCTTTCCAAAAAGGTTAAAAAAATTCAAATCGGATAAAAACTAAGCATTTTATGCATACATGCCCCAGACCATTGCATGGTTTTTTATGCCAAAATTTGAAAATGTTCAAAATTTCTAGGCAAAAAAATTAAAAAAATTAAATTTTACTTTATAATGTTATTAAATACATGTTATAGATAAAAACTAACAAATATAGTAGTCTAGCTTTTTTTTTAATTTGGCGTGGGTAGTGATATAACTTCCGCGGATTTCAAAGAAAATGTGTTTTTCTATGATAATTTAGCAAATATGGGAAAAAATGTTTTGTATTGTACTATACCAAGAGTAAAACATAAATTCTTTAAATTTTTAAAGAAATAGGGCATCTTTAACCCTTTTTCATCGAGGTGAAATGACAAATTTGTTACATTACATATTTATATAAAACAAGATATCTGCATATATCCGGTTTCTTAAAAGTTATTGAATTTACATTTTCTGCTTCGTTCCGTACAATAAAAAAAAAAATTTCCCCATATTTGCTAAATTATTGTGAAAAAAACGCATTTTATTTGGAATCCGCGGAAATTTTATCACTACCGGCGAAAAATAAAAAAAAATCTTGACTACCATATCTGCTATTTTTAATCGTAAACATGTTTTCAATATGATCATAAAGTAAAATTATTTTTTTTTTTATTTTTTTGCCTAAAAATGCTTGTTTTTTATCCGAATTTAATTTTATTAGGCTTTTTGGAAAGGTAATTTAGTACCATTTTCGTATTGTTTCACAAAAAAATTAACAAAAAATAACAAATACCAACATTTTACCAAAAACTACAAAAAAAGGGGTTTTCTTTCATATAAGAATGCCCCAAAACTTCAATCCATTTTCGGCACGAGTTATTTTTAGCCGATTGTCCCCAAATTTTGGCTCACTCATTTTTAGATACCAAAGAACAATTTAGGACCCTACCAGGTGTAAAAAGATGATTTTCGTTTTTAAGGACACCTCTAATGGACATCCATACATGCATCATATATGAACATACATGCTCATTTTCACCCGGGAAGTCAAAATTTAAAGTTTCTGAAAGCAGAGAAAAAGCAGCAAAACTTTAAAAAAGACAAAAATTTTTGTCTTTTTATTATTTTTCAACTGATCAAACAGAAAAAATATTTGAAAATTTTATAAACCCGGGTGAAAATGACTATGTATGTTCATTAGGGCTATACGTTTTTTACATTTTTTGCAAATATCAAATTTGGCATAGCACAGTCATATAGGCAACGAAAAACTATGAAGAAAAATGTTTTAAGTTTTTCGCGGATGTTAAAAAAGTACACGCACCAAACGCGATGAAGTTTTAAATTACTATTTTTGTATTTTTTTTTTAAATCGCAAAATGCAACTATTTTAACTATGATTCCACTTTAATCGAGTCCAAAACTAAAACTAAGGTAGGCGGGGAAGGTACCCGTTGGGTACTACCCCCCTCCCCAACAAAATTAAAATTACCACATATTTAGAAAATTTCACTTTCTTGTTTATTGCATTTTTATGTAATTAGAGGTCCAGGATATTTATCCATTGTGTAAATCCGCACGAACTTTAAATCTAAAGTTTATTTCCTTCAATAAATTTGGTGATAATTTTTCGTGATAATTATGAACAGCATGATAGCCGTTTTATTGTTCCAAACGTGCATATTGATTATTGCTAAATTTAAATATTTTAAATTTAAATATTTTATAATGTTGTTCAAACCTTTTTTAACTTTTTTAACTTATGTAAAACTACTTAAACCATTTTCTTTTTTTTTGAAACGTTTTTTTTACATTTAAATCAAATTTATTATTTTACAAATTCGTTAGTTGCGTTGCTGTTAAAATTTATTTTTTGTTCGAACCATTTGTTAATGGATAATCTTAATATATACAATGGAAGCTCCAATGACATTACGATGAACATGGTCAGAATTTTGGCTAGGCAAAAAGTTGGATTAAAGGTATGCCATATTAACGCTCAAAGTCTGAATAATAAACTCGATGAATTTAGATTGATGTTTGAAAACTCAGACATTGATATAGTTTGCGTATCTGAAACCTGGCTTACGAAATCAACCACTGATAGTTTCATTTGTTTAAATGGCTATAGAGTTTTTAGATCTGATAGAGATAGTGTCCATAAAGGTGGTGGTGTGGCTATTTTTGTCAGGAATCACATTGTATGTGATTTTTGTTGTAAAAATGAAAAGGTAGATAAAGTAGAGTATATTTTTGTTGAGATCATATCGCATGGGAGAAAACTATTGTTAGGCTGCGTATACAGACCTAGTAAGGATATCAGATTATCTAAATTCTACGATAAATTGGAGACTTTGACTGACGGATATAATGATATAATTATATCAGGTGACTTTAATGCCAATATATTGAGAGACACAACTTTTACTGACGAAATGGTTTGTTATGGACTTGAGCCCACAAATCGTACAAATCCTACACACTTTTCAACATTAAATAATAGTCTCATTGATCTTTTCTTTGTGAGTGATATATCTAACGTCTTATTGTATGACCAGATCTCAGCACCTTGCTTTTCAAAACATGATATGATATTCCTAGCCTACAACTATCAGATTCAGCAAGCAGATAAGTCTTATTCCTATCGTGATTTTAATAACATTAACTATCATCAACTCGCTGAACAGTTCTCCTATATTGCCTGGGATAATATTTATCACATGACATCGGTTGATGATCAATTATCCTTTATTCAGAACAATTTGTTACAACTCTATGACATATCAGTTCCTCTAAAAACCAAAACCCTTTCCGCAAAGACAAAGCCATGGTTCACAGTTGCCATTAAACAAGCCATTTCTCGTAGAGATTTGGCATACTCCCGGTGGAAACGTTTTAAAACCACTGATCTTAAAAATGAATATCGTTTGGCAAGAACGGAAGTAAATCTCAAGATAAGAATTGCTAAATCTGATTACTACTCCAGACAATTTGGTGCTGCCCTTGAAACGAAACACACTTGGAAGACAATTAGAGATATTGGAATTGGTAGAACAGATAATTTTTCTAGCTGTACGATTGATCCTAATGAACTTAATTCGAAATTTACAGACTTACCAGTTGGCCAGATCGTAAACGATTTTTATGGCAATGACAATCTCAACAACACAGGTTATCACGAAAACCTCTTTGAGCAAAACACTTTTGATTTTGCTTGCGTAGATCAATTTGATGTTATTAAAAGTTTTTATCTGATAAAGTCTGACGCTGTAGGATATGATAACATACATCCAAAATTTGTGAAAATTCTTCTACCATTTATCCTGCCTTACATAACGTATTTTTTTAACAATATAATAATGTCAAGCTCTTTTCCATCCCTTTGGAAACATTCCAAAATTATACCAATTCCTAAATCTTCATCTGAATATCGCCCCATAGCTATTTTATGTTACCTTTCAAAAGTATTCGAAAAAATATTACACACTCAAATGAGTAAATATATCACGGATTATGACTTAATGTCTGGAAAACAATCCGGCTTCCGCCCAAATCACAGCTGTGTAACTGCTCTGGCTAATGTTTGCGAAAACATAAGGCGTGATATTGACGATGGTAAGATAAATTTGTTGGTTCTTCTTGACCACTCTAAGGCTTTTGATACAGTCGATCGGGCTACTCTCTGCATGAAGCTTAGACGTCATTTTAACTTTTCTTCCACTTCCACTCAACTACTGTCATCATACCTTATGTGTCGTTCGCAATCCGTTTATGTTAACAACAGGTCATCTGATCCGTTAAATCTTGTAAAGGGTGTACCCCAAGGATCCATCTTGGGACCACTTCTTTTTTATATATATATAAATGATCTGCCTGAACATATATCTCATTGCAACATACATATGTACGCAGATGATGTACAACTCTACCTGAGTAGTCCCAAAAACTCTATAGATGAAGGTATAGCACTGATGAATGCCGACCTTAGCCGACTACACCAATGGGCTTTGGGAAACGGGCTATGTATTAATCCGCGCAAATCTAAATGCCTACTAATACGTAAAAGGAGGACAAATCCAGTTTTTGACAGTAACATAGTTATAGATGGTGAAATAATTAATTTTGTTCCTTCAGCCAAAAACCTTGGACTCTTTTTAAATAGTACATTGACCTGGACAAATCATATAAACACGATTGTTGTTCAGACATATGTGAAATTAAGGCCTTTATGGGCAACTCAGTTCTTTACTCCTCTTAGGATTAGAATACTACTGGCAAAAACGTATTTAATTCCTGGTTTATTATATGGCTGTGAACTTTTTGCAAATTGTGACTCAGGAAGTAAAAGAAAACTGGAGGTTGTGTACAACAGTATCATAAGATATGTCTATGGTTTAAGGAGATTATCTCGAACCTCTTCTTTTGTAAAAAAATTATATGGTGTGTCATTTGAAAACTTAATGAAAATAAGAGTTCTTTTGTTTTTACACAAAATTGTTTATACCAAAAAGCCACTTTACCTCTATGAGAAAATTAGGTTTGCCAGATCTAATAGAGGCAGGAAGATAATACTGCCGCGGCACAGGACTCTTGTATCTGAGTGGCATTTCTACCTTAATGCCTCTCGTCTTTGGAACAGTCTTCCAGAAGATCAACAACTTAACAGCAACGCTTCACGTTTTAAAACATTTCTTTTTGATGAATTTTTTCGAAACTAAACTTGTTTTGTTTAAATCGTATTTAAACGTTTCAACTATTTTTAATTTTTTTTTTTATAACTAATTTTTTTTTGATTGTTTTATTTATACTTTATATTTTTTTTTCATATATGTAATTCTAATTTAATGGTTTTTCGTTGTTTTTAGTTTTTTAATTTTAATTTTTTTCTTTCTTTCATTTGATTAAATTGTTTTTATCATTTAAATTGCTTATCATAATCATTCCTGTACTCTAATTATAAGATTTATCTTGTTGTGCAGGAATTAAATAATTAAATAAATTTTGCCGAAATAAATAGACATTAGTTTTTTTTTAATTTTTTTTATTTGTTACTTGTTGTTAAATAAAAAATACATAAAAATTGTATTAATAAAACGAAAATCTTGAGGACTTTTAGAAAATGCATTTGGTGCGTGTGGTTTTTTTTGCAAAATGATCGGAGAATGCAATTTTGTTTAATAAAACAACATTGTTTATCACGTGGTGCTATGCCAAAAATTTGGTTATAGCCCTAATGTTCATACATGCTCATACATGATTCCATGTATGATAGTATATGAACAATGTATGGAAATGTATGTCATATATGGGAGCATATATGAACATACACAAGTAATGTAATATTCCATATATGTAAATGTATGCAACTATGTGTGGAAAGGTATATGTCATACTCCTTCATATATGCTATGCATCTGCATAGCATACATGTCTTAAAAACATTTTTTTTAAAGGTTGGGTTCGGCAGAACTTTGCAAAATTAGACGAAGTTCATGTATGGGTTCAGTCTGTAAAAATCTTTCGGTCGGACACTAATGATCATACATCATCAAGATTGATTATAATTTTCGTTTTCTATAGGCGAATATGAACGGCACTAACGTAAACAACCAAATTTCGAAGAAAATTCGAACACTCTGACGGTATTACTGTCAGAGCTGCGAAGGATTTCATCCCTTAACAAGATTTGGTGTTCTGAATTAAACGTTAATGATTGCATTCCCCAATCACAGTTTATCGAATGAATTTACATTTGATTTTAAAATATAGAATGAATTCGGTTTCTTTTTCATTTGACTATGAAATTGAATGCGTAAGTTTTTATAAATTCGATTTTTAAAAGTCTCATGAATAATAAATAAACGAAATAAAGAATGCATTCAGTTTTTAAAATTCTCATAAACAAGAATTCGATTTAATATTAAAAATCTAATGCATTCCAAGGAATATTGATATTAAAAAATAATTGCATTCAGTGACTATTAAAATCGAATGGATTTTATTTGTGAATTCATTCGAAAAGTAATTAATTCTTCGAAGCTTTGATTACCCTAAAGTATCATAAAGTTCAAAGTGTATTTCTAAAATATTCTTTAGTTTTTATTAAAAAACAGTGACAGTCATATATGAACATACATGGTCATTTTCACCCGGGAAATAATAAAAATTGTCTTTGTTTTTATTTAAAATGTGTATAAAATATAAAAATAAATTACTAAAATATAAAATAAAGCTGATTAGCCAAATTTTAATGAGTTTAACTGTGCAAATTCTGAAAAATTGCGAAGTTTTGTAATAGTCTGTGTTTTTTGATTGAACAATGGGACAAATCGCTATATTTTTCGAACAAAATATTCAAACTTAAAATGTAATTTGGTTGGAATACGTGTTTTTTTTCGCAAATTCTATGTTCCTTATTCGCTAATTTATCTTAAAATGTTGTATTGAAATTTCGATAAATGAAATACCTTTTTTGTGAAATTTTTAAAATTATTATACTTTTTTTCTATTGAGGTACTATTGACCCAATGTGCTTTCAAAGAAATATAACAAATGAAATGTCAATTTCGTAAATTTGATATTGTTTTTGTTCTTTTACTTATACGTATTTGTTTCGATCACACAGCTCTTGCTAAAAAAAGACGACAAAAAGTGTACATCATAATACCTTATATTTCAAAGAAATATAACAAATGAAATGTCAATTTCGTAAATTTGATATTGTTTTTGTTCTTTTACTTATACGTATTTGTTTCGATCACACAGCTCTTGCTAAAAAAAGACGACAAAAAGTGTACATCATAATACCTTAAGATTTTTTATATAAATTATTTTTCGATAAAAATTTACACTTCCCGGGTGAAAATGACCATGTATGTTCATTAGAGTGTCCCTTATTTTGGAAATGTTGGAAATCTTGAGACGGTACCCGCTCATTTTTTTCCTTTTGACTTAAAAATAACTCAGGAAAAATTTTACGCCCCTAGGACCACGCCTTCCCTACGCGACGGGGCCTTAAAGAGCGGGGCCTAAAAAATCATTTTTCCATACAAACCAAAAAAATTTTTTTTGATTTTTAATTTTTTTGTTATTAATTATTATATTACTTGGTTTGCTTATTCACGACAAAAAATTTGATTTTGGAGGGATAAGTCTTTCAGCGCTAAAAAATTTTTCGCAAAAAAAAAATTTGGGCGGCCGGGGTCCTACAGTAAAAAATTTTTAAAAAATATTTTTTTTTAGTTTTGACCAGCAACGGTTTTAGCTGCTATGTTGCTTTAAATGATATATATTCCAAAAAAAAAATTATTCATATCTGTGACATCTTTATCTTTTTCGAAAAAAAAAATTTTGAGCCGTAGGAATCCTACGGTAAAAAATTTTTAAAAAATATTTTTTTTTAGTTTTGAAAAGCAATGGTTTTAGTTTTTATGTTGTTTTTAATGATATATATTCCAAAAAAAATATTATTCATATTTGTGACATTTTTATCGTGTATCGAAAAAAATCATCAATGCATTTTTTACCCTTTTTTAGAACACGATTAAGATGTCACAGATACAAAAAATATTTTTTTATGAATATATATCATTTAAAGCAACATAGCAGCTAAAACCGTTGCTGGTCAAAACTAAAAAAAAATATTTTTTAAAAATTTTTTACTGTAGGACCCCGGCGGCTCAAAATTTTTTTTTGCGAAAAATTTTTTAGCGCTGAAAGACTTATCCCACCAAAATCAAATTTTTTGTTGTGAATAAGCAAACCAAGTAATATAATAAATAATAACAAAAAAAATAAAAATCAAAAAAAAAATTTTTTGGTTTGTATGGAAAAATGATTTTTTAGGCCCCGCTCTTTAAGGGCCCGTCGCGTAGGGAAGGCGTGGTCCTAGGGGCGTAAAATTTTTCCTGAGTTATTTTTAAGTCAAAAGGAAAAAAATGAGCGGGTACCGTCTCAAGATTTCCAACATTTCCAAAATAAGGGACACTCTAATGTTCATATATGATGCATATATGGATGTCCATTAGGGTGGCAGCTATTTTGCAAAACTTCGAATTTCAAGGAGTGCACCCCTAATTTTTTTTACATTTGGCCTAAAAATGCTATGCTAAAAATTTCAGCCAAATCGGACCACGTTAACACGAGGCGCATCGAGGTCAAAGGTCAAACACACGGAAATAGCCATATTTTGATGAAAAACATTGAATAAATGGTGTTGTTTTTTGAATATATTGTTAAAAAGTGGTTCACGAGTTGTTTTCAGTATAAGAAGATATATTAAAAATTTTTGGGTTTTCAAAAATTAACCCTTGTAAGCCTTTCGGGGTCAAAATGACCCAATTTTTACGAAATGACCCCTAAAACACGAAAATTAGCCCCAATTTTCAAATTTTATTGAAATAAACCAATGGAAAACGATATTTATATTCTATTCTATCATAAATACTCAGATATGAAGTACTGTCATTCTAGGATGTCATTAACCCGTTTCATGGTAAGGCCAAAAATATGCATTATATTTGGCGTGGTTCTCAAAACTGATATTTTGATTTTCTAAAAATTTTCTTAAACAAAGTTAAGAAAAATGCTGAAAAAACCACAGAATCTTATAAAATATATGTTAGCATAAAAAAAAAATTTTTTTTGGGGGATATCCCTCGGATAGTTTGGCGGGGGCATCGATTTAAACTCAGCGGATTTCGAGGAAAATGCCTTTTTTACCCACAATTTACTCAATATGGGAAAAATTTGGTAAATTTTTTGAAATTTCACAAAGTAAGCGCCATAAATTATTAAAAACAATGTAAGACTTTAACCCTAAACGTTTTAGGAAAATGGACCAATATTAACCCGGATTTTATTCGGGTCAAAGGTCAAATTTTGGAATATTTAGAGTTTTTTTTAGAAAAAGACACCTAAATATGAAATATTTATTGCGATTTTTTATTAAACTTGGTAAAATTATTGTACGAGTCCAGAAAAATTATTATTTAAGTTTTTTTAATTTAACCCATAAATGAACATGGGGTCAAAATGGCCCAGCACGTTAAAATTTCTTAAAATAGTTTTGTATTTTTTTTTCCGATTTCTAATAAACTTGTTATAATTATTGTGCGAGGTCAGAAAAATAATTAATTGATTTTTTTTAATTAACCCATAAATGAAAAGTCGAAAAAAAAATATTTTATGCAAAGATTTTTTTACATGCTGGGTCATTTTAACCCGCTGTTCATTTATAGGTTAATTAATAAAAATTATCTGACCTAGCACAATGGTTAAACCAAGTTTTATAGAAATCGAAGAAAAAATATATTAAGAATTTTTAATGTGCTTGGCCATTTTGACCCCATGTTCATTTATGGGTTAATTAAAAAAACTCAAATAATTATTTTTCTGACCTCGCACAATAATTACAACAAGTTTTATAGAAATCAAAAAAAAAAAGCTATATTAAGAAATTTACGTGCAGGGCCGTTGCCCCATGTTCATTTGTGGGTTAATTTAAAATAAAAAATTAAATAATAATTTTTCTGAACTCGTACAATAATTATACCAAGTTTTATAAAAAATCGCAATAAATATTTCATATTTAAGTGCCTTTTTATAAAAAAAAACTCTAAATATCCCAAAATTTGACCTTTGACCCGAATAAAAACCGGGTTAATATTATTCTATTTTCCTAAAACGTTTAGGGTTAAAGTCTTATATTGTTTTTAATAATTTATGGCCCTTACTTTGTGAAATTTTAAAATATTTACCAAATTTTTTCCATATTGAGCAAATTGTGGGCAAAAAAGGCATTTTCCTCGAAATACGCAGAGTTTAAATCGATGCCCCCGCCAAACTATCCGAGGGATATCCCCCCAAATTTTTTTTTTTTATATGCTAACATATATTTTATAAGATTCTGTGGTTTTTTCAGCATTTTTCTTAACTTTGTTTAAGAAAATTTTTAAAAAATCAAAATATCAGTTTTGAGAACCACGCCAAATATAATGCATATTTTTGGCCTTACCATGAAACGGGTTAATGACATCCTAGAATGACAGTACTTCATATCTGAGTATTTATGATAGAATAGAATATAAATATCGTTTTCCATTGGTTTATTTCAATAAAATTTGAAAATTGGGGCTAATTTTCGTGTTTTAGGGGTAATTTTGTAAAAATTGGGTCATTTTGACCCCGAAAGGCTTACAAGGGTTAATTTTTGAAAACCCAAAAATTTTTAATATATCTTCTTATACTGAAAACAACTTGTGTACCACTTTTTAACAATATATTCAAAAAACAACACCACTTATTCAATGTTTTTCATCAAAATATGGCTATTTTCGTGTGTTTGACCTTTGACCTCGATGCGCCTCGTGTTAACGTTGTCCGATTTGGCTGAAATTTTTAGCATAGCATTTTTAGGCCAAATGTAAAAAAAATTAGGGGTGCACTCCTCGAAATTCGAAGTTTTGCAAAATAGCTGCCACCCTAATGTCCATACAAGTGCATATCCGTAATTTGAGGGTACATGTACATTAATGATCATACATTGTCATACATGAATTTGTATGTAATTTTTTTTTTTGTATTTTTTTCCATAAAACGTCTATATAATAGCTATTAATTGAAACTTTTTCAAATATAAATAATTTGTATTAATTTATGACACTGTTTTTTTATGAGAATTTATGAGAATTTTCAAAATTGAATGCATTCATTTATTATTCATGAGACTTTTAGAAATCGAATTTATAAAAACTTACGCATTCAATTTCAAAGTCGAATGGAAAAGAAATCGAATGCATTCTATATTTTAAAATCAAATGTAAAATCATTTGATAAATAGTGATTGGGGAACGCAATCATTAAAATTTAATTCAGAACACCAAATCTAGGTTGTAAGTGGCTGCTGACGTTTTACGTCAACACACGTAGACTCTGAGGTCCATCAAATCTAATTAAGGAATGAAATCCTTCGCAGCTTTGACAGTAATACCGTCAGAGTGTTCGCTTTTTCTTCTAACTTTAGTTACGTTTGTGCTCTGACAGTAATACCGTTAGAGTGTTCGCATTTTCTTCTAAATTTGGTTACGTTAGTGCCGTTCATATTCGTCTATAGAATACAAAAATTATAATCAATTTTGATGATGTATGATCAATATTGTCCGACCGAAATTTTAGACTGAACCCATACATGAACTTCGTCCACTTTTGCAAAGTTCTGCCGAACCCAACCTTTAAAAAAAATTGTTTTTAAGACATGTATGTTATGCAGATGCATAGCATATAGAAGGTGTGTGACATGTACCCATCCACACATAGTTGCATACATTTACATATATGGAATATTACATTACTTGTGTATGTTCATATATGCTCCCATATATGACATTTATTTCCATATATTGTTCATATACTATCATATATGTAATCATGTATGAGCATATATGAACATACATGGTCATTTTCACCCGGGTTTCCAGCAAAACTTTGGTAATGGGTGGTGATTTTATAACACATTACCAGGTAATGTCTTACCAAACATTTGTTCCACAACGTATTATTTTAAAGTGAAAAAAATGCTTTACTAATAATTTGTTACGTAATGCATAGAGTTGTCAACCGATTAAGAATAATTCGATTAATCGATCAAACAAAACCAAACCACAGACTAATACAGACTCGACATAAGTGACAGGTGTCAAAAAAGTATTTTTGAACCATATGGTTAATGTTTTCAAATTATTCTACGAATTAGGTTAGAAACAGAAAACTGATATAACGCGCCCTAAGAAAAATGGATGCCAGATCGGTTTTTGTTGTCTCCCTCACTCCTAATTCGTAGAAAGTGTTGCCATGTTAGCGTAAAACGGACTAAAAACCGCTGCGTTTTCTCCTAAAATCGCTTATTTTTTCCCCATTTTTTCTTGAAAAACTCTACTGTCGAGTCTGTATTTAGTCTGTGACCAAACTCTTGTTCGAACAATTTTAAAATGACGATTTTCGAATAACGAATAAATCGATTAATTACTGTCAATTAATCGAACAATTATTTATTTTTTAAGTTAAAAAATAAGTTCAATAAAATCATTGAATCTGATTTGTCTCAAAAGGTTTTAATGGTTTTATAAAAAATGTAGAAAAGTTAAAAAATATTTTAGGCATAGTCCAGATGGCGATTAACCTCAATGTTTAGTAAGTGGGAATTTACGCACTGAGTTGTTTCCTAGAGCTGCAAAACTATCGATAGTCGTCCCATTCGATATTTTCGATAGTTTGTTTTTAAACTATCGATACTATCGATAGTATCGAATATTTTAAAGAATTGTAAGATTTTGAATAAAATTAAGTTTTTTTACGTTAAAACGGGGTATTTCTGAACACACAAATAACAGTTTTTGCCGTTCACTGCCATTCCAGTCTATTTTAACTAACTTCTGCGATCTTCCACTGTGACGGCTTATTCTGTTTAGACTTTTTATTTCGATACAACATTAACACGAGATTCCCATCATTGCCTATATACGTTAAAAAGTAGGATTATTCCAAAATAATATTAAAATTTTTAAAACTGTTCATTTTTTGATTAATTTTTCAGCAAATGGCAATCTATTTGAAGCTGATTTTTTTTCGGCGATAGTATCGCTATCGGGTAAAAACTATCGATAGTCCATTTCAAATGAAACTATCGATACTATCGATAGTACCATCGATAGTTTTGCAGCTCTATTGTTTCCTTGACTCTATGCTACTTCATTCGAGTTTATGGGCAAAATAGGTAGAAAAATAAAGGGAACGAAGAAATTTTAAAATGGAATTAAAAAAGCTCGAATTGTAGGCTGTTCTTACTATATCATATATCGTTGTTGCGCCTAAAAATTAAGTTATGTGTTTTCAAATTTTTTGAAGAGGCACAAGAAACAGTCCTTTCGTAGTACTTTTATGAAAAAAACTTCTCATTAATATTTTTCAAATATTGCAAATTTTATGATCATTAAAAGTTGGGCTTTAAAAATGTACTGCGGCGAAAGGACAAAAAGGGGTTTTTTGTGCCTCTTCAAAAAAATTGAAAAACACATACATAATTTAATTTTTAAGCTCAGCCGCGATATATTTTTTAATTATAAAAAATATTAGCTATTTTATATTTAAGTTTTTTTTGTATGAATTATTTATTTTTTTTTTACAAAATTATTTTTAAAGACCATTTTTTATTCGTTATTCTCTTCGATTAATCGAATAAATTTTGATCTTTAGTTGTTTGATCGAACGAGGAGAAACAATTATTTGAATTATTCGAACAAAGTTGAAAGTCGAATAATTGACAACTCTAGTAATGCATGATTATTGGAAAAAATGTATTTCATATTTATTATTTCTAAACATTAAATCATGGATGACTTATATTTGGTTACATTATGTATTATTTTAAAGTTTGAAATAATGCATTATATATAATTGTACACTCAAAAAAGTATGTCGGTAAAATCTACTACAAAAGACAGTTGTTTTGACTACATTTTGTTGTTGAAAAGGCGTCCACTACACATTACGGTAAAAACAACTGAATATGTTGTTGTTTTAAACTATTGATTTTCAACTACAAAATGTAGTAAAAACTACTACAAAAGACGGTATACAGTTGTTTTTACTACACTTGCCTGATTTTTTTTTTTTAAATTTTTTAAACGTTTAAGTGATTGATTTTTATTTATTTAAAAAGCAATACATTTCAGTTGGTTGTATAGAATTTCGACATGAAATTAAAATTTTTTGGTGTATTTATCTGGAATTATAGAAGAAAAAAATTATATTAATAAAATGTTAAACAAAATAAATTAATTGTATTTACCTTTGTTTTTTTAATAGTTCATTTCAAATTTTCACCGCTACTGATCAAAATTTGTCTGGAATAAAAAAAAACGAAATGCTTTGGCAAAATTGATTTATAAAAAAAAAGAATTAATTTGCAATGTTTCAAAAAAGTATGTACCTGTTCTGTTGTGTATACAAAGAAAAGAAAGATGGCACGCTCATAAGAAAACAAGACACTGCATACATTTTATTTTGTTTTTTTTCGATTGGTTTTTACACACGCTTATGTGAGCGCTATATTATACACACTTGTTATCTCATTTATCCACTTATTTTCTTTCGCTCAAGAATATTTTTCCAAAAACATGTTTTTTGTTATAATTAAATTTAATAAATTGTAATTTAATTTATTTAGATATTATTTATTTGGTATAAAAATAATTCCTTCCGCATCCCGCACGACCAACTCGTTCGACACATTCGTTTGCAATAAAAATTTCTAGAAAAAAACGAGTTTTTAGAAAAAAACTAAAAACAACTACAGAAATCAACTATTACTACAGTGTAGTATATTTTTTGTATTTATTTTTTGAAACTACTACAAAAAAAGTTGTTTGAGATTTTTTCACACAAAAACGACCGAAATTGTAGTTAAAAACAACAGCTACTACTTACTACACAAACAACCGTCATGTAGTAACTGCAATAATTTTCTGAGTGTATGCATAATGCATTACAATAACATAAAAAATAAATCTATATAAATAAAAATCAATTGTCGTTCGTTGGTAACAGCATCAGTTGAGAACGGCTGGACCGATTTGGACAATTTTTTTTTTGAAATGTTCGTTATAGTCCAACTTAGGTTTTTACGTAAAGAAAAATTGACCACGCCCACTTTTACGCCCACTTTTTTCGATTTATCTAAAATCGAAAAACGGCTGCAATATTTGGGTAATTTTTTATTTAAATTTTCGTAGAAATCCAATTTAAGTTTTAACTTAAATATAAATCGACCACGCCCACTTTTACGCCCACTTTTTCAATTAATCTAAAATCTGAGAATGGCTGGACCGATTTAATACATTTTTATTAAATAAATTTTCATCATATTCCAACTTTGGTTTTTACGAAAAAAGAAATTGATCAAGCCCACTTTGGCTAATTTTTGTTGAAAATGTTCGTCATAATTCAACTAAGGTTCTTACGGATAGTAAAATTTCCCATGTCCATTTTTTCTATGTAGCAAAAGAACTATAATGGCTAGACCGATTTGGTTATAGTCCGAAAAAGATTTTTAAGGAAATAAAAATTGCCCACGTCTACTATTACGCTCACTTTTCCCGATATATATATTTTAAATCATGGAATGGCTGGGTCAATTTGTCTAATTTTGTTTTCAATGTTTGTCATAGTCCTACTAAGGTTTTTCGCAAAAGAATAATCTTCCATTTCTACGCTCAATTTTGAATTAATGGACCGAGTTGATTAAGTTCAAATAAGATTTTTACGGTAAGAAAAGTAGTACACCGACTCTTTTTTCGATATAAATAAAATTTTCTATAAAAAAAAAAAAAAATATAGAATAATAAAATATTAATTAAAATCAAATGTAGTTCGTTTGTAATCGCATCACTTGAGAACTGACCGATTTGGATAATATTTTTTTTAATGTTCGTCTTATTTTTTTTAAGCGTTCGTCTTTGGTTTTTTTGGAAAAGAAATTAATCACGCCCACTTTTAGGCTTCCTTTTTTTGATATATCTAAAATCGGAGAACAGCTGGATTGATTTGACTAAAATTTTTTCACGTCCACTTTTTTTTGATATATCTTAAATAGAATAACGGCAGGGCCGATTTGGCTATTAGCAGTATTTTTTGACGTTTGTGATTGTACAACTAAGGTTTTTACGGAAAGAAAAATTGTACACTCCCACTTTTTTCAATACATCTAAAATCGGAGACCGACTGGCCTGATTCGGTAAATAATTATTGTCCTCCAACAATATATATTTAAGCCTTTATTCATAATAAATATTAATCACTACAAAGAAATAAAAAAGTAATGATAAATGATCCTCCAACAATCCAAAGCCCACACTCAAAAAATTATGTTAGTAAAATCAACTGAAAATGTCAGTTAAAATAACTACTTTGTAAGTTGTTTTGGGGTCAACTACTTTTTCAGTTAAATCAACTAACAATGTTAGTTATTTTAACTGACAAAAAACAACTGACGTATGTAGTAAAAACTACTTACATTTGTAGTCAAAACAACTAAAATGTAGTAAAAATAAAAAAAATCTATAAATAATTTTTTTTTTCAAAAAAATTTTCAGAAAAAAATTAAGACCAAATTTTTTTAAAGTTTTTTTTTTAAAAAAAAGTTGTGAAAAATAAAAAAACGAAAATTTATTTTTATTTTTTGGAAAAAAACTTTGAAAATTTTTCAGAGATAAAAAAAATAAAATTAACTACTTTAAATAACTGTTACTACATCACAGTACTTTTTTGTTAGTTATTCAAAAAAACTACTTAAAATAACTAACAGAAATAGTTGTTTGACATTTTTCATACAAAAACAACTGACTTTTTAGTTGAAAATAACTAACTACTGTAAAATATACAAACAACTAACATGTAGTAACTTACATAATTTTCAGAGTGCATATTTTTCAATATCCTTTAAATTTGCAACACTTAAGAACACCTAGACCGATTTGACTATTTTTTTTTTTTTTTTAATGTTCGTAATAGTCCCTATAATTGTTCGAAATGTAAAATTGTCCACGCCCATCGATATATATTAAATTAATTTTTACTCTAATTTGACCAAGAAAAAAAAAAATTATTTCTTAATAAATTCCGCTTAAACTTGGTACAAAAGATTTTAAATCCTTGGGAGTTGTTAACGTATGTACAAGTTTACCTTCCACAAAAATTTTAACGCCAACTTTTGTCTAAATATGTCGACTACTAATGACCTGACTGATTTTTTTTATATTAATTATAGTTCTAATTTTTAATGAAATATAAATAAGAAGTGTCCCGGAAAAATAAGAAATTCGGGAAAATTATAAAGGTTTGTTTGAACTCAAGACAATAGCTCACGATAAAAACGAAAAATATGCGTAATTTATTTTTGTGTAGTTCGTAATGATACTAAAGAAGTTTTAAATTTGTACAGTTCACAAAGTCGAAGACATGGTATTTTTTTTTAGTTTCTCAAATATAATTTGAAGATAATTATCTGCCTAATTGGGTCTTTAAAACCACGCCCACAAATTTTTTTAAGCCAAGAAATTCATTACATTTTTTTCAAGGCTATATATTTGAAGCGAGGCGAAATATAACTCTGATCTTATATTTGGGCCAGCAACGCGGACCGGGCCAGCTAGTATTTTATAAAAAAATGCATAAGTTTAAGCTACAGATGACACACACTCACGAGCATATTTTATCTACTTACACTCACTTACAATCACCTGAGTTAGTTTAATAAAAAATTACTTTTTCACAACTCGTAACACCTTATATATTATGTTCTGGTATGCTATATTTTATACCTTACTGGTATGCTTTGCTATAAATTTGATCCATTATTTTATACCTTACTGGTATTCTTTGTCATAATGTGGATGCATTACTTTGAGTCTCATCCCCTGTTAAAATCATCAATGCTGCAATATATAAAATAAGCAATCCTCTACCTTATTTGGTAATCTAAGTTTTGCTGGGTTGCTTTCCTTTTTAATATATTCAACACCTTTTGAATGAAAAGCCATGAGTTTTGGACAAAGACACATGATTTGCCTGCATCATTATTGCGCAATTATCGGCGCTGCAAAAAGTTCTTCAATCATAACACCTTTAACACATTTTGAATGCCCTGCAAAAAAGTCATTACCACTTCTCAGTGGAGTGCTTTAAAACTATAACAAATGTAATGAAATACAACAAAAATAACAAAAAACACAAGACAAAAACACACAAACAGTTTTTTCTACTCCAGAATACATAGATATTCAGCACTTAACTCATTACCTATCGCGACACCTCCATACAAATGTAAGTAGATATTCAGTAGATATGAACTACTCCGTGGAAGTAGTTGGAAGTTGTTTGAAAGCTCGGAGTACTTCTTATCTACTGAATATCTACTTACTTTTGTATGGGAGTGTCGCGGAAGGTAATGAGTTAAGTGCTGAATAACAACTTTTTATGGAGTAGAAAAAACTGTTTGTGCGTTTTTTTCTTGTGTTTTTTGTTATTTTTGTTGTATTTCATTACATTTGTTATAGTTTTAAAGCACTCCAAATAGAAGTACTCCGCTCTTTTTTTGCTGGGATAGTAATAAATAGGCCAGATTTTAAAATATTTTTTAGTATTTAAAAAAAAGTTTTGAGTACTTACACCATTTCCACTTTAATTTCAGAAAATGCATATTATATTACAAAAAACGTCCAATCATATTTTAATAATTCCAATTATATTTCCAAAATTTCCAATTATACTTTTAAAACTTCCAATTGTATTTCAGAAATTTCGATTTATAACCAAAAAATTTTCAATTACATTTCAAAAATTTCCAATTATTTGTGTTTCATAAATTCCCATTTATAATTCAAAAATTTACAATTATTTTTTAAGATTTTCCAATTGTATTTCAGATATAGTCAATTGTATTGCTTATCTTTTGAAAAATCCTGCCCCTTAAGGTATAGTTGCAAGAAACCCCAACCTCCATGGTGGTCTATAGAACTTTCAAATGCTCGCAGTCTGGTGCATGATGATACATGGACAGAAAGTGCAGATGAAACACTCGATGTTCTACTTACGACACACTTTCCGGGATGTAGGACAAACCCAATTGCAGTAAATATAATCCGTGATAACCCCGCAATCATTCCAGAAAATTGTTTAACTGCTGACTAGGGATGCCAAACGGGATTGACATTTACAAATCCCGGGATTCGGGATTTCGAAATCGTAATCCCGGGATTTCGGGATTTATTAAAATATAAAATAAAAAAATATAATTAAATGTTCAATAAATTCATAAGCATTGAATAATTATCGATTTAACATATTTAGCACAACTCGAAAATTAAGGAACAGCTTAACTGGTACTGCCCAACGTTTTTTTATATCCTACAACCAAAGTATGGTTGTAGGAAGACACGATGTAGTCCAAACCAAAAGTGCTAGACCCCAGCAGTTTGACATGAATATTTCTTATGGGCATAAGTTTATTAAATGCAATATCGGCCAATGGAAAAAAATGTTCCCCTTTTGGATTTAAATCAACCTCTGAAAACATAAAAATGTTTTAAACATTTTTTCGATGGCAGACAAAGTTTTAAGTTACAGGGTATTAGAAAATGATATTTTGAAGGTGCGGATTTAAAATATTTATTTAAATAAAAATATAAAATTATATTAATAAATGTGTAAGCATTTCCTTCGCCGAAACCGCCGCAAAAACGCCCCTGTTCAATTTGTTTTGCTGTTTCTAACAAAAGTTGGATCGGAGAAATATATATTTCGGGAGATATTCGTGTGATATATTGATTTTTGATAAGATCTTCGGTATTTGTTAGATTTATACAAAATTTGTATACATTGCCCTACAGCCGATTCGAATTTTAAAAGTTGCATCCCCTCTCCCGATAAATGTTTAAAAATGCATTTATTACGCTTAAGTAACTGAGTTTTATCATTATTTATATTATTTTTTATAACCACACCCACAAAAGGGGCGGGACGAGAAAATGCAATTTCATGAAAATGTCCCTTTTGCTTAACAAAAATACAAACTGGTAAAAAAGTTGGGGTTTTCAGAGGTTGTTTTAGTTGTTCAAGGGAGAAAAAACTGTTCCGATTTTGCACATTAAGAACTAAGACTGTTGAATAGAAACTTTACAGATAAAATACTAAATGCTCCGTTATAGAATAACTCTCGGCAAAATTTAACAAAATTTACATAAAAACTGTATATTGAGTAATCCACTCTAAAAATGCGATTTGCCTCCCAAAGAGTAAGAGAATTTAAGCCCAACAAGCCTCATTTGATAGGCATTTCAAAGACCTTTCAAACGATATCAGTTTTGTCTAAATCGTGAAACAAGTACTGAAGAAAAAGTCAATTTTAATTACAAATTTTGTAAAAAAAATCCCGAAATCCCGGGAAAAATCCCGGGATTGAAAAAAATAAATCCCGGGATTCGGGATTTGTCAATCCCGAAAAATCCCGGGATTTCGGGATTTCCCGTTTGGCATCCCTACTGCTGACCGAATAAAATGGGCTCTAGCTTCATTCAAACCATATAAATCACCTGGACCTGACGGCATTATTCCGGCAATGCTTCAGAACTTCTCCAATGATTTAATTTCGCATCTTTTATCGATTTTTACTGCACGCCTGAAATTTTGCTATATACCAAAAGCACAGACTAAATACAGACTCGACAGTAGAGTTTTATAAGAAAAAATGGGGAAAAACTAAGCGATTTGAGGAGAAAACACAGCGGTTTTTAGTCCGTTTTACGCTAACATGGCAACACTTTCTACGACTTAGGAGTGAGTGAAACAACAAAAACCGATCTGGCATCCAATTTTCTTATGGCGCGTTATATTAGCTTTCTCTTTCTAACCTAATTCGTAGAATAATTTGAAAACATTAACCATATGGTTAAAAAATACTTTTTTGACACCTGTCATATATGTCGAGTCTGTATTAGTCTGTGCCAAAAGGTTGGAGAAAAGCAAGCATTATATACATGCCCAAAAGCGGTGAACTGAACGACGCGACGGCAAAAGATTACAGACCAATCAGTTTGACATCTTTTCTTTTAAAAACACTGGAAAGGATAGTTGATCTATATATAAGAGACCATTTAGGTACAAATTTTCTATCGGATGCACAGCATGCTTACCAGCAGGGTAAATCCATAGAGACTGCGTTTCATTCACTTTTACAGATATAATTGGATCTTATTGTATCCAATCAATTTGATGCCATTGGATACCCGACTAAAAACAAATAATACGGGGCAATATAGCATTTGATCCCAAAAATGGAGGATCCAAAATTATATGATTATATCTTATTAGATCAAAATTTAGATAATAAGATATAATTAGATCCCAAAAATGGAACGGTAAATATTATCTAATTTGATATTATAAAAAATTAGATTTAATAAGATCTAATAATACACTATTATATCTTATTAGATCTAATATGATCTTTAATATCAAATCAGATGAAATTTACCGTTCCATTTTTGGGATCCATTTATATGTAATTATATCAAATTTGATCTAATAAGATATAATCATATATTTTTAGATCCTTAATTTTTGGGATCAAATGATGGATCTTTTTATATACAATTATATAAAAAACTATATAATTACATCAAAACTTTTTTACTCGGGTAGAGATAAATTTCGGACAAAATTGTATCAAACTATATACAAATGAAAAAAATCAGATATTAATAAATCCAATTTAATGCAATTCTATCCACCATTTTTGGGATAAAATTATATCTAATTGTATTCGAGGACAGATCAAACGTTATATAATTTTATGTGACGTCTCGGGTACAGAGACGATAGTTAAGGCTTTGGACAAGGCTCCAACTAACAGTTGTTTAAGTAAATGGATAGAGCAGATGATTTCATGTAGGGAAATAACGGCCAAATGGGGCCATGCAAATCATCTCGTTACGCTACTAGAGGAACACCACAAGGTGGGGTTCTGTCACCACTGCTTTGGCTCCCATTTTAAAGGAACTGAAAACTTTAGGAATTACAACAATAGTATAAATACCTTATCCGAGATTTTAGAGGGCTCACTTAAGGTTATGTGGAAGTGGGCTTCAGAAAATGGACTTAATGTCAACCCGCAGAAGACGGAAATGTGGCAGGACCCTCCTGCGAACTCAATAAATATCTTTACTGATGGATCGAAGCAATCGCATGGTGTGGGAGCTGGTTTCACGATACTGGAACTTGACCAACACTTATCTTTTAAATTACCCGTAGACTCGAGTATCTTTCAGGCTGAGATAGCCGCTTTATCAAAAGCTGTGGAATATATGGCAAAGGAAAGAGGTGAAACCCTTAACTTCTACGCGGATAGTCAAGCTGCTCTAAAGGCATTCTTGAGCTACCAAATTAAATCAAAAACGGTTTTAAAGTGTTACGAGAATTTAAAACAACTTTGCTTAAAAAATAAAGTTACCTTATTATGGGTACCAGGGCACGAAGAAATAGAAGGAAACGAGAAAGCAGATGAACTCGCGAAACTTGGAGCAGATGGCATGGGTACCACCATAATGCTTTCACCGCCACTCCAGCATTACAAACTAAATTCCCTTACGGTCGCCAAGGCAAATCGAAGATGGAGGGAACTTGGGACAAGTCGTATAAGCAGAATTTTGTGGCCACACTATGATTTAGAAAGAACTGAATTCTTACTTACACTTACGAGATTAGAATGTCGTATGTTGACAGGTTTAATAACGGGACACTGTCTTGTCGGAAAACATGCCAAGAACATGAATCTTATTACGGACGCCAGCTGCAAAAGGTGCGAGACACTAGGCGTCGAGGAGACCATTGAACACATCCTGTGTCACTGCCCGGCTTTGGCACGAACTCGACTATCAATTATAGGAAGTTCACAGTTCAAAGTTTGGAGGAAATTACGAGGGTAGACCTGAAAAGTTTAAAACAATTCGCAATGAGGGTCAATGTATTTAGTTTACATCGATAAGCGGAAAAAGTTTTGTGGTGTCGCTATGGACCAATTAGTCTATGCGGAGTGCCCATCTGGCACCGTCACCCTACCCTAACCTATAGTGAATTGTATTTCAGATTTTCCAATTGTTTTTCAAAAAAGTTAAATGTGTTTCATCTTTATTCTGCTTAAATCAGCTCTAAAAAGGTACATGAATTCACTGCATCTTTATAGTGCTTTTATCAGCGCTCTAAAAAGACGTGATTTCAGAGTATCTTAAGAGCAGTAGCTTTTGGAAAGAAAACTTGAGTCAAGGAGCGCATCCAAACCTGCTGAATTCATGCATGATTCCAATTTGTATTTAAAAATTTTATGAATGATGGAAATATAAATGAATTTTCTGGAAAGAATTTAGAAAATTTTTAAATACAAATGGAAATTTTTGAAATAAAATTGGAAATTTCTAAAATACACATGGATTGTTTTTAAATTAAAATAAAATTTTCTTATTAGAAATTATAAAATTTTGAAATACAAATGAAAATTTTTGAAATACAAATGGAATTTTCTGAAAAGCATTTAGAATATTTTAGAAATAAAAATATAAATTTATTAAATACAACTTTGACAAAAAAATTTCAAAAACTTTCCACTGTGCATATCATTTTTGGATTGACAAATCCCGAAGCCCGGGATTTAATCTTTTTTAATCCCGGGATTTCGGGATTTTTTTTGTCAAATTTTGTAATCAAAAATTTTGATTCAAAATTTACTATTTTTTCAGTATTTGTTTTACGATTTAAGCAAAATTGATATCGTTTAAAAGGTCTTTGAAATACCTTTCAAATGAGGCATTTTGGGCTTAAAATCTCTTGCTCTTTGGGAGACAAATCACATTTTTAGGGCGGAATATTCAATATACAGTTTTTATGAAACAGTTAAGTTTTGCCGAGAGTTATTCTATAAGGGAGTTTTGGTATTCCAACCAGTGCTGCCAGAAGTGACGATTTTTCGTCATTTTGACGATTTTTTCATGAAATTTTGCAAAATGACGACTGACGATTTTTTGATTTGATTCTAGTGTTTGGGGTCCGGGAATTCCCGGGTCGGATTTCCCGGGAATTCCCGGGAAAACACTGACGGGAATTCCCGGGAATTTTTTTAATTTTTCCCGGGAAATCCGGGAATTTTGTAAAATGAACCTTTTTACATAATAACGTTTATTTTACTTTAATTTTTACCATTTTTTTTACACACAGGTATAATTAAATTGATATTTTTTGTATTTTTTCTATTTGGAAGAACAGTGCAAATATATATTCATAGGAAAACTGACCAAGTGTAAAAAGTATGTTAATATCATGAAAAAACTTAAAAGTCAACAAATATACGTCGGTTAATGATAATTTTGCTAAGACTGTCAAAAAAAAAATAAAAATTTTGAACCTAGAATTAACATTTCCAAAATAAATATTAAAAGTGCTGCCAACTATATTAGTTTTTTACTCGAATAACGCAGTTTTATTTTTTTTGCGATTTTTAGCTATTTTTTGCGATTTTTTGTGAAGGAAAAAGTTGCAATATTTTTTTTTTGGTTTGTTTTATTGTATTTCCGGATTTTTAACTTTTATGTTTTGATTTTTTATGTTTTAATTAATTGTTTATCTCTAATAAAACTGTTTTTAATAAAAAGATAATCAAATTTTAATGTTTTTTATGATTTACATTAATAATAAAAATTTCCCAGGATTCCCGGGAATCCCGGGAAATAAAATATTTTTTCCCCGTTTCCCGGGAAATTGAAAAGTCCGGGAATTCCCAAACACTATTTGATTCCCATACATTTTGACGATTTTTTTTTCCAATTTTATCCACAAAAGTCAAAATTTGCAACTTTTTTAAATTTACAATGGTTTGAAAACAAAAATTAAATGAAATTCGATAAAAAAATAAAATACAGAAGAAAGACATAAATTTACAACATTTCATTCTCTTTGGGAAATATAACTGCACTTAAAAAAAAATGTCGTTTTTGCTCTGTATGAAAAAATAAATGATTATTCTTTTAATTTAATTTTAATTGTTTCTTTTTTGCATGAGAAATCTTTTTTTTTTTAATATTTGAATTCCCAGTGAACAAATATACTCTCTAGATACTCCAAAAATGGAGAAAACATTTAAAATTTTTGTATGAAAACGATTCATCCAAAAGAGCCCTCTTTTTAGACTCAAAAACTCAAAGAATAATACAAAATACTTTATATGTTTATTTTAAGCTCTTTGAGTCAGTTTTTGGGGTGTTTTCAAAGGCTCATTTTTAGCTCCAAAAAGGTGAGTGATTTGACAAAAAATGTTTGATACTAAAAATTCTTTTTTAAAATTTATATCCTTTAAAAATCTTAACGGTGTCTTATTTTGAAGCGTTTTAAAGTTCTAAAACAAATAACACTTGTTTTTAACAACTTTGTAGTTTGTTTTCTATAGTAAAAATAAATGTAAGAAATTTTATTTGTTTAAGATTTAGTAATATTTATTTTATCAGCAGTTAAAATTTAATGTTGCTGTCTGTAGAAAAAAATGAAAAATCGAATGACTTTCAACTATTTTGTAACTTGTTTTAAAAGAAAATTCCTTTTTATTTAGTTAAAAAAATTTTATGTGCGTAAATTAAAAAAAATCGTTAAACAAAAGTGAATACAAAAAATTTTATTGTGCGTTTTAAAATTTTAATACATAAAAAAATGTGTTTTTTAACATTTTTTAAAGTGACGATTTTTTGACGACTTTTTTTAAAACTTTTGACGATTTTAACGATTTTTTTTTCCAAATTTTGACGATTTTTCACAAAAAAAGCCTGGCAGCACTGATTCCAACTGTAAAGTTTTTATTCAACAGTTTTGGTTCCGATCCAATTTTTGTTAGAAACAGCGAAAAAAAATTAACAGGGGTGTGTTTTGCGACGGTGTCGGCGGAGGACAACTTATCCTTGCCAAAAATGCTTACAAATTTATTAATACAATTTTATATTAATTTAAAGAAATATTTTATATCCACGCCCACAAAAGAGGCCGGCCGAAGAAAATTAATTTTCAAATACCCTGTTACTTAAAACTTTGACATCAAAATACAAGCGGACGGAAGGACAGTCAGACATCGCTAGAATCTATTAAAATCGGTCATAGATCAATAATTTATTTACTTTATGGTTAGGCTGACCATTCGTACTGATTTGATCACTACATGTACTGATTTTTGATCACGTGTACTGATCAAATATGAAAAGGCGCACAGAATCTTTGAAGTTTTCTATAACGAAAAATTCAAGGGATGATTTGTTAAATATATTTTTAAAAAAAATTATGCAGTGCATGAGTCCAAATGATTCGATGAGGTAATATCATCAGAATTTATCGGAAAAAGCGCTCAGATCATAAAGCTATTTTAAAGATAATGTAATTGCATAAATCCAAATGATAAGATGAGGTAATATCATCAGAAGTTATCGGACAAAGCGCTTCAAGGTTATTAGAAAAACATGTGGAAAGTTTTCTAAAAGAAAGCGTTATCAAAACTCAATTGAAAATGGGGATTTTCTTATTATCAAAACCTTTGGGTTTTTGTATTTTCTGCACTGAAACGATCAAAGCATTAAAATTAAGTGGTTTGAAGTCAACTGAATTTTCTAAAACAACGGCAGTTGTTTTTTAACAGTTGTTTTCACTAAAATACTAATTGACCCCACGTTTGTTAGTTTTACCGACATTTTTTGAGTGTTGGAAAAATCATCAGTGTTTTCCCATAGAAAGAGTTTCTACAGAGTTATTTCAGAAAAAAACAAAACTTGGGCGTACTGATTTGAGTTCAGAAAAAAATGGTCACCCTATTTATGGTGTCATAAACAGGCGCTGATCCAGGAATTTCATTTGGGGAGGGGGGGGGGGTTTAAAAAAAAAAAATTTTACCAAAAAGTAAAAATGTTTGCTTGGAAGCGGCGGGGGGGGGGGGGAGGGGTGTGTGTAAATTTTTAATATTATGTAACAAATTGACAAATTGAAAACCAAAAAAAAATCTAAATTTTTTCTTAAAAGCAGCTTATGGATTTGGGTGAAATTTTTGTATATCCAAAAAAATTTTTAAGATTTAATTTGTAAATTCAAACATTTGAAATTTTATTTGCAAATTTTCTGATCCTGATCTCGAAACGACTTTTCACTCATTAAAAATTGGCTTGTGACAATCATAGCCATTCACAACTGTGAACAGACTTGTAAACTTTTATATGTATAAAAAATCTTATTTCTCAGAAATCTTCCGAAAAAACTTTTTAATAAAGTATGCAATTTTTATAAATGTTTCCTTCACAAAATTTCTCAGATGTTGAGACATTTTTACTACAGAAAATCTTTTAGACTAGTCAAATAGCCTGTCCCTGCCAGGCGTAACACCAAATAACTTTTCTCAATAATAATAATTTTTTACCAAACTTAATAAAAAATTATATTTGTGCTTCAAAAACTTAATATTGTTAGATTGAGTTACATCAATATATTTCCCAAAGTGGAAAAAAATTTATTAAGTATAAAAGGTTTTATTGATACAATTTTAAAACTAAATTTAGCACGCCCATTTCGTCTCTCCGTCTTAAAACCGGATATTAAAAATCCATTGTGTGGATCTGTCCCATGGTCACTCCTATATACATGGCAATTTTTATCTTTCTTAGTAATGAAGGGTTTTAAAATTAGATAAAACTCAAAAAGCACATTTTTTTCACTTAAATTTTTCCTTATAATTCTCCGTACACAGTTTAAATATTAAATCTGACTTCATAAAGACATGATCCATTGTCAATACTTTATGCTTTACAATTTTCAGCTTCCTTAGTCATTAGGGTTTCAGAAATAGTTTAAATATTTAAAAACTAAATTTCGCCGTCTTCCGTCACTCCCCCTGTCTTAAAGCCCGAAAATCCGGCTACGTTATAAACTGAACAAAATTCACAACGGATTTTTTTTGTATCTCCGCCCTTTCACTGGATATCCAGGTCAGTGTTGATCTTTGCCATAGTCCGTACCATATGCATCCCAATTTTCATCTTTCAAGGTCATAAGGTGACTTCAAAATTAGGTGAGGTGTAAAAACATAATTTTTCCACGCCCATTTCTTCTCTTAATTCTCCGTCCATATTAAAAATTGTTAAATTTGACTACTTTAGGATAATCTCCATCGTTAGTACTATACTATCCACGCCCCTTTTCCCTTTTAATTCTACGTCCACAGTCCAACAATTTCAAGTCTGACGACTTTATGAGATGCTCCAGTGTCAGGACTATATGCTTGCCAATTTGCGGCTTCGTAGTTCATTAGGGCTTTAAAGTTACTAACATTAAAAAAAAAAAAAAAATACAATAATGCCTTGCCCCTTTTTCCTTTCAACTCTCCGTCTACATTCCAAAAATGTTAAATCGGACTACTTTAGAATACGCTTCATAGTTAGGATTACATGTTAGGGATTTTTAGCTTCCTAATTCATTGGGGCGGAGGTTAAAAATACTCTAAAATGTTAAAAAAAAATAATTTTGGCAATTCCCGTTTTTCTCGTAATTCGCCGCCCACAGGCAAAAAATCCGGCTTCGTAAGAATCTGTCCCCGGTGTTTTACTATATTCATGCCAATTTTAAGCTTTTACGTCCATCAATGAGATTCCAAATGAGATTGTGTGTGTGTGTCTTCGTTGATCTCTAACAAGTGTTTGGGCACCATTGTTCTAGATACACAAAAAATAAGAGAAACACAAATAACAAAAAAAAATATATATGCAGAAAATGGATGGACATAAATTTACCACGCCCCTTTGCCTTTCTTATTCTCCACCCATACACTGGATATCAAAAATCCAGGTTTGTGTTGATCTTTCCCATGAAACCTACTATATACATGCCAATTTTCATCTTCCTAAGTCATTGGGGATCTTTAAATTAGTTAAAATACTAAAAAACCCAATTTCTACTCTCTTTTATCTTTAATTCTCCGTCCACAATCGAGAAATTTTAAATCCGATTACTTGATGATATACTCCATCGTTAGGACTATACGCTATAGATTATCCGCTTTCTTTTGGGGACTTCAAAAGAAGTTAAAATGTTAAAAACCCTAATTTTGTCACTCCACATTTTCCTTTCAATTCTCCGCCCACAGTCCAAAAATTTAAAATTCGACTACATCAGGATATGCTTCATCGATAGGACTATATGCTAGGAAATTTTCAGCTTCCAAAGTCATTAGAGGACTTTAAAATAAAAAAATTCAATTTTCTTTAAATTAGTTAAAATATTAAAAAACACAATTTTGCCACGCCCCATTTTTCTCTTAATTCTTCTTCCACAGTATAAAAAATTTAAATCCGATTACTTCAGGATATGCTACATTGTTAGAACTAAATTTTATGCAATTTTCCGCTTCCTAAGTCAATTGGGGGTCTTCAAAAGAAGTAAAAATGTTAAAAAATCCCAATTTTGCCACTCCACTTTTCCAATCAATTCTTCACCCACATTGCGAAAATTTTAAATTTGACTACTTGGGGATATGCGCCATCGTTAGGACTATATTTTAGGAAATTTTCAGCCTCCTAAGTCATAAGGGGGCTTTAAATTAAGCAAAAATGTCAAAAAATTGAATTTTGCCACGCCCACTTTTCCGCTAATTTCTCCGCCCACAGGCAAAAATCGAAAATCCGGCTATGTCGTTAGGATCTGCCCCAGGTGTTTTAATATATGCATGCCAATTTTTAGCTTTTTTAGCTCATCAGTTGGCTTCAAAAAGCTCTGGATAGACAAAAAAAGAGGAACACACAAATAGGGAAATTATATATATAGATTCTCAAATATTTTCATATAGAAAAATAACCCATTTCTGAGATATTTGCCTTTAGAAAAATGTTCAGATTCTAAAACCCTTTGATATAAAAATGTTGTTTTATTCTCAGATCGAATTTTCTATTGAAAATATTTTAGATTCAACATTTTTCGCATAGAAAATGTCTCACAAGGGAAGTATCTCAACCCTTATGAACCGATTTGCATGAAACGTAAAATATATATAAAAGAGACAATTCTAAGGTTGGGGTGTCTCGGCTTATCGGCCATATCGGGGATTTAGGGGTTCAAAACATGGGTCAAAAAATGGCGAAAAAATCGTTTTTTGGATTTTTCAGCCATTTCTTTCAAAGAAACTATATGATGTTAACATATGAGAAGAAAGGTTTTTTTAATGCCTATCCAACGGTGGCATAACCTTGTAAAAGTTTGGCTTCGTTAAATACTTTTTTCATGAAAATGTGAAAATTTTAGGGGGTAATTATATGAAGACATAGAGCTACGATGTCCATATGAATACGAAATAATCTTTATTAAATTTAAGTCGACACGTATTTTTGCTCTAGAGGATATTCCTGTTAGTTCGTGAGTTATCGAAATTTTCCCGGAGGTCCATATGGTTTCATAAGGGGACAACGAAATTTTGAAACACTGATATGGCCGAAAAGCCGAGACACCCCAACCTTAAAATCGTCTCATTTATATATATTTTAAGTTTCAGGCAAATCGGTTCATAAGGGTTGAGATACTTCCCTTGTCAGATTTTTAAACTTTATTTTATGGAAATAATCTGAGATTCTATGACATTCTTTTTATAAAAAAATTTTCCAAATTCTGATATACTTTTCTTATAAAAAACCTCTTAAATTATTCTTATATTTCTTGTATACGCAAATTTTCAGATCCTAAAAAATTTTACGGTTTTAATGCTATCTAATGTTTTCCAAGGCAATTTCTTAGATTCTCAAAAATTCTTCATATAGAAAAATTATTATTATTGTTGGACACAATTTTAAAAGAAAAATTTCCATATTCAGAGACACATTTCCTATAGAAAAATTCTCAGAATCTGCCAAAGGAACAATTTTCAGATTCTGAAAGATTATTCATGCAAAATTGTTTTCTATGTACACAGAGAAATGTTTAGTTGGAATTCCATTATGAAAACGGAATTTTGATAAATCTTCTAAATTTGTAGTTGTTATTGTAAAATTTGTATCACCATGCCATTATTAATTATCAACCGTGACCGAATAGATGTATCAACAACTAATAATTTGGTTAATATACCTAAACTAAAAACTAATAAAGTTTTTGAAAAATATTTAGTAAGTACAACCCTTTCTTTTAGTCTTTATTTTCCCTCTCGACCAATAATCATTTGTTTAAATTAATAAATTCCAAAAATATTAGGTAAATGTTATTGTGTTCAGACGTTTTTTAAATTTTAAAATAAAATTCCGTAAAAAATTTTACAAATTTTGACGGTAAGTTGATACCAATGCCGAAATACAATCAATTTAAATCAATAAATCTTATTTTAGGTATTTGCACACGGAACTTTAATGCAGATGCTAAAGATGATATTTTACACAGAAGTCGATAATAAAACCGTTTTTGAGCAAACTATAAAAAACTTTGGAACAGTTTTCAAGAAATCCTTAGAGTCCAAAGTGTCCAGATAGTGGTAACAAATTTAAGGTTTGTAAATGCCAGAATATTGAAATTAACAAAAATTCATCCAAAACTAATCTCAGAATCGGAGACATTTTCTATAGGAAAAATGCCTTAAAATCTGAAACTTTTTCTGTGGGAAAAATGCCTCAAAATCTGAGACTTTTTCTGTAGGAAAAATTTCTAAGAACCGGAGACTTTTTCTTAGAATCAGAGACTTTTTCTGTAAAATTTTGGGATTTGAGACGTTTTCTCATTATCTTAGACTTTTTCAATAGGAAAAATTCTCAGATACTTCTACATTTTTTCTTTATAAGATATTCTATTATATTTTCTGAGATATTCTATTATATTTTCTGAGATATTCTTTTACAGATTCTGAGACATTCTTCTTGTAGAAAAATTCTCAGGTTCTGAATTTTTTTTTCTATTAAAAAATCCTCAGAATCTGAGAAATGTTTCTACAAAAAAAAATTTTGAAGTCTTTGATATATTTTCGATTTTTTCATTGACATTTCTTCTTAAGAGATATATTTTGACTTCGAGTTATTTTTGCTCTAGAAAGTCTCGCAGATTCTGAGACAATTTTTTTTAGAAAAATTCTTAGATTTTAAGTTTTTTTTATTAGAATTACAAGTTTTAATTTATATTTTCTATTGTATGTATTTATTTCACTTTTTAAATTATTATTACAATCAAATAAATAAATAAATAAAATTGTTTGATAAAAATATTAAAAATTTTTATTTTAAAAGAAGCAGTTTAAAAACATATTGATTGGTACAACAATATAACGCTTTTTAAAATTCGATCACTCTAACCTATGTCAATTTTAACATAAAAATATTTGGTTCTTATGATAGATATTTACCGTTAGAGACAACTAAATTGGCAGTAGAGGCAACTGAATATTGTGATAGTTGGTGCAACCGCAAAAATTCAGTTGGCAAACAAGTCAGTTGCAACACCTGAATCTATTTTCTGTGTGTAGGAAAGTTCTAAAACATTTTTCCTAAAAGAAAATCATAGATTTTGATAAACTTTTCCTATAGAAAAATTCGTAGATTCCAAAAGATTTTTCAAAGAAACAAATCCTCATATTCTTAAAAATTTTTCCATAAAAAAGTCTAAGATTCGAAAATATATTTCAGCATAAAAAACTAAGATTGTAAGACGTTTTTCCTGTAGAAATGTTATCCTATTCTGAGAAATTTATTGTAGAAAGACTCTTTTCAGATTCTTAATTCTTAAACATTCTCAGTTGCTGAGGGATTTTTTTATATAGAAAAGTTATAAGACATTTTCCTAAAATTTTAGATAATTTTTCAATCAAAAAATTCTTTCATTCAGAGTCAACTCATGTATCAAGATATTTTCTAAAGGCAAAGTCTTGACTTCTGATACATTTTTCCATAAAAAATATTTGAGATAATACTTTTTCCTTAGAAAATGATAAGAAAAGTTATTCGGTTAGAAAATGTCCACGACTCTATTGACATTTAAGTTTCTCATATAAAATTTCATAAATTCTGAAGCATTTTATCCTGAGGATGCAAAAAATTTTTTTGGGACTTTTCTCACTAAACCTTGTGTAATTCAGAAAATTTTCAACCGATTTTAAATTTTTAAACTGTTTTGGATAGAAAAAGGATAGGGCTTTCCATGTGTGTGAATTGGTCAGCACGTAAAAGAAATATATCTATTGATTTTTTCTATAAAATCATTTTTTTTTGTTATATTTTGAAAATTTTTCGAGTTTATCGATTTTTTTCTGCTATAGTTCGTTTAACAACCTTCATATTTATGAGAAGATAATTTAATTCTAAATACGATAAGCTTTATCCTGAAAAAATCGGATAATAATTGAAAGAGTTGTGATAATTTTTCTAAAAAAGAAAATTAAAATTAATTCAGATAACCCAGACAAAAAATAAATTTATCATAAATGGTCATGTACTATATTTTTTAAGGTTTTTGGCGCGCTGAATCCGAAACTGGCCTTTAAATTGCTCTATCTCGTTAGGTTTTTGAGATATTTAACATAAATTGATATATCAAAAACATAATAAGATAGCGTAATTTCAAGGTCAAATTCGAATTCAGGAGGTCAAAAACCTCCTGATACGCGGACTTTCAGTATGTTCGTTTATTTTTTCATTTTCATATAAAATCTTAATTTTCTTTTTTACAAAAAATTATCACAACTCTGTCAATTGTTATCCGATTTTTTTGGTATAAAGCTCATCGCATTCACAATTAAATTTTCTTTAGGAATACGGTTATTAATATAAATGTTGTTGATAAACTCAAAAAGTTTTCAAAAAATTACAAAAAATTAGATATTGTTGAAAAAATCAATAAATATCTTTCTTTTATGTATAGACCAATTTACACATATGAAAAACCCTATCCTTCTTCTATCCAAAACAGTTGAAAATTTTAAAATCGGTTGAGAAATGTTTAAGTTACACGTGGTTTAGTGAGAAAAATCCCAAAAAACGTTTTTTAACAAGAACTTTAAAACTTGAGGGTGTCTGGCTAGTTTGATGGGCATTTTTGGGATCTTTTCGACGACACCTACAACCTTAACTACCTCATTTTAAAAGTATATTCGATTTTGTGTTTTTTGTAGCACAGTGTTATTCAATGTTAATGAATTATTTAAATACACAGTACCGCATTTTTCAACTTCAAAATCTTGAACCAATTGAGACCCCCAAAATCTGAAAGCTTATGATAGTAGAAGAAAAACCCTAGCTGGGTTTTGAATTATTAGCTAAGTTTTTTTTTAATTCATTTTTGAAGTTTTCGTAGATATCTATGCACTGATAGTTATCTGCTTGTTGAAATTACGGCTATGGGACCAGGATTTTAGTACATTTTTCACAGAACATGTACTGATTCTTAAGTCTATATCTCGTGAACTATTTGAAATATTTCTTTTCTCTCATCAGCAATTTTTTACCCTTAAATAGGTCTAAAATTTTTGCCTTGAGATAAAATCAAAAAAACAATAACGTTATAACAGCAAAACTGTCAAGAAACGTAAAATTTCGTCATATTTTTCTATGGTTTTTCACAATTATTTCAGAAATTGCTACGAGCTCGACCAGACAATATATGACAAAAAGATAGCCAAAAGCAAAACAAACAACTCCTCTTAACTAACCGATTTCCTTTGATGACTCCTTCACATAGTTATAGCCCCACAAAGTCATCAAAAATTCAATAAAGGCCCAAGAAATCACTTTCAATTGTATGTTTATCGAAATTTCAAATGGTATGCTTTTTTAAATGAAATAGGTACAAAAAATAAATAATGAATGATTGTTTGATGAAAAATAACGAAATTTTTCAAATAACGAAAAATAAGAAAATTTTTCCAAGACTCAGTGATTAAAAAAATAAAGCTAGTAATGTACTCTTTAACTAATCTCTTAAGATTTTTATTTATTTTTTGTGCATTTTTTTGCTTAAATAAGGTGTTCTTAATGGACCAGAAATTCGAAAGTTGCTAAAAAGTGAAGATTTTAATATGGTTTTGCACGAAAACGATTTAATTGCTTGGGACGCATTTAAGGCAGTTAAAGAAAAAGTCTTTCAAAGGGGGAAAAATAGATACGATGTTTGGGAAGAATGCTGGTCTAGCCACAAAGTATTTTATTAAGAAAATAAAGCTAGGGAAACGGTCGGAAACATACTTTCAGATGATGAGACTAGCTCCGAAAGCGACGACTAAAGTTTTTTTGTATCGAAAACACGTCAAAAATTCTGACATTTTTGTAGAAATAATGTCTCAATTTTTGAAACTTTTTCTGTCGAAAACTCTTAAATTTTTAAAAAATTTTTCCATAGAAAAATCTCAGAAATTGAGATCTATTTTTTAAGAAAAAATCTTGAATACTGAGACATTTTTTCTACAGAAAAATTTCATATTCTGAGACTTTTTTTCTACAGAATAAATTTTAGATTTTAAGACATTTTGTCTATAAAAAATCCCATAAAAAATATCAGACTGACCCATTTTTTTTATAGCAAAATTCTCAGATTTTGATACTTTTTTTTATAGAAAAATTATAAGATTTTGAGATATTTTTTTTTATAGAAAAATCATCAGATTCGGAGACATTTTTTCTATAGAAAAATTTTCAGATTCTGAGATATTACTTCTGTAGCACAAATCTCAGATTTGACCCATTTTTTCAATAGAAAAATTATCAGACTGAGGCATTTTTTCACTAGAAAAATTCTGAGATATTAAGACATTTTTTCTATAGAAAAATATATTCTTAAGTTTTGAGATATTTTTTCTATAGAAAAATTCTCCGATTCAGAATCATTTTTAAATAGAAAAATTCTTAGATTTTTAGACTTTCTAGAGAAAAATTCTCAGATTCTGAGACATTTTTTCTATAGAAAAATTCTCAGATTCTGAGACATTTTTTCTATAGAAAAGTTCTCAGATTCTGAGACATTTTTTCTATAGAAAAATTCTCAGATTCTATGGAAAAAATGCCTCAGAATTTCAGACATTTTTTCTATAGAAAAAGTCTCAGATTCTGAGACATTTTTTCTATAGAAATAGTCTCAGATTTTGAAACATTTTTCCATTGAAATAGTCTCAGATCCTGAGACATTTTTTCTATAGAAAAAGTCTCAAATTCTGAGACATTTTTTTTATAGAAAAATTCTCAGATTTTGCGACATTTTTTCTATAGAAAATGTCATATATTTTGAGACATTTTTTCTATAGAAAATGTCATATATTTTGAGACATTTTTTCTATAGAAAATGTCTCAGATTTTGAGACTTTTTTTCTATAGAAAAAATCTCAGATTCTGAGACATTTTCGCTATAGAAAAAGTCTTAGATTCTGAAACATTTTTTTCTATAGAAAAAGTCTCAGATTCTGAGATATTTTTCTATAGAAAAAGTTTCAGATTCTGAGACATTTTTTTCTATAGATAAAGTCTCAGATTTTGAAACATTTCTTAGGTTCTGAGACATTTTTTTCTATAGAAAAATTCTCAGATGCTGAGATATTTTTTTATAGAAACCATATTAGATTCTGATATATGTTTTCCATAGAAAAAATCTTATATTCCAAGCCATTTTTTTGTAAAAAAAAATATAAGATTCTAAGAGATTTGTTCTATAGAAAAAAAGTCTGAGACAATTTTTCTATAAAATATGAATCATTTTCTGAGATATTTTTCCTTAGACCGACAGTAAGATTAATTTTTTATGAAAATATTTCTTACCAAATCCATTTTCCTTGTTCGTCTGATAGTTTCTCCCTTTTTCACCATTTGTGCCACCTTGTTTCTTGAAGGAGGGAGGCTTATTTTCCAAAAAAATATATTTTGCACGTTTGATTAAAATTCATATGCACTCAAAATAATACATTAGTAGATTTACTAATTTTTTTTTGCTAATGCTGGTTAGCTAACTTTTAGATAATTTTTAGTTGAGATTAGCATGTTAGCAAAAATATCTTGTAAACTTCATTTAGCGCATTAGCAATTTTAAACAAAATTTAAACAAATTTTTTTTGCTAGATTTAAAATTGAGTTGACCAAATTTTTACAAGCTTTTTTGCTAATATTAGCAAATAAATGGTAAATTTTTTTTTATTTTCAGAAAACTTAAAATGGCGCTATCTCGGAAACTAAGCCAGATAGAGCAAAATGGAGGCCATTTTTGGTTCTTAGAATCTCCATAGTATCGCCGGTCCTCTTCACATGTGTGGTCCCTAATGGGCCCTAACTTTGGATCCAAAAAAGTTAGCATTCCCGAAAATTTTAAAATGCTCATAACTCGGTAAATATTGCCGACACAACAAAAAGTCCAAAAGCATTTTTGTAGCTCTCAACACATAGAACAAGACCGCAAATTAGTCAAAAGCTCTCCGCGTAATATTTTTGAAGTTATCGAGTTTTTTAATTCTCAAGACCCCAGTGGTCCCCTATAATCACGTATCTCAAAAACTAAGCAAGGTAGAGCGAAACGGTCACAAATTTTGGATCAAAAACTATGACGATTTTTAAGGAACCCAACTAGGTCTAGGCCCATCGGGGTCTGGACCTATCGGGTCCGAACCCAATGGGGTCCTCAGATGTGTATGAACTAAGTTAAAAAAAAAAAATTAGTTAACTAATTATTGGCAAAACATTTTTGCTAACTTTAGCAAAAAAATTGTGGGTTCAAAATCAGCAAATTTTCATGTAGGTTTACAAGCTTTTTTTGCTAACATTACAGTTTTTTTTTTTGAGTGTGTACACCATTTAATTTTTAAAATAACAAATATGTATTTATTTTTAATTTGTTTATTTTTACTTCTGTCACTTGTATTTTTTTAATATTTTGCCTTTTCAAATATAAAAAACCTTGTTATCAACTTTGTCCGTAGTTGCTATTGATTATAAATATTTGATTTAAAAATTATTTGAAATAACTATGGATTTTGTTAACTATGCTACTATGTAATTTTTTGGGTGTTAATTTGTTTTTCTGTTTATATTTACTAAATGTACACTCAAAAAAAAACTGTAATGTTAGCAAAAAAAGCTTGTAAACCTACAAGAAAATTTGCTGATTTTGAACCCACAATTTTTTTGGTAAAGTTAGCAAAAATGTTTTGCCAAAAATTAGTTAACTGAAATTTTTTTTATTTCAACTTAGTTCAGACATATTTGAGGACCCCATTGGGTTCGGACCCGACAGGTCCAGACCCCGATGGGCCTAGACCTAGTTAGGTTCCTTAAAAATCGTCATAGTTTTTGATCCAAAATTTGTGTCCGTTTCGCTCTACCTTGCTTAGTTTTTTAGATACGTGATTTAATGGGACCACCGGGGTTTTGAGAATTACAAAACTGGATAACTTCAAAAATATTACTCGGAGAGCTTTTGATTATTTTGCGGTCTTATTCTACGTGTTGAGAGCTACAAAAATGCTTTTGGACTTTTTGTTGTGTCGGCAATATTTAACGAGATAAGAGCATTTTAAAATTTTCGGGAATGCTAACTTTTTTGATCCAAAGTTAGGACCCATTAGGGTCCACACATGTGAAGAGGACCGGCGATACTATGGAGAGCCCGAGAACCAAAAATGGCCATTTTTAGTTTTCCCGAGTAAAAATTTTTATATGATGCAATATATAATGATATGTAACACAATATATATTTATACGCAATTTGATCCGAATAATGGTGGATGTTTTTGCATTAAAAAATATCAACTTGTATAAAATATGATTTGATTTCATCCGAATTTTGACCAGACATTGCCATATATTGGTGGATCTAATTAGATCTAATTGCATAAAAACGTATAAAATCCTGGCGTTTTTTGGTTTGGGTTGAGATACACCACAGGTCAACGATACATTCACCAAACATATAATTTGCTAAAACAAAAAAATGTTTGGGTACGCTTCGAACCAGATAGGTGATATACATATCCCCATGAAGGAAATGTTTAGGAACATTTTAAAAAGTTTCTTATACTTCACCTAAAAAACTTAGAAAATTGTTGGTTAATTGGAAACTTATATAATTTTATATGGAACAGAATAAGCTATATATAATTTTATGTTAAATTATACAGAAAATCAAATTTTGTATTGACCCTCATATAATTTTATATAATTATATCAACCGTACACCTTTTAATCCGTACCATGATTTAATTATATATAACTACATAAAACTCCATTTAAAAAATTTAGAAAATATCTTACACGATGTATAATCATATATGATTTATTATGTTTGCATCAAGTTATATATTGTTATATATGATTATTTTTACTCGGGTTCTGAAAATAAAAAAAAAAAATACCATTTATTTTTGCTAATATTAGCAAAAAAGCTTGTAAAAATTTGGTCAACTCGATTTTAAATTTAGGAAGAAAAATTAGTTCAAATTTTGTTTAAAATTGCTAATGCGCTTAATGAAGTTTACAAGATAGTTTTGCTAACATGCTAATCTCAACTAAAAATTTGCTAAAAGTTAGCTAACCAGCATTAGCAAAAAAAAAATTAGTAAATCTACAAATGTATTATTTTGAGTGTATGTAATTTCAGAAAAAAATTGTAAAAAAAATTATGGCCTTGATTTGTCCCATTTTTTAACTAAATAAAGTTAATCCAAATCTTAATCCGGTCTGCAAAAAACAGGGCTAATATAAGAAAATCAAGTTGATAATAAAAACAATAAAATTTAATAAAAAAATTTCGAAAAAGTGAAAAATAGTGTAAATATCAACGCCTGACTGAATTTCCCGCTGCCGCCTATGTTTTGCTCCTATACTCTCTCGTGACCGAAACCGTCAACCGCTCCGACATTGTTGTGCGAGGACTCTAAAACGGAATCCGACTCCGTAAACGGTCCGTTTTCTGGATCCGTATACGGACCAGAAAACGAACTATAAGGAACATCGAATCTGATTCGAAATCCGTTGAGACACTTACGGACCGTTATGCAGGGTCGAAAATGGAGTACATAAAATGATAGTACGTTACTGACGTACAGACAACGGACCGATTACGTACCGTATTTTAGGTGAATCCAGGTAGACTCCGCTTATAGCGGACCGTAAACGGTACGTTTTCGTACTGTTATATCAAACAAAATAGGGTATATGAAGCAAATTTTACCTTTAATTAAAACACATTTTTTTGGTATTTATTAGGGTGTTCAGTCGATTAATTCTTGTTCGATTAATCGAACAATTTTAGACGAATAATTGTTCGATTAATTTAAAATTGCTAATCTCGATTAAAGGATTAATCGAAGAATTTATGCCGATTAATCGAATAATAATAATATATGTTTTTCTGGAAATATGTATAATTTTTTAAAATTTTTAAGTCCAATAAACAAACCAAATGTATGTTACCGTTGGAATTAAAAAAACATAGCCATGTTTACTTGAGTGGTCGTTATTTTAAATTTGTTTTCTGATTTTCGCTGCTCCTGAAGCTTGGATTTGTTAAACGAAATAAATAAGTACCTGATAAAATTTTGGGCCAAAGCGGTAAACGGTCATACAGTTAAAATCGGTCAAAGTTTCGAGTTTTCGGCAAAAACAGACTAATTTAAAAAAAAATAAATAAAATTAAAAATTTAAGATTTCCCAAATGTAGCCAGATAATAAATATATATTTTTTGTGATATCGGTAATCCAATAAATTGATCAAAAAATTGTTTTTGAATTCTACACAAATCTCTAAAATGATTTTTTTTAATTTTCTCAAACAAATTATCAGAAAACTTAAATTTTGATACATGTTGAAATGATTTTAGTTTTGTTTTTTTGTTGTTAATAAAATGTTTAAATACTTGTAATTCATGTTGTTTATTTACTCAAGTACCATTTTTTTCTAAAATTGTCGAAAAAAATCTTGTAATTTAGAAAATTTCTGAATTTGTGATTATTCGATTAATCGAACAATTTCAAAATTTTTTTCGTTTAATCGAATAATTTAAAAATGGCAAATATCGATTAATCGTTTAATCGAACAATTAAAAAAACCCGATTAATTGAACACCCTAGTATTTATATACATATGTAAGCATCAATTTATTCAAAATTTTATGTAAATCCAAGGTAGATTTATACAAGGTAATATCCAATACCCTCACTTTTGTTCCATAGTAAGTTTTTTGACAAATTTGAAAACAATAATATTTACGAATTTTCAAAACGAAATAAAAATATTTTGTTCGGCATAAATGACTTCAGTTTACACTACACTTTTTATGCTTAAAAATATTTTAATTTTTTGTCGTGGAGAATAAAAGAATTTCGTTTGAATTCCAATATTTTTTTATAATCCCTATTAATCCCTACTAATATTATAAATCTGGTTTATCTGTCTGTCTATATGTCTGTCTGTTCCGCAACCAGGGGAGAACGGCTGAACCGATTTTCATGAAATTTTCTCCTCAGATAGTACTAACCGAGGCGGGAACTATAGGCTATCAAAAAGAGCGATCGGACAAAGGGGCGTAAAATGACACGCCCCTTTTTATTTTATAGAACGTTATTTTAATGAAATTAATGAAATTTTTACAACAAATAGTACTATCCGAGGCGGAAACTATGAGCTAAAATAAAGGACGATCGAAAAAAGGGGCGTAAAATGCCACGCCCCTTTGTATTACATTGAAAGATATATCTGCCTTTTCAGCAAACACGCTTAAACGGCTGAACAGAATTTCATAAAATTTTCCCCTCAGATAGTATTTATCGAAGCAAAAACTATGCGCCAAAATAAAGGACGATCGAAAAAAGTGGCGTAAAATGCCACGCCCCTTTGTGATACATTGACAATAATTTCTGCCTGTTCCGTAATAACGCATAAACGGCTGAACCGATTTTAATACAATTTTTACTACAGATAGTACTAAACATGGCGGTAACTTTAGATTATAATAAAGCGCGTTTGGGCAAAGGGGCGAAAAATTTAACTCCGTCAAAAGGGCGTAAAATAGCACGACCCTTTTTCTTTTGTTGAACGCTATTTCTGTCTGTTCCGCAATCTATCATAAACGGCAGAACCGATTTAAATGAATCTTTTACCACAAATAGTACTAACCAAGACGGGAACTATAGATTAAAATAGAGTGCGTTTGGACAAAGTGGCATAAATTGATTCGCGCCTTTTTACTATACTGAAAGTTTTTTCTGTCTGTTTCTTAATTACAGGTCAACGACTAAACCGATTTGAACAAAACTTTCTCCACATATAGTTCTAAACGAAGCGGGAACTTTAGTCTGTATCAACGGGCGATTGTACAAAATGGTGCAAATTTCCACACCTCTAGCAATGTACTTAAAGTTTTTTCTGCCTGTTCCGTAATCAAACTGAAACGCGTAATTTTAATAAGATCAAACCGATGTCATTAAAATTTTCACCAGTACTAAATTTTATTCGAAACAGAATTTCTCTACGTTTAACGTGAAAAAATATACAATGCGTTAGACAAAAACAAAACATAAATCGGCTTAATGTCCTAATATTTTAATATATTTTCAGTAAAAAATTAAACATTTTTTCACTTTGTTCGGAGCTTCCCGATTTTAAAGTAAAAACAGGAACCCAAAAAAAGTTCCCCACAACTCCAATATTTTGTTTTGTTAATATTGACCCTAAAAGGCAACTGTTCCAAACCCGGCTCTAAGCGAAATCAAAAAACATGTTCACCAGTGAAAAATCATGAAGCAGTATATAAACTCGCTAATAAAAAAAACGAATTCATTGTATAATATTTTTCTTAACCCGGGCAACGCCGGGCGCAAAACAGCTAGTTTATTATAAGTCTGTTTGCGTACTTTCCCAGTAAAAATTATCAAGCAACAAAATTTTAGAGAGTAAAAAATAAATCGCTCTCTAAAAGGAAAAATTGTAAAAAGTACGCGAACAGAAATCAGTAAAAATTTGCAAGTTAGTTAAACAGCTGATTTAAATCAGCTTAAAAAAATGTTTGTCTTCATTTGTAAATTTTTAGTATGATGGTATTTATTTTTTAACTTGTTAATAAAAGAAATTTTAGAATGTATTTTTGTTAATCATTCGTTGATATTTAATCATATTTTATACACAAAAACCTAACTGCAGAATATTTTGTATTTTGTTTACAAAAATATAAGCATATGTTTTTAAAACATATGTTTTTTTGTGCTTGATAATTCTTGCTGACAAAAATTTATCCAGTAAAAATTTGCAAGTTTCTAAAATAGAACTGTCACTTTTTTCTCTCATTTTCTCTCTCGTTACTGGGTTTTTAAAGTACGCGAACGACTTTTAGACAAAATTCGTAATAATTTGTACAAATTCGTACAAATTATTGAGTTCGCGAACACAGCTTATATTTAATATAAGAAATTTTTTTGAATTATTGTTATAATTAATGAAGTAATCCAGCAATATGTCTTTGGCCTTAAAGGCTTATTGTATTGCAAATAAATAAAAATAAAAAAAAAATAAAAATAATATAGTTGTTGTCTACAATTTTAAAGTCTTAAAAGCGTTTAAATTGGTTAATGTGTGCACTTAACATTTAAGTCGTTTTTGCCGACTAAAATGGTTTTGAAAGAAAATTGTTTTCATTTACGTCACTAAAATATTACCTTATATACATCTACCTTGTGTAAATCTATCTTAAATAACAAAATTGTGTGAAATAACATACATATTAAAAAATTCATATTCTTAGATATTTCTGTACGAAATTTATATAGGGGCATGTCACAGACTCAATTCCGTTCGGATTTGAAAAAAGTGGTTTACTCGTAAAACAAAAATTATTTTTTTCGGAATGAAATCACTTTCAAAAATCAAAGTGGAATTGAATTGCATAAAAGTGGTTTCATTCAAAAAAAAATATTTGCCTTATGTTTTACGAGTAAACCACTTTCTTCAAACCCGAACGGAATTGAGTCTGTGACATGCCCCATAATCTCAGGATTTCTATAGAAAAATTTTTAGATTCTTAGAATAATTTTTTTATTAAAAAAGCCCAATAGATTTTAGAATGTTTTTCTATAGAAAAAATCACAGATTCTATAATATTTCTCTACAACAAATCTCTCACTTTTGTATTTTTTGCTTTTCTTGTTGAAAACTAGGGTGGCTCGTTTTTGGACTTTTCTCTCTGATCAAATTCTAATACCCGCCAAAAGTGTCGGTCCCCTAAGGGTAACTCACATAAAAAATATCACTTCGATCGGACTTTATCTTCTGTCTCCACTTTGAGCCTCAAAATTGGGGTTTTCGCAAAAAAGGACTTTTTAAAAAAAAAAAAAAAAAAAAAAAAAAAAACAAGTTTTTTTTATTAAAATAATTAAAAAAATATTTTTGTATAATATTTGATCGTAAATACTTAAATATGAAATTTAAACATTAACCCGTTCAAACTTGATACCAAAAAAATGGCATGATTTTGGAGGCGTTTTCAAAACACCTTTTTTCAAAATTTGAAAATTTTATTAAAAAAATATTTTAAATATACCATTTTTTCTTTCTGAATTTATTAAGAACACCTTGGAGAAGAAAAATGTGAAATATGGCGGATATCCGTCGAGCCACTTTTCGTGGGGAGAAGTTAGCGGATTTCAAGGAAATGTTGGTTTTATCAATAATTTGGATTAATAAAATCTTATAAATTTCATTTTTGTGCAAATTAACGGTTTTTTGGTGTCGTGGCATTCTGTTGGATAACTTTAAGTCTGTCATGAAATCTTACAGATCTAGGACGTATTAAACACACATTGGCTGGGGGTCAAAAATGACCCCCTAGAAAAATTTGAAGTTTAGAGCTTAAATTTTGTGCTATAAACAAGCATAAAACGGCTTTTATGTTTTTTACCCCAACTATTATTTCGTATTAATATATTATCTTTAAAAAAATCGTTAACCCTTCCTGGTAGGGGGTCAAAAATGACCCATTCAATAAAAAGTATATATTTTTTCATATAAAATTAATTTGTGAAAATCTATTAGATAACTTTAAATCAGCCCTTAAATCTCACATATTTAAGATATCATTAACCCACATTGGCCAGGGGTCAAAGATTACCCCGGCAAAAACTTATAGGCATAGTGCTTGAATTTTTTGATATCAACAAAATATATATATTTTTTTTTGAATGGGTCATTTTTGACCCCCTACCAAGAAGGGTTAACGATTTTTTAACGATAATATAATAATACGAAAAAAAGTTGGGGTAAAAAACACAAAAGCCGTTTTATACTTGTTTATAGCACAAAATTTAAGCTCTAAACTTCAAATTTTATTCGGGGGTAATTTTTGATCCCCAGCCAATGTGGGTTAAAGACGTCCTAGATCGGTAAGATTTCATGACAGGCTTAAAGTTATATAATAGAATGCCACGACGCTAAAAAACCGTTAATTTGCACAAAAATGAAATTATAAGATTTTATTAATCCAAATTATTGATAAAACCAACATTTCCTTGAAATCCGCTAACTTCCCCCGCGATTCCCGAAAAGTGGCTCAACGGATATCCGCCATATTTCATATTTTTCTTCTCCAAGGTGTTCTTAATGAATTCAAAAAAAAAATGGTATATTTAAAATTTTTTTTTAATAAAATTTTCAAATTTTGAAAAATGGTGTTTTGAGAACGCCCCCAAAATCATGCATTTTTTTGGTATCAAGTTTGAACGGGTTAATGATACCGTAAAATCTTTAATTTCATATTTAAGTATTTACGATCAAATTTTATACAAAAATAATTTTTTAATTATTTTAATAAAAAAACTTGATTTTTTTTTTTTTTTTTTTTTGCGAAACCCCTTTTTTGCGAAAACCCCTTTTTTGCGAAAACCCCAATTTTGAGGCTCAAAGTGGAGACAGAAGATAAACTCCGATCGGAGTGATATTTTGCATGGGAGTTACCCTTAGGGGACCGACACTTTTGGCGGGCATTAGAATTTGATCAGAGAGAAAAGCCCAAAAACGAGCCACCCTATTGAAAACCCCTCATATTTTGAAAAAGTTTTCCCTATAGAAAATCTTTCGATTCTGAGATATTTTTCTAAAATTTTTTATACTGAATAAGAAAGATACCTTAAACCTCTAATATGGAGTTCACACTGGAGAATTTGTACTCGTTTAAGCCACTTGTTTAAAAAAGTAAAATCGTTCACACTACATTTTGCGCGTTTAACGCTGAGTGTTTAACGTTTGTAAACAAACCTACATAACCTAATTCTGAAAAAAAAAATATTTCTAAAAACCTTTTAAACTTTGGCGGAAGATATTTAATTTTTTGATAACATTTACATAACGCCACTACACGTAACACCTTTTTATTGGCTCATCCCAAGTAAATAGGAAGATTTTTCTGTTTTTTGTTCCCGACCTGTCCGAAGCTGTTTGCATATTTATACTTCGATGGAAGGCAAAATTCTAAAATTTTCAGATTAAGTCCCTAAAAAGACAAAAAACAGAGTTACTGATTATGTTTTTAAAGATGATTATATACATTAAGGTGGTTTTTATTTTTTTGGAATTTCGAGGAGTGCCGGGCGGGTAAAAATAAAATAAAAAAAAATAGTTTTGACTTTTTTCACAAAATTTAAATTTTTTTTTAATTTTGTTAAAATTATTACAATTTTGGCCTTTTCTCGAAACTTTTACCTACCTGCGTCACGGGTTAATTAATTCCGATCTTCCTCAAATTTTTACACAATTATCTTATGATCCAATAGCACCGACCGGCACTCCTCGGAATTAATTTTTTTTTCATCCATGAAAAAAACCTTTTTGATATGTGTTGAACATTTAACCATAATTCCATACATATGATTTTCGCACACTTCTATTTAAAAATTAACCTTGCCAAAAGAAATGGATTTTCACCATATATTTAATGCTAAAAAGTTTGAAAACAAATCCAATAAATGTTAAAAAATTTTCTATTTAAATAAACTCACCGATTTCATAGTCAAAACAGCTAATATTCTCCCAAAATTCACAGATTTCCATAAAAGTTTTTAGTTTGTTGATAAAACAACAAACTCCGTAAGTAACGGTAGAAAAACGACACCGTTTGTAACGGATTAAAAACGGATGAAAGTCGGTGTAGTCCGTATTGAACGGTACAGAAACGGACACACCAAAACGGAGTAAAAACGGACCTGTTCGAAAATTTAACTTTTCGGACCGTTAATGTTTAGCATTGACGGATACGAATTTAATACGGCGTTTACATTGCTTAAGGTTGCCATTAGCCAAGTGGCCTGGAGCCCGACTGGACGTTGTGGAAAAACATGATATCCCCTCGCAACCCAGAGCTCATGTATGGATTCCAATGGCTACAAGTGACACTGAGGTGATCCTAAAGATGATAAAAGTCTGCAATCCTGACCTTCCAACTCAGAATTGGCAAATTGCCAGATTGGGTGAGATGGAGGGCGCTCGTCGTCAAGCAGTGGTCTTGGTTAATGAGGAATCGCTTCCGCTTTTAGCCAGGACTGACGGCATTATTAGATTTGGCTTTTTTCATATAAGAGTCAATGTCTACAAGGGCGACCAGAAGCCTACTTTAGACGCAGCGAAGCCAGTGGCAGAGTCGGCTTCTTCTTTTTTGTTAAAGACAATGGAACGAATGATAGACTCATATTTGCATAGAGTGATTGACCCGAGGTTGCTTTCGACAAAGCAACATGCATACAGCAAGGGTAGATCAACGGAAACAGCTCTGCATGACCTCGTTGGTACCATCGAGAGATCGCTTTCGGTAAAGGAGTACACTATGGTGGCCTTTCTTGACATAGAGGGGGCTTTTAATAATGTCATCCCAGACTCGGTAATTTTGGCATTGTCTGGTCTGGGAGTAAAGCGTGGGATCGTTTTAATGGTGGAAAACCTACTTGCCAATAGACGTATAACGTCTGAATTGGGAGCGTCCGTCATATCTCGATTTGTCAATAGGGGCACACCACAAGGAGGTGTTCTTTCGCCGCTTTTTTGGAACCTGGCACTGAATTCAATGCTGCTATCTCTACACTAAGAAAATTATGTCATTAACTGTTTGTAGGTTATTTTAAAAAGTAATCAGTAAAGTCATTTTAAAAGAAAAATCACTTATTTTATAAAGGACTTAATTTTTTTACTGTTTCTGTAGTTTAAAAAAAATAATTTACTGTATTAAAAACGAATTTTCTGTTACATTAAAATTCGGCAGTAAAATATTTCTTCTATAGTTTTACTGTTTTTCAATACAAAATAACTGAATATTCACTAGTTTTTTAATGTTTTGGTTAGTCATTAAATTAGCATTTAAAATTGACTGTAATGTGTTTTTATTTTAAATGAAAAAACAGTGGAATGGTTTTTAAATAAAATTTCATTTGTTTTAAGTGAATATTCACTGGAATTTACCTACATAATTCTTTGAGTGTAGAAGCACGTGGTTGTCATGTTGTCGCATATGCTGACGATGTCGCGATAGCGGTAAAGGGGAAGCATCTGCCAACATTGAGGGACACTCTTCAGGGTTCTCTGAAAGATCTGTCTAAATGGGCAAGAGACTGTGGGCTAGGAGTTAATCCAAGTAAAACCGAGCTTGTTTTGTTTACAAGGAAAAATAAGATTCCTGCTTTTGGTCCTATTTCTCTGGACGGCACTGAAATCACCTTCTCAGATGGAGCCAAGTATCTTGGAGTATTTCTAGATAGGACGTATTGGAGTATTTTCTGCTGACGTTTTACGTCAACACACGTAGACTCTGAGGTCCATTTTGATACCACGGGACCGTAATAGGTTTCCCTACTAGTCCCTGTCGTTAAACCAGTTTGAGCATCTTATGAAACTCCTTAGATGTTGAATTTTGACTTCCGACAAATCAGAAAGATCGTACAGCTCCCTAGATCCCAGTGAAGCAAGTCTCTGTCCTGAAAGTGCCGGGCAATGACAAATAAAGTGTTCGATAGTTTCCAACTCTTCTTCATTCATGCAACTTCGGCAAAAGTCATTCGACGGCACATTTAACCGCTCTGCGTGCTTCCCTATAAGACAGTGTCCGGTAATTATAGAAACCACCGTCGAAATCTATCCTCTTGGAAGCGATATCAGCTCAGTTGTGCGCCCCTGATTAAGAGAAGGCCAAATCATTCGTGTTATCTCACACGTCCATCCATTTGCCCATCTTTGATTGGTCTCCGTCGCAGAACAAAGCCGTAGGTTTTGCTTGCAAGTTTCTAGAGGCATACCAACACATTCCAATTCTGTTGGAACCTGTAAGGTAGTTCCTAGTCTTGCAAGCTCATCGGCTTTGCAATTCCCTGGAATGTCTCTGTGCCCTGGGACCCATATGAGTCGTATGTTAAACTGCTTGGCCATCTCATTTAAAGACGTGCGGCAGTTAAGGGCAGATCTTGTTTTCAGAAACATTGAATCCAGGGACTTGACCGCGGCTTGACTGTCAGTATAGATGTTGACTGCGGTTGTAGACAAGACATAGCAACTCAACCAGTCAGCCACTTCCTTTATTGCCAGCATCTCTGCCTGGTAAACACTGCAATGATCTGGCAATCTACGAGCCAGGCTCAACCCAAGATCTTCCGAATAGACTCCAAAGCCCACTTGTTCGTGCAGCCTCGATCCATTTGTGTAAAAATTTATGGTAGCTCCACTACCCGGAGTATCCCCCATCCAAGACTTAAACTCGATATTAAGCATCATTTTGACATTGGATTGCTTGCAATCTATGGTAGAGCGTGTGCTCTACTATAGATTGCAAGCAAAATGATGCTTATCATCGAGTTTGGTGTTTGTAATAAGGGCCTTCAAATGTTGAACTATATAACATACAACATAGTGTTGCATGATGCAAGTGTCAATTCATGATATGTCGCTAATACATGTTTAACAATAACATGTGAAGACATGTCGAATAAATTCAAAACAAATCTATGCATAGTTGTAAAAGTGTTATTGCACGCATGAACACAGAAATTAATCATGTCAACACATGCGACATGTGCAGCATATGTAACCTGACCAACTGTTTTTGACTGAAAAGCGGGATGGAAAAGTTGGATTTTGACCTAAAAAGCGGGACTTTGTATCCCCTTTAATTAGCAATAGGGGATATATATTAGTTTGTCATTCCTTTTGTAACTGATCAGAAATAGGTCCTAGGACCCATAAAGTATATAAATTAACGACTTTATCGAATCTTTCTGACTGTATGTCTGTTAAAAATATACTTGCTTCCGAAAGATAACTCTGAAGCATATGAAGCTTTTTATTTCAAACGTACCACGAAAAAAAATTTTGGTGGAGCTTATTGCCCTACTAAAAAATCGTGGAACAAAAGTTTGATCTTTTCGGAAAAATGGGCGAGATGGGCGTGGTCAAACATGGCAAAATTGAGCAATTTGCTTTATACATTTTTTTCTACACTTTTCGAAAAACATTTAATTTATAGTTTTGTTTGGATAACGACTGGCATTATGAACAAAACTCAGAACTATGTCTGAATTTTAAAAATTTAGCCTAAAAATCGATGTAGCAAAAAACATGCCAATGTTATTTTTTTTTTTTAAATTAAATGAAAGTTCGTTAAATTCTTTAGAAAATGTCAAATTTTTAGAAGGCAGTTATTTTTTGTTTTCGAGAAAAATGATTTTGAACTTCAAAGTTTCGTGAAATTTGTAGAGTCCGACCGAATATTCGGTTTCGGTCTCGGTTTCGGCCGAATAATGGGGTTTCGGCCTCTATTCGGTATTCGGCAAAATTTTGGCCGAATATTAGCCAAAACCGAAACTTTTTGGTATTTTAAAAAATATGTAAAAAAGTCGGTGAATTTTTTGATTTCGTATTTCATTACACTTGTTTCAGTTCAATTGAAGAATATGTTACAAGTTTATGCAATAAATGTAAAACTGTTTCAGTTCAAAAATTATTTTCTCCTAATCTGTAAATGAAATACACATTTTTTTTGTAAGTTTTTTAAAAAACATATTTTTTTCAAAAATACAACAATTCCTATGGTTTAAAAGCATTATATGCTGTATATTAATCTTTAACAACTTTTTAATAATTTTATTCATGCCATTTTTATTTTTTTTTAAGTTTCGGTTCGGTTTCGGTCGAATATTACATTTTCGGCCGAATATTCGGTTTGGTTTCGGTTCGGCCTCGAAAACTGGTTTCGGTCGGACTCTAGAAATTTGATAAAATTGAGCAATTTTTGCTTGACATCGCTTTACTTTTAAATTTTTCTACAGTAACTCAACAATTCTAAAGTTTCCGAAACAAATCTATATATTTAAATGAAAGTTCATTATATTCTTTACAAAATGTCAAAATTTCAGAGAGCAGTTACTTTTTGTTTTTGAGCAAAATGACTTTAAAGATTAAACTCATTTTCCCGACAACAAAAAAATGCTGATCACTGTAAATTTGAAATTTTGTAGAGAATTCAATTCAATAAAAAATATTTTTATCCAAAATTTGAACAACTAGTTCTGATATCCCGATATAAAGCTATTTAATAAATGTGTTTTGGAAACTACAGAAATGTTGAGTTAAAGTAGAAAAAATTAAACATAAAACGATGTCATGCAAAAATTGCTCAATTTTCAAAGTCATTTTTCTTTAAAGCATAGTACTCTGTTCAATTTCACGGGAAAAAATCTGTCAAACTCCATATAAAAAAAATAAATTTTGGCAACGCGAGGAATTATAGGGAAATTGATAAAAAAGTTTTCACGCATTTTTATTATACAAGACAATTTAAATTGCCGTGAAAAAGTGACATTTCAGTTATGTTATGATCGTTTCTTTCTTATAATTGTCAAAAGTTGTTGATTTTTAAATGTTTTATTGCGATTTGAGGCGTTTAAAGTTTATGTCAAATTTTCACCGTAAGAAACAGAGTACTTAGCTTAAAATAAAAATTAATTGCTCTCTGAATTTAATGAACTTAAAAAATAAAATGGCGTGTTTTTTTCTATATCAATTTTAAGGTTTAATTTGGAAAATTTAGACATAGTAGAATTTTTTCCAGAAACAAATAATGCCAACCATATAAAATTTTATAAATAAAAGTGTTTCGAAAATTGCAGAATTGTTGAATTTTCAAATTAAGGAGAAAAAATAATTTAAAAAAAAAACAAAATAAATTATTTTTTTTTTTTTCAAAAATAAACATTTAAAAAGATTTTGGAAATTTTTCGAATTTTAACATAATTTTAGAAGTAATTTCCTTTACAATTTTTTAACACGGTAAAAAATTCTAAATCAATGATAAAAATAAATTTAAAAAAACTACAGAACAATCATACTCAAAATATTGTTTGAAAAATTATAAATTGTACTTTACTATTCTAAAAGTCAAAAGGCGGGATAAAGCGGGATGAAGCGGGACTTTTGCTTAAAAAACGGGATGGAAAATCAAGGCGGGATGAGACTTCAAAAAGCGGGATAATCCCGCCAAAAGCGGGATGGTTGGTCAGGTTAAGCATATGACATAATTGATGCTTTTTTACCATTTGTATAGCTCATTATATGCAATTAAACTGCAAAAATATAAAAAAAAAACTATTTAGTTATGATATTTACTACTTCAAGGATCTTTAATGAACAAAATATTTAAATATAAGTTCTTAAGTGGAAAAGAGAAATTATTGATGCATTTAATATAAATTTTCTGCACTAATTTGTTATAAAACAATAAAAAATGTTTTTTTTTATTGACTTTATATGAAATAATTAAGATTTATATGAAATAAATAAAATTTATATATATTAAATCTTAATTATTTCACATAAAATATAATTATTATAAACTAGCTCTTAGTTTAATTGCACACTTATTTTTATTAATTTTTTTTATTTTTATTTTAACATTTTAATGAAATTAAGCGAAGGAAAACGGTAGTCAAATAACGGAGCATTTATATTTTGTCTATTAATAAATAATCTTAATTTTAATGCTTTGTTTTTGTAAAAAAAACAAAACTAGGGGAATTGTTTTATTGCCGTTAATTCAATTAACATAGCAAATGCTTCCAATTTGATTAATTTTTAATCAATTATTTATTTGATTTAGAATTTTTATTAAAAAAAACAATAAAGAATTTATATTTTTATGCAAGGTAGGCCAAACAGTATTAAAAACATGATGCAAAAGAAACATTAGAAGACATAATATTGAACTCAACAGGTTACAACAGCTTCGATAAGTTTTAATGACATGCTAAGACAGTGTGTTTGAGTTGGCATAACATGGCACAACACCTTATTTTAGTTGACATGACATGGCATGAGATGGATTTTTTTAAAAAGACATTTTTACAGAAAATGTTGAATTGTGCAGTACTTTAGTTTGTAAACGCCAAATGTGACATTGAATTGATTGGTGGTGGTTGCTTATCTAGACGGTGTATTACAAAATTGCACTTTTTGAGCCTCGCGTTCACGTTAGCGTTGGTGAGTGATTTACAAAATAAGACCCTAAGGATTTTACTAACCTGCATTATAAAAAAATATCCCAAAACAAGCTTTGACTTTGTAAACTCACTTCTATCCACTGGAATACACGAAAGGAAAAGGGGGCACATGTTGTCCCACTTGAATTCTGCTTCTGATAATTCAGTTTCGTTTTTATTGACCTGAAAACCATTGTCAATCAAAAGCTTTTCGGCTGCCTCTTTATCTCTGAAAAAAAGAATAGAAAAAAAACATAATTCCCCGAGAAAAAAAATAATTAGCGGTTCTCACCCTTGATAGAAAACAAAAAACGAACAGGAGAAATGAAGAAAACAAGAAAATGTGTTACAGATACAACAAAATACGTGTATTTCTATGTGGGACTTTACACACAGACTTTTTTCCTTGCATGTCTGCTACTGCATGCGAGTTTGTGGGCAAAAGAGGTAGAATAAGAGAAGAGAACGAAGAAATTTCAAAAGGGAATTGAAAAAAAAATCAAGGAAAAAAATCTGTGTGTAAAGTACGTCTATCAAACATTTTCTTGTTTTCTTTATTTCTTCGATTCTTTTTTTGTTTTCTATCTAGGGTGAGTGCCGCTTTTGTAAAATATAACATACTAGCTAACTCGCCCGGTACTTCGTTACCGGTTCAACATGTATTAAATACAGATACCGGGTTTTAAAATCCGAAAACACAAACTTAAAGTTTTTATCAAAATTATATTTTTTATTGTGTTCAAAATAAAATATATTTCTGTATTTTTTTTTTATTTTCATCGAAAATTGAAAATAATTTTTTTTTCAAAAAACTAAAACAAAAAAGAAACAAGTAAGAAAGTTATAGTTGGTCAAGACCGACCATTTGATACCCTACACCAGTGTTTTCCGGAAAATGGGTCCCAAGTCCAAACATGGACCGATTGTATCTGTCTTTTGTTAGACCTTTATTTGGTGTGGAAATATACACAGATCAAATTTTAGTGGAATTGGTTTATTTTTTTTGTCAATATGAATTTTGAGGGAATTATGTGAATATCGGGAAGGTGGTTTGTATGGGGACTACGATTCCTTTGAAATTTGGAATGGTGATTTGTGCATACAAAATTTGATTACCTGCTGAATTTCAAAGCGATATCTATTATAATAAGGTTATTAGAGTCATTTAAGCCGAAACCAAAGGGGGCGTTTGTATGGGGGCTAGGTCTTAACATGGACCGATTTTCTCCATTTTCAATAGGCTTTGTCCTTGGGCCAAAAGATGTTTAAGTTTCAAATTTCAAGTCAATTGATTGAAAATTGCGACCTGTATCGTGCTTAAACCGATAGATGGACAGACAGACGGACGGACAGACGGTCGGACATCGCTAAATCGACTCAAAAAGTAATTCTTTGTCGATCGGTATACTTGAAGATAGGTCTAGTACCAATATTTCGGGTATTTACAAACATCAGCACAAACTCATTATACCCTGTACCACAGAGTGGTGTACGATATAATAACACTGCGGAACACTAAAAAATAAACAAGAGTTACGACCATCATTTCTATATATTTCGGACATGCTGATTCGAATGGCGTACTTTTCTTGCAAAATGTCGTTAAAGATTTGCTGATTTCGAGCCAGTTTTTTAACAAAAAAATTTGCAAAGTAAATGGTTTATAAATTTTATGACATGGAAAACAAAGATATGACTTGTAGCAACATTTCGTATGCAAATTTGGTTTAAAGCTTTTCAATTTAAGCACTTAAATTCGCGAATTTCTTCATTTTTTAAGGTTTTCGCGAAATTAACAGCCAAATTGGGCTTTGATAAAAAACTTGCTTTTAATGAATCAAAAATGCATCCCTAACAATACGAATAGTGGACAAAAAACAGCTATGTTATATGGACCATCATGATGAAAATCGCGAAAAACCGTTTTTTTGTATATGTCAGCATCACTTTACGAGATGATTTAAGGTTCCATCTTTTAATATATAATACGGAGTTCACACTAGCGACTTTAAACATCTCAAGAGTGTTTAAGCGCTAAACGAGCAAAATTTGACTTGTTTCCCCATACATTTGGTTGTTCAGCTAAACAATCAAATACGACTTGTTTCCCTGTTGAACATTTCGCTAAACATTTCAAAGGCAGGGTTCGGTATATTTCCTTTTAATTTTTCTTTATTCTATGCCAAAAAAAAAAAGATTTCATAGCAACCAGCTTCTGTATCTGTCTGCCATTTTCTTAGCAAAATATTGGAAAATTGAGAAATTATAAATATTTAAAAAACTAATAAAAAATACTGAAAAATCAGAAAAAAGTGTGTGTTTTATTTACAATTATATTGGAAAAGCTGCACTAATAGTGAATTTTGCCTTCCATCGAAGTATAAATATGCAAACAGCTTCGGACAGGTCCGGAACAAAAAACAAAAAATCTTCCTATTTACTTGGAATGAGTCAATAAAAAGGTATTCCGTGTAGTGGTGTTATGTAAATGTTATAAAAAAATTAAATATCTTGTCTTCCGCCAAAGTTTAAAAGGTTTTTAGAAATATTTTTGCAATTTTTTTCAGAATTAGGTTATGTGCATTTGTTTACAAACGTTAAACACTCAAAGTTAAACGCGCAAAATGTAGTGTGAACGATTTTGTTTACTTTTTTAAACAAGTGGCTTAAACGAGTACAAATTCTCTAGTGTGAACTCCGTATAATGTGGGAACCTTAAACAACTAAAGGCTGAGTTATACGGCGTTCACACTTGCTGTTTTGAAGTGTTCAAGAGTGAGATGTTTAAAAAAGTCTTTGTTCTGTGTCCATTACGTTTTTATTCTGCTACTGGTGTTTTGTTGAACAACTTGTTTAAGGTCGCTAGTGTGAACTTCATATTAGGCACCCGTAACCTTAAACTAGCGTAGCGTAGAGAGTTTTTCGTTATATGAGAACAAATGAGAGCAGTTATTCTTCTTTGCAGACGTCTACGTGATTTTCTATTTGATTTTGATCGCTACGCTACGCTAGTTTACGGTTACGGGTGCCTAACTCAGCCTTAAGAGTCCCCGCACAACAATGTCGGAGCGGTTGACGGTTTCGGTCATGGGAGAGTATAGGCGCAAAACAAAGGCGGCAGCGGAAAATTCAGTCAAACGTTTATATTTGCATTATGTTTTCACTTTTACTACACATTTTTATTTGATTTTATTATTTTTTTTTTGATATCAATATGTTTTTTCATAATGATTCGTTTTTTTGTGTTTTTTTAGAATTTTATATTTTTTTTTTTTTGTTTAGAGATCACATTTTTTTGTTTACTTTATCGAAAATAATCGAAATATTTATGAAAATGTGGCAACATTTTCATATCAAAAATTATAAGAGAGAGAGAAACCGACACAAAAATAAAATTGATTTTATTCAAGCGGTTTTCGGTCGAGCGTTTTTTCTTGCCAAATTTGTATGAAAAAAACGTCACCGACATTGTTGTGCGGGGACTCTAACTGACCAAAAATTCGGCCAAAAAAGTTTTCATTTGCAAAAGTTATCTTAACAAAAACTATTGTTTCAGTGTTTGCGATACAATAACTATAGTTTTTGTTAAGATAACTTTTGCAAATGAAATTTTTTTGGACAAATTTTGGGTCAGTTCATTGTTTAAGGTTCCCACATTATATACTAAAAGATGAAGCCTCAAATCATCTCCTAAAGTGATGCTGCCATATACAAAAAAACGGTTTTTCGCGATTTTCATCATGATGGTCCATATAACATAGATGTTTTTTGTCCACTATTCGTAGTGTCATGGACGCCTTTATGATCCACAAAATGCAAGTTTTTTATCAGAGACCAATTTAGCGGTTAATTTCGAGAAAACTTAAAAAAATGAAGAAATCCACGAATATAAGGGCTTAAGATGAAAAGCTTTAAACCAAATTTATATTAGAAATATTGCTACAAGTTATATCTTTGTTTTCCATGCCATAAAATTTAAAAATCATTAGCTTTGGAATTTTTTTCCATATTAATTATTATATTACTTGGTTAGCTTATTCACGACAAAAAATTTGATTTTGGTGGGATAAGGCCTTCAGCTCTAAAAAAAATTTCGGAAAAAAAAATTTAGAGCCGTTGGGGTCCTACGGTAAAAATTTTTCAAAAAATATTTTTTTTTGTTTTGACAAGCAACGGGTTTAGTTATAATGTTGCTTTTAATGATATATATTCAAAAAAAATGTTATTCATATCTGTGACATCTTTATCTTTTCGAAAAAAAAAATTTAGAGCCGTTGGGGTCCTACGGTAAAAATTTTTAAAAAAATATTTTTTTGTTAGTTTTCACAAGCAACGGTTTTAGTTGTTATGTTGTTTTTAATGATATATATTAAAAAAAATATTATTCATATCTGTGACATCTTTATCGTGTATCGAAAAACATCAACAATGCATTTTTACCCCTTTTTTAGAACACGATAAAGTTGTCACAGATACAAATAATATTTTTGTATGAACATACATATATCATTTAAAGCAACATAGCAACTTAAACCGATGCTTGTCAACACTAAAAAAAAAATTTTTTTTAAAAAATTTTACCGTAGGACCCCTGCGGCTCTAAATTTTTTTTTTTTTTTTCAAAAATTTTTAGAGCTGAAAGCCTACCAAAATCAAGTTTTTTGTCGTGAATAAGCTAATTAAGTAATATAATAATTAATAACAAAAAAATTAAAAATCAAAAAAAAAAATTTGGTTTGTATGGAAAATGATATTTTAGGCCTCGCTCCTTAAGGCCCCGTTGCGTAGGGAAGGCGTGGTCGTAGGGGCGTAAAATTTTTCCTCAGTTATTTTTAAGTCAAAAGGAAAAAAATGAGCGGGTACCGTCTCAACATTTCCAACATTTCCAAAATAAGGGGCACTCTAATGTATATTAAAAATAATACAAAACTTTTTGTTTTTCGATATTTTTTTATTTTTCGCTTTTTAAAAATTTTTTTTTTTTTTGTTTTTTACTTTCATCACGAAAAATATTTTAAAATAGATATTTATTTGAATTTTTTTTCTTTAAAAAATATAAAATTTTATTCATCTTCTATGATAAATATATTTGATAGAAACAAAAAAGAAAATGTTTTACAACAGATGGGATAAAAGTTAAAAGTTTCAGAAATTCTTCCTACTGACCTGCGACGTCTTTCGACAATCCAAGTTAGCCGCATTTTAAAAAGAAATTTCAACTAAAGATTTCCTCAAAAATATAAACTTATATAAATTTTTAATTTTAAAAATTCCCTACATCATTTTTTAATATGATAGATAATTTTTAACCCTTCTGCACTCCTTGGGTCAATTTGACCCAATTTTGGTTTTCAAACGCAAAATTTTTCCCTTTAGTTAAAAGATATCAACGTGAAACTTTAATTTATCCATAACAGGGACGAAAATTATGGTTTAAAAAGAAAATAATAAAATTTAAATTTTTCCTCCCCTCTCCACATTTAAAAACACGATTTACACACATTTAATATCCTTTGGGTCAATATGACCCAACAACCGATAATGCAAGTTTAGTTCTACTTTACCATTTTTTTTCTTCTGAATATAATTGAATTGGGTTCATTTTCATTTAGAATGATAGATCAATAATTTTGTCGGTCAAAGAATCAATAAAATCGCTTTCATTGAATAGTTTTTCATTCTAAATTTTATTATTCTCATTGATTATTTTATCATTCAAAATTTTATTATTCTCGTACTGTGGGTGGGATTTTGAGAAACCCTCAAAGGTCCCGCCAACCCCAAAAAAGGGTGAGGTAACAAACCCAGTAAACTAACGCCCAGTATCCATTTTCTTTACGCTCTCGCAGGTCATGAAGAGCATTATCAATCACCACTTGGTAAATTATCTGGAGTCCGATTCACTCCTGTTGCGTAGAGTAGTTCTACAGGGGACTTGTTAGCATGATCTTACGACAATCTCCGAGTGGGGTCTTGCAAATAGGATCTATTTTAATGCTCGTAAGGCCCAATGCTATGTATACCCTCAGACGGCTTGAGGAATCAGCATCATCTGTATCCTTGGGTGGCATAGCTATTGAGGAATCAGAAACTCTTGATGTTCTAGGCATGAAAATCCAATGTTATGTTCGTTGGAACAAACATATTTTTCAAGTGTCGAAAGAAGCATTCGAGTGTCTTGGTTTCCTAAAACGGTGCAAGAATTTCTTCACTCAATCTGATCTCACTATTTTTGCCGCCTATATCAGACCGAAAATGGAATACAACTCACATATCTGGGCAGGTGCTTCAAGGTCTATCTGATCAGGTGCAAAGGAGTGCGTTGAAGACCATAAATGACAGTAGGGTATCCAGCTCTATTGACTCATTGGAGCATAGTCGGGATGAGTGTTGATCGTCATTGTTATATAGATATAACCACGGTAAGTGTTCAGCTGAGATGGGCGCCTCTCCAGCAGATCACATCCTTTCGTTGTCTACTGTCCAATGTCTTGAACTACGAGTTACAGAGAAAATTCGTTTCTCATCAGTCAAACTAGACCTATGTGGAATTAAATCCCTGCAGAAGTCTACACAGTCAGCTACACTAAAAAAAAAAACCTTGTAAAATTACAAGAAAAAATTTTTACTTTTTTAGCTACCTCCTATTTTACAAGAATTCCTAGTAATTTTACAAGCTTTTACCCAAAAATTTTGTAATTTTACAAGGTTTTCACCAATTAAATTGTAAATTTACAAATTTTTGGACACGATAAAATTTAGAAGGATGTTTCGTAACTTTACTAGATTTTTTGCTAATTCCTATTTTACGAGAATTTCTAGTAATTTTACAATATTTTACCAACTTTTTACTAATAAAATTGTAAATTTACAGTTTTTTTGGCGCAATTAAAATTACAAGGAATTCTCGTGAATTTACTAGGTTTTTTTTTTTAATTTTTTTGGAAATTTGTAAAATTACAAAAAAAAATGTAAAATTTAAAAAAAAAATGTAAATTTTGATCCAAATTTGTTTGCTAAAAAACAAGGAAAACTGTCAAATATTGGTATAATGGTAAAATTACGAGACTTTTCCTAGTAATTTGAAAAAGTTTTTTTGTATGTGTATAATTTGAAAAGATTCAAATTAAATGTCCACAAACACTACTCCCTCATTTCTTCTCCTCATAACCCATTTTCTAATACCAACACAATTCATTGCATTAAGTGTTGGCTGAAAGTAAAAAAAGGTTGAATTTCAAATTTGATTTTATTTTTTTTAATAATTGCTCTGGAAGGGCTTATTTATTTTAGTTTTCATTATGTTTGATTATACTAAAACATGGAATTTTGTTTACATTTTAATGTTGGGTCATATTGACCCAAAGGATCATAGGAAGGGCACATATACAAGGGATGCAGAAGGGTTAAGAACATAACTGGAGATGGGCACATGAGCAGATTAGTGCGTGATTCAGGTGAATCACGCGTGTGACTGAAATTTATTTTGCTCATATGATTGTGAGTGGAAAAAAAAAATCGTGAGTGAGTGTGTGGGAGACGGCTTTTTTGTGTGAGTTTGCGTGATTTATTTTCGCTTTATATTTCCTTTCGTTTAGAAAAAGCCAACAAATTTTGTAAAGTTTGGCTAAACTGTAAATTTCGTCCCGAAAAAAGCATAATAAGGCCATATGGCCTTATTACCAACCATTGCATGGTGGTCAATTCCGGCCAAAAATCAATAACTTCTTTATTTCTGCGTGTAAATAGCTTAAATTTAATATTCGAATTAAGAATAATATATTTGATACCTTGCCCAAATGTTGGACCTATAATCATGGACGTCCCAAATGTATCAAACAAGTTTGCATATAAACAGCAATAATTTTATATCCGAATTAAGAATAATATATCTGATCTCTTTTCAAACAGTTGGACATACAAATATAGTTGTTGTTGGCCAACTAAGCATGACGTGTCAAATGTGTCGAACTAATTGAGATGTGGGTTGGAAATTAAAAAAACAGCCTTAGTGTTAGCAATTTTTTTAAAAAAATAGATACGCAATACTTTTTAATTCTGTTTTTTTTGTTTTTTTTTATTTAAAATAATTTTAAAAGTTTAAAAGACAAAGAGTTGCCAGGATTTCCAGTTAATTGTGGGAACTTGGAATAGTCAATCGTGTGAAAAACATCACACGATTGACTGGCAACCCTGAAAATTCTAGTTGACCAAATTTTGTGCTATGAAATTTTTAAAAATACTAGAATTTTCTTTCTTTTAAATGAAAAAAACAGAATTAATTTTTTTTTATCTGTTTAAAAATTGCTTATATTAAGGCTGTTTTTTAGTTCCAACCCCCCTTAAACCACATTTTTTTTTGTTGCTTCGATTTTTTTAAAGTTTTTTTTACCGCAAATCTATGGGTTTTAAGTAAAATTGTTAGTATCTCTTCACAATCCCTATTTTGGTGGAGTTTGTAGGTCTAAAAAGTCCACCATTTGTAAAAAATGAGTCCACTAAAAATGCTCTGGTGAAAAGAATCGGTAAAAGTAGGGGCTGAAATTTAAAATACTTACTTTCAATAGTTAAAAGTACAAACTCCTTTTTACAGCTAACCTCTAATAGCCTCTAATTGATTTTTATGGTCTTTCAAAATTTATTTTTTTTAAGTTTTTTTTTTTTAAATTTTTACCAAATTTTCATACATATCGCTTTAAGACAAAAACGCACACAAAATCTGCAAAAACCACATGGAATAGTTATTAACTATAGGAATTAAAAAACTATGTGCGAACTTACAAAAATAATGTGAAGAAAAATGCATAGCGAACTTTTATTGAAAACTAAAATATACATTTTAAAAAAAGCTAAATTGAGAAGCATAAAATACTCAACTTTGCACCACTTTGGACAATAATATAGTGTTACAAGGCCCAGAAAAAGATTTTAGTTATATGTTTTGAAGTATTAGCTATAATATAGCATAAACATTTCATCAAGATTTAAAAAAAAAATAAAATGATTTTTGGCCGGAATTGACCACCATGCATTGTTGGAAATAAAGCTCAAAAACTTATATTTATAAAGAATATGCATGAGTCAGTTCTTTTTGACGTCTAAAGGTGATGTTAGTTTTACAAATGTCATCTGGGAAAGCTGGAAGTTTTGTTTACCTTTTATTTTTCGTTTAATTTTCCTTGTTATTTTGATTTAATTAAATTAATTTCTTCATTTTATTATTTTCTAGTGACACAGCAATGTTTATTTTTCGTTATTCCCAAATTGTTTTCAAATACTTTCCAAAAAAAGATTGCCATCTATTGATAACGACTTCGTTATTACTGACACTACTATTCATGAGTTACCCCTGATAAAGCCATATATGGCGTTGTTACTCATTTGAAAATTTTTAAAATGTTTGTCATTATTTTGCGGAGAGTGTGGGGGATCCTGTCCACAGGCGTCCAAGGGATGGAGTTTTTAATCCCTAAGCTCGACCAAAGGCCGGCTACACAGAAAATAAAAATAGAGGACATAAGAAAAAAAGTAAAAAATAGAAGTGAAATCCTTTCTGTTGACAAACAAAATATATGCGTTTCTCATATCAGAAACGCATTTTGCGGCAAAAAGCTATCTTAAAATTCCTAATTACAAGTTCTACCACGTAAATCATCCTGATGGCAGAGCTCATGGTGGATCCGTTATTTTTATTAGGGATAATATAAAACATCACAAAGGCACACATTATTGTAAATACACTGCGAATCACATCAATAAGGAATCGAGTTTTTCCGACAGAAATTTTAAGAATTCCCTCGAATTCCACGTTGACAGGTTGCAAAATTCTCAAAGAAATTGGTGATTTTGTGGGTATTTGTACAGTCCATCAAGATTTAAAATTAAGTGAGCTCATAATCTGTGGAAAATTGCAAAAAGAGCCACCCCTTAATTGCAAACTTAAGAAGCATCGATGGTAACGTACACTCAAAAAAATACGTCAGTAAAAAAGTTTGTAAAATTGTTTGTATCCCAACTTTACAACTTTTTTACTAAATTGTACTAAAAAAATATTTTTTTGTAATTCGTTTTAGTAAACTCGCGTTACAAACTATTAATTTTTTACTAATTTTTTAATAATTTTTTCAGTTGATTTTTTAAAAATTTCGTATTAACTTTTCGGTTTCTTTTCTAGAAAAGTAATGCACTAATGAAATACAAAAAGGAAATGTTATTAAAATATTTGGAAATTAAAAAGAGCATTTAAAAAAAATATATAGTTAGTTATTTTTTTATTTTAATGGTAAAACTGCGTTTTGATGAGTATGAATATGTTTATTATTTTTAATATTGAATTACACTTATTTGTCTGCTTCATTGTAACTACTTTGTTTTCTTTCAAATAAAAACATATATAAAAAGGGAACAAAATGCAGTAAAGAGAAGATAAGCAAAATTCAAAAAAAACACCGACCTTTTTCAATTCTTTTTTCTTTCTTCTCCACTTGCGGTCCTTTGCGATTTTTTTTTCTTGTGTACAGTGTACACAAAGGGTTGATTTCTTAATACTCAGAATAGTATTGGTAATTTTGTGTACTTTTCTTCATGCCTTTCTTTCTATTATTCAGTTGGAAAATAGCATTTGAATTGACAACGTCGCGGTCCGCGACTCGCGGAGCGGAAGAAATAAAAAATTTACAAACAACAAAATACAGGTAACCAAATGTTAAAGTATTTTTTGTTTAAAATTAACTCTTTTTTTTAGGACAATAAATAAAACAAAATAGAAAATGATGAAAGCAGGTAACAACTGTATATTTATGTGTTCCATTTAAATAATATCAATATAATTTATTTTTTATTCTAGAACACCAATTTATTCAACACAATTTTCAAAGCATTTATTTTATGTGGTATGTAATTTATATTTTGTATAAAAAAAAAATGTATTCAATATTTTCTCTTACATATTTCAGATCAAAAATTCAAACAAAATCTGACTTGCATTGAAATAGTAATGGCGACAACAAGCGCAATACGCAGTTTACATATAGTAAAAAAATACCAAAAATTTAAAATACACAATTTTTTTACAAAAAAATTTAGTAATACTAATTTTTTTAGTGTTTTTTAAGATTACTAATTTTTGAAAACCAAAGTTTGTAATGGTAACTGAAAAAGTTATCGGGCACAAATTGAAAACTTTATTAGTAATGGTAACAGACTTTTTTGTAAGGAATACTAACAAATTTTTATGAGTGTAAGGAACAGTGATGATGCCACAGTAGAATATCGCACCCCATACCATAACGACACCTTCTATGATCTGCCTGCTATGCAAAAACTGTTTTTATTGTCTCAAATCATCGAAAACAATTGTATCCGTCTAATGCAACGGTATTAATTTTTTTTTTCATCGGAATAATTACTTAAAAAAATTACTCAGACCGTGTCATTGTATTCCTGGCGAGTTTAAGGCGCTGCTAACTACGTTTGGCATTTAGCAATTAATTGTTTCGTAATTTTGGACGAGCTATGAACTCACTTGACTTTTAAACGCGACGGGCTGTACAAATACTCGCATTAACTCCACTTTCTTTGAGAATTTTGAAAGGTGTCGGCGTAGAATTTGGGGGAATTCTTAAAATTTTTGTCGATCTCGTTCTGTTGTTGCCATTTTAGTTCGCCCATTCATGTTTTTCCCATAGTTCTGAATGTTGTTTTTATAATTGCATACAGCAGTTTTCTCCCTCTCTATTATTTCCGCGATTAGTTCTTTTTCCTTTTCGGAAGAGCTAAGAGCTTTATGAGTCCCATTTTCATTAAAATACGAATTAAAATTGTTTTGTTTTTATTGTTTGAGGGATTGCTATTCATTACAAATTGGATTTAGGTCCTACTTTGTCTGAATTCCAAAATTCCTTATTCAAGTGATTCAAAAAAAACTAGTGATTTTTTAACAAGTTGCGGAAAAATATTTTTTTAAGGACTTTTTGCAGTCTTTTGATTATTGTTATTATTTGATAATGGTCTTTATCAGTGCATTTTTTTATATTTTTCCGCTTATTCGTTACAAAGATATATTCGATTAAAAAGTGAAAAACTGGATTCCTTATTGATGTGATTCGCAGTGTAGGAAATACAAGCAACAAATGTAATAACCCAAGACTGGCAAGGACCGCTTACCTTATCATCTCTGTACAGTCCCCCAAACATAAACTCAAAAAGGAGAATTATGTTACATTTTTTTAATCACACGGGAACAGATTTCTCAGGGGTAACTCATGAATAGTAGTCTCAGTAATAACGATGTCGTTATCAATAGATGGCAATCTTTTTTTGGAAAGTATTTGGGAACGATTTGAGAATAACGAAAAATAAACATTAAAAAATTTCAAAATCATGAATGAAAATTATTGTTGTCACTTGAAAATAAAAAAATACATATTAAAAAAAGGAAACGAATATAATTAAATCAAAACAACCACCAAAATTTAACGACAAATAAAAAGTAAACAAAACTTCCAGCTTTCCCAGATACCATTTGTAACACCACCCTTAAACGTCAAAAAGAACTGACTCTTGCATAGTCTTTATATATATATATGTATATGTGGAGACTACAATGCCAAGCACTCTACTTGGGGTTCTCGTTTTATAACAACTAAGGGAAGAGAATTAAACTCAGAAATTCAAAATCTCTTTTTGAACATAATTTCGCCCGGGTCTCCTACATTTTGGTCAACAGATGTAAACAAAATTCCAGACTTAATAGACTTTTGTGTATCTAAATACTCCGTATCTAATAACTCCTATAAATGCTACTCATGCTTAGACTTATCATCTGGTCACTCGCCAGTTAGGTTGGCTATAACATCTGCAATAGATTTTAATGAAGATGAATGTAAACTTCACAGTAAAAAAACCAATTGGACATATTTCCGTTATTTAGTAAAATCTCAACCTAATCTGAAAATTCCTTGAAAAACTGATGAGGAAATATCAAATGACCATTGACCACTTCAATGAAACCGTACAATTGCGGCTTGGAATTCTACTCCGAAAACAAGTTTCAGATGTTCATTAAAACTCTCTACAGAAGTTAAACATATTTAAGGAGAAAATACTGGCATCTAGATTACCTCTATATAAGACTATACTGAATAGACTAACTCGTGAATTAAAATACTGTCTACAAAAGAAAAAAAAAGAGAATTTTGAAAATGAATTACGAAACTTTGGAAGATTACTAAAAAAGTTAGGCAGCAAGTAAAAACAAATCACCCAATACGCAAAGTAGATAACACTTGGACCAGAACAAACTGCGAAAAAGCAAGCACTTTTGCCGACCACTTTAAAGCCGTTTTTATCCCACTTAAAAGCCGTTTTAATATGGACACAGCCCCTGAGTACATTGAACCCTTATTAAATGAGCCTTATCAGCCTGATCTCCCGATCAAGAAATTCAAAAAATATGAAGTCGCTTCAGTTAATAAAAAGCTTAAACTAAATTGCCCCAGGTTATGATCTCATAAGTGGTAAGACTCTACAGGAATTACATTCCGAAGTTTTAACATACATAACTAGTATGTACAACGCCTGCTTAGTCCCAGATAACTATGATACAAAAACCCGGGATCGCCCAATCAATTTACTCACAATTTTATCTAAGATCCTGGAAACCCTATTTTTAAAAGATTAATGCCCATTATTAACTCTAAATCAATAGTCCCAAATAACTAGTTTGGATTTAGGAAAAATCATGGTACAATTGAGCAGGTCCACAGGCTCATAGAAACTATACAAAAGTCATGCATAGCCGCATTCCTTGATATTTCGCAATCATTTGGCAAGGTCTGGCATGATGGGTTACTCTACAAAATCAAGAATCCCTTTACTTACACCTCATATCTTTGAAGTATTTAATTGGCTCTCAATCAAAACTTTCTCTGGGAAATCTACAAGTGTGTATTAAAGTCAATCTAGACTTACGGTATCCAGTTGTGGGAAACTGCAGCAAACTCTAATTTGGAAATACTTCAGCGATTCCAATCGAATACTCTACGGCAGGTCACAAATGCCCCATGGTACATATCAAACAACCAACTACATAGAGAACTCAAAATCCCTACAATAAAAAAGGAAATACAAAAACAATTGACGTCCTACAGATTCAGAATCCAAAACCATCCAAATCCCTTACCATCAAACCTAAATTCCAATCCTTCTACCTTCGTCCGACATTGAAAAAGTGCTTCCCAGGACTTACTACAATATGGCAAAAAAATGGAAAATTAACATCATTTGAAAACAATTCACATTCTTAATAATAACACTGTGCTACACCAAAAATATGCAGGGGTTCTCATATGAAAATTCGGGTTGGTTGAAGTCCATAGAGTACTGATATACTCATAGTTTTTCTGGATCACTTCGTTAAGTATGTTTTTTATTGGCAAATGTGTTGAAAAACGGCAATTCTTAAATTACAAATTTAAAAAATTATTCCTTTGTTAGTTTGCAACCGATTTTCGATTTTATGGATTTTTTTTGAAAGGTATAAGTCTCACCTTTTAAACAAAATAAAAATATTAAAATTCGATCAAGAATTGGCTGAGCTACGATCGTTTAAGTTAAAAAAAATCCATTTTTTTGAAAAATTTGTCATATTCTTTATACTCTAAGTTGAAAGTGCATCATTAAACAATTTTTGTTTTATTTTTGTATAAAAGTATAGTAAAGTAGCTTTCCAAAACACCAAAAAACATAACAATCGGTTAAAAAATGAATGAGTTATGCTAAGTTTTGTGATAGGACATTTTTAATTTTTTTCAGAAATGCTTGTAATTTAGGTATTATTCAAAAATCTTATTGCTAGTAGTAATTTTATGTGCCTATGCATATAAACAAGAGATGGTAACATAATTAGATTTGTGCGTGATTGACACATGATCACAAGTGAGCGTGATTGAAAATCAATTTTACTCACGTCGTTGTGAGTGAGTGTCAGTGGAATAAAAAAATGTGAGTGAAAAAAAAAAAAATTCAGAATCCGTTCTGAAATTTTCCATTTTTTAAAAAAGTCAATTTATAAAAAATCAGGCCACATTTGTTTTTTTTTAATTTTTTTTTAAAGATTAGATGTTTGTCTAAGAGATGGTCACGTGAGTGAATTTTAACTTTCACTCAATCACGAGCATAATTTTTCTTCTAACACTCACTTACAATCACGTGTGTAAATTTAATACAACTCACACTCACGTACGCCGATGCAAGAGTCACTCACGCTAACGTTGACTCACACTCACGATATTCTTATTTATACTAAAAATAATTTCAAAAATCTTTTAAAATTTTCAGCAAAATCTAAAATTTTACATTTGTTTTTATTTTTTCGGGACAAAATCTGAAGTTAAGCAAAATTTTAAATTTTTTTTGTTGCTTTTTTTGGAATGAAAGGAAATATGAAGAGAAAATAAATCACGCAAACTCACGCAAAAAATCAACTCACGCTCACTCTTTCACGCAATAATCTTTCTCACACTCACTCACAATCACGTGAGTAAAATTGAATTCAGTCACACTCACGCTCATGTTCCCATCTCTAGTTTGTCTATCCACACAAAAAAATTGTAATGTGTTTTATTCGTTATTTTCGAGAAATCGCATTTGAATTTTGAATTTCATGACAATTTGGTAATTTGCTTGGTTCAACGTAGCGTATGACTAATGCAAGTATTTAATAGTCATTCGCTACGTTGAAACAAGAAAATACAAGCAAATTACAAAATTGTTATGAAAATTAATATTCAAATGCGATTTTCTCAAAAAAACATATGTCTGAATTTATTTGTGTGGATAGACAAACATCTAAGCTTAAAAAAAAGTGGCCGGGTTTTTGATTAATTGACTTTTTTAAAAATGCAAAAATTTCAGAACTAATTCTGAAAATTTTCAAAAAAAAAAAAAAAAATTTTAATCGATGTTTGAGATTGTGGTGCATTCCGTTTTAATTTAATAAATATTTAAACAAGGTAACTCAACACAAATTTGACCATTTTTCCAATATTTGACCTCCTAAGTCAAGTTTTTGAAAAATTTTAAAACCAAAAACGCAATTTTCTTAGCTCCATATAGGGCTATTCATACAACCTGTTCAAAAATTTACGGTACACATGTTTTTTTTGCTGGATATTTGGTGTGGAATGCCTCATACGTTTATTTATAAATAGGTAAAATTTTCATCACATGATCGTACAATTTTACCAATTTCGTTTCAAAAATGTTTGCGAACGTACAACTTTTTCTGTCATAAAAATGTTGCAGGTATTACTTTTCAAAAAAGATTTTTTACTTAAACGATCCTATTTTCAATCTATTCTCAATATTTTTGTTTTTAAGAAGTAACACTCATAGTTCTCAAACAAAACCAAAAAATTATAAATGGGATTTAGAAGCAACTGACACGCCCATTTTTTTTATTCCACTCACTCACAACCACGTGAGTAAAATTGATTTTCAATCACGCTCACTTGTGATCATGTGTCAATCACGCACAAATCTAATTATGTTACCATCTCTTGTTTATATGCATAGGCACATAAAATTACTACTAGCAATCACAAAACTTAGCATAACTCATTCATTTTTTAACCGATTGTTATGTTTTTTGGTGTTTTGGAAAGCTACTTTACTATACTTTTATACAAAAATAAAAAAAAAATTGTTTAATGATGCACTTTCAACTTAGAGTATAAAGAATATGACAAATTTTTCAAAAAATTGGATTTTTTTTAACTTAAACGATCGTAGCTTAGCCAATTCTTGATCGATTTTTAATATTTTTGTTTTGTTTAAAAGGTAAGATTTATACCTTTCAAAAAAATCCATAAAATCGAAAATCGGTTGCAAACTAACAAAGTAATAATTTTTTAAAGTTGTAATTTAAGAATTGCCGTTTTTCAACACATTTGCGAATAAAAAACGTACTTAACGAAGTGATCCAGAAAAACTATGAGTATATCAGTACTCTATGGACTCCAACCAACCCGAATTTTCATATGAGAACCCCTGCATATTTTATTTTTGGTCATTTGTAGCACAGTGTAATCCACACTTACAAGGAAAAAAAATATTGCATATATTTATTTTGTTCCTCTTTATTTTCTTTTATTATGGGATGATTAATGGATCATTACCAGATCTTAATTAATAGGATATAAGCCACATGTAATGTTAAATATCAATGTTTGATAGATTGCGTTAATAAATACTAGTTAAAATTTTTTTTTACATATTTTACAGACAAATTTACATTCGCATAAATTATCGCGTGTACCACCAAGCCACAGTATATACAATAGCGAAACTCTTAATGGTGAATTTTCCCCCATTTGAATAAAAAATTGCTCACACATATAGGAAATGTGTGAATTCACCATATTTTTCAGAAATTTGAATTTTAAAGACATTTGTGTATATTTATTTTTTCTTTTGTTTTTAAAATTATGAAAAAAAAAAATCTTTTTAAATTATTTTTTGTTTTTTTTAATGTCCCAGCAAAATTTTTTGGAATCGTTTCTTTGTCAATGGATTCTATAATAGATTCCCCAGTAATGGTACTCCATTCCCCCACTGTTTCCACGGAATCGATAAAAAAAATATAATTTTTGAAAAAAATATCAAACAGAGAAATGAAATTTATAATAAAAAATTACACAGCTCAACAAGAAAATGCGTATTGGATTCTGGTTAGTGATTTGGATAGTTTTTGTTGCACTGATTCCACATCCGGAGCTCAAATTTGTCGATCACGTCAGGATTTTTAGTAATTCGCGGTTAAAGTGACGAAAAAGGGCATTTTGGACCCTTTTTAAAAGGTTATAAAATAAGATCCTGACATGCGAATGACTTGGTAGCAAGCTCATTCGAAAGTCTGTAATTTTCTCTTAGAGATAAGATAAAATGATTTGAAAATTTAATTTTCTTCCATTTTTTAAATATTTACTGGGATATTCATAATGAGTAAATTAAATCTAATGTAGGTTTATTTGACTGATATTGCATGAATATTTGTCAAATAAACCTACTTTAAGTACACTTTAAGTATTATGAATAAGGACCTTAGTTTATTAACACAGCGTTTTTTGAAAATTTTCCATACAAATTTATGCGTAAATATTAGATTTAATGCACTTGTTGCTAATGATTTTTTACCATTTTAGAAATTTAACCTCCAGTCATTTGCATTTCAGAATCTTATTTTACAGTCGTTCAATAATGGTCAAAAAGTGTTTTTTTGACACTTTAACCGCGATTTTCTCAAAATAGTGACGTGATTGAAAAATTTGAGTAACCGCTTTGGAATCGGGGCACTAAAACCTACCAACTTTTTTTGGTTTTATCCAAAACGCAGCGACAAACCTAAGATTTGTAGCTTATTGTTAATAATTTTTTTTTTTGATTTTCGCAGCATTTTTTTGCGAAGTACACGTTGTAATTTTATTTTTATGATGTCTTAAATTAATAATGTTTAGTAAATTAAACAAAATATTTTTATGTTTTTATAAATTCTTTATTCAAAACTAAAACGAAATGTACACTTTTATATAAAAATATTGATATAGCTACAAAACCCAATTACAATTAGAAAAAATGAGCATGTGTAGCAAGACTTAATAAACTGTATAAGAAAATAACATTACTCACGATACAATAAAAGCATATCCTTATGTTGTTTAGTATACTACTAATAAGACTATATGTAGTTGGTGGGGATAATAATCCGGGAACATAATTACAGCGCCAATAATTTCATTTTCCAAGACACAACCTTAAACCTAAAAAATGGAAAACACTTCAATTAACACAAATGTGTACAAAAAACACATTACAATTAATTCACTTACCTTCATTTATTGATATTAGGTTAGGTAGGTTAGGTTAGGTTGTAAGTGGCTGCTGACGTTTTACGTCAACACACGTAGACTCTGAGGTCCATTGTGATACCACGGGACCTAATAGGTTTCCCTACTGGTCCCTGTCGTTAAACCAGTTTGAGCTTCTTATGAAACTCCTTAGATGTTGAATTTTGACATCCAACAAATCAGAAAGATCGTACAGCTCCCTAGATCCCAGTGAAGCAATTCTCTGACCGGAAAGTGCCGGGCAATGGCAAATAAAGTGTTCGATAGTTTCCAACTCCTCTTCATCCATGCAGCTTCGGCAAAAGTCATTCGACGGCACATTTAACCGCTCTGCGTGCTTCCCTATAAGACAGTGTCCGGTAATTATAGAAACCACCGTCGAAATCTCTCCTCTTGGAAGCGATATCAGCTCACTTGTGCGCCCCTGATTAAGAGAAGGCCAAATCAGTCGTGTTGTCTCACACGTCCATCCATTTGCCCATCTTTGATTAGTCTCCGTCGCAGAACAAAGCCGTAGGTTTTGCTTGCAAGTTTCTAGAGGCATACCAACACATTCCAATTCTGTTGGAACCTGTAAGGTAGTTCCTAGTCTTGCAAGCTCATCGGCTTTGCAATTCCCTGGAATGTTTCTGAGCCCTGGGACCCATATGAGTCGTATGTTAAACTGCTTGGCCATCTCATTTAAAGACGTGCGGCAGTTAAGGGCAGATCTTGTTTTCAGAAACATTGAATCCAGGGACTTGACCGCGGCTTGACTGTCAGTATAGATGTTGACTGCGGTTGTAGACAAGACATTGCAGCTCAACCAGTCAGCCACTTCCTTTATTGCCAGCATCTCTGCCTGGTAAACACTGCAATAATCTGGCAATCTACGAGCCAGGCTCAACCCAAGCTCTTCCGAATAGACTCCAAAGCCCACTTGTTCGTGCAGCCTCGATCCATCTGTGTAAAAATTTATGGTAGCTCCACTACCCGGAGTATCCCCCATCCAAGACTCCCTGGATGGTATCATAGTGGTAAAGTGGCGCTCAAAGAGGGAGCACAGTCCACATTTTGTGGTATTGTTATCTTTTTCAAGATCGCGCTATTGCCACAATCGCTGCTCCTCCATTGCAGCGTGCTATTAAGTCGAATTGCCGACGCAGCCGCATACTGCCTACCCAATATGTCCAAGGGTATCAGGTGAAGGAGGATTTCTAATGCAACCGTAGGTGTAGTACGAAGAGCACCAGTGATGCACATTGACGCCATTCTCTGTACCTTCGTGATAAAGACACAGTTCGCTTTTGTTTCTAAAGCAGGCCACCAGACAATGATTCCATACAGCAAAATTGGACATACCACTGCTGTATAGATCCAATGAACGACTTGAGGGCTAAAACCCCATCGTTTTCCAATGGCCTTTTTACAGGAATACAAAGCAATCGTTGCTTTCACCCGTTCACCGCTCACCCGTTCCTCAATATTACGTCTGTAATTCAGCTTCCTATCTAGAAATACTCCAAGATACTTGGCTCCATCTGAGAAGGTGATTTCAGTACCGTCCAGAGAAATAGGATCAAAAGCAGGAATCTTATTTTTCCTTGTAAACAAAACAAGCCCTCTTTTACTAGGATTAACTCCTAGACCTCAGTCTCTTGCCCATTTAGACAGATCTTTCAGAGAACCCTGAAGAATGTCCCGCAATGTTGGCAGATGCTTCCCCTTTACCGCTATCGCGACATCGTCAGCATATGCGACAACATGACAACCACGTGCTTCTAGAGATAGTAGCATTGAATTCAGTGCAAGGTTCCAAAGAAACGGCGAAAGAACACCTCCTTGTGGTGTGCCCCTATTGACAAACCGAGATATGACGGACGCTTCCAATTCAGACGTTATACGCCTATTGGCAAGTAGGTTTTCCAACATTAAAACAATTTCACGCTTTACTCCCAGACCAGACAATGCCAATATTATCGATTCTGGGATGACATTATTAAAAGCCCCCTCAATATCAAGAAAGGCCACCATTAGGGTTGCTAGACGTCCCGCATTTGGCGGGATTGTCCCGCTTTTCATAACCGATTCCCGCGTCCCGCGCGGGATTCCATATTCCCGCTTTTTTTTAATTTTTTTTAACAACAACTATTTTTTACTTTAACCCTTCTGCATCCCTTGTATATGTGCCCTTCCTATGATCCTTTGGGTCAATTTGACCCAACATTAAAATGTAAACAAAATTCCATGTTTTAGTATAATCAAAAATAATGAAAACTAAAATAAATAAGCCCTTCCAGAGCAATTATTAAAAAAAATAAAACCAAATTTGAAATTCAACCTTTTTTTACTTTGAGCCAACACTTAATGCAATGCATTGTGTTGGTATTAGAAAATGGGTTATGAGGAGAAGGAATGAGGGAGTAGTGTTTGTGGACATTTAGTTTGAATTTTTTCAAATTATACACATACAAAAAAAACTTTTTCAAATTACTAGGAAAAGTCTCGTAACTTTACCAATATTTGACAGTTTTCCTTGTTTTTTAACAAACAAATTTGGATCAAAATTTACATTGTTTTTGAAATTTTACAATTTTTTTTTTGTAATTTTACAAATTTCCGAAAAAATTTTACAAAAAAAATCTGGTAAATTCACGAGAATTCCTTGTAATTTTAATTGCGCAAAAAAAAAATGTAAATTTACATTTTTATTGGTAAAAAGTTGGTAAAATATTGCAAAATTACTAGAAATTCTCGTAAAATAGAAATTAGCAAAAAATCTAGTAAAGTTACGAAATCTCCTTGTAAATTTTATCGTGTCCAAAAATTTGTAAATTTACAATTTTATTGGTGAAAACCTTGCAAAATTACAAAATTATTGGTTAAAAGCTTGTAAAAAAAAAGTAAAAATTTTTTCTTGTAATTTTACAAGGTATTTTTTTTTTAGTATAGCGGACTGGGTAGACTTCTGCAGGGATTTAATTCTACATAGGGCTAGTTTGACTGATGAGAAACGAATTTTCGCTGTAATTCGTTGTGCAAGACATTGGACAGTAGACAACGAAAGGATGTGATCTGCTGGAAAGGCGCCCATCTCAGCTGAACACTTACCGTGGTTATATCTATATATACCGTGGTTATATAAAAATGACGCACAACACTCATTCCGACTATGCTCCAATGAGTCAATAGAGCTGGATACCCTACTGTCACTGATGAGCTTCAACGCACTCCTTTGCTCCTGATCAGATAGACCTTGAAGCACCTAACCACAGACTAAATACAGACTCGACAGTAGAGTTTTATAAGAAAAAATGGGGAAAAACTAAGCGATTTTAGGAGAAAACACAGCGGTTTTTAGTCTATTTTACGCTAACATGGCAACACTTTCTACGACTTAGGAGTGAGTGAAACAACAAAAACCGATCTGGCATCCATTTTTCTTATGGCGCGTTATATCAGTTTTCTCTTTCTAACCTAATTCGTAGAATAATTTGAAAAAATTAACCATATGGTTCAAGAATACTTTTTTGACATCTGTCACTTATGTCGAGTCTGTATTAGTCTGTGACATAACATTGGGCCTTACGAGCATTAAAATCGATCCTATTTGCAAGACCCTACTCGGAGATTGTTGTAAGATCATGCTAACAAGTCCCCTGTAGAACGACTCTACGAAACAGGAGTGAATCGGACTCCAGATAATTTACCAAGTGGTGATTGATCATGCATGACCTGCGAGAGCGTAAAGAAAATTGCTATTGGGCGTTAGTTTTCTGGGTTTGTTACCTCACCCTTTTTGGGGGGGTGAAATAAAGCCATAGGCAATAAGGCCATATGGCCTTATTTCCCAATGAGTTGAGAAATAAAGCCATATGGCCTTATTACCAACCACTGTTGGAAATAAAGCCATATATGGCTTTATTACTCATTTGAAAATTTATAAAAGAATTCGTCATTAATTTCCGGAGAAAAAAAATTATGGGGGGTGAAATAAAGCCATAGGCAATAAGGCCATATGGCCTTATTTCTCAATTCAATGGGAAATAAGGCCATATGGCTTTATTACCAACAGGATTGAGTAATAAAGTCATATTGATTTTGCAACCAAAGTGGAAATAAAGCCATATCAGTTGAAAATGTGGAAATATATTTCCCCGTAAATCCTGCTACCCAAAAAAACAAAAATTATTTAGCGAAGCCGCTAAATTAATATATGGAGTTTGCAATCCTTAAGCCCGGCCGAAGGCCGGCTACGCAGAAAATTTTTTTTTTTTTTTGACTATCTTTAAATTAAAAAACCACATATACCAGGAACCTCGGAACTTAGAGGGGTCTAGAGGCACCAATTTTTAATTTAAAGATTGTTTAACAAAAAAAGTTTTTCTGTGTAGCCGGCCTTCGGCCGGGCTTAGGGATTACAAAATCCATGCATTAAACCCACCCTCTCCGCAAAGTAAAGTTTTCTAGGGTAGCAGGCCTTTGCGCTATCAAATTTGTTATGCCTCAAAAAGGCCTGATAACCAAAATAGCTTTGGTTTGCAGAGAGGGTGGGTTTAATGCATGGAGTATGTAATCCCTAAGCCCGGCTACGCAGAAAACCTTTATTACAAAAACACAAATCATAGAAGTCGTAAGTTCGACATTTCGCCCAAATAAAATATTTCGGATTTTTTGACAATTTTGTTTTGCGAGAAGTAACATTTTTAGACCTATCATTTTGGGCTATATGTCGCAGCTTGGGCGATATGACATTTACGGTTTTGGGCGATAAGACCTTGGGCGCTATGTCCGTACGCCATTTCAAATTCCATAAATTAATTTAGAAGCTTCGCTAAATATTTTTTTTTGGGTAGCAGGATTTACGTGGAAATATATTTCCACACTCTCCGCAAAATAATGATGAACATTTTTAAAAAATATTTAAATGAGTAACAAAGCCATATATGGCTTTATTTCCAACAGTGGTTGGTAATAACGCCATATGGCCTTATTTCTGAACTCTTTGGGAAATAAGGCCATATGGCCTTATTGCCTATGGCTTTATTTCACCCCCCAAAAAATTATTTAGCGAAGCCGCTAAATTAATTTACGGAGTCTGTAATCCTTAAGCCCGGCCGAAGGCCGGCTACACAAAAACACTTTTTTGTTAAACAATCTTTAAATTAAAAATCCTGCTAACAAAAAAATGGTGCCTCTAGGCCCCTCTGAGTTCAGAGGTTCCTGGAATGTGGGTTTTTAATTTAAAGAAAGTTAAACAAAAAAAGTCAAGGTCGAAATTACGACTTTGTTTTTTTTGTAATAAAGGTTTTCTGCGTAGCCGGCCTTCGGCCGGGCTTAGGGATTACAAACTCCATGCATTAAACCCACCCTCTCTGCAAACCAAAGCTATTTTGGTTATCAGGCCTTTTTGAGGCATAACAAATTTGATAGCGCAAAGCCCTGCTACCCTAGAAAACTTTACTTTGCGGAGAGGGTGGTTTAATGCATGGATTTTGTAATCCCTAAGCCCGGCCGAAGGCCGGCTACACAGAAAAAATTTTTTTTTTAAACAATCTTTAAATTAAAAACCCTGCCAATAAAAAATTGGTGCCTCAAGACCCCTCTAAGTTCCGAGGTTCGTGGTATATGTGGTTTTTTAATTTAAAGATAGTCAAAAAAAATTTTTTTTGCGTAGCCGGCCTTTGGCCGGGCTTAGGGATTACAAACTCCATAAATTAATTTAGCGGCTTCGCTAAATAATTTTTGTTTTTTTGGGTAGCAGGATTTACGGGGAAATATATTTCCACATTTTCAACTGATATGGCTTTATTTCCACTTTGGTTGCAAAATCAATATGACTTTATTGCTCAATCGTGTTGGTAATAAAGCCATATGGCCTTATTTCCCATTGAATTGAGAAATAAGGCCATATGGCCTTATTGCCTATGGCTTTATTTCACCCCCCCACCCTTTTTTGGGGTTGGCGGGACCTTTGCGGGTTTCTCAAAATCACACCCACAGTACGAGAATAATAAAATTTTGAATGATAAAATAATCAACGAGAATAATAAAATTTAGAATGAAAAACTATTCAATGAAAGCGATTTTATTGATTCTTTGACCGACAAAATTATTGATCTATCATTCTGAATGAAAATGAACCCAATTCAATTATATTCAGAAGAAAAAAAATGGTAAAGTAGAACTAAACTTGCATTATCGCTTGTTGGGTCATATTGACCCAAAGGATATTAAATGTGTGTAAATCGCGTTTTTAAATGTGGAGGGGGGAGGAAAAATTTAAATTTTATTATTTTCTTTTAAAACCATAATTTTCGTCCCTGTAATGGATAAATTAAAATTTCACGTTGATATCTTATAACAAAAGGGAAAAATTTTGCGTTTGAAAACCAAAATTGGGTCAAATTGAACCGAGGAGTGCAGAAGGGTTAAAAGCCTAAGTTACTAAAAGGCTTATTTGTAAGCTTTTGTAAAATTGGTTTTACCTTGTCGCCCAAATAATATGGATTTATAACCTTTTTAAGGAACAAATAAAGGCATATTCACACCTAAGGTGAAATCTCGTTCGAACGAGATTTCGATCAAATGGTCTGCATCATTTTATACACAACCATATGATCGAAATCTTGTTCGAACGAGATTTCACTTCAGGTGTGTATTGGGTATAACAAAAAAGTTTACAATACAATCTTAGTGTTTGTTTGAAAAAAAATATATATTTTTCAAAAAATGTACGAAAAAAGTTGCACAACATCGAGTACATTCCGGGAAAAAATTTATAAAATTTCCATGGAGTAATTCTGGTCCAGCATTGTATCTTCAAAATGGAAATGTGTGTACTAAAATTTACTTTAGCTACATAAGTCACTAAAGCAGCGCGAAAAAAAATGTTTTTGAAAAACAAAAACATTTTTCCTATTTCAAAATGCACTAGAGGTTGGTAGTTTCTATTTAAAACAATAAAACTCAACAACATGCTGCTAAATTTTTCAGTTTTGTTCATAAAAATATTTTTGTCCCGCGAAAATTTTTAAAATCCCGCCATTTATGTAATTTTCGGGAGTTTGTCCCGCATTTTCGAAATACAATTCTGGCAACCCTAGCCACCATAGTGTACTCCTTTACCGAAAGCGATCTCTCGATGGTACCAAAGAGCTCATGAAGAGCGGTTTCCGTTGATCGTCCCTTGCTGTATGCATGTTGCTTTGTCGAAAGCAACCTCGTGTCAATCACTCTACGCAAATATGAGTCTATCATTCGTTCCATTGTCTTTAACAAAAAAGAAGACAGACTAATTGATCTGATATCCTTCGGAGCTGTGTGGGAACTTTTCCCAGCCTTCGGGATAAATACGACTCTGGTATCCCTCCATTTTAAAGGAATATACGACCAGTTGATGCATGCTGTGTATAGATTATACAGCAACGGGGCTATATAGTCCGACACTTGCTGCAAGTCAGCCGGGATTATACCATCAGGTCCCGGGGATTTATAGGGCCTGTAGCTTTTTATCGCCCAGATTAATGTTGGCATATTTATTATTTCCGAAGCAATTTCAGATGCTTGGGCGTCAGAACGTTCCAAAGCTTGAAACGGCGCACAGTGGTCAATTTCGCGAGATAGCGGTCAAAACTCTATAACTTTTGACCGGATCGGTATTTTTTTACGCAATTTGTTTTGTTCAATAGGAGGGACTTTAAGCTTCAATTTGCGTGTTCAAACGTAAAAATCGACTGATAGGAACGTAAGTAATGTGGAGTTAAAAATGCATTTTAATTTTTTGTTGAGTTTCCATGTAAAAGTTGAATATTTTGACATTTTAAATAGGTATTTTTTTTATAATTTCTTATTTTCTTCAATCGTATTTTACAACCAATACTTATTTATTATTCCTAAACTTAATTTTGGTCACAAAATGCCAACATTTGGCCACTGACATTTATTTAGTCTCAATATTCACAGGTCCTTTGTCCTTCTGATAGGTCCTAGGATAGGTGCTTTTGATAGGTCCAGGGATATGTCCTAGGATAGGTCCTTTTGATAGGTCCTTTTGATAGGTCCTAGGATAGGTCCTTTTGATAGGTCCTTTTGATAGGTCCTTTTGATAGGTCCTAGGATAGGTCCTTTTGATAGGTCCAAGGATAGGTAATTTTGATAGGTCCTAGGATAGGTCCTTTTGATTGGTCCATGGATAGGTCCTTTTCATAAGTCCAAGGATAGGTCCTTTTGATAGGTCCTAGGATAGGTCCTTTTGATAGGTCCTTCTGATAGGTTCTTTTGATAGGACAAAGGATAGGTCCATTTGATAGGTTCAAGGATAGGTCCTTTTGATATGTAAAAGGATAGGTCCTTTTGATAGGTCCTAGGATAGGTCCTTTTGATATGTAAAAGGATAGGTCCTTTTAATATGTAAAAGGATAGGTCCTTTTGATAGATCAAAGGATAGGTCCTTTTGATAGGTACAAGGATAGGTCCTTTTGACTGGTACTAGGATAGGTAATTTTGATAGGTCCAAGGATAGGTCCTTTTGATAGGTCATAGGATAGGTCCTTTTGATAAGTCCAAGCATAGGTCCTTTTGATAGATCCAAGGATACGTCCTTTTGATAGGTCATAGGATAGGTCCTTTTGATAGGTCCAAGGATATGTCCTTTTGATAGTTCCAAGGATAGGTCCATTTGATAGGTCCAAGGATAGGACCTTTTGATAGGTCCAAGGATAGGTCCTTTTGGTAGGTCCAAGGATAGGTCCTTTTAATAGATCAAAGGATAGGTCCTTTTGATAGATCAAAGGATAGGTCCTTTTGATAGGTCCAAGGATAGGTCCTTTTGATAGGTCCTCTTTATTGGTCCAAGGATAGGTCCTTTTTGATAGGTCCTTTTGATATGCAAAAGGATAGGTCCTTTTGATAGATCAAAGGATAGGTCCTTTTGATAGGTCCAAGGATAGGTCCTTTTTATAGGTCCAAGGATAGGTCCTTTTGATATGTAAAAGGATAGGTCCTTTTGGTAGGTCCAAGGATATGCCCTTTTGATAGGTCCTAGGATAGGTCCTTTTGATAGGTTAAAGGATAGGTCCATTTGATATGTAAAAGGATAGGTCCTTTTAATAGATCAAGGTCCTAGGATAGGTCCTTTTGATAGGTCCAAGGATAGGTCCTTTTGATAGATCAAAGGATAGGTCCTTTTGATAGGTCCTTTTGATTGGTCCAAGGATAGGTCCTTTTTATAAGTTCAAGGATAGGTCCTTTTGATAGGACCAAGGAAAGATCCTTTTGATAGGTTCAAGGATAGGTCCTTTTGATATGTAAAAGGATAGGTCCTTTTGATAGGTCCAAGTATAGGTCTTTTTGATAGGTCCAAGGATCCACAGGTTATTTCCATTGGTTTTAAATTTATTTGCAATTATCAGGTATTTAAGTTATGTAATATTAGATGGCAATAAAATCATTTTTTACCTTTTCCAAATGAATTGCCAGATACCACATAATTTGAGAGTTCTATTGTCATTTTTGTCAAAATTTTGATACACCCTTCTATGTGGACTAGGTCCAAATATGGGCCAACTTCTCCTAATTTCAACAGAATTATTTTTTGGGTCAATAAGAACTCTTGTACAAAATTTCATCAAAATATATGCATAATAGCCACTTTCACATACAAATAACTTCTCAAAAAATATGACGTGCATTTGTACCGAATATCTTACCTTGGGTCAGAAAAATTGCTGTAGCTCAAAAAGTGCAGTCCCGATGCATGGACATGTATATATAGGAATGTAGGGGAGATTTAGGACTACAAAATAGTAAATTTGTGTTTTGACTCAGCTTGACTCACAGGAGTTGTGCTCTATGAAGTAGGAAATTTCCGAGAAATTTTACCTTTTTTAAAAAAAATATTTAAATTGTTCTGAAAACAGTAGAGCTCCAATTTTTTTACCAGTAATAGGAAATAAGTTAAGTTACAACACAAAATTTATTTCGTCCAAAAATCTTGAAAAACAAAAAAGTTATGATCATTTAAACTTTCAAAATTAACTAAAAATATCATAAATTTACTAAATTCTGAAAAATCCCATTTTGGACCACCCTGTTCTCAGTGAAATAATTGAAATAGAGTTCTAATTTTTTGGCTCCCGAGGTTTACTATTGTCTACTTTCATATGAGTCTAATAACTTTAAAATCGGAAAACAAAAACCAAAAGGAGTTTTGGCCGCTATCTCAAAATATTGACCACAGTGCGGCGTCATGGAATTGCCCGGAAAATGCGTGTTTAAAAGGAGATCCAGCGACTCTCCACTGGAGGAAGACCACATCCCATTAGGATCTTTCAGGTATCCCAGGGTGCAAGGAGAAGATGCCAGAACCTTGCGCAGCCTGGATGCCTCAGAAACGTCTTCTATGTTTCCACAGAAGTTTTTCCAAGAATCACATTTTGCAAGAATTTACATTTTTTAAGAATTTTCACTTTGGCTGCATTTTTTTCCGTAAATAAAATACATTCGAACTCGGTTTTAACGAATTCTCGGTTATAACGAACTAATTCTTATTATGGTCCCACGAACACAATTTCATGTATATTTGCCTTTTTATAACGAACTCCCATAAATATTTTGAAATTTGCGGCAATTATGTTTACCAAACTCACAAAAGGTTAGAAATTATTGGTTAATATTATAATTTTGCTACTTTTTTTTTACATTTTTAATGTTTTCTTCTAAATGAGTAGTTTACTTTTAAATAAACCTCAAATAAAACAGAATTGGAACTTTTTTTTTTTGGAAATAAAACAAGGTTGATATTAAATTTACCCCGCTTATAGCGAACTTCGCTTATAACGAACTATTTTTACTGGTCCCTCGGAGTTCGTTATAACCGGGTTTGACTGTATTTTACAATGAAATTATTTAACTTAAATATGTTTCCATATTAAAATTTGACATATGGTTTTGAAATGTCAGAAAATAAAATTGTTCAACATTATGACACATGACACAATATTGTTTTTATTAGAAAAATTCAAATTTGAATTAATTTGAATTTGTAACGAATTACAATGACATCATATTAAATTTAAAGTTGGTAAAACTTAAAACAAAATGTGGACAATTTTAAAACAAAAATATTATTTTAGGTTAGGTTAGAGTGGTTGTGAGTCCTCCTGAGGCTGCACCAATTAGCAAAGTAATGCCGTTTTGAATACCACGTTACCTGAAAACAAAGGAAAGAAAAATAATAAATTATAATCGATATACAAAGGCTATGTCCAGTATGTTTTTGTGATATATTTTGAAATGGAAATGATATCTATGTTACCCATTTCCTTGAGGTCATCAAAAAAAGGCTTTCCCAATGTCATCAGTCTGACCTTGGATAAGGCCGGGCATTGCAAAAGGTAGTGTTCTGGAGATTCCTGCACAGTTTCGTCTTCGCAACTGCGGCAGTGCCTGCGGTAAGGTAACCCTAGCCTGCTAGCGTGGCGTCCAATTGCCCAGTGGCCGGTTAGAACAGATATTATTCTTGATATTGTGATCCTATTATTTGCTATCAAGCAGTCCGATCGTTTTTTACTGTAGCACGGCCATGTACTACGAGCCCTTTTGCATGTTGTGAGTTCTCTCCAGAACTTGTCTGCAAGTTCCTGGAAATATATATCTAATATATTAACTACCTCACCTATGGGTATGTTAATCTCTATCGCCATGCTGATGTCCTTGCCTGATCCTTGTCGAGCCAGTTCATCCGCCGCTTCGTTGCCGGCTATATCACTGTGGCCTGGTACCCATATCAGTGTGGCTATAGATATCGTGCCTAGGTCGTTCAATGCCTTCTTGCACTCGGTTACAAGTCTCGATTTGCTATATCTAGAAGTTAAAGCCATAATGGCCGCCTGGCTATCTGAGAAAATATTAACTGTTCTCCCAGTTATTTCCTCACAAAAAAGTTGGCGACAAGCTTCTGTTATCGCCGCAACTTCTGCTTGAAAAACACTACAATAATCCGGCAGTCTTAATGATATTGACAAGTTACGTTGAGCACAGTGTATTCCAGCACCCACTCCGCAGGCCATCTTAGAACCGTCTGTGTAAACAGCTATTTCGCAATTTAGTGATGGATTGTTTTCCTTCCAATCCTCCCTTGTGGGTATAAATGACTTATAGGTTCTGAGAAAATCCAACCTTGAAATTTCGTAGTCCGTCACTGTAGGCAGGAGCCCACGCGGAAAAATACTCAAAATATTGCTATGTCCATGATTTCTTGCCTTCCAGCAGTTAATGTCCCTAAGCCTAAGAGCACTTCTAGCTGCAGTATTCTTGACAAAAAGATCAATTGGAAGTAGATTCAACATGACATTTAGAGCATCACTCGGGCAAGTTCTTAATGCTCCTGTGACACCTATGCATGCTGTTCTCTGAATTCTCGTCATTTTTCTACGGTTGCCCTCTTTGTCCAATGCTTCCCACCAAACCAAAGCACCATAAGTTAATATTGGTCTGATTACAGCGCTATACATCCATAGTACCATTCCCGGCTGTAACCCCCATGTTTTGCCGAATGTTTTCTTGCAAGCATAAAAAGCTACACAAGCCTTTTTTACCCTATGTTCAATGTTGTATTTCCAATTTAATTTGCTATCCAAGATAACCCCCAGGTATTTTGCTGTCTCTGAGAGCTTCAATTGCTGTCCTCCTAGGTAAGGTAATTCAAACTGCGGAAATTTTCTCTTTGTTGTAAATAAAACCAGTTCCGTCTTGTCTGGGTTAACCCCAAGACCACAACCTGTAGCCCACGAGTTGACTGCACCCAGCGCATTCTCCATAATATCACTTATCACGGAGAGAAACGGTCCAGCTACTATTACAACAACATCATCCGCATATGCCACCACCTTCACCCCCATATCATTCAGTCTTACCAATAATATGTCCATCACGGCGATCCATAACAGAGGCGAAATGACCCCACCCTGCGGGGTGCCCCTACATACGGTTTTAATCATGGTTGTATTACCCCAGTTCGCCTGAATCAATCTGGTTTCTAGCATGGATACTATCCATCTTATAATTGTGCCGCTTATACCAAGCCTGGTAAGAGCATCTTTAATGCTGTCTGTGCTAACATTGTTAAAAGCGCCTTCTATGTCCAAAAACGCAGCCATAGTAAATTGTTTAAAATAGAGTCCTCTTTCAACTGTTCTCACCACTTCATGGAGGGCAGTCTCTGTAGACTTACCCTTCATATATGCATGCTGATTGCAGTTCAGTCCTCCACACTCGAGAAAAGAACGGATGTTCTCATCCAGTATTCTCTCCAAAGTTTTAAGAATAAATGAGGATAAACTAATGGGTCTGAAATCCTTTGCAGACTCATGACTACTTCTACCTATTTTAGGGATAAAGATAACTTTTACCTTTCTCCAGCTAAAAGGGATATAATTTAGGCTGAGACTTGCGGAAAAGAGCGGTTTCAGCCAGCTACAGATTACACCAGGTATTTTCTGTAACATTATAGGCAGAATGCCATCTGGCCCAGGAGATTTAAATGGTGAAAAACTTGATATTGCCCAAACTATTCTTTCCTCCGTTATAATAGACTCTATAAAGGCGGAACCTGATGTGTTCTGTACCACCTCGGTACAACTTAAATTCCCTATTGGGTCACTGGACCCAGGGAAATGAGTTTCAAGTAAACTGGATAGACTTTGTTCTGGCGATTCGGTCCATGTATCATCCAGCCTGCGTATGAAAGCTGGATTCGTATGATCCTTAGAAAGAATCTTGCTAATTCTACAAGAATCCTTAATATTGTCAATTGATTCGCAAAAAGTTGCCCAGGATATTTTTTTGGCTCTTCGTATCGCATGTTTGTACTCACGCTGAACTATTTTGTAAGGCTGCCAAGATTTACTAATATAACACTCGTTAAAAACTTTTCTAGTTTTCTTTCTGAGTTCTCCAAGTTCCTTATTCCACCATTTAGGATACACTTTTTTAGCTCTATTGATTGGACATGACTTCATAAAAGCAGCTGTCAGAGCTTTCTCAAATGAATCCGCCATGTTATCCAACTCAACTGTGCCCAAAATTGCATCCCTTGGTGGCTTATTAAGGCTATCCTCTGCAATTTTTGAAAACTTTTTCCAATTTGCTCTTCTTGGATTCCTATAAGGCTTTGGCTTCTCACTCTCCATTAAGAGATCAAAATAAATAAGCTTATGATCAGAAAAAGAGCACTGCTCTGAAACTCTCCATCGCGATATCACAGACTAATACAGACTCGACATAAGTGACAGGTGTCAAAAAAGTATTCTTGAACCATATGGTTAATATTTTCAAATTATTCTACGAATTAGGTTAGAAAGAGAAAACTGATATGACGCGCCATAAGAAAAATGGATGCCAGATCGGTTTTTGTTGTCTCACTCACTCCTAATTCGTAGAAAGTGTTGCCATGTTAGCGTAAAACGGACTAAAAACCGCTGTGTTTTCTCCTAAAATCGCTTAGTTTTTCCCCATTTTTTCTTGTAAAACTCTACTGTCGAGTCTGTATTTAGTCTGTGGCGATATGTTCAAAACCGGGCATTGGGACTTGAGCGTAACATCTATTACCTCCTCCCAACCCTTAAATTTATCGGAGCTTGGGAAAGTAAAAGTTGGTTTATTTCCTTGGTTGCAAATAAGTATGTTGGTAGAAACAATAAAATCAAAAAGTGACTCACCTCTTTCGTTAATTTCACGACTACCCCATACCGTATGTCTAGCGTTAGCATCACAGCCCTTAAGAAGGCCAGTACCAGACTTTGTTGAAACTTCGACTAAAGTCCTTACTTCGTTTGGCGGCGCACTTTCATCATGACCCATATAAATTGAAGCTATTAGGATGTTTTTACCATCTGCATACTCCCAAGAGACAACTGTCACATCTGGAGAACTAAGATTAGAACACAGAAAAACTTTAATGTGATTCTTAGTAATAATACAGGACCTAGGCTTACCGTTATTTGATTTGTAGAATATTTGGTATGATGGAACATTAAGACCTTTTATGATTCCATCGTTGACCCATGGCTCTTGGATTATGCCTATGTCTATGTCTTCTTCACATAGAAGCACATTCAGATTATCTGAAGCGAGCCTGGAGTGCTTCAGATTGATCTGTACGACCTTAGGCATGGTTTATACAGGGTTTATTGAGGCCTCCTCTGAGAGATTGATTTCGCCCAGCAAGCTACTGGCATCCTCAATCTCATCAGTTTCCTCCTCGGCGACAGCTTCTTTGAATATTTTGAGTTTGGCATTTCGTACGCCAAATCTCAACTTATTTTCCACCTTTTCTAATGCTTCAACACCTGCATTCGTAATAAGCAAAAGAAAGCTTGTACTGCTTGCATTGGGACTCTCCTCTCTTATGACCTGCCAGTCTTCCATGGTTATACCAGGGTTGTGCAGTTTTAGACACTGGAGTAGCTTGTCTGAGCTCAAACCAGTAATCTTTGGTAACCAGATGCGTGCCCTCGGCCTCCATGGAATTTCTTTGGCTGGGATAAGTTTGATCTTCAAACCATCCCATGAGTCACAAATCTTTGCGACACATTTGCCCAAGAAATCCTTGGAGAACAAGTCCTCACATCGGATTACCCTGCACCCCCTGATTACCATGGAGGAGTCAAAACAGGGCAGGGGACCACCAGGGTTGCCTAAAAGGTATTCCAATACCATTTCCGACAGCCTTGGCTCGATCTCCACCCAGCGGTCACCAACAAGCTTGTTATTACGGCTGTCTTCGTCGACCAAAGCAACAGAAAGGCTATCCTTAACCACATCTGCATAAGCTTTTTGCATAGCTTGCTTGTCGCCTTTTTTTCGTTTGGCGGTATTGGTCGTCTCTTCTTGAGAACGTATGCGTTTGGCAGATTTTAAGCGGGCAGACTTGTCCTGCTTGCCATCCCCCTCCCGTACAGTAGTCAGGTGCTGCTCGTACTCTGCCACTGTCTTTTTGCATGATTCTTCATCATTTTTATCACGGGGATCTGTAATACCGGCTTTTTTGTTCTCCTCGATTTTCTTGAGGATGAAACAAGCCCTTTGGTATTTATTTTTTAGTTGTTTGAAACTCTGCTTCACTTGAGGTTGTTGTCGGCTAAGCTTTGAAGATGAATTAGCATTATGGCTGGTGCTAATACCTTCCGCACTTTTGATGGTCTCCTGGCTAGATTGCAGGAGATCATCTTCTGAGCTATTCCCCACATCAGTTTTAACAGCACTATCCATGATGATTTGCAAAAAACGCCTTCCAAACCGCTTATGTAGATAATAAAATCCAATTAAAAACCTACAAAAGAGGGGTAGACATCATTTGTCGTAATTCTGTGGTTATGTTGTTAGCTAACAACAAGAAAAACCACAAACTTACACAAACCACACAGAAAACTTGTTAAAAAAAAAGTAAAAAGAATAACACTTTTTAACGTTGCACTTTAATAAAAAAACACTTTCTAATGATTATTTTATTAAATCACAACAAAAATATTTATTTTAAATGATTTTATTTTATATTTTTCGTAAATTTTTAATATTATAAAATGACAGACACAATTTTCAACATCTGTTCACTTTCAGTGTTGCCAGATATATTATTATTATTTTAAAATCAATTATAATCAATATTAAAATTTAATTTTATGTCAAAAATATGCAGCATGTTTAACATAAAATTGAAAATTTTTGATTGAAATATGCTTTATTCCCTCAGTGCACACTGGGCCGATATGGTAGGTTTTTTGGCCAAAAGTCTCTACAGGTCGTAAATGTTAATCGATTTGGTTGAAATTCAGAATATAAGCCTATATTAGGGTAATAAATAAGTGACTTGAAACTTTTTGGAATCGGACCTACAAGGAAACTGTTTCAGGGTGGACACTTAATTTTTAATAAAATTAACAGATGTTATAGATGAAACAAATGAAGAGACACTTGTTTTTTGTTTATGTATTTGAATTGGAGATGGTCTCTGGTCCCGTGATTTGCGTGACTCAAAAAAACAACGTGATTCACGCGTGAGCGTGAGTGATTTTCATTTAAATCACGTGATTTAAAAGTTTTTAAAAATTGAATTGAAAAAAGAGTTTAAAAATAACGTGATTCACGCGTGAGCGTGAGTGATTTTCATTTAAATCACGTGAATATACCGTTTTCCAAAATTGAATTGAAAAAAAAAAGTTTATAAAAAATTGGAAAAAATTAAGTTTTTGTTTTCAAAACCCCCTTTTTATACTCATCGTTATCAAAAGTTCCACGCCCTTTTAAAAAACTGTCTGGGCCAGAATTATCCTTTCTATCCACACTTTCCAAAAAATTGGCCGCTTGTGCCCGTTTTCAAAAATAGAATTTAAATAAAATTTATAAAAAAATGGAAAAAATTATTTCTTTTTTGAAAACCCCCTTTTAAAAACTCATCGTTAAAGAAAGTTCCACGGCCTTTCAAAAAACTATCTGGACCAGAATTATCCTTTGTATCTGCTTTTTCCAAAAAAGTTACCCACTTGTGCCCGTTTTCAAAAATTTAATTGAAATATGAGCTTATAAGAAATTGGAACATTTTTTTTTTTTGAAAGCCCTCTTTTTAAACTCATCGTCATAAAAAGTTCCACGCCCTTTTAGAAAACTGTCTGGGCCAGAATTACACTTTTTATTAGCACTTTTCAAAAAAGTTGCCCGCCTGTGCCCGTTTTCAAAAATTTAATTCTAATGAGGGCTTATAAAAAATTGGAAATTTTTATTTTTTTTTGAAACTCCCTTTTTAAACTCATCAAAAGTTCCACGCTCTTTCAAAAAACTGTCTGGGCAAGAATTATCCTTTTTATCCCCACTTTCCAAAAAACTTTTCCGCTTGTGCCCGTTTTCAAAAATTTAATTGAAATAAGAGTTTATAAAAAATTGGATAAAATTTGTCTTTTTTTGACAACCCCCTTTTAAACTTATCGTCATCAAAAGTTCCACGCCCTTTCAAAAAAATTTCTGGGCCAGAATTAGCCTTCTTAACCCCACCTTACAAAAAACTTACCCGCTTGTGCCCGTTTACACAAATGGAATTAAAATACCAAAAATTAAAAAAAATAATAAAAAAAGTTTGTGAAAACCCCATTTTTTAAAACTCATTGCGATCAAAAGTTCCACGCCCTTTCAAAAAACTGTCTGGGCCAGAATTATCCTTTTTATTCGCACTTTCCAAAAAATGTTCCCGCTTGTGCCCGTTTTCAAAAAATTTAATTGAAATAAGAGTTTATAAAAAACTGATTTTTTTTGTAAACCCCGTTTTTAAACCCATCGTTATCATAAGTCCCACGCCCTTTCAAAAAACTGTCTGGGCCAAAATTATCCTTTTTATCCCTACTTTCCAAAAGTGTTGCCCGCTTGTGCCCGTTTAGGCAAATGGAATTGAAATATTAAAAATTTGAAAAAATAAAATATTTTTTTATGAAAACCCCTTTTTCAAACTCATCGTTATCAAAAGTTCCACGCCCTTTAAAAAAACTGTCTGGGCCAGCATTATCCTTCCTATCCACACTTTCCATAATAGTTGCCAGCTTGTGCCCGTTTTAAAAAATGTAATTGAAATAAAATTTAGAAAAAAATTTGAAAAAATATTTTTTTTTTGAAAACACCCTTTTAAAAACTCATCGTTACAGAAAGTTTCACGCAGTTTCAAAAAACTGTCTGGGCCAGAATTATCCTTTTTATTCCTACCTTACAAAAAACTTGCCCGTTTACATAAATGGAATTGAAATACCAAAAATTGAAAAAAAAATTATAAAAAAAATTTTGTGAAACCCCTTTTTTTAACTCATCGTTATCAAAAGTTTCACACTCTTTCAAAAAACTGTCTGGACCGCCTAACCGGGTACTTATTTTTTTTTTTCAATGTATTAAAAACAAATTTTAGTACGATAAAAAAACTATTTTTCGTGTAACCGGGTTTTTCTCGTAACCAGTTTTTTGTGTATTCGGGTTTTTGGGTAACCGGGTTTCATTTTATCCCGTATTAATATAGAAAAACACTATGTATGTACTTTAAAAAAAAATTGAAAATTGTTAATTGTTAATTCATAAAATTAATTTAATTCAATCAAAAAGGCTCATTTTAACAACTTTAGATTTGTTCATCTCCCTTTCTATTGATATTTTATACGCAGATGAAAAAACGGGCAAAAGCGGGCAGGTCAGTCTGAAAGCTAGTAAACCAACAAACATTTTGGCATCCTAATTTTTGGATTATGTCGCGGAACATTTTGGAAAAGCTATATCAAATGGAACAATTTTTCAAAATTTACATAAAAATATCAAAAAATCATAAAAAAAAAATTAGGAAAAAGAGCTGTTCATACCCATTTACATGTTGTACTTCCCTTTGTCAAATAAATTAACCCCAAAAAAAAAAAACAAGGCCCCATCTTAATAATGTATAAATTTGTTAGCTTTTTTGACTACGGTATATGGAGATTTAAACATACATATTTTATCTTTGATCCAAGAGAATGGGTGTACCGATTTTTACAAAAATTACAGACAAGGTGCACCAAGTCATACTAAATACAATAGTGCATTCGCTTTTTTTAATAATTTTGTTTTTATTAGTTTTGGCCAAAAAAACTACCATCTCGGCCCTGTGTGCAGTGTAAGGAGCCTAATTTCCACCACTGTCCGTAATATTTGGCGGAATTCTCCCCTTTTTATTTCCTAAAAAATTACCCCTCACTTACACTTATTCATTAGCACATTTTAAACTAATTCTACTGCGGGAAAAATCAAAATGGACCTCAGATCTAGAAAGTTCACAACAACCTCAAAGGGAGCCGAAAGACAATAGGGTAACTGGACTAACCCAAACTTCAAAAGCTAAGTCGATTCGTCAGCCAAAGTTAATCCCGAGCGGATTACTCACATTGCGACCCCCTTCTGAAATATGAAAAAATTACCGAGATGCTCCTACAAACTATATAATCCTGCAAAAATATTCAAATATGAGCAATAAAATGTGATTACCCGGCTAAAAATAAATGTATATGTTCATATATGCTTATATAAAGATCTTTATATGATCATATATGACTTATATGGAAACATATATGTGATCATATATGCAAGAAACGATCCCATATATGTGGTCGTATTTAAAATATGTGCCATATATGATATCATATATGGAACCATATATGCTATCATAAAATGTTAAATTTAAACCAGAATTACAAAATAAAAGTTTTTTAGGTTAAAATTATATTATTACTTTACCATCGATTGACATACCTTAATATATATCAATAATTTAACAAATATTGCAAAATATTCTGCATAAAAAAATTTTAGAAAAGGTAAGTTTTCATTAATATGTATTTAGAATTTTAAAATCATATGTATTATTTTTTTCCAGTTCATCGTCATACCAAGTATAAGCGTGGACTTTTTTTTATCCAAAACAAGATCCTATTTAAATTAAGTAAATGTGTGTCGCAAATACAATATTATTGAGTACTTTGATATTGAATAAAATTAAACTCACAGCTTCGTTAATCTCGTACAACTAGGTGGAGAGGGCATATGCACCACCAATATGTTTTCACTACGATTGCAATACTGCAAACTATTTTGAAATCCCTTAATGTTGCTATAGCAAATTGAAAATGAAAAGACCGTATAGGCAGTTTTGAGGCCGAGTTACGTTAAGCTCACTCAACTTGGAGAAGAGGACATTTGCACCACCAGAACTGTTATTACTACACTATAAATTACTTTGAAGTCCCTTACTGTCGCAATAGAAAATTGGAAATGGAAAGAAGGTATAAGAAGTTTGGAGGCCGAGTTACTAGTTGAAGAAAATTTAACCATGCGGAGCTACGTTAAGCTCGCTCAACTTGGAGGAGAGCGCATATACACCACCCTAACGCTATCACTACGGTTCCAACACTACAAACTATTTTGAAAACGCTTACTTTCGCCATAGCAAATCGAAATGAAAAGAAGGTTTGATCAGTTTTAATGTTGAGTAACGATTTGGGAAGGACAACGTTTTTACTTGCAATTACAAGAAATCTGTCAATAAGCGAAATCGACAACCTGGCACATTGTCGCCATGATGTAAATTTACATGAAAAAAAAATGTTGGAAAAGGTAAGCTTTCATTAATATGTATTTGAATTTTAAAATCATGTTTTAATTTTTTCCAGTTCATCGTCATAACAAGTTTAAGCGTGGACATTTTATTCCAAAACAAGATCATATTCAAAATGAGTAAATGTAAATACGTCGCAAATACAATATTATTTAGTAATTTGATGTTGAAGAAAATTAAACTACGCAGCTTCGTTAATCTCGTGCAACTTGGTGGAGAGGTCATATGCACCACCATAATGTTGACACTACGATTGCAATACTGCAAACTATTTTAAAAACCATTAATGTCGCCATAGCAAATTGGAAATGGAAAGATCGTATAAGCAGTTTTAAGGCCGAGTTAAGTTAAGCTCACTCAACTTGGAGAAGAGGACATATGCACCACCAGAAATGTTATCAATACGATTCCAACACTATAAATTATTTTGAAATCCCATACTGTCGCAATAGCAAATTGAAAATGGAAAGAACGTATAAGTTTGGAGGCCGAGTTACTATTTAAAGAAAATTCAACCATGAGGAACTACGTTAAGCTCGCTCAAGATGGAGGAGAGGGCATATGCACCACCATAACGTTATCACTACGGTTCCAACACTACAAAATATTTTAAAATCGCTTACTGTCGCCATAGAAAATTGAAATGAAAAAAACGTATCATCAGTTTTAAGGTTGAGTAACGATTTCGAAAAGACAACGTTTTTACTTACAATCACACGAAAGCTGTCAATTAGCGAAAGTGACAACCTGGCACATTGTCGCCATGATGTAAGTAAAAATAGTTTCTTATCCCTATCCTTCAAACATCGTTACACACATTACCCAAAAAGATAAAATACGTACTACTAATATATTGCTTTTAATCGAAGTCTTAAGTAATTGTGTACCTACTAAAAATTTTGAGTAAAAAAAAACATGCATTTAGTAGTAGCAAGTTCTTTTTTTCTGGAATAAAAAAAGGAATATGGAGTAATTTTAATATTTTATCAGATGGAGTTCTGAAAGACAATATACCTTTCCGTAAAAAGCATTCATGGTCTTAAGCAACCCATGGTCCTTACAAAATACACTCCATTAACATGTATGTATGTGTCTAGCAGTATCAAGCCAATCTTTAAAGGATATTCGTGTTATCATTAGCCCATTAGCACCAAATGCTGTTGTTGGTAATAATTCAATACAATAAAAATTCTAGAAATATCTTGTATGCATACTAATATTATTTTCTATAAATTTTTTTAGATTTTGACTTTTTTAACAAAAACGCTAAGTCCGAAGATAATCGAAATTAACACTAAAACAAGAAAACACAAAGGAAATCATCGTTCCTGTAACAAGCCCTTTGTTCGCATCTTTCGTAATTGATATCAATTGAAAAACTTGATATATTAGATCTTTTATGTTCAATTTATTTTTTTGAATATCAAAATGTATTCTCGTATCTATAAGTTTAATTATATATTTTAATATGGTCACCAAAAATGCAAACGATAGTAACTAAAAAATCAAAATCATCAAACTAAAGGTGTTCATTCAAATATATCAAAAACACCAGTAATGAATAAAACAATATTTTTTATTTTTAATTATACTTGCGTACATCGTTTGCAATTCTGGTGAATATATACATAATAACCTATTACATATAGTTTAAGATGAAAAAATAAATAAAAAATATAAAAAAGAATGTAAAACAAATTAAAAACATCATATATTATTCAATATATGATTCAATATATGATCCAATATATGATTCAATATATGATCTAATATATGATCACATATATTGCATCATATATGATCGTGTCTTATATAAGCGCCAATTTTGGAATATGTTCATATATGAGACCATATTTGATACTATATATGATACTGTATATGGTCTCATATATGATATCATATATGATGATATACAACATTTTTAGCCGGGTAAATAAAAGTAAATAAATAATAATGAATACATAATAAAATAATACAACAAATAATTTTACGCGTTTGAAAACCATAAAAAATAGTACATGAAAAAATATATAAAAACAAGTAAGAAAATTATAGTCGGTCAAGACGACCATATAATACCCTACACCAGAGTTTCCCGGAAAATTGGTCCCAAGTTCAAACATGGACCGATTAGTTCTATATTTTGTCAACTCTTTAATAAGTGTAAAAAACACTCACACATCAAATTTTTGTGAAATAGGCTTATTTTTATTGACAAAAAACCGCTTTAACGGAATATCGGGCGAAACTTTCACATGGGGCCTGAGTCCAAAAATGGTCCGATGATAATCAGATTTGATAAGGTTATTAAAGTACGCGTTTAACATACACAAATCGAATTTTAATTAAATATTTTCATGAAATTTGAGAGATAAATGTGAAAATCGGGAAGGTGGTTTGTATAGGGGCTACAAGAAGAATTGGTCCGATTTATTTAAAATTTGGAATGGTGGTTTGTGTGACGAAACATGATTACCTGCCAAATTTCGAAACGATGCCTACTATAATGCGGTTATCAGAGTCGTTTGAGTCAAAACTAAAGAGGAATTTTGTATAAGGGTTAGGTGTAAATATGGACCGATTTTCTCCAATTTCAATAGGCTTCGTCCTTGGGCCAAAAGAGGCTTAAGTTCAATTGATTAAAAACTGCGACCGTGTTTACACCGTTGGACAGACAGACGGACGGACGGACATCGCTAAATCGACTCAAAAAGTGATTCTGAGTCGATGGGTATACTTAAAAGTGGGTCTACGACCAATATTTTGGGTAGTTACAAACATCAGCACAAACTCATTATACCCTGTGCCACAGTGTGGTGTAGGGTATAAATAACGACAAAATATACCCAAAAACACCTATTCACTACAAATTAAAGTACAAACTCACCCACTTGAAAATTGCCGTAAAGACACTTGGGCTTCCTATAGGAAATCATCGGTAGGATTTCCAAATCCACCAACTGGTTCCGTATAACTCCCAACATGGTGTTACCTTGTAACGCCACATATAAAATATCAATCTTTATGTCTACCAACGCACCAACCCCTAAACCCATAGGAATCAACAACTGGACGCAACTATAAACAAAAAATATACCTATCATTACAAATAGGTTACACTCAAAAAATTATGTTAGTAAAATCAACTGATAATAATAAAATCCTAACGTAGCCGGATTTTAAATTTTTGGCCTGTGGGCGGATATATAAGAGGAAAAGTGGGCGTGGCAAAATTATTTTTTTTTTACATTTTTGCTTAATTTAAATCCCCCTAAAGACTTACGAAGCTGAAAATTTCCTAAAATATAGTCCTAACGATGGAGCATATCCTGAAGCAGTAGGATTTTAAATTTTAAGACTGTAAATGGAGAACTGAGAACCAAAATTTGGATTTTTAACATTTTTACTTCTTTTGAAGCCCCCAAATGTCTTAGGAAGCGGAAAATTGCATACCATATAGTTCTAACAATGAAGCATATCCTGAAGTAATCGGATTTAAATTTTTAGACTGTGGAAAAAGAATTAAAACAAAAAAAAGGGGCGTGGAAAAATTGTGTTTTTAATCTTTTAACTAATTTGAAGACTCCCAATGACCTATGAAGATGAAAATTTGCATTTTTGATTATTTTAAAGCCATCTTATGACTTAGGCAGCTGAAAATTTCCTAGCATATAGTCCTATCGATGAAGCATATCCTGAAGTGTTTGAATTTTAAATTGTTGAACTGTGGGTGAAGAATTGAAAGGAACTCTGTCTTGTGTTTGATAAGTTGTATTAATATCGGTCGCTTAATTAATAATTTATTTTTTGTGTTTTAAAATATTTATTATTGTTAAAAGTGGTTTAGTTCAATATTAAAAAGTTTTATTAGTGTTTGTTGTGTTTTTTATACAATTTAAAATATATTTTGGACAGTAATTTAGTGTATTAAAATAATAATAAAATACTGTTGCTTTTTTTATGCACTGTGTTTGTTGTTATAATTTGCATTTCCCTTTTGTGTTTTATTTGTTTTTAAAAGTTGCCAATACAGTATATTGTGAATAAATACATATTTTTTTTTTTTTTTTTACAGTACATTCTGGATAAGTAAGGATATTTAATTTCATTTAGATTATTTTTTATTTTGTGTGGATACATTTTTTCTTGTGAATAAATTTTATTAATTTATTGGTGATGGAGAATTTTAAATGCATAAGTATGTTTTGTGCCATTACTAAACCTGCACGAATGATTTCTTGTTGGTTGTGTGAAGGGTGTTGCCATGTGACGTGTGCTGGTCTTACGGGACGTGATGCTGATATGTTGAAGAAGGATGGTATTCATTGGCGTTGTGTGAAGCACAGACTAAATACAGACTCGACAGTAGAGTTTTATAAGAAAAAATGGGGGAAAACTAAGCGATTTTAGGAGAAAACACAGCGGTTTTTAGTCCGTTTTACGCTAACATGGCAACACTTTCTACGACTTAGGAGTGAGTGAAACAACAAAAAACGATCTGGCATCCATTTTTCTAATGGCGCGTTATATTAGCTTTCTCTTTCTAACCTAATTCGTAGAATAATTTGAAAACAATTAACCATATGGTTAAGAACTACTTTTTTGACACCTGTCACTTATGTCGAGTCTGTATTAGTCTGTGGTGTGAAGTGTAGGAAGGTAAGTGTTGATTTTTTTTAGATTTTTCAAGGGCGTGAACTCCGAAATATTAAAGCTCGCCAACGATCTCTCTGATCTTGTCGTACGCTTTAATAAGTTCGGGTCTATGGTTTCCGAGTACTTAGAGTTGGATAAGGTGTCGATGGCGGCATCCGTTCCCTCTCCGAGGCGTAAGAAACCGGCAAACTCTGTTCCGTCATCAGATAGTTCGGTTTCGGACTCGTCTTCAATCAAGCCGATTGAGGAGGGTCCACTTTCGAGTGTTTCTGCTGGGGAAGTACCAACGAATTCCAAACCGACTTCGGATGACCCGGTTAAGGAATCTTTCTCAGCTTTACCGGCTGATAAAGATCTCTCTCAGGGTATTTCGGGTGCGGAGCCAAATGGTTCTCCAATTGGCTCTCAGAGTTTTGCAGATGTTGTAGCAGGTGTTGCAGAGGGACCTATGGATACTGATGCTCTAGGTCTGGCTGAGGCGCCTGGTACTTCTTCTGGTTTACCACTTTCTTTGGGTCAATTTTCTGGTGTACCAACTTCAGCTGAACAATCTTCTGTTGTAACACCTTCTGTTGTTCCACTAGCTGATCCTCTACCATCTGGCTCTAGGCCTAGGGACTTGGCTGTTGTTCCTCCGAGAAAGACAGTTTTTGTTTCCCGCTTATTGCCGGATACGACGGTCGAGGAGGTGAAATTTTATATCAAGTCGAAAATTGATGTGGATGGTTTGATATCTCCCTTTAAAATGAAGGGAAATTTTTCGGATAGGTTGTCGTCCTTTAAGATAGTGGTCTCTGATGAAATATTTGAGATCATTGTAAAGAAGGATTTTTGGCCTCAGGGCGCATTTGTTAAGGAGTTTGTTTTTCGCGAATATGGCAGAGACAGGAAGGTGGTTAGTCTGTCATCTATAGCGGATACGGCTTCAAAAAACTGAATAGTGCTTTGGGCATGTGCTATCAGAATGTTAGGGGCTTGAATACTAAATTGACTAGGTTGTTTGTGGACAGTTTTAATTTTGACTATCAGGTAATCACGTTCACGGAAAAGTGGTTAAATGGTAAGATATTGTATTCTGAGATTTTGTGTAATGATTTTAGGATTTATAGGAAAGACCGTATATACGAGGAGGATGTTGGAAATTTAAATGTAAATGGTGTTAAAAATGTTCAGAACGTTGACGAGATTAAGAAGTCTAAGAAGATTAAAAAGGGTGGTGGTGTTTTAATAGCTGTAAAAAGCTGTTTACCATCAGAGGAAATTGAATCTGATAAATTCGTGAAAATAGATTTCGTTGCTGTTAGTATCAAACTTGGGCTGAAATCTATTTTTGTTACTTGTTCTTATATTCCTCCTCTTTCTGATTCATTAGTTTATGACACTCATTTGGATGCCATTGGTTTTGTTATTTCTAGGATGAAGAATGTTGATTCTATAATTGTTTTAGGTGACTTTAATTTGCCAAACGTCTCATGGCATTCTTTGCCGGACACTCAGTCATTAATTCCATTGTCTTCGGATGATACTTCGCTAAAATTTTTATCTCCGCTAACCGATTTAAATTTGTTTCAATTGAATTATGTGCTAAATTCCAAACGTAGAACTTTGGACTTAGTATTAGTTAATGACCCATCGTTATGTGAGGTGAGTAGAGTTGATCCCGTATCAACTCCTGAGGATTGTTATCACCCAACTCTAGGTATTACTTATTCGTTTCCATTTGGGACTTTGCCATTATCTGTTTCGTCTCACAGTAAAGTTTTTTCTTTCAAGCGCGCGGATTTTATGAAGTTAGATTCACTTCTTTCAAACGTTGATTGGTCATCATTTTGCACTGATATTGAAGGGGTGCGTGATTTTGATATAAGGTTGGATATGTTTTATAGAATTTTGTTTGAGTGTTTTTTGGAATCAGTTCCGAAAATACAGGTTCGATCTGAAAATGGTCCCCCTTGGGGATCCAGGCTGTTTTCTAAACTGAAAAATGTTAAGAGTAAATGGTTCAAGAAATATAAGAATCGGGTTCTAATATAGATTTTAGTAGATATGCAGTGGCTAGAAGTTTGTTTAATATGGAATCTCGTAGGGCGTATGCAATTTATTTGGATAAAGTTAGGGAGAATTTTAAACGTGATCCTAAATCTTTTTACCGCTTCGTTAAGTCTAAGCGGAGCTCTTCAACTTACCCCACAGTGGTTAGATTAAATGATGTTGAGTTTTCGGATGATTATTCTATTTCGAATGCATTTGCGGATTTCTTCGCAACTACATATTCTGATAGGGAGTATGAGTTGGATTCTCGGTATCCGTTTGAGATTCAGAGAGCAAGCTCTCTGAGTCTTCCTATGTTGGACGTAGCTTCTGTTCTTTCAAACATGAACAAGTTGAAGATTACGTATAGCGCTGGTCCCGATGGGGTCCCGTCCTCTGTTTTAAGATTTTGCTCGGGGGCTCTATCAGCTCCATTGACATTTTTGTTTAACTCTTCATTGAGAATTGGTTACTTTCCTTCATTTTGGAAGAAATCTTTTTTAATTCCGCTACATAAATCTGGGAGTGTTGTGAACTTTTCGAATTATAGGGGAATTGCTAAACTATTTGAGAAACTTGTCACTGATATTGTTTCCTACCATGTATCTTCCATTTTAGTACCATGTCAGCATGGTTTTCGTAGGGGTCGATCGACTAATACTAATTTGCTTCAATTTTCTTCTAATATCATTAGTGGTTTTACTTCAGGTCTACAGACTGATGCGATTTATACTGACTTCAGTAAGGCATTTGATAAGGTCAACCATAATCTTTTGCTCTACAAGTTGAGTGTAATTGGATTTAATGGTATCGTTTTGCAATGGTTATCTTCATATTTGAGGAATCGTGAGCAATGTGTCCTTTTTAGGCAGACCCATTCTAGATGTATAAGTGTTGCTTCTGGTGTCCCTCAGGGCAGTCACCTTGGTCCTGTCCTCTTCTTGTTGTTTATGAATGATCTGCCATCTTCTATTATTCATTCTAATATTTTGATGTTTGCTGATGATGTTAAGCTTTTTTTGTCTTACAGTTCTCCTGTTGGACAGTTATTGCTGCAGCATGACTTGAATAGATTTTATAATTGGTGCAATTGTAATTTCATGGAGCTGAACTTGAAAAAGTGTAAGCACATGACTTTTGCTAGGTCGAAGTTTTTGACTTCTCAGTACCTATTAAATGGTTCAATTTTAGAATCGGTTGATTCTATTTTGGATCTCGGAATTCTTTTGGATGGAAAGTTGACTTTTAATGCGCATGTGGAGACTATGGTGAATAAGGCCTATGGCGTTCTTGGATTTATGAAACGCTGGGCGAAGGAATTTTCTGACCCGTATATAACGAAACAATTATTTACCTCATTGGCAAGACCAATTTTGGAATTTGGTTGTATTGTTTGGGATCCATATTATGTCGTTCATAGTGATATGATTGAATCGGTACAGAAACAATTTTTACTTTTTTGTCTTAGGAACCTTAACTGGGGTCCGGACTATAGCAATCTTCCATCATATAATGGAAGATTGGCGTTGATAAAACTTCCTACTCTGAAGAGTAGACGTATTATGTTGAATACTGTGTTTATTTTAAAGGTTATTAAGGGCGAAGTTGATTCTGAATTTCTTGTCGGGAAGTTGTTTTTCAATGACCCTTTTCGGCCTACTAGATATTACAGCTTTCTATATATTGATTTTTGTCGCACGAATTATGCATGTGCAGATCCTATTCGTATGATGTGCACTGATTTTAATACGTTGTACAGGTTTGTTGACTTTTCGGAGAATTATGCTCTTGTGAAATCGACTATTTTGACATATTTGAATAGATTGCGTGACGATGATTATTTTAATTTCTTTGAACGTTTGTAGTTGATTCGGGACTATCAATTCTTAATTATTTGTAGAAATTATGTAGTTGTAGTAATTGTGTATAAATGTATTTGGTGTCTTTATAATAAACCGACTGATGACTAAGAGTCTGTAGTTGGTTTATTACTATCCTTACTTATCCAGCCTTATCCGCTATGGTTCGGACCATGGTGTGTACGTGTTCCTTCGTCATGGGAACGAGCCCTCTCGGTCGGTTGGGGTGGGTAAGTGTGAGGTGGGACCGTTCGAAAGAAAAAAAAAAAAAAACAGAACTTATTTGTATTCAAGTAGCTATAATTGTAGCCTAGTGGAGCTTGGGTTTTAAAATATTTTGGGCAATTCCCAGATTTGACATTCTAATTTAATATTCTGCTGTCATGAAGTCTTTTCTTATCGATGTCTTAGAGTAATTGTTCACACTGAAGACATTTCGAGGAATCACTACGTAAATTTTCTCAGTTCCACATTTTCCAACTAGGTATTTTTTAACATGAAATTAAGATAATGATATATTACCTTACTAAAAACGGATTAATCCATCCAGTTATAATGGGATTCATTGCAGCAACAGCAACCTTTTCATTCTGTAAATGTATAGGTAGTAATTGGGAAAGTTGTAATGCACCGTATTTAATCCGCATTCTCGAAATTGATGCAGCAAGCTTCGTTCGAAATTTCCACAAGCAGTCCGATAAATCTAAAATTAAGAAAATATAAGTGTTTCTTTAACTCAATGGTTGGAGATAAAGTGTGTATAACATAGGGTTGCCATCCGTCCTCTTTTCCCCGGACACCGTCCTCTTTTTAAGGGCGTCCGGGGCAGTCCTACTTCTTTTTTAGAAAGTGTCCGGGGTTGTCCTACTTTTTGGACTTTTCCTCATAACTTTTTTTATTGCTTCTAACTTTTGAATTATTTGCTGTATTATCAGCAATAATGTCAACTTTTTCAGAGCAAAACGGGAACAAAAATTACACTGTGCTACAAAAAACACAAAATCGAATATACTTTTGAAATGATGTAGTAAAGGTTGTAGGTCTCGTTGAAAAGATCACAAAAATGCCCATCAAACTTGCCAGACACCCTCAAATTTTAAAGTTATTGTCAAAAATCGATTTTTTGGGACTATTTTTACTAAACAACGTGTAACTTAAATATTTTTCAACCGATTTTAAATTTTTCAGCTGTTTTGGATAGAAGAAGGATAGAGCTTTTTATGTGTGAATATTGGTCTATACATATAAGGAAAATATGTATTGATTTTTTCAACAATATCTAATTTTTTTGTTATTTTTTGAAAACTTTTTGAGTTTATCGATTTTTTTCTGCTATAGTTCGTTTAACAACATTTATATTTATAAACGTATTCTTAAAGGAAATTTAATTGTGAATACGATGAGCTTTATGCCGAAAAAATCGGATAACAATTGACAGAGTTGTGGTAATTTTTCTAAAAAAGAAAATTAAGATTTTGCTCGAAATTGCCGTTCGGATAACCCAAGCAAAAAAAAATTAAAAAATAAACGAACATACTAAGAGGTCGCCTATCATTATTTTAAAGGTTTTTGGCCTCCTGAATTCGAATTTGACCTTGAAATTGCGCTATCTTATTTAGTTTTTGATATATCAGTTTATGTTAAATATCTCAAAAACCTGACGAGATAGAGCAAGTTAAAGGCCAGATTTGGATTCAGAGCGCCAAAAACCTTTAAAAATTATTGTACATGACCACTTATGATAACATTATTTTTTTTGCCTGGGATATCTGAACGGCGATTTCCTGCAAAATCTTAATTTTCTTTTTCAGAAAAATTATCACAACTCTGTCAATTGTAATCCTATTTCTTCAGGATAAAGCTTATCGTATTCAGAATCAAATTTTCTTTAAAAATACTTTTATAAATATAGAGGTTGTTAAATGAACTATAGCAGAAAAAAATCGATAAACTCGAAAATTTTTTAAAAAAATAACAAAAAAAATAGATTTTATAGAAAAAATCAATAAACATCTTTCTTATATGTATAGACCAGTTCACACACGTGGAAAGCCCCATCCTTCTTCTATCAAAAACAGTTAAAAAATTTTAAATCGGTTGAAAATTTTCTGAATTACAAAAGGTTTAGTGAGAAAAGTCCCAAAAAAAAAACGTTTTTTGACCATAACTCTAAAATTTGAGGGTGTCTGGCAAGTTTAATGGGCTTTTTTGTGATCTACTCGACAAGACCAACAACCTATACTATGTCACATCGGAAGTATTTTTTCACTGTAGCACAGTGTTATTAATACATATTCAATTCTTCATACATTGATAATTAGAAGAAGAAAATTGTACAATCTCTTAGTAAGATCACGATCGTCTTGGTTATTTGTCGATCGTGATCTTATTAAGACATTGTACAATTTTTTTCTTTTTGTGGAGTTGAATAAGTACTAATATTTTTGTTTAAACTTTAGCGATTTATCACTGAAGTTCCCTTTGCTACTTGTAGTATATGGTTTTTTTATTTGTTTAATAGTCTTGATAATGGAATCTGACAAATTTCAAAACACATGTTGACTAAGTCCCGCAAAAATTATCAACATAAATAAATTTAAAACAGAAAAATATTTTTTTTTAATTATTCTATGAGAATATCATAGATCTAATTCGTAAAGTTCCTCGAAACTCACAAAATAATATTTTAAAGGTCGAAAAAAACAATTTTTATTTCTTAAAAAAAATTATCAGAATTTCAATTTATATTTTAAAAATTTCTGAAAACCTAACGGACATTTTTCAAGACTTGAAAAGTCCTACTAAGGGTTAACAATGGGAAAAATACAACTCTGTTAAAAGTTAAGATGGATTAAGTTTCTGCCAAATGAATACAACACGAAATAATGGTGAATACGGGTTATAAGTTTCATTTAAATGGCTAATTTTAATCTGACATACATTAAGTGTGTGGCAATCGAAGGAGTGCTGATGATGGAAGAGTGGCATCTTCCGAAAGCTGTCGACATCTCCACTTAGCCTGTGTTGTCACTTGAATTTTTTTCAGATTTTCTCATTGCACAACAATTATTATTTCTCAGAAATAATTAATATGGACTCAAACCGAACTAAATAAAAAAAAAATTCAGTTATAAAATATACAGTCCAACAATATATAAACACAATTAATTTCTGAAAACTTTTCAAAAAATTCCAAATATATGTATTAAAAAAAATATGTAAAACTGTTTTAAATATTCTTGTTGGTTATTGACAAACGTTGCCTTACTAGTATAGTACAATTTCTTCGTCTTTCTAATTCCCATTGTGGATAGAGTCAAATATGTATTAATATTTTAGTTTGTGCGCAAACGATTTGTCATTAGTAGGGTTCGGACTTTTATGCAGTTAAAATTGCGTTTTATGCGCATAAAACATGCACCAAAAATAGAAAAATATACGCTAAAAATGTAAAAAATATGCACTTAAATTTTTTTTAAAACATTTATTAATGATAAAAAAATAAAAATAACAAGAAAAACAAAAAACAACATAAAAATCGTAAAAATTCGGTCTATAAACGAAAATAAGGTACAATAAACACAAAATTTCAAGTTAAAATAAAGTAAAACACAAAATTATAAAAGTAGTTCATAGAAAAAAAAAAATTTTTGAGTAAATTTGTAATACTATTGAGTAAAAAATTACTTAATTTTGCACCAGTAAATGATTTAAAAGTATTGAGTAAACTTTTAATAAAAATTTATTAAATGTATACCAAAAATTTTTAATTGACACAATTAAAACTTTACTCAAAACTTTTCGTTTTTTTTTTTTAATTAAGTTTTTATTTGTGTCAAGTAAAAATTTACTCAAAATTTATCAATTTATTTTTTTAAAAAGATTAAGAAAGTTTCACATATTTTTTTTCAAAAAATATTTTTTTTTACTCTTTTACCAAAAATATTTATGTCTTCAAGACATAGAAAATTTCATAGAGATGATTTCAAACTTTTATTTACATAAACAAAAAACTATAAACTAAATGCAAATTCAAAAAAACTAAGAGAAAAAAATAAAATTAAAGAAAAAAATAAAACAAAAAAAAATTATTAAATTTTTATTAAATTATTTACTAAAATTTTTTTAAAATTGTTAAGTAAATTTTAAATTGCGTCAATTTAAAAAATACGCAAATTTTTTTTTTAAATTTTAAACAAGTGATTACTCAAAACTTTTTTTCCATAAAATAAAAAATATATACAGCAAAGTAAAAATATCATAAGATCAAAAAAATAACACTTTTTTCAAAATATTCGACAAAAATATGTAATATCAGCAATATATGCAAAAATATGCATTAAAAGCAAAATATGCAAAAATATGCACTAACAAATCAATGCCATTTTACCAATGATGGGTACCAATACCTTTTCGATACCAATACCCGTTAATACCAATTCAAATTGAAAACCAATACCAATTAAAAACCAATACCTTTATTTGTGCGATACCAATACCGATAAAAAACCAATACCGATTCCCCACTACCAATACCAATTAAAAACCAATACTTTTATTCTTCAAAACCAATACCAATAAAAAACCAATACCAATTCATTTTTTTCTACTTTCGTATCGGTCTTGTTTCGGTTTTTTGTATTCTTATTTTCGTTTGTTTTAATTGTGACGTCAAACATTTTCTTTACATCACATTATTATTAGGTTTTACCTAGGGTGTTCAATTAATCGGGTTTTTTTATTGTTCGATTAAACGATTAATCGACATTTGGCTTTTTTGACTTGTTCGATTAATCGAAACAAATTTTAAAATTGATCGATTAATCGAATAATTCCAAATTCATAAATTTTCTAAATTGCAAGATTTTTTTCGACAATTTTAGAAAAAAATGGTACTTTAGTAAATAAACAATATTAATTACAAGTATTTTAACAATTAACATTTGTATTTTAAAACAAAACAAATGTAACAGCATTTAAGTTTTCTGCAATCTTGTTTGAAAAAATTAAAAAAAATAATTTTAGAGATTCGAAAAATTTTTAGAATTAAAAAGTTATTTTTGTTGCCAAATTTATATGGATTACCGATATCAAAAAAATTTTATATTTATTATCTAAATACGTTTTGGAAAATGTTAAACAAAAAATATTTAGTTTTGAGCATATTCATAAAATTTGTAATTTTTTTTTATAATTTAGTGGGTTTTTGCTCAAAACTCGAAACTTTGACAGATTTTAGCGCGGTCACATAGTTAATCGAAATTTTGGACCAAATTTTATCAGGTACTAACTTTAAGTTGTTTAACAAATCCAATACTTCAGGAGCAGCGAAAATCCCAAAAAATAAAGTAAGAATTACTCTAGTAAAAAAATGTCAGTCATCATGAATTATACAAATTTCCAGAAAAACCTTATGTTATTCTTAATCGATTAATCGGCATAAATTCTTCGATTAACCCTTAAATCGAAATTAGCAATTTTAAATTAATCGAACAATTATTCGTCTAAAATTGTTCGATTAATCGAACAAAAATAATCGGCTGAACACCCTAGTTTTACCTGACTAACGAATTGCAAAAGATGTTACATCGATCAGTAATCGTTTGCATGCAATGTCACATAACAAAACGGAGTTAGCTACTTAAATTTTAAAAGCCATAAAAACATAAAAGAAATATTTTTTGTCACGGTTTTTATGACACCTAATAAAAGTAGATCTTAAAAAATGTAGACCTTTTCTGTGATGAAATTTTTTCTTTTGCAAACATTGTTAATATTTGATATATGTACATTGAATGTCACTGCAATCTTCTTTGCGTTGTAAAAAAATACTAATGTCCTTTTTTGGAAATTCCAAAATTCCAGACGTTACAAAATTTTATGTCACAACCAGAGTACGTATATGAAGCTCTTTTTGTTTTCATATTCATGAACAAGATTATTTGTATTTTGTTTTATTTTTCTTTGTCATGAAATTGAACACAATGTATTTTGTTCATCTTCATTTCGTTTCAGTTGAGAAAAAAAACTGTTTATCGTTTCATGAACATGAGATGTGGTTTGCTTTTTTTTCCTTCTTTTTCAGACGGTGAGTTTAAGTTAGAAGAAAAAAACTTCGTTTCTTTTTCGTGAAACGAAGAATTCTTATCGGTTATCATGAAATGAAAAGTTATAAGCAAAATATCGTGATAAATTTATCATGATATGAATGAATGATAAAGAACGAATGAATGAATTTTATTTATCATTCTTTAGAAATTTATTTAGTTTTTCTTTTACATACACACTACATATCACTTCAAAAATTATCTGTTATAATTCCAATATGGTATTATAACAGAAAAATACTGAAAAAAAAAATTTAAAAATAAGGGAAAAAAATTAGAAAAGTATAGGAAAATGAATTAAAAAACTATATGCAAAATTAAAAACAAAAAATTTTTAGAAATTTGTAAAAAGCAAACAATTTTAGAATAGCAGTATATTAAAGAAAAAAAATAATTTATTATACATATGTATGTGTGTATGTACATTAGAACGACTAAAAAAAAAGTTGTTGATGTACCCACCGCAAAATTAACTTTGACTTTGTTTTATGAAGATTCCCAAAATCTTTCTGCTCTAGCGATTATCTCCCGTGAGCTAAACTGCGTCAAAAAAGGGTCCAAAAAGGGTATTTTTCAATTCGGATTTTTTTTGTTGTCCAATGCATGACCGAATGTAATAGATATTTAGAAATTCATTAATTGTGCATTAAAACATTTTAAAAATCTGACGATAGGCTTGACAAAACGAGACGTTTGGGTCAGTTTTTGATGTTTTTCAATTCGATTTTAATGAAAATTTAAATAACTTGGCTATTTTTTGTCCGATTTTAATTTCCAATACGTTGTTAGAAAGGTGTTGACCGCCGCACATTGGTTCCAAATCAAAATCTAGCTAGACAAAAGTCCAACAATTTGTGTCTTTAAAATTGGAAATTAATAATGCTAAGTAAGTTCTCAACTAATTACATCATATTATCCATGTTACATCATTAGAGGTATTCAGAGTCTTGTTGCCACCCCTGGCAATGTAGCAAAAGAGTACTTCTTTCAAAAAATACATGTATTTTGAAAAGTAATTTTGAAAAGTGCTTTTTTACCACTAGTGCCAGGGCTGGCAAGCAAGACTCTGAATACCACTATTGGTTTCAAAACGGTACACAAGAAAGCTTTATATTTATACTTATTCTGGACATTAATAAGAAATTTATTTTCGATCTTCTTACTGTAAGATACCCATATTTAAACGCTATCATATTTACCCATATTTAAACGCTATCATACATAGCTAAGGCGGTATTCGCGATATACCGCCAATAACGGAATGGTTGGTTCGATTTAAGATGTTGCTTGTAGTATGTAAAACAAATTGAACACATGCTTAAATTAAATTCAAAATAATTTAGGTTAAAAAAGTCATTAATTAAATTCAATTAATACAGGTATATATTACAAAACACAAAACTTAAATCTTAAACAAAAAAATCATTTGGTTTAAGAAAAGAAAAGCTACTATAAGTGCTTAAATTAATTTACTATGCAGTATTACTTTAAGTAATGTCTAAGACCATACTGTTTTTTTAATAGTAAAAATTTTAATTAATCAATCAAAATTAACTTAAATTAAAATAATGCAGGTATATAAAAAAAATAAAGTTATGACTAGCAAATCATTTGATTTCAGTTAAAAAAAAAATACATAAATTTTTATTAAAAAAATGCTGAATAATAAATTTATTAATATTAAAAAAACATTGTCTTTTATGTTTTAAAAAAGTATATTTTCAGTCCACTATAAAAAAAATGTTTGTACAAAAAAAAAATAATTCATTTTTTTCTTTAAATTTATATTATCCCTGTTTTTTGCAGACCGGATTAAGATTTGGATTAACTTTATTTAGTTAAAAAATGCAATGTGCATCAGCACAGAAATTGTTTCAAGCAAAAACGAAAAATTTGCATTTTTTAGTTTAGGCTTTTAATTTATTATTAATTTATTATTTATTTTGAAAATAACGAAATAAATTAATAAAATAGCAAATAAATCCAAATATTAAAATTGCATAAAAAGTTGAAATACAGGCTTTTCTGGAATAACGGAACATTAAATTTTTTTTACAAGGGTTTTGAGATCAGCCGGTGCTAATTTAATTAATAAATAGGTACCTTTTTCCAAAAAAAAAAATGAATCTTTGTCCAAAATGGTTAAGCATGTACTATTTAGTTTAAAGTAAGTGCCAGTTTACAGAAGGCGACCGATACACACGAACGAAAATTTTGCATGTGTTTTGTTATTGTAACAACAACAAAATACGTGTAAAATTTTCGTTCGTGTGTAGCGTTCGCCTTCTGTAAACTGGCCGTTAGACTTAATTCTGAATGCAAATACTGCTAAAAAATATTTTTTTTAAAAGGGGTTTTTCAAAAAAAAAAACATCCCTCACGCAAAAATTCGACTCACTCTCTAGACACTCACTCATAATTTTTCAACTCACAATCACGTGATTTAAATGAAAATCACTTTTTTTAATCACGAAAATCTCGGGACCAGCGACCATCTCCAATTCAAATACATAAACAAGAGACAAGTGTCTTTTCATTTGTTTAATCTATAACATCTGTAAATTTTATTTAAAATGAAGTGTCCACCCTTGAAAAAGTTTCCTTGTAGGTCTGAATCCAAAAAGTTTCAAGGCACTTATTTATTACCTTAATATAGTCTCTTGACTTAAATGAAAATCACTCTATAACCAAATGATTTAAATGAAAATCACTCACGCTCACGCGTGAATCACGGGACCAGAGACCATCGCCAATTCAAATACTTAAACAAAAGGTAAGTGTCTCTTCATTTGATTCATCTATAACATCTGTAAATTTTGTTAAAAATGAAGTGTCCACCCTGAAATAGTTTCCTTGTAGGTCCGATTTCAAAAAGTTTTAAGTCACTTATTTATTTCCCTAATATAGTACTTAATTTAAATGAAAATCACTCTATAATCACGTGATTTAAATAAAACTCGCTCACGCCTGAATCACGTGGTTTTTTGAGTCACGCAAATTACGGTACCACAGACCATTTCTAATTCAAATACATAAACAAAAGACAAGTTTCTCTTCATTTGTTTCATCTATAACATCTGTAAATTTTATTAAAAATTAAGTGTCCACCCTGAAATAGTTTCCTTGTAGGTCCGATTTCAAAAAATTTCAAGGCACTTATTTATTACCTTAATATAGGCTAATATTCTGAATTTAAAAAAAATCGGTTAACATTTACGACCTGTAGAGACTTTTGGCCAAAAAACCTACCATCTCGCCCCAGTGTGCACTGTGGGGCGGACAGAAGGACGACTTACTTTAAATTAATTAATATTCACGACAAAACCTTTTGCATACAAATACCGAAACCGATATAAGATAAATACCAATACTTTTTAAAACCCGATACCGATTCGAGGCTAAAACCAATACCAATACCCAATACCTAAATAATTCAAAACCAATACCGAAACCTATACCAATTCAACAAAAAATGAAAACCAATACCTATACCAATACTAATATAATTTTAAAAACCAATACCAATACCAATACTTTTATCGAATTGGTACCCATCCTTGCATTTTACTGAAAATTTCTTAATTCGCTAAGATATTTAGTTTTTGTTGCTCTCAGACTGACGACAACAAATATGCATTTGCATAAAAATCCCAACCCTAGTCATTAGACTCGTTTGCTACTTTGTAGTAAATCGTTTCTATCTTTGCTAAATAATCTTGACAATGGAATCTGACAAATTCCGAAACACGTGTCGATTAAGTCTTGCAAAAATGACCAACAAAAATAAATTTAAAATATAAAAATAATTTTCTTGAAAATTAGGCTATGAGAATATCATGATTTTAATTAGTAAAAAAAAGTAATGACCTCGAGCCAGAATAAATATCCTCAAAATATAGTATTTCAAAAATTTATATTTTTATTTCAAAATTTTCCAAATGCCTTTCAAAAATCTTCAATTAATAAATGGGATTTTTTGAAAAACATATAGATAATAAAGTTATGTTGAAATGAAAATGGAAATTTTTGAGATACAAATTGAATTTTCTAATAAGCATTTAGAAAATTTTTAAATACAAATAGAAAATTCTGATATAAAATAAAAACTTTTTGAATTATATATAGAAATTTTCGAAATATAATTGGAAATAATTGAGAATATTCATTCTCAAAATATAATGGAAATTTTTTAAATTATATAAGTGGAAATACAATTTTTTTTCCTAATACTGTTGATTTTCTTTAAATTAATTAAAAAAAAAAATGTCCTCATTTTTGGGTCAAATGTCCTCCATTTTTGGAGTTGATGTCCTCTTTTTCTCAAAAAGGAAATGGCAACCCTATCCTGTATTACAAAATTCCTTATTCAAGTGATTCATAAAAAACTGGTAATTTTTTAACAAGTTGCCGAAAAATATTTTTTTAAAGGACTTCTCTCAGTCTTTTGATTATTGTTATTATTTGATATTATTAGCTAGATAATGGTCTCTATCAGTGCATTTTTTTATATTTTTCCGCTTAGTCGTTACAAAGATATATTCGATTAAAAAGTGAAAAACTCGATTCCTTATTGATGTGATTCGCAGTGTACATACAAACAAATCATGAAAATCGGGGAACTTTTTTTTGATTTTTGTCGTGCTAGATTGCACAGAGGGTTGAAATGTACCAAAAGTGAGGATTAATTCAAAAGCTGAACATTATCCTATACAGTCATGTTTGGTACCGGGTGAAAGGTAATTAAATTCTACATCACTTTTTGCTAAGAACTTTTGTTTTGAGTAAATTACTCTATTAACTGGGATCGGTCAAATTTAAATAATTTTTACAAGTTTTCGTGCCGTGGAAAAAGTGAAAATTGAGATTTTTCGAGTGCTTATTATTTTTATTAAGCGTCCTAAAAGTAAAAATGTTATAATGGAACCATAAACTTAAGGTATTTGAGTACATAATTACATAAACTTTTTTTAGATAAATGTTTTGCAAATATTTTAAAATTTTTTTTTGAAAATCGCTGCATATTTGGGGTATTTTCGATATATACATTGTGTTTCAACAAATTTCAGGTCGCGATCAAGCAAATTTTATTAAATGCTCTTTTAAGGCGTGATTAGACGAGAGAGAATTCTCCTAGATTTAAAGTAAAAACAACTCTGTGGTTACTTTTAAAATTCGAATGTCAAAAAAAAAAATATTGTATATTTTTTATTTACTTTAATTCAGTTTCTAATTTACAAATTATTGACTAAATGTGCGAAAACAAATAATAATATAATGCAAACGGTAAGCAAAAACAAGTATTAAAGAAATGAGATTTGACACAATAATTTTTAAAGTCATAGATATATTTCCACAGAGTTGTGTTTTACTTTAAATCTAGGGGTTTTCTTTCCCGTCTAAACGCGCCTTTAATATAGTGTGAGCTTATATATTGCAAACAAAACGTTTGCAGATACACCGCGTTTTTTACTTACTAAAGTTTTTGAGAAAGAACTCCAGTTGCTAAAAAATGCTGAAAAAATATTTGAAAAAGTGCTATATCGGAGCCCCCTTAGTTAGTAGAGAAACGTGGTGGGTTTGTTGAAAAAAATGTTAGGGGAAAAATAATGATAGTTGGTCTTACATTTCACAATCTAGAAGCCGGCACACAGTGGACCAAATGCTTAATCTAGCGTTCAAGAGAGTATAATTCGTCTTTGAGAGCACCTAGAAACATGAAATTTGTAGTGCACTCAGTGTTGCCACCAACAAAATCGTAAATTACACATGGATCATGCCAAAATTACACATGAAATCACGAATTACACATGCTTTTTTTTAATAACGTTTTTTGTGTTTGTCGATTTTGACATAAGACTCCGTTAAATTGACAGTTAGCAGCTAATTGGAAATTGAGTAATCCGCCCTAAGTCTGGTTTTTACTGCTCAAAAAACCTGCGATTAATTGTTTTTTGCGAAATTTATGTCTGGATTATCTAAGTCAAATCAAAAGAAAATCTGAAAAACAGCAAAAAAATATATTGATTTCAGCTGAAAAATCTTCTAATTTTAACAAAAACCCTGAAAAATCAAAAAAAAAAAACAAATAACTAAATATTTTTGTAAAATTAGAAAAATAATCTGATATTTTTTAATTTTGACAATTTTTAATCGTTAAGATACCACAAAAATAAAAAATAAAAAAAAACAATTTCTGTAAAATTAAAAAATAATCAGCTGAAATGTTCAAAAAAATATTTTTGTAAACACAGCAAACAGAATCAGTAAAATTACTTAACAAAATCCTGTTATTTTTTAAAACTGAATGACAGAGAATTTTGTTAAACTATCCATTTCTGCAGCTAAAAGTTAGCTTTTTTTAACTGAAAGCCCGTTTTACAGATTTTTTGAAAGATGTTTTCTTTTGAGTATAGGAATATTTTATTTGAGGAGTTTAAACATTTTTTAAGTGAAAAAAAACACGTGAATTCGGTATGAAATCCATCTAAAATTCACGATTTTGCTCATAAATTCTTAACCGAATTTTTTGAAAAATCTTGAATAAATGTCGTCCTAGGTCGATATTTAAAAATGTCACAAACTGAATTACTCTATCAATAAGTGGAGGGTAAAATAAATTAAAACAAATTATGAAAAATGCTCAAAAACGTAAAAATTTAAAATTACACATGAATTACACATGCAGCCAATTACACATGGGCTACACATGCAAAAAAAAATTACACATGATATGTGTAATTACACATGAGGTGGCAACACTGAGTGCACTAGGAAAATAAGATGAGCTTCTATATAGTCCAAATGTGGGCTGTATTTGAAGGGGCGTGTCAATTATTGAAACATTGTCATAATAAAATATAGGTACAGTAGAGCCGATAATAAGCAGAGAAAGTAATTTTTTTAACGTAAAAAAGATTTTTAAACAGTTTAGAAAAGAAATATTTTATTTTGAGTTAAAAAAAAAATTTTTTACTCGTTTCTGTAAAAAAAAATTTTTTTTGAGTGAGAATTTTTTTTTGAGTTAAAATTTTTTTTTGATTGTAAAATTTTTACATTGGGTTAAAAAATGTTTGAGAATGTCAAAAATACTCAGCAAAATATTTTTCTGGCTCATCAATGTCATTTAAAGCGATTAGGTGTTTTTTTTTTTTAACGTAAATTCAAGGTACACCAATCTGAAATTCACGGTTTTTGCTTACAACTTCTGAACCACTGGACCGATATTCAATACCAACCTGACTAGGAAAATTGAAAATATATATGCCAAGCGTCAGCAGCAACAGAGTTGCCGTTTGAAAGTTATCGTGTTTTAAACAGACAGACGGACGGACATCGCTAGATCGACTGAAACAAAAAAACCAGCAAAAACCAGCAGCTAATTTTTTTATTATTTTGGAGCTCAATATCTATTCTTTTGAAATGATGTAAAAACCCTATAGAAGTAAGCCGGATTGGTACCTAAATTCATTAACAAAATTCAAGTTTGCTTGAAAAACAATTCCATTGTGGACTCTCTTTTTAATTTACGTTTTTTTACGAACAACAACACAAATTAGCTTCAAATATACATTCCTTGAGGTTAAAATATAACAAATAATTTGATAAATTGCCTTAATACGGTCATAAAATAGCAGTTTAAACAATCAACACGTCTACACAGAATTTGAAGAAATTTTTTTATAAAAACTAATTACTCATGTTTGGCTGCCTACTACGATGGTGTTTTTGCAATAAACAAAGAAATTTTTTTAGCGTTAAGTAAGGTAGGAATAGTGCAATCATATATGCGATACTAATTCAATATTGTAAAAACTTCATTTTTCGACCAACTGCGCACCAGATTCAACATTTGATCCACTGTGCGTTGGATAGGCATTAAAAAAATTTATTCTCATATGGAAACATCATATAGTTTCTTAGAAAGAAATGTCTGAAAAATCAAAAAAAAATCACCAGTTTTTAGACACCACAACCTTAGAAATATTTCTTAAAAATGAGGGTTTCTTCGTCAACTCTTTAAACACAGGTTTTTGTGGTCGTTTAAGAAGAATCTGAAGTTGGAATTTTAAAATTTAAAATGGCGGATCCAACATGGCGACAAATATTTTTAGAAAACAAACCCATTTGCTTGAAACTTTTTATGGCCGAGTTTTTGGGGTCGCTAAATAAGAACCTGAAGTTAGATTTTCGAATGGCAGATTCTAATTTAGCAACCCAACAAGCCGGTGCGTAAAGAATTTTGAGTGAATCTGTTATTTAAAAAAAAAAAAATATCGCCATGTTGGATCCGACATTTTGAATTTTAAAAATCTAACTGCAAATTTTTCTTAAGCGACTTCAAGAACCCGTGCATGAAGAATTTTAAGCAAATCCGTAATATTTTTAAAAAATTGGGCGCTATATTGGATCCGCAATATTGAAATTCAAAACCAAAATTATTAAACAATGTTTAAACCCATACCAATTTTGGAGAGAAGGCTAGCCCGGTTGATGGAAAAACCCTCATAAAAATTTTAAGTTTCATGCAAAACGGTTTCATACAACGATTTCGAGATTTTATAAAAAATCTGATATTCCAAGACATAGAAAGACGAAATTGTCTTGGGGGGGTGGCGGTGTAGTTAAAAAACAATATAAATAGGGGATGACGAAATTTTTTTTTGGGAATTGTGGCCCCCTCCCCCGTTTTCAAATTCCTGGATACGTCGCTGCTAATGGTAATGGGTACTCATTGTAAATAACGTACTTGGTAATGATTACTTTCCACAACTCATTTTTATCTTAAAAACTTTGTAAATATAATAGAAAATACCTTGAATTTTTGCTGCTTCGTATACAATTCGTTGCTGTTTTGCATCCTCTGAATTTCTCTGTTGAAAAGATCTTTCATGAAGTTCGTAAAGCATAAGCCAAACACGGTTTTCGTCCGAGGAGTACTAAAAATAAATCCAATTTAAAACATAAGCAAATTAGGAGTGTGTAGAAAAGTAGAAAAAAATAATTTGAAAATTGGTGAACATTTGAAAATTCCAGGTAATGAAATTTGTATTGGAAAATTCAAAAGTCATAAATAATTATGGTTCGATTACTTTTCCCATTACAATCTGCTAATTTTCACTACTTTTACTACAGCTGGAAATTTTTAGTACAAAAAGTAAACAAAAATTTCAAGTTGTAGTAAAAAAATGAAGTAAACAACAGACCTAATAAGGGGTGGTCCAATAACAAGTATCTTTTTAAAAATGCAATAAAATGATCAATACTCAACTTTTTTGGAATGTTATGGCTTTATTTGAAAGAGCAAACATTCCCATTTTTTATGGCAAACGACTTCATTGATGCGTCCTCGGCTTGCTCCGCTGTATCGCGTTGTAGCGTAGTACTGCGCTGCCAAACTGTACGTTTTTCGAAAAAAAAGTTTTTAACCGAAATAAAGCACTCAAATGAGGTTATGTTAACAAACAAATTGCTACATCTGGCATCGGAAAACTCGCTCGGTATTGTAAATAATCCAATCCATCTATAGGAAGCAACAAATTTGAGTATCAGCATCATTAAACAATATTTTCAAAAATACAGCTGAAACCCCATTTTCGCCAAAGATGAGCGCTACAGAGCCATGATTACCGACTTTTTGTTAGCCGTAATAGAATATATCAACTTGGAAGACATCTGTTTTCAGAAGGATGTCGCAATTTGTCCCACAGTCCATCAAACAATCGATATTTTGCGCACTTACTTAGTTCGGAAATCGTGTTTTTAGCCATATTCGCGGTGACAATTGATCACTTTAGAGCAGCTGTTGAGCTGTTTAGAGCAGGTCTTGTTAAAGGATCCATGCAACATGGGAAATCCAGAAATGTTCAAGGCCCTTTTAACGAATATCGTTTAAGCCATTCGTGAGAGAGAACCAGAAGCATTGGAAAAATGGGTGCCGAGGATGAGCTACTACGGAGCTAACCCAGGCAGCCGCATGAATGAAGTCGATTGCCATAAATAATGGGAATATTTGCTCTTTCAAATAAAGCCATAAGGTTCCAAAAATATTGAGTATTGTTCATTTCATTGCATTTTTAAAAAGATACTTGTTATTGGACCACCCTGTATATACTGATTGTGTGTGAAAAATGTATAAATGCCCTAGTAAAAAAATGTATATATAATTATTAGAGTGTCCCTTATTTTGGAAATGTTGAGACGGTACCCGCTCATTTTTTTTTTCATTTGACTTGAAAATAACTCAGGAACAATTTTACGCCCCTACCACGCCTTCCCTGAGCGACACACTGTGGTTCATATTTTGAGAAGGCGGCCAAAATTATTTTTTTTTATGTTCTCCGATTTTAAACTTATTAAATTCATATGAAAGTTAATACTAGTAAATCTTGGGAGCCAAAAAAATTCAAATGTATTTCAACTATTTTACTGCGAACACACTCAAAGAAAAAGCTTCTTCATATTGATGAAAAGTTACATCAATATGATGAAATGTTACATCATTTTTCGTCCAATGTAACTTGTTATCAATATGATGAAGCGGTGTCATCAATAACATTTTTTTTATTTGAAAAATAAGAAAACAAAATAAAAAAATAAATTTTGTTTTTGTTATTTGATTTTATTTAAATTATTTTTATTTCTGTTTACTTATAATTGTTTGTTGTTTTTTAATTTTTAAACACTTACATCTTTTTTCGTATCCTTTATTTATTTAATCTTTAGAAGACACAATTTTCTTCTTCAATCAGAAAAACACAAACAACAAATTAAATAAACTTGGCTTACGCCGAAAAAATATAATAAATAAAAAATAATTTTCTTGCAATAATTGAAAAAATAGTGAAAGCGAGCCCCAGACGCACAAAGAGGATTTTAAAACATATGCCTACACCAACTGAAGAAAAAAAATTTTCTCCAGAAGAAGCATTTGCATTATTTTTGGACTTAAATCTGACTAAAAATCAGTACACTGAATTGCGGAAGCAAACTAAAGAAAAAAATTGTGCAATTTTTCAGCATATCGGGATTTAGTTTCTGTCAAAAAAGATTGCTTACCTTCACAAACTGCTACAAGTGTTACTTCAAGTTGGGCAGAAATAAAATTGCAGGATCTTTTTGAACACACTGCAGAACGATTATTAAATACACTTGATGCTGACTATTTAAAAAATCTTAAAAATTGCAGCGTCACTTGTAGCGTTTCGCTTGTTTTGACACAAAATAAATTTACAAAAAAAAATTGGTAAAAGTTGATGTGAGTTCATTCATTTACGCCACTGGAAAATTATTTTCAACGCACAACTCCAGAAATGAAACACTGCAGAAAAGAGTTGGCAGCATTGCAAAAAAGTGCAACAATCACCTTGAAGTTGGCTGCAGTTCATTGAATTCAATTTAGCAGCACTTGATCTTTGACACTTGTTGACAGCTACCCTTTTTCCTGTGGTGGCGTTTCTGGATGGTCGTGTAGTTTTGCGAGCGGAGATTTTAATCTAATAAAATCTAACATCATCCATGCTGCATATAATAAATTGGTAAGAAAAACATTATAAAAGATTACTTCGATTATTACTAAAAGCTAATTTTTGTTTAAATAGCTAAACTTATACGTTAAATAATGGTTTTTGAAAAATAAATAACAACACCCATTTTGGGATTTTCGTCATTTGAACGCCACCATCTTATATTTTACATTTCGATTTTTTTCGATTGAGTTTTTGGTAATCTGGCCAAAATAAAATCCAAAATTGAGGATCACCATCTTGGATGGCAAGCATTCGTAATTTTTATTGGTTTATGTGAAAATCTTGGTTGGAAGTACTAATTGTGGATCAACCATTTTGGATTTTGTTGCGTTTGGTTACATCGATAATGTTGTCACCAGGCAAGATAAGAAAAAAAAAATGTGAAACAACATATCTGCGTGGTGAAAATCACATTAAAAAAAACAACCCAGCCAAATACAATTTGTATTTCATTTTTAAGAGACGAAATAAAACAAAAATACAAATCATCCAAACAATTAATTTATAAGCTGGTAAGACATCGATTGGTTAAATATCATCATCCATATTTTTCAACATTTAAGGGCATCGAGTCAGATTTTACGCGTAAGTCTTGGTACTCAATTTAGTTACGGTGTGATTCGTAACAACCGTACCATCACTGGTATACAACATCAAACGGCGGGTAATGTAAATTCTTGGAAAGAAGAAACAGAATAAAGAACATCAAAAATAAACTGCGGAACACTACAAAATAAACAAGAGTTACGACCATCATTTCTATACATTTCGGACATGCTGATTCGAATGGCGTACTCCGTTTTTCGATGTATGGTACAGTTTTCTTGCAAAATGTCATTAAATATTTGCTGATTTCGAGTCAGTTTTTTAACAAAAAAATTTGCAAAGTAAATGGTTTATAAATTTTATGACATGGAAAACAAAGATATGACTTGTAGCAACATTTCTTATGCAAATTTGGTTTAAAGCTTTTCAATTTAAGCACTTAAATTCGCGAATTTCTTCATTTTTTAAGGTTTTCGCGAAATTAACAGCCAAATTGGTCTTTGATAAAAAACTTGCTTTTAATGAATCAAAAATGCATCCCTAACAATACGAATAGTGGACAAAAAACAGCTACACTCATGATCATATTAATAGGTACACCACCTGAACTATTTTTGAAATGCCAATAACTGTAAAATTAAAATATTTTTTAATGAACAAATGTGTTTTTTTTAGCATGCTTTTTAGTCAAAGCATGGCAAGTCCATCTTTATTTATTGTTTGCCAGTTAACGGTTTATAAAAAGTGCTTCCAGTAGGTGATCATAATAATAGGTACACTCGAAATTTTTCCTATTTTTTCAATTTAAAGGTCATATTTTGCAATTATTTATGTCGATTCAAATAATTTGGTAAAAATACTTGAAAAATACAATTAATTATCCACTAATAAGTGTCCATTTTGTTAGAAAATGACTAGAAAAAAGCACTGTTCTTCTGATGAACGGACCATAGCTAAAAACTTAAAAAAATCTGGAAAATCTATATCAAAATGCTTGGGCCGGTACGTGAACTTCGTTCAAAATACCTTAAAAATGAAAAAAAATTTAGAAACACGTGTTAGATCATATAAAACATCCCCAACCACTGGTCGCCATATCGTTTCGTTTTTAAAAAAAGGACCAATCCAAGTTCCACAAAGCTATTTCAGCCGATATTTCAAGCGTAATAAGCTCGCCAACTGTTTACCGACGTCTACAGCAGGCTAATTTATTCAGCCAAATAGCGAGAAGAGTCGTACTGATGCATCAGAAGAATATGAGATGGGGTTAAATATAGGCAAGGAATACTTGTTCGGGCGGTTCTTTTTTTAGAACATATTAAGCCTTTATTGTTCGTTTTAAGAGGTCATTCCAGGGGTCACTTTAGTCCTCTTTTAAAATACTCTTATATAGGTCTTCTAAAACGTGCATTTAAAGGGTTAAGGTGTTCAAAGAATGTTTTTTGCTTCCAATTTCAGTAGGGGAAACGTCGCCTTAAATTCCGCTCTAGAGCAAGTATTCCTTGCCTACATTTAACCCTATCCAATATTCTTGTTACACATCAGAAGGACTCTTCGTGCTATTTGGCTGGGTAATTTAACCTACTGGAGACGTCGGTGAACAGTTGGTGCGCCTTTTACGCTTGTAATTTCGGCAAAAACAGCTTTTGAGGACTTGGATGGGTCCTTTTTTGAAATAGAAATGATATAGCAATTAGCAACCGGGGATCTTTTATATGATCTAACACGTGTTTCTATTTTTTTTCCATTTTTAAGGTAAGGCCCAAGCATTTTGATATAGATTTTCCAGTTTTTTTTAAGTTTTTAGCTATGGTCCGTTCATCAGAAGAACAGTGCTTTTTTCTAGTCATTTTCTGACAAAATGGACACTTATTATTGGAAAATTAATTGTATTTTTCAAGTATTTTTACCAAATTATTTGAATCGATATAAATAATAGCAAAATATGGCCTTTAAATTGAAAAAAATAGGACAAATTTCGACTGTACCTATTATTATGATCACCTGCTGGAAGCACTTTTTATAAACCGTTAACTGGCAAACAATAAATAAAGATGGACTTGCCATGCTTTGATATATAATATCTTTGCCGCATCGAATACTAAACAAAAAACACATTTGGTCATTTAAAAATATCTTAATTTGACAGTTATTGTCATTTCAAAAATAGTTCAGGTGGTGTACCTATTATTATGATCATGAGTGTATATTATATGGACCAGACATGGGCGTTTATGATTACAATTGTGTAATTGATTACAGTTTCAATTACAATTACATGTAATTAGTAATTGAGTTTTTTCAATTACAATTACAATTACAAGTAAAATTGAAAATTTTCAATTACTAATTACATCTAATTGTAATTGAAACTGTTATCAATTACATAATGTAATCATTAACGCCCATGTCTGTAACTTACCCTAAAGTGCCCCTAGGGGAGCCAAATGTATGACCGACCTTTCATGTAATTGTAATTGAAACTGTAATCAATTACACAACGTAATCATTAACGCCCATGTCTGATATGGACCATCATGACGAAAATCACGAAAAACCGTTTTTTTGTATATGCCAGCATCACTTTACGAGATGATTTAAGGTTCCATCTTTTAGTATATAATGTGGGAACCTTAAACAACTAACTGACCAAAAATTCGGCCAAAAAAGTTTTCATTTGCAAAAGTTATCTTAACAAAAACTATTAATTCAGTGTTTGCGATACAATGATTATAGTTTTTGTTAAGATAACTTTTGCAAATGAAAACTTTTTTGGACAAATTTTGGGTCAGTTCATTGTTTAAGGTTCCCACATTATATACTAAAAGATGAAGCCTCAAATCATCTCCTAAAGTGATGCTGCCATATACAAAAAAACGGTTTTTCGCGATTTTCATCATGATGGTCCATATAACATAGATGTTTTTTGTCCACTATTCGTAGTGTCATGGACGGCTTTATGATCCACAAAATGCAAGTTTTTTATCAGAGACCAATTTAGCGGTTAATTTCGCGAAAACTTAAAAAAATGAAGAAATCCGCGAATTTAAGGGCTTAAGATGAAAAGCTTTAAACCAAATTTATATTAGAAATATTGCTACAAGTTATATCTTTGTTTTCCATGCCATAAAATTTAAAAATCATTAGCTTTGGAATTTTTTTTGTTAAAAAAGCAACTGAAAATCAGCCAATCTTTAACGACATTTTACAGGAAAACTGTACCATACATGGAAAAACCGAGTACGCCATTCGATTCAGCATGTCCGAAATATATTGAAATGATGGTCGTACCTCTTGTTTTCTAAAATAGTAATTAGTTTTGTCACGCAGTGATATCAATAACAATCTGTTAATACGCTAATGCATAACATTTTCGTCGTGAAAAAAAGAAAAATGTTATGAACGGAAAGTAACATAATAAGAGAAATAAAAATAAAAAAAGGTTAACATCATTCTTCATAACATCAAAAGAAAAATAAATAAATTACAGTCTGTTAATGCCATTACTCGTAATATTGTGGAGTATCAAGTAAAAATGTTATAATCACCAATTAGCCGGCTACAAAATAACTACCCAAACTGTAACATCATCTATGAAACCATCAAAACAAAAATTGTGTGCGATCTGTTAAGTTGGATAAATAACATTGTGGCGTATAAAAGAAAATAAAAAAATGTTGTATGTAAATTAGGGTTGCCAGAATTTTATTTCGAAAATGCGGGACAAACTCCAAAAAATTACAAAAATGGCGGGATTTTACAAATTTTCGCGGGACAAAAATATTTTTATGAACAAAACTGAAAAATTAAGCAGCGTGTTGTCGAGTTTTATTGTTTTAAATAGAGACTACAAACCTCTAGTGCATTTTGAAATAAAAAAGTGTTTTTGTTTTTCAAAAACATTTTTTTCGCGCTGCTTTAGAGACTAATTTAGCTAAAGTAAATAAAACGCTGGACCAAAATTACTGCATGGAGATTTTATAAATATTTTTCCCGAAATGTACGTATTGTGCAACTTTTGGCGTACATTTTTTGAAAAATATTTTTTTTTTTCAAGCAAACACTAAGATTGTAAACTTTATACCCAATTCACACCTGAGGTGAAATCTCGTTCGAACAAGATTCCGATCATATGGTTGTGTATCAAATGATGCAGACCATATGATCGAAATATCGTTCGAACGAGATTTCACCTCAGGTGTGAATTGGGTATAAAGTTTACAATCTTCTAAATCCACATCATTTGGGCAAGGTAAAACCAATTTTACAAAAGCTTACAAATAAGCCTTTTAAAAACTTAAGCTTTTAAAGTAAAAAATAATTGTTGTTAAAAAAAATTGCAAAAAAAGCGGGAATATGGAATCCCGCGCGGGACGCGGGAATCGGTTATGAAAAGCGGGACAATCCCGCCAAATGCGGGACGTCTGGCAACCCTAATGTAAATACCAATTCGCTGACCACAAAACAACACAAAATTTCACATCAAATCATCACATAGCAAATCGTCGAAACAAAATAAATTACTATCTGTTAAATCTACAAACATAGTGGCGTATAGAAATGTGCGCTCCGTTATCCTCGAAAAGTTATCCTCGATTTTTGGCAACGCGAAAAAAAATATTTTTTGTTAAAAAAAGTTAGCCTCGAAAAGTTATCCTCGATTTTTTTTGCTTGAAAAAAGTTAGCCTCGAAAAGTTATCCTCGATTTTATGACTGCTGATTTAATAACTTTAATAAATTTAATTTTATTTATAATTTATTCATTTAAAGAAATAAAAAGTATATTAATTATATATATGTATATTTAAAATATCTTTGTCTAATAAAAAGTTTTTGCATACAAAAAATAGTAAGATTGAGTTGGTTTTTTATGCGGGCACATCAATTGGATTGAAATCCAGGAGCAATTAGAGTGCGTACAAATTTGCACGGTAGTTTTTATGAAAGCTAATGGACCAAGGAACATATAAAACTTCCGTGCAAAATGAGTTATTGAAGGATTATTGAGAAAAAAGGTCAAATCTAAAAGTATTATCAGAGTATTTTGTGAAAAATCTGCAAATCTATTTACTGTTTTCCGGGCATTTTCCTGGAGCAACTAGAGTGCATACAAATTTGCACGGTAGTTTTTATGAAAGCTAATGGACCAAGGAACATATAAAACTTCCGTGCAAAATGAGTTAATGAAGGATTTTTGAGAAAAAAGATGAAATCTAAAAGTTGTTTTAGAATATTTCATGAAAAATACACATAAAAAACACTTAAAATCGACAGATTTCCCTGTAAAACCCTCGATTCATCGAAATAAACTACCAAGGTAACCCTAAACCCCAAACTTTTTGTGTTTCTTCACAATACAGCAGCAGACAGCAAAATTTTTACATGTATTTTGTTATTGCCGCAACAACAAAATACATGTAAGAATATTGCTGTCTGCTGCTGTATTGTGAAGAAACACTAAACAGATTTTTCACAAAATACTCTGATAATACTTTTAGATTTGACCTTTCTTCTCAATAATCCTGCAATAACTCATTTTGCACGGAAGTTTTATATGTTCCTTGGTCCATAAGCTTTCATAAAAACTACCGTGCAAATTTGTACGCACTCTAGTTACTTCAGTATAATGCCCGGAAAAAAGAAAATTAAATCCCAGATTTTTCATAAAATACTCTAATGTGACTTTTAGATTTGACCATTTTTCGCAATAATCCTTCATTAACTCATTTTGCACGGAAGTTTTATATGTTCCTTGGTCCATTAGCTTTCATAAAAACTACCGTGCAAATTTGTACGCACTCTAGTTACTTCAGTATAATGCCCGGAAAACAGAAATGAAATTTCAGATTTTTCATAAAATACTCTAATGTGACTTTTAGATTTGACCATTTTTCTCAATAATCCTTCATTAACTCATTTTGCACGGAAGTTTTACATGTTCCTTGGTCCATTAGGTTTCATAAAAACTACCGTGCAAATTTGTACGCACTCTAGTTACTTCAGTATAATGCCCGGAAAACAGAAAATGAAATCCCAGATTTTTCATAAAATACTCTAATGCAGCGGTGCCCAAAAAGAGATTTTTTTTTGTTTTTTACGCTCTCTGTTGTTAGTTTCGTTGTGGTTCATATTGTGTGCGTGTGTCTTCGTTGATCTTTAACAAGTGTTTGGGCATCATTGCTCTAATGTGACTTTTAGATTTGACCATTTTTCTCAATAATCCTTCATTAACTCATTTTGCACGGAAGTTTTATATGTTCCTTGGTCCATTAGCTTTCATAAAAACTACCGTGCAAATTTGTACGCACTCTAGTTACTTCAGTATAATGCCCGGAAAACAGAAAATGAAATCCCAGATTTTTCATAAAATACTCTAATGTGACTTTTAGATTTGACCATTTTTCTCAATAATCCTTCATTAACTCATTTTGCACGGATGTTTTATATGTTCCTTGGTCCATTAGCTTTCATAAAAACTACCGTGCAAATTTGTACGCACTCTAGTTACTTCAGTATAATGCCCGGAAAACAGAAAATGAAATCCCAGATTTTTCATAAAATACTCTAATGTGACTTTTAGATTTGACCATTTTTCTCAATAATCCTTCATTAACTCATTTTGCACGGAAGTTTTATATGTTCCTTGGTCCATTAGCTTTCATAAAAACTACCGTGCAAATTTGTACGCACTCTAGTTGCTCCTGGATTTCAATCCAATTGATGTGCCCACATAAAAAACCAACTCAATCTTACTATTTTTTTGTATGCAAAAACTTTTTATTAGACAAAGATATTTTAAATATACATATGGGCACTTCCACCGAAAGGTCTACCAAGACCAAAAAACCAAAAGTTCCTGAAACGAATTTGTTTTAACATATTTTCATAGGAAAACAATCAAATTTAACTAACGTGAACAAATTTTACATTTATTCATAACCCATTTCGAGATATTCGAATGTAAAGTTGAGAAAGCCAATTTTTTCTCATTGAGACATTTCTATTGCACCTTTTGTTTTGTTAAAAGTTCTTAAAGAGAAGCATTAAATGTTGACTTTTGCTTTTAAAAAATCTTTCTGGAGATACAAAGAGCTAAAAAAAATGCATAACAAACTATGCAATTCAAAAAATAACGGTTAGTTTTTGCTTTGCTTTATCTCATATTTCGATGTCCCGTGCGACATTGAAAAACAACATTTGTAATTAGTGCGTCAAGTGGACATGACGAAAGTTCATCAAATATTGAGAACAAACACAGATTTTTATTACAATTAAAATAAAAAAAAAAAATTAAAAAATAATAAAATCTGTGATCTTGGTTCTTATATAAAGTTGGTCACGTGCGACATGGTAAGTGTGGATTTTAAAATTTTGAAAAAATATTTTTTTCTTAAATAAATGATTTACTTATTTTAATAGATTTTTTTAAATTATTTAAATATAGATGAGTATAAACGGCGAAAAAAAATAAAGAGATATGCAAACGGCGGAAAGAAAAGTTGAAGGAAGATGAAATGAAATTACAAGGCAATAAATTAAACAAGTTGAAAAGTTTAAGTTAATCTATGAATACCCTCCACAATGCCCTTTTTAAGTGAAAGTAAATAACATTTTGGATTAGAAATATTTAATGTTATGTAAAAATTTTTTTTTAAGTAATTTTTGAAAAAAAAAATAAATAATTTACAAAATTTTTTTTTTGAGTGTAAAATTTTTATTGAGTGTAAAACTTTTTCGAGTGTACTTTTTTGTGACAAAATTTTTGAGTGACAAAACTACGTTGCAAAATAGTTTTGTGAATTCCCAATGTTTTAAAAACCTGTTTAACGGGTTTTCAACTCATGAATTTAAGGTGAAAATAATCTGAAATTCTCGGTTTTGTTAATAACTTTTGAACCACTGCACTATAGGAAATTTTACCCATTTTTTGGCCAAAAGTCAAAATTAAAATTTTTGCAAACATTATTTTTTTTCACATTAATATAAAAAAAACTTAACAAAGTAAACAATTCTTTCTCAATTTTTCGACAGAATTGATGTACTGTCACTTTATCAGTAGTTTTTCTTGCAATTTCTTACTTAGTTATAAAATAACGATTCAGAGCAGCGAATTTTGTGATAGCTTCTAACAAAAGTTTTTATATTAAGAATTTATAGTTTTTAAAAACATAAAAATGGAAAATAATGGCAAAGGTGAGTACTTTAATGATAAATAGTGAAATGTTGGTGAACTCATCTATTAGATCGATTTAATTGGAAAAATTGAAGTGACCTTAAGATGAACTTATTGAAGTATGAATTGGAATTTTATTTTGACTTTAAAAAAAATGATAGCATATGTTAGCTATAAAACCATAAAAGTTCTCTAGGACAATCAATTACCTTCCGAATTTAAAAAATTTCAAGGTCGGATATGTGCAAACTTTTTTTTTATACCCATTTTTCCAGGTGACTACTGAGTGCCAAATTCAGAGTTATTTAATACATGGCGAGAGAAATAAAGCAGAGGTGGATATGGAGCCGCTATTTCTGACCATTTCTTTTCATACATTGCTGAGAGTGAATGTTTCGAAAACTTTAAACAATATATAAAGGAGGAATTAAGAATATTTTGTTCAAATATAAATATGAAAAGGATTAAAAGTTGTAGGAGTTTGAAAATTTTTGAAAGACAGCATGCTGTTTGGCTTAAAGGCAATACTTGGCTAAAAAAACTTGAAACGCAGCCTGCCTCCACTAAATCGAAACCTGGGCGACCGCAATTAACTTTTTTGTCAAAATCTGCGAGAACAAAAATAAGAGTTACAGCAGAAATCTCTAAAGATCTAAATAGGGAAGTTGAGCCCCTAGCTCTTGCATCATCTACGGCTGCCCGTAGTGGCATTTTGAAATGTAGTTGACGACTTGGAACTCAAAAATAAAATTTTTGAATAAAATCCTTATTAAAAAGTAGATTTGTTTGACACTTCTTAACATTGTTAAAATAAATTTCTACTGTTATCTTCGAAAGTTAGTGTACACTCAAAAAAAAAATATTGTAAAAACAGTTTAGAAAACCATATAATCTATCAAGGATCTAAAAAATCTTAGATGCGGCAACTTATAACCCGGTAACCCTGTTTGGAACTAATTATTAGGTAATTTTTTAGGTAACTTTACTAATTTTTTTTTTTGAGTGTATGAAAACCTTTAAGAGTCACTCCCTCCCTCTAAAGAGTCTTCCAAAAGTCAAATAAAAAAAATCAGTCAAATTGGTCCAGCCGTTTGGCTGTAAATAATTTTGGCCAAAAAAAGGGTAAAATTTCCTATAGTGCACTGAACCGATTTGGCTGAAATTCAATACGAACCAGACCAGGGGAACGAAAAATATATATGCCAAGTTTTCTAAGCTTATTTATTTATAATTTGTTAAAAAAGAACAACAAAAAAAACATATATATGATGATGGAAAAAACGGTCCCGTGCGACATGTCCCGTGCGACAGTGATTAAAGTTAAATTAAAAAAAAAGTAGAAGTAATTTTGAGGTAAAATTTTACAACTTTTAAGAGACATTATAAGCCAACATTTCAAAATTAGTCGCATTGTGATATTGCCTCAGGTTTCGCTGAAATCAGAGTTTTGATTGATAGTCGCGAAAACGACTTCTGTTTTTTGTCCCGTGCGAATGGTTGTCTTTTTTGCGATTATCTCGAAAGCTTGAAACAATTTTCAAAATCAACCTGAGCAACAATTATAGAGCTAGTTAAGAGCTATAAGTTTGCCCTTTTGTCAAGAAAAAAAATCTTTTTATTTTGACTTTTTTTTCAACTTTAATGTGTGCAACGGTCACGTTCGACATGATGGAATTGCCCATATATATAATTAATATACTTTTTATTTCTTCAAATGAATAAATTATAAATAAAATTAAATTTATTAAAGTTATTAAATCAGCAGTCATAAAATCGAGGATAACTTTTCGAGGCTAACTTTTTTTAATAACAAATATTTTTTTTCGCGTTGCCAAAAATCGAGGATAACTTTTCGAGGATAACGGAGCGCACATCGTATAGAAAGTGTGGCAGACACAAAAGTTGCAGAAAACGTTTCTCGGTTTATGTCTGCTGTCATACAAACAAATAGAAAAATCAACTTGTAGCTGCCGTTTAACACAACTTAAACATCAACTAAATGCTTAGGGCATAGAGAAACATAGAGGCGAAGGCGTCAAAAATTGAGTTGTCAAAGTACAACTTGTTTAAATGTATTTGTTGATAAAGTACGACTTGTGTGGTGAATTCACATCGACAACGTACGTGTGAGAAATAAGAAAAAGATAGCAATATTGTTTTTTCTTTCACCTTCGCCTCTATGTTTCTCTATGGCTTAGGGTTTTGGTCGTCAGGAACATCTAGGAGGAAGCTATATCAACAGATGGAAACAGCACATCAGTACAAAAATTAATTAAACAGATAAGTACCGGCAAATTATTTTAGTGTTATTAATTATAGTTTTTCGTATATAAAGAAAATCGTTACGCGGCGAATTCATATGAATACACCCAAAGACTATCAATACTTAAAGATATGTGAAGTCTCCCTTCTTCTGTTAAACCCTCTCTTAAATTCCCTTTGCTAAGTCCGCCATCGAACTGGACGTTTGATCAAACCAAAAAAAGTCCCTTAAGTTCGATATAAACAAAAAAAAAGTGTTGCAGTGTGGCGATTTTCAGACTAAAGCTAGAGTTATTTTTTTCATCTAGCTGAAAAAAAAAAGTTTTTTTTTGTGGAGTATCGGGAAATCCAATGACTTTTTATTTGCTGACAATTTGTTTTAAACACTTAAAGGTATTTCTTACCCACTGGCTCCACCTTCTATAAATATGTGGACATTTATTCCGACATACGTCAAAATTGTGTTATTTCTCGTGTGCCATAGTCAAATGTTATACATATTTGTGTTGGAAATAAATGTTAACATAGTTCTCCAAACATAAGTCTTAACAATTATGTTAACATAAGAAACGTCAAATTCATGAGTTTGTTGATGCCGACATTTTGAAAAAATACAAATACGCAAAAAACTTTCACTTTATTAATAATAAAGGTTGGTTTTTGAAAGAAAGTAACTTAATAACGTTAAATTTAGGCTTTTTTATTAAAAAAAATGTGTTATATGTATTAAAAAAATAAATAAAAAATAAAATCCAAACGACCTTCATCAACGAATTCCTGAAAAAATGCGTTAACATAAATTACGATTACACCACCCTTTAACATAAAATGAAAATACAAAAAAATTCTGCCGACGTTATCTCTTATGTTATCTACAACTTTATGTTGGTGGAGCCGGAGCGTTAAATAATATTAACATAAAAATTATAAATTGATACATTTTTTCAAAATTTATTAAGCGCTTTTTCGATATAAAAAGTTAGGATTATTTGTCAAACCATCAATGTTAATTTAACATTATCGTATTTTCTTCGTCTAACAGTTTTCGTACCTTCTGTTATCAAGTTCCAAAATTTTAAGAGTGGGAGACAAAGAGCTTGATACACCATAAAAATAATTTTAAAATTTGTAACCAATTTTGTTTTGATTCTTCACATTCGTGTTGCGAATGGATTGAAAGCCAAATTTTCTTTCGTTTATTGAGTAACAATTCTCAACGAGAAGTTTTCGTGTTATTTATCGTTATTGTCGTAATAATAGAGAAAAAGTGTAATGTAAAAATTGACTTCATGTGATTTTACAAGTGATTCGTTATCAACAAAAATACGTTGTGGCTACATTGTCCAGTCTGTGGTCCGTCTGTTAAATTTATTGAGGCGAATGTGCCGATTATTTTTATAAACATAATAGGGGTATTCATCTATACTAATTTAAATGAATACGGTCAATAAGAAAAAAAATATCATGACCTTTTAAGTTTTCCGTGGTAAAAACCTCCGTATTTTTGAATACACTTAAAATAATATACTTGTTTTTATGAAAATAAATTTATAAAAAAAAAACTACAAATTCAAAAATAGTAAAGTTACATTAAAGCAATTTTAAAATTATTTCAACAATGTTTGGCAGTGGACGTCATCAACATTAGGGCGGATCGAGAAATGCTTTTTCACGAATTTCGCTTGGGCGCTATGCGGGATTGGTAAAAATAGATGCCAAAACGATGTGGTTAAAATTTCAGGAAGATCGCACTTCATCTTGGGGTCCCCCTCCGGCGCTGAAGTTTACACTTTTTTAAGCCAAAGAGCATTTTTTTAAAAAATTGTCAAAAATTCAAATTTTATCAGATCTTCTTAATTTTGAATTTTATGTGGTCTAGTTAATCACATCTATTTAGATTTTAAATATCAGCTTAATACGATATCGCTAACCTCCAAAAACCAGAGGTGGAAAAGTAAGCTTACATTTTGGAGAAACCCGAAAAGCTACTTTTTGCAATTATGTAAAAAAAACACATTAAAATTGCAAAATATGATTTTTTTCTTCCCGACTTGGAAAATAGACTACACAAGGATTCCAAAACCGTTAAAACCAAAAAATACGAAATTCTTGAACGGCGTGTGGACCAATCTCAACTTACGATATTTTCAAAAAATTTGTTTCATACATTTTTTTTGCTATATTGTTCTATATTTTAAGCATTTTTTACAAATTATGTCATATTTTCCTATTAAAGATATTCTCATTAAAATTTAAGAGATCATTTACCCTTGTCGACATGGGGTCATATGAGTCCCACACAGTGTTGCCATATATCAAGATTTCCCTTTTTTTGCAAGTTTTTTGAGGTGCTAAAAAGATTTCAAGATTTTTTCTAAAAAAACAAGTTTTTTGGAATATAATGAAGATTTTTCAAGTTTTTTTAAATTAGTAAAAAAAAAAAATACAAAAAGCATCAGTTTTTTTTGTAAACACCCTAAATATTGGTCCTAGACCAACCTTTTGGTATACCGACCGATTCAGAATCCCTATTTGACTTAGCGTGTCCGTGTTTCAGTCTACACTAAAAAAAAAAAAACTTTTAAGTAAGCAAAAAAAAGCTTGTAAACCTACAAGAAAATTTGCTGATTTTGAACCCACAATTTTTTTGGTAAAGTCAGCAAAAATGTTTTGACAAAAATTAGTTAACTGGCATTTATTTTTATTTTTTTTATTTCAACTTCGTTCATACACATTTAAGGACCCCATTGGATTCGGACCCGATAGATCCAGACCCCGATGGGCCTAGACCTAGTTGGGTTCCTTAAAAATCTTCATAGTTTTTGATCCAAAATTTGTGTCAGTTTCGCTCTACCTTGCTTAGTTTTTGAGTTACGTGATTTTAGGGGACCACTGGGGTTTTGAGAATTAAAAAAACTCGATAACTTCAAAAATATTACTCGGAGAGCTTTTTGTTGTGTCGGAAATATTTACCGAGATATGAGCATTTTAAATTTTTGGAGTCCTGAAAGATTCATATTTGACTCTTAATGATGGATATGTAAAAAAATTAAAATATTTCTTTTTGAACATTCATAAAAGAGCCTAAAAAGACTCAAAAAAGAATATGAACATATAATTATCAGAATCTTTTATGAGTCATATAAGGGGTCCCTGTAGGTTCGTTGGTAGCGTGCTAGCCTATGAAACAGGGGGTCGTGGGTTCGATTCCCACTAAACCCTTGGTCGATTTCGATACAACGAGACATCATTGTAACTAGTTGTCGGTTAAACTTCAATAACACCGCTCAACACTCATTTTCCGGTTTGAATTCTGATGATCAATTTTAGTAGACTTTGATCTCCTGATTCCAAATCTGTTCTCCAAATTTTCCCATCACGTCCAGATTTTTAGTTATTCATGGTTGAAAATGACGATTTTTGCATTATTTGAAAGCCTGCACAGCAGCCATTCAGTGGAATACAAATCTGGTATAAAGCGCAAAAGTATAATTTGTCTATGGTCTCCAACATAGAACACAAATTTTTCAAATTATTACGTTTGGTTGGGCTTTACTTGCGTTTTAAAATGATACTGTTAAAATTACCATTTTTGTAAAAAAGGTAAGGTAGATTACCTTAGTGTTTTTTGATATTTTTCAAAGAAAAACTAAAAAAAATAAATATTTTACAAATTAAAGATTTCTGTGTTATTTTCCGCATACATCGGAAGATATATTTAATGGGTTTAAAAGTCTATAAGAAAGAATGAACTTTTGCCTAAATTTTGAGCTCATCACTGTAAAGATTGATCATCTGGTTATCGTATTAGAGCCTTTTAAAAATGGTGCTTTTTTGAATTTTTTTGACAGTGTTTTTTTAAAATGCATGTTTGGCCAATAATAGTGCAACAACTTGAAATTTTTTTGATCATATTTTTGAGATCATAGTTCAATTCTACTCTCACGCTTTATACCTGATTTTTATTCCACCCAGCGGCTGCTGTGCAGGCTTTCAAAAAAGGCAAAAATCGCGTTTTTTCGCATTTTCAACCGCGAATAATTAAAATTCTAGACGTGATGGAAAAATTTGAAGCACGAATTTGGAATCAGCGAGTCAAAATCTTTTAAAATTTTTTTTATCAAACTTCAAACCGGAGCCAAAAACCTTCGATTTGTTGAGCGGTGTAATTATTAAAAATGATTTGTAATTAAATTTGGAAATCTGATCATTGGATCAAAATTATTATTATTATATTATGAGAGCGCTCAGAAAAAGAGACCACTTTGAAGGGAAAAACCACATATTATTATGTTTTCTGAGCGGCTAAGGACTCTTTTAAGAGCCCCTATTATTTTTTTACACTTGATATAAAAATTGAATTGAAAATACACACTCAGAAAATTATGTAAGTTACTACATGTTAGTTGTTTGTATATTTTACAGTAGTTAGTTGTTTTCAACTACAAAGTCAGTTGTTTTTGTATGAAAAATATCAAACAACTATTTCTGTTAGTTATTTTAAGTCGTTTTTTTGAACAACTAACAAAAAAGTACTGTGATGTAGTAACAGTCATTTAAAGTAGTTAATTTTACTTTTTTTATTTCTTAAAAATTTTCAAAGTTTTTTTTTATTTTTCACAAATTTGTTTAAAAAAAAATTGGAAAAAATTTGGTCTTCAATTTTTTTTCGAAAAATTTTTTGAAAAAAAAAATTATATATTGATTATTTTATTTTTACTACATTTTAGTTGTTTTGACTACAAATGTAAGTAGTTTTTACTACATAAGTCAGTTGTTTTTTGTCAGTTAAAATAACTAACATTGTTAGTTGATTTAACTGAAAAAGTAGTTGACCCCAAAACAACTTACAAAGTAGTTATTTTAACTGACATTTTCAGTTGATTTTACTAACATTATTTTTTGAGTGCACAAATTTGTATTAATTTTTAATTATTTCAATACTTTTGTAAAAATTTTTTCACAAAAAAAAGATTTTTTTTCACAAAAAAAAGATTTTTTTCAGAAAAAAAAAAGTTTTTTCAAAAAAATATATGGCAACACTGGTCCCACACAAAAAATTGTTTTTACCAATTTAAAATAGCTTAAAATTGAAAACTTTTATGAGTTTATCGGATATTTTTTGTATATGTAATACCCAGGAAAATTTTTTGGAACAAAATCCTGGTTCAATAGATTCTTGAATACATTCTACGGTAATCCCAACAAAATTTTCTATGTAAAATTATTTTTCAAAAAAACTACTTGCTCTAAAAAACGATTGCTTTCGGGACAATTTCAAACAAAATTCATTGATTCTGGAATGTTAAGTAGAACCGGTTGCAGGGTAGTTTGATGCGTTCTGGAACCGATTATTTGGAACAGAAAATTTTGCTATGTATAGTCCGCTAAACTCATAAAAGTTTTTTAAATCTATTTGTAATTGGTAAAAAACAATTTCTTGTGTGGGACTCATATGACCACATGTCGCCAAGGGTTAATGATCTCTTAAATTTTAACGAGAATATCTTTAATAGGAAAATATGACATAATTTGTAAAAAATGTTTAAAATATAGAACAATATAGCAAAAAAAATGTATGAAATAAATTTTTTGAAAATATCGTAAGTTGAGATTGGTCCACACGCTGTTCAAGAATTTCGTATTTTTTGGTTTTAATGGTTTTGGAATCCTTGTGTAGTCTATTTTCCAAGTCGGGAAGAAAAAAATCATATTTTGCAATTTTAATGTGTTTTTTTTTACATAATTGCAAAAAGTAGCTTTTCGGGTTTCTCCAAAATGTAAGCATACTTTTCCACCTCTGGTTTTTGGAGGTTAGCGATATCGTATTAAGCTGATATTTAAAATCTAAATAGATGTGATTAACTAGACCACATAAAATTCAAAATTAAGAAGATCTGATAAAATTTGAATTTTTTACAATTTTTTTAAAAAATGCTCTTTGGCTTAAAAAAGTGGAAACTTCAGCGCCGGAGGGGGACCTCAAGATGAAGTGCGATCTTCCTGAAATTTTAACCACATCGTTTTGGCATCTATTTTTACCAATCCCGCATAGCGCCCAAGCGAAATTCGTGAAAAACCATTTCTCGATCCGCCCTAGTCAACATTTTTAAGAATCATAATTGTTATGGCATACTGTGAAATTTAAAAGTGATTTTTGTTTTTTTATATTTTGGTTCGAAAGGCAAGGTTAACACTGTAAGAAATAATTAACTGATTTTCATTGAAACCAATTATTTATTCACTCAATTTTACAACTATTTTTGAATTATAATTTTTATACACTAACATTTCGATATAAAATTTAGTCTGGTAATATAGGATATCAATATAAACAATATTGACAGATTTAAGCATAGTTAACTTAATAATTAATATTAATATGAATTTAGAAAAAAAACGAAATTTTAGGTACGTTTGTGAATATCTCCTACGTTTTAAACCCCAATACGATAGCGCTATGGTAGGCAGGTTTTTTCGTCGTTAATTGAATTTTTCAAAAGAAAATGATACGCGAAGTCAATACAAACTAAAATTTCGAAAATATATTTAATTTTCTTTTTAGATTTTATACAACCAAGCAAAAATTAATTTATAAACGGTATCCATCTATGATACTTTTAATTCAGTTTTCTACATAAACAATTTTTTTCCTCAAATGTGAACAACACCATGAATTGTAGATATTACATTTAAATTTAAGTCGTTTCTTAAGGTACCTATTAATGGAAAATAAACATTTGTACAATTTTTTTGAATTTAAATTTTGAATCTTTATTATAAAACAATGGCTGAATAAGAAGATGGTCATATAGGTATTCGGCGGTGAATGACAATTTAGGGGTAACCATGATTTTTAGGCCAACGAGTTACCATGACTTTGGTCTTTTTATAAGACTGTGGGAGGGAGCCCATTGGTTTGTTCATCTATAACCAACAACGTTTATTCAAAGTGACGTGTTTTGAAGCCCTTTCTTTCTTTTTCAATTTTAAATTAACTTTTGGTACACTGGTACAATTTTCTTGACTGTGTCCATTATTTATGTACCCTCAACGAACACCCGCCCAAGCCCGACGAGCCATAGCCGTGCAAACATCGACAAGTTGCCAGTGTGAGGGGACATATAGTGGCAACCTTCCTTCCAAGGACGGATAGTGACACACTTTAATTTCTAAATGCGGCTGTGATGGGTGCTCTGGTCAGAAACAATACAAGCAATGTAATGCAGAAAATTCATCAGATGCAAATTTGTTCATGGTATCCTTCGTTCCATTACGGTTAACAAAGACTTATATTGGTTTAGAGCCGTCAACTAGTAGAGCTGCAGAAATCGATGTATGGAAAAATTAAATTCCGTCCTCAATAAAGTTTTGTAGACCAATAATGTTTGCTTCTAAAAAGTAAACTAAAGTTGTCATAACCGAAGAAGTTAAAAAAATAAAAGATCAAATCAAGGAGCTTTAACCAGTAGTATTTCAATTTGATGACCAATGCATCGAAATTAATTTTAAAATGTTCCTCACAATGATTGATGGAAAAGTTGCACAAGCTTTAACTGAAACAAAGTCTTCGTCAAGCTGCACCATATGCCAACAGACATCAAGTCTATTAAGCCAACCACCATCGCAAGACGATGGTTTTAATGCGGCATACGAATTTGGAATGTCTCCTCTCCATGCTAGAATTCGTTTTATGGAGCATATTCTTAAATTGGGATATGATTTGGAATTTGGCCCTTTACACCCGGTCTAGATTAGCAACCACCAAAGCAATCATAAAGGGTGTTCAGTGTTACATTTGACGTTTACAAACGCCAAACTCGATAGTAAGCAATGGTTAGCAGTTTCATATAGACACTTGATTGCTAGCAATCTATAGTAGAACAGGCGCTCTACTATCAATTGTATACCATCATTGTATAAACCAAAAATTAATAAGATATATAAGCAATGCTATATCAAAATAATGTAAATAAAAACCATATGTTTTTGTTTACATTTCCTCATTCGGCACAACTGTTAAAAAGAGTCAGCTATACAACAATTTATTTGAGCGAATGTATTTAAAAGAGAATAGGCAAAAAAACAAACAAAGCTTTTATCAACAAAAAATAATAAAACGTGTTTTGCAAATTTTGTATATCGCCACATAATTATGTGCATTTTTAGAATAGAGGTAAGTAAAAGTTTGTTTTGAAACAAAAACGAGTTTTTATTATTTTTTTTTTTTGCTAGATATGCTCTAAAGGCCACAACAAAACATCCCCATAAAACTTTAAAAATTAGTGATGACGATACCGAATTATTGTTTATAATTGGTGGCCAAGTTACCTACAATCACAATTCACCAAACTTCTGATTTTAATTTGCCGGTGAACCAGATTACATAGAACTGAATTAATATTGGATAGAACCCGTATTAGCTGATGGAGGGGAGTCTTTTGTGGCCTTTGATGATTATAAAAAAATATAGATATCAAGTGGTAAGTTAAATTTTTAATGCATGTTTTTGGAATATATTAATTGTATTATTCTCTTTTCAGTGTCCTGTAACTACTTTACCAGTAATGAAAAGGTCCATCCTCCTCCACCCACTACTATTATTAAAGATTTCGCCGATTGTGTTAAAAGGGTGCCGGTTTAAAAGTGCTTTTAGTGGATCCAAATGTATGACCGACCCCCATAAACTTTTGCTGCTCAATATTTTTTCCAACCTTACCTAAGCCCTATCTCCACTTCCTAAAGGAACTCCCACTCAGAAGTAAACTTTTTTAAAAAATGTACTTCCACTGCTCCAACTGTTTTAAAAGTGTTTCTAGGAGATCCAAATGTTAGACCGACCCCCATTAACTTTTACCGCTCAACATTTTTTCCAACCATACCTAAGCCCTATCTCCATTTCCTAAAGGAACTCCCACTCGGAAGCAATTTTTGTTTAAATATTTACCTTTACCGCTCCAACTGTCCTAAAAGTGCTTCTAGAAGATCCAAATATATGACCGACCCCAACTAACTTTTACCGCTCAACATTTTTTCCAACCATACCTAAGTCCTATCTCGACTTCCTAAAGGAACTCCCACTCAGAAGTAAATTTTTTTAAAAAATTTACTTCCACCGCTTCAACTGTCTTAAAAGTGTTTCTAGGGGATCCAAATGTATGACCGACCCCCACTAACTTTTACCGCTCAACATTTTTTCCAACCATACCTAAGTCCTATCTCCACTTCCTAAAGGAACTCCCACTCATAAGTAAATTTTTTTAAAAAATTTACTTCCACCGCTCCAACTCTCTTAAAAGTGTTTCTAGGGGATCCAAATGTATGACCGACCCCCACTAACTTTTACCGCTCAACATTTTTTCCAACCATACCTAAGCCCTATCTCCACTTCCTAAAGGAACTCCCACTCAGAAGTAAATTTTTTTAAAAAATTTACTTCCACCGCTCCAACTGTCTTAAAAGTGTTTCTAGGGGATCCAAATGTATGACCGACCCCCACTAACTTTTACCGCTCAACATTTTTTCCAACCATACCTAAGCCCTATCTCCACTTCCTAAAGGAACTCCCACTCAGAAGTAAATTTTTAAAAAAAATTTACTTCCACCGCTCCAACTGTCTTAAAAGTGTTTCTAGGGGATCCAATTCTAAGACCGGCCCAATTAACTTTTACAGCTCAACATTTTTTCCAACCATACCTAAGCCCTATCTCCACTTCCTAAAGGAACTCCCACTCAGAAGTAAATTTTTAAAAAAAATTTACTTCCACCGCTCAGACTGTCTTAAAAGTGTTTCTAGGGGATCCAAATATAAGACCGACCCCCATTAACTTTTACCGCTCAACATTTTTTCCAACCATACCTGAGCCCTATCTCCACTTCCTAAAGGAACTCCCACTCGGAAGCAATTTTTGTTTAAATATTTACTTCTACCGCTCCAACTGTCCTAAAAGTGCTTCTAGAGGACCCAAATGTATGACCCACCCCCACTAACTTTTACCGCTCAACATTTTTTCCAACCATACCTAAGTCCTATCTCCACTTCCTAAAGGAACTCCCACTCAGAAGTAAATTTTTTTAAAAAATTTACTTCCACCGCTCCAACTGTCTTAAAAGTGTTTCTAGGGGATCCAATTGTAAGACCGACCCAATTAACTTTTACAGCTCAACATTTTTTCTAACCGTACCTAAGCCCTATCTCCACTTCCAAAAGGAACTCCCACTCAGAAGTAAATTTTTAAAAAAAATTTACTTCCACCGCTCCAACTGTCTTAAAAGTGTTTCTAGGGGATCCAAATGTAAGACCGACCGCCATTAACTTTTACCGCTCAACATTTTTTCCAACAATACCTGAGCCCTATCTCCACTTCCTAAAGGAACTCCCACTCGGAAGCAATTTTTGTTTAAATATTTACTTCTACCGCTCCAACTGTCCTAAAAGTGCTTCTAGAGGATCCAAATGTATGACCGACCCCCACTAACTTTTACCGCTCAACATTTTTTCCAACCATACCTAAGCCCTATCTCCACTTCCTAAAGGAACTCCCACTCTATCCTCTAAATAGAAAAATATTTAAACAAAAATTGCTTCCGAGTGGGAGTTCCTTTAGGAAGTGGAGATAAGGCTCAGGTATGGTTGGAAAAAATGTTGAGCGGTAACAGTTAGTGGTGGTCGGTCATACATTTGGATCCTCTAGAAGCACTTTTAGGACAGTTGGAGCGGTAGAAGTAAATATTTAAACAAAAACTGCTTCCGAGTGGGAGTTCCTTTAGGAAGTGGAGATAGCGCTCAGGTATGGTTGGAAAAAATGTTGAGCGGTAAAAGTTAGTGGGGGTCGGTCATACATTTGGATCCTCTAGAAGCACTTTTAGGACAGTTGGAGCGGTGGAAGTAAATTAAAAAAAAAAATACTTCTGAATGGGAGTTCCTTTAGAAAGTGGAGATAGGGCTTAGGTATCGTTGAAAAAAATTTTGAGCGGGAAAAGTTAATGGGGGTCGGTCATACATTTGGATCCTCTAAAAGCACTTTTAGGACAGTTGGTCGGTGGAAGTAAATTTTTAAAAAAAAAAATGTACTTTTGAGTGGGAGTTCCCTTAGGAAATGGAGATAGGAGTTAGGTATGGTTGGAAAAAATATTAAGCAGTAAAAGTTAATGGGGGTCGGTCATACATTTGGATCCTCTAAAAGCACTTTTGGGACAGTTGGAGCGGTAAAAGTAAATTTAAAAAAAAAATTTACTTCTGAGTGGGAGTTCCTTTAGGAAGTGCAGATAGGGCTTAGGTATGGTTGGAAAAAATATTAAGAAGTAAAAGTTAGTGGGGGTCGGTCATACATTTGGATCCTCTAGAAGCACTTTTGGGACAGTTGGAGCGGTAAAAGTAAATTGTAAAAAAAAAATCACTTCTGAGTGGGAGTTCCTTTAGGAAGTGCAGATAGGGCTTAGGTATGGTTGGAAAAAATATTGAGCTGTAAAAGTAAATGGGGGTCGGTCATACATTTGGATCCTCTAGAAGCACTTTTAGGACAGTTGGAGCGGTGGAAGTAAATTTTTTTTTAAACATTTTAAAACAAAATTTACTTCTGAGTGGGAGTTCCCTTAGGAAGTGGAGATAGGGGTTAGGTATGGTTGGAAAAAATATTAAGCAGTAAAAGTTAATGGGGGTCGGTCATACATTTGGATCCTCTAAAAGCCTTTTTGGGACAGTTGGAGCGGTAAAAGTAAATTTAAAAAAAAAATTTACTTCTGAGTGGGAGTTCCTTTAGGAAGTGCAGATAGGGCTTAGGTATGGTTGGAAAAAATATTAAGCAGTAAAAGTTAGTGGGGGTCGGTCATACATTTGGATCCTCTAGAAGCACTTTTGGGACAGTTGGAGCGGTAAAAGTAAATTGTAAAAAAAAATCACTTCTGAGTGGGAGTTCCTTTAGGAAGTGCAGATAGGGATTAGGTATGGTTGGAAAAAATATTGAGCTGTAAAAGTAAATGGGGGTCGGTCATACATTTGGATCCTCTAGAAGCACAGTTTTAGGACAGTTGGAGCGGTGGAAGTAAATTTTTTTTTAAACATTTTAAAACAAAATTTACTTCTGAGTGGGAGTTCCCTTAGGAAGTGGAGATAGGGGTTAGGTATGGTTGGAAAAAATATTAAGCAGTAAAAGTTATTGGGGGTCGGTCATACATTTGGATCCTATAGAAGCACTTTTAGGACAGTTGGAGCGGTGGAAGTAAATTTTTTTTAAACATTTTTAAAAAAAATTTACTTCTGAGTGGGAGTTCCCTTATGAAGTGGAGATAGGGGTTAGGTATGGTTGGAAAAAATATTAAGCAGTAAAAGTTAATGGGGGTCGGTCATACATTTGGATCCTATAGAAGCACTTTTAGGACAGTTGGGGCGGTTGAAGTAAATTTTTTAAAAAAATGTACTTCTGAGTGGGAGTTTCCTTAGGAAGTGGAGATAGGAGCTAGGTATGGTTGGAAAAAATATTGAGCTGTAAAAGTTAATGGGGGTCGGTCATACATTTGGATCCCTTAGAAACACTTTTAGGACAGTTGGAGCGGTGGAAGTAAATTTAAAGAAAAAAATACTTCTGAGTGGGAGTTCCTTTAAAAAGTGGAGATAGGGCTTAGATATGGTTGGAAAAAATGTTAAACGGAAAAAGTTAATGGGGTCGGTCATACATTTGAGTTTTCTATAAGCTCTTTTAGGACAGTTGGAGCGGTAGAAGTAATTTTTTTTTTAAATGTACTTCTAAATGGGATTTCCTTTAGGGAGTAGAGATATGGCTTAGGTAATGTGATGCTTTCCCAGCACATAAGCGATCATAAATTGTACTTTGCAAGCTTCTACAACACAGTTGGAGTTTGTACCTGGGTTTGTATGTTTTTAATATGTTTTTTGTTAATTTTTTTAGGTCATGAAATTGTCTATCTCATCTGTGCGTGTTGCTGTGTAACCCAAGAATCCTGCTTGCTAATTTGTCCAAATTGATAGAAGGCCTAAAACGTTTGGCCAAATTTTGATTCTATTGTACAATGTATCTTTGATGAATCTGGTGAACACATTATTATATTTGGAAATTTGCCCAATAGTATTTTGTGCAGAAAAAATGTCTGAGAATTTTTCAATAGAAAAGATGTATTTATTGTATATCTTTAAATATAAACTAAATAAAATGTACATATTTATTATTACAAACAAATTATTTTGTTTTTTGTGTCGATTTATTTTTTTATGATGCTGCTTGCTATGCATTTTCTTTTGTTTTTTGTTTATTCTTCTTTATTCCTCTATTTGGCAGAATTGAGTGAATGAAAAGAATTTGACGTCTTCATATAGTTGTCCCTCTCGCACAGCTGTACCAAGATGGCGGATTTGTTTATGTTTTATGTTGTAATCAGAGGTGCATTTTGATGTTTTTGTTGTTGTATATTTTGGCGTTAGAGATCTTGTTAATCTTTGGTATAAACTGTCCAGATTAGCAATGACAGCCATTACAATCAATTGTGACGTATGATAGAAGTGATGATTGCTAATCTAGACACACTGTTAGGCGAAAATGAGAAAAAACCAATAAAATGTAGAAAAAAGGAAGCAGAAAAAAAACCAATTCAAGAAAAATATCATCAGCTAGGCCTTATAATTGACTAGCCAAAACAAGGAGAAGGAATTTCAAATGATGGGAACACTGCAAGAAGATTATTTTCCGATCCAGAAACTGCTGCATCTATCACAAGAGTACATTATTAATTAATAAGACGATTCCAAATCATATTACAAGTATCAGAAAGATAAATGCTAAAAAATTTGGTCAGTATGCCAATGACACAGCAATTCTTTATAACGAAAAATACTCTTGGAGACATATTCCAACCACAGTTCATAAAATTTTGTACCATGGGGAACAAATAACACTGTGTTACAAATTTTCAACAAAGTCGTGACCAAATGAATCTGACACCTAATATTCATGTAAATGCGAACGCTGAATCCGAATATGAAGTCAGAACGGTCAAAAGTAGAACAGTTTTCGAGATATTTACGAGAAAATCGAGAAAATTACCGTTATTTGCTCTTTTCAACTTATTTTTTTAAAACTAAAGAACACATTTTATTAAAATTTTATCACATAGAACGTTAGCTTATTTCAATACGAACATTTTGTGGCCAATAGGATCCAGATCGGTGCAAAAATGACAAAGTTACAGTAGATTTATTGAATTATCCCACTTTTCGATTTTTTTTAAAAAAACACAAGTAAATAAATATACAAAGCTAAATGTTAGTAATAAAAAGTGGGTTAATTCACTAAATCTTCTGTAGCTTTGTCATTTTTGGACCAATCTGGGTCATGTTGGGCGCAAAATGTTCGTATTGAAATAAAATAATGTCCTTTGTAATAAAACATTATAATTTTTAATTGTTTGGTTTAAAAAAAATAACTTGAAAAGAGCAAAATTGCAAAAAATCATCAAATTTTTCATGAAGTTTGAACTTTTGTCCACTGTAACTCTGTCAATTCTTAACTAATCTTCACAAGCGACCCATGGTTATTTTAGTAATTTTATTATATTTCATTAAAAAAAAAAGAAACACATAAATCGACGAATAGTTTTGAAGATATTTGCATTTAACCCAGTATGCAAAATGAGTCGATATCGATTCGAAAAAGAATCGTTTTCTCTAAGAATTTCATCGATATCGAGTTCGATATAATGTCGATATAAAGCGTGTTTTCCTATGTGGCATGCAAGGTGATATAGAATCGAGTATTGGTACAGGATTCGATTAGATTTTTAATCGAAAAATTTTATGAATTTCGATACATTTGTTATACCCTACACCACACTGTGGTACAGGGTATAATGAGTTTGTGTTGATGTTTGTAACTACCCGAAATATTGGTCCTAGACCCACCTTTAAATATACCGATCGACTCAGAATCACTTTTTGAGTCGATTTAGCGATGTCCGTCCGTCCGTCTGTCTGTCCGTCCGTCTGTCTGTCTGTCTGTCTGTCCATGTAAACGGTGTAAACACGATACAGGTCGCAATTTTTAATCAATTGACTTGAAATTTCTCTCTTGGCCCAAGGACGAAGCCTATTGAAATTGGAAAAAATCGGTCCATATTTAGACCTAGCCCCCATAAAAAGGTCCTCTTTAGTTTTGGCTCAAATGACTCTAATAACCGTATTATAGAAGGTATCGCTTTGAAATTTGGATGGTAAACATGTTTTGTCTTCACATATCATCATTCCGAATTTCAAAGAAATCGGACCAGTTCTTCTTGTAGCCCCCATACAAACCACCTTCCCGATTTTCACATAAATGTCTCAAATTTCATGAAAATAGAAAATATTTAATTAAAATTTTGTTTGTGTATGTTAAACGCGTACTTAAATAACCTTATCAAACCTGATAATCATCGGACCAGTTTTGGACTCAGGCCCCTTGTGAAAATTTCGCCCGATATTCAGTTAAAGCGGTTTATTGTCAACAAATAGAAGCCTATTTCACTCAAATTTGATTTGTGAGTGTTTTCTTCACTTATTAAAGGTTTTACAACATATAGATCTAATCGATCCATGGGACCCATTTTCCGGGAAACCTTGGTGTAGGGTATTATATGGTCGGTCTTGACCGACTATAATTTTCTTACTTGTTTTTTAATAATTTAGTTAATTGTTTTAAAAACGGTAAGAATTAAAAAAAATATTTTTTTACTTACTACTACTTACTTACAATTAACTAATTTTTACTAATTTTATTTAATTATTCTTTAAATTTAATTTTTACTAATTACTATTTTTATCTGCCTCACTTGCCAAAGTTTGATAATAAAAGTAGTTCTTAAAAATTACTTTTACTAAAATTTGAATTTTTTATTATTATTTGAATTGCCCTTAAATTATAATTTATATTATTATTTGAATTACCCTGTTTTTATATTCATTTTATTTTGTTTTGACATACTTCTCCCAATTTGAAAATATTTTTATTTCAAAATATATATTAGTACAAACAAATTTCAAGTTGTGTATGGCCTAGTTGGTTAGCAGGCCTTGGTTCAAACCCCGGTCGCGGATTTTTTTTTTTATTTTTTTTTTTATTGTTCTAGTGTTAGATATTATTTTTTTAATGATAAAAGTAAAATTTGTGGAATTTTTGTAAAATTTAATAAAACTAAAACTCGATGTTATATTGAAAATAAATATTTTTTTATGGAACAACAAATACGAGAATTCCTAAAATGTAGATTGGAAATCATTTCGAAATCGATTAGTTATTCAATAAAAATATGAGTTCGAGAAACGTTAAAATATCGACTGTATATAATATCGACTTCGAATCGTTATTGCGGAAAATCCTCGAAAAAACTTCGAAAAAATTGTCGCCTCGAAACTGTGCAGACTGGGAAGTGACATCATCTTTTTTGAAAACACAAATAACGCTTATTTTCAAATATCTCGAAAACTGTTCTACTTTTGACCATTCTGACTTTATATTCGGATTCAGCGGACAATTGTACATAAAGATTAGGTGTCAGATACATTTGGTCAAAAAACTGTCACGTAGTGTAAAGGGCAGTTTACATGTTAACTACCCTTGACCACCCTTATCTACTATTTCCCAGTATTGGTGATACAATTTGCCGGGTTTAAATAATTTTGTATGAAAAATTATTTGAATTCGACAATTGGTATCCTCCAATACTGGGAAATAGTAGATAAGGGTGGTCAAGGGTAGTTAACATGTAAATCAACCTTAATTCAACACAATATGCTACCAATTGGAGATCTATCGGAAGAAGCGCCAGAAAAAAATTGGAACAAAGACTACAGACTAGTGTTGGCTACCGTTATCCTTTCAATACCGTTACCGAATAAAAACCCTTTGATATTGACTACCGTTACCGTTACCAATACCGAAATAAAAAATTTTAAATACTGTTACCGATAAAAAACCGTTACCTTTATTCGGATATTTACCGGTATTATATCGGTTTTGTTTCGGTTGTCTTAATATTACTTATTTTAATTTTTTTCTGGATTAAAAACAGTAAAATATTTTTAAAATACGTGAAATAAAAAAACAAGTTTTTGTTTATTGCCAATCGTATTGTTATTTGGACAAAGACAATGAGGATGTCGGTCCAACCAATGACCACATTTACAATATACTAAATTTTGGCTAAGTAAATGTGGAAATCGGTACAACCAATAATCGCATTCGCAATTCACTTAAAAAGTTCCTAATGTTAGTCCCACCAGGGGCTAGGCATGCACCTCAAACACTCAAACATTAGCTGTCTGGATTAATAGAATAAAGGTTGAAAGAGGAATTGAAAAAAAATGCTTTTGTTTTCTTTAAAAAAAAACACTTTTATATTGTTTTAAACAAAACAAATTTATGAAATTTACGTTCTTAAAATGTAAATGATTCAATATAATTAAAAAAAATATATTAAAAGTGCAAATGAAGTACAAATTTCATGACTTTAAAAAACCAAAAATTTTACTTGATCCCAGACAGATTTCGCGTGAGAGAAAAAATAGAGAGTAAAGAGAGTCACAATCTCTTTACATTATTCCTCTATGGTCCCACGCAGGGTTGCCAGAATTGTTGGGTACAAAATCGTCAAAAATATAAGATTTTTATAAAAAAATCGTCAAAATCGTCATCCCATTTGCAGAAATCGTCAAAATAAAAAAGGTATATTTATCATTGATTAAAGATTCATTCAAGCGATTTCCGCCCGCCTTTATATTCTTTGTTCACCTTCTTAAACATATGAAAAGAAAAGTTGGGTCAAGTTAATTTGAAAATGTATTTTTTTCGTCCGCCCTTTCCGGGGACACTTCCATAAAAAAAATAATAATGATAAAATTGCGTAAATAATAAATCAATTTGTTAACATTTATTACGAAAAGAAAGGTGTACTCCGCCAAAAAAAAACCCCTATAATTTTTTTACCTTTTGGAGGGAAAAAGAGAATGTAACTCTCACTTGTTCCCTTTTTGTACAAAAACATTGGCGGATACTTTTTTTAACTAACAATAAGCAAAAAATATTCATTGAATACTAAAGTTTCATTAAAAAAATTTAAAAAGTAATCAAAATTGACAGGTTTTTGTTATTTTTAAAAATCGTAATTTTTTGGGCAAAAATCGTCAAATCGTCATTTTGCTATTTTGGGGAGTAAAAATCGTCAAAATGCAGAGAAATCGTCAAATCTGGCAACAGTGGTCCCACGTATTGTAAACATTCTCCAGTGGAAAGAGAGAAGAAGAGACAAACCTGAATTGTGGCAAATCGCTAAAGTGTGGCTGGCGGTATCATCCACGCAGCTAAGCGTGGAGAGATTGTTCTTTGGATATAAATACATAATGAGCCCTACTCGTACACTCAGAAGAAAAAATCGGTCGAAAAATCTGTAATATGCTATTTACATATACCCCGAAATCCGTATAAATTTGGATTTCAAATCCAATTAAAATCTATACCGTTTACATATGCTTTTTTTACATTTAGCGGGATTTTGTTTGTACTAACTCTGTATTTGCTTTTGATTTGTGTACAGGGTTGTTAGTTGGAAAATTACCCAATTTTATAAATATTTCTAAAAACAATGATTTTTCTTTGCCGGAGCCAATATTTTCAATCCCACTAGTATATGTTGGGACCACAATATCAAAAAATGTGTTTTTATATAGAGCTGCTTCCTTAAATGCAAGAAAATGAAAATTTTTGCCAATTTTGGGGCCGCCACCATTAAGTGTTTTTCTTTGTTAGGAAGACCAATTTGGTCAACTAAATTGTGCGTTTACCATTTCCAATGGTAAATTTTAAATTAAACATTGTTAAACATTGTTTTTATTAAGCTTTTAATAGTTTTTAAAAAATAAATTTTAATAGTTTTTTTATTTTATAAAAAACAACAACAGCTGATAAAAAAAATCGTGTCCAGTGTTGTAAAAAGCATTAGGGGTGATTATTTTGGGAAAACAATAGTTGTACAATTAAGTAGTAGAAATTTTTTGGGATTTTGAATTGCGATTTTACGATTCTGCCAAAATCCAAGTTTTTTTTTGTATGGGATTTGACATTTGAAATCCAAAAAAGTAATGGGATTTACTTGGATTTTCATTGAAATCCCATTTTTTCTGGATTTCGAGGTATTGTAAATGGCATATTACACAACTTTCAGTTTTAATTAGAAATTTTTTAGCCGATTTTAAAATGGATATTTTACCTAAATTCTGTCATTCAGTTTTAGAGAATAACAAAATTTGGTATGTAATTTTACTGAATCGGCTGAATTTATTATGATTATTTATTTTTGTTTAAATTTCAGCAGATTATTTTGCAATTTTACAAACATTTTTTGTTGACATTTGTTTAAGAAAGTTTTAAAATTAACAACTAATTTTTGTCAAATTTAAACGATTAAAACTAAAGATTGTTCAAATGTAAAAAAACAGCTGATTAGGTGTCCCTCCGACACCGCTTGCCCACTCCCTTTACAAACATCCCCTGAAACATCCTTGCCAAGTTTTTTTATCCCTGCCGATTTTTTTATCAGCAGACCAAACAATCAGTACGCCCAGAAAAGTTTTACAATAACTTTTTACGGTTTTTAGTTAAAGTTTTTTTAAACGTTTTATCGTGTGTTTTTCAAGGAACCTAAAATATTGAATGATTTATACAGTTGTTAAAAAAAATTAAAACAAACTTTACGGAAAAATATTTTTATCAGTTAAATTATTTCTGACTGATTATACCGTATAATTTTACAGAAGTACGGACTTTGTAGTTTGTTATTAAAAAAAATATATTTTTACTCCACAAAATAAAAAATTCTCAAAAGTTAAAATAACTGAAATATCATATAATATTTTTAAGGAAAAACGATTGTTTTAAACGTTTTTTCAGTTGAATTTACTAACAAAATATTTTAAGTGTAGATTTTCGGCTTTCTTGACGTTTTTTCGGCAGATTCTACCTGGATTATCCAGACGGAAATTTTGCCAACCATGTCAGCTATAGTTAGCAGATTTCTCAAATAACTTAAAATGCTGATTTCTCATATGGCTCAAAATGCAGATTTTTTGCTTATTGTAACAAGGTGTCTCTACGATCATGAGCTCGTATTTGTTGAATTACAATAATGCGTGAATTTTTTAATTATATTCTGAGTTAATTCATATATAAATTAAATACTATAGTATTTAATACTAGTACATACATTATTATGTATTTAAAATGTACTAAATTTAACAGTTAATTATTTTTGAATATTTTTTTATTTTTTACGTTTTTTTGACAAATTTGTGACTTGTTAACATTTTATTCATAATACCGGTACGTACCGGTATTGATGTTTATAATCGAAAATACCGTTACCGATATAAAAAATACGTGATACCAATACCGTTACCGATACCGTTATTCTTTTCGGTTGCCAACCCTGCTACAGACTCTTTCGCGAACGTAATACAAGAAAAATGCCCAGATGTTGTTCTAATGAAGGTCTTATTACTATTTTGTTGTGCACATCAGACCCATATATGTCCAGTAGAGTGTCCCTTATTTTGGAAATGTTGAGATGGTACCCGCTCATTCTTCCATACAAACCAAAATTTTTTTTTTTTTTTTAATTTTTTTGTTAAAAATTATTATATTACTTGGTTATTTACGACAAAAAATTTGATTTTGGTGGGATAAGGCTTTCAGCTCTAAAAAATTTAGAGCCGCAGGGGTCCTTCGGTAAAAAATTGTTAAAAATATTTTTTTTTAGTTTTGCTATGTTGCTTTAAATTATATATATTTATAAAAAAATATTATTTGTATCTGTGACATCTTTAATAAGGGACACTCTAATGTCCAGTATTCGACAAAAATGGAAATCAACCGCAATCGAATTAGAGGAAGAAGTTAAACAACTTCTGGAAAATGAAAATCAGAGATATTTAGAAGAAGTTTTTACTGAAATTGATTAATTTAAAGTAGATTATAAATTATAATTTGTTTTCGATTTAAGAATATGTTTGTTTTATACATAGAAATATACCAAAAAATAAATAAAAAAATAAAAGTTTAATTACTTAAAATTTATCGAATTAAATTACTTAATAACACTGTGCTACAGTGAAAAAATACTTCTGATGTGACATAGTATAGGTTGTTGGTCTTGTCGAGTAGATCACAAAAATGCCCATTAAAGTTGCCAGACACCCTCAAATTTTAGAGTTATTGTCAAAAAACGTTTTTTTGGGACTTTTCTCACTAAACCTTTTGTAATTCAGAAAATTTTCAACCGATTTTAAAATTTTTAACTGTTTTTGATAGAAGAAGGATGGGGCTTTCCATGTGTGTGAATTGGTCTATATATATAAGAAAGATATTTATTGATTTTTTCTATAAAATCTATTTTTTTTGTTATTTTTTGAAGTTATCGATTTTTTTCTGCTATAGTTCGTTTAACAACATTTATATTTATAAACGGATTTTTGAAGAAAATTTGATTCTGAATACGATAAGCTTTATCCTGAAGAAATCGGATAACAATTGACAGAGTTGTGATAATTTTTCTAAAAAAGAATATTAAGATTTTGCAGGAAATCGCCGTTCAGATATCCCAGGCAAAAAAAATAATTTTATCTAAGAGGTCATGTACAATATTTTTAAAGGTTTTTGGCGCTCTGAATCAGAATCTGATATATCAAAAACTTAATAAGATAGCGCAATTTCTAGGTCAAATTCGAATTGAGGAGGCAAACAACCTTTAAAATAATGATACGCGACCTCTTAGTATGTTCGTTTATTTTTTTATTTTTTTGCCTGGGTTATCCGAACGGCAATTTCAAGCAAAATCTTAATTTTCTTTTTTAGAAAAATTATCGCAACTCTGTCAATTGTCATCCGATTTTTTCGACATAAAGCTCATCGTATTCACAATTAAATTTTCTTTAAGAATACGTTTATAAATATAAATGTTGTTGAACGAACTTCAACAGAAAAAAATCGAAAAACTCAAAAAATTTAAAAAAAATAACAAAAAATCAGATATTGTTGAAAAAATCAATACTTATCTTTTTTATATGTATAGACCAATTCACACACATAAAAAGCCCTATCCTTCTTCTATCCAAAACAGTTGAAAAATTGAAAATCGGTCAAAAAATGTTTAAGTTACACATGATTTAGTGAGAAAAGCAAGGTTGGCAATCGAAACGAATAACGGTATCGATATCGGTATTGGTATCGTTTTTTTATTTATTTCGGTATCGGTATCGGTTACGGTATTTGAGGTGAATCGGTTACGGTATTACCGATACCGAAACGTCAATACCGGTACGTACCGGTATTATCGAAAAAATGCTAAAAATATAAAAAAACGTATAAAAACTTTAAAAAAATTTGTAAAAACAAGTAGAAAAGTTAAATCCGACTTGGACGAATCCATCAATACACTCCACAATGCCCTTCTAAAGTGATAGTTAATTTTCTAACGTGAATCAAATTAACAATTTTGATTAGAAATATTTTATTTTAAGTAAAAAACTTTTTTTTAGTCATTTTTGAAAAAAAAAAAAATTGACATTTTTTTTGAGTGTAAATTTTTTTTCGAGTGTAAGTTTTTTTTTTAGTATAAAAATTTTTGTGACTGACAAGAATACTTTGTAAAATATTTTCCTGACTAATAATTTTTTTTAAAGCTGGTTTAACGTTTTTTTTCAACAAGTGAATTTAAGGTGAAACCAATCTGAAATTAACGGTTTTCTTAATATCTTTTGAACCATTGGACCGATTTGGCTGAAATTCAATACGAACCAGGCCAGGGCAACGGCAAATATATATGCCAAGCTTCGAATGTTAGCGTGTTTTTTATCTCGAAAATTCACGAAAACCCGTTGCCGAAATTCAGTCTTTTGCTCATAACTTTTGAAGCACTGGACCGCTTTTGCTGGACATTTTCCAATGTCTTTAGTACATTAATATGAGGCCGTATCGATTTTTAGCTTTTTTGTTTGAGCTGAAAAGGTCCAATAAGTTTCTATTTGCTGCACAAAAGATCATATTGGTCGCAGTGCATAGGGCCTTTTCTAATCTAATCTATTGGGTGTCAAAATGACTCCATAAAATTTATTTCCCTCCCGCATCGCGGTTAAAGTAAAAACCCCAACAAATTACATATTTCATCTTATTTCTAGGCAACCAAGTTTTTTTTTTTTTGTTGGTGTTATCTATTTGGAAAATAGATAGATAGGTATTCCCTGACTAGACAAGATCACGTTCAAAAATATTGCAAACATTTTTTTTCGCGAATTATGGGACTTTTATGGACTATTTCTACGAGTTAAGCCACTTTAAAAAATTATACTATGGTGGAAAGCCCCTGCTAGTATTCCAAATGCCTTCCCCGAAGTACTGCAAATATCAAAAAAATCCTTGGACACCCATATCACGGATTAAATAAAAATCCCCAAAAAACTATACTATACAAAAGGGATCCAGAAAGTTTCTATTGGGAGTCAAAATGAATCCATAAAAATTTCGTGAAAATCAATAATTTTCTTTTGCTCTCGCATCGTGGTTGAAGTATGGGTTTTTTGAAATTTTCATTAAATTCACGATGTGGGTGCCAAAAGATTTTTTTGATTTTTATGAGACTTCGGTGAGGCATTTGGTGTACGAGTTTTCATTTACAAAAACCAACAAATTTACAAACTTTCTATAATTTTTTTTTTGTAAAAAAACGTGGTTTTTAAGAAAAACCGTTTCAATACCGGTACGTACCGGTACCGAAGGAAAAGGTTTTTGGATACCGGTATCCGATACCAAAACTGAGTTTCGGTATTGGTATTGGTACCGGTATTCAATTTAAAGGGTTTTGAAACGGATAACGGTATTGAAAAGGTATCGATTGCCAACATTGGAGAAAAGTCCCAAAAAATCGTTTTTTGACAATAACTTTAAAATTTGAGGGTGTCTGGCAAGTTTGATGGGCATTTTTGTGATCTTTTCGACGAGACCTACAACCTTAACTACCTCATTTTAAAAGTATATTTGATTTTGTGTTTTTTGTAGCACAGTGTAATTTATCCATATTCAGTTCCGATGTATCCAGGAATACTATATGGACATTGTTAGGAGTTTCTAAATGTCCCTTTTCAGTTTAATCATTATAACAACTCGCCTTGTTCAAATAAAGCCAATCTTTGGCCCCTGTGAATATTGGGACTAAAAAAATTGACAGGGGCCAAATGTTGGCATTATCTGAATCTAGAATCAAAAATAAGCAAGGTTGGCAATCGATACCCACCCAAAATAACGGTATTTGGCTATTGTACCGCAACCAATAAAGATATGGACATTTTTAAAAGCGATTATGAAAGTCAATAAAATTTCTAATATTTTTGATGTGTTACTTCGTGTTTCTACCGGTTGCTTTTCGAAATATAGGCCAATACCTTTATAATACCGTTTGAAACGGTATTTTAAAGGTATTGGCCTATATAACGAAAATGAACCGGTACAAACACGAAGTAACACATCAAAAATACTAGAAATTTCGCCTACTTTCATAATCGCTTTTAAAAATGTCCATATCTTCATTGGTTGCGGTACAATAGCCAAATACCGTTATTCTGGGTGGGTATCGATTGCCAACCTTGAAAATAAGTAAAGTTGTAAAGTAAAGTGGACAGATTTACCTGCTGATTCGACCCAGTTTATCACAAAAGAAATTTAGCAAATGGGTGTATTTTAAACAGATTTTTGTGCTGATTGGACAGAAATTTTATTTTGTGTGTAACTTAAGATCTGAGCCATCGCTTCATGTTTGGAGTGAGAGCCGTTGTTTTAGCAAGCACTGAGGTATGGTATTATATTATGGTCAGTCTTGACCACAGTACATGAGTAGTAGGTTCACAGAGGTGCATTTGATGTGTGTTAGTATTAGTGACCGCACACGGTGTAGCTTTTGACGTTTCATACAAAACGTAAACAACAACATAAATACATACACAAAAGCTCACTCGTACAAGCATACTTACACTAAGCAGGGATGATAATTATGTACTAAAAACCATGTTGGAAAGTACACAATTAGCATCATTGTTTGCATACTAGTCTGTACTGTGGTCTTGGCCGACTTCAAATTCTTAACTGTTATTTAAATACCTGTGGATATCGCTCAAAAAATGTTATGTCACTTAGTGCGTTTTTTAACACAATTTTATCTGAAAAGGAAAAAAAATTGATTATTGGTATTAAATTTTAACGGAAAATTAAGTCTGAAATGGAATTCTAGTTGCTGTAGCTTAATGGTTAGTTCATCTGACGTTCGATTCTCTGCTCATGCTTGCCAGATCGAAAATGCTAAAAATCTTTACATTTAGAAGAAAAACCTTGATTTTTCTTGACATCTATAAAAAAGCTTCATTTTTCTTGATATTTGAAATGTTAGTATTGGTTATAAAAACTACTTTGTTTACAAAAATTTACTAACATCCAAAAAAAACAATTTGACAGTTCATGCGAATAAAGGCGAATAGACCATTTGTACAATTTTAGAAATAACGATAAAAACGAAGGAAATGGTTACAAACTAACATTTTTGCATAATGCTTTAATCCATTAATGCAAAAAAATTTCCTGCTTTTTTATCGTCATTTGTAAAATTGTACAAATGGTCTATTCGCCTTTATTTACATAAACTGTTCAATTGTATAATTATTCAATTTTAGGGTATAAGTTACCTAATTCTTTTCACTTAGGGCCTATTCACACCTGAGAGAAAATCTTGTTCGAACGAGTTTTCACCTTAGGTGTGAATTGTGTATTTCCCGAAAAACAATCGTTCAACTGTTGGCAAGTGTGGAGGTGCTTTTAGTTTAACTCTGTGCTATTAATTTGATTAATTTGTTTGTTTTTAATTGGGTTTTGTGGTATTTTCATGACCACATCAAGAAAAATTAAAATATAGACACAAATAATACCTGTTTAATGTGAGGCTCTGCCTCACCGACTGGTGCTGGTTTTAGCACTGGTCTAAAGGCTGCGATCTTGGAGTCCGGCTTTGAATCTGGTTTGCAAACCAATATTGGTGGCAAAAAGAAACTTACGCCATCAAAGGTCAGTCACAACCAGAGAAGGCTTTGTTTGAAAATAATTAACAAACTAAGCCAACGCGATGAAGCGACGCTCTCCGATCGTGAGAGTGCGTCGCTATTATGGGCGAAAGTAGTCTTTGAGGACTCTGACAAAGAGGGTGCTGTTTCGGCCTAGTCATCGAAGGTTGCGCTCGGCAGACGAGAAACCTTTACCTAAGAGTCATTTAGTGAAGTGCTGAAAGGTAGATTCGTTGAGGCTATGATCAACAGGGGGAATGGAAATTGTAGTATCCCAAGGGAAAAGTGGAGTTTAGTTGAAACTAAATTAAATCAAATCTTATTTAGGCTCCTTGAGAGTATGCCTGATTTTCTCCCTATACTGTCAAGGGAAGGTAAAACTCGTTGCTTTTTGGAACGAAAAATCAGCAGCCAATTTTAAGGTTGCTATTAGCCAGTGGGAAAGTTATGGCATAGTATATACATTAGCGAAACTCTTTTTTAGGTTTATTTGAACCATTCTGTCATAGAGTATACATAGAGGCGAAGGCGTCAAAAATTGAGTTGCCAATGTACAACTTGTATACATGTATTTGTTGACAAAGTACGACTTGTAAACATGTATTGTGTTTTGAATTTACATCGACATCGTACGTGTGAGAAATTAGAAAAAGATAGTGATATTATTTTTTCTTCTATGTTTCTCTATGCATTCACTAATATTATCACACTTTATCGTGCATGGTAAAAAATGGTGATAAAATTCGATACTGGGTGCGATAATTTTGGTGCTTAATTAACAAATTTACTTAAATGGGAAAAAGTACGCAACATTAAACAGTTACATATAAATTGACTTTTATAAAATAACGTGCAATGATGTTTAAAACTCAAATCTATGCATTATTTGTACAACAACTAGGAAATGGCAAATCAACCATTTCACACACCCATTATAAAATTTGTCAGTTAAGAAAATTTTTATAGCATACTGTTCCGGGTGTAGGTTAGGTTAGGTTAGGGTGGCGGTGCCAGATGGGCACTCCGCATAGACCAGTTGGTCCATAGCGATACCACAAAACTCTTTCCGCTTATCGATGTAAACTAAATACATTGACCTTCATCGCGAACTGTTTCAAACTCTTCAGGTCTATCCTCGTAATTTCCTCCAAAGTCTCGAACTGTGAACTTCCCATAATTGATAGTCGAGTTCGTGCCAAAGCCGGGCAGTGACACAGGATGTGTTCAATGGTCTCCTCGACGTCTGGTGTCTCGCACCTTTTACAGCTTGCGTCCGTAATAAGATTCATGTTCTTGGCATGTTTTCCGACAAGACAGTGTCTCGTTATTAGACCTGTCAACATACGACATTCTATTCTCGTAAGTGTTAGTAAGAATTTTGTTCTTCCTAAATCATAGCGTGGCCATAAAATTCTGCTTATACGACTTGTCCTAAGTTCCTTCCATCTTCGATTTGCCTTGGCGACAGTAAGGGTATTTCGTTTTAGTTTGTAATGCTGGAGTGGCGGTGAAAGCATTATGGTGGTACCTATGCCATCTGCTCCAAGTTTCGCGAGTTCATCTGCTTTCTCGTTTCCTTCTATTCCTTCGTGCCCTGGTACCCATAATAAGGTAACTTCATTATTCAAGCAAAGTTGTTTTAAATTCTCGTAACACTTTAAAACCGTTTTCTATTTAATCCGGGTGTAACATCGAAATGTCATTTTTTTACCCTACACCACACTGTGGTACAGGGTATAATGAGTTTGTGCCCACCTTTAAGTATACCTATCGCCTCAGAATCACTTTTTGAGTCGATTTAGCGATGTCCGTCCGTCTGTCTGTCCATGTAAATGGTGTAAACACGATACAGGTCGCAATTTTCAATCAATTGACTTGAAATTTGAAACTTAAGTCTCTCTTGGCCCAAGGATGACGCCTATAGAAATATTAAAAATAAATAATCGGTACATATTTAGACCTACCCCCCATACAAAGGTCCTTTTTAGTTTTGACTCAAATGACTCCAACACCCGTATTATAATAGGCATCTTTTCGAAATTTGGCAGGTAAACGTATTTTGTCTTCACAAATTACCATTCCGAATTTTAGCCCCCATACAAACCACCTTCCCGGCTTTCACATAAATCTCTCACATTTCATGAGAATAGAATATGTTTAATTAAATTTTTGTTTGTGTATGTTAAACGCGTACTTTAATAACCTTATCAAATCTGATTATCATCGGACCAGTTTTGGACTTACAAGGGAAGTCTCCCTGGTGTCACCCGCCGATCTTTATGGAATTGGTTTTATTTTGTAGAGTACAAAAAATAAAGGGACACGTATTTTTTTGTAGCGTCCCAAATTCATATTTAGGGGGTGCAAATGAGGGGGGAAGAAACTGCCATTTTTCAGTTTTATTCGTTTATCTCCTAAATTATGCAAAGCAACCTAGTCATGTTACATACCAAATGAAAGGTCTTTGGAAAACCTATCTACGTGTGTAAAGCACATGTCTAAACATGCACAACTTTTCGTCATATTGAGTAAAATACCAAAATTTTACCACTTTTTTGTTAGTAAGTCGAAAAATAATATTTTTTTGGCACGTTATTAGCACTACGAGATAGGTCTTTTAAATACCTTTAATCTGATACCAAATATACCTATATTAATTTTGATTAAAGACGCATGAATCGTAAAAAACTGAAAAAGGCCAACTTCCCCCCACACACAAAAATAAATATATTAAAAAACTGTGTACGTTTTGGGGATAATACAACCTATAAAGTGGTTTTGGATAATTGACCTAAGTTTTTTAGAGCAAAACCTTTAGTAAGTTATCCAAAAACACTTTATAAGTTGCAATTAAACCAAAAACTGGCACAATTTTGAAAAAAATTTTTTGTGTGCATACAAATCGACCCCCCCTAAAAATTAGTTTGGGCCGCTAAAAAAAATACGGGTCGAATTAATTTTCGTTCTAAACAACATATTCAAATTTCATGAAGATCGGAGGGTGAAACCAGGGATACTTCCCTTGTTAGACCCCAAGTGAAAATTTCGCCCGATATTTTGTTAAAGCGGTTTATAGATAACAAATAGAATTAAAGATTTGACAAAATGTAGATCTAATCGGCCCATGGGACCCATTTTCCGGGAAAATCTGGTGTAGGGTATTATATGGTCGGTCTTGACCGACAATAATTTTCTTACTTGTTTTTTTTTGTATTTTACCTCAGACACGTTATAATTTTTTATTCACCACTTTATAACTTGACGTAAAACGTCAAATGTTGAAAATATTTGTTTACAAAATTCCTTAAAAAATTATTTAAAACAAGTAAGAAAATTATAGTCGGTCAAGACCGACCATATAATACCCTACACCAGAGTTTCCCGGAAAATGGGTCCCAAGTTCAAACAGGAACTGATTAGATCTATACTTTGTCAAATCTTTAATAAGTGTAAAAAGCACTCACTAATCAAATTTGAATGGAATAGGCTTCTTTTTGTTGACAATAAATCGCTTTAACTAAATATCGGGCGAAATTTCCACATGGGACCAAGTCCAAAAATGGTCCGATGATAATCAGATTTGATAAGGTTATTAAAGTACGCGTTTAACATACACAAACAGAATTTTAATTAAATATTTTCATGAAATTTGAGAGATTTATGTAAAAATCGGGAAGGTGGTTTGTATGGGGGCTACAAGAAGAACTGGTCCGATTTCTTTAAAATTCGGAATGGTGATTTGTGTCGATAAAACATGATTACCTGCCAAAGGATACCTATTTTAATGCGGCTATTAGAGTCATTTGAGCCAAAACTAAAGAGGACCTTTGTATGGGGGCTAGGTCTAAATATTTTTTTTCCAATTTCAATAGGCTTCGTCCTTGGCCCAAAAGGGGCTTAAGTTTCAAATTTCAAGTCAATTGATTAATAATTGCGACCTGTATCGTGTTTACACCGTTTATATGGACAAGCGGACGGACAGACGGACGGACGGACGGACATCGCTAAATCGACTCAAAAAGTGATTCTAAGTCGATCGGTATACTTAAAAGTGGGTCTAGGACCAATATTTCGGGTAGTTACAAACATCAGCACAAACTCATTATACCCTGTACCACAGTGTGGTGTAGGGTATAAAAAATAACAGTTTTATTTTTTGCGTTAAAAATATGTACATTAGGGTGGGTCGATTTTGTTTTGTCAAAAATCGTATAGCAAAATATAATCTGCAAGAAATTCTAAAGGTACCTACAGACGACGCAATATTTTTGACGTTTTCTCACAAATGGCATACATAAAAATACTGTATAAAATATTGTACTGAAAAAAAAATACATGAAGATTGTACATAATATTGAATCGTCTGTAGAGACCTTAAGAACATTTCCCAATGAATAAACCGCGCCTAAATGAAGACCTTTCCGTCCTTCTCTTCTTAAGCAAAACATAGCAGTTAATTTTTGTAAAAATTATATCACATTGAGTGCCAAGCGGTTTTGACGAAAACCTTCCCAGGAGGCCAAACATTTTTTTTTGGCTTTAAGAATACCCAAGCAGAAAAATATGACGGTACAAAAAATAAGGCTCTGGTAAAACACTTTATTTTTATACCCTACACCACTCTGTGGTACAGGGTATATTGAGTTTGTGCTGATGTTTGTAACTACCCGAAATATTGGTCCTAGACCTACCTTCAAGTATACCGATCGACTCAGAATAACTTTTTGAGTCGATTTAGCGATGTCCGTCCGTCCGTCCGTCTGTCCGTCCGTCCGTCCGTCCGTCTGTCCATCTATCGGTTTAAGCACGATACAGGTCGCAATTTTCAATCAATTGACTTGAAATTTGAAACTTAAGCATCTTTTGGCCCAAGGACGAAGCCTATTGAAATTGGAGAAAATCGGTCCATGTTAAGACCTAGCCCCCATACAAACGCCCCCTTTGGATTCGGCTTTAATGACTCTAATAACCGTATTATAATAGATATCGCTTTGAAATTCAGCAAGTAATCAAACTTTGTATGCACAAATCACCATTCCAAATTTCAAAGGAATCGGGTCAGTCCTTCTGGTAGTCCCCATACCAACCACCTTCCCGATATTCACATAATTCCCTCAAAATTCATAAAAATGGAAATATTTGATAAAAAATTTATTTTTAGGTGCTAAACGTGTACTTTAGCAACCTTATCAAATCGGAACATAATTGAACCATTTTTGGACTTAGTCCCCCATATAAAAATTTCGACCCATATTCAGTTAAATTGTTCTATTGACAAAAAAAAATAAACCAATTCCACTTAAAATTGATCTGTGTGTGTTTTCTACACTAAATAAAGATCTAACAAAAGACAGATACAATCGGTCCATGTTTGGACTTGGGACCCATTTTCCGGAAAATACTGGTGTAGGGTATCATATGGTCGTTCTTGACCGACTATAACTTTCTTACTTGTTAGTATATAAAGTAGTATGCAATTACACATAGGAAAGAGCTTTGCCAGAGTTTTTTTTCGACCAAATTTTAATATAAAGCTCTTGTAAAGTACTTAATTTTTTGTATATAAAGTGGTATAGGAGAGGGCTTCACCAGTACTATTTTTTTTATCCAAAATCACGAACATTATATAATCCCATTTCTCATGACAGTGAAAACTCGAAAAAATCTCCGTTTTCTTTAAAAATGTTTCCTTTCAATAAAATATCATCACCTTTGTATTTTGACCGTTTTTTACTAAAAATTTCTTTAACAACTATCACATTTCTATTTTGCAGTAAACATACGTTAAAGGGAGAGGTGGATCTAACTTTAAATCCATGAATATTTACAAAAGAAAAAATCACTCTCGAGACAGAAGTTTCTTTGACATTTCCAAGAGAATATTTAGAAAATGTACTAATCGGATAAACCAAAGGAATATTATTTGCTGAATTATCGGAATGAAAATATGTGGTTTTCTTTGAATTTGAGCAAGAGGTTTGTCTGGACCCTTTATATAATCAAAACTATTTTCGAAATCGAAAGCAGAAAATTGTGATAATGACGCTCCCATATTAACAACGTCATCTGCTATATGAATAATATATATATGAATAATATAATAATATATTCATTTCCAATTGCCTATATTAAATAAATTAAAAGATTTTCCCTGAAATTCTTCTGTTATATCTTCAGATATATGAAAAAGGTTGTTTTTTAAAATACTCGTAGTAACATTTTTTATGTGAAATAAATGCAGTGCCACTGCATTTCTTAAAATCAACTTTTGAAACAAAAATTTTCCAATTCCGAGATAAAGTTTTACGAATTAAACTAGATCAAAATTAATTATATCTAGTAATGGACTATTTTATTTACTTTTGTGATGAGCAAGATTAATTTTTTGTCGGATGGACTTTAAAGTACGTTCTTCGTTCTTGAAAATTCTCGTAATATTAACAGTGTTGCCTTTAACATTCTATCTTTAAATACCTTTTTTTTTTTAAAAAAAAGAGAACTAAAATTATGGTATTATATTAAAAATAAAATTCATATCTTAATTGATTAATGCATTTGATTCTAAAATTAATTCATTAAAAAATTCTTTCGGAGAATGAGGCTTGAAATTCCCAAAATATAAACCTATTAGAAAGACAGAAATGACGCCAATGACTGAAATGGTGATCGTAGTTCCCGTTAAATAGATATTTTTTACTTAATTTTTTATTTTTTTTTTTAATTTAATCTTTCATTTTATTATTTATTTAATTTTCATTTTATTTAATTTTTCGTTAAATTTTTATTCAACTTTTGAAGTCAACAGGGTAATTCCAAAAATTTTCGCCCCACTGTTCGGAAACATGCCTTTGGGCGCCACTGAGAATTTGGCTCATAGATATCCACGTTTATATGAGATATGTTGCATTTTTGGATTTTCAAAATTTGCTGTAGTTTTCAAATTATCGCGGGTCAAAGTTCGACTTTTTTAGCAAAAGTCAGAAAAATACATGACGTTTAACGTGCTCTAACTTTTTAACTAGTAATCCGATTATCACAAGTAATGGCTCATATGAAAGCTTAATTCTTCTTCTTTTAGGAAATATTTTCAAAAGCATACGGTTTTTTTCAGAAGTGTTGCAAAAATTCAAAAACATTTTTTTTTTGCGAATATTTAAAAAAACACAACTTCGATTTTTTTAAAAAAAAGTTTGGTGATAAACAATACTGTTTTGTACAACATATCCAAAATTCAGAGTGGGATCCCAATGGGATCAAAAAATATTCTGGTTTTAGTACGAAGTTCTTAAATTTTACCTTAGAAAATTTAAATTTTATGTTTCTTCAATATAAAAATTTAAATTTTCAAAGAAAATTATACTATTAAAATTTTGAAAAACATTCAAAACATTAGAAATTTAAATTTTCTAAGGGAAAAATATAAGAACCTCGTACTTAAAACAGAATAGTTTTTGATCCCATGGAGATCCCACTCTGAATTTTGAATATGTTATACACAACATTGTTATTTTTCACCAGATTTTTTTAAAAAAAAATCGAAGATGTGTTTTTTTAAATATTCGAAAAGAAAAAATGTTTTTGCATTTTTGCATCATTTCTGTAAAAAAAAACTGTGTTATTTTAAAAATATTTTCTAAAAGAAGAACCCCAGCTTTCACATGAGTCTAAATTTGTGAAAATCGGTTCATTGGTTAAGAAGTTACAGATCTTTAAACGTGATGTATTTTTCTTACTTTTGCTTAAAAAGTCAATCTTTGACCCGCCATAATTCGTTAAATACACCAAATGTAAAAAAACGATATATGGTACAAATATCATATTTATGAGGGCTATCTATGTGTCAAGGTTCAAATTAATCTGAGACACCATTTCCAAAAATGACTAAAATTTGAGCTAAATTTTCTGGAATGGCCCAACATTTAATTTCTTTGAGATTCGTTTCGGTATCATTATTTTAAAAAATCTAAAACTATCGATCTACATCGATACTAATTTAAAAAAAAATATGTTTTAATAAAACTTTGTGATGTTGCTCTTATAGTACTTTGTTATGTTGCTTTTAAAGTACTCTAAAACAGCTCTGTTACAGAGTTAAAAAATCCTATACGGCAGACCGTTTACCATGGTTATCGTTTGGGCGCTGATAGAGTACTTTACTGCATTGCTTTCCCAGTACTTATACTACCAAATAAGGTTCTTTGCCAGCACTTTCCCGTCTGTATTTTTCTGCCTGGGTAAGCAATCACTGCCGTACGGAAACGTACGACGTGGCACCCCACGACGGGTTAGGTGTCATACGGAAACGTACGACGTGGCACTCAATGTGATATTGGAGTTAATTCACCTTATAATTTAGAACAGCGACAGGCAAACACATACTATCATATTTTGTATTTGTGTGTGTAACATGTAGCACTCTCATACTCAATGCACTTAAAGAAACTTATAGTAAAAAAAATTATACATTTAACCATTTAAAAGATCAAAAAGATAATAAATGACATTGGTTAAAATGTCTAGCAATGTAATATTTAGTGAATAGTGACAAACTAAGCATTCTGGTTTACCAAAAAAATGTTCCTTAAACAAGAATTTGACATTAACATTCTTTATTGATTATTTCTCTTAGTATATTTTAAGCAAGAAGAGAGGAGAATATTGTGTTTTTTTGATTTTGTTTAATGAGTGAGAGCATGTAGGTGTGAGAGTAAAAACGCCGCGTAGTGCTTTTGCCTGTCGCTGATTTAGAAGGGTTGACCTCACTAAAATATACTTTCCTTTATGTTTTTGACTTGCTGAGTCAAAAGATATTTGTCCTAAATCTGAAAAATTGCGTAAATAGAATAAATGTGTTTTTTCCGCATTGAGATTCAGATATCTTAAAAACTAAACGCGATAGATAAGTTTGAAGGGAATATTTGTACTCAACACGTGAAAAACATTTAAGAAAATATATTGTGGTATCAGGATGTTAAAAAAATATATATATATATATTTCTTTTGTTTTCTAAGGGAAAATACGCAATTGTTTTTTTATGCTTCTATTAATATCCCAAGAACCACTCAAGCCTCCATTATGAAAAATTAAGCTTAAGGAGCATAGAACATCGTTCTATATACACAGAAAAAAATATCGTAAAATCAAAAGTAACCAAACAAATTGTTAACAACTAAATACTAGTTCAACAATGTTTTTAATTGTATCAACATTGTATATTGTTAATGTGACAAAAATTCATTTTTATTAATAACACAGACACTTTATAAACTCATTTAATCAAGCAAACATATATGTGACGATAGCACGGTGGTAGTGTGCCAGACTCGAATCATTAAGGTTGCGGGTTCGCTACCAGTTGGCGGAACACTTTTTTTTTTTTTTTAATTTGTGATTATTTTTTTGTTATTCTATTTTAAATTTTTTAAACATGTGTGAAGCCACATTATTATTTATTTTTAAATATAATGCCACATTTTTCATTATTGTAAAAACAGCAAAGAGTACACACTGACTCTACAGACACTTTATGTACACATTTAGGCAACTAAAAATATACATGAGGAATAGCACGGTGGTAGTGTGCTAGACTTGTAGCACGAAAGTTTCGGGTTCGATGCCAGGTGCCGGCGGATGATTTTTTTTTTTTTTTAGATATATTTTTTTTTTCTTATTTTAGATTTTTGTATCATTCTTTTTTTAGTGTTTTTTTAAATATGCTGTTTAGTCAAGTATAAATATATATGAGGATAGCACGGTGGTAGTGTACTAGACGCGTAGCATTAACGTTGCGGGTTCGATGCCAGTTGTCGGTGGATGATTTTTTTTTTTTTTATATTTATTTTTTTTTTAGTTTATTTATTTCTATTTTTAGATTATTCTATTTTTAGATTTATTTTTTTAAAAAAGTTACAAAAGCCATTGTTGTATTGACAATATCCAATGTAGGCTCAGTTTCAATTAAATGTTTAATTGTATTAACAATAAAATTAATTGAATTGACAACTTTTTTTTTTCTGTGTATGTATGTTATATATTTTTTCCTAAATTTTAAAAACATCGCCGTTTGGAATATAGACTAAAAACAAAAACTTTTAAAATGACAAGAAACTTTTATTTTTTGTAATTTTTATTTTTAATCATTCCTAGTAAAAATTACTAAATTTTTGTAATTTTACAAACTTTTTACCAATAAAATTGTAAATTTACAACTTTTTTGACGCGATAAAACTTAAAGGAATTCTCGCGACTTTGCTAGATTTGTTGTATTTTACGAGAATTCCGAGTACAAATTACAAGCCTTTTTTGTAATTTTACAAGTTTTCCAATAATATTGTAAATTTACATCTTTTTTGACGTGATAAAACTTACAAAGAATTCTCGTGACATTACTATTTTTTTTTTTATAAAATTATCTTGGTAATTTGTACACATACAAAAAAATGTAAAATTACAAAAAATTTAAATTTCGATCAAAAATTTTTTGTTAAAAAACAAGGAAAACTGTCAAATATTGGTAAAATGCACGAATGACATATATAAAGGATTGAGAAGAACGACAGAAATCGGTATGTACTAAAAAAATAGAATGTCGAAACAAAAAGGAATTGAAAAAATGTTCAAATTAATTTTCTTTAATTTTGTTTAAAATTTTGTATAATTTGTGAATGTTTATAAAAAATATTATTTTAAATTTTAAATTCTTAAAAATTTAACAAATTTTGGGTGGCAAAAGTGTGCAAAATTTAAGATAATTAAAATCATAATTAAACACCGAAACTTGTCAAACAGTTGATATGGCGGATTTATTTACTAATCGTATGTAACCTTTAATAACTAAACCGTGGTAAAATGGGACTACGAGATTTTTTTTAGTAATTTTACAAGGTTTTTTAATTGTTGCTTTTCAAAAGTTAATTACTGATTTTAATCAATTTTGGTCAATATGATTCTTCAAATGGTCGATTTGACATGTTTTAACTCACTGTAATAAACCTTTTTTATTATATTTTTTCGGCGTAAGCCAAGTGTATTTAATTTGTTGTTTGTGGTTTTGTTTTTATTAAACATAAGTAAAAAACTCAAAAACATCGGAGAGGAAACAAGACGGTTCGATAAAGGTTTTTGATAATTGAATATTTTTTACATCAGTATTTTATTTATTTTAATTCAAATTTTTTTGTAATAATTTTTGTAAAATAAAAAAAATTGGAGTGTACATTTTTTGAGTCTAAAATATTTTTTTTTGCTTACCATCTTATTTACCTCTTTATCTTGTTTACCTTTTTTTCACACGTGAATTCGGGATACAACTAGAGTTTTTCTTTTCCCGGACTTTTTAATTTCCCGGGAAAGCGGGATTCGTTTTATAATTTCCCCGGGAATTCCCACAAAAATTGAATAAACAAAATTTTGTTCTTTTTTATTAGTACATTTTATTTAAACATTACTTTTATGAGATCAAACTATTTAAAAGGTTTATTTACTAAAATAAACGTATTTAGATGTAAAGAATACTTTCCAAAATTTTCAAATTTTTTCAAGAGATGATATTTTTAAAAAACTTTGTTCATTTAGAACTTAAATAAAACTGATTCAGAATGATAAGGTTTATTTATTAATTTATTTTTTAATTCTTAAAATTTGTAAAAAAAATTAAACCTTAGATTCTGAGATATTTGTCGTAATGAAAAGTTCTCAGCTTCCGAAAAATTATTCCCTATAGCGGTTGTGGACATATTAAGAGTAGTTTTTCCAATAGAAAAGGCCACAGGTTCTGAGATGCATTTCCAATAGAAAAGCCTAAGGTCGAGCCTATCGAATAAGACTTATATTTTGAGAAATTGTTTCTTTCGGAAAAGTCTCAGATTTGAGAATAGTTTTCTGTTGAATAGTCTCTGTCTGAGACATTCTGTGCCCTTCCCCCTCTGTGTACGAACCTATATTTAGTACTTCAGTATTTTTAATAAAACCATTTAAAAACAAATATGAAAACGTCAAAAAACGTTAAAACATAAACATTTACTAAGAAAATAAAATTCCTGGGAATTCCCGGGATTTTGGGATTGAAAATTGTCGGGAATTCCCTTGAAAAACTCTAGATACAACCCATCTGAAATTCTTCATTTTGCTCATAACTTATGAACTACTGGACCGATTTCGGTGAAATTCAATACTTACCTGACCGGAAGTATGACCGGAAGTATACCCCAAGCCTCAGCAGCTTGCCATATATTTTTCATTCTTCCGCTCAGTGCTGCCAACATTTTTTTGGAGAAATCGTCAATTTGTTAAAAAGAAATCGTCAAGTTGAAAAAAATTTGTCGTCAAAAAATCGTCATGACAAAAATACGCTAATAAATACTAAAAATGTTAATACCCCAGACCACTCCATGGTCCAGAGTGTAATGAGTTTCCGTTGATGTTTGTAACTATCCAAAATATTGGTCCTCGACCTTTTTCAAGTCCCAATTATCAAGTAATTGACCTGAAATTTGAAACTTAAGAAAAGCTTATGGCCCAAGGACGAAGATTATTGAAATTGATTTTTTATGCAGCATAGTAAATTTAACGCACCCATTAATTTATATTGACCACTTCTAATAACAAGTCTATTTCTCAACTAAAAAACTCGTTTTAATGTTTTTTCTGGTGAATTTTTAACTTTTCCCGAAATTGTTAAGCTTTTTTCTTAAAAGTAACCATCTTTTAAAAAAAAAATATAGGGTTTTCTCTTTTCTTTTCAAAAAATTAAGTGAACTTCAAAGAATTTGCTTACAAAATTTGAATTTTTTGACAAAAGTTTACCATTTTTTCCTCATTTAATGAAATCGTCATTTTTGTTCCTGGCGAAAATGAAAAATCGTCAATCGTCATTTTAGTAAAATTGACTTCAAAAATCGTCAAAATGACGATAAATCGTCAAAGTTGGCAGCGCTGCTTCCGCTAACATTTGAAAGTTAGCGTGTTTTATACAGACAGAAAAAACCAACGGACGGATCTTCATGTCTTTAGGCGCTGTATAAAGTTTGATTTTAGACAAATGGTTTCTTTTGAAAACTTTCTTAAGATGCGGGAGAGAAAACAGCTAGACAAAGACCAAAAAACAATTCTGTGAACCAGTAAATTTGACTTTTTAAATAGTTATGTCAAATTAAATTCATCTAAAACGTATTATTACTTACCTTTTGTTTAATAATGATATAGATTTTTGGAAAATTATTTTATTATTTTTGATTTGAAGTCTGTATTTTGTATAATAAAAAAATTATAACGAAAACAAAATTAATTTTCTTTAGAGATGATATTTTCGAATATTACAGATGACAAATTTTCGATTTTTCTATCGAGATTTCTTTCTCGTGTGAACGCGCCCTTAGAATTTCATACAGATTTTGTTTTTGCTATACGATATTTCAGTTTTTGTTTTACCTATACAAATCGACCCGCCCTATTGTATGTACATTTTATTTTCTTTTATGTACATTAGGGCGGGTCGATTTGTATGGATAAAAAAAAAAAACTCAAAAATCGTATAGCAAAAACAAAATCTACAAGAAATTCTAAGAAACTTTTCCAAAGAAATCATTGTTATACCATCAAACCCTATACCGCGCCTAACGACATGAACGTCCGTCCGTCCGTCTGTCTGTGTGAAACACGCTAACTTTCAAATGTTAGCGGAAGAATGAAAAATATATATGGCAAACTGCTGAGGCTTGACTAAATTTGAGCGAAATCTGTCCAGTGCACTGTGGGCCAGCATCCAAGAATTTTGGCCAAAACTAGAATACAGAGGATAAAAGTCTTTATAATATGCCAAACGAGGTTTAGGCAGTACCTAATCACACATCTGGAATCAAAAATTTTAAATTCAAAATGGTATCCGCCAAAATGGCGGCCATAAATTTTAAAATTTGAATATATAATACTTCAAATATTTGTTTATAAAGGATATGGCGTCGCTAATTACGAATTTGGAATCAGAAAATAGAAATTCAAAATGGCGGATTCAAAATGGCGGCCAAAAGTTTTAAAATTTGTAAATATTAAACTTCAATTATTTGTTTATCAATAATATGGCGTCACTAATTACGAATATGAAATCGAAAATTTTAAATTCAAAATGGCGGGTTCAAAATGGTGGCTTTTAATTTAAAAATTGGTAAATATTGAACTTAAATTATTTGTTTCTACTTGATATGGCTTCGATGCTTGCGAATATAGAATAAAAAACTTTAAATTCAACATGGTGGATTCAAAATGGCGCTGATTACGAATTATGATAACGAAAATTTAAAATTCAAAATGGTGTATTCAATATGTTTATGAAAATATTCTAATTCAAACTAACATTTTCAGACATAGTTTGGCGGAAATTGACTGTCTGGTTGACCATATAACAAATGTTTGTAATAGGTGCCTGGATGCGTCTTGCCCTTCTGCAAAGCCTAGAGGGAAAAAAAGCCACCTTGGTGGTCAAATGAGTTGCAGACGAGCAGAGATTCCTGCAGAAAGCTCTTTAATAAGGCTAAATTTTCAAGAGCGGACGAGGACTGGTCTGCATACAGGCTGCAACTTAAGAGTGCAAAATGTGATTCTTGGAAAAACTTCTGTGGAAACATAGAAGACGTTTCTGAGGCATCCAGGCTGCGCAAGGTTCTGGCTTCTTCTCCTTGCACCCTGGGATACCTGAAAGATCCTAATGGGGTGTGGTCTTCCTCCAGTGGAGAGTCGCTGGATCTCCTTTTAAACACGCATTTTCCGGGCAATTCCATGACGCCGTTTCAAGCTTTGGAACGTTCTGACGCCCAGGCATCTGAAATTGCTTCGGAAATAATAAATATGCCAACATTAATCTGGGCGATAAAAAGCTTCAGGCCCTATAAATCCCCGGGACCTGATGGTATAATCCCGGCTGAGTTGCAGCAAGTGTCGGACTATATAGCCCCGTTGCTGTATAATCTATACACAGCATGCATCAATTGGTCGTACATTCCTTTAAAATGGAGGGATACCAGAGTCGTATTTATCCCGAAGGCTGGGAAAAGTTCCCACACAGCTCCGAAGGATTTCAGACCAATTAGTCTGTCTTCTTTTTTGTTAAAGACAATGGAACGAATGATAGACTCATATTTGCGTAGAGTGATTGACCCGAGGTTGCTTTCGACAAAGCAACATGCATACAGCAAGGGACGATCAACGGAAACAGCTCTTCATGAGCTCGTTGGTACCATCGAGAGATCGCTTTCGGTAAAGGAGTACACTATGGTGGCCTTTCTTGATATTGAGGTGGCTTTTAATAATGTCATCCCAGAATCGATAATATTGGCATTGTCTGGTCTGGGAGTAAAGCGTGAAGTCGTTTTAATGGTGGAAAGCCTACTTGCCAGTAGACGTATAACATCTGAATTGGGAGCGTCCGTCATATCTCGATTTGTCAATAGGGGCACACCACAAGGAGGTGTTCTTTCGCCGCTTCTTTGGAACCTGGCACTGAATTCAATGCTACTATCTCTAGAAGCACGTGGTTGTCATGTTGTCGCATATGCTGACGATGTCGCGATAGCGGTAAAGGGGAAGCATCTGCCAACATTGCGGGACATTCTTCAGGGTTCTCTGAAAGATCTGTCTAAATGGGCGAGAGACTGTGGTCTAGGAGTTAATCCTAGTAAAACAGAGCTTGTTTTATTTACAAGGAAAAATAAGATTCCTGCTTTTGATCCTATTTCTCTGGACGGTACTGAAATCACCTTCTCAGATGGAGCCAAGTATCTTGGAGTATTTCTAGATAGGAAGCTGAATTTCAGGCGTAATATTGAGGAACGGGTGAGAAAAGCAACGATTGCTTTGTATTCCTGTAAAAGGGCCATTGGAAAACGATGGGGTTTTAGCCCTCAAGTCGTTCATTGGATCTATACAGCAGTGGTGCGTCCAATTTTGCTGTATGGAATCATTGTCTGGTGGCCTGCTTTAGAAACAAAATCGAACTGTGTCTTTATCACGAAGGTACAGAGAATGGCGTCAATGTGCATCACTGGTGCTCTTCGTACTACACCTACGGCTGCATTAGAAATCCTCCTTCACCTGATACCCTTGGACATATTGGGTAGGCAGTATGCAGCTGCGTCGGCAATTCGACTTAATAGCACGCTGCAATGGAGGAGCAGCGATTGTGGCCATAGCGCGATCTTGAAAAAGATAACAATACCACAAAATGTGGATTGTGCTCCCTCTTTGAGCCTCTTTGAGCGCCACTTTACCACTATGATACCATCCAGGGAGTCTTGGATGGGGGATACTCCGGGAAGTGGAGCTACCATAGATTTTTACACAGATGGATCGAGGCTGCACGAACAAGTGGGCTTTGGGGTCTATTCGGAAGAGCTTGGATTGAGCCTGGCTCGTAGATTGCCAGATCATTGCAGTGTTTACCAGGCAGAGATGCTGGCAATAAAGGAAGTGGCTGACTGGTTGAGCTGCAATGTCTTGTCTACAACCGCAGTCAACATCTATACTGACAGTCAAGCCGCGGTCAAGTCCCTGGATTCAATGTTTCTGAAAACAAGATCTGCCCTTAACTGCCGCACGTCTTTAAATGAGATGGCCAAGCAGTTTAACATACGACTCATATGGGTCCCAGGGCACAGAGACATTCCAGGGAATTGCAAAGCCGATGAGCTTGCAAGACTAGGAACTACCTTACAGGTTCCAACAGAATTGGAATGTGTTGGTATGCCTCTAGAAACTTGCAAGCAAAACCTACGGCTTTGTTCTGCGACGGAGACTAATCAAAGATGGGCAAATGGATGGACGTGTGAGACAACACGACTGATTTGGCCTTCTCTTAATCAGGGGCGCACAAGTGAGCTGATATCGCTTCCAAGAGGAGAGATTTCGACGGTGGTTTCTATAATTACCGGACACTGTCTTATAGGGAAGCACGCAGAGCGGTTAAATGTGCCGTCGAATGACTTTTGCCGAAATTGCATGGATGAAGAGGAGTTGGAAACAATCGAACACTTTATTTGCCATTGCCCGGCACTTTCTGGTCAGCGACTTGCTTCGCTGGGATCTTGGGAGCTGTACGATCTTTCTGATTTGTCGGATGTCAAAATTCAATATCTAAGGAGTTTCATAAGAAGCTCAAACTGGTTTAACGACAGGGACTAGTAGGGAAACCTATTACGATCCCGTGGTATCACAATGGACCTCAGAGTCTACGTGTGTTGACGTAAAGCGTCAGCAGCCACTTACAACCTAACCTAACATTTTCAGACAAGGTTTAGCAGCAAAGTGTTTTCGTGAGCACATTAATATAAACAAAATCCAAGAAAGTCGTAATTAACAAGAATAAATGCAGAAAAGTTTTGTTATTGTAAATTACATCCAAACTATTTTATGGAAATGCACTTATATGAAGAGGTGTTAACTTTATTTTTATTTGTCTTCTTTTTTTCTCACACAGAAATAATGTAATCAAACTAAAGATGAAATATTACACCAAAATATACCCAGTAAAGTTTTGAATTCCAAAGAATTGGTTATGTGTTGCGAATCGAATATTTACCACTTTAACTGAACATGTCAACTTGTTGACGATTTCAAACGAATAATTAATTTATGCTCAAACTCCGATAAAATCGCAAAGACGCATTTTTACAAGACCGCATTTAAAAAACACGGATAAAAAAGTTATTAAATTCTAATCCGGACCATTAAACTGCATTGAAATTTTAGCACAAATGTATCATTAAAAAGTAAAACTTGAGGACGCAGTTATACTGGATATATTCTATATGAATTCTACAATAATGTTGTTCCTAAAAAAATCTCTCAAAAATGCTCATCAATTGCCACTATCGGCTAATTAAAGTGGTAACCCATAAATATCATCGGCTTAAATGCGTCACTGAATATGTAAGCATTAAGAATTTATAAAAGTCCGAATAAAAGCAGAATTAGCAAAAATATCGCCAAAAGCAAAAACAAGTTTCGGCTTAATCATAATAGAGATTATTATACATGAATTTGGGGGTCCTATCTATGTATAATATATTGTATTGTATATAATTAGGGATGTCGCGAATATTCGTCACTATTCGGTATTCGGCATATTCGGCATATTTTTTGAATATTCGGTTAAATAAATATTCGGTAACAGTTTGCCGAATATTCGGCAAAATTAAAATTTGTTAAAAAAAACACGTTTATTAACATTTCACTTTTTTGTAGTCATTTTAGTTTGTTTTTTTGTACAAAAAAAAACGTGAGCACTTGATTCAAATTCGAATTGTTAAGGTAACAGAAAAAATACTGTCAACAAAAGTGTTGTTGTTTTTTAGTCTGGTACTTTTTTTCAATTTTTAACATAGATAAAATACAGGCGTATGAATAATCAAACTATTCGGCAATATTCGTATTCGGTTCAAGCCGAATACCGAATAGTTAATATTCGGTAAAATGCCGAATACACTATTCGCGACATCCCTATATATAATATAACGTTTATATGTATATATGCACAGTGGATCGAAAATCAAAAGTCCCGGTCAAAGGGTAAAAATAATCATCCAAACTCATTGAAATTTGTGTTTTGTGGATTTAGGGCTGCTGAATTCATATGAGCTCTTACAATTTTAAAATTTGTAATGGTTTACGAGATATTAAGATCCAAACTTTTTTATTTTTGGATTTTTTCAGTTTTTATGTAATTTTTCATAGAATATGTGTAATTTTTTTTTAATTTTTTTATGCTAATATGATAATAGGGACATATTTTAAAATATTGCATGCTTGGCTTGCAAAAAAATTGCGTGGATAGCGAAATTCACAAAACGCGATATAACACGAAAAATAGAAATGAAAGGTGATACCGCTTTATATTACTTATAAATATTATCTGTCTTAATAATTTGACTAAGACTTTTTCCAAATTCGGCAAATAATACACTGAGAAAAATTACTTTGAAATTTTGACCGTCAAATATTTCGGCGGGGTTAAAGAAAATGGGTATAAAACCCAAATGGGAATTAAAGATGACGTTAACCACTTTTGTTTCCTGTTCATACTTTTTTGAAAGAACTTGGTCAATTTTTTTTTCCTTAGCCTGAAAATTTTGTTTTTTTTCAGTGCAGAATTTTTATTACATATTAGTATTGATATTAAGTTATTTTTATTTAACTTTTGGATTTGAAGCAGTACTAAAAGAAAATTATAAATGTATGACTTTAAAGAACGCGAATGTTGCAAAATTGCAAAAAGAAAAAATCGCCATTTTTTTTTTAAAAATTTTTTTTTTTTGTTTTTGTCAAATTCGGGGTCAGAGGCCCCTAAAACATATAAAAAGACTTAATTATTAAAAAAATGCAGCGAAAAAAATACTCTACACGATCCACTGTCATATGTAGTATAGTTTACAGATTTTTGACAATTACAACTTAATAAAACCGAATTTCGCTTAGTCCAATACACCATTTAATAGGCCTTTAAAAAACTTTTCGATCTGTATGACATGTTCATATAGCTCCTTTGAAACAGATATAAAAAACGAAACAATACCGTTTTCCCCCTCCAATTTTCCCTTTTTAACCACCGAGATGGCACCTAAAAAAACAGGTTAATCTTAGATTTCGACCTTCTATAACATACGTGAATTGGAGAACAATCGGAGTGCAAGTGATTTTATCTTCCGTGCTAGTGTAGAAGTGTAATCTGAACGCCATTTTTTAGTTAAAGGACAATATCTCGAAAGTTTATGAATGGTCGCATACGGTCGCAAAATTCTAGTTAGGGGACATATTAAGGAACACATTGGCATTAAAGGTTTTCCAAAATCGTTTGGAGCTTTTTGGAGATCGATGTTGAAAATTGCGATTTTCAAAAAAATTATTATTTTTTGGAGAAACTTAAATTTTATACCTTCTTTAGATAATTATTGAAGTGTTTTAGATTTTTATATGTTAATAAGTACTTCTTTAGTGATTTCTGAATGATTTTCAGTCAAAAATTCGTTAAATTACAAAGTTTTTTTAATATATTTAAAAAAAAAAAAAACAATATTACAATATTTTATTTACATAATATTGAGCATTCCAAGATTTTGAATACATCAACAGAATTTAGATGCAGCGAAATGGACTTTTGGCAAAAAAACGGAGATCCTGGCCCACTGTGCAGTGATTCATAAGTAGTGTTTGGGAATTCCCGGACTTTTCAATTTCCCGGGAAACGGGGAAAAAATAATTTATTTCCCGGGATTCCCGGGAAATATTCATTATTATTCATTACTAGCTATACCCGGTCCGCGTTGCTGGCCCTAAAAAAAACTGTTTTTAGTGTCGGACAAAATTAAAGAACGGGTCCGGGTCCAGCTAGTAACCTTTGGTTCCACCCTCGGTTAGCACTATCTATAGAAAAATCTCAACAAAATCGGTTCAGCCGTTTTTGTGTTATTTCGAAACAGACAGACATAACGTTAAGTATAGTACAAAGGGGTGTGTCATTTAACGCATTTTTATCGAATCCTGATAGTCTAAAGTCTAAAGTTCCATGCTGCATCCTCGATTAGTACTATCTGTGCTGCAAATTTCATTAACATAAGTTTTGCCGTTTTTTTGTGACTATTCGGCTTATCCGTTTTTGCGTGATTTCAAAACAGGCGGATATAACGTTCAGTATAAAACAAAGGGGCGTGGCAATTTACGCCTCTTTGTTCAATCGTGGTCAGTATAGTACAAAGGGCGTTGCAATTTTTATCCCTTTTTCCAATAACGATCTTACATGGCCTACATATGCACTTGGTTATCACTGTATCAGGGACGTGCCGTGGGGTTTTCATCAGGGTGTTCACCATTAATATAAAATTAACCTAACAAGGCACAACTCAATTTTTGGAAGAGAAGTATCACGTTTTGTCATAAAAATATTTTAAACACAAAACTAACACAATTCCTTAATTAATTGAATTTTTTCCGCAAAATTAAAAATTTTTAGAACTTGTTCTGAAATGACTTTCGGTGCACAGTTACAAAAAGTAAGCTTATACCCACCCTTATGCTTATGGCATATCCAGGGCTATATCTTGTCGGCCCAACAAGAAAAAAAAAATTTTATTGCCTTTTTCAAGAAATTTAGCTTTTTCAATACACAAAAAGTACAAAAAACAAAAGGTTCTAGAAATGTGTTGATCGCAGATTTGGAATTAAAAGATGACGGTCAATAAGGATCACAGTTGAGTTATTTTAATTTATAAATGCGATTTAGAATCACGACGTTAATTTGTCTATAAAATTAAGTCCTCTTTTTTGACACCAATGTAAAAATTCGTAATAGTGGAATGAAAAAAGCACTAAATTTGGGGTTTTGAATGCGATTTCTTAAAAAACGATACGCGACAGAAACAATTGGAAGTCAGATTTTAAATCAGAAATTCAAAATAAATATACAGTCGAACCCGGTTATAACGAACTCCGAGGGACCAGTAAAAATAGTTCGTTATAAGCGAGGTTCGCTATAAGCGGGGTATATTTTTTATTAACCCAGTTTTTTTTCCAAAAAAAAATAGATCTAATTTTGTTTTATTTGATATTTTTTCCGTAAATAAACTACTTATAGAGAAGAAATCATTAAAAATATTAATACAATTTATCAAAATTAAATTTTAAACCAAAAAATTGCAACCTTTTGTTAGTTTGATAAACATTATTGCCACTCATTTAAAAATATTTATGGAAGTTCGTTATAAAAAGGTAAATACACATGAAATTGTGTTCGTGGGACCATAATAAGCAGTTCGTTTTAACCGAGGATTCGTTATAACCGAGTTCGTTATAAAAGAAGTATTTTGTGTGAAAATTGATGCCAAAGTGTCGGGACTTTAGAATTAGTTCGTTATAACCGAGAATTCGTTATAACCGAGTTTGACTGTAGTTTATGTATTGCAATTGCTGGAAAAGTGAATTTTTCTGAATACGTAGAGTTGTGTGATTTAATGGAAAGTACACTAGTTGACACACTAAAATAATTGTGTAATTAACTTTATTAGTTTACTTAAAAAATTAACCAGTAAATTTGTTTTTAAATAAAAATATTTGTATCTTTAAGAATTCCTACATATGTATTTAAAAAAAAATGTTTTAAGGCGAATTTTGCGTTACAATTAATGTTGGCGAAAAATAATTTCTTTTGCCAAAAATAAATGGTAAAACGCAATGCACCCTATTTTCTTTAATTGAAAATATTAACAATCGCCGAAATATTTTCTTCCTCACATCATCACAATAAAATTAACGTGCATCAAACAAACCTTCATGTTTTTCAATATTTAAAACAAAAAAAAAATATTTTTTTTGTTGTTTAAAACAAAAAAACATGTAAAAAGGTGTGTTTTTTAGACAACCATTTGGCAACCTTGTATGTAAAATTTAAATGATATCTGTAATGACAATCATAGATAAAATCCCAAAGTATTATATGGCTTTTAAATTAAAGCAATAGCTCTTTCCAGTAAAAAGATATCACCTCTTAAAATTACGTGTGCTACTGAATTTGCCGCACAAAAACGCCTTTAAAAATTTATATTTTGGTTGTAGTAGTTGTTGTAATTTAACACTAGTTGAGTGTGCGCAACAAAGTTAAGAACAACCCAACAACTTCGTTTGTTCGATTTTTTCTGTAAGTACAGATCGAGCACGGGCTCTAATTATATTTGTTATAAGGGTTCAAGTTGAAAAAATGCAGAAGAAAAATTGAATTTCTAAAAATTATAGACATTTCTGGTATTTCCTATAACGGTTTCTTTAAATTTTATCGCACATTCACTTAACTGTTGGAAACAATTGCATTAATGCTTACAAAATTTGGCATAACTTTTTTATGAAACGACGGAAAATAAAAAATGATATACCAACTGAAAGTGTACATTTTCTGCTATGAGAACATGTCGAATTATATGTGCGAAAATATTTTTGAACCTTTGAAAAAAATTATAAAAATATAAAACTGACTTATTTGAGGTAAAAATGCTAGGTGTTCAGAGAACACCTCCGCACATTAGACGGAACGTCACTGCACTGTATGTAGTGAAAATGTCGAGAGAATCGGTTCAGCTGTTTTTGCGTGATTGCGAAACAGGCAGACAACGTCCAGTATAGTACAAAGGGGCGTGGCATTTTACGCCCCCTTTTTACAATCGTAGTATAACATGGCCTATAGTTCTGCAATCGGTTAACACTATCGGTGCTGAAAATTTAATTAAAATCGAATCAACAGTTTTTGCGTTATTGAGGAGCATGCAGAAATAACATTCAATTCAATTAAAAGGGGCATGTAATTTTACGCCCATTTGTCCGATCACGCTCTTATTTGGCACATAGATAGTACTTGGTTAGTACTATCGTTAGTTTAAATTTCATCAAAATCGGTCCATCCGTTGTTTATATATAGATGTCATTAGTGGTGCAATGTAAAAATTCGATTTTGCCAACCCCTCCGCCCACAGACAAAAAAGCGTGGCATTTTACGCCCATTTGTTCGATCACGCTCTAATAACATATAGTAAGTACTCGGTAGTACTATCTTTGGTTTAAATTTCATCAAAATCGGTCAATCCGTTTTTTATATATAGATGTCATTAGTGGTGTAATGTAAAAATCCGATTTTGCCACGCCCACACGCAAAAAATTAAAAATCTGACCGCACAGTGTTACTCCCTGAGCTATTCTGAATATTCCCTGAAAATTTCATCAAGATCGGTTTAGCCGTTTTCGAGTCCATTCGGAACATACATACATACACACATCCTTTTTTATTTATATATATCATTCAAAATACGAGAGATCGCCACAAAACTGGACTTAGGTACTCCGATTAACTTTATATTATGCACACGGATACTTTATGGAGCCATTTTGGCTTTTGCATTTAAAGTTAAAAAAAAAATTGAAAACTCGCGATTTTATTAGCGTTTTAAATTTTTCAAAAAATGAAAAAAATGCAAAATGTAGTCAAGTTTGAAGATCTATATTTCCTAAAGTATATATCGGATTTCAATTCTGTTCAACGCACTCGAAAGGTATACTCGTCTTCTTTATAACTAATATTTTTTAATGAAAAAATTGAGACTAAAAATGCAGTTTTAAGACAAATGCAATTTAAAAATGCATTTTTTAAAACTTACTACATCTTCGATTTTTAAAAAACCAACATTTTTGAAAAGATTGCAATTTTTACATTAAATATAGCTAACAAATACTTTGGGACACGCATTCGTGCTATTTTAAACGATTTTATGAAAAATATCTTACTAAATTTTTCATATAAAAAGTTCAAAAAAATTTATTTTATTTATTATTTTAAAATTTTGTATTATTGTAGAAATTTTTAAAAAAAAATTCCACTTCAATACTCTTCATTAATAAAAGTAAGTATACACAGAAAAAAATAAAAAAAAAATGTTGAGTAAATTTTTAATACTATTGAGTAAAAAATTACTCAATTTTCCACCAATAAACGATTTAATAGTATTGAGTAAACTTTTAATAAAAAATTATTAAATGCTTAATAAAAAATTTGAGTAAATTATTAATTCACACAATTAAATCTTTACTTAAATTTTTTTAATATTTTTAAGTAACTTTTTAATTGTGTCAAGTAAAAATTTACTCAAAATGTATCAAATTATTTTTTTAAAAAGTTTAAAAAGTTTCTAATTTTTTTTCCAAAAAAATTGCTTTTACAAACTTTACCAAATATACTTATGTCTTCAAGACAAAGTAAAATTTTATAAAGATGATTTCAAACTTTCATATACATATACAAAAAACAATAAACTAAATGAGAATTCAAAACACCAAGAGAAAAAAAAATATTAAATTTGTATTAAATTATTTACTCAAATTTTATTTTCAATTTTTGAGTAAATTTTTAATTGCGTCAATTAAAAAATTACTCAAATTTTTTTTAAAAAATTAAACAAGTGATTACTCAAATTTGTTTCCTCCATATTTTTTTCTGTGTAGCATTTAACTGTCTTAAAAAGTTGTTTACAGATTTAACTGTGTTTTCTAAAATTATCAGTTTTCCTTTTGGAGTTAATAACACACAAAGTTGCAGGTTAAAATTTTGTAGAAAACATATTGCAAACATTTTTTTGCAGCAAAACCGATCAAATTTAAAGAAAGTAAGTAAGTAAATAAAGAAGTTTTAATCGCGGTATTAATATCTCGTTATTTTTTTTCAGAAATCGCGAAGTTTTTAGCTCGGACTTTAAAAGTGCAATTTTTGGCAACAAAAACACTACAATTGCAAAAAGTGAATTTGCAATTTTATTGCATTTTTCCCGAGGAATAATTTTTGTCTTTATTCTTATATCATATTTCTGATTATTTCATTTTCTCATTTTTTTCAAAAAACCGGCTCCGGGGAAGATTTTGATTTTCGTCGAAAAATATGCATAGTAGTGGGGCACCCCAGATTCAAAATAAAGAAAGAAATTTACGAAAACTTAAATGCATCATGTAAACTAAATGCATCTTAAAAATTCTAATTGAAATGCATTGTATTATTTTAAATCTGATAATTTTAGAAAACACAGTTAAATCTGTAAACAACTTTTTAAAACAGTTAAATGCGATACTTACTTTTATTAATGAAGATTATTGAAGTGGAATACTTTTTGAAAAAATTTCTACAATAATACAAAATTTTAAAATACTAAAAAAAAAAAATTTTTTTGAACTTTTTATATGAAAAATTTAGTAAGATATTTTTCATAAAATCGTTTTAAATAGCACGAATGTGTGTCCCAAAATATTTCTTAGCTATATTTAATGTAAAAATTTCAATCTTTTCAAAAATGTTGGTTTTTTAAAAATCGAAGATGTAGTAAGTTCTGAAAAATGCATTTCTAAATTGCATTTGTCTTAAAACTGCATTTTTAGACTCAATTTTTTCTTTAAAAAATATTAGTTATAAAGAAGACGAGTATACCTTTCGAATGCATTAAACAGAATTGATATCCGATATATACTTTAGGAAATATAGCTCTTCAAAGTTGACAACATTTTGCATTTTTTTCATTTTTTAAAAAATTTAAAACGTTAAAAAAATCGTAAGTTTTTAATTTTTTTTTAAACTCTAAATGCAATTATCCAAATTGCTCCATAGAGTATCCGTGTGCACAATATAAAGTTAATCGGGGAACCTAAGTCCAGTTTTATTGCGTTTTCCATTGATTTCTCGTGTTTTCAATGATATAGATTAATATAAAATATTATTCATTATTAATATAAAACAATCAAGGATGGGTACCAATTCGATAAAAGTATTGGTATTGGTATTGGTTTTTAAAATTATATTAGTATTGGTATAGGTATTGGTTTTCATTTTTTGTTGAATTGGTATAGGTTTCGGTATTGGTTTTGAATTATTTAGGTATTGGGTATTGGTATTGGTTTTAGCCTCGAATTGGTATCGGTTTTTAATAAGTATTGGTATTTAGCTTATATCGGTTTTGGAATTTGTATGCAAAAGGTTTTGTCGTTAATATTAATTTATTTAACGTACGTCGTTCTTCTGTCCGCCCCACAGTGCACACTGGGGCGTGATGGTAGGTTTTTTCGCCAAAAGTCTCCACAGGTCGTAAATGTTAACCGATCTTTTTGAAATTCAGAAATTAAGCCTATATTAAGGTAATTAATAAGTGCCTTGAAAGTTTTTGAAATCGGACCTACAAGGAAACTATTTCAGGGTGGACACTTTATTTTTAATCAAATTCACAGATGTTATAGATGAGAGATGGTCTGTGGTCCCGTTATTTGCGTGACTCAAAAAACCACGTGATTCAGGCGTGAGCGATTTTTATTTAAATCACGTGATTATTGAGCGATTTTCATTTAAATTAAGTGACTATATTAGGGTAGGTTAACCTAACGTAACCTAGGGTAACAAATATGTGCCTTGAAACTTTTTGGATTCAGACCTACAAGGAAATTTTTTCAAGGGTGGACACTTCATTTTGATTAATATTTATAGATGTTATAGGTTAAACAAATGAAGAGACACTTGTCTCTTGTTTATGAATTTGAATTGGAGATGGTCGCTGGTCCCGTGATTTGCGTGACTCAAAAAAGTGATTTTCATTTAAATCACGTGATGTTGAGTTGAAAAATTATAAGTGTCTAAAGAGTGGGTCGAATTTTTGCGTGAAGGATTTTTTTTTTTTTTTGAAAACCCCCTTTATGAAAAATAAATAAAAAAAAAATTGTGGAAACCTCATTTTTAAACTCATCGTTATCAAAAGTTCTACGCCCTTTCAAAAAACTGTCTGGGCCAGAATTATCCTTTCTATCCCAACTTTCCAAAAAATTTGCCCGCTTGTGTCCGTTTTCAAAAATGGAATTAAAATAAATTTTATAAAAAAATTAAATTTATAAAAAAATTCGATTTTTTTTCTTTTTTTTGAAAACTCCCTTTTAAAAACTCATCGTTATAGAAAGTTCCACGCCCTTTCAAAAAACTGTTTGGACCAGAATAATCCTTTTTATCCATACTTTACAAAAAACTTGTGCCAGTCAACACAAATTGAAATGCCAAAAATTAAAAAGAAAAATAAAAAAATTTTTGTGAAAACCCTCTTTTTTAAACTCGTCGTAATCAAAAGTACCACACTACGTCAAAAAACTGTCTGGACCGCCTAACCGGGTATTTCTTTTTTTTAATGTATTGAAAACAATTCTTAATACGATAAAAAACTATTTTCGTGTAACCGGGTTTTCTCGAATTCGGTTTTTTGTGTATTCGGGTTTCATTTTATCTAGTATTAATATAGAAATAAATATGTTTGTACTTTTGGAAAAACTTAAAAATTGTTAATTCATAAAATTAATTTATTCAATTATAAAATGCTCATTTTAACAACTTTAGATTTGTTCATCTCCCTTTCTATTAATATTTTAAACGCAGACGAAAAAACGGACAAAAGGGGCAGGTCAGTCTTAATGCTAGTAAACCAACGCAGATATTGGCGTTCTAAGTTTTGGATTATGTCGCGGAACATTTTGGAAAAACTATTTAAAATGGAACAATTTTAAAAAATTTAAATAAAAAAAATTAAAAAATCACAAAAAAACAGAATCAAGAACTGTCCATACCCATTTACAAGTTGTACATCCTTTTGTCAAATAAATTAATCAAAAAATAAAAACAAGGTCCCGCCTTAATAATGTATAAATTTGTTAGCTTTTTTGATAACGGTATATGGAGATTTAAACATAAATATTTTATTTTTGATTGATCATTCAAAGAGAATGGCTGTACCTATTTTTACAAAAATTACAGACAAGGTGCATCAAGTCATACTTAATACAATAGAGCATTCACTTTTCTAATTTTCTAAATTTTTTTTATCAATTGTTAATAGTTTTTTTAGGCATTTGTGCCTTTTCATTGGCATTAGTACAAATAATGCCAATGCCAAAAAATTTCATTGGCAATAAGTGCTAATGCTTTTTTGGCAGTGGCATTAGTTCCAACTAATGCCAATGAAAATTCAATGCCAATTAAAAATTCCCATTCTTACCCACACACGATCAATATAAAAGAAGAAGGAGAAGAAGTGCAAAAATCATAATAAATCTATTTGACAGCATTCATCGCGCGGAGGAAAAATTAAAAAAATCCCTAACATTTTTTTATATATTTATATTTTGGAGGGTATAAAAAATAAAAATTTCCTTGATTTTCGATAATCTCAAATGCGTAACAAATTACCTAATTTTTATTGGTCAGTTTTTACTTCATTTATGTCCACTGTACCAATGCGAGAACTTATTTTTCGCTTCTTTTTTAAATAATAATGATAAAATTAAAGTTAAAGCCAACTAAATCAAAAGTGGTTTACAAAAATATATACTTTAAGGCGTTTTAATTTCATCTCTTTTGAGAAAAATTAAAAAAAGGAAATTTTATAAAACTAAAGGCCTATTCACACCTGAGGTGAAATCTCGTTCGAACGAGATTTCGATCATATGGTCTGTATCATAGATGGGAATTTTTCATTACCATTGAAATTTAATTACCATTGGTTGATATCAATGGTAATGAAAAAATTTTCATTACCATTTAACGGTAATTAAATTTTTTTAATTGAAAAAATAATAACTAATGGTAATGAAATGCACCGATTGTTGAAAAACACCAGTTATAATTGGTTTCAAAACAATTGGTTTGCACATTTTTGTTTTTTTGAAAAGTTAAAAATTTAAACATCAAAGTATGTTTTTACAAAAAAAAAATATGAAAATGTTAAAGACAAAAAACAAAACGCAAATAAAAATTTCAAATATTGTGTTATACAAAGGCAATCAACGTCTGTTTGGTTTATAAAATGTGAAAAACTAAAAAACCATATAACAAAAAACAACAGATTTTTCCAAATATTAACGATTTTGACAATATTGTGACGACTTTTACTAATGGTAATTATTTTTTTTAAGTGATGCCATACCAATGGTAATTATTTTTTTTTTTAATTTTCATTAGTAATTAAATTGATAAGTAATTTAATTGGTACAATTGATACAACCAATGGTAATGAAAAAAATTTCATTACCATTGACATCAATTAAATGGTAATTAAACCATCAATTAATTGGTCCCTTTAATTTATTAGTCCCATCTATGGTCTGTATCATTTTATACACAACCATATGATCGAAATCTCGTTCGAACAAGATTTCACCTCAGTGTGAATTGGGTATAAGATTCAATTTTGTTATTCCTTTTTTAGAAAAAGGTACTTTTTTAGTGAAATTAGCACCGGCAGATCTTAAAAATCTTGTCAAAAAAAATGTTTAATATTCCGTTATTCCAGAAAAGCCATATAAATTGCGGTGGTAAGGGGAGATATTTTTTAATTGCAGAAAGATGACACTTAACATTTGTAACAAAATATACCTGAAATTCATCCTTTCATACATATTTTTTTAAGTGATTGAAATGGGTTATCGTGCAGGGGCCCCTTTTTCGATTTTAGATCTTTTTGTAATTACACGGGCAAATTTTTTTTCTTATATGGAGTTCACACAACAAGTTGTTTAACAAAACACTAGTAACTGAATAAAAACGTAATGGATACAGAACAAATAATTTTTTAAACACGTAGCCCTCAAACTCTCAAAAATAGCAAGTGTGAACCGCACATTATGCATTCTTAAATTCTTTTATAATATGACTGTGCCTCTAACAAAACAAACAAATTTTTTTTTCTGAATTCTGTTGTTGTTACATATAATTTTGTAACGACTGCTTGATTAAAATTTTGGGATTTCCAAAACAGGACATAAGTATTTTTTTTACAACGCAAAGAACAGTGTAGTGACATTCAATATATGTGCATCACATATTAATAATGTTTGCAAAAGAAAAAATTTCATTACAGAAAAGGTCTAAATTTTTTAAGATATACTTTTATTAGGGGTCATAAAAATCACGTAACGTGACAAAAAGATATTTCTTTTATGTTTTTATGGCTTTTAAAATTCAAGTAGCTAACTCCTTTTTGTTATATGACTTTGCATGCAAACGATTACTGATCGATGTAACATCTTTTGTAAACATCTTTAGCAATTCGTTAGGCAGGTAAAACCTAATAGTGTGATGGAAAGAAAATGTTTGACGTCACAATTAAAACAAACGAAAATAAGAATACAAAAAAACCGAAACAAAACCGATACGAAAGTAGAAAAAAATGAATTGGTATTGGTTTTTTATTGGTATTGGTTTTGAAGAATAAAAGTATTGGTTTTTAATTGGTATTGGTAGTGGGGAATCAGTATTGGTTTTTTATCGGTATTGGTATCGCACAAATAAAGGTATTGGTTTTTAATTGGTATTGGTTTTCAATTTGAATTGGTATTAACGGGTATTGGTATCGAAAAGGTATTGGTACCCATCATTGAAAACAATTCATATTCTTAATAATAATCCACACTTACAAGGGGGAAAAAAAATATTACATTATTTATTTTTTTTTCTCTTTGTTTTTCTTTAGTATGGGATGATCAATGGATCATTATAGAGCTGCAAAACTATCGATAGTCGTCCCATTCGATATTTTCGATAGTTTGTTTTTAAACTATCGATACTATCGATAGTATCGAATATTTTAAAGAATTGTAAGATTTTGAATAAAATTAAGTTTTTTTTACGTTAAAACGGGGTATTTCTGAACACACAAATAACAGTTTTTGCCGTTCACTGCCATTCCAGTCTATTTTAACTAACTTCTGCGATCTTCCACTGTGACGGCTTATTCTGTTTAGACTTTTTATTTCGATACAACATTAACACGAGATTCCCATCATTGCCTATATACGTTAAAAAGTAGGATTATTCCAAAATAATATTAAAATTTTTAAAACTGTTCATTTTTTGATTAATTTTTCAGCAAATGCCAATCTATTTGAAGCTGATTTTTTTTCGGCGATAGTATCGCTATCGGGTAAAAACTATCGATAGTCCATTTCAAATGAAACTATCGATAGTACTATCGATAGTTTTGCAGCTCTAGATCATTACCAGTTCTTAATTAATAGTTAATAAGCCACATGTAATTTTTAATATCAATGTATGATAGATTGCGTTAATAAATACTAGTTAAAAAAATTAATATAAATCATAAAAACCATTAAAATTTTACCAACTTTTTATTAAAAACAGTTTTGTTAGAGATTAACAATTAATTAAAACATAAAAAATCTAAATATAAAAGTTAAAAATCCTGAAATACAATAAAACAAAAAAAAAATATTGCAACTTTTTTCCCCAAAAAAATCGCAAAAAATAGCTAAATATCGCAAAAGATTTAAAACTGCGTTATTCGAGCAAAAACTAATATAGTTGGCAGCACTTTCAATATTTGCTCTGGAAATGTAAATTCTAGGTTCAAAATTTTTATATTTTTTTGACAGTCTTATTAAAATTATTATTAACCGACGTATATTTTTTTGACTTTTTAAGTTTTTTCATGACATTGTCATACTTTTTACACTTGGTCAGTTTTCCTATGAATATATATTTGCACTGTTCTTCCAAATAGAAAAATAGCAAATGTAATTATACCTGTATGTAAAAAAAATATTAAAAATTAAATTAAAATAAACGTTTTTATGTAAAATTGTTTATTTTTTACAATTCCCGGATTTCCCGGGAAAAATTAAAAAAATTCCCGGGAATTCCCGTCAGTCTTTTCCCGGGAAATCTGAACCGGGAATTCCCGGACCCCAAACACTATTCATAAGTTATTAGCAAAATAAGGAATTTCAAATGGGTTTTATGCCGAACTCCCGTGTTAAAAAATCGCTAAGCATGTTTTGAAAAGGAATGGTAAGCAAAAAACTCATAAAAATTTAGACTCGATTTTTTTTTTTACAAAAGTTATTAAAAAAATTTTAACTCAAAAATACTGATGTAAAAAAAATACAAAGTTATCAAAAAAATTTTATCGACCACAGCTTTTTTCCTCTCCGATATGCAACTCTCCAATTTCATCCCACAAAAGTATCTACGTGTTTTTTTTTTTTTTTGACAAAATAACAATTTCCTTATAACATTATGATCCTCAATTACATACTTTTATTTACTAAGAAAAAGCCGCTGCACCAGCTTCCCTTTGTAAGTTACATATAAAGACTTTGGTGGGAATCGAACCCACAACCCCTACACTTACTTTCAGATTATCACGCTACATGTTAATATACTGCAGCCCAAAACTAAATTGAAAATTGGAAAAGTTATAAATGTCTTCTGAATTACGAAAAATAAATCATCAGCTTATAACGCATTTATAGACTTTGATAAATAAAAAAGATTTTGTATGATAAGGTCAAATAACAAAACAAAAAAAAGGACGGACGGACAAATCTTTATGTCGTTAGGCGCGGTACAGGGTGATTTTAGCAACATGGTTTACTTGGGAAATGTTCTTAGAATTTCTAGTAGATTATGTTTTTGCTATATGATTTTTGACAAAAAAAATCGACCCGCCCTAATATATATGTATAATTTATCAGTGATCGATTTTAAGACATTCTAGCGATGTCCGTCTGTCTGTCTGTGGAAATGGTGATCAGAGCCAAATTATTACATTGATTTTTTTTTGTGGAAATTTTTTTTCAAAAAAAACTTTTTTTTTTCAAAAATTAATTTCATTTTAAATAAAGTTCTTTGCAATAATCTTTTTGAAATTATGGAGGGTATCAATTAGAGTTGTCAGTCGATTAAGAATTATTCGATTAATCGATCAAACAAAACCCAACTCTTGTTCGAATAATTCAAAAATGACGATTTTCGAATAACGAATAAATCGATTAATTAATGTCGATTAATCGAACAATTTTTTTTAATTAAAAAATTAAATAAATGCTTAGAATTTGATTTATTCTCATAAATTTTGAAAGATTTTATACAAAATGTAGGAAAGTTAAAATATATTGTAGCCATAGCCCTGGATAGCACATCCATTATAGAATTAGGGGGAGTTATCAAGTTTTTAATAAATAATTTAGAAAAAATTAATTATTCTTTTGCATCAGACTTACTAAAACGTATTAAAATAAGAAATAATGAGAGACGTATAAAAGTGTTAAATACGTTAATAATTTTTCTAAATTCTGGAAATTTTCCGAGCAATGAAAGTTTCTTAAAATATTCTCCAAAAAGCGAAACAAAAGAGTATGCAAATAATTTATACTCCAGATTATTTTATGTTGAAAGTAATCACAATAATTCAGATAAAAGTATTGAAATAGAGGAAGTTATTAGTAATGAAAATAATAATCTTTTTTGCGAGTTAAATAATTCAATTCAAAGTAATAAAAATTCAGAAATAAAAAGGACTTTAGCGATATATGAGACGATATGGTATATTTGGAAAAATCTGAAAAAACAACAGAAAAAAATAGATAAACTTTTTTATGCTCTTCTTACTATTTCACCTACTTCAACAATTAGCGAAAGAATGTTTTCAAAATCTAATTTAATAAAAACAAAACCAAAAATCATTTGAAAGCAAAAAAATTAAGTCAACTTTTATTTTTAAAAGATTATTTCTTAAGAACAAATTAAATTGTCTTATTTGACAAAAATTAAAATCATTTATGATATATTTTGTCTGAATATTTCAAATAATAATTTGTATTTGAATTATTTCTCAACAAGTATTAAAATCGACATCCATTAATTAAAAGAGATCTCAGTTATTCAATTTTTAAGTTTTTTTTAACTATTTTATTTTTAAGTTTTGTATGCATTTTTTCGTTAATAAAAATTTTAACTTTCTTATTTAAAGATTTTTTATATATATTGTTTATTTTTTTGTTAATAAAAATGTTTTTTAAAATAATTTTTTTATTCGTTATTCTCTTCGATTAATCGAATAAATTTTGATCTTTAATCGTTTGATCGAACGAGGAAAAACAATTATTTGAATTATTCGAACAAAGTTGAAAGTCGAATAATTGACAACTCTAGTATCAATACATTCGGCAAGTCCGAATTAAACTTTTTTACTTGTTTATTTTTAATTATATTTCACTCAGTTTTTCACACAAAATTTTATTATATCCTTAAATTTTAATACATAAGTAAAACAACGAAATAATATAAATCAACTCGAATTTAAGTTAATGCATAATTAATCAATTACATTTTATTTTAACCCCTAGTTTCTGTATGACGCACAGTGCTTCGTTCCCATATAACGAAGGGACAAAAATAGAAGGAGTTGTCACATATTTTTGAAATTTGGTACACGTGCATAAAACGGCTTAGTTAAGAAAAATATGAATTTTTGGAAAAATCGGTGCAAGGACACGCCTACCGCCCATGTGTCCTGAAATTGAAAAAAATAATTTTAGCTTCAATAATGCCCACAAAATTACAAAAAGTGGTCATGCTGATACACATTCAACTAGCAACTTGTGTATAAATTTTCAGTTAAATCGGAGCAAGGACTCAAGGTCCTGCCATATATCCTCTTTCTTTAAAACGCTATAACACCTACGAAAATTGTCCGATCGTAAAAAAACTTTGTAAGCAAATTAATACTCCTTATTAATTTGGTATATTAATACCAAATTTGGGCAAAATCGGATTAGTAGTGTGGAAAATATAAAAACATCCTTTTTTAAAAAATTAGTTATTTTTATTTATTATGTCGTCTATCTTCCATTTTTAGGGGTCATTTTTGTCCTTTTTTTACATATCCTCGTAAAACAACACTAAAACGTGCGTTTAAATAGTTAATATGTTCTACAAAAATGTTAAGCATCAAATTTTACTAGGGGTTGTCAAATGCCAAAAGATCGTGCGATATAATCAAAATGCTTTAAAAAGTAAAATTGTTAAGTATCACATATTGTTAAATCAGGGGCGTATCCAGGATTTTATTTCGGTGCCCAACATTTTTTTTTCAATTTTATTTTTTTTGCAAAAAATTTACATAACAGCACATGTTTTAGAATTTTTCTCGATCTTTTCCTTGAACTGAATGTAACACAATCAGATTCTTCATTTTTGTGTAAGTTTAAAACTGTAGGGGGAAAAGATTTTTTTTTTTTAATTTTTTGAAAGACTTAAGCCTTTTTTTAAAGTTTGAATTGTATCAGATGCTGATACAAGATTCTGAATCTGAATTTTTTTTTAAAGACAAGTCTAAGATTCCATGTCAATTTACAGTTAAGACAGTTTTTGTTATAGAAAAAGTCTAAATCATATTTCTAATGGAAAACGTTTCTCCGAAAAAGTCACTTTAGAAAATGATTCTATAAACATATTCATAAAATACTTTTCCAAAAGAAAAGACTCCGGTTGTAAGACATTTTCCCATAATCTGAGACATTTCTAGTTTTTCTCAGATTCTGAAAAATTCTACACAAAAAGTTTTAGATTCTGAGAAAATCTTCGCTTTTTCTATAAGAAAAATGATTTACATTCTGAGATCTTTATAAAAAGAAAACAGTATAAAAAGTCTAAGATTCTAAAACATTTTTGCTCAAGAAAAACTCTCGGATTCTGAGAAAATTTTCCTGTAGAAAAAGTCTAAATTTTTTTTCCTATTGAAAAAGTTTCTAATTCTTAGATATTTTTCCTACACTCAAATTAATTACTCTGTTAAATACTCTGTAAAATGACTGTAATCTCAATTCGACAGATATTTGACAAAGTTATCTGTCGAAATACAGATTTTAAGAAAATACTTTGTATTTTCTTGTGACCGAAAAACAAAATTGTATCTGTAATTTTACTTTTTACTTTGTAATCTCTATTTTACAGATAATAAACAGAGTTTTTTTGTTAAAATACGGATTCTAGAAAAATAATTTGTTTTTTTCTCGTAACCAAAATACAAAATTTCATTTGTAATTTTACTTATTACTCTGTAAAAATAAGAATCACTTAAAAAAACTTCCAAATATGACCGATAAAACCCTCTTTAAAAATTGTCTTAAATTACAATAAAAACTGATTAATTTTACGAGGATGACGTGTAAAATTGGAGTTACTTGTTAAAAACTCGTAATATGTATTAACAAAATTAAAAAAGTAAATTTACAATTTGGAAATTTAACAAAATTTTAATCATGATTAATTTAATTTTAATGAATGTTTTTGATGCAGATAAGTTTTACTCATAAAATGGATTTAACAAAAACTTTGTAAATTTACAGAGTTTTTTTGGTAAAATTCTTTTCGGTTTTATCAATATTTTACAGATAATTCTGTAAATTTACAGTTTTTTTTATCGAAATCATTTTACAGAGTTTTCTTCGTAAAATAACAAAAAATCTTGCTGGTTGGAAATCTATGGTATTTTCTGCTGGCTCAGCAGAGTATCTCTGTAATTTATCAGAGTGATTATTTTGAGTGTATAGAAAGTGTATAGAAAAGTGTCAGATTCTTCGACATGTTTCTTACAGAAAAAGTCTCAGATTATTCTACATTTTTCCTATAGAAAATGTCTCAGATTCTCAGACATTTTTTCTACAGAAAATTTCTTAGATTCTGAGACATTTTTCCTATCGAAAAAGTCTCAGATGCTTAAACACTTTTCTACAGAACAAGTCTCAGATTCTGAGACATTTTTCCTAAAGAAAAAGTCCCTGATTCTAAAATATTTTTCCCATAGAAAAATACTCAGATTTAGAGACATTATTCTTGTAGAAAAAGAGATTTTTACAATAGAAAAAATCTCAGATTTTTAGAATTTTTTCCTATACAAAAAGTCTCAGCTTGTGTCTCTGAGATATTTTTCCTATATACAAAATCTACGATTTTGAGATAATTTTCCTTAAGAAAAATTCGTTGATTCTGAAACATTTTTCGTGACATTTGAGACATTTTCCTAGATTGTAAGAAAAATTCTCAGATTCAGAGACATTATTCCTATAGAAAGTTCTCAGATTCCGAAACATTTTTCATATAGAAAAGCCTCAGATTCTGAAACATTTTTCATATAGAAAACCCTCAGATTCTCACAATTTTTTATACAAAAAGTCTCAGATTCTGAGACATTTTTCCTTAGAAAAAGTCTAAGATTCTGTGAAAAAGGCTAATATTTTAAGGCATTATTCCTATAAAAAAAGTCTTAGATTCTGAGATTTTTTTTTTTTTTTAATAAATAGTCTCTATCTGAGAAATTTTTCTAAAAGACAAAGTCTCATTTTAAGATTTGACTACATTTTACTTGAGTTGAGTTGAGGGTGGGTTGTACAAGCCTAAAATAAGTAAATTTTTAGGCAAGTCCATGGCGCTCAGGCTTAAAATAGTCCATTGTATCGAAAATTTACTTATAATTAGGTCCATTTTTTGTGTACATAAAACTTCAGGTTCTAAGATATTTTTTTATTAGAATCTTAAGTTGAAAAATTTCAAATTCTAAGAAAAAATTTTCAGATTTTGAGATTTTTTTAACAGAAAAATTTTGAGTTTCAAAACATTTTTCTTCAAAAAATTTTATATTTTTAAATGTTTTTCTATTTTTTTAAAGAAGATTTTTAATATTGTACTTGTTATTTAATACCAAATCCTGAAATTTGTGAAATCATTTCGGGGGGGCCTGGGCCCCCGGGCCCCCCCTGTATACGCCACTGTGTTAAATAGCGTTTACCAAAGTAGATGGAAATAAGTCGAAAAATGTACTAAAAAACTACTGAGATAAAAAATATTTGTACTTCTCTACAGTGAAATTTAATGGCGGTTCTTTTGTTAGAACATATTATCTTCCATTTTAATGGGTCATTTTAGTCCTTATTTCAAATATTCTTATAAAATTCAATATAACGAGCATTTAAAGGTTAAAGCGTAATACTAAATTCCTTTTTTAATGTTTCTTATAATTTATAATTTTTCAGTAGAATACACTGTGCAACAAATTTGGGGTCACTTTCACGGAGTGTATATTATATTGAACAAAACAAAAAATGAAAGTATGCCATTTGTAAAACAAAACCCATGAATTGTTTTGAAGTCTTTAAATAAGGCGATTAGAATGATTAAAAAAATCTACTAAATGTTTGTAGAACATTTTAACACTTTCTACACACGTTTAAGTGGTTTTCATAAGAATATTTTAAAAATGGACTGAAATGACCCTTGACAATGGGAGATATAGGGTTAATATGTTCTAAGAAAAAAGAAACATCGAATTTTACTGAATACATCTATTAACAGTAAGCTTAAAAGTATATTTGTTACATTATTTTAAATTATTTCACACGATTTTGGAGAAATACAATTTAACAATTTAAAATAAAAAAATTTTCTTTTTTAAGCATTTTGCTTTTATCTCACGAACTTTTGGTCTTTTACAAATAATAATGGAATTCTATGCAGAAAATTTTTGTATAACTTGTTAACCCTTTAATCGAAAGTGTAAGTGTTATTCTACGAGGGTATTTGGAAAAGGGACTAAAATGAACCCAAAAATGGGAGGTAGAGGGTTAATATATTCTTAGGAAAGAACCGTCATCCAATTTTACTGAAGACATCAATTAACCTCATTTAACACACAATTAAATTAAATATTTTTTTTTTACTTATTCTAAATGACTTCTTCTGAGCGCCTTTGAAAAAACAAAAATTAAAAACTTCAGTGGGCCATAAAAAAACTCGAGCTAAATTTTCGAAATTCTTCAAGGGTTTTGGTCTACTAATAATATAGTTTCATTTTGCTTTTTTACCCATTCAAAACATAAAATCGTGTTGCACAATGATATTAAATACTCTTAAATGCCTGAATAAGGCGTTTTGCATGGTCCTTAAAAAACGGATTACAAGGAAAAATATGATTTTTTTTCTGTTTTCGAAATTTTTTTGGTATTTTAAGTTAAGTTTTAATTCAAGTGATTACAGAATTATGATGTGGAGCAAAATGCCTTTCTAATAAGGTACTAAAAACTAAAATCGGTTGAAAATCAGCCAAGTTATAACAACTTCCCCAGGCATCTAACGTATGGCAGACCACTTGATTAAGCAATACAATCCGATTTTTGTAATTCATTGAAATTTTCTATTGTAATAACATTTTTTTATACTTCAAGTTCAAATGTATTTAGATAACAAGTATTTTTCATATTGTGTTTTTCTAACATGTTTTAAATTAATGCTAAAAATGCCTGCATTTTCAACACCCTTTTGAAATCTCGATTTAAAAAAAAAATTTTTTTTTTTGTTTTAAAATTTGGAAAAATTAGAAAAATATTACACTAAAACATTAATAATGAAAAAATGTTATTACAGTAGAAAATTTCAGTAAATTTAAAAAAGGGACTCGTATTCTTAAATCAAGTGGTATGACACACGCTAGATGCCTGGGGAAGTTGTAATAACTTGGCTGATATTCAACCGATTTTAGTTTTTAGAACCTTATTAGAAAGGCATTTTACTCCTCATCATAATTCTGTAATCACTTGAATTTAAACTTAACTTGAAATACCAAAAAAATTTCGAAAACAGAAAAAAAATCATATTTTTCCTTGTAATCCGTTTTTTAAACTTCAAGGACCATGCAAAACGCCTTACCCATTTCCGATCGTCCTAAATTTTTGTGAGACGTATTTTTACCTCGAAATGAATATATCTAGGGTAAGTTAGGGTCAATATCTACCAATTTATTTTTTTTGGAACACCATATAAAATAAATCAGAGCCAAAAAATTAAAGGTGCAATTTTAAAAATTAAAAAAAAAATAGAAGGAATTATGATCACATCTCGAATTATGGCTTAAAAGTTGCGTAATTAAGAGTAGAATTTTTATAGTTTTTTACAAAAAAAATCGAAGGTTTCGGACTTTTTCAAAAAATCGATTTTAATTTTTAAACGTCAAAAAAAAGTGATAATTACTTCGAATAATTTTTTCATATTTTTTTTCTAAAACTACACTTAAATACCAACAAAACGTTGTCCAACTTTTTTTAAAATATCTATATTTTTTAGTGGTCAAAATTAATTATAAATTTAAATTTTTTAATTTTTTTGAGAAAATCGCCATTTTGAAAAATTGATTACTCAACACCGTCTTGAAATAAAAGGCTGAAAATTGGTGAGTGATTTGGCATGGAATGCCCCGTATGCAAAATTCTATATTTTAGTTTAATTACAAATATATCAAAGTACTTGAAAACAAAATTTCGAAACATTTTATTTAAAAAATGGATTTTTGAGAATTATTTTTGTGAAACAACTAAAACACATTTTCCTGTTAAGTCATTTTTGCATAAAATTCTCTGAGTTTAGCGCCCTCTCGTGGTGGCAAAAGCAATCAGAAAAAATATTTTTGTAAATATTTATTTGAGATACCTTATTATCTTTAAAAAAATCTGTATTTAAACACAATTTGAGACAAAAATTTTTTTTTTGATTTTTGTCCATGGGTCGAAGCATAGTGTGACGTTCGTCAAGCGTTCATCATACAGAAACTGGGGATAAGTTTCGTAAAAGAAATCTAAAAAAATCAAAAAAAAAAACTCGTGCCGCTCTATCAGTTGCTTTTTTATATTTAGCGGGTTTTTCTAAGACTAAACAGACGCACACTGCAATGGGAGCAACGATATTGGCCATAGCGCAATCTTGAAGAAGGTAACAATAACACAAAGTGTGGGCTTTGCTCCCTCTATGAGCCTTTTTGAGCGCCACTTTACCACTATGATACCATCTAGTGAGTCTTGGATAAGGGGCATTATGAGTAGTGGAGCTTCCATAAATTTTTACACGGATGGATCGAGGCTGCACGAACAAGTGGGCTTTGGAGTCTATTCGGAAGAGCTTGGGTTGAGCCTGGCTCGAAGATTGCCTGATCATTGAAGTTTTTACCAGGCAGAGGTGCTGGCAATAAAGGCAGTGGATGACTGGTTGAGCTGCAGTGTATTGTCTACTAGAGATGAGCAATGTAGTGATTTTTGAATCACGCCGTTCTCAGTTACCGTGATTTACAAATCACCGTTCTTTTAATCAGTTACCGTGATCACCGTTTTTCAATATGATGCAAAAAAACGATACAATGTTTTCCTTTTACTTAAGATTAGTATGTATTAAAGCCCACTTCAGACTATAATACTGAGTCGTAAGAAAATACGTATCTTAAATAATACGAAATTTTCTCCGCTTGTCAAAAAATCTTTTAAAAAATCCTTTGCGTATTCAAAACAAATACAACCCTGATCTTATGAAAAGCGAATACGTTTTCTCATTTTTAGAGAAATTTCTAAAAATGAGAATACGTATCCGCTTGTCATTTTTCAATCCGTATTTCTCTTGGTTTTATACCGATTTGTGTTTACACCATACTATTTTATAGATTTTACAAAAAATTTCGAGAGATATTATTACAAATATTATAGTCTGAAGCCACCTTAAGTATTATCTGTACACTCAAAAAATTATGTTAATAAAATCAACTGAAAATGTCAGTTAAAATAACTACTTTGTAAGTTGTTTTGGGGTCAACTACTAAGTTTTTTTTTAAAAAAAAAAGGTGTGAAAAATAAAAAAATTTTTTTTTTTTTTTTTGGAAAAAACTTTGAAAATTTTTCAGAGATAAAAAAAAAAATAACTACTTTAAATAATTGTTACTTCATTACAGTACTTTTTTGTAAGTTATTAAAAAAAACGACTTAAAATAACTAACAGAAATAGATGTTTGATATTTTTCATACAAAAATAACTGACTTTGTAGTTGAAAACAACTATCTACTGTAAAATATACAAACAACTAGCATGTAGTAACTTACATAATTCTCTGAGTGTGTTGCCGGACTTCATATTAAATAACTCAATTTGTTTAATATGCTATTTACATATAGCCCGAAATCCACATAAATTTGGATTTCAAATCCAATTAAAATCTATACCGTTTACATATGCTTTTTTGACATTTAGCGGGATTTTGTTTGTACCAACTCTGTATTTTCTTTTGATTTGTGTACAGGGTTGTTAGTTGGAAAATTACCCAATTTTATAAATATTTCTAAAAACAATGATTTTTCTTTGCCGGAGCCAATATTTTCAATCCCACTAGTATTTGTTGGGACCACAATATCAAAAAATGGGTTTTTATGTAGAGCTGCTTCTTTAAATGCAAGAAAATTAACATTTTTGCCAAGTTTGGGGCCGCCACCATTGAGTGTTTTTCTTTGTTAGGAAGACCAAATTGGTCAACTAAATTGTGCGTTTACCATTTGCAATGGTAAATTTTAAATGAAACATTGTTAAACATTGTTTTTATTAATCTTTTAATAGTTTTAAAAAAATAAATTTTAATTGTTTTTTTACTTTATAAAAAACAACAACAGCTGATAAAAAATCGTGTGCAGCGTTGTAAAAAAAGCATTAGGGATGATTATTTTGGGAAAACCCATAGTTGTACAATTAAGTAGTAGAAATTTTTTGGATTTTAAATTGCGATTTTACGATTTTCCCAAAATCCAAGTTTTTTTTTGTATGGGATTTGACATTTGAAATCCAAAAAAGTAATTGGATTTACTTGGATTTTCATTGAAATCCCATTTTTTTTGGATTTCGAGGCATATGTAAATGGCCTATAAGTTCAATTTAAGTGCATTAAAGTTATTTCTGGTAAATTATTTATTTAAAATTAAGAGAGAATCTGTAAAAATTTATAAAACAGTAAAGATGAGCAATTTAGTTATTTTTGAGAAACGTCTTTCTTTGGGCGGATTACTCAATGAAAAGTTAGCTGCTAACTGCCGATTTAACGGAGCTACACTGTTACGAAATATTGCCTCTTATATTGGATTTATTTCCAGTATTTTTAAATGGTTGCTTTTTTGCTAACATTTATAAAGAATTTGATCGGTGTTTTCAAAATATAATATTTTTTGAGTACTTGTTGTCATTGCATTACTCTTATTCTAAAAGTTAACATCACTATTGATTTCTCAAATTGAAGTCAGTTAAGTAAATTTGGCAGCACTTTTTTTTTATTTCAACTCGCTTCTGAATCGCGTAGAATGCTTTACATATTTCAGGCAATACCTTTCTCTCATTATTTCCTGTTTATTTCAATTTAGTTGAGAAAATGTAAGCCTCAAATTCATGATCAAATCACATGTAAAAATTAAATCTTTAAAAATCTATAAAATCCAAAGAAAAAATTAATAAACAATCCAGTTAAATAAAACTGCAAATAGAAAGTAAAAAAAAATCCTAAATAAAATTTACATAAGGTTAACTTTGTGAATTTTACCCAAGAAAGAACTGATATCAAAAAAAAATGATACATATTTGTTCAGATTTAATAATTGTGGCAAATTTTAACAACATAAGTAGTGAGATTTAACAATTGTTAGTAAACTATCATAAAACCTGAAAGGTAAATTCATGTTTGTTTTTAAGACTTCATCCATCTAAATACTTTTACTAGATAAAAGTAGGTAAAAAAGGTAATGTTTATATTAATTACATTTAATATTAGCCCAGGAAAATAAGGGGTCATCTGCGGGAAATCGGATAGGTTCTCTGAAAATTTGCAGAGATCTTAGTTTTTTCAATCTAGATAAGGAAAAAAAAGTCCCAAGAAATCAAAAGGTCACAAAAACCGGGGTTTTTACAGTTTTTTGCTAATATCTTGCTTGATATGCGTCATACGCTTTAAGAGTCTATTACAAAACTTGTAGAATATAAAATTATCTACAATATGTTTCTTAATATTTTTTTTTCGTATCTCTCGCCGTTTCTGAGATATTAAGGCCAGAGTTTTTCTTTTCCCGGACTTTTTCATTTCCCGGGATTCATTTTTAAATTTCCCGGGATCCCGGGAATTCCCGCAATAACTAAAAACCCAAATTTTTTGTCAAAAAAATATATAAAAACCTTATGAATGCGATTACACTATTTATAATGTTTATTAACACCATAAAAATCGTATTTAGTACCTTTAAAACAGAAAAAAATAAGTTTCGAGAAAAAAAGAACAATTTTTGTTACCCAGTTTTTATAAAAAAAACGGTCCAAATATATCGAAGTCATTTAAAAGTATTTTTAAGGGAATATGTTATTTTTCATCGCTTTATTTGTTTTATTAATAAAAGTTCCTCATTTATTCTAATTCATCTCATTGTCAGTTAATTTTTACAATTGGTTCTCAACGCTTTGCCTCTAAAACACAATGAATCTGATTCACAGGAATTTCTCTATTATGTTTCTGAAACTGAATGTAACTGTTTCAGAGAAATGAAGTTATAATAAAATTTACCCCAAAAATTATTAAAAAAATTAAAAATCCTGGTTTCTAAAAAAAAACTGTCATCCTTTACACAGATTTTATATCAATTTAAAAAGAATCATGTCCAGAGACGTAAATATTTTCTAAAGAAACAAATAATCATACTGCAAATTTTTATAATGCAGTTCTCAGAAAGAAAATTTCTTAGCTTCTGAAAAAAAGTATCAGGATCTGATAACACAGCCCAACCAAAATCGGAATAGGATGAAACAAAAAACAAATGAAAGCATAATAAAACCCTCGACACTTTTTTTTTTGGTTTAGCGCTAGATTTTTTTACACGCATTTGAAGTTGGTGAACTTTTATGATAATTATAATAATAATAGCTTAAAAATTGTATAAGGCGTATGATTAATTTTGTAATTGCCTTTAAATAACGATCATACGCAACGGTGAACAGTGGATTATTTTTATTAATTTGGCTATTCAGTAAATAGGTACGGGACCAATTGCAGCGAAATTCATACCGGTTGTAGCTAACGTAATTTCGAGCTTATGTTTAGACCAGGGGCCAATAATGTAGGACATGTTTAGTACACAAAAGCTTTAATTGCCTTAAAATGCATGTAAAAAATAATCTAGCGCTGAATTAAAAAAAAATCTTGATGGCTTTGTTATGTAAAATTTAAACTTTAATTTGCTTTTGGTTTCATTCTATTCCGATTCGGAAATTTAGTTTTTTTATCACTGTGTAATTATATCCTATTGAAATTTAGATATTGTGAGACTTGGCATGACATTTTTAAGTTAGAACGGCTCTCTTTTTGCGCTCTCATGGTCCCTGCGTACGTTTCTGTTCTTAATTATCAAGAATTTTAATGAAATCTCTAAAAAATCTCATACTAAATAATCAATAGAAGTCAAAAAGTCAACAATTTCAAAGAAACTTAAATTCCCGGGAATTCCCGCTCTATTTCCCGGGATTTCGGGATCAAAAATTTACGGGAATTCCCGGGAATTCCCGTCCCGGGAATTCCCGTGAAAAACTCTAATTAAGGCCAAAACTCACAATAACCAGATTTTTACAGTTTTTTGCTAATATCTCGCTTGATATGAGTCTTACGCTTTAAAAGTGTATTAAAGAACTTATCGAATACAAAATTATGTACAAATTTCTCTCTGTAAGTTTCTTCGTATCCCTCACCGTTTTTGGGAAATGGGCGAATTTATCTTTAATTTATGAATATAATAGGGACACGAAATAATGAAACGAAATCGTGTATTACTAAAAAATAAAAAGTGCTACGTAGATAATTAATCTAGCTTTTATTTGAGGCTGATCTAGAGCAGATTGTGTAATCTATGAATACACTCATGAAAAAAACTCTGTCAAAAAAACTGTAAACATTTTTCAGCTTCAAACTTTAAGCGGATTTTTCTGCTGAAATAGATCTTTTTACTAAGTTTTCAGTCATTTAGTATAGAAAATAACAGAAATCAGCAGGATATTTTTCTAATTTTAAAGAAATATCTTTGAAAAAAGTTTTTGTTTTCAACCAATCATTAGATTGGCTAGCTGAAATCAACAGATTTTTTCTGCTAAAATGAGCTGATTTTTCTGATAAAATCGGGGAATTTTTAGCTGAAATCAGGAAATTTTCAGCTGAAATCAGCAGATTTGTCTGCTGTCTCGACAGATTTTCTCATTTAGCTCAAAATGTGCAGATTTTTCTGCAGCTTTGACATAGGTTTTATTTTAAGTGTATGCAACGAGAGCCGAACTAGAAAATAAAATTATATTAAAATATTTTTTGATACAGGTTTCCCAATATGTTTCCCAAAAATACTCGATTTTTTCTAAGTTTAAAATTTTGTATTTTTAGTAATAACATTTTTGTTTATCTTCAGGTACCATATAACTTGCCGATTAACAAAAAGTTTCAGGCCATGATTGTCTTGTCAGAGACACCCGTTTCTCAGGCCATTTAATTTATTTTTTTTTTCTCATTCATTTATTTTATTGAATCTTCACTAAAATTATGTGAACTAACAATAAGTATTCAAATCTTAAAACTAATATAACTTAATATTAAGTCCAGCCAGTGCCAGACAAAATTTCATTTGCTCATAAATTATTTAATTATTATTATTAATTTATGATCTCCAACTTTTTTTATAACACACGAAATATTTTTTGTTGCTTTTTTAATTTCTCTACACTAAGTTACATGCATCTAAAAAATATTTTAAAATAACATAATTTCACAAATCGACCTTTCACGATTTCGTTTTAAAGATATGCCCTTTTCAGTTTTCATGTTTGATGTCATTATTTTGTGTCCCCCTATTATATTCATAAATTAAAGATATATTCGCCCATACTCAAAAACGGTGAGGGCTACGAAAAAAATTATAAAGACAAATTTGTACTAAATTTTATATTCTATAAGTTCTTTAATAGACTTTTAAAGCGTATCACTCATATCAAGCGAGCTATTAGCAAAAAACTGTAAAAAATCTGGTTTTTGTGAATTTTGGCCTTAATATCTCAGAAACGGTGAGAGATGCAAAAAAGTAGTAAGGAACATATTTTAGATAATTTTATATTCTACAAGTTTTGTAATAGACTCTTAAAGCGTATGACGCATATCAAGCGAGATATTAGCAAAAAAACTGTAAAAAACCTGGTTTTTGTGACCTTTGACCTCAATATCTCAGCAAGGACACGGGTGATTTCTTGGGACTTTTTTTTTCTTATTTATATTGTCAAACAAAGGTCTGTGCAAATTTTCAGATAGCCTACCCGATTTTCCGCAGATTGCCCTTTTTTTCTCCTTATTTTCCTGGGCTATATACCCTAACCTCAATATCTCAGCAAGGACACGGGTGATTTCTTGGGACTTTTTTTTCTTATTTATATTGTCAAAACAAAGGTCTGTGCAAATTTTCAGATAGCCTACCCGATTTTCCGCAGATTGCCCTTTTTTTCTCCTTATTTTCCTGGGCTATATACCCTAATTTAACAAATTTGTCTTTTTTTACAAAAAGGGTATATTTCCTATTGGGTGCACCTATGGTTGCCACCCGTCCTCTTTTCCCCGGACACCGTCCACTTTTTTAGGGCGTCCGGGGCTAGGGTTGCCATTCGTACTGTTTTAAACAGTACATGTACTGTTTTTTATAAAAAGTACTGTTTTATGCACAGCACCTAAAACAGTACGCAAAAGTACTGTTTTTTAAAGCGTGTACTGTTTTTGTACTGTTTTTTTATACTCATCACCAAAATGTAACGTTTTTCAAAAAATGTTTCATATTTGACAAAATTTTAATTCAATTTTTAAAAAGGAGCTAAATGCATTTTAATTTTATACCACACCCAAAAAGAAAAATTATTTAAAAAGTGGAAAACTTAACTAAATTCAATAATGAAAAAATAGCTCCATTGCCATGTTTTCCTTCTTTTTATCTAAATTTTTCTGAAAAATAAGAAAAAGAAAAAACAAGAAAATGGGAAAAAATTGATTTTATTGAGTACATCTCATTTAAAGTTCCGATTGCGGGCAGACCCCATTATGTTCGGAACCCATGGGTCCAGACCACCTTAGACCCAGTCCCATTGCGTCTATTAAGGATCGTCATTGATTTTGATTCAACATCTTTGCCCTTTTCGCTCTACCTTGCTTAGTTTTTAGGATACAGGAATTTAAGGGCCCAAAAGGGTCTTTAGAATCTTAACGGGATAACTAAAAAACTATTACACGGAGGGATTAAGACGGTCGTGTAAAGAACTACAAAAATGTATTTGGCATTTTTTTTGTTTCGCAATATTTTCTGAGAAATGAGGAACGCCCAAATTTTTAGATTCAAATTGAGGAGTCCATACATTGAAAGTAAATCGGAGATTCTTTAGAGATTTTTAGAATCGAAAATGAACACTTTTTTGCTCTTTCTGGCTTAGTTTTTGATATTTTTGAAACATTTTTTTAAAAAAAAAATTTTCTTAAATTGCATAAAATTTACTAAACCTGAAGAAAAAACTGTATCAATTCTAAGAAGATAAATATGATTAATGACTAATTGGTTGCAAATTATGTCAAATCAATTTTAAAATTTTTATTAAATTTTACTAAATTGTGAAAAAAAACATTTTCCCAAAATTTATCGTTTTCGCGTTTGCTTTTTAAAGTCGTGTTTTAATTAAAACACTGTTTTATGGATTTTTTCATATGTTTTTGATAGGAAGATCGGTGTTTTAGTTAAGCAAAAGCATAGACTATAAAAGCTTTTTAAGTAAGATATCGTGGCAACTAAGACAAATGCTCCAAAAAGTCAATCGCAATTTTTTTCAACATGATAAAAAAAAATAGAATAAATTTGCGACGGTTTACCTAAAATGTTCCACCGTTCTGTCACAGACTATATACAGACTCGACAGTAGAGTTTTGTAAGAAAAAATGGGGAAAAACTAAGCGATTTTAGGAGAAAACACAGCGGTTTTTAGTCCGTTTTACGCTAACATGGCAGCACTTTCTACGAATTAGGAGTGAGTGAAACAACAAAAACCGATCTGGCATCCATTTTTCTAATGGCGCGTAATATTAGCTTTCTCTTTCTAACCTAATTCGTAGAATAATTTGAAAAAATTAACCATATGGTTAAGAACTACTATTTTGACAGCTGTCACTTATGTCGAGTCTGTATTAGTCTGTGGTTCTGTTAACAACCTATTATGCTCGTTTTGGCTGAGATCTGTTTGAAATCAGGGTAAAGGGGCTAAGTTTTTGTAGTTTGATATAGAAGAAGACTTTTAAAAAAGTACTGTTTTTATTTGCAATGTACTGTTTTTTGAGACCAAATGTACTGTTATTCCATTTTTCAAATCTGGTAACCCTATCCGGGGCAGTCCTACTTCTTTTTTAGAAAGTGTCCGGGGTGGTCCTATTTTTTTCACTTTACCCGATTACAATTTTTTTTTTTATATATCAAAAATTTCCATTACAAATTTAAAAAAAAATAATAATTTTAAGAAAATTCCTTTGAATTTCCAAAAATTCCATTTGTATTTCAGAAATTTTCAATTGTATTTCAAAAGTTTCCAGTTGTATTTTAAAAATTTCTAAATGCTTTTCAGAAAAATCCGTTTCAGAAATTTCCAATTTAATTTAAAAAATGTCCATTTATATTTCAAAAATGTCTAAATGCTTTTCAGAAAATTCCAATTAAATATATTTCAGAAATTTCTATTTCTATTCAAAATTTTTCAAATGCTTTGCAGAAAATTTTGATATACAAATAAATTTTGAGTAGGTTTTTTTCTAGCTCTAATCTCATATAATAATTTTCAAGAAAATTATTTTTCTGTTTTAAATTTATTTATGTTGGTCATTTTTTGCAAGACTTAATCGACACGTGTTTCGGGATTTGTCTAATCCCATTGTCAAGATTATTTAGCAAAAAATAAAAGACCTGTACTACAAGTAGCAAAGGGTCTTTAATGACAATCGTTAATGATCAAACTAAAATAAAAATACATATTCGACTCTATTTCCATTGGGAATTAGAAGACGAAAATTGTACCATCATTGTAAGGTCACGATCATCATCCCGAAACACGTATCGACAAAGTCTTGCAAAAAATTACCAACATAATAAATTTAAAACAGAAAAATAATTTTCTTGAAAATTATTATATGAGAATATCATAGTCTTAATTAGTAAAGGAAATAATGACCTCGAGCTAGAAAAAAACCTACTCAAAATAAAATATTTTAAAGGTCGAGTACAACAATTTTTATTTTTTAATAAAAATTAATCAGAATTTGAACATTTAGATAATTTTTAAATAAAAAGGGACATTTTTGAAATACAATTGAATTATCTAAAATTCCAATTGAATTTATTTAAATTCAAAAGTAATTTTCTTAAAATCATTGAGAAAATTTTGAAATGGAAATGTTTAAAATACAAATGGAATTTTCTGAAAACCATTTAGAAAATTTTGAATTACAAATAAAAAATTCTGATATACAATTAAAATTTTTTAATTATAATTGGACATTTTTTTAAATTAACCAAACATTTTTGAATTAAAAATTAATATTTCTGAAATATAATTGAAAATTTCTCATATATAATTGGAAATATAGTTAAACATTTTTTAAAATTGAAAATTTTTGAAATATAATTGGTACTTTCTGAAATAAAATTGGAAGATTTTCTTTTATGTATTTTTGTGATTTTTTTAGTGGAAATGAAAATTGTTTCCTTAATAAAAATGCATTTTTTTTGCATATTGTGTCGCGCAGTTTACTTTTTTAAAATTAATTTATTGAAAAAAATTGTCCTCTTTTTTGGGTCAAATGTCCTTTTTTTTGAGGTTGGCGTCCTCTTTTTCTCAATATGGAAATGGCAACCCTAGGTGCACCCAAAGTCGTAACTTGCGTAAACAACTAAACGTGCTCTTTTTTTTATTTATGATATTTTTCCATTGACTAATTTTGTCCAGCGATCCCTTAATAAATAAGCAAAGAAACAAAGTAGTCTCCAAATTAAAGAGGAAAAACAAAAACAACAGCATCGATAAGTGGAGGCAAAGAGCAAAATATAAAGTTAACCATCAATTCAGACACTAGAAGTCGTTTGATGAATGCATTGCATTGACTTATATATAACACATTTGTTTTCTGTTCCTTTTAATTTAATTAAGTGATTAGTTATAACTTCATTACGACGGACAGAAAGAATTAAAAAGTAAGATAAACAGAAAAAAAAAAATACAAGGTAAAGAGGTATAAAGTGTAATTGCATATTTTTTTTAAAAGTGTCGTCATACAACATTTGATTCAGCAGTACATTGTAATTATTCTTTTCGTGTTAAATCTTAACCTTTTTACAGATTTCATTTATAAAGTATCATGATTCGCTGGGTGGCCATTTCAACGATCATCATCAAGAATTCGTCAAAATAAACATCATTATTATCAAAATCGTCAATGTTCTACACTGAATCAAGTGGTAAATAATTTAAAGTATAGCCTCGCTAAGACGCACAAACCAGGCATTTACACAATATATTATTTTACTTTTACATTCAACATTGACTTGAAAAAGACCCTAATTTATAATTTGTTAATACTAAATCTTTATACTGAATGTTTCTAAAATTCTACCTTAAAACTAAAAATATCAGAGATATATCACAGATAGTTAGTATTTCTTTTGGTACAAGGTACCCTGACATACTCCCTTTTAAGGAAGTTTGTGTAATTTTTTTTTTGAAACAAAATACTTTTGTATATAGTTTTGTAAACATTATATATTTTTTGTTAATTTAGATTTAATATATATTTTTTTCTCTATTAATGTAAATCGATAAATAATGAATTGCTAAGTTCTATAAATAAAGGGAATGCTCCCAAATTCAATTAAAATGAAATAGTTGCTACATTTAAATTTAAGGGGCAATTTAATAAACTGTAGGGTGTGTAATTGCCAATGGCGTACTACGTTACCACAGACTAAATACAGACTCGACAGTACACCCAAAAAAAAACGTGGGTATTCAATACTAAAAATTTAACTAATTTTAGTCCAAAAGGACCTAGTGCAGAAATTGGTAACCAATACTAAAATTTTTAACTAATATTAGTCAAAACCAGTAAAAATTACAAATTTTAGTACTTTGAAGATACTAAACTTAGTAACCAATTAGTAGATTTGGGTACAATATCACTTACTAAACCTTTTACTGTAGAATTATTTTGAGTGTAGAGTTTAATAAGAAAAAATGGGGAAAAACTAAGCGATTTTAGGAGAAAACACAGCGGTTTTTAGTCCGTTTTACGCTAACATGGCAACACTTTCTACGACTTAGGAGTGAGTGAAACAACAAAAACCGATCTGGCATCCATTTTTCTTATGGCGCGTTATATCAATTTTCTCTTTCTAACCTAATTCGTAGAATAATTTGAAAAAATTAAGCATATGGTTCAAGAATACTTTTTTGACACCTGTCACTTATGTCGAGTCTGTATTAGTCTGTGACGTTACGGTAGTGATTGGGTAGGGAAAATTGTACCCTGGGAGACACCATCACCACAGACTAAATACAGACTCGACAGTAGAGTTTTATAAGAAAAAATGGGTAAAAACTAAGCGATTTTAGGAGAAAACACAGCGGTTTTCAATCCGTTTAACGCTAACATGGCAACACTTTCTACGACTAAGGAGTGAGTGAAACAACCAAAAAAGATCTGGCATCTATTTTTCTTATGGCGCGTTATATCAGTTTTCTCTTTCTAACCTAATTCGTAGAATAATTTGAAAATATTAACCATATGGTTAAAGAATACTTTTTTGACACCTGTCACTTATGTCGAGTCTGTATTAGTCTGTGCCATCACTCTCAATTCGTGTTTTGTTCAAAGTACCATTTTTTTTTTTGCTCTAGAGCAATGGTTCCCAACCTTTTTTACGCCACGCCCCACTTTCAAGTTAAAAAAATTGCCTTGTCCCCCCTTCACTCAAGAAAAATTTTATAATTTATCTAATTTTTGTTTCTAATCAAAAATTACTACTGGCTTAGCAAAGTTTTAGTAAAATAAGCATTTAAACTAACAAGGGAAGTCTCCCTAGTGTCACCCGCGGATCTTTATGGAATTGGTTTTATTTTGTAGATCAGAAAAAATAAAGGGACACGTATTTAAGAGGTAAAAAGGAGGGGGGAAGACAAGGCCATTTTTCAGTTTTTTTCGTTTATCTCCTATATTATGCAAAGAAACCTAGTCATGATGCATACCAAATAAAAGGTCTTTGGAAAACCTAAACCACACGTAGGTGTGCTAAAAACGTGCCCAAACATGCACAAATTTTCGTCATTTTGAGTAAAATACCAAAATTTTAGGACATTTTTGTTAACAAGTCGAAAAATATTACCTTTTTTGCCCGTTATTAGCACCACGAGATAGGTATTTTTAATCCCTTTAATCTGATACCACACATCCCTATATTAATTTTGTATAAATAGGCGTAAATCGTAAAAAACTGAAAAAGGTCAATTTCCCCCCATACAAATCGACACCCCAAAAATACGCGTCGAATTAATTTTTGTTCTTAACAACATATCCAAATTTCATGAAGATCGGAGTGTGACACCAGGGAGACTTCCCTTGTAAGTTTTAAGTAACAATTTTAAACAATTAAGAACTTTTTTGTAGTTTATTTTGCAAAAAAAATAGTTTTTGTAGTTAATTTTACGAAAAAGATTTTTTTTTAGTTATTTTGACTAAAAATAAAATCTTTAGAATTGCTCGTTGCCCCCCTGGAACCTTCAAGTTGCCCCCCCAGTGGGGCGAGAATCAAAGGTTGGGAACCATTGCTCTAGAGGCTTTTTTATATTATGGCATGTTTTTTTTATGATTGCACGTATCCTTCGGGTTACAGAACTCCGCCTTTTGACCGTCTGAGCTGGTCGTAATATATTTTTACATGCCGATGTGATTTCTTAAGGATAGGTTGTTACCAACCAAGCGTGCAACAACACTCAAAAAATTATGTAAGTTAATTCATGTTAGTTATTTGTGTATTTTACAGTAGTTAGTTGTTTTCAACTACAAAGTCAGTTGTTTTTGTATGAAAAATATCAAACAACTATTTCTGTTAGATATTTTAAGTCGTTTTTAGAACAAAGAACTAAAAAGTACTGTGATGTAGTAACAGTTATTTTAAGTAGTTAATTTTATTTTTTTTATCTCTGACAAATGTTCATTTTTTTCCAGGAAATAAAAAAAATTTTCGTTTTTTTATTTTTCACAACTTTTTTTAAAAAAAAAAGTTGGAAAAAATTTGGTCTTCAATTTTTTTTTTTTTTTTCAAAAAATAAAAATAAATTTTCGTTTTTTTATTTTTCACAACTTTTTAAAAAAGCTTGGAAAAAATTTGGTCTTCAATTTTCAATTATATATTGATTATTTTATTTTTACTACACACAAAAAAAAATTAAAAAAATTGTGCCAGTTTGTGGTTTAATTACAACTTATAAAGTGTTTTTGGATAACTTACCAAAGTTTTTGCTCTAAAAAACTTAGGTAAATTATCCAAAACCTCTTTATAGGTTGTATTATCCCCAAAACGTACACAATTTTTTTATATTTTTTTTTTTTGTGTACATTTTAGTTGTTTTGACTACAAATGTAAGTACTTTTTACTACATAAGTCAGTTGGGTTTTTGTCAGTTAAAATAACTAACATTGTCAGTTGATTTAACTGAAAAAGTAGTTGACCCCAAAACAACTTACAAAGTAGTTATTTTAACTGATATTTTCAGTAGATTTTACTAACATAATTTTTTGAGTGTATGTCAAATTTTGTATGAAAAAGTTAAATTTAACGGAGAGCTATTTTATAACGGAGCATTGAGTAATCCAGCCTTAGTACAGTCATTTACAAATAACCAATATTTTAAACAGTTAAGGGGGGCATACACGGTACTGCATGCTATACAATTTGCTAGATGGACATGTGGATTTTGTTTTTGTAATGGTCGTCCAACAAGCCCATACACGATCAAAATCGCATTTTCATCCAGCAAATTGTACAGCATGCAGTACCGTGTATGCCCCCCTAAACTCTGATCACAGTTTTTAAATGTACACGCAAAAAAAAATCTGTGTCAGATTTAGCAATCCTACTTGGTAAAATTTTTTTTATACCAAAAAAAATTTTTACCAAATTTTTGCTAAAATTATGCCTGTCGATGTTAAAGTAACATAATTAGTTTTTTATGTGAAATAACCAAGTAGCATGCACGCAAATTACTTGCACAAAAATTTATCGAAAGAAACCAACAAAAAAAAAAAAACATATACAGACCGCCATTTTCATTTTGTATTTTTGTGTGCGCGCTTCCTTTATTTTTTGTGTTATAAAAACGTAAGAAGGAATTTGATAAATGAAATTAAAATAAATTAATAAATAAAAATAAATAATTAGTTTTTTAAAAGATAAATAAATGTAAGATAAAAAAAATGCTAAAGTTAATTTTGCTGTCATAACTTAAAACACCATTCATTTAGCAAAACCAATGGAGTCCCAGACGTTTGTTTCAATGAATTACAAATGGAATGATAAAGTGAGTATACTAGGGCGGCTCGTTTTTGGCCTTTTTTCTCTGATCAAATTCTAATACCCGCCAAAAGTGTCGGTCCCCTAAGGGTAACTCACATGCAAAATATCACTCCGATCGGAGTTTATCTTCTGTCTCCACTTTGAGCCTCAAAATTAGGGTTTTTGCAAAAAAGGACTTAAAAAAAAAATAAAAAAATTTAAAGTTTTTTATTAAAATTATTAAAAAAATATTTTTGTAAAATATTCTATCGTAAATACTTAAATATGAAATCTAAAGATTTTACGATATCATTAACCCGTTCAAACTTGATACCAAAAAAATGGCATGATTTTGGGGGCGTTTTCAAAACACCTTTTTTCAAAATTTTTAAATATTATTTAAAAAAAAATTAAAATATATATTTTTTTCTTTCTGAATTCATTAAGAACACCTTGGAGAAGAAAAATGTGAAATATGGCGGATATCCGTCGGTCCACTTTTCGGGAATCGCGGGGGGAATTTAGCGGATTTCAAGAAAATGTTGGTTTTATCAATAATTTGGATTAATAAAATCTTATAAAGTTCAATTTTGGTAAAATTAACGGTTTTTTGGTGTCGTGGCATTCTATTAAATAACTTTAAGTCTGTCATGAAATTTTACCGATCTAGGACGTCTTTAACCCACATTGGCTGGGGGTCAAAGATGACCCCCGCAGAAAATTTGAAATTTGGAACTTAAATTTTATGCTATAAACAAGTATAAAACGGCTTTTGTATTTTGTACTCCCACTATTTTTTCGTATTAATATATTATCTTTACAAAAATCGTTAACCCTTCTTCGTAGGGGGTCCAAAATGACCCATTCAATAAAAAATATTTATTTTTTTTATAAAAAAATAATTTTTGGCAATCTATTAGACAACTTTAATTCAGCCCTAAAATCTTACCTATTTTAGATATCTTTAACCCATATTGGCCCGGGGTCAAAAATGAACCTGGCAAAAACTTTTAAGCATAGTGCTTGAATTTTTTGATATCAAAAAAATATATATTTTTAACTGAATGGGTCATTTTTGACGCCCTACCAAGAAGGGTTAATGATTTTTTTTAAAGATAATATATTAATACGAAATTATAGTTTGGGGAAACAGTACAGAAGCCACTTGATACTTGTTTATAGCACAAAATTTAAGCTCTAAACTTCAAATTTTCTGCGTCATATTTGGGTCATATTTGAACCCCAGCCAATGTGGGTTAAAGACATCCTAGATTCGTAAGATTTCATGAAAGACTTACAGTTATTTAATAGAATACCATGACACCAAAAACCCGTTAATTTTCCCAAAAATGAAATTTATAAGATTTTATTAATCCAAATTTTTGATAAAACCAACATTTCCTTGAAATCCGCTAACTTCCCCCCGCTATTCCATAAAAGTGGCCCGACGGATATCCGCCATATTTCACATTTTTCTTCTCTTAGGTGTTCTTAATGAATTCAGAAAGAAAAATTATACATTTTAAATTTTTTTTCAATAAAATTTTCAAATTTTGAAAAAAGGTGTTTTGAGAACACCCCAAAAATCATGCCCTTTTTATGGTATCAAGTTTGAACGGGTTAATGATATTGTAAAATCTTTAGATATCATATTTAAGTATTTACGATCGAATATTTTACAAAAATATTTTTTTAATTATTTTAATAAAAAAAACTTTAAATTTTTTTATTGTTTTATTAAAAAGCCATTTTTTGCAAAAACCCCAATTTTGAGGCTCAAAGTGGAGACAGAAGATAAACTCCGATCGGAGTGATATTTTGCATGTGAGTTACCCTTAGGGGACCGACACATTTGGCGGGTATTAGAATTTGATCAGAGAGAAAAGCCCAAAAACGAGCCACCCTAGAGTATACCCCTATTCCGAAGACACCAATAAGGTTTAATGTATTTTTAGTTAAAAATTAGTGTTTGGTAATAATTTTCTATTTTTACAGGGTACTGCTAAATAAATTTTTTAAGCTATGGCGAATCCTTCACTACAATAAAGAGCGTGGGCACCAGTCCTCTCTTTAGTTATAAAATTAAAACCGAAAAACTCATTTATATAGCAAAGCCAATGGAGTCCAAACCTGTTTTGATGAGTTACAAATGGAATCACAATGTAAGTGTTCCTCCTAACCAAAAGGCCAATGGGGTTTACCAGTTTTTTAAATGAAAAATTTATGTTTTGTAATAATTTTCTATTTTTACAGGATGCTTTTAAATAAATTCGTGAAGCTATAGCGGATCCTTCACTTCAAGAAAAAGCGTTGGCAGCAGTCACTGCAGAAAATTGTACATAAAGGGTCAGTTGGTCGGTGGTAAATAAAATCCTACACAACATTTATTATAAGTATTAATATGGATTTATTCTGTGAAAATTTTAAATTCAACAAATATACAAATTTTTACAAAAATTTTATAGAAAATTTATTTTAGCATAAATGTGGTAATTTTTAGCATTATTTTTAGTCACCTTTTCTAATAATTTTGGTATATTTCACCATATTTCTTTTGGTATATTTTACCAAGTTTTTGCTTAAATAGCATTAGTATTTTCTTTAAAATTTCTTACATAAGTGTTTTGGCTAAATTACGAAAACTACTTCGTCGGTTGTAGTTTTAGCATATTTTTGGTAAAATTATGCCAGATTTTTGCTCACTCCGACACAGATTTTTTTTTTTGCGTGTAGATATAAAAGTGATTTTAAATCACAGTTCTTTTAAATTACAGTTCTTTCAATAACAGTTTTTATTTTAAAGCTAAGTGCTCTGTTTTTTTACGGTGAAAATTTCACTTAAACTTTAAACGCCTCAAATTGCAATAAAACATTTAAAAATCAACAACTTTTGACAAATTTAAATTGCCGTGAAAAAGTGACATTTCAGTTTTGTTATGATCGTTTCTTTCTTATAATAGTCAAAAGTAGTTGATTTATAAATGTTTTATTGCGATTTGACGCGTTTAAAGTTTAAGTCAAATTTTCACCGTAAAAAACAGAGTACTTAGCTTTAAGGCAAAAAATATTTTTGGCAATTTCGTTCCTCGTGTGCCTGTTTTTAATATGCGTTTAATGTAGCATAAAAAATTACGACTTAAAGCAGGTTTTACATTATCACACTTTGTATAATGGATTTTGTATAATTTACTTTTTTGAAAAGTATAACGTATAAGAAAATATTTTGAAATTTTTCAAAATATAATATTTTGCTTTTGACTTTTCAGTTTTATTTTGATTGTTTAAAATTCAAACAAAATAAAATGAATTGAAAAAAGAAAATTTATGATTTTGTGTGTTTTGCAAAATTTTTTAACAAAAATGGGAACGGATAATACTTTGTAATTATACAATTTTTAATGTGTTTTCTTTTGAATAATACATTTCAACACACAAAGTATAACAATGTAAAGGCCCTTTAACGAGTTAAATTTTTGTGCCATATACATTTTTCTTTTCAAGATAAACTAAGAACTTAGGTAAAATAACCAAGTTTGTTTACATTAAATTTAATATTAAAGCCACAAAAATTCTCCTTGAGCAAATTTGAAAAAAAAAATCTTTTGAACTTAAATTTTTTCAATTTTTATGAACTTTTTTTTATTTCAAAAATTAATAACCAGAACTACTTAAAAACCTGTACATAGAATACGAAAAAATAGTAAAAATATTAGTAACACAAGCTACTAACACAAATTACTCATAAACATTAAAAATAACTTTTTTATTTTGAGTGTAGGAACACTTCCTGCTGGATACTTACATCTAAAAACATCGTATATCAACGAATAAACCTTTCTCATTTCATGTTCGTTTATAAATGCTACATTTTCTGGTGGTTTTTTTAAAAGTTGTGCTGCTTTATAAATATTATCTAATGTCCAACAGACATTGACTTTTGTATCACCTTTAATATGAATTCCAATGCATTTTTTTCTCTGTTCGTAGAGCAGACCATTTGGTGGGGTCGTTGCAGGTGAAAATCGTTGTACATGAGATGAATCAAAAATTGGTTTTTCCTTTTGTTTCATGACGTCTTCGTAAATTCTGTAAAGATTAATTAAATGTTTAATTTATTATTTTATTCGACCTTTTAATTTTTAAATTAAAATGAAATATTTGAGCTTGAGGCCTCGAGCTCAAATATTTTATTTTCTTGATTAATTAAATGTTTATATTACATCAATGTCACAGACTTTATACAGATTCGACAGTAGAGTTTTATATCAAACAAGTAAGAAAACTATAGTCTGTCAAGACCGGCCATCTTTAACAAGTGTAAATCTTTAACCAGTGTAAAAAACACTCACAAACCAAATTTTAGTGAATAAGCCTTTTATTTGTTGCAAATAAACCGCTTTAACTGAATATCGGGCGAAATTTTTATATGGTCCTAGGTCCAAAAATGGTCCGATTATAATCAGCTTTGATTTGGTTATTAAATTACGCGTTTAATATAGGGTTTGCAAATAACCGCAGTTTTCCTTAACCGCGGTTACGGCTAAAATTCAAGCGATTAACCGCGGTTAACGGTTAACCGCGCTCTTTTAAAATAATTTTAATTTAATTATTTTTTTGATTAATAAAAATGTATAATAGAAGTAAATTACTGATTTTATATAAAATGTAGACAGTGGAGGGTATAGCTTTTGAGTTTTGGTGGGAGCAAGTTAAAAAAAAAAAACAAAAATATTAATTCGAAATGAAATTAATAATTTTTTTTTTTAAATTGAAAAGGTATTAGCTTCTGAGACATTTTTTCTGTAGAAAAAGCAATAGATTCTGAGACATTTTTTCGATTGAACAACTTTCAGATACTGAGAAATTCTACGCTTCAAAAATGTTCAGACTTATATCATTATTTTGTTAAAAAAGAATATTGGATTCTAGGGATGGTTTTTAAATAGTCTTAAACATTCGTATTTTTATTTGGAAAATGGTTCTGTTGCTGAAAATTTTTTTCTAAAGCAAAACTCTCAGATTCTAAGATTTTTTTGTAAAAAAAGTCACAGATTATGAAATGACTTTCTAAAGAAAAAGTCTTAGATTCAGAGACATATTTTTTATAAAAAACTGTTTCAGATTCTGAGGATTATGTTCTATACACGCAAAAAAAAACTTGTGTCGGAGTGAGCAAAAATCTGGCATAATTTTACCAAAAATATGCTAAAACTACAACCGACGAAGTAGTTTTCGTAATTTAGCCAAAACACTTATGTAAAAAATTTTGAAGAAAATGCTAATGCTATTTAAGTAAAAACTTGGTAAAATATACCAAAAGAGATATGGTGAAATATTCCAAAATTATTAGAAAAGGTGACTAAAAATAATGCTAAAAATTACCACATTTATGCTAAAATAATTTTTCAATAAATTTTTGTAAAAATTTGTATATTTGTTGAATTTAAAATGTTCACAGAATAAATCCATATTAATGTAATAAATGTTGTGTAGGATTTAATTTACCACCGACCAACTGACCCTTTTTGTACAATTTTCTCGAGTGACTGCTGCCTACGCTTCTTCTTGAAGTAAAGGATCCGCTATGGCTTCACGAATTTATTTAAAAGCATCCTGTAAAAATAGAAAATTATTACAAAACATAAATTTTTAATTTAAAAAATTGGTAAACTTCATTGGTCTCTTGGTAAGGAGGAACACTTACTTTGTCATTCCATTTGTAACTCAAAACAGGTATGGACTCCCTTGGCTTTGGGTTTTTAGGTTTTAATTTTATACCTAAAGGCAGGATTGGTGTCCACGCTCTTTATTGTAGTGAATGATTCGCCATAGCTTCAAAAATTTATTTAGCAGTACCCTGTAAAAATAGAAAATTATTACCAAACACTAATTTTTAACTAAAAATCTATTAAACCTTATTGGTGTCTTCGGAATGCGGGTATACTCACTTTATCATTCCATTTGTTATTCATCGAAACATACGTCTGGGACTCCATTGGTTTTTCTTAATGAATGGTGTTTTAAGTGATGAAAGCAAAATTAACTTTAACATTCTTTTATCTTACATTTATTTATCTTTTAGAAAACTAATTATTTATTTTTATTTATTAATTTATTTTTATTTTATTTATCAATTTCCTTTTTACGTTTTTATAACACAAAAAATAAACAAACAACGCACACAAAAAAAAATGAAAATGGCGGTCTGTATTTGTTTTTTTGTTGTTTTCTTTCGATAAATTTTTGTGCAGGTAATTTGCGTTATTGTGCAAGCTACTTGGTTATTTTACATAAAAAATGAATTATGTTACTTTAACATCGACAAGCATAATATTAACAAAAATTTGGTAAAAATTTTTTTTTGGTATGAAAAAAGTTTTACCAAGTAGGATTGCTCAATCTTACACAGATTTTTTTTTTGCGTGTAGAAAAAGTTTTAGACATTGAAACAGTTTTTTAATAGAAAATTATTCAGACTCTTATTTTTATTAGAAACTGTCTCAGACATAGGCGTAGATAGCCCTGTCTGGGAGGGGTCTTAGCCCCCCCAGAATAATTTTAGCCCCCCCAGAATTTTAATCATTCACAATTTTTTTTTTAATAATTTAATGATTTCAGTAATTTTTGAAACAATAAATAATAATATGTAATGAGTCTTTAGGACTCGTTATGATTATTCAATGAGTCTTAAGGACTTGTAATGATTATTATATAAGATCAATAGTTTTTCCCATTGAAAAATTGTCTGAATTATTGAAAAAAGTTTTTATATGAATCTGATGTTTTTGTCAGTAATAAAAACTTTACCGAATCTTAGGGTTTTACCTTCAGGAAAACATTTTAATTTCTTTGATTTAAAAAAGTTTCTAAATTCTAAGGGGTTTTTTTTATAGACAAAAGTTGAAAGAAAGAATCTGAGAATTTGGACTAATAATCATGAACTTTTGCAATCATCAGAACTTTTTCTTTAAAAAAATCCTAGTAATCTAATGATTTTACTCTAGGAAAAACATGAAAAATCTTTCATTCTCAAAACATATCTAGGAGTTCTAAATTTCCGAAAAATCTACAGAATCAAAATTAAAAAAAAAAAAAAAATATGAATTTTTAACCGCTTTCGGGGGGCATTCGTTTCTAGGACACCTAACGCTTCAGGAATAGGTCTAGGTTTTTCTATTAAAAAAAAAAATACCAAAAAATTAAAAAAATATCTAGGGGGGGGCTTTAGCCCCACCCCCCAGAAATGTTGGCTTCCTACGCCAATGGTCTCAGAATCTGAGAAATTTATGCTAAAGAACTCTGAGACATTTTTTTACATGGGAAATATTAAATGGGCATATTTTCTAAAGAAAGAGTCTCAGACTCTGAGGCATATTTTCATAAGAAGCTGTCTCAGAATCTGAGACATTAATTCTACGCAAAAACTTTTAGATTCTAACATATTTTTGGAATAGAAAAAGTTTCATATTCTGAGGCATTTTTTTCTTTTTTCCTTTTTCATTGTTTTTTCTAAAAAAAAAAACTTTTTTAAATATGTCCTATTTTCATGAAATGTGAGAGATTTTTGTGAATATCGGGAAGGTGGTTTGTATGGCGGCTACATGAAGAACTGTTCCGATTCCTTTAAAATTCGGCACGGTGATTTAGGAATACAAAACACGTTTACCTGCCAAATTTTGAAAGTATACCTTTTATAAAACCGTTGTTAGAGTCATTTAAGGCAAATTAAAAGGGGACGTTTTTATGATGGCTAGGTTAAAACATGGACGTACATTGCTACATCGACTCAAAAAGTGATTCTGAGTCGATCGGTATGCTTGATCGATCGGTGGCTCTAGGACCAATATTTGAGGTAGTTACAAACATCAGCACAAACTCATTATACCCTATACCACAGAGTGGTGCAGGAGTTAGGAGTGAGTGAAACAATAAAAACCGATCTGGCATCTATTTTTCTTATGGCGCATCATATTAGCACAGACTATAAACAGACTCGACAGTAGAGTTTTATAACAAAAAATGGGGAAAAACTATGCTATTTTAGGAAAAAACACAGCGGTTTTTAGTCCGTTTTACACTAACATGGCATCATTTTAAGGGCCCCAGTAGGCTAGTTGGTAGCGTGCTAGCTTATGAGTCTGGGGGTCTTGGGTTCGATTCCCACCAGAGGCCTTGTTCTTTTACGCTACAACGAGACGAAGGTCATTGTTACCAGTTCTCGGTTAGGTAAAATTAGTATATGATTTGTAATTATATGGTAATTCTTAATAAAATAAAATAAATTAACCATATGGTTACAGAATACTTTTTTGATACCTGTTACTTATGTCGAGTCTGTATTAGTCTAATATCACAGACTTTCTCTTTCTAACCTAATTAGTAAAATAATTTGAAAAAAATATAACCATATGGTTAAGGGCTACTTTTTTGACACCTGTCACTTTTGTCGAGTCTGTATTAGTCGTCTGTGTCAATGTTGTAAAAGTATTGCGTATTTAAACAATCTGTTACTTAATTAGTGATTGAGAATTCCCGTACTTTTTAATTTCCCGGGAAATGGGAAATAAAAAATTAATTTCCTGGGATTACCGGAAATACCAGGAAGTTTTTATTATCAATGTAAATCCCTTAAAACATAAAAATTTTACAAAAGACTATCCAAGACCTTCCAAGCTCCAAACAGCTCATTCAATAAAATACACTTATCAAAACTTTCTTGAATTTTATTTAATTCTAAATACGAAAAACGTGAGATTGTTACTGATTCTACTAAAATATATGCGTGTATTAGTTAAATTTTCGAAAATTAATTAATTTATCAAAGCAAATAACGAAGAAGTTTTGCCGTTTCTTATTACACTGTGCAAAAAGAAAAATGAGCCTCAATGGCTTCAACGCCATATGAAAGTAGACCATCAAGTGAACAAAATCTCCAAAGGGTTTTGCAAAGCCAGTTCTGATTTCTTTTTTATAGCCCACTGATATTTTTATATTTTTATCAAAGGCGTTTGGAAAACGTCAAAAATACTATAATAAGAACACATCTGAGCTTCAAAATATGATTTGATGTATTGAGTGAAATTTTATGGCGGTTCTTTTCTTAGAACATTTTAACCCTCTAACTGCCATTTTAAGGGGTCATTTTAGTCCTTTTTCAAAAACTAAACACATAAGTCTAATAAAACGTCCATTTAGAGGGTTAAAATGTTATAGAAATATTTTTCTCATAAAATTTCACTAGGGGTTGTCAAATGTTCAAAGTTTGTGCGACATGCGCAAAATGCTTAAAATGGGTTAATTATAAATAAACAATACAGGTTATTTTTTTTTTACCAAAGCAGTGTTAAAAAATATCGACAGAAAACAGTGCAAATACACTTTAAAGCTAAAAATTATCTGATGTTTTTTGTAAAATTTTATGATGATTCTTTTCTTTGACCAAATTAACCCTCTAGCTCCCGTTTTATAAGGTCATTTTTGTCCTTTTTTAAAAGAAATACAAAAAAGTCTATAAAAAAGCAGTTACAAGGTTAAAATGTTTTACAAATACTTTCTGCATCAAATTTTACTTGGGCACGTCTAAGACAGCATATAGAAAATGCTTAAAAATTTTAAAGTATTCTAATTTGTTTTTTATATTTTTTTTGGGCCGAAGTATAAAAGAACACAAGTAAAAAAGTTAAATTCGACTTTGTCGAATGTATTGATACCCTCCACACTGTAAAAAAGTTTATTTGCAAAAAAAAAAAACAAAAAAAATTTGTTTAAAAAAAAAATAGTTTAAAAAAAAATCCGCGAAAAAAAATTTTGGAAAAAAATTCGACGAAAATGTTTTTTTGTAAAAAAAATATGTTTGTACTTGTTTAAATTCCATTCGGTGATCAATTCTGTTCACATGTGTCAACCAGCAGCCGAATTAAAGCATTTTGTGTTTTTAGGCTATGTTGAATGTACCACAATTTTCGAGGTGTTCTTACATTTTCGTTCATAACTTTTGAACCGCTGAACCGATTTCGCTCAAATGCAATGCCAAACTACTTAGGGCAACAACAAGTAAATATGCTAAGTCTTATATATCTGTTTTATCTGTTTAATACTTTGGCCGTGATCACCATTTCAGATATCTTGGGAAAAAGTCGCGTGATGCCGTTCTAGCGGAAATTTTTTGGTGGTGCAAAAATATATTTGAGGACGAAGAAGGATTAGGTGGGGAAAAGACCTAAGCTTTCTTTTGAGTCAAAAAAAAGTGCCCGACATAACCTAAAAACACAAAATGCTTTAATTCGGTTGCTGGATGACACATGTGAACAGAATTGATCACCGAATGGTATTTAAACAAGTACAAACACATTAAAAAAAACACATTTTCGTTAAAGATTTTTTTTACCAAAAACTTTTTTTCGCGGATTTTTTTTGTAAACAAATTTTTGTTTTGTTTTTCTTTTTTTGCAAATAAACATTTTTACATTGTGGAGGGTATCAATACATTTGACAAAGTTGAATTTAACTTTTTTACTTGTTTTGTTTTATATTTCGGGCCGAAGAAAAAAAATTTGAATACTTTAAAATTTTTAAGCATTTTCTATATGCTGTACGAACTTTCTTTCTTAGGCGTGCCCTAGTAAAATTTGATGCAGAAAATATTTGTTAAACATTTTAACCCTCTAACTGCCTTTTTTATAGACTTTTTTGTATTTCTTTTAAAAAAGGACAAAAATACCACTTTAAAACGGGACCTTGAGGGTTAATTTGGAAAAGAATCATCATAAAATTTTATAAAACACATCAAAACATCATTTTTAGCTCAAAAGTATATTTGCACTGTTTTTTGTCGATATTTTTTAACACTGCTTTGGTAAAAAAAATAACAAACATTGATTATTTATACTTGACCCTTTTTAAGCACTATGCGCATGTCGCACAAACTTTGAAAATATTTGTAGAACATTTTAACCCTCTAAATGGAGGTTCTATTAGACTTCTGTGTTTAGGTTTTGAAAAAGGACTAAAATGGCCCCTTAAAATGACAGTTAGAGGGTTAAAATATTTTAAGAAAAGAACCGCCATAAAATTTCACTGAAGACATCAGATCATATTTTGAAGCTCAGATGTGTTTTTATAATAGTATTTTTGGCGCTTTCCAAACGCATTTGACAAAAAAATTAAAACTTCAGTGGGCTATAAAAAAGAAATCCGAACTCACATTGCAAAACCCTTTGGTGATTTTGTCCACTTGATGGTCTACTTTTGTCCACTTGATGGTCTACTTGAAGGCATTGAGGCTCAATGCGATGACCTTGAATTTGTTGCACAGTGTTATTTTCAGCGTGTTCATCCGAATTTCCGTATGAAACGTTTTTATGGTGTCTTTGTTTTGGAGTAAAGAACTTAAATTTTCGAAAAAAAAGTTTTTTGCCAAATTTTTTAAAAAATTTTAAGTCTAGAACAGCGGTTACAAACCTTTTTGGGTCACGTACCCCTAATTTTAATTTTTTTCACCCGCGTACCCCCTAACAAGTTTTTTGTTAAAATACTTCACATATACATAAATATGGTTAGAAATTTCCCTGCAAACAATAGGGCGATATATCGCCGAAAAGATATTGCGGCGATACGAAAATTTATCATTTCAATAAAAAATCTAAGTAGTATTTTTATTATATCGCCGTTTTCTCATACGAACGATATTTTGGCGATAAACAAAAAAAATATTGAAAATTTTTATTTCTTTGTCAATTTAAAATAAAATAATTTATCAAGCACAACAAGAAATCTTTGAAAGAATATAAATTTGACCGAAAAACACAAATGTGCTTTCAAAGATAAAATAAAAAATTCAGCGAATGTTGGGGATACATTTTTCAGGTGAATGCAAATGTTTTAAGCAATGATGGGTACCAATACCTTTTCGATACCAATAACCGTTAATACCAATTCAAATTGAAAACCAATACCAATTAAAAACCAATACCTTTATTTGTGCGATACCAATACCGATAAAAAACCAATACTGATTCCCCACTACCAATACCAATTAAAAACCAATACTTTTATTCTTCAAAACCAATACCAATAAAAAACCAATACCAATTCATTTTTTTCTACTTTCGTATCGGTTTTGTTTCGGTTTTTTTGTATTCTTATTTTCGTTTGTTTTAATTGTGACGTCAAACATTTTCTTTCCATCACATTATTAAGTTTTACCTGACTAACGAATTGCTACAGATGTTTACAAAAGATGTTACATCGATCAGTAATCGTTTGCATGCAAAGTCATATAACAAAAAGGAGTTAGCTACTTGAATTTTAAAAGCCATAAAAACATAAAACAAATATTTTTTTGTCACGTTACGTGATTTTTATGACCCCTAATAAAAGTATATCTTAAAAAATTTAGACCTTTTCTGTAATGAAATTTTTTCTTTTGCAAACATTATTAATATGTGATGCACATATATTGAATGTCACTGCACTGTTCTTTGCGTTGTAAAAAAAATACTAATGTCCTCTTTTGGAAATTCCAAAATTTTAATCAAGCAGTCGTAACAAAATTATATGTCACAACACCAGAATCCAGAAAAAAAATTTTGTTTGTTTTATTAGAGACACAGTCATATTATAAAAGAATTTAATAATGCATAATGTGCGGTTCACACTTGCTATTTTTGAGAGTTTAAGGCATAGAAAAAAATAGAATTGAAACGGAGTCGTATTTCGCTTGAATAAGTATTAGTGACAGCACTTTATGTAACTTTTGACGTTTAATAAAAACAATGCAACATAAAGAAGAACAACAACAAAGCAAACAACAAAAGAGAAGAAAAAAGTTTTTAAACTATCAGTAGTGCGAATTATCTTTAAACAAGTAAAAAAGTTAAATTCGGCCTTGCCGAATGTAGTTGTTAAGTCAGGTCGTATTGCATTTTTTATTTTTATTTTTTATATATTTCTTTTTTTTATTATCTATTTTTTTGAATCTAACAGTCTTCTACTGAATTTTTCCTTTAACGTAAATACTCTTTTTCCCAACCAATAGTTAACTTTAACGTCATTTTAATTACATGAATTACCATATCTTTCAATTGTTTGCTTGTCATTTTGCTTGGGAAATTTGTAAATAAACTGTTATACTTTAAGTTAGAATAAGGATCCATTTTGGATAATAAAATCACTCTTGTATAAACTTTAACCGAGTGCGTACTTATTTCTCAGCGAAAGTTATTTTTTTTTAATCGAAAATCGTCCACCATCTTTTTTTACAAAAAAATCAATAGTTTCGGTTTTTCGTGAGTTAATTTAAATAAAAGAAAAACCAATCCTTAAAAAATATTAAGGAAAAACATTTTGGCGCCCGAGCAGAGACTTGTTTTTTGAGATAATTATAAAAAATAATTTCGTTTTTTACCGCATTCGTATATTTTTCGAATAAATATACAAGACTCTACCGTGTGTGCGATACTAAATCCCCGTGGTATAAAATAAAATTGGTGATATTAACAACAACAGTGATATCAACAAAACTTGTGCGTTTGTTAATAAAGCAACCACAACAACAAAAACCAACATCATCATCCCTAAGCCTATTGAAGGAAGGAAGTCGTCATCGTCTGTTCCAGTGCTACACAAATGCCGAAGTGCAACTGCATATTGTGCCAAAAGGAAAGTGCCGAACATCAACAAAACCCTAATCAGGTATTCAAGAACCAATAATTAGTGTGAGACTTTGCGTTTGTTTTCTAATAAAACTTTTATTAAAATTTTAATTATAAAATTTAATTTTTGGCAAAGATATAATTCCACACCTGAAATTATTTGTTCTTTTAATCAAATTAATAAACTTAAAAACCACCCTAATAGTGAAACACACAAAAAATATAAAAGTGCTTTACTGTTTAAACTTAATTATTACACAAAAACATCAAACTTCATTATCGTGTTGGTACGAAATTACAAAAAACCACAAAAAGTTACGCCTCCTCGCTTCACCTACCGTTCGTTCTCTCGTTTTTTCGGTATCTCTCTTTCTTTTTCCTTTAAAAATATTTAATTTTATTAAATTGTAAAATATTCACAATTTTCCAATTTTTACCTCTTTTCGTGTTTTTCTTATTTATTCCACAATCGCGTTTGTCATCCTTATTTGACGTTTGCTTTATTTATTTTCTTGAATTACACTATACTCGTTACTTTTATTAATAATATCGCTTACCAACACTGTTTTTTTTAGAGTGTACTGATCGTAGTTGGCAACACCACCGATCATATGGTAAATGTAAACAGATAAAAACAGACGGGAAATAAATAAATAATTAAATAAATAATTTGTGAGATAAGTTAAAACAATTAGTGGAATAATTATAAATAATAAAATTGAGAAATTAAAATAAAAAAGGAAAAGTGAATGCCGGTTTATTTCCACTAACATAATTGTGTAAATATACAGTGATTTCGATTTGTTTTACAAAGAAGATCGAGGTAAAATTATAACAACCGGACGGACATTTATTAAGTGCTTGCGAGTGAAATAATTAATAAAGAGGCTGTGGTAAATAAATTAACAATAAAACAAATATTTTTGGAAAAATTATTTATCAAAAAAGTGAAAAAGTTATAGGAAATCTGCCCGCTGATAGGGTAAGAGCTCTACGCCCATTCAAAATATGTGGGGTAGACTTTTGCGGCCCAGTTAATATTACTCTAAAGATTCGTGGCCGTCCACCCGTAAAAATGTATATAGCAATATTTGTGTGTTTTACGTCTAAAGCTATACATATTGAATTGGTAACTGATCTGTCTTCGAATTCTTTTATTCTTTGTCTTTCAAGGTTCGTCGGCAGGAGAGGCCTTCCAGAACGGATTTACTGCGACAACGCAACCAACTTCATCGGCGCCAATCGCGAGCTGCTAGAGGTCCAAGAGGCAATGATCAGCCATGCCAACAAGGTGGTGTCGTACGCTGCCAGCAAGGGGGTCAGCTTCACGTTCATTCCGCCTCGAGCTCCACACTTCGGAGGACTGTGGGAAGCGGCAGTCAAGTCTGCCAAAGGGTTGCTAATCCGAACCGTAGGCAAGGTGTTGCTAACCGTAGAGGAGTTACAAACGGTTCTCATCGAGGTGGAAGCTGTTCTCAACTCCAGGCCAATCGCCCCTGTCAGCAACGATCCGAGCGACGGCGAAGCGCTGACTCCAGGTCACCTTCTAATAGGCGAGAGCCTTCTAGCGCTACCGCAAGAATTGCCTCGCGAAGATCTGGTCAAGCCGACGTACTCCAAGAGATGGCGGCTTATCTCCACTCTCAAGCGGATGTTCTGGCGATCTTGGGAGAAAGATTACGTCCGCAGTCTGCAAGCCAGAACCAAGTGGGCAACAGAAGAGCCCGATCTAGACGTCGGCAAGCTCGTCGTGGTCCACGAGGACAATCTTCCGCCCCTGCAATGGCTCACCGGTCGCATACAGGCCGTTACACGCGACCAAGACGGCAAAGTCAGGGTAGCGGAAGTGAAAACGAAGAATGGAGTGTTTAAGAGGCCAATCCATAAGTTAGCTCTTCTTCCAGTGGATTGAAGACCGTCGGTCCTTCAATGGGGCCGGTGTTAAGTCAGGTCGTATTGCATTTTTTATTTTTATTTTTTATATATTTCTTTTTTTTATTATCTATTTTTTTGAATCTAACAGTCTTCTACTGAATTTTTCCTTTAACGTAAATACTCTTTTTCCCAACCAATAGTTAACTTTAACGTCATTTTAATTACATGAATTACCATATCTTTCAATTGTTTGCTTGTCATTTTGCTTGGGAAATTTGTAAATAAACTGTTATACTTTAAGTTAGAATAAGGATCCATTTTGGATAATAAAATCACTCTTGTATAAACTTTAACCGAGTGCGTACTTATTTCTCAGCGAAAGTTATTTTTTTTAATCGAAAATCGTCCACCATCTTTTTTTACAAAAAAATCAATAGTTTCGGTTTTTCGTGAGTTAATTTAAATAAAAGAAAAACCAATCCTTAAAAAATATTAAGGAAAAACAGTAGTGATACCCTCCACAATTTCAAAAAGATTATTGCAAAAAACTTAATTTAAAAGGAAATTACTTTAAAAAAAAAAATAAAATTTAAAAAAAAAATTTCCGCGAAAAAAATTTTTGTTAAAAAAAAAAAATCCGCGATTTTTTTCTTTTTTTTGTAAAAAATATGTTCGTACTTGTTTAAATACCATTTTGTGTTCAATTGTGTTCACATATGTCAACCAGAAGCCGAATTAAAGCATTTTTTATTTTTAGGTTATGTTGAATGTACTGAAATTTTTGAGGTGTGCTTACATTTTCGTTCATAACTTTTGAACCGCTGAACCGATATCGCTCAAATGCAATACCAAACTTCTCGGGAGAACTTCTAATAAATATGTTAAGTTTCAGTCATCTCTGTGCAATATTTTGTCCGCTACAGCATTTTCCTCAGACAGACAGACGGACAGACGGACATCGCTAGAATGTCTTAAAATCGATCGGGCATCATGAATATATATACTTTATGGGGTCCCAGACCGATATTTCGATGAGTTACAAACGGAATGACAAACTTATATATACCCTCTATCACTAAGTGGAGGGTATAAAAAACCGTTGAATAAAGCAAAATAAATAATAAATTTAATTAAATGAAAGACAAATTCAACTTTTTATAAACAAAGAATGTTATTTTATATTAAATACGTGTGAGATGAGGAAGAACAAGCATTTTGCCACCATATTGGAAAATACATAAAATACAACACTGCGTACCTTCTAATCTTTTCTATGGTTTAAGGGCTACGTGTTTAAAAAATAGTTTGTTCTGTATCCATTACGTTTTTATTCAGTTACTGGTGTTTTGTTAAACAACTTGTTGTGTGAACTCCATATAAGAAAAAAAATTTTCCCTTGTAATTACAAAAAGATCTAAAATCGAAAAAGGGGCCCCTGCACGATAACCCATTTTAATCACTTAAAAAAATATGTATGAAAGGATGAATTTCAGGTATATTTTGTTACAAATGTTAAGTGTCATCTTTCTGCAATTAAAAAATATCTCCCCTTACCACCGCAATTTATATGGCTTTTATGGAATAACGGAATATTAAACATTTTTTTTGACAAGATTTTTAAGATCTGCCGGTGCTAATTTCACTAAAAAAAAGTACCTTTTTCCAAAATAGGAAAAATGAAATTGAACCCAATTCACAGCTGATGTGAAATCATATGGTTGTGTATAAAATGATACAGACCATATGATCGAAATCTCGTTCGAACGATATTTTACCTCAGGTGTGAATAGGCCTTTAGTTTTATAAAATTTCCTTTTTTTTTAATTTTTCTCAAAAGAGATAAAATTAAAACGCCTTAAAATATATATTTTTGTAAACCACTTTTGATTTAGTTGGCTTTAACTTTAATTTTATCATTATTATTTAAAAAAGAAGCGAAAAATAAGTTCTTCTCGCATTGGTACAGTGGACATAAATGGAGTAAAAACTGACCAATAAAAATTCGGTAATTTGTTACGCATTTGAAATTATCGAAAATCAAGGAAATTTTTATTTTTTATACCCTCCAAAATATAAATATATAAAAAAATGTTAGGGATTTTTTTAATTTTTCCTCCGCGCGATGAATGCTGTCAAATAGATTTATTATGATTTTTGCACTTCTTCTCCTTCTTCTTTTATATTGATCGTGTGTGGGTAAGATTGACGATTGTACAATGGTCAATCTAACCCATACATGGGAATTTTTAATTGGCATTGAATTTTCATTGGCATTAGTTGGAACTAATGCCACTGCCAAAAAAAGCATTAGCATTTATTGCCAATGAAATTTTTTGGCATTGGCATTATTTGTACTAATGCCAATGAAAAGGCACAAATGCCTAAAAAAGCTATTTACAATTGATAAAAAAAAAATAGAAAATTAGAAAAAGTGAATGCTCTATTGTATTAAGTATGACTTGATGCACCTTGTCTGTAATTTTTGTAAAAATAGGTACAGCCATTCTCTTGGAATGATCAATCAAAAATAAAATATTTATGTTTAAATCTCCATATACCGTTATCAAAAAAGCTAACAAATTTATACATTATTAAGGGGGACCTTGTTTTTATTTTTTGATTAATTTATTTGACAAAAGGATGTACAACTTGTAAATGGGTATGGACAGTTCTTGATTCTGTTTTTTTGTGATTTTTAATTTTTTTTATTTAATTTTTTTTAAATTGTTCCATTTTAAATAGTTTTTTCAAAATGTTCCGCGACATAATCCAAAACTTAGGACCCAAAATCTTCGTTGGTTTACTAGCATTAAGACTGACCTGCCCCTTTTGCCCGTTTTTTCGTCTGCGTTTAAAATATTAATAGAAAGGGAGATGAACAAATCTAAAGTTGTTAAAATGAGCATTTTATAATTGAATAAATTAATTTTATAAATTAACAATTTTTAAGTTTTTCCAAAAGTACAAACATATTTATTTCTATATTAATACTGGATAAAATGAAACCCGAATACACAAAAAACCGAATTCGAGAAAACCCGGTTACACGAAAAATAGTTTTTTATCGTATTAAAAATTGTTTTCAACACATTAAAAAAAAAAGAAATACCCGGTTAGGCGGTCCAGACAGTTTTTTGAAGTAGTGTGGTACTTTTGATTTCGACGAGTTTAAAAAAGGGGTTTTCACAAAAAAATTTGTATTTTTTTTTTAATTTTTGGCATTTCAATTTGTGTTGACTGGCACAAGCGGGCAAGTTTTTTGTAAAGTATGGATAAAAAGGATAATTCTGGTCCAAACAGTTTTTTGAAAGGGCGTGGAACTTTCTATAACGATGAGTTTTTAAAAGGGAGTTTTCAAAAAAAAAAAATCGAATTTTTTTATAAATTTTATTTTTTTATAAAATTTATTTTAATTCCATTTTTGAAAACGGACACAAGCGGACAAATTTTTTGGAAAGTTGGGATAGAAAGGATAATTCTGGCCCAGGCAGTTTTTTGAAAGGGCGTAGAACTTTTGATAACGATGAGTTTAAAAATGAGGTTTCCGCATTTTTTTTTTATTTATTTTTTATAAAGGGGTTTTTCAAAAAAAAATCCTTCACGCAAGAATTCGACCCACTCTCTAGACACTCACTTAGAATTTTTCAACTCAACATCACGTGATTTAAATGAAAATCCCTTTTTTGAGTCACGCAAATCACGGGACCAGCGACCATCTCCAATTCAAATATATAAACAAGAGACAAGTGTCTCTTTATTTGTTTAATCTATAACATCTGTAAATTTTAATTAAAATGAAGTGTCCACCCTTGAAAAAATTTCCTTGTAGGTCTGAATCCAAAAAGTTTCAAGGCACTTATTTATTACCCTAGGTTACGTTAGGTTAACCTACCCTAATATAGTCACTTAATTTAAATGAAAATGGCTCAATAATCACGTGATTTAAATAAAAATTGCTCACGCCTGAATCACGTGGTTTTTTTAGTCACACAAATAACGGGACCACAGACCATCTCTAATTCAAATACATAAACAAAAGACAAGTGTCTCTTCATTTGATTCATCTATAACATCTGTGAATTTGATTAAAAATGAAGTTGATTAAAAATGAAGTGAAATAGTATTATTAATTACCTTAATATAGGCTTAATTTCTGAATTTCAAAAAGATCGGTTAACATTTACGACCTGTGGAGACTTTTGGCCAAAAAACCTACAATCACGCCCAGTGTGCACTGTGGGGCGGACAGAAGGACGACGCACTGTGGTCAATATTTTGAGATAGCGGCCAAAACTCCTTTTGGTTTTTGTTTTCCGATTTTAAAGTTATTAGACTCATATGAAAGTAGACAATAGTAAACCTCGGGAGCCAAAAAATTAGAACTCTATTTCAATTATTTCACTGAGAACAGGGTGGTCCAAAATGGGATTTTTCAGAATTTAGTAAATTTATGATATTTTTAGTTAATTTTGAAAGTTTAAATGATCATAACTTTTTTGTTTTTCAAGATTTTTGGACGAAATAAATTTTGTGTTGTAACTTAACTTATTTCCTATTACTGGTAAAAAAATTGGAGCTCTACTGTTTTCAGAACAATTTAAATATTTTTTTTAAAAAAGGTAAAATTTCTCGGAAATTTCCTACTTCATAGAGCACAACTCCTGTGAGTCAAGCTGAGTCAAAACACAAATTTACTATTTTGTAGTCCTAAATCTCCCCTACATTCCTATATATACATGTCCATGCATCGGGACTGCACTTTTTGAGCTACAGCAATTTTTCTGACCCAAGGTAAGATATTCGGTACAAATGCACGTCATATTTTTTGAGAAGTTATTTGTATGTGAAAGTGGCTATTATGCATATATTTTGATGAAATTTTGTACAAGAGTTCTTATTGACCCAAAAAATAATTCTGTTGAAATTAGGAGAAGTTGGCCCATATTTGGACCTAGTCCACATAGAAGGGTGTATTAAAATTTTGACAAAAATGACAATAGAACTCTCAAATTATGTGGTATCTGGCAATTCATTTGGAAAAGGTAAAAAATGATTTTATTGCCATCTAATATTACATAACTTAAATACCTGATAATTGCAAATAAATTTAAAACCAATGGAAATAACCTGTGGATCCTTGGACCTATCAAAAAGACCTATACTTGGACCTATCAAAAGGACCTATCCTTTTACATATCAAAAGGACCTATCCTTGAACCTATCAAAAGGATCTTTCCTTGGTCCTATCAAAAGGACCTATCCTTGAACTTATAAAAAGGACCTATCCTTGGACCAATCAAAAGGACCTATCAAAAGGACCTATCCTTTGATCTATCAAAAGGACCTATCCTTGGACCTATCAAAAGGACCTATCCTAGGACCTTGATCTATTAAAAGGACCTATCCTTTTACATATCAAATGGACCTATCCTTTAACCTATCAAAAGGACCTATCCTAGGACCTATCAAAAGGGCATATCCTTGGACCTACCAAAAGGACCTATCCTTTTACATATCAAAAGGACCTATCCTTGGACCTATAAAAAGGACCTATCCTTGGACCTATCAAAAGGACCTATCCTTTGATCTATCAAAAGGACCTATCCTTTTGCATATCAAAAGGACCTATCAAAAAGGACCTATCCTTGGACCAATAAAGAGGACCTATCCTTGGACCTATCAAAAGGACCTATCCTTGGACCTATCAAAAGGACCTATCCTTTGATCTATCAAAAGGACCTATCCTTTGATCTATTAAAAGGACCTATCCTTGGACCTACCAAAAGGACCTATCCTTGGACCTATCAAAAGGTCCTATCCTTGGACCTATCAAATGGACCTATCCTTGGAACTATCAAAAGGACATATCCTTGGACCTATCAAAAGGACCTATCCTATGACCTATCAAAAGGACGTATCCTTGGATCTATCAAAAGGACCTATGCTTGGACTTATCAAAAGGACCTATCCTTGGACTTATGAAAAGGACCTATCCTTGGACCTATCAAAATTACCTATCCTAGTACCAGTCAAAAGGACCTATCCTTGTACCTATCAAAAGGACCTATCCTTTGATCTATCAAAAGGACCTATCCTTTTACATATTAAAAGGACCTATCCTTTTACATATCAAAAGGACCTATCCTAGGACCTATCAAAAGGACCTATCCTTTTACATATCAAAAGGACCTATCCTTGAACCTATCAAATGGACCTATCCTTTGTCCTATCAAAAGAACCTATCAGAAGGACCTATCAAAAGGACCTATCCTAGGACCTATCAAAAGGACCTATCCTTGGACTTATGAAAAGGACCTATCCATGGACCAATCAAAAGGACCTATCCTAGGACCTATCAAAATTACCTATCCTTGGACCTATCAAAAGGACCTATCCTAGGACCTATCAAAAGGACCTATCAAAAGGACCTATCCTAGGACCTATCAAAAGGACCTATCAAAAGGACCTATCCTAGGACATATCCCTGGACCTATCAAAAGCACCTATCCTAGGACCTATCAGAAGGACAAAGGACCTGTGAATATTGAGACTAAATAAATGTCAGTGGCCAAATGTTGGCATTTTGTGACCAAAATTAAGTTTAGGAATAATAAATAAGTATTGGTTGTAAAATACGATTGAAGAAAATAAGAAATTATAAAAAAAATACCTATTTAAAATGTCAAAATATTCAACTTTTACATGGAAACTCAACAAAAAATTAAAATGCATTTTTAACTCCACATTACTTACGTTCCTATCAGTCGATTTTTACGTTTGAACACGCAAATTGAAGCTTAAAGTCCCTCCTATTGAACAAAACAAATTGCGTAAAAAAATACCGATCCGGTCAAAAGTTATAGAGTTTTGACCGCTATCTCGCGAAATTGACCACTGTGCGACGTACGTTAAATAAATTAATATTAACGACAAAACCTTTTGCATACAAATACAAAAACCGATATAAGATAAATACCAATACTTATTAAAAACCGATACCAATTCGAGGCTAAAACCAATACCAATACCCAATACCTAAATGATTCAAAACCAATACCGAAACCTATACCAATTCAACAAAAAATGAAAACCAATACCTATACCAATACTAATATAATTTTAAAAACCAATACCAATACCAATACATTTATCGAATTGGTACCCATCCTTGGTTTTAAGTCCTGTTAACATGACCAAAATATGAATGAAAAAATAATGTCTATTTTCAGCTTCAGGGAATCGATATATCTGTATCGCCGATTTATCATTTTGGTGATATTCCGGCGATACATACAAATCTTTTATTTTTCGTTTATACGATTATCTGGCGATATTGCCCTTTTATCGCCAAGGCGAATCGTTTTCGTATCGCCGGGATGTATTGCCGTCGGGTAACAGTTTCTCCCGAAAGGTGTATCGCCGGCGATACGAATGCGATAATTGCCGCAATAACATTTATCGTAACGGCAATACAACCGGCGAATCGATGTCGTATCGTTTTGTTTGCAGGGTTAAAACAAATTATGTTTTAAAGTTTAAATAATTGTATTACTTTTACTTCTTAATAAAACTTATACACAGTGCTTCAAAAGTAAACAAAACAAGTAAAAAATTTAAATTCGGCCTTGCCGAATGTATTGATACCCTCCACAATTTCAAAAAAATATAACAAAAAACTTTATTTAAAAGGAAATTACTTTTGAAAAAAAATAATTTTATCAAAAAAAAAATTCCGCAAAAAAAAAAAAAAAATTTTTTAAAAAAATCCGCGATTTTTTTCTCAAAAAATATGTTCGTACTTGTTTAAATACTATTCGGTTTTCAATTATGTTCACATATGTCAACCAGCAGCCGAATTAAAGCATTTTGTATTTTTAGGTTATGTCGAATGCACCAACATTTTTGAGGTGGCCTTACATTTTCGTTCATAACTTTTGAACCGCTGAACCGATATCGCTCAAATGCAATACCAAACTGCTCGGGAGAACTTCCAATAAATATGATAAATTTCAGTCACCTCCGTGTAGTATTTTGACCATGATCACCACAGACAGACAGACGGACATCGCTAGAATGTCTTAGAATCGATCACTGATCAATTATATATACACTTTATGGGGTCCCAGACTGATATTTCGATGAGTTACAAACGGAATGACAAACTTATATATACCCTCTATCAATAAGTGGACGGTGTAAAAAAATATGCGGAGATTCTTATATAAAAATTCGGGTTGATTGGTTTTTCTCGATCACTTCGTTTAGTACTTGTTTTATTAGCAAATGTGTTGAATGTACTGTCGCTGGGTAAAAATGAAAGAAAGGTTGCCAGATGATTTGCTTTGCTGGTATGCTCGCTTTTAGCGCGGTTAGAACTCGCCGGAAGGGGGAAGGTTCTTGCAAATCTGACATGGCTGGGTGACAGTAACAAAACAATTCATACCAGTCTTGAGGTGTACCAAAAAGTAAATTAAAAAAAAAGGAACTTGAAGCCCGAAGTAAAACAGACGCAAACGGAAGCTAAACAAAACACACCAACATACTTACACAAAAACAAATCTGCAATGTACACCCAAGGATTTAAACTGACTGATGATATGTCAGTAACGGCCCTCCCACTTGAAATCCATTGGATCTCACCATAACAACTGGTACTATTGATTTAGTTGTCCCAGAGTCGTCTCCACAAACACCAGTCACCCTACCTACCACATACTTACGGACTTAAGCCTTCATTTCAAAATTAACAAGACCTTTTAAAATTTCAATAAACAATCCATGATACAAAAATGTATAAAATTTATTTAAAGTTCTATATTAAACATTTTTATAAAAAGTGACTTTAAATTCTGAATGTAAAAGTATGTAAATTTATGTTAAACATTTTATTAATTGAATGTAGTACGAAAAAATGAAGTTATTGTAGAAAAATTTTAAATAAAATTAATTGAGGTTATGTTTATAAAGATGGCGATATGCTGCGGGCACGTATTTTGTTTAGCGATATCTTTCCAGGTTTTTCTTGACGTGGTTTTCTATGTCGTTCGTTAGCCGGTCCAAAATGTAAGTATCTTCAGTACGCGCTTAAATATTCAGTACCAACATATATAGATATCTGTGTTTTTTTATTTTTTTCTCACTCTTTTTCTTTTGTTTTATTTTCTTAGCAGATCAAACATCCAAGATTTTCCCTCGGGGTAATAGAAACCCTGTACCTAACACGTTCCCTAGGCCTGAGCTCAACCCTATGGATGCACGCGCACTTTTTCCAATGATTATAAAAAAGGGACTTATCAAAAATGGGTAAATATCTTTCTAAATGTTTTCACTTAAAAAAACAAATCACTTTTAATATATATATATCTATTTTCTCTTTTCAGAGTTTGTCCGTCAAGCGTCCAGGTAAAAGTGTCCACTTTCCGTCCAAAAAAAACCAGAAAATACCTGGCACCCCAAGATAGGCGGTGCTTCCAAAATGTTGTGCTCTGTTGAGGCTGCTGCTTTAACCCAAAACTCAAGCTGGATCGGTCAGAGGTGTAATTGTAGATCTTGTATGTGTAGTTTTATTTTATTTTTACTTATACTTTTTTTGTTTGTATTTAGTTTTATGTAGATTTTAAAATAAAATGATGTTTGTATGTTGTGTGCTTGTATATATTTATCCAAAAAAAAAGATTTATTTCAATAAAAAAAAATTTACTTTGCACAAAATGTATGGCGGCTTCTTTTCTTTCAGTTTTAAAATGGTGGTGCACTTGGCCGTCCTCCACAGCATCAGAATCAAAAAGGAAAGAATTTCTACTTCCTTTCTTTTTTCCTTTACCTTTTGTTTTTCCTCCGACTCATCTTCAACAAAAACAAATAAAAATTCCCTAATACCCTATCAACTTGGCACCACTTTTCTATATTTATCTTTCAACTCTTCTTCTTTTTAAATAACGTTGTCTTAAGCAATAAGCTTAACCCTCTATGGGCGCACCTGACATGAAAAAACGAAATTCTTAAATTAAGGCCTCTGTTCTGTCTTTTCAACTTTTCAATTCACATGAATTTTTCCGAATCACACGAAATCGAATTCTGTGTTCTCTTTTTTACGTATTCATTTAAAGTTTAAATCGAATTTTTAGTTATTCTTAAAATTTTTACAAAAAAAAGTGCATTTGTTTAACTTTCAAAAAAATAAAATTATTCGGAAGTGAAATCTAGAACACCATTTTTTATGTGAAATAATTTTTAGGAACCATGGCCAAAAACTTCAAAAATATATAACTTTGTTGTTTTATTTACCATTTTGTTTGAAAGATATGGGTCTTACCTCTTGAACAAAACAAAAATATTGAGAATCGGTTTAAAATTGGCTGAGATACGGACCTTTAAGTTAAAGAAACATACTTTTTCCAAAAAAAATTGCACTTTCTTTTACTCGTGAATTGATCGTGAGTAATTAAAATATTTTATTTTTATATTTTTGTGAAAAATATGGTACATTTTGTAAAAAATATGGTACATTAACTTTCCAAAACATAAAAAAATATTAAAATCGATCAAAAATTAATGAGGAAGGCTAAGTTTTGTGTAAAGATGTACCATTTATTTTTAGAGGGTACGTTAAATGATTTTTTTTTTATGTTCTGAACATTTTATTAAACAAAACTACCAATTTTGACAGATCTTCTATTAAATACATCCTAAAAATTAAATATTAAAAATATAGATGTCCCCGCCTCAATTTACTTTTGTTGCTAATAGAGTTTCGCGGATTTCAAGGAATTTTAATTTTTAACAATTAATATTTTTTAATGACTCCCGATCAACTTTGAGTAAAAATATAGTGGATATTTTTGGAAAAACTGTGTTTTTTTTGTAAATAAAGGGCCGTAGGTCAGCCAATTTTAAACCGGTTCTCAATCTTTTTATTTTTTTTTAAGGAGGTGAAACTCCTGTCTTTCATACAAAACCAATAAATCCGTTGTACAAAAAACAAAGTTATAATTTTTTTAAAGTTTTAATTTAAAAATTTAGGAAGTACATAACGGTGAAATCGAGAAGAAATATGAGATTTTCGTACTCTATGAACTCCAACAAACTCTTTTTTTTTATGGGAACCCCTGCATTTGTTTGATGTAGCACAATGTTATTACTAAACAAAAGAAACGCGCAAACAACAACTAAAATTTCGCGTACCCCCGGGGGCAGTTTCGCGTACCCCCTAGTGGTACGCGTACCATAGGTTGGTAACCGCTGGTCTAGAACATTTAAAAGAAAAATTAAAATTTCCAAGTACCGAAGATTGTTTTCAAATTTTCGAGGTCCTGGAACAAAATTTTTTTTGCATAATGGAGCAAAAAAGTCATTGAAAGCTTTAAGTCCCAAAATAGTTTTTGAAAGTTTTTTAAGTCCCGAACACAATATTTTTTTTGGAGTAAAGAATTTCATTAAAAATGTTTACGATTTCTCTTGCTTTTAAAAATTATTGAGTTATAGTAACCATGCTTTTCCACCAAGTCTTTATATCATGAACTAGATCCCAAACTCCTTCTCAAACTCTTTTTTTGTATATTTTTCTGAAGATGCTGGTTTGATTGGCTTCTTTCAACAATTTCAAACTTTTTCTGGTAAAATATATTTAAAATTAAATTAAAATAAGCTTTTTTATGTAAAAAGTAAAGTCCAACCGAATATTCGGCTTCGGCCGCTATTCGGTATTTTGCCAAATTTTGGCCGAATATTAGCCGAAACCAAAACTTTTTTCTAATTAAAAAAAATATAAAAAAGTCGCTGAATTTTTTAATTTTGTGTTTCATTCCAATTGTTTCAGTTCGCTTGAAAAAAAAGTAACAAGGTTGTCCAATAAATACACAACTGTTATAGTTCAATTTTTTTTTCTTAATGAAATGTAAAATGATTTTGTTTATAAAAATATGATTTTTTTTAAGTTTATGAAAATAAATATTTTTTTTTAATAAATACAACCATTCATATGGTTTAAAAACATTAAGTTCTATAAAAAAATCATAATTATTTTTTCAAGCCAGGCAATTATTTTGTTTTTAAGTTTCGGTTCGGTTTCGGCCGAATGTTGATTTTTGACCGAATATTCGGTTCGGCCTCGAAAAACTGGTTTCGGTCGGACTCTAGAAAAAAGATTTATTTTATAAAATTTCCGGATTTCGCAGGAAAAATAAAAAAAAATCCCGGGAATTCCCGGGAAATCCATCCCGGGAATTCCCGAACCCCAAACACTACACTCAGAAAATTATTGCAGTTACTACATGACGGTCGTTTGTGTAGTAAGTAGTAGCTGTTGTTTTTAACTACAATTTCGGTCGTTTTTGTATGAAAAAATCTCAAACAACTTTTTTTTGTAGTAGTTTCAAAAAATAACTACAAAAAATATACTACACTGTAGCAATAGTTGATTTATGTAGTTGTTTTTAGTTTTTTTCTAAAACTCGTTTTTTTCTAGAAATTTTTATTGCAAACGAATGTGTCGAGCGAGTTGGTCAGGCGGGAGGCGAATGGAATTATTTTTATACCAAATAAATAATATCTAAATAAATTAAATTACAATTTATTAAATTTAATTATAACAAAAAATATGTTTTTGGAAAAATATTCTTGAGCGAAAGAAAATAAGTGGATAAATGAGATAACAAGTGTGTATAATAGGGTGGGTCGTTTTGCCACTTTTTTGTCGGATCGAAACGCTATACCCGGCAAAAGTTGTCTACCCAGATGGGTATTACAGAAGTAAATTTTTTTTGGAAATCGGTTGATATCTTCTGCTCTCAGAATGGTCTCAAAGTTTCGAAATTTCGGCTAAAAATTCCAAAATGACAATTATTGAGGCTGGAAAAAGAGGTTATTTTTTTTGGTAAAGATATGTTATTTTAAACGTAAACTCCATTTTAGGCATCAAAATGCAGTTTTAACCCCTCACGGAGGTCCAGGGAATACCCCCGATATCCAAAGAGGATGTGAATTTCGGCAAAAAATACCCTAATTAATAGTTATTGTGGTACGAAAAAGTGACATAATTTTTGAGTACAAATATGTTATTTTAGACGTTAAGTCCTTTTTAGGCATCAATATGCCATTTTAAGCCCTTTCGGAAATCCAGGGAATACCCCCGATATCCTAAGTGGGAGGTGAGTTTCCAAAATTGTAAAAAATTCAAGTCCAGATAAAGTGTCATTATGTATGTGTAAAGATGCCTTAAAATGCTATTTTTAACGATACCTCCCTACTAGGGTTTCTATTCGGGAAAAATTTCCCGGGAATTCCCGGGAAATATTTTTCTTAAAATCCGGGGATTTTTTCTTCGGGAAATTTCGGGAATTCGTCGCTAATTTTTTAATAAAAATATATTTAATTTACACATTTTAACACAATCTTAAATGATTTAATAAAAATGACATTAAAACTTTGAAAGAATTAAAATTTTTAAAGAAAAACTAGTGAGGTTATGCTTCAGCTTGCATATTATTTAGGCCTAATAATTATTTTTCTTTAATCGATTGCGTAACAAAATACGGAATCAAACTATATTTCACTTCAAATGTTTGTTGCAAATTGGCAAAAGTTTTCTTAATCTAAAATTCCAATGATTTCTTCTTTACGAAATTTAGTATTTCATATTCAGAACAACAATCTTTATAGTGCTTAAAGAAAAATATCGATATTTTAAAAAATATTTAACAAACCTGGTTTTCAGCTTAAAATTTCATATATGAAGAAAAAGACTGATATCTATCGGCCGTGAAAAAAAAAATATTTTGTAACGAACATTGGCCGCCGCGAGATCTATCCCAGCAACCAGTGAAAATACGTCGTTACAATGGCTATATAGTACATTGGTGTTCTTATTTTGGCCGGAATGCATTAAACCAATTAATTTTAATAATTCGAAAGTTTAATTAAATATATCTTCAAGATATAAGTTTCTTAAGGTTGGCGTAGTCAAAATTAGAAAAATTTTCCAAAAAGTTATTAAAACAGCATTTGAAGCAAAATCGGGTATTTCCGAATTGTAAAAAATTTTGCATGGAGTGGAAATATGTCAATGCAAATACTAAAACTATGATAAGGTCCAACATTTCTACAAAAAATTGATTTTATAAACTTTCTACGTATATTTTAGAGGTTAGTAAAACTATTTTACAAAAGAATTCATCTAAAATGGTTTTAAATTGGAAAATACGACCATAATTTGTAATATAACAATTTTTATATGGTAAAGTTCAAAATTTGTTTTAATTAAAAAATTCCCGGGAATTCCCGGGAATACGATTTTTTTAAAACGATTTCCCGGGAATTGAAAAATTCAGGGAATTTAGAAACCCTACTCCCTACCCTCAATATCAGGAAAAATAGTCACAAATTGAGATTTGAATTTAAATTTTTTTGGAGCTTGTCTAGAAATTAAATCCGATTTTATTATGCCATCCCTTGCGTTTCTGTCGCACACTCTAGATATTGCTTCAGATACTAATTTTACTGTTCGTTCGACTGCAACTGAATGGCACGGAAACTGTGTTTTCAGGAAGTGAAAGTTTGTCAATAAGTTATTTATTTGATACCGTCCTGAAAACGGGTTGTTTTTTTTTACTTTGAGCCAACACTCAGGGGATGCCCCCTACTAATGCAATGCATTGTGTTGGTATTAGGAAAATAGGTTATGAGGAGAAGGAAAGAGGGAGTATTGTTTGTGGACATTTAATTTGAACTTTTTTAAATTATAGCCTACTGGAAAGATTTTTGCGGGGAGTTTATTCCACATACGGCTAGTTCGACCGAGAAACGAATTTTCTCTGTTTGGTGTTTCTTTGGTCAATATTGTGATCTACAAATTGTCTCAAAAACATGACGAGGACCATCAGCAATGGAATGATGTGTACTAATTCTGAGTTGCATCACCACATAGACTTTAGGTATGAACTGAACTATTTCTATGAGTTCCTTGCTTTGCAGTTGTCAACCAGCGAGCCTTGTTCAATTTTCCAGGGATCATGGAAGCAAGAACCTCCGAGCATGCTGCCAAATCAATAGCTTTAGCTAAAAAAACGGAACTGTGATAAGGAGGATCACATTTAATTGCTATAAATGACACCACAGGAAGTTTTTCACATCCGGGTAATTTTAAACCTATAGAACCTGTGTAAAAATTGGGACCTGATGTTTGGCCGTCGATATGCTTAAAGAGAACTCGCAATGGTACTTCGATAAAATGCAAAAGGCAACCTGCCCATTGCATGGATTTTCCTATTAATTCTTCTAATTTTCGAAGAATTCTACCTCTATGGAAAATACCACTTTTAAAATATTCGCTTTACTCAAATAGATTTATTTACCATATAAACACTTTATGATAACCTCTAGCCAAACAAAATTAAAAGATATAAATATATCTAGAAAAATCTAGCTTGAAATATTTCCCATATACTCACTTATCGATTTTGAAAAGCCCGGCCTTTGAGTTGAGTCACATAAACACTTTATGATAACCTCTAGCCAAACAAAATTAAAAGATATAAATATATCTAGAAAAATCTAGCTTGAAATATTTCCCATATACTCACTTATCGATTTTGAAAAGCCCGGCCTTTGAGTTGAGTCTCGGCGAGAACTATAAAATTATCAATGTTCCATATAACCAAAAATGGCTTTGAAAGGTTTAAAAAATGCCCAAACTTCCATCTTTCTCCGATCCTGGAGGGGGTCCTTGACCCCCAAGGGGGGTTAATAATTGCTTTTTATGGAATAAATGTGAGATGACGTTTCAAATAACACATCTTAACACAAACAAAATGCCACTTTTCGAACCTCAATAATTGTCAATTTGGGTATTTTTAGCCGAAAATTTACTTCTCTTTTAGATATCGGGGGTATTCCCTGGATTTCCGAAAGGGATTAAAATTGCATTTTGATGCCTTAAAGGGATTTAACGTCTAAAATAACATATTTGTACCCAAAAATTTTGCCACTTTTTCGAACCACAAGGTATTTTTAGCCGAAATTCACTTCCTCTTTGGATATCGGGGGTATTCCCTGGACCTCCGGGAGGGGTTAAAACTGCATTTTGATGCCTAAAATGAACGTTTAAAATAACATTTCTTTACCAAAAAAAAATAACCGCTTTTTCGAGCCTCAATAACACTGTGCTACACCAAAAAAATGCAGGGGTTCTCATATGAAAATTCGGGTTGGTTGGAGTCCATAGAGTACTGATATACTCATAGTTTTTCTGGATCACTTCGTTAAGCACGTTTTTTATTGGCAAATGTGTCGAAAAACGGCAATTCTTAAATTACAACTTTAAAAAATTATTACTTTGTTAGTTTGCAACCGATTTTCGATTTTATAGATTTTTTTGAAAGGTATAAGTCTTACCTTTTAAACAAAACAAAAATATTAAAAATCGATCAAGAATTGGCTGAGCTACGATCGTTTAAGTTAAAAAAAATCCAATTTTTTGAAAAATTTGCCATGTTCTTTATACTCTAAGTTGAAAGTGCATCATTAAACAATTTTTTTTTTATTTTTGTATAAAAGTATAGTAAAGTAGCTTTCCAAAACACCAAAAAACATAACAATCGGTTAAAAAATGAATGAGTTATGCTAAGTTTTGTGATAGGACATTTTTAATTTTTTTCAGAAATGCTTGTAATTCAGGTATTAAGTATTCATAATTCTTATTGCTAGTAGTAATTTTATGTGCCTATGCATATAAACAAGAGATGGTAACATAATTAGATTTGTGCATGATTGACACATGATCACAAGTGAGCGTGATTGAAAATCAATTTTACTCACGTCGTTGTGAGTGAGTGTCAGTGGAATAAAAAAGTGTGAGTGAAATAAAAAAAAAATTCAGAACCCGTTCTGAAATTTTCCATTTTTTAAAAAAGTCAATTTATAAAAAATCCGGCCACATTTGTTTTTTTTTGTAAATTTTTTTTTAAAGATTAGATGTTTGTCTAAGAGATGGTCACGTGAGTGAATTTTAACTTTCATAATAATTTTTCTTCTAATACGGTATTTACACCAACGAAAACAACTTGTTTTTGAATATTTTTTTGGTTTTTGGCAAAAACTACATAAATTTTCCATACAATTTAAAAACTGCGTTGCCAACTAAAACTCGACAAAAACTAGAATTTAGGTTCTGGTCAATGCTACTATTAATTCAGTGTTTATTTTTTTTTTCAATTTTCTTTTGGTAAAAACGAATGTCAAAATAAAAATATTTGTTTTTTTTGTGAAATTAATATTCAAATCTTTTAAAAAAGTAAATAAATGTGTAATTTAATTTTTTTAATAACGTGTGGCTATTGTTATTTTGTGTTCTTTAGTGAATTTAGAAAATAATTAATTTGATTTGACAAACAAAAACTCTTTTTATTCGGTGTAAACAGTTTGGTTTTCCAAAATTCTTTTTTGCCAAAAACAAGTTAGTTTTTGTTTGGTCTAAACATAGTATAACACTCACTCACAATCACGTGTGTAAATTTAATACAACTCACACTCACGTACGCCGATGCAAGAGTCACTCACGCTAACGTTGACTCACACTCACGATATTCTTATTTATACTAAAAATAATTTCAAAAATCTTTCAAAATTTTCAGCAAAATCTAAAATTTTACATTTGTTTTGATTTTTTCGGGACGAAATCTGAAGCTAAGCAAAATTTTACATTTTTTTTGTTGCTTTTTTTGGAATGAAAGGAAATATGAAGAGAAAATAAATCACGCAAACTCACGCAAAAAAATCAACTCACGCTCACTCTTTCACGCAATAATCTTTCTCACACTCACTCACAATCACGTGAGTAAAATTGAATTCAGTCACACTCACGCTCTTATCTGCTCATGTTCCCATCTCTAGTTTGTCTATCCGCACAAAAAAATTGTAATGTGTTTTTTTCGTTATTTTCGAGAAATCGCATTTGAATTTTGAATTTCATGACAATTTGGTAATTTGCTTGGTTCAACGAAGCGTGTGACTAATGCAAATATTTACTAGTCATTCACTTCGTTGAAACAAGAAAATACAAGCAAATTACAAAATTGTTATGAAAATTAATATTCAAATGCGATTTTCTGAATTTTTTCAGAATTAGTTCTGAAATTTTTGCATTTTTAAAAAAAGTCAATTAATCAAAAACCCGGCCACTTTTTTTTAAGCTTAGATGTTTGTCTATCCACACAAATAAATTCAGACATATGTTTTTTCAGAAAATCGCATTTGAATATTAATTTTCATAACAATTTTGTAATTTGCTTGTATTTTCTTGTTTCAACGTAGCGAATGACTATTTAATATTTGCATTAGTCATACGCTACGTTGAACCAAGCAAATTACCAAATTGTCATGAAATTCAAAATTCAAATGCGATTTCTCGAAAATAACGAAAAAAACACATTACAATTTTTTTGTGTGGATAGACAAACTAGAGATGGGAACATGAGCAGATAAGAGCGTGAGTGTGACTGAATTCAATTTTACTCACGTGATTGTGAGTGAGTGTGAGAAAGATTATTGCGTAAAAGAGTGAGCGTGAGTTTGCGTGATTTATTTTCTCTTCATATTTCCTTTCATTCCAAAAAAAGCAACAAAAAAAAAAATGTAAAATTTAGCTTAACTTCGAATTTCGTCCCGAAAAAATCAAAACAAATGTAAAATTTTAGACTTTGCTGAAAATTTTGGAAGATTTTTGAAATTATTTTTAGTATAAATAAGAATATCGTGAGTGTGAGTCAACGTTAGCGTGAGTGACTCTTGCATCGGCGTACGTAAGTGTGAGTTGTATTAAATTTACACACGTGATTGTGAGTGAGTGTTAGAAGAAAAAATATTATGAAAGTTAAAATTCACTCACGTGACCATCTCTTAGACAAACATCTAATCTTTAAAAAAAATTTACAAAAAAAAACAAATGTGGCCGGATTTTTTATAAATTGACTTTTTTAAAAAATGGAAAATTTCAGAACGGGTTCTGAAATTTTTTTTATTTCACTCACACTTTTTTATTCCACTGACACTCACTCACAACGACGTGAGTAAAATTGATTAAATCACGCTCACTTGTGATCATGTGTCAATCACGCACAAATCTAATTATGTTACCATCTCTTGTTTATATGCATAGGCACATAAAATTACTACTAGCAATAAGATTTATGAATAATACCTGAATTACAAGCATTTCTGAAAAAAATTAAAAATGTCCTATCACGAAACTTAGCATAACTCATTCATTTTTTAACCGATTGTTATGTTTTTTGGTGTTTTGGAAAGCTACTTTACTATGCTTTTATACAAAAATATAAAAAAAATTGTTAATTGATGCACTTTCAACTTAGAGTATAAAGAACATGACAAATTTTTCAAAAAATTTGATTTTTTTTAACTTAAACGATCGTAGCTCAGCCAATTCTTGATCGATTTTTAATATTTTTGTTTTGTTTAAAAGGTAAGACTTATACCTTTCAAAAAAATCTATAAAATCGAAAATCGGTTGCAAACTAACAAAGTAATAATTTTTTAAAGTTGTAATTTAAGAATTGCCGTTTTTCAACACATTTGCCAATAAAAAACGTACTTAACGAAGTGATCCAGAAAAACTATGAGTATATCAGTACTCTATGGACTCCAACCAACCCGAATTTTCATATGAGAACCCCTGCATATTTTATTTTTGCTCATTTGTAGCACAGTGTAATTGTCATTTTGGATTTTTAGCCGAAATTTCGAAATTTTGAGCCCATTCTGAGAGCAGAAGATATCAACCGATTTCCAAAAAAATTCACATCTGTAATACCCATCTGGGTAGACAACTTTTGCCGGGTATAGCGTTTCGATCCGACAAAAAAGTGGTAAAACGACCCACCCTAGTGTATAATATAGCCACAGACTAAATACAGACTCGACAGTAGAGTTTTATAAGAAAAAATGGGGAAAAACTAAGCGATTTTAGGAGAAAACACAGCGGTTTTTAGTCCGTTTTACGCTAACATGGCAACACTTTCTACGACTTAGGAGTGAGTGAAACAACAAAAACCGATCTGGCATCCATTTTTCCTTTGGCGCGTTATATCAGTTTTCTCTTTCTAACCTAATTCGTAGAATAATTTGAAAATATTAACCATATGGTTCAGAACTACTTTTTTGACACCTGTCATATATGTCGAGTCTGTATTAGTCTGTGATATAGCGCTCACATAAGCGTGTGCACTGTTGCCAATTTGGTGTTTTTCCCGCTAAAACTAGCGTTTTTATTTTGCGTCTAGCGGGAAAAAAAGTGATTTAGCGGGCAGCGGGAAATCTAGCGATTTTACCAGCCACAACTTAACAATGAAAAAAAAAAAAAATTTTCACACTTTTAATTTTTTGTTTTTATTAAAGAGCAGTTTAGATGAGCGGACTTGTAAAGCGACCTGTCAAAAACTAACAGAATTAACAAATGAACAGTGTATGCGAATAAAGACGAATATACCGTTTGTATAATTTTACAAATGACTATTAAAACGCAGCATAGGGTTAAAAACTAATATATTTGTGTACTTTTTGCATTAATGGATTAATACATTATGCAAATCTGTTTAAAAATATTAGTTTTTAATCGTTTCCTGCGTTTTTATTCCTCATTTGCACCGAAACTTGAACCGCTAAAAAAAAAGTGTCCCTCTATTTTTTTTTTTGCTCTACAAAATAAAACCGATTCCATAAAGATCCGCGGGTAACACTAAGGAGTCTTCCCTTGGCCAAACATGCACGCTCAGCTTTTCGTCATATTGAGTAAAGTAGCAAAATTTTAGGACATTTTTGATAATTAGTCGACAAAATATTTACATTTTTGGTACTAACAATAAGAGTAGGTATTTTAAATACCTTTGAGTTTAGGCCGCTAAAAAAAATACATATCCAAATTTCATGAAGATTGGAGGGTGAACCAGGGAGACATCCCTTGTAAGTCTAATTTAACTTGTTCGCTTGTTTTTCCTACATAAATATTTATTTTGAATATTCGGATTTGGTTTCGGCTGATAGTAACAATTTTGCCGAATATTTGGCTATGGCCAAAACAGGTTATTCGATTCTGTAATTTTTAAACTTGCTATTAGAGAGGGGCGCGAGAGTGAATTTTAACTCACGCACGGTCACGAAATAAAAATATTGCATACACACACTCACGCACGAAATTTTTTTTGCTCACATTCACGCACGCTCACGTGAGTAACTAAAATTTTTCTCACGCTCACGAAGACTCACGAAATTAAAATTAACATATTTTTATTTTTCTGTTTTCGATTTTTTTTACAAAAAGTATTCAATTTTCTTAAAACAATTATAAAAATTTATTTAAATCACTATTTTGTATTAATTTCACAGAAAAAAAACGAATTGTTATATTGACCCCCATATTTGTGAATACAATTAACTTTTTCACTGAAAGTGCTCCTATACGGAAATTTGTGATATCAACTAACGTTTGTAAATATTGATTGTTGAAAAAAAATTTAAAAAAAATTGATAAACGAGTTTGTAATAGTTCTCTAAAATTATTATTTGTATTGACAAACGTACAAAATCTTAAATTTTTTTTCAACAAAGAAATTCAACAAACACAAACACAATTTGTTGATCTGACAAACGTAAAAAATCTTATTTTTATTTCAACAAAGAAATTCAACAAACACAAAAACTATTTGTTGACATGATAAAATAATTTTGAAATAAAATTACTTGACTGAGTTTGTTAAAAACAAAATTAAAGTTTTGTATTATAGACTAAAAGGCGGCCGTTTTTATTAAATGTTTGGTTGATATCATGTTTGGTTGATTTACAATTGCTGTTTGTTGATTTAAATTTGACGATTTTATTTTCTGTGTACCCTTTAAATTCAATATAATGACGATTTTTTTACTTGTTTTCTGTTTCAAGCAGCACAAAACAATCACGCAAAGTCACGAAACAAAAGTTACTCACGCACGCTCAAGTAAGAAAATATTGTTGCTATAATAGTGAAATAAATTTCACTCACGATCACGCGTGAATCACGAGCGTGACACGTGAATGCGTGTCACATCTCTACTTGCTTTGTTAAAGAAATTCTCGTTTTATAACATTTAAACTGTTTTAATAGCTAATACATACATTATTTAAAAAAAAAAAAACCGTTACATTTTTTCAAAAAACCGTTACATTTCAAATTTCATGATATTTAGCTATTAAATAGCTAAATTTATTTTCTGTTTTTGAATTTGGTGTTTTCTGGAGATTTTTTTTCCTGGTTTAGCGGGTTTTTGTCAAAAAAAGTTGGCATCAGTGAGCGTGTGTAAAAACCAATCGGAAAAAAACAAAATACAATGTATGCAGTGTCTTGTTTTCTTATGAGCGTGCCATCTTTCTTTTCTTTGTATACACAACAGAACAGGTACATACTTTTTTTAAACATTGCAAATTAATTTTTTTTTTTATAAATCAATTTTGCCAAAGCATTTCGTTTTTTTTTTCCAGACAAATTTTGATCAGTAGCGGTGAAAATTTGAAATGAACTATTAAAAAAACAAAGGTAAATACAATCAATTTATTTTGTTTAACATTTTATTAATATAATTTTTTTCTTCTATAACTCCAGATAAATACACCAAAAAATTTTAATGTCATGTCGAAATTCTATACAACCAACTGAAATGTATTGCTTTTTAAATAAATAAAAATCAATCACTTAAACGTTTAAGAAATTTTTTAAATAAAATTTCTGGCAAGTATAGTAAATACCGTCTTTTGTAGTAGTTTTTACTACATTTTGTAGTTGAAAATCAATAGTTAAAAACAACAACATATTCAGTTGTTTTTACCGTAATGTGTAGTGGACGCCTTTTCAACAACAAAATGTAGTCAAAACAACTGTCTTTTGTAGTAGATTTTACCGACATACTTTTTTGAGTGCTCAGTTTTGTGAAATCTTAGTTAAGTTTTATTTAAGTACCCTGTGAGGTATAGAACCGGTCCTGTGGCCACATTTAGATCAATAAGTTCATCTTTACTCACAGGTAGGGTTACCAGACGTCCCGCATTTGGCGGGATTGTCCCGCTTTTTGTCACCGTTTCCCGCGTCCCGCGCGGGATTCCAAATTCCCGCTTTTTTTGTACATTTTTGTAAACAAGACAATTATTTTGCAAAACTCTTCCACTTCAATTTATGATTTACTTTAACAGTTTTGAATAAAAAGTCTTATTTAATAGCTCTTTTATTATATGAGGCAAATTAGCAGGAAACTATGCTGAGACAGCAGAATATTAGATGGAGAAATTTTCTGATTTCAAACAATCAAAAACGGTTTTTAAGCAAACAATCTTAATAATACAGCTCGGGTCTCTAAAACTTGTTTTAAATCCATTAAATGGATTATATATGGCCTGATATGATTATATATCTGATCATTTCTAAAATTATATTCAATTGAATCTGATCAGTGCTGTCATATTTCAAACATTTAAGTTTTCGAGATATTATTTAATTAATAACAGATACAGAAAATGGTGACCAAATTTAAGATGACAGATCTAACCAGATGCAATCATATTTTAAAAGATCTGAAATATTTGTTCTTAGAAAAATGATTTTCAAACTGTTTCTAAGTATATTAATTTTGTCCCGCCGAAATTTTTAAAATCCCGCCATTTTCGTAATTTTTTTGCGTTTGTCCCGCTTTTTCCAAAAAAAAAAAAAATCTGGCAACCCTACTCACAGGGTACCTAATGGCTGGTTTATTCAATGCTCCGTTATAAACTAAATTCGTAATCCGTTAAATTTAATTTTTATACCCTCCAACCATAGTATGGGGGTATACTCACTTTGTCATTCCGTGTGTAACGCATCGAAATATCGGTCTAGGACCCCATAAAGTATATATATTATTGATCAGTGATCGATTCTAAGACATTCTAGCGATGTCCGTCCGTCCGTCCGTCTGTCCGTCTGTCCGTCTGTCCGTCTGTAGAAGACACGATTCAGTCCAAACTAAACGAGCTAGACTTCCGAAGTTTGGCACGAATATGTCTTATATTCCTAGGCAGGTTAAGTTCGGAAATGGGAAAAATCGGACCAAGGGGAAAAAAGTTCCCCCTTGGAGAACTAAACCAACCCAAGAAAAAACACATTTTTTGCAGGGTTTTTTGTACTTTTGCTAAGCAAATGCAACATTCTTATCTCAGAATAAGTTAAAAATCGCAGGGGGAAAGTCCCCCTAACGTCTCCCACAACCCCCCCCCCCCAAAAAAAAGACGCCCCTGGTTTTTTCATATAGAGTTTTTTTTACATATTGGAGGGTATAAAAGATTCGGCACAGCCGAATGTAACACTCTCACTTGTTTTTTTATAAAAATGTTTGCATAAGAATTAGAGTTTTTCACGGGAATTCCCGTGAAATTATGATTATTTGTTTCTACAGAAAATATTTATATATATTCGATTAGAGTTTTATTCTAGTTCGAGGCCCAAAAATATTTCTATTTATGATATTCTCATAATAGAGTATTTTTAATTTATTGCTTTAAAAAAGCAATAAATTAATATATATCTGTACTGATCAGTTTCATCCTCACTAAGGAATCTTCAGCAGACTTTAGAGAATCATCGTTGGTCAATCAAACATCAAACCAGACCAGTGGTCGGCATCCATTGCACATGGATCCCGAACACATTCGGCTATACACATGTATTCAACACGAATGCCAACAAAACTCACAACTAAGAGCATAAAAACACAACAACAAGCTGGTAGATGTCGCTTTGTTTAAGAAATATACTAACACATGCATATTTATATTCATACAACAATGTATTCATATATTCTCTTTCTGCCGACCACTGAACCAGACATAATATTTGATATATTTCACAAGTTAATTGAGAAATACTATTATCAAGGTCCAAAATCTGTTTTCAAACAAAATAACTCTTTTAAAGCAAAAATTGTATATACTAATCCACCACCGGCGAATATTAATATATTTGTTGCTGTTGTTTTACAATAACAACAGTACCTAACCAAACAATAGTGTTGGTAGGATAAGTCGTACTAAACCTTGTGTTAAACGATCTAGAATAAAACTCTAATCGAAAATATATGTATAATATACATACATATGGGCAAGGCCACCGTCAGTAACGTCACCCTCGCTTACATATTTTGGTCAATATCTTTATAAAATACAATTATTTCTCCCAACTTGAGAGCTGCATATGAAATATCTCGTCATAACTGTTGTTTTATACCCAGACAATTTTGCTGTATCTCGTTTTGTTGTGAAGTTATGACCATTTTAAGCTGTCAGTAACGTCACCAGATTTTGGAAGTGTGTTTGGTGGTAACTGAACGTTTATAATAAAATTAGCGAATTGAAAGAGTTCATGTTTATTATTGCCCAGTATTTTAAAAAAGGAAGGATGAAAGATGATTTTTATCCAAAAGGTGGGCTTAATATTTTATGTTTTAATCAAGTAAATGACATAAAAGCAGTGTCAGTAACGTCACGCAAAATGTCAGTAACGTCACACGTACGAATTTCGTTACGATTTTCGGGTCTTTTTTTTCTTGGGTTAATAGAGGGACCCTACGCGGCGAAAAAATCATAGTAGAGGAGTTTAAAGATGCAATTAAATACCAAATTATTAAGCAAAAAAGTAAAAAAACAAAAATAAAAAAAATCCGTCAGTAACGTCACACAATCTTATTTTTCAAAAATATCCTGCTATATACAAATAATGCTTCATTTAAGCATAGAGGGACCCTACACGGCGAAAAAATCATAGTAGAAGAGTATAAGATGCAATTAAATACCAAATTATTAAGCAAAAAAGTAAAAAAACCAAAAATAAAAAAATCCGTCAGTAACGTCACACAATCTTATTTTGCAAAAATACCCTGGTATATGCAAATAATGCTTCATTTAAGCATTGATAATGAAAGTACTTCAAAAATACTTAAAAAAAATCAGCTCATCCAACCTTTTTTCTAATTAGTTAATGCATAAAAAAACATTTTATAAAAATTTGTCAGTAACGTCACCATTTATTTGCGGCTGATTACTTTAAGCCCTAATTGGTCCAAAAGCCAAGATTTGTACACAAATTTGCTTGCTCATCAATAGTTTGATTTATATTCTATCCAAAAAAAAGTAATCATCTGTCTAAAGCACAAATAATAACAACAAAATTTACCTTTTTCGCCGACATTGATATATTTTTCAACTACGCCTTGCGCGTGCCACTTATGAAAAGAATGTAAAATGTCAAAGCAGACACAAATTTTGGACTGGCAAACAGTGATGCCATATTCTATACATATTTGACATTTCAAATGTAAAAAATATTTTGGGCTTTGTGACAGAAAAAAAAAATCTATGTGGTTTCATTTTTCGTGGCCTTGCCCATATGTATAATATATATACATTGTATATACATTAGAGTTAATTTTGAAAATTTTATCTGCGGGTATCATCATTTTTTTGAAGGATTTAGGGGAACTAAATCCTTCGCTACTTGGGGTGGTTCAACGCATCTGAAAACGCGAATTTTGAGCTGATTTTTCTGCAGAGCAAAAACGGCTGAATATATCGCAAATCTGATTGCACCAGTCGATTCTACAGCAAAAAATAATACAATGGTCGTTTTTCAAACTCTTAAAAAATGTTCCAAAAACCCACCACAGAGGGCGGAAATATAAAGTTTTTTTATTTTCTTTTTAAATTAATTTTTTAAATATGCACAATTAAAGGATATTTTCAGCTTAACAAAATGGTACCAAATTTTCCGTTTTATCACAACCCGTTAAAAAGTTATAGGATCTCAAAAATGGACAAAAACACGTTTTTTTGAAAACTTTGACCTCAATTTTCTCGAAATCATGACGTGATAGAAAAATTTGAAAACTAGAGTCAGAATCAGCATCGAAATGTTTATCGAAAACAAGTTTTATGATCCCAGAATATCATCCAAAAACATCACAAAAAAATGCTCTAAATAATGCACAAAAATGCGTTTTTAGTGAACTTTGACCTCAATTATCTCAAAAAACTTACGTTACGGAACATTTTGGAAACCAGATTTGGAATCAGCATTGAGAGGACCGCTGACCCATCCAAAAATTTTTAAAATTTTGGTCAGTGTTTTATAAAATTGCCATTTGAAAAAAAACTTTGAAGCCTTAAAACTTTTTAATGGGTTGTGATAGAAAGGAGCTTTTTGTACCAATTTTCTTAGCAAAAGCTGCTTCTTCATCGTGCATGATTAAAAAAATAATTAAATTTTTTTTTTTTAAAAAATCGATTTTTCCGCCCCCTTCTGTGGGTTATTGGAACTTTTTTAGAGTTCAAAAAACTGCTATTGTATTAATTTTTGCTGTAGAATTGACTGGTGAAATCAGATTTGCAATATATTCAGCCGTTTTTTATCTGCAGAAAAATCAGCTAAAAATTCGCGTTTTCAGATGCTTTGAACCACCCCAAGAAGTGAAAATTTTTCCAAAAAAATACCGGCATTCTTTTTAGCTCCCCTAAATCCTTTTAAAAAATTCTGATATTCAATAAACAGCAGAAGTGACATAGCCACCAAACGAACTCTAATATACATATATAAAGGCCGAATAAATACATATTCGGGGCTATTCCTGTTGTCATAAACGCGTTTAAAACGCGACGAAGGTAATTTTTGGTATTCCTGAATACGTTGGAGATGATACAGACGAAAAACATATGTTTTTTCGTTATCGTCGACATTCGACGTATTCCTCAATCGTCTTCGACGTCAGATTCATACAATTTTGTTCGACATCTTTTTTGGCGCGTTTTTAAAGAAAATTGTATTTTTTTAACTAAAATCATTAAAACTCATTTAAATATCAATTAAGTGTTTTATTTTTGTATAAATTATGTAATAAAAATGTCTCCGGCAGAATAAAAACCATGAAAATGCAAATTGCATTTGTTCCCGGACTTTGCCACACAGGGACCGATTTTTGTTTATGGCGATTTTTTGTTTAATTTCTGAAGTTTATAATACTTATTCTTAATTTTTTAATTATATATATTATAGTAAGATTGAAAATAAATATAAAAAAATATGACCCGCAATATAATTTTAATTAATTTACAATTCCTGTTATTTTATATGTTTTGTTGTTTCCCAGCAAAACTTAGATTACCAAATAAGGTATAAAATAAGGTATAGGATCTCTTAATTTATACATTGCAGCATTGATGATTTTAACAGGCGATGAGACTCAAAGTAATGCATCCACATTATCACAAAGAATACCAGTAAGGTATAAAATAAGTCATAAATTTATAACGAAGAATACGAGTAATGTGTAAAATATATGATATTTTATAGGTTACGAGAAATGAAATAATATAGCATAACAGAAGATAATATATAAGGTGTTACGAGTAGTGAAAAAGTAATTTTGTATTAAATTTACTCACGTGATTGTAAGTGAGTGTAAGTAGATAAAATATGCTCGTGAGTTTGTGTCGTTAGAAATTTCCTGTCGTGAGCCCATCTCTAGTTTAAACTTATGCATTTTTAATTCTGTTTTATTTATTGTTGGACTTTATATTTTATAACTGAAGTTTTATTTATTTCGGTTTGAGTCCATATTAATTATTTCTGAGAAATAATTATTTTTGTTGTACAATGAGAAAGATTTTTCTTTTTAATAATTATTTTTTATGTTATTGTAATGCATTATGCATCCAATTATAAATAATGCATTATTTCAAACTTTCAAATAATACATAATTAGAGTTTTTCTTTTCCCGGACTTTTTCATTTCCCGGGAAAGCGGGATTCATTTTTAAATTTCCCGGGATCCCGGGAATTCCCGCAATAACTAAAAACCCAAATTTTTTGTCAAAAAAATATATAAAAACCTTATGAATGCGATTACACTATTTATAATGTTTATTAACACCATAAAAATCTTATTTAGTACATTTTAAAACAGAAAAAAAATAAGTTTCGAGAAAAAAAGAACAATTTTTGTTACCCAGTTCTTATAAAAAACGGTCCAAATATATCGAAGTCGTTTAAAAGTATTTTTAAGGGAATATGTTATTTCACATCGCTTTATCTGTTTTAATAATAAAATTCATCATTTATTCTAATTCATCTTGTTGTTAGTTCATTTTTACAATTGGTTCTCAACGCTTTGCCTCTAAAACACAATGAAACTAATTCACAGGAATTTCTCTATTATGTTTCTAAAACTGAATGTAACTTTTTCAGAGAAATGAAATTATAAGAAAATTTACCCCAAAAATTATTAAAAAAATTAAAAATCCTGGTTTCCAAAAAAACTGTCATCCTTTACACAGATTTTATATCAATTTATCGATTTAAAAAGAATCATGTCCAGAGACATAAATATTTTCTAAAGAAACAAATAATCATACTGCAATTTTTTATAATGCAGTTCTCAGAAAAAAATTTCTTAGCTTCTGAAAAAAAAGTATCAGGATCTGATAACACAGCCCAACAACCAAAATCGGAGTGGGATGAAACAAAAAGCAAATGAAAGCATAATAAAACCCTCGACACTTTTTTTTGGTTTAGCGCTAAATTTTTTTGCACGCATTTGAAGTTGGTGAACTTTTATTATAATTATAATAATAATTGCTTAAAAATTGTATAGGGCGTATGATTAATTAAAACGGTGAACAGTGGATTATTTTTAATAATTTGGCTATTCAGTAAATAGGTACGGGACCGATCACAGCGAATTTCATACCGGTTGTAGCTAACGTAATTTCGAGCTTATGTTTAGACCAGGGGCCCCTAATGTAGGACATGTTTAGTACACAAAAGCTTTAATTGCTTTAAAATGCGTGTAAAAAATAATCTAGCGCTGAATTAAAAAAACCTCTTGATGGCTTTGTTATGTAAAATGTAAACTTTAATTTGCTTTTGGTTTCATTCTGTTCCGATTTTAAATTTAGATTTTTTATCACTGTGTAATTATATCCTATCGATATTAAGATATTGTGAGACTTTTTTCATTTCGTAAGTCTCAGATTTCATGACATTTTTTAGTTAGAACGTCTCTCTTTTTGGGCCCTCATGGTCCCTGCGTACGTTTCTGTCATCAATTATCAAGAATTTTAATAAAATCTCTAAAAAATCACATACTAAATAATCGAATATAACTTTCCTACTTGTTTACTCTATGATTAGGTATAAGTCAAAACTAAAATCGGTTGGCAAAAAGTTAAAATTGAATAAATGAATGAAGCAAGTTACAATACAAAAGTTCAAAACGCATATTTAGAACTCAAAAGTTTTTAAAAATATTCACCACTCTTTGCGTCTTGAATTTTTTTTTTACAATTTTCTTTTGTATTGTTTTTGTTTTAAAATAAACAATATTTTTTTTAATAAATTTATACAAAAACTTAAAAAATATTAAAAATACTACCTGTTTTGCACCCGGCGTTGCCCGGGTTGAAAAATATTATTGTATAATGAATGAGTTTTTATTAGCATACTGCTCAATGACTTTTCACTGGGTTTATGGGTTGAGCGATTTTTTTTTATTTCGCTTAGCGTCGGTGTTTAAAACAGTTACCATTTAGCGTAAATATTAGCATGACAAAATATTGGACGTTTGGGCATTTTTTTTTTGGGGTTCCTTTTTGACTTGAGAGGCGAAAAGCTCCGAACAAAGTAAAAAAACGTTTTATTTTTTACTGAAGATATAAGTTGTAAGTTGTTCATCGTTAAAAAGATGTTTCGAAATGTCAATTAATTTGTAGCGAACATTTGACAGTCATAAGTTTGGTTACACACAGAGAAATGTTTAGTTGGAATTCCATTATAAAAACCGAATTTTGACAAATCTCACAAATTTTTAGTTGTTATTGTAAAGTTTTTATCATCATACCAAACAACTAACAAGAATAAAAGATAAATAGCAATCGTGACCGAATTGATGTTTTAGCAACTAATAAGTTGGTCACCTTAAATAAACTAAAATACACTCAAAAAAGTATGTCGGTAAAATCTACTACAAAAGACAGTTGTTTTGACTACATTTTGTCGTTGAAAAGGCGTCCACTACATAAACGGTAAAAACAACTGAACATGTTGTTTTTAACTATTGATTTTCAACTACAAAATGTAGTAAAAACTACTACAAAACTGTTTAATACAGTTGTTTTTTCTACAATTGCCTGAAATTTTATTTAAAAAATTTCTTAAACGTTTAAATGATTGATATTTATTTATTTAAAAAGCAATACATTTCAGTTGGTTGTATAGAACTTCGACATGATGACAATTTTTTGATGTATTTATCTGGAATTATAGAAGAAAAAAATTATATTAATAAAATGTTAAACAAAATAAATTGATTGTATTTACCTTTGTTTTTTAATAGTTCATTTCAAATTTTCACCGCTACTGATCAAAATTTGTCTGGAATAAAAAAAAACGAAATGCTTTGGCAAAATTGATTTATAAAAAAAAAGAATTAATTTGAAATGTTTCAAAAAAGTATGTACCTGCTCTGTTGTGTATACAAAGAAAAGAAAGATGGCGCGCTCATAAGAAAACAAAACACTGCACACATTTTATTTTGTTTTTTTCCGATTGGTTTTTACGCACGCTTATGTGAGCGCTATATTATACACACACCGAACCAAATCTCGTAGGTAAAATCAACAAAAAATTTTCGTAGATCTTTAACAAAATTTTGTCAATTTTTTTTTTTAATATTCAACAAATTTTATTCAAATCAACGAAATTTCGTCAAGTTTACATCCTCTGAAGAAGTAAAATTGACAAAATTTCGTCAAATTGACTAATATTATTAGTTTGGACGCCATTATTTTTTCAATGTGCAGCGTCATGAAAAAAGTGTATTTTTTGTGAAAATTAATTTATTTTTTAATGAAATTTTATCCAATTGCCTAAAGCTATTAGTTTTTATGCCTTTTTTGGCATGGTAAAATGCGTCTTCAAATGCTGCAAAATTTCAGGTGAAAACATCTTTAAATTTTGAGAAACTTCATGTAAGTAATGATTATATAAAAATTAAATTTACAAACAACTAATTTTTATTAATGTTTTTAGGTATTCTACATACATACACTCAGAAAATTATTGCAGTTACTACATGACGGTCGTTTGTGTAGTAAGTAGTAGCTGTTGTTTTTAGCTACAATTTCGGTCGTTTTTGTATGAAAAAATCTCAAACAACTTTTTTTGTAGTAGTTTCAAAAAATAACTACAAAAAATATACTACACTGTAGCAATAGTTGATTTATGTAGTTGTTTTTAGTTTTTTTTCTAAAACTCGTTTTTTTCTAGAAATTTTTATTGCAAACGAATGTGTCGAGCGAGTTGGTCGTGCGGGATGCGGAAGGAATTATTTTTATACCAAATAAATAATATCTAAATAAATTAAATTACAATTTATTAAATTTAATTATAACAAAAAATATGTTTTTGGAAAAATATTCTTGAGCGAAAGAAAATAAGTGGATAAATGAGATAACAAGTGCACCGAACCAAATACGGCAGTAATATTTACGAAAAAGCATGTTGATTTGACGAAAGAACAATCATTATACAGCTAACAAAACAGGGGTGTTGATTTGAATAAAATTTTCGTTAATTTATATTTGAGATAAATTTGACGAAATTTCGTCAAATTAACAGAATTATTTTCGTCAATTTGAATAAAATAGTTTATTCAATTTGAATAAATATTATCAATTTAACTAAATAATTTTCGTAGATTCCACGATATTTTATCAATTTTACTAAATTTTTCTACCCTTACAAAAATAAAATATCCATAAATATTAGTTTTGTTATTATTTTAATTTTTTTATTGACTAGAATATTTTAATATTTAAAGAACTTAAAAAATATTAACTATAATAAACAAAAAAAACATACAAAATAATTAATAATTGAACTAATTTAAATATAAACTTACACAAAGGGGAAAACGAATGACTTTTTACAGCAAATGACGAAGAAAATGTACATATTTCCAAATTCCAGACGGAATCTTGTTTATTTTTGAACCCTTGTCAATATAGTATGTATGTAGAATACCTAAAAACATTAATAAAAATTAGTTGTTTGTAAATTTAATTTTTATATAATCATTACTAGGGATGAGATTTTCATGCACTAAAAAATCGAAAATATGCGCTTAAAATATGCGCTAAAAAATTCAAAATATGCACTAAAAAAACATAAAATATGCACTAAAAAATTAAATGTGCATAAAAAAAATCTTGTTTTCATAAGAAAAACTTAAAAAGAAAAAAAATAACGCCGGCTTTAAATAGTAACATTTAAAATCGCAAGATTTTTTTAAGAGAGTAAAGAAAATCTATAAAAAAAATTAAAAAAAAATATATTTTTTTTTTATTTTCAAAATAAATTTTTAAAATTTTAAAATTTTAAATAGTTTTTGAAAAAAATAAATTTCATTTTGTGTTATTGCTAATTTATGTCAAAATATGCAAAAATATGCACTTAAAAGTTACAAATATGCACAAAATATGCATTTAAAATCAAAATATGCAAAAATATGCATTTTTACCGAAATATGCAAAAATATGCAAAAACAAATCGATGCCATTTTAACGGAAATTTCTTGATTCGGAAAGATAATTAGTCGATACCGTTTTTAGGCTATCTACAAAAAACATGCATGGAAATCTCATCCCTAATCATTACTTACATGAAGTTTCTCAAAATTTAAAGATGTTTTCACCTGAAATTTTGCAGCATTTGAAGACGCATTTTACCATGCCAAAAAAGGCATAAAAACTAATAGCTTTAGGCAATTGGATAAAATTTCATTAAAAAATAAATTAATTTTCACAAAAAATACACTTTTTTCATGACGCTGCACATTGAAAAAATAATGGCGTCCAAACTAATAATATTAGTCAATTTGACGAAATTTTGTCAATTTTACTTCTTCAGAGGATGTAAACTTGACGAAATTTCGTTGATTTGAATAAAATTTGTTGAATATTAAAAAAAAAATTGACAAAATTTTGTTAAAGATCTACGAAAATTTTTTGTTGATTTTACCTACGAGATTTGGTTCGGTGTGTGTATAATATAGCGCTCACATAAGCGTGCGTAAAAACCAATCGGAAAAAAACAAAATAAAATGTGTGCAGTGTTCTGTTTTCTTATGAGCGCGCCATCTTTCTTTTCTTTGTATACACAACAGAGCAGGTACATACTTTTTTGAAACATTTCAAATTAATTCTTTTTTTTTATAAATCAATTTTGCCAAAGCATTTCGTTTTTTTTTTATTTCAGACAAATTTTGATCAGTAGCGGTGAAAATTTGAAATAAACTATTAAAAAAACAAAGGTAAATACAATCAATTTATTTTGTTTAACATTTTATTAATATAATTTTTTTCTTCTATAATTCCAGATAAATACATCAAAAAATTGTCATCATGTCGAAGTTCTATACAACCAACTGAAATGTATTGCTTTTTAAATAAATAAATATCAATCATTTAAACGTTTAAGAAATTTTTTAAATAAAATTTCAGGCAATTGTAGAAAAAACAACTGTATTAAACAGTTTTGTAGTAGTTTTTACTACATTTTGTAGTTGAAAATCAATAGTTAAAAACAACAACATGTTCAGTTGTTTTTACCGTTTATGTAGTGGACGCCTTTTCAACGACAAAATGTAGTCAAAACAACTGTCTTTTGTAGTAGATTTTACCGACATACTTTTTTGAGTGTACTATATTGACAAGGGTTCAAAAATAAACAAGTTTCTGTCTGGAATTTGGAAATATGTACATTTTCTTCGTCATTTGCTGTAAAAAGTCATTCGTTTTCCCCTTTGTGTAAGTTTATATTTAAATTAGTTCAATTATTAATTATTTTGTATGTTTTTTTTTGTTTATTATAGTTAATATTTTTTAAGTTCTTTAAATATTAAAATATTCTATTCAATAAAAAAATTAAAATAATAACAAAACTAATATTTATGGATATTTTATTTTTGTAAGGGTAGAAAAATTTAGTAAAATTGATAAAATATCGTGGAATCTACGAAAATTATTTAGTTAAATTGATAATATTTATTCAAATTGAATAAACTATTTTATTCAAATTGACGAAAATAATTCTGTTAATTTGACGAAATTTCGTCAAATTTATCTCAAATATAAATTAACGAAAATTTTATTCAAATCAACACCCCTGTTTTGTTAGCTGTATAATGATTGTTCTTTCGTCAAATCAACATGCTTTTTCGTAAATATTACTGCCGTATTTGGTTCGGTGCACTTGTTATCTCATTTATCCACTTATTTTCTTTCGCTCAAGAATATTTTTCCAAAAACATATTTTTTGTTATAATTAAATTTAATAAATTGTAATTTAATTTATTTAGATATTATTTATTTGGTATAAAAATAATTCCTTCCGCATCCCGCACGACCAACTCGCTCGACACATTCGTTTGCAATAAAAATTTCTAGAAAAAAACGAGTTTTAGAAAAAAAACTAAAAACAACTACATAAATCAACTATTGCTACAGTGTAGTATATTTTTTGTAGTTATTTTTTGAAACTACTACAAAAAAAGTTGTTTGAGATTTTTTCATACAAAAACGACCGAAATTGTAGTTAAAAACAACAGCTACTACTTACTACACAAACGACCGTCATGTAGTAACTGCAATAATTTTCTGAGTGTATAATAAAGTTTTTGAAAAATATTTAGTCAATACAACTGTTTCTTTAAGTCTAAATTTGCACCCTCGACCAATAATCATTTGCTTTAATTGACAAATTTTAAAAATATTTAATAATTGTATCGACAACTGAAAATGTCGGTTAACTTAACCAAATTTAAAATATTTTCATATTTTTTGTAAAATTTAATTTTGTATTGGCATTCATGATCAATAATTGATTGTTATGATTTCATTTATATTAAACAAATCGAATGTCAAAAAAATAAAAATTATAATTTCATTAAATAAAAAACGAAATACAATTCAGACGTGTTTGCGCAAAAAATTTTAATTAAAGAATTCTGCTAAAAAAATCATAAAAAATGTTGCAAATCTAGACGGTGAGTTGATAACTTTGCGAAATATGAGAAATTTTAATTAATTAAACTTATTTTAGATATTTCCACATGAGGTATTACTGCAGATTCTCAAGATGATATAACATCTATAAGGCGACAATATAACATCAAACAAGGCGACAATAAAATCATTTTCCAGCTAAATACCAAAATAAAAATTATGAAACAGTCTCCAAGAATTCTCGCGCAGAGAATTGAAACAAGTTTCGTCCTGATAGTGGTAACAAAGATGCGAATACGAAAATTTACATAGGTTAGTTATCCCCTAGAAATTCTCAGAATCTATAATATGTATTTCGCTTTAAAAATTGTAAAATTTTATATAATCAAATTTAATTATTAAAATTGTTTTACAAAAATAATAAAAATTTATTTTTTTAAGAAACAGTGCAAAAAAATATTGATTGGAGCTACCATATAACGCTTTTTAAAATTCGATCACTCTAACCAATGTCAGTTTTAGCTTTTAAATATTCAGTTCTCATATAGAATTTTAACAGTTGAGGCAACTGAAATTAACAGTAGAGGCAACTGAATATTGTGATAGTTCGTGTGACCGCAAAAATTCAGTTGGCAAACAATTTAGTTGCAGCAACTGAAACCATTTTCTGTGTGTATGTTTCGCGCATCAGTAAAAAAATAAGCGTTATAATGGAACAGGTAGAAATAACGTTCAGTACATTGCAAAAGGCGTGGAAGTTTAGACCCACTTGTCCGATCGCCTTAATGCAGACTAATACCAAATTAAAATTCATATTTTTTAAACATGTTTAACCACTTAAACATGTTTAAATTTATACTTGTTAAGGTACATAAACATGTTTAAGTGCTTAAACATGTTTAACAAAATGAATGCGAATTTGGTATAAAGTTCCCGCCTCGGTTGTACTATCTGTGGAGAAAGTTTTGTTAAAATCTGTTTAGTCGTTCACAATGTCGTTCACAATGTCGGAGTCAATCCAATCCGTGGCACAGATTGAAATGTTAACTTTGCAAAATGCAGATTAGAGTTCTGTCAGATTCAAAATGTCATTTTACTTACTCTTCTCAGAATTTCACAAAATCACGAAATTAAAATTGGGGCACATAATTAATTTATTTAAATCTAAAATATTTAAATCTAAATCTTTATAAAAATTATTTATATTTGTTTTGTTTTTATATTTTTTTTAAAGAAATTATTAGAGATGGAACTTTCACAAAGCTGTATCTTTTCTCTGGTAACGGTTAACATAGGCTAACAGAGCAGATTGGAAACTTCAGAGTAGAACATGTTTCACTCTGGAGTGAATTGAAAAAATATAGTCAAATTCGAAAATATGAAAGTGCAATAGGGAAAGGTTTTCTACAGATTGGAGTACTCCAACATTGTGAATGCGCCTTATGAGTGATTACGGAACAGGCAGAAAAAACTATGGCATATAGATCTTATATGGCATATAGTTGCGAAACAGGAATAATATTTTTAAATTTAATACAAAGGGTTGCGGCATTTTAAGCCGGTTCAGCCGTTTATGCGTGATTTCGGAAAAGGCAGGAATAACGTTTAATAAAATACAAACGCGATATATTGTGGTTCATAATTTCCACCTCGGTCAGTACTATGTGTGGTAAAAATTTCATTCAAATTTGTTCAGCCGTTTATGCTTGAATACAAAACGGGCAGAAATAAATTTTAATTTAATACAAAGTTGCGTGGCATTTTACGCCACATTTTTCCATCGCCCTATATGGTGGCTCATAGTTTTCTCCTCGGTTAATACTATCTGTGGTGAAAATTTCATGAAAATCGGTTTACCCGTTTAAAAGGCAGAAATAACTTTCAATATAATACAAAGGGGCGTGGCATTTTACGCCCCTTTTCGATCTCTCTCTATTGGGGCCATAGTTTCAGCCTCGGTCAGTGCTATCAGTGGAAAAAATTTAATTAAAATCGGTTTAGCCGTTTATGCGTTATTACGGAAAAGGCAAAATAAAGTTCCATAAAATAAAAAGGGGCGTGGCATTTTACGCCCCTTTGTCCGATCGCGGTCGCTTATGGCCTATAGTTCTCGCCTCGGTTAGTATTTTCTGTGGTGAAAATTTCATTAAAATCGGTTCAGCCGTTTTCCCATTATTGCGGAACAGGCAGACATAGATTCAGCATAATACAAAGGGGCGTGGCATTTAACGCCCCTTTTCCGATCGCGGTCGAAAATGGCCTATAGTTCCCGCCTCGGTTAGTACTATTTGTGGTGAAAATTTCATGAAAATCGGTTCAGCCGTTCTCCCCTGATTGCGGAACAGACAGACAAACCAACACTCAGATTTTTAATATTAATAGGGATAATTTTCCGGAATAAAAAAAAAAACAAATTTTAGTGCAAAAACATGAAGATTTGGCAAGGTATTTATGGAATGATGCCGCATTCAACGGGCTTTCTATGTAACTTGAAGTTTTGAACGCATAGAAGGCATAAAGAATTGAGAACGTATCGGCCGCAACGCACTCCTATGTACTTCCACCTTATAATGTATACAGACTAGCGTGATTTTAAAATCACCATGTGATTTTCCTTTGAACAAAATCACATAGTGATTTACAAAATCATCTCAAATTGTACTAGCATAAAGAAAAATTGCAAAATCATCTCAACTTACCACGGTAAGTTCTTGTAGTGTGAACATGGCTTTAAGCTCTACTAAAATAAATCCGTTTTACAAAAATAATAAAATTAAAAACATCGCCATCACTCTTAAAGGTGGTATGATACTTGCTAGTTTCTGTATTGGGCTTTTTTAGGATTGATCGAATGAATCAACAAATGCGAGAAAAAACAAGATATACAATAAAATAAAAACAAAACAAAAAAAACAATATTGCCAACTTTTATTTTCAAAATAAATCGCCCAAAATAGCTAAAAAACGCCCAAAACAAATGTAAAACCGCTTCATTCGAGCAAAAACTAATAAAATTAACATTTTATTCTGGAAATGTCAATTTTAAGTTGAAAATTTTTATATTTTTTTTTTTGACAGTTACTGCAAAATTATCGATACACACGTATATTTTTTGACGTTTTAAGTTTATTTCATGATATTGTCATACTCTTTTCACTAGGTCAGTTTGCATATGAAAATATATTTGCACTGTTCTCCAATATATAAAAAATACAAAACTAGCAAGTATCATAACACCTTAAACGGCTGAGCCGATTTTCATGAAATTTTTACCAAAGATGGTACTAACCGAGGCGGAAACTAAAAGCAATGAAAAAGAGCGATCGGACAATGGCGCATAAAAGGCTACTCCCCATTTTATTTTATTAAACGTTATAAAATCCCTATTTCCCTAATATTATAAATCTGATTGTTGGTTTGTCTGTCTGTCCGTCTGTTCCACAATAGGTTAAAAACGACTGAACCGATTTTCATGAAATGTTCACCATTGATAGTACTAACCGAGGCAGGAACTATAGGTCATTAGGACCGCGATCGGACAAAGGGGCGTAAAATGACAAGCCCATTTGCACTATGCTGAAGCTATGTCTGCCTGTTCCTCAATACGGTTGAACTGATTTTCATGAAATTTTCTCCACAGAAAGTACTAACCGAGGCGGAAACTATAGGCCATTTTCGACCGCGATCGGAAAAGGGGCGTTAAATGCCACGCCCCTTTGTATTATGCTGAATCTATGTCTGCCTGTTCCGCAATAATGGGAAAACGGCTGAACCGATTTTAATGAAATTTTCACCACAGAAAATACTAACCGAGGCGAAAACTATAGGCTATCGGACAAAGGGGCGTAAAACGCCACGCCCATTTGTTCTATGCTGAAGCTATGTCTGCCTGTACAGTAAGTGTAAGTACACTTTAGGTATTATGAATAACCCCCATAAAATATACGTAATATGCAAATAATCATTTCTATGGCTTGTCAGACTGTTAATGTTTTTGAAGCAGAGAAGTTCTGGAGGCATGCACGCAAAGTTAAACAGTAAAGTTTATTATAAATGTGTATGTTGTTATTTTCATGAAATTTTCTCCACAGAAAGTACTAACCGAGGCGGGAACTATAGGCCATTTTCGACCGCGATCGGAAAAGGGGCGTTAAATGCCACGCCCCTTTGTATTATGCTGAATCTATGTCTGCCTGTTCCGCAATAATGGGAAAACGGCTGAACCGATTTTAATGAAATTTTCACCACAGAAAATACTAACCGAGGCGAAAACTATAGGCTATCGGACAAAGGGGCGTAAAACGCCACGCCCATTTGTTCTATGCTGAAGCTATGTCTGCCTGTACAGTAAGTGTAAGTACACTTTAGGTATTATGAATAACCCCCATAAAATATACGTAATATGCAAATAATCATTTCTATGGCTTGTCAGACTGTTAATGTTTTTGAAGCAGAGAAGTTCTGGAGGCATGCACGCAAAGTTAAACAGTAAAGTTTATTATTGTTCTTATGACGAACGTAGTTGATTCTCACTTGTCTCTATATCCTGACTCCAATAAATTCAAACTACCTTTTGTTTGATTTATAAACAAATTATTTATTTTACTTTAGGTTTAATATAAAAGTTTGCCAAAAGGGCTCGATACAAATTCACTTTAAATCTAATGAAGATAAACTGGTTTTTTTTACTGCCTCCTTGGCGTATCAAAAGAATAATGAATATGAAAAATACAATAATGATTACAAGATAAGTCATCTGTCAAAACAGACGACAAAACGGGGTTGCCACCGTTCATGCCATACAAGGGGGGGATTCGTAGACAGAGTGCCCGGAATAACATTAACCCTTGTGTGGCATGAACATACCGGCCCCCTTGCACCCACAGTGCAAAACAAACGTAACTATATGTAACGATAGATACATAGATAATGCTTAAATATAAATACTTGTACTCTAGTAATAAAGGTAATATTAATTTCAAATACTCGAGCTATTACTTAAAATCTATGGTAAGTTAGAGCCAAATTTTAAATTCATAAAGACTCACAATTCAATTATAAATGTAAGAAAGAAAATAAGAGGGTTTTATGAGTAGTTTGGTTTTAACTTTTCCTATGACGTACATTCTTATTCAATGTCGAAGGTCTTGTCTAAAACGTGTGGCTTCTGGGCCAGCTGGATTTCACCGAATATGCATAAACCAAAAATTGTTTGTTGGACGTAAGGTAATGCAGATTGTTGAACGGGCAATCCCAGATAGATTCTGTTCGCTACGTCATTGCCTAATAGAATGCCGCATGGAATTTTACGATGGAACGAGGAATCGGCTAAGGTGTCCATGGGATGAAAATGACGGACAGCGGCTGGGTCGACCTTTCGAGCCGGATGGTACGGCGCAGTTTCATCCTTCAAAGGCAAATTCATCGTCAATGTACGGACCGGATTGGAACGTGCCGCCATTCGTATCTTGAGGCAATGATGGACAGGTGCGACCGGAAAGCGGTACGGCGAATGATTAAAAATGTAACTTGTGGGTGAGGACGGATCAAGTAGTGCTCGAATTGCCTGAGAGGGGCCGCTACCATCTGGAGCGGTGACTTGAATCAGCGCCGTCATTTTTACCCAGATACAAGTCTTGAATTTCATTGGATGCATGATAGTATGGTGATCAGTCCAGCATTTTGAGCAGCGATACAAACTATTACAGGTGTTGATTTGGTGTGAGAGTCCTAGACAGTTGATGCAGATTTTATGATCTGCCACATAATCATTTTTTTCGACAGGGCTCAGTGTAAGAAATTTTCGGCAGGTCCGGAGTGGATGTCGCATTTTGCATAGGGGGCAGAGATAATTTTCGTTGAAATTCATCTATTGTGTAAAGAAAGAAAAATATTTGATTAAGAATAAGGGAGTATTCATAAGGAGAAATCCAAATGTTAGTTGAGACAGACATCAGAGGTTTATTTTATTGATCAGGGGATGGCAACAACACCAGTTTATGAATAGGACGAGTTATAATTCCCTGTTGGGTTTTTAAATCAACCACCCGGACCCGATCGTCACTACCTCGATATACCTTGAGAATGCGACCTAATCTCCATTCAGTGGGACAGATGGGTTCATGTTTAATGACCACAAGATCATTGATCTTTAAATCTTCTTGGGGCCGTTTCCATTTATTCCGCTTTTGCAGTTCCTTTAAATACTCGGACTTCCATCGTCTGCAAAACTCTTGTTGTACCACCTTCAGACGTCTCCATCGGTTTAACATAGAGGCCGTAGAAGGAATTTCTTCTGGTTCAGCTACAGACAGTAAAGGGGATCCTATTAGAAAGTGTCCAGGTGTCAGTGCAGCGAGATCTTCGACGTTTTCGGAGAGTGGAGTTAGGGGTCTGGAGTTGAGACAGGCTTCAATTGCCGCTAGTACGGTAGAAAATTCTTCAAATGTGAACTTAGACTGACCAGAGATTTTCTTTAAGTGAGTTTTACAGCTTTTGACCCCAGCTTCCCATAAACCTCCTATATGCGGGGCGGAGGCAGGGATAAAGTGCCAGGATAGTTTTTGATGACCGTATTTAGAGACAGCTGAATCCTTTAATTCTACTGTATGTTGGGCCCACTTAAGTTTTAACTCTCTTGATGCGCCAACAAAGTTCCTTCCATTATCTGAGTACACTTTACTGGGACAACCCCGACGAGCTACAAAGCGAGAGAAAGCGGCAAGAAACGCTGGTGTGGATAAGTCGCTTACGCCTTCCAAATGAATGGCCTTGGTGGCGAAACAAACGAAAAGACAAATATAGCCTTTGGTAATGCGACAGCCGCGACCAGCAAAATTTTTTATATCGAACGGGCCAGCGAAATCGACTCCGGTATTAGTAAAGGGTCGTCCAAGAGTAGTCCTATCATTAGGGAGTGGAGCCATTATCTGCCCTTGAAGCTTTTTACGGTGTATGACACATTCTCTACAATTGTGGATACAGGTTTTGATTAGGTTTTTTGCTTTCAGGATCCAACACTCGGAACGAATGGTCGATAACATGATTTGAGGTCCCCCATGGAGCAATAAACGATGAATAAAATCTACATATAACCGGGCCAATCTACTTCCATACGCTAGAATGATAGGATGACGTTCATTATAAGAGAGACATACTGTGGAACCCAGACGTCCGTTAGCTCGAATTAATCCACTGCTATCAAGAAAAGGGGTTAGTGTGAGGAGTGGACTTTGAGATTCTAACGGTTTTTTTTGAGATAAACGACGATATTCGTTGTGAAAATGAATTTGTTGAGACAAGTAAAACAATCTGTTTCTTACCATTGATAGCTCGCCCATGGACAAACGGATAGTGTCAAATTTTGTTTTTGTAACGGGATTTATTCGATTAAAAAATCTAAAAACATATGCTATGACATGTATTGCCCTTGGTAAAGAAGAAAATCTCGTCAATATGTCCTCTCTTTCAGTCGATCTAGCAGTATAAACTTGTGTTTTTCGCCTTTCTATATTGGTTTCTAAATTTTCTGGATAAGAGGGCCATTTACCTTTTTCGCTCTTAAGCCAGTTAGGTCCCTGCCACCAAAGGTCACTTCTTTTTAGCTCCGCAGGAGTCAGCCCCCGGGTTGCTAGATCGGCTGGGTTGGACTGTGAGTCAACATGAGCCCAATGTAACCCAACTTTTTCTTGGATTATTGCCACTCGGTTTGCAACAAATGTTGTCCAAGAGTTTGGTGGTTTTTTGAGCCAGGCGAGGACGATTGTCGAGTCCGACCAAAGAAACAGAGAATAAGAACTAAGTTTAAGTTGGGGCACCACGTTATCTACTAAATTGGCCAGAAGAAGGGCACCGCATAATTCAAGCCGGGGCAAAGAAATTTTTTTTAGAGGGGCTACCTTTGTCTTTGCGACTAAAATATTTGTAAATATATTGTTTTGACTCTCAACTCTCACATAAAGTGCCGCTGCATATGCTACCTCTGATGAGTCGCAAAACCCATGAATCTCTATGGTACAAGTTGGAGTGTATTGAACCCATCGAGGAATTGTAATAGAGTCAATATCTTTATATTGGGTGACAAAATGCTGCCACTTTATAAGAGCCAGGGGTTTAATGTTTTCGTCCCACTCGATTTTGTCGAGCCACATTTGTTGCATAAGGATTTTGGCATTTATTATTACCGGCGAGAGCCATCCAGCTGGGTCAAACAGTCTGGCTATTACCGAAAGCACTTCTCGTTTGGTGTAAGCCGGTTTCTGTTGGATTTTCTCCGGGACAAAATAAAAGAAGTCATTCGAGGCATTCCATCGTATACCTAGTGTTTTTGCTGTGCTTTTATCCGCAATACACAAAAAATCTTCGTTTAACAAATGAGCCCGAGGTAAGTCTACTAACATCTGTTTCGAATTGGCTGTCCATTTTCGAAGTTGGAATCCCGCTGATTCTAAAATTTTCATTAATTGATTTCTAGCCTCTAAGCCGTCTGATATGTTGTGGGTTCCAACTAAGGCGTCATCTACGTACATATTTTCGCGTAAAATCTGTGAGCCAATGGGAAATTGCGTTTTTTCATCATGAGCCAGCTGTAATAAAGTGCGGATTGCTAAGTAAGGCGCACAATTAACTCCAAAGGTCACTGTTTTTAACTGGAAATCTTGAATTTCATCTTCTGGAGATTGTCTAAACACAATTCTTTGAAATGGAGCATGATTAGGGTTGACTAGAATTTGCCTATACATTTTAGTGATGTCGGCATTGAACGCTATTTTAAACAAGCGCCACTTCAGAATCAGAGACATAATGTCGGACTGCAAAACAGGGCCTACATATAGAACGTCATTTAGACTATTACCATTCGAAGATGAACTGGATGCATTAAAAACAACTCTCAATTGTGTTGTAGTGCTTTCTGGCTTGAAAACTCCGTGGTGGGGCAAATAAAAATGTTGGGGGTTGTGATTTCTTTGGGGAATATTTACTTTTTCCATATGACCAAGTGTCATATATTCATTGATGACTTCATCGTATAAAGCTTTGTATTCTGGCTTTCGATCCAGAGTCTTTTCGTTTCTTAGGAATTGCCTTAGAGCTATGTGTCTGTTGGGACCAATATTTACGTGGGAAGGAAAATCAGACTTAAAGGGCAGATTTACGATGTATCTCCCATCTGAGTTTCTTGTGGTTGTGGAGCGGTATATTTCTTCACAAATCTTATCTTCGTGTGAAAAAATAGGTTTCCTCGAAACCTCCTCTATTTCCCAAAATTTTGAGAGTGTGTCATCCACTGATACTCTTGTACAGTGAGAAAACGAAACCTTGCGAGACTTTTTATGGGTCGGGCCAGTTAATATCCAGCCAAAAATTGTTTCTTGTGCTAGCAAAGCACCGAGAATTCCATGTTTTACCCCGTCGAGTAAAATTAATGGATATAAGTTTCCTCCTAGTAATATGTCTACCGGTCCGCTCTGATAAAATCCAGGGTCCGCATAGTCTAATTTTGGTAGCACTTGTTCATGTGTCGGAGTCAATGAATGTGTAGGTATGTTACCTGTGACATCAGTTACTACTAAAGCATCTATATCAAGAGTGATATTTGGTTTTAAAATTGAACCAACGACAAAATTAGCTATTTTACTACATTTTGCGATGATCTCTCCGCCTAATCCGCAGATATCAGCAGAAACAGGAATTGTCGGTAGTTTTAACAATTTTTGAATTCTCTCTGAAACAAAAGAATCATCAGAGCAAGGGTCAATCAGGGCTCGGACTTTATAGGAGGTACCTAAGTGTAAAATGTTTACCCAAGCTGTTGCTAGCATCGTGCTTTTTGAGACAGATACATGATAATTTTGAGCGGTGTCAGAAAAATTTTCTGTATTTTGAGTGGACTGTATTGAGTAAGCTTGTGATGTAGTAGCTTCTGTACCCGTATGGGCGTCATTTGATTTATTTTGACCTTGCTCAATAGTTACTTCTTTGTGAAGTAAAGTATGGTGCCTCAAATTACACTTTAAACAAGTATTCAAACTTTTGCACTCTGTTGCAATATGACCCTGGGCCAGACAATTCATACAATGCTTATGCTTTTTGACTGCTGATAGCCGAGCGCTGAAGTCTTTACCCAAAAATTCTGGACAAGCTCTTAAGCTATGGTCGCCATTACATAAGTTGCATTTATTTCCCCCTTTTATATGGTGAGCTTTTGATTGAATCGACTTGTTAAAATTGTAGTATCTGGGTTTAGGTTGAGAACCACTGGGTCCTTGTGAGCTAGACAAGTCTGACATACTTTCTAAAACTTGAAATCTTTCTGTTAAAAAGTTATTCAAAATATCCCATGGCGGCATTTTGGTTTTATCCACTAATGATTGTTCAAAAAGAGCTCGTGTTAATTTAGGTAATCTTGTTATACCTTGATAAGCAAATATGGGACCCCATGATTTAATATCAACATTGTAAAGGTTCATAACAGAAATAAAGTTATTTATTTCTCTTTGGAGACGTCTGAGGTCAGTAGCAGTTTCCTGAGTACAATGGGACAAATTGAAAAGAATTTCAAACTGATTAAATATGAGCATGCGTTCATTTTCATACTGACTTTTTAAGTTATTCCACGCGATCGTAAAACCGGCTGCAGTAAAAGGGACAGAAGCAATAATCTCTTTTGCTTGACCATCTGTTTTATCACGTAAGTGACAAAATTTTTCAATCGCAGTAAGTCGTTTATTGTCTATATATAAGGCAGTAAACATGTCCCGAAACGTGGGCCAGGTTATATAATCGCCGTGAAAAGTATCGATATCGCAAGGTGGGACACGGATGGTTTCTTCATTTTTTGTAACCTCTGGTTTCGTTTCAACAGTCGTGACTTTGCACATGCTAGCTTTTTCAGTGATATAGGAGATGCAATGTATGTAAGATTTATGAATTGAAGCCTGTTTTGCGGTAACTGCATTAACTTCCTCTTTCGGTGTTTTAGGAACTTTCATATAAGCTTTGTACGCTTGTTTGCATTCCTCCCATGCGGAATCCAGTTCCTTCCGTTCAGTATTCCATGCTTCCCTATTGAGCTTGGAAGGGTCCAAGTCTTTTAAATACTGAGCAAATCTCACGATTTCATCTGAAGCGATTATATATTCTTGGTTTGGTTCCATTGTATCTTTTGCTAAACTGGTTTAATATAAATAACAAGAGTGTACTTCTCAAAGAGCCTTTGTGTTTATATTAAGTCCCCGCACCCAATTAAGAAAAGACTTAAAGTGGATTTAAGGCTTTAAGAAAAGGCAAGTAAAAATAAAACGATCCAACTTAGTTTGTTATTGGGTCCAGTGTTTAATTCAAAGTTACGACTATATAACCAAATAAGACCGAGAGAGCTCTCTACCATGTAAATGCAACCAAAAAAAAACTAATTTTCAAGAATTTTTGTTATAAATTGAAAGAAAAAAAAAAAAAAAAACAACGATTTTCAAAAAAGTGCCCAAGTTTATTTGTTTCGGGCCCAGTGTGCTAAATTTTTATTTTATTTTTTGTACTTCGAAGTATATAACGAAATGAAACCAAGTGAGCTCTTTGTCACGTATATAAGATGTTATGAAAAAAAAAAATTTCATAAGTTTATGTGCTATACTGGCCCAATGTGTTTGAGATATTGAACCAACCGAATGAGACAAATTTACAAAGGAGACAAATTGTACAACAATATTATGTAGTTGTTAAATGAATATGTTACGTTTTCCGAAACTGTGAAAATTAATTTGTAATCTGGCCCAGTGTGTTGATATTTATCGATACTGAATACAAAGCAAATACTCAATAAGATCTAGTGAGATTTACCTCACTTTTATAAAAAATGTGATTCCAAAAAAAAATATAAAAATTTTGTAGTGAACTAGCCCAGTGTGTTTGCTTAATGTGACAGAAACGGTAAAGCGGCAATGCAAGAGAGAGAGAAGACAACAAAAAAAAAGTAGGTCACGTAGTCAAATGTATTCCAGTATTGGAAGTAGTTTAAGAGGCCTATTTGCAACAATAAAATATTAACTGTTATTTTTAAATACTGTTGGTTTTTCTTCTTTTTTGTTTTTTTTTTTGTTTTAAGGAATTTGCAATATTCGTTTTGTCATTGAATAACTTTTTGTTTTTGTTTTTGGAATTTAAACCTCTGTGTTTTCTTTGATTTTTAAACTAACATTTATAAATTTCACACCAGCATATTGCTATTTTACGCACCTTGTATGTTTTGTTGTTGTTTTTCTTTAAGTGGTTGTTCTGCAATGCCCTTGATATTGTAACCTTGAAATAAGTTGCCGGCTATTTCTTCTTCGGTAGCACTACTCAATGGTGTGATGTTGATTTAGTTATCCTCTTGACGCACTGGCTATTAATTGTGCCTTGTTAAGGTTCGAATGGACCAAATGTTCTTATGACGAACGTAGTTGATTCTCACTTGTCTCTATATCCTGACTCCAATAAATTCAAACTACCTTTTGTTTGATTTATAAACAAATTATTTATTTTACTTTAGGTTTAATATAAAAGTTTGCCAAAAGGGCTCGATACAAATTCACTTTAAATCTAATGAAGATAAACTGGTTTTTTTTACTGCCTCCTTGGCGTATCAAAAGAATAATGAATATGAAAAATACAATAATGATTACAAGATAAGTCATCTGTCAAAACAGACGACAAAACGGGGTTGCCACCGTTCATGCCATACAAGGGGGGGATTCGTAGACAGAGTGCCCGGAATAACATTAACCCTTGTGTGGCATGAACAATTATAAATGTGTATGTTGTTATTTTTGTTCCAAATTATTTCATGTGTTCAAAAATCAAATAAATTTAACAAAAACTTTGTAAATTTTCAGAGTTTTTTCGATAAACTTTTGGTCACATACCAACATTTTACAGATAATTCTGTAAATTTACAGTTTTTTTATCGAAATAATTTTACAGAGTTTTTACAAATATATGTAAATTTACAGAGTATTTCTCTGTAAAATTGTGGTCCCATTTAACTAATAGAGATTTGTTCAACTGCTGACAAGTGTGGACGTGTTTTAATTTAACTCCTTGCTATTAATTGAATGACTGAAATTGTTCGTAATAGGTTTGTTCGTAAAAGGTATTTTAATATTTTCATTACCACATCAAGGAAAATGAAAATATGGACACAAATGATACCGATTTAATTCGAGGCTCTGCCTCACCGACTGGTGCTGGTCCTAGCACTGGTCTAAGGGTTGCGACCTTGAAGTCCAGCCTTGATTCTGGTAGGATTGCTCAGCCTAATATTGGTGGTAAAAAGAAATAGAAACTTAAGCCATCAAAGGTCAGGCACAACCAGAGAAGGCTTTGTTTGAAAATAATTAACAGACTAAGCCAACTCGATAAAACGAAGCTCTCCGAACGTGAGAGGGCGTCGCTATCATGGGCGAAAGGAGTCATTGAAGAACAGGACAAACTTTCGGCAATGCGCGCATCTGACAAACAGAGCGCTGTTTCGGCCTCGTCATCGAAGCCTGATAAAAGGTTATGCTCGCCCGACGAGAAACCTTTACCTAAGAGATCTAAGGTGACCGGCAACGTCTGGACTCAGTCCTTTAGTGAAGTGGTGAAAGGTAACTTCGTTAGGGCTGTGATAAACAGGTAAACTTTGGATTGTAGTATTCCAAGGGACAAGTGAAGTTTAGTTGAAACTAAATTAAATGAAATCTACTTTAGGCTCCTTGCGAGCATGCCTGATTTTCTCCCTACTACTGTCAACGCAGGTTGGTATCAGGGGCGAGTAAAACTTGTTGCTTTTGGGAACGAAAGATCCGCAGCCGTGTTTAAGGTTGCCATTAGCCAAGTGGGAGAGTTATGGTCTGGAGCCAGACTGGACGTTGTGGAAAAACATGATATCCCCTTCGAATCCCAGAGCTCATGCATGGATTACAATGGCTACAAGTGACACTGAGGTGATTCTAAAGATGATAAAAGTCTGCAATCCTGACCTTCCACCTCAGAATTGGCAAATTGCCAGATTGGGTGAGATGGAGGGCGCTCGTCGTCAAGCAGTGGTCTTGGTTAATGAGGAATCGCTTCCGCTTTTAGCCAGAACTGACGGCATTATTAGATTTTTTTTCCATATAAGAGTCAATGTCTACAAGGGCGACCAGAATACTATTTTGAACGCAGCCACGTCAGTGGCAGAGTCGGCTGGGGAGGAGAATCTGGAAAAGGTTGATATTCATCTGACCGATTCTAGGCTGATGGGAAATGCATCTGACATTTTCGAAACCGAATCTGGTAACGAATGCGACCTCTGTGATGGCACGGAGGATAAAACTGATGCCACGATGGGTGACATTCAGGACGAGGCCCATTAGTGAGAGTTCTGTTGCCTCCGATTCAGAACAGATGGGACACACATCTGGCTTATTCGAAACCGAATCTGGAGACGAATGCGACCTCTATGATAACACGGAGGATGAAGCCAATAACACGGTGGTGGAAAGGATGGTGGAAAGGATGGTGGAAAAAAGCAAGATGTTGAGGTTCCTACAAATAAACCTCCATCACTGTAAGGCAGCCTTAGTTGCACTCTTGCTGCTCCTGACGACAGGAGCAGTTGACTTGGTTTTTATCCAAGAGCCCTGGGTGCGGGGTGGGAGGGTTTGCGGCAGTGTTGCCAGAAGTAGGGGAAAATCCCTACATGTGGGTATTTTTGTTCTCAAAATTGTAGAGTAGGGGAAAACGGACAGATTTTTAGAATTTCATCAAATGTAGGTACTTTTTCAAAATATAGCTTAAAGTTGTCCAAAACCTTGAATTTTAGTAAAAAACAGTACTTTTCATAGAGGGTTTAAAAACAAATTCTTGAAATGTGCTTTTTTAAAATCTTTTGTACACTCTAATTAAAAAGGTACGTATATTAATTGGGTAAATTTCCACAAACTCTGTAATCTACTCGAAATTAATAGAAATTTTCCTATTTACAGTAAGAAACTTTACTCGTTTTACATAAATATGAAAGTAGAAAAAGAAGTATCATAAAGAGCAAATCTTATGATTTTGAATAATATTAAGCAACTCAAGTATTTTCTTATAAATGTTGACGCTTTTGATTAAAAATATAGTAGACTTGTGAGAAAAATATTAGAAAACACCCAGAAACATTTTTTAGAACCGGTTCTGACAACATCTGTTCTAGAACAGGAATTAAAAAAACAAGTTTTATTTTTTCTTACAAACACCTGTTACTTTCGAGACAATCTCTATACAAAAAACATTGGTGTATCACCAGAAGTAGAACAGGTTTTATGGGAGAATAAGTTTTTCCACACCGGTGCACCAGGTCTTTGCAATCCAATATTTAGCTGGGCGATGATCTGTTAATATTATACATTAAAAAAAAAAATTTAAATTATTGGAACTTAAAATTTTTTTTAATGAAATTTGTTCAATTTTAATGTAGGGAAAATTGTAGGGGAAATTTTTTTCGAAAGTAGGGAAAAAAGGGATTTTTTTTTTATAAGCGTAGGTACTTTCAAAAAAATCCACTGGCAACACTGGTTTGCGGATTGAAAACCTCTGGGTTTAAGTTGATGGTTGCCAAAGGTGAGGGCTCACCAAGAGCCTGCGTCTTGGCGAAAAATGGCTTAAATATGTTATTTTTTTCAACTTTTAGCGATATTGATGTTACAGCGGTAGCTTAGAGCTTCATGGGAAGTCTATTTGGCTCGCCTCTGCGTATTTTCCTAATCCGGGGCCAATACCCCCGGAGAAGGTTGGCGGTCTGATTCAGGAGTCTGAATCTAAGGGACACCAGTTAGTAGTGTGCTGTGATGCTAATGCACATCATTCGATATGGGGAAGTACAGACACAAATGATAGAGGCGAATCACTTTTGCAGTTTTTGTTAAGCACTAACCTGTATATTTGTAACAAGGGTAGTGAACCAACTTTCGTTACAAGTGCGCGGCAAGAGGTTCTTGACGTAACACTTGTATCAGATACATTGTCTGATAGAATTGATGACTGGAGAGTTTTGGAAGACCATTCTTTCTCATATCATCGCTACATTGAGTTTTTACTCAGGGAGCGTCTGAGGAGAACAAACTGGGTGAAATATAGGGGGACTTTTTCTTTGCTTTTGGGTGAAGTACCCTTATCTGAACCGCATAGTTTGGCGGAAATTGACTGTCTGGTTGACCATATAACAAGTGTTTGTAATAGGTGCCTGGATGCATCTTACCCTTCTGCAAAGCCTAGAGGGAAAAAAAGCCACCTTGGTGGTCAAATGAGTTGCAGACGAGCAGAGATTCCTGCAGAAAGCTCTTTAATAAGGTTAAATTTTCAAGAGCGGACGAGGTCTGCATACAGGCTGCAACTTAAGAGTTATAAGAAGATGATCAGAAATGCAAAATGTGATTCTTGGAAAAACTTCTGTGGAAACATAGAAGACGTTTCTGAGGCATCCAGGCTGCGCAAGGTTCTGGCTTCTTCTCCTTGCACCCTGGGATACGTGAAAGATCCTAATGGGGTGTGGTCTTCCTCCAAAGAATAGTCGCTGGATCTCCTTTTAAACACGCATTTTCCGGGCAATTCCATGAAGCCGTTTCAAGTTTTGGAACGTGCTGACGCCCAAGCAGGGGCGTATCCAGGATTTTATTTCGGTGGGGGCCCAACATTTTTTTAATTTTTTTTTTTTTACAAAAAATTTACATAACAGCACATGTTTTAGAATTTTTCTTGATCTATTCCTTAAACTGAATGTAACACAATCAGATACTTCATTTTTATGTAAGTTTGAAACTGTTGGGAGAAAAAAATTTAAAATTTTTTATATTTTAAAATTTTTTGAGAGACAAGCCTTTTTTATAGGGTGAATTGTATCAGATGCAGATACATTTTTACAAAGAAGATTATCAGAATCTGATTTTTTTTTTCAAAGAAAAGTCTACACACAAAAAAAAAATTTCCAATGAACGATTTTCATAGTATTTATGAACATATTCATACAATTTATTAACTTTTTCATAATATTTATAAACTTTTTCATACTATTTATGAAAAATGTTAAAAAGTTTTTAAATTTCACACATTATGATTTATTCATAAATACTATGAAAAAGTTTATAAGTATTATGAAAAAGTTAATAAATTGTATGAATTTGTTCGTTAATACTATGAAAGTCGTTCATTGGAAACATTTTTTTTGTGTGTAAGATTCTATGACAATTTCCAGTTAAGACAGTTTTTATTATAGAAAAAGTGAAAGGCTCTAAATCATATTTCCAAAGGAAAAGGTTTCTCGGGAAAAAGTCGCTTTAGAAAATGATTCTATAAACATATTCATAAAATACTTTTCCAAAAGAAAAGACTCCGATTGTAAGACATTTTCCCAGAATCTGAGATTCTGAAACATATAAGAAAAATAATTCACATTCAGACCTTTTTAAAAAGAAAACAGTATAAAAAAGTCATAGATTCTAAAATCTTTTTCCTAAAGAAAAACTCTCGGATTCTGAGAAAATTTTTCTATGAAAAAGTCTAAGATTTTTATACATTTTTCCTAGAGAAAAATTTTCTAATTCTGAGACATTTTTCCTATAGAAAGTCTCAGATTCTTATAGAAAACGTCTCAGATTCTTCGACATTTTTCCTATAGAAAAAGTCTCAGATTCTATGACATTTTTCCTATAGAAAATGTCTCAGATTCTCTCTGTAGAAAACAACAGAAAATTTCTTAGATTCTGAGAAATTTTTCCTATCGAAAAAGTCTCAGATGCTTAAACACTTTTCCTATAGAAAAAGTCTTAAATTCTTAGATATTTTCCTATAGAACAAGTCTCAGATTCTAAGACATTTTGCCTATAGGAAATTGGCAGATTCTGAAACATTTTTTAGATGTTTATTATTCTTCCTAAAGAAAAAGTCTCAGATTCTGAAATATTTTTCCCATAGAAAAATACTCAGATTCTGAGACATTATTCTTATAGAAAAATATATTTTTACAATAGAAAAAGTCTCAGATTTGGAGCATTTTTCTATACAAAAAGTCTCAGCTTGTGTCTCTTAGACATTTTTCCAATACACAAAATCTTAGATTTTGAGATAATTTCCCTTAAGAAAAAATCGTTAATTCTGAGATATTTTTCGTAAAAAAAGTATAAGATTCTGCGAAATTTTTTCTAGATTTTAAGAAAAATTCTCAGATTCAGAGACATTATTCCTATAGAAAGTTCGCAGATTCTAAAACATTTTTCTTATAGAAAAGCCTCAGATTCTAAGAATTTTTTTTATAGAAAAAATCTCAGATTTTGAGACATTTTTCAGATTCAGAGACATTATTCCTATGGAAGTTATCAGATTCTGAAACATTTTTTTTATATAGAAAAGAATTTTTTATAGAAAAAGTCTCAGATTCTGAGACATTTTTCCTATAGAAATAGTCTTAGATTCTGAGAAAAAGGCTAATATCTTAAGACATTATTCTTATAGAAAAAGTCTTAGATTCTCAGACATTTTTCTTATAGAAAGTTTTAGATTCTGAGACATTTTTTTATGAAATAGGCTAGTTCCGACACATTTTTCTAAAAGAAAGAGACGTATTTTAATATTTGACTACAATTTACTTACAATTAGATCCATTTTCTGTGTACATAAAGCTTCAGGTTCTAAGATATTTTTTCATTAGAATCTTAAGTTGAAAAGTTTTAAATTCTAAGATAAAAATTTTCAGATTCTGAGATTATTTTAACAGAAAAATTTTCAATTTCATAACATTTTTCTTCCAAAAATTTTGGATTCTTGTTTTTCGAATTTTCTTAAGAAGTTTTTTAATATTGTACTTGTTATTTGATACCAAATCCTGAAATTTGTGAAATCATTTCCTGAAATTTGTGAAATCATTTGTGAAATCATTTATACAGGGGGAAATCACATATACGCCACTGCGCCCAAGCATCTGAAATTGCTTCGGAAATAATAAATATGCCAACATTAATCTGGGCGATAAAAAGCTTCAGGCCCTATAAATCCCCGGGACCTGATGGTAAAATCCCGGCCGAGATGCAGCAAATGTCGGACTATATAGCCCCGTTGCTGTATAATCTATACACAGCACGCATCAACTGGTCGTATACTCCTTTAAAATGGAGGGATACCAGAGTCGTATCTATCCCGAAGGCTGGGAAAAGTTCCCAAACAGTTCCGAAGGATTTCAGACCAATTAGTCTGTCTTCTTTTTTGTTAAAGACAATGGAACGAATGATAGACTCATATTTGCGTAGAATGATTGACACGAGGTTGCTTTCGACAAAGCAACATGCATACAGCAAGGTTAGATCAACGGAAACAGCTCTTCATGAGCTCGTTGGTACCATCGAGAGGTCGCTTTCGGTAAAGGAGCACACTATGGTGGCCTTTCTTGATATAGAGGGGGCTTTTAATAATGTTAGCCCAAACTCGATCATTTTGGCTTTGTCTGATCTGGGAGTAAAGTGTGGGATCGTTTTAATGGTGGAAAACCTACTTGCCAATAGACGTATAACGTCTGAATTGGGAGCGTCCGTCATATCTCGATTTTTCAATAGGGGCACTCCACAAGGAGGTGTTCTTTCGCCGCTTCTTTGGAACCTGGCACTGAATTCAGTGCTGCTATCTCTAGAAGCACGTGGTTGTCATGTTGTCGCATATGCTGACGATGTCGCGATAGCGGTAGGGGGGAAGCATCTGCCAACATTGAGGGACAATGGACTGAAATCACCTTCTCAGATGGAGCCAAGTATCTTGGAGTATTTCTAGATAGGAAGTTGAATTTCAGGCGTAATATTGAGGAACGGGTGAGAAAAGCAACGATTGCTTTATACTCCTGTAAAAGGGCCATTGAAGAACGATGGGGTTTTAGCCCTCAAGTCGTTCATTGGATCTATACAGCAGTGGTGCGTTCAATTTTGCTGTATGGAATCATTGTCTGGTGGCCTGCTTTAGAAACAAAAGCGAACTGTGTCTTTATCACGAAGGTACAGAGAATGGCGTCTATGTGCTCTTCGTACAACACCTACGGCCGCATTAGAAATCCTCCTTCACCTGATACCATTGGACTTATTGGGCTGGCAGTATGCGGCTGCGTCGGCAATTCGACTTAATAGCACGCTGCAATGGAGGAGCAGCGATTGTGGCCATAGCGCGATCTTGAAGAAGATAACAATACCACAAAATGTGGACTGTGCTCCCTCTTTGAGCGCCACTTTACCACTATGATACCATCCAGGGAGTCTTGGATGGGGGACTTTCCGGGTAGTGGACCCACCATAAATTTTTACACAGATGGATCGAGGCTGCATGAACAAGTGGGCTTTGGAGTATTCGGAAGAGCTTGGATTGAGCCTGGCTCGAAGATTGCCAGATCATTGCAGTGTTTAGCAGGCAGAGATGCTGGCAATAAAGGAAGTGGCCGCGGTCAATTCCCTGGATTCAATGTTTCTGAAAACAAGATCTGCCCTTAGCTGTCGCACGTCTTTAAATGAGATGGCCAAGCAGTTTAACATACGACTCATATGGGTCCCAGGGCACAGAGACATTCCAGGGAATTGCAAAGCCGATGAGCTTGCAAGACTAGGAACTACCTTATAGGTTCCAACAGAATTGGAATGTGTATGCCTCTAGAAACTTGCAAGCAAAACCTACGGCTTTTTTCTGCGACGGAGACTAATCAAAGATGGGCAAATGGATGGGCGTGTGAGACAACACGACTGATTTGGCCTTCTCTTAATCAGGGGCGCAAAAGTGAGCTGATATCGCTTCCAAGAGGAGAGATTTCGACGGTGGTTTCTATAATTACCGGACACTGTCTTATAGGGAAGCACGCAGAGCGGTTAAATGTGCCGTCGAATGACTTTTGTCGAAGTTGCATGGATAAAGAGGAGTTGAAAACTATCGAACACTTAATTTTCCATTGCCCGGCACTTTCTGGTCAGAGACTTTCTTCACTGGGATCTAGGGAGCTGTACGATCTTTCTGATTTGTCGGATGTCAAAATTCATTATCTAAGGAGTTTCATAAGAAGTTCAAACTGGTTTAACGACAGGGACTAGTAGGAAAACCAATTACGGTCCCGTGGCATCACAATAGACCTCAGAGTCTATGTGGGTTGACGTAAAACGTCAGCAGCCACTTAAAACCTAACCTAACTAATATTTTACTAGAAACTATGGAATTTACAATTTTTGTTTGTCCAAACCATTTTACAGAGTTTTATAGTAAAATTGGTTGGAAATCTATGGTATTTTCTGCTGGCTCAGCAGAGTATCTCTGTAATTTAACAGAGAGATGATTTTGAGTGTATAAGAGCTAACCTGGCGCCAAACTTTATGTCGGATTCGCAACATGCTTATCAGCAGGGCAAACCCATAGAAACGGCGCTCCATTCGTTGGTACAGAGAATAGAGACTTCACTTGAATATAGAGAATATGCAATGGCAGCATTTCTGGATATTGAATGGGCTTTTAAAAACGTAAATACGGATTCGATAATAAGTACGATGAACAAGGCATCGATTAATCTTTCAAATTGGGATTTTACCGCGGAATGGGGCCATGCTAAGGCCTCACGTTACACGACTAGGGGTACACCGCAAGGCGCTGTTAGTGGTAGACCCTATTTAAAAAATTGTCTTGTGGGAAATATCCGGACACGTTACCTGATTTACTTGAGGGGTCACTGAAGATGATTTGATGATTTTAACCCGAAAAAGACGGAAATAGTACTTTTTACTAGAGTGTAAATCAGTAATTAATGGAGCTGTATAATCAAAATCGGTCATCTAAAACGCTGTAGCTTGTTTCGTTTGTGATTTATTCGCGTTCAAAAATGTATCCAATTTCGTACCACACAAAATATATCGAGGGCTTATATCCAAAACCCTCTATCTTCCATTTTCACCAAAACGACTTTTTGATGGCAAAATATTAAGTAAAACGGCTCTCATCTATGGTGTAAAATTCAGAACAAAAATATTTTTTATTTGCATTTTTGGGTTTCTCTATCTCTTACACAATTAATTTTTCTGAATGCAAAACCCTCTATCTTTTCAAATAATTAATTTATAAACATTTTTTTTTGAATAATTTCATCATGCACTACATGTTTTCATACTAATTTTTGCATGCTGAACATAACCCTCCCAGGCAGAAAAATACGAACGGGAAAACGCTAGCAAAGTACCTTTTATGGTCGCTTGTGTGCTGGGAAAGCATCACAGTTTAGTACTCCCCCAGCGTCCAAAATAATAACCACGGTAAACGGTATGCCGTTGCTATTTTAAAGCGCTTTGAAAGCGCTTTAAAAACAAAAAATATGGTACTATTATAGCACTTTTAGAACAAAGAAATGGGAAGTATCAAAATTGTATAAGTCCATAAGACACAACTTTTTTTGGTGTTTATTTGAATAAAGAAATTAATTAAATAAGGATAAAAAATTTATTGACTAATTTATTAGGATAAAAAAATTTTGGACAAACACGGAAAAAATTTGTTTGCAGTTTTCTTTGCGTTTTGGAATAAAAAATTTATTAAAAATGCTTATATGAAAATTTTTGGAAAAGTCCCGAAAAACAAGTGGTGTATTGAACCGAATCGGGTAGTGTTCCAAAGGGATAGGCCCAGTGACATTTCACATGTGATGTATCCGGAGTTAAAGACACTTCCTCACGAAAAAACAGGTGTTTTTTATATGAAAGGTGTCAAGTTTGTAATATGTAGGCCATTGTGTCTAAGTGACATATCACGAGAACTATCAAGGACCGGCCACTTATCCTAAAGGGAAATAAAGAATATTCCAATTGCTACGAAAATTAATAATTTTTAATAAAAAATTTATACTTTGAACGGATTTAAATAGAAAAACACTGGCAAAGCGTTTGCAAATCACTTTTTCGAATTCATACTACCTTTTACACAAAAAAATAAAGTGCTTTGCCGAGACTTTTTCTTTGGAACGGTTGGCAGTTTCTGCCTGGGTATTAATCAGATTTTTTTCAAAAATATACATATTAAATTTAAATATTTTTATTAATTTTAATTATTATCGACCTTTTCCTTATTGTATTGTTACGATATTTAGAAATTTCTAAAACGGGCTTATGAAGGTCACGTACTCTATTTATGTAAATAAAAAGATTATTCCATAATTTTTTCAGACGTTTCGTTGGAGATTCCCAACATCATCAGGGATATTTTATTAGATATAATCTTTTCGTCAATTATTCACATTTATAATAAATACACATTCAGTTTTACACAACATAAAACATAAAAATATTTAACAAAACAAATGCAAAAAATATAAAATTAAAAAAAATATCACAGTGTAAATTCTTATTAAACTAGTTATCACAGAAGAAAAATTAAACTCTTTTTAATTTATTTAAAATGTGAAATTTTTTTTGTAATAAGTAAAAAACGCCAGGTTTAATGGAATAAATCTAAAATCCGTCAACTTAAATTTTCACCACTTAAATTTTTTTTGTGTAGTTCAAAGATATCTTTGAACTACACAAACTGATAATTAAAAAAAAAAGTTGCGTATTTTTCATTCCTTCTATTAGAAAAAAAAATAATGTCCATTTTTGACAAAAGTGCAGTTTATGTGGGACACTTTTATCAAAAATAAAAAATGAATTAATTTTTTTCATGCTATTCTTTTCTCCTCAAATAAAATTTGTCATTCGGTTTGTAACTCATAGAAATATCGGTCTAGGACCACATAATGTATATATTTATATAAGTATGTCCAAAACGTGTTTTTGCATTTTCGGAATCTCCTTATCCATTTTCGTATTGTATCAAATTTTTATGAAAATCGGACCATTACTTTCTGAGATATTGATTTCAGAACTCCACAACTCATCTTTTTTTAAAGGAAAACTAAAAATCGTAACAGCATATCTGAGTTATATTTTTATTCCTTATTTTATCAGCAATTAGCAATCGTTGAAGATGCTAAAATGTATTTTACAGGGATACATAACTGCATATCTCGACATATGCTTGGATTAAAATGTAATTTTGCAAAACGCAATTACAACATCTATGGTTTTCACTAGAGATGGGCGCGTGAGTGATTTTTGACTCACACTCACTCACGCTCATGACAGGAATTTTTGAATCACGCACACTCACTCACGAGCATATTTTTTCTACTCACACTCACTCACAATCACGTGAGTAAATTTAATACAACTCACACTCTCGTGCACTGACGCAAGCATCACTCACACTCACGTTGACTCACACTCACGAAACTCTTATTTATACAAAAAAAATTTCAAAAACTAAAATTTCAAAAATCTTTAAAAATTTTCAGAAAAATTTAAAGTTCAGCGAAATTTTACATTTTTTTTTGCTTTTTCCGGGACGAAATCTTAAAATAAGCCAAATTTTAAAATTTTGTTGGTGCTTTTTTGGTATGAAAGGAAAAATGATGAAAAAATAAATCACGCAAAAAAATCGACTCACGCACACTCACTCACGCAAAAATCTTACTCACGCACACTCACTCACGGCATTTTTTTCTCCACTCACACTTACTCACAATCACGTGAGTAAAAATGAATTCAGAATCACGCTCTAATCTGCTCATGTGCCCATCTATAGTTTTCACCCGATATCTCCCTTGTCCGAAGATTGTTTCGATAATAATGCTCTTAGTTATGAGCAGGGAAACCAAAAATATGCAGTATCATGTGTTTTCCTGCGCATTGTATTAATAAATGGATAAGGTATTTATCCGTTTCAGAGGAATTGATTTGTTAGAGCATATTTTAGCCCTTAAAGTATATTTTTAGCATATTTTTAGAGCATTTGTGCCCTTTTTTGAGCATTTTTTTTTTCAATTTTCAGAGCTTTCTTTTCCAATTTTTGTGTTGAGTGTAGGGTATATTCAGCAAGTTTGTAGAAAATGTTAAGGCAAATATTTTTGTATAACATATTAACCCTCTAACTTCCTCACATAACAGTTTTTTGGGTCTAATCTCTAACAAATTGCAAAAAATACCGCAAAAAGGGGACATAATTTTTTTAAGAGCATATTTTCCGTTTTTAAGGGCTTTTTTTAAGCGAATAAAAAGTGTTTTAAGAGCATATTTTTGGTTTCCCTGGTTATGAGTTTTGTTGACATTCGTGTTATATACGTGTAAATTACCGATTGTGTTCGGGTTCTGAGTGCTATGGGTGCCGATCGCTGTTCTATTTACATAGATAAAAAAGTTTTGTTTTAAGTTTTTAAATGTACAACTTCTTTTTGGTCTCAAAAAAGATTTATACATATACATATTAAAAAAACGTTCGCCAAAATTACACCGTGCAACAAAAAAAATGAGCCGCAATGGCTAACGACACATCTGAGCTTCAAAATATGATCTGATGTATTTAGTGAAATTTTATGGCGGTTCTTTTCTTAGAACGTTTTAACCCTCTAACTGCCATTCTAAGGGGTCATTTCAGTCCTTATTCAAAAACTAAACACATTGAGAGGGTTAAAATGTTCTACAAATATTTTCCTCATAAAATTTCACTAGAGGTTGTCAAATGGTCAACGTTTGTGCGACATGCGCAAAATGCTTAAAACGGGTCAAGTATAAACAGTTATTTTTTTTTTACCAAAGCAGTGTTAATAAATATCGACAAAAAACAGTGGAAATATAGTACTTTTGAGCAAAAAATGATGTTCTGATGTGTTCTATAAAATTTTATGATGATTCTTTTCTTTGCCCAAATTAACACTCTACTCCCGTTTTAATGGGTCATTTTTCTCCTTTTTTAAAAGAAAAAAAAAAGTCTATAAAAAATGGCAGTTAGAGGGTTAATACGTTTTACAAATATTTCCTGCGTCAAATTTTACTAGGACTCGTCTTAGACAGAAAGTTCGTCCAGCATATAAAAAATGCTTAAAAATTTTAAAGTATTAAAATTTTTTTTTTTTTTTTGGGACGAAATATAATAAAAGTTATATAATTATAAAATTATTTTGCTTCAGTTCAAAAAGCATATAACAAAAATTATTTTGGTTTTATTGGCCAAAAACGTCTCGGTAAATTTGGTTGTTTTTTTTAACTTTTAATATATTGAAGGGCATGAAAGATTTGATGAGTGGAGTGGAGAATGAGCGGAGACTTTTTACTGACAGCTCCAAATACAGTTAAAAAGCAGTACTGCTCCATTAAAATAACCGTCAATACCAATAGCATACAGCATTGAAACAAAAGAAAACTACGACACAGACTAATACAGACTCGACATAAGTGACAGGTGTCAAAAAAGTATTCTTTAACCATATGGTTAATATTTTCAAATTATTCTACGAATTAGGTTAGAAAGAGAAAACTGATATAACGCGCCATAAGAAAAATGGATGCCAGATCGGTTTTTGTTGTTTCACTCACTCCTAAGTCGTAGAAAGTGTTGCCATGTTAGCGTAAAACGGACTAAAAACCGCTGTGTTTTCTCCTGAAATCGCTTAGTTTTTCGCCATTTTTTCTTAGTAAACTCTACTGTCGAGTCTGTATTTAGTCTGTGACTACGATGTGTTAAAATCAATCCCTCAAAACGTTGAATACAACCAGCGTTACCAGTTTAGCTTTTTCCCCGCTAGATTTAGCTTTTTTTTAATTTTCGCGGGAAAATTTTGCATTTAGCTTTAAGTGGGTTTTTTTTTAGCTTTTTTTAGACTCTTTTTAAACTTTTTTCAATAAATATCAATGTAAAATGAGAAGAAACATAAATATTTACTTCAAAAATGTATAGTTGTGTTCAAAAACAAAATTATATAACTGAATTTTTATTTAGTTCGGTTTGAGTCCATATTAATTATTTCTCAGAAATAATTATTATGGACTCAAACCGAACTAAATAAAAATTCAGTTATAAAATATACAGTCCAACAATATATAAACACAATTACTACACAATTTATAAGGTACATTTCAATTTAGTAATATTTCTAAGAATTAGAAATATGAAACAAAAATTCAAACCTAACGGACATTTTCCAAGACTTGAAAAGTCCTACTAAAGGTACATACAGACGACGCAATATTATGTACAATATTCAATAATATTGATGGTGTGTGGGTAAGATTGACCATTGCACAATCGTCAATATTACCCACACACCTTCAATATAATTGAATATTGTACATAATATTGCGTCGTCTGTATGTACCTTAAGGAGTTAAAGGCCTCTACAGACGATTCAATATTATGCACAATCTGTTTATTTTTTTTTTTTTAATTCAATATTTTACACAGTATTTTTATGTATGCCAATTGTGGGAAAACGTCAATAATATTGTGCATAATATTGCGTCGTCTGTAGGTACATCTAGTAGTAGTATTTAATATTATTTTATGGTTATGTCACAGACATACACTCAGAAAATTATTGCAGTTACTACATGACGGTCGTTTGTGTAGTAAGTAGTAGCTGTTGTTTTTAACTACAATTTCGGTCGTTTTTGTATGAAAAAATCTCAAACAACTTTTTTTTGTAGTAGTTTCAAAAAATAACTACAAAAAATATACTACACTGTAGCAATAGTTGATTTATGTAGTTGTTTTTAGTTTTTTTCTAAAACTCGTTTTTTTCTAGAAATTTTTATTGCAAACGAATGTGTCGAGCGAGTTGGTCAGGCGGGAGGCGAATGGAATTATTTTTATACCAAATAAATAATATCTAAATAAATTAAATTACAATTTATTAAATTTAATTATAACAAAAAATATGTTTTTGGAAAAATATTCTTGAGCGAAAGAAAATAAGTGGATAAATGAGATAACAAGTGTGTATAATAGGGTGGGTCGTTTTGCCACTTTTTTGTCGGATCGAAACGCTATACCCGGCAAAAGTTGTCTACCCAGATGGGTATTACAGAAGTAAATTTTTTTTGGAAATCGGTTGATATCTTCTGCTCTCAGAATGGTCTCAAAGTTTCGAAATTTCGGCTAAAAATTCCAAAATGACAATTATTGAGGCTGGAAAAAGAGGTTATTTTTTTTGGTAAAGATATGTTATTTTAAACGTAAACTCCATTTTAGGCATCAAAATGCAGTTTTAACCCCTCACGGAGGTCCAGGGAATACCCCCGATATCCAAAGAGGATGTGAATTTCGGCAAAAAATACCCTAATTAATAGTTATTGTGGTACGAAAAAGTGACATAATTTTTGAGTACAAATATGTTATTTTAGACGTTAAGTCCTTTTTAGGCATCAATATGCCATTTTAAGCCCTTTCGGAAATCCAGGGAATACCCCCGATATCCTAAGTGGGAGGTGAGTTTCCAAAATTGTAAAAAATTCAAGTCCAGATAAAGTGTCATTATGTATGTGTAAAGATGCCTTAAAATGCTATTTTTAACGATACCTCCCTACTAGGGTTTCTATTCGGGAAAAATTTCCCGGGAATTCCCGGGAAATATTTTTCTTAAAATCCGGGGATTTTTTCTTCGGGAAATTTCGGGAATTCGTCGCTAATTTTTTAATAAAAATATATTTAATTTACACATTTTAACACAATCTTAAATGATTTAATAAAAATGACATTAAAACTTTGAAAGAATTAAAATTTTTAAAGAAAAACTAGTGAGGTTATGCTTCAGCTTGCATATTATTTAGGCCTAATAATTATTTTTCTTTAATCGATTGCGTAACAAAATACGGAATCAAACTATATTTCACTTCAAATGTTTGTTGCAAATTGGCAAAAGTTTTCTTAATCTAAAATTCCAATGATTTCTTCTTTACGAAATTTAGTATTTCATATTCAGAACAACAATCTTTATAGTGCTTAAAGAAAAATATCGATATTTTAAAAAATATTTAACAAACCTGGTTTTCAGCTTAAAATTTCATATATGAAGAAAAAGACTGATATCTATCGGCCGTGAAAAAAAAAATATTTTGTAACGAACATTGGCCGCCGCGAGATCTATCCCAGCAACCAGTGAAAATACGTCGTTACAATGGCTATATAGTACATTGGTGTTCTTATTTTGGCCGGAATGCATTAAACCAATTAATTTTAATAATTCGAAAGTTTAATTAAATATATCTTCAAGATATAAGTTTCTTAAGGTTGGCGTAGTCAAAATTAGAAAAATTTTCCAAAAAGTTATTAAAACAGCATTTGAAGCAAAATCGGGTATTTCCGAATTGTAAAAAATTTTGCATGGAGTGGAAATATGTCAATGCAAATACTAAAACTATGATAAGGTCCAACATTTCTACAAAAAATTGATTTTATAAACTTTCTACGTATATTTTAGAGGTTAGTAAAACTATTTTACAAAAGAATTCATCTAAAATGGTTTTAAATTGGAAAATACGACCATAATTTGTAATATAACAATTTTTATATGGTAAAGTTCAAAATTTGTTTTAATTAAAAAATTCCCGGGAATTCCCGGGAATACGATTTTTTTAAAACGATTTCCCGGGAATTGAAAAATTCAGGGAATTTAGAAACCCTACTCCCTACCCTCAATATCAGGAAAAATAGTCACAAATTGAGATTTGAATTTAAATTTTTTTGGAGCTTGTCTAGAAATTAAATCCGATTTTATTATGCCATCCCTTGCGTTTCTGTCGCACACTCTAGATATTGCTTCAGATACTAATTTTACTGTTCGTTCGACTGCAACTGAATGGCACGGAAACTGTGTTTTCAGGAAGTGAAAGTTTGTCAATAAGTTATTTATTTGATACCGTCCTGAAAACGGGTTGTTTTTTTTTACTTTGAGCCAACACTCAGGGGATGCCCCCTACTAATGCAATGCATTGTGTTGGTATTAGGAAAATAGGTTATGAGGAGAAGGAAAGAGGGAGTATTGTTTGTGGACATTTAATTTGAACTTTTTTAAATTATAGCCTACTGGAAAGATTTTTGCGGGGAGTTTATTCCACATACGGCTAGTTCGACCGAGAAACGAATTTTCTCTGTTTGGTGTTTCTTTGGTCAATATTGTGATCTACAAATTGTCTCAAAAACATGACGAGGACCATCAGCAATGGAATGATGTGTACTAATTCTGAGTTGCATCACCACATAGACTTTAGGTATGAACTGAACTATTTCTATGAGTTCCTTGCTTTGCAGTTGTCAACCAGCGAGCCTTGTTCAATTTTCCAGGGATCATGGAAGCAAGAACCTCCGAGCATGCTGCCAAATCAATAGCTTTAGCTAAAAAAACGGAACTGTGATAAGGAGGATCACATTTAATTGCTATAAATGACACCACAGGAAGTTTTTCACATCCGGGTAATTTTAAACCTATAGAACCTGTGTAAAAATTGGGACCTGATGTTTGGCCGTCGATATGCTTAAAGAGAACTCGCAATGGTACTTCGATAAAATGCAAAAGGCAACCTGCCCATTGCATGGATTTTCCTATTAATTCTTCTAATTTTCGAAGAATTCTACCTCTATGGAAAATACCACTTTTAAAATATTCGCTTTACTCAAATAGATTTATTTACCATATAAACACTTTATGATAACCTCTAGCCAAACAAAATTAAAAGATATAAATATATCTAGAAAAATCTAGCTTGAAATATTTCCCATATACTCACTTATCGATTTTGAAAAGCCCGGCCTTTGAGTTGAGTCACATAAACACTTTATGATAACCTCTAGCCAAACAAAATTAAAAGATATAAATATATCTAGAAAAATCTAGCTTGAAATATTTCCCATATACTCACTTATCGATTTTGAAAAGCCCGGCCTTTGAGTTGAGTCTCGGCGAGAACTATAAAATTATCAATGTTCCATATAACCAAAAATGGCTTTGAAAGGTTTAAAAAATGCCCAAACTTCCATCTTTCTCCGATCCTGGAGGGGGTCCTTGACCCCCAAGGGGGGTTAATAATTGCTTTTTATGGAATAAATGTGAGATGACGTTTCAAATAACACATCTTAACACAAACAAAATGCCACTTTTCGAACCTCAATAATTGTCAATTTGGGTATTTTTAGCCGAAAATTTACTTCTCTTTTAGATATCGGGGGTATTCCCTGGATTTCCGAAAGGGATTAAAATTGCATTTTGATGCCTTAAAGGGATTTAACGTCTAAAATAACATATTTGTACCCAAAAATTTTGCCACTTTTTCGAACCACAAGGTATTTTTAGCCGAAATTCACTTCCTCTTTGGATATCGGGGGTATTCCCTGGACCTCCGGGAGGGGTTAAAACTGCATTTTGATGCCTAAAATGAACGTTTAAAATAACATTTCTTTACCAAAAAAAAATAACCGCTTTTTCGAGCCTCAATAACACTGTGCTACACCAAAAAAATGCAGGGGTTCTCATATGAAAATTCGGGTTGGTTGGAGTCCATAGAGTACTGATATACTCATAGTTTTTCTGGATCACTTCGTTAAGCACGTTTTTTATTGGCAAATGTGTCGAAAAACGGCAATTCTTAAATTACAACTTTAAAAAATTATTACTTTGTTAGTTTGCAACCGATTTTCGATTTTATAGATTTTTTTGAAAGGTATAAGTCTTACCTTTTAAACAAAACAAAAATATTAAAAATCGATCAAGAATTGGCTGAGCTACGATCGTTTAAGTTAAAAAAAATCCAATTTTTTGAAAAATTTGCCATGTTCTTTATACTCTAAGTTGAAAGTGCATCATTAAACAATTTTTTTTTTATTTTTGTATAAAAGTATAGTAAAGTAGCTTTCCAAAACACCAAAAAACATAACAATCGGTTAAAAAATGAATGAGTTATGCTAAGTTTTGTGATAGGACATTTTTAATTTTTTTCAGAAATGCTTGTAATTCAGGTATTAAGTATTCATAATTCTTATTGCTAGTAGTAATTTTATGTGCCTATGCATATAAACAAGAGATGGTAACATAATTAGATTTGTGCATGATTGACACATGATCACAAGTGAGCGTGATTGAAAATCAATTTTACTCACGTCGTTGTGAGTGAGTGTCAGTGGAATAAAAAAGTGTGAGTGAAATAAAAAAAAAATTCAGAACCCGTTCTGAAATTTTCCATTTTTTAAAAAAGTCAATTTATAAAAAATCCGGCCACATTTGTTTTTTTTTGTAAATTTTTTTTTAAAGATTAGATGTTTGTCTAAGAGATGGTCACGTGAGTGAATTTTAACTTTCATAATAATTTTTCTTCTAATACGGTATTTACACCAACGAAAACAACTTGTTTTTGAATATTTTTTTGGTTTTTGGCAAAAACTACATAAATTTTCCATACAATTTAAAAACTGCGTTGCCAACTAAAACTCGACAAAAACTAGAATTTAGGTTCTGGTCAATGCTACTATTAATTCAGTGTTTATTTTTTTTTTCAATTTTCTTTTGGTAAAAACGAATGTCAAAATAAAAATATTTGTTTTTTTTGTGAAATTAATATTCAAATCTTTTAAAAAAGTAAATAAATGTGTAATTTAATTTTTTTAATAACGTGTGGCTATTGTTATTTTGTGTTCTTTAGTGAATTTAGAAAATAATTAATTTGATTTGACAAACAAAAACTCTTTTTATTCGGTGTAAACAGTTTGGTTTTCCAAAATTCTTTTTTGCCAAAAACAAGTTAGTTTTTGTTTGGTCTAAACATAGTATAACACTCACTCACAATCACGTGTGTAAATTTAATACAACTCACACTCACGTACGCCGATGCAAGAGTCACTCACGCTAACGTTGACTCACACTCACGATATTCTTATTTATACTAAAAATAATTTCAAAAATCTTTCAAAATTTTCAGCAAAATCTAAAATTTTACATTTGTTTTGATTTTTTCGGGACGAAATCTGAAGCTAAGCAAAATTTTACATTTTTTTTGTTGCTTTTTTTGGAATGAAAGGAAATATGAAGAGAAAATAAATCACGCAAACTCACGCAAAAAAATCAACTCACGCTCACTCTTTCACGCAATAATCTTTCTCACACTCACTCACAATCACGTGAGTAAAATTGAATTCAGTCACACTCACGCTCTTATCTGCTCATGTTCCCATCTCTAGTTTGTCTATCCGCACAAAAAAATTGTAATGTGTTTTTTTCGTTATTTTCGAGAAATCGCATTTGAATTTTGAATTTCATGACAATTTGGTAATTTGCTTGGTTCAACGAAGCGTGTGACTAATGCAAATATTTACTAGTCATTCACTTCGTTGAAACAAGAAAATACAAGCAAATTACAAAATTGTTATGAAAATTAATATTCAAATGCGATTTTCTGAATTTTTTCAGAATTAGTTCTGAAATTTTTGCATTTTTAAAAAAAGTCAATTAATCAAAAACCCGGCCACTTTTTTTTAAGCTTAGATGTTTGTCTATCCACACAAATAAATTCAGACATATGTTTTTTCAGAAAATCGCATTTGAATATTAATTTTCATAACAATTTTGTAATTTGCTTGTATTTTCTTGTTTCAACGTAGCGAATGACTATTTAATATTTGCATTAGTCATACGCTACGTTGAACCAAGCAAATTACCAAATTGTCATGAAATTCAAAATTCAAATGCGATTTCTCGAAAATAACGAAAAAAACACATTACAATTTTTTTGTGTGGATAGACAAACTAGAGATGGGAACATGAGCAGATAAGAGCGTGAGTGTGACTGAATTCAATTTTACTCACGTGATTGTGAGTGAGTGTGAGAAAGATTATTGCGTAAAAGAGTGAGCGTGAGTTTGCGTGATTTATTTTCTCTTCATATTTCCTTTCATTCCAAAAAAAGCAACAAAAAAAAAAATGTAAAATTTAGCTTAACTTCGAATTTCGTCCCGAAAAAATCAAAACAAATGTAAAATTTTAGACTTTGCTGAAAATTTTGGAAGATTTTTGAAATTATTTTTAGTATAAATAAGAATATCGTGAGTGTGAGTCAACGTTAGCGTGAGTGACTCTTGCATCGGCGTACGTAAGTGTGAGTTGTATTAAATTTACACACGTGATTGTGAGTGAGTGTTAGAAGAAAAAATATTATGAAAGTTAAAATTCACTCACGTGACCATCTCTTAGACAAACATCTAATCTTTAAAAAAAATTTACAAAAAAAAACAAATGTGGCCGGATTTTTTATAAATTGACTTTTTTAAAAAATGGAAAATTTCAGAACGGGTTCTGAAATTTTTTTTATTTCACTCACACTTTTTTATTCCACTGACACTCACTCACAACGACGTGAGTAAAATTGATTAAATCACGCTCACTTGTGATCATGTGTCAATCACGCACAAATCTAATTATGTTACCATCTCTTGTTTATATGCATAGGCACATAAAATTACTACTAGCAATAAGATTTATGAATAATACCTGAATTACAAGCATTTCTGAAAAAAATTAAAAATGTCCTATCACGAAACTTAGCATAACTCATTCATTTTTTAACCGATTGTTATGTTTTTTGGTGTTTTGGAAAGCTACTTTACTATGCTTTTATACAAAAATATAAAAAAAATTGTTAATTGATGCACTTTCAACTTAGAGTATAAAGAACATGACAAATTTTTCAAAAAATTTGATTTTTTTTAACTTAAACGATCGTAGCTCAGCCAATTCTTGATCGATTTTTAATATTTTTGTTTTGTTTAAAAGGTAAGACTTATACCTTTCAAAAAAATCTATAAAATCGAAAATCGGTTGCAAACTAACAAAGTAATAATTTTTTAAAGTTGTAATTTAAGAATTGCCGTTTTTCAACACATTTGCCAATAAAAAACGTACTTAACGAAGTGATCCAGAAAAACTATGAGTATATCAGTACTCTATGGACTCCAACCAACCCGAATTTTCATATGAGAACCCCTGCATATTTTATTTTTGCTCATTTGTAGCACAGTGTAATTGTCATTTTGGATTTTTAGCCGAAATTTCGAAATTTTGAGCCCATTCTGAGAGCAGAAGATATCAACCGATTTCCAAAAAAATTCACATCTGTAATACCCATCTGGGTAGACAACTTTTGCCGGGTATAGCGTTTCGATCCGACAAAAAAGTGGTAAAACGACCCACCCTAGTGTATAATATAGCCACAGACTAAATACAGACTCGACAGTAGAGTTTTATAAGAAAAAATGGGGAAAAACTAAGCGATTTTAGGAGAAAACACAGCGGTTTTTAGTCCGTTTTACGCTAACATGGCAACACTTTCTACGACTTAGGAGTGAGTGAAACAACAAAAACCGATCTGGCATCCATTTTTCCTTTGGCGCGTTATATCAGTTTTCTCTTTCTAACCTAATTCGTAGAATAATTTGAAAATATTAACCATATGGTTCAGAACTACTTTTTTGACACCTGTCATATATGTCGAGTCTGTATTAGTCTGTGATATAGCGCTCACATAAGCGTGTGCACTGTTGCCAATTTGGTGTTTTTCCCGCTAAAACTAGCGTTTTTATTTTGCGTCTAGCGGGAAAAAAAGTGATTTAGCGGGCAGCGGGAAATCTAGCGATTTTACCAGCCACAACTTAACAATGAAAAAAAAAAAAAATTTTCACACTTTTAATTTTTTGTTTTTATTAAAGAGCAGTTTAGATGAGCGGACTTGTAAAGCGACCTGTCAAAAACTAACAGAATTAACAAATGAACAGTGTATGCGAATAAAGACGAATATACCGTTTGTATAATTTTACAAATGACTATTAAAACGCAGCATAGGGTTAAAAACTAATATATTTGTGTACTTTTTGCATTAATGGATTAATACATTATGCAAATCTGTTTAAAAATATTAGTTTTTAATCGTTTCCTGCGTTTTTATTCCTCATTTGCACCGAAACTTGAACCGCTAAAAAAAAAGTGTCCCTCTATTTTTTTTTTTGCTCTACAAAATAAAACCGATTCCATAAAGATCCGCGGGTAACACTAAGGAGTCTTCCCTTGGCCAAACATGCACGCTCAGCTTTTCGTCATATTGAGTAAAGTAGCAAAATTTTAGGACATTTTTGATAATTAGTCGACAAAATATTTACATTTTTGGTACTAACAATAAGAGTAGGTATTTTAAATACCTTTGAGTTTAGGCCGCTAAAAAAAATACATATCCAAATTTCATGAAGATTGGAGGGTGAACCAGGGAGACATCCCTTGTAAGTCTAATTTAACTTGTTCGCTTGTTTTTCCTACATAAATATTTATTTTGAATATTCGGATTTGGTTTCGGCTGATAGTAACAATTTTGCCGAATATTTGGCTATGGCCAAAACAGGTTATTCGATTCTGTAATTTTTAAACTTGCTATTAGAGAGGGGCGCGAGAGTGAATTTTAACTCACGCACGGTCACGAAATAAAAATATTGCATACACACACTCACGCACGAAATTTTTTTTGCTCACATTCACGCACGCTCACGTGAGTAACTAAAATTTTTCTCACGCTCACGAAGACTCACGAAATTAAAATTAACATATTTTTATTTTTCTGTTTTCGATTTTTTTTACAAAAAGTATTCAATTTTCTTAAAACAATTATAAAAATTTATTTAAATCACTATTTTGTATTAATTTCACAGAAAAAAAACGAATTGTTATATTGACCCCCATATTTGTGAATACAATTAACTTTTTCACTGAAAGTGCTCCTATACGGAAATTTGTGATATCAACTAACGTTTGTAAATATTGATTGTTGAAAAAAAATTTAAAAAAAATTGATAAACGAGTTTGTAATAGTTCTCTAAAATTATTATTTGTATTGACAAACGTACAAAATCTTAAATTTTTTTTCAACAAAGAAATTCAACAAACACAAACACAATTTGTTGATCTGACAAACGTAAAAAATCTTATTTTTATTTCAACAAAGAAATTCAACAAACACAAAAACTATTTGTTGACATGATAAAATAATTTTGAAATAAAATTACTTGACTGAGTTTGTTAAAAACAAAATTAAAGTTTTGTATTATAGACTAAAAGGCGGCCGTTTTTATTAAATGTTTGGTTGATATCATGTTTGGTTGATTTACAATTGCTGTTTGTTGATTTAAATTTGACGATTTTATTTTCTGTGTACCCTTTAAATTCAATATAATGACGATTTTTTTACTTGTTTTCTGTTTCAAGCAGCACAAAACAATCACGCAAAGTCACGAAACAAAAGTTACTCACGCACGCTCAAGTAAGAAAATATTGTTGCTATAATAGTGAAATAAATTTCACTCACGATCACGCGTGAATCACGAGCGTGACACGTGAATGCGTGTCACATCTCTACTTGCTTTGTTAAAGAAATTCTCGTTTTATAACATTTAAACTGTTTTAATAGCTAATACATACATTATTTAAAAAAAAAAAAACCGTTACATTTTTTCAAAAAACCGTTACATTTCAAATTTCATGATATTTAGCTATTAAATAGCTAAATTTATTTTCTGTTTTTGAATTTGGTGTTTTCTGGAGATTTTTTTTCCTGGTTTAGCGGGTTTTTGTCAAAAAAAGTTGGCATCAGTGAGCGTGTGTAAAAACCAATCGGAAAAAAACAAAATACAATGTATGCAGTGTCTTGTTTTCTTATGAGCGTGCCATCTTTCTTTTCTTTGTATACACAACAGAACAGGTACATACTTTTTTTAAACATTGCAAATTAATTTTTTTTTTTATAAATCAATTTTGCCAAAGCATTTCGTTTTTTTTTTCCAGACAAATTTTGATCAGTAGCGGTGAAAATTTGAAATGAACTATTAAAAAAACAAAGGTAAATACAATCAATTTATTTTGTTTAACATTTTATTAATATAATTTTTTTCTTCTATAACTCCAGATAAATACACCAAAAAATTTTAATGTCATGTCGAAATTCTATACAACCAACTGAAATGTATTGCTTTTTAAATAAATAAAAATCAATCACTTAAACGTTTAAGAAATTTTTTAAATAAAATTTCTGGCAAGTATAGTAAATACCGTCTTTTGTAGTAGTTTTTACTACATTTTGTAGTTGAAAATCAATAGTTAAAAACAACAACATATTCAGTTGTTTTTACCGTAATGTGTAGTGGACGCCTTTTCAACAACAAAATGTAGTCAAAACAACTGTCTTTTGTAGTAGATTTTACCGACATACTTTTTTGAGTGCTCAGTTTTGTGAAATCTTAGTTAAGTTTTATTTAAGTACCCTGTGAGGTATAGAACCGGTCCTGTGGCCACATTTAGATCAATAAGTTCATCTTTACTCACAGGTAGGGTTACCAGACGTCCCGCATTTGGCGGGATTGTCCCGCTTTTTGTCACCGTTTCCCGCGTCCCGCGCGGGATTCCAAATTCCCGCTTTTTTTGTACATTTTTGTAAACAAGACAATTATTTTGCAAAACTCTTCCACTTCAATTTATGATTTACTTTAACAGTTTTGAATAAAAAGTCTTATTTAATAGCTCTTTTATTATATGAGGCAAATTAGCAGGAAACTATGCTGAGACAGCAGAATATTAGATGGAGAAATTTTCTGATTTCAAACAATCAAAAACGGTTTTTAAGCAAACAATCTTAATAATACAGCTCGGGTCTCTAAAACTTGTTTTAAATCCATTAAATGGATTATATATGGCCTGATATGATTATATATCTGATCATTTCTAAAATTATATTCAATTGAATCTGATCAGTGCTGTCATATTTCAAACATTTAAGTTTTCGAGATATTATTTAATTAATAACAGATACAGAAAATGGTGACCAAATTTAAGATGACAGATCTAACCAGATGCAATCATATTTTAAAAGATCTGAAATATTTGTTCTTAGAAAAATGATTTTCAAACTGTTTCTAAGTATATTAATTTTGTCCCGCCGAAATTTTTAAAATCCCGCCATTTTCGTAATTTTTTTGCGTTTGTCCCGCTTTTTCCAAAAAAAAAAAAAATCTGGCAACCCTACTCACAGGGTACCTAATGGCTGGTTTATTCAATGCTCCGTTATAAACTAAATTCGTAATCCGTTAAATTTAATTTTTATACCCTCCAACCATAGTATGGGGGTATACTCACTTTGTCATTCCGTGTGTAACGCATCGAAATATCGGTCTAGGACCCCATAAAGTATATATATTATTGATCAGTGATCGATTCTAAGACATTCTAGCGATGTCCGTCCGTCCGTCCGTCTGTCCGTCTGTCCGTCTGTCCGTCTGTAGAAGACACGATTCAGTCCAAACTAAACGAGCTAGACTTCCGAAGTTTGGCACGAATATGTCTTATATTCCTAGGCAGGTTAAGTTCGGAAATGGGAAAAATCGGACCAAGGGGAAAAAAGTTCCCCCTTGGAGAACTAAACCAACCCAAGAAAAAACACATTTTTTGCAGGGTTTTTTGTACTTTTGCTAAGCAAATGCAACATTCTTATCTCAGAATAAGTTAAAAATCGCAGGGGGAAAGTCCCCCTAACGTCTCCCACAACCCCCCCCCCCCAAAAAAAAGACGCCCCTGGTTTTTTCATATAGAGTTTTTTTTACATATTGGAGGGTATAAAAGATTCGGCACAGCCGAATGTAACACTCTCACTTGTTTTTTTATAAAAATGTTTGCATAAGAATTAGAGTTTTTCACGGGAATTCCCGTGAAATTATGATTATTTGTTTCTACAGAAAATATTTATATATATTCGATTAGAGTTTTATTCTAGTTCGAGGCCCAAAAATATTTCTATTTATGATATTCTCATAATAGAGTATTTTTAATTTATTGCTTTAAAAAAGCAATAAATTAATATATATCTGTACTGATCAGTTTCATCCTCACTAAGGAATCTTCAGCAGACTTTAGAGAATCATCGTTGGTCAATCAAACATCAAACCAGACCAGTGGTCGGCATCCATTGCACATGGATCCCGAACACATTCGGCTATACACATGTATTCAACACGAATGCCAACAAAACTCACAACTAAGAGCATAAAAACACAACAACAAGCTGGTAGATGTCGCTTTGTTTAAGAAATATACTAACACATGCATATTTATATTCATACAACAATGTATTCATATATTCTCTTTCTGCCGACCACTGAACCAGACATAATATTTGATATATTTCACAAGTTAATTGAGAAATACTATTATCAAGGTCCAAAATCTGTTTTCAAACAAAATAACTCTTTTAAAGCAAAAATTGTATATACTAATCCACCACCGGCGAATATTAATATATTTGTTGCTGTTGTTTTACAATAACAACAGTACCTAACCAAACAATAGTGTTGGTAGGATAAGTCGTACTAAACCTTGTGTTAAACGATCTAGAATAAAACTCTAATCGAAAATATATGTATAATATACATACATATGGGCAAGGCCACCGTCAGTAACGTCACCCTCGCTTACATATTTTGGTCAATATCTTTATAAAATACAATTATTTCTCCCAACTTGAGAGCTGCATATGAAATATCTCGTCATAACTGTTGTTTTATACCCAGACAATTTTGCTGTATCTCGTTTTGTTGTGAAGTTATGACCATTTTAAGCTGTCAGTAACGTCACCAGATTTTGGAAGTGTGTTTGGTGGTAACTGAACGTTTATAATAAAATTAGCGAATTGAAAGAGTTCATGTTTATTATTGCCCAGTATTTTAAAAAAGGAAGGATGAAAGATGATTTTTATCCAAAAGGTGGGCTTAATATTTTATGTTTTAATCAAGTAAATGACATAAAAGCAGTGTCAGTAACGTCACGCAAAATGTCAGTAACGTCACACGTACGAATTTCGTTACGATTTTCGGGTCTTTTTTTTCTTGGGTTAATAGAGGGACCCTACGCGGCGAAAAAATCATAGTAGAGGAGTTTAAAGATGCAATTAAATACCAAATTATTAAGCAAAAAAGTAAAAAAACAAAAATAAAAAAAATCCGTCAGTAACGTCACACAATCTTATTTTTCAAAAATATCCTGCTATATACAAATAATGCTTCATTTAAGCATAGAGGGACCCTACACGGCGAAAAAATCATAGTAGAAGAGTATAAGATGCAATTAAATACCAAATTATTAAGCAAAAAAGTAAAAAAACCAAAAATAAAAAAATCCGTCAGTAACGTCACACAATCTTATTTTGCAAAAATACCCTGGTATATGCAAATAATGCTTCATTTAAGCATTGATAATGAAAGTACTTCAAAAATACTTAAAAAAAATCAGCTCATCCAACCTTTTTTCTAATTAGTTAATGCATAAAAAAACATTTTATAAAAATTTGTCAGTAACGTCACCATTTATTTGCGGCTGATTACTTTAAGCCCTAATTGGTCCAAAAGCCAAGATTTGTACACAAATTTGCTTGCTCATCAATAGTTTGATTTATATTCTATCCAAAAAAAAGTAATCATCTGTCTAAAGCACAAATAATAACAACAAAATTTACCTTTTTCGCCGACATTGATATATTTTTCAACTACGCCTTGCGCGTGCCACTTATGAAAAGAATGTAAAATGTCAAAGCAGACACAAATTTTGGACTGGCAAACAGTGATGCCATATTCTATACATATTTGACATTTCAAATGTAAAAAATATTTTGGGCTTTGTGACAGAAAAAAAAAATCTATGTGGTTTCATTTTTCGTGGCCTTGCCCATATGTATAATATATATACATTGTATATACATTAGAGTTAATTTTGAAAATTTTATCTGCGGGTATCATCATTTTTTTGAAGGATTTAGGGGAACTAAATCCTTCGCTACTTGGGGTGGTTCAACGCATCTGAAAACGCGAATTTTGAGCTGATTTTTCTGCAGAGCAAAAACGGCTGAATATATCGCAAATCTGATTGCACCAGTCGATTCTACAGCAAAAAATAATACAATGGTCGTTTTTCAAACTCTTAAAAAATGTTCCAAAAACCCACCACAGAGGGCGGAAATATAAAGTTTTTTTATTTTCTTTTTAAATTAATTTTTTAAATATGCACAATTAAAGGATATTTTCAGCTTAACAAAATGGTACCAAATTTTCCGTTTTATCACAACCCGTTAAAAAGTTATAGGATCTCAAAAATGGACAAAAACACGTTTTTTTGAAAACTTTGACCTCAATTTTCTCGAAATCATGACGTGATAGAAAAATTTGAAAACTAGAGTCAGAATCAGCATCGAAATGTTTATCGAAAACAAGTTTTATGATCCCAGAATATCATCCAAAAACATCACAAAAAAATGCTCTAAATAATGCACAAAAATGCGTTTTTAGTGAACTTTGACCTCAATTATCTCAAAAAACTTACGTTACGGAACATTTTGGAAACCAGATTTGGAATCAGCATTGAGAGGACCGCTGACCCATCCAAAAATTTTTAAAATTTTGGTCAGTGTTTTATAAAATTGCCATTTGAAAAAAAACTTTGAAGCCTTAAAACTTTTTAATGGGTTGTGATAGAAAGGAGCTTTTTGTACCAATTTTCTTAGCAAAAGCTGCTTCTTCATCGTGCATGATTAAAAAAATAATTAAATTTTTTTTTTTTAAAAAATCGATTTTTCCGCCCCCTTCTGTGGGTTATTGGAACTTTTTTAGAGTTCAAAAAACTGCTATTGTATTAATTTTTGCTGTAGAATTGACTGGTGAAATCAGATTTGCAATATATTCAGCCGTTTTTTATCTGCAGAAAAATCAGCTAAAAATTCGCGTTTTCAGATGCTTTGAACCACCCCAAGAAGTGAAAATTTTTCCAAAAAAATACCGGCATTCTTTTTAGCTCCCCTAAATCCTTTTAAAAAATTCTGATATTCAATAAACAGCAGAAGTGACATAGCCACCAAACGAACTCTAATATACATATATAAAGGCCGAATAAATACATATTCGGGGCTATTCCTGTTGTCATAAACGCGTTTAAAACGCGACGAAGGTAATTTTTGGTATTCCTGAATACGTTGGAGATGATACAGACGAAAAACATATGTTTTTTCGTTATCGTCGACATTCGACGTATTCCTCAATCGTCTTCGACGTCAGATTCATACAATTTTGTTCGACATCTTTTTTGGCGCGTTTTTAAAGAAAATTGTATTTTTTTAACTAAAATCATTAAAACTCATTTAAATATCAATTAAGTGTTTTATTTTTGTATAAATTATGTAATAAAAATGTCTCCGGCAGAATAAAAACCATGAAAATGCAAATTGCATTTGTTCCCGGACTTTGCCACACAGGGACCGATTTTTGTTTATGGCGATTTTTTGTTTAATTTCTGAAGTTTATAATACTTATTCTTAATTTTTTAATTATATATATTATAGTAAGATTGAAAATAAATATAAAAAAATATGACCCGCAATATAATTTTAATTAATTTACAATTCCTGTTATTTTATATGTTTTGTTGTTTCCCAGCAAAACTTAGATTACCAAATAAGGTATAAAATAAGGTATAGGATCTCTTAATTTATACATTGCAGCATTGATGATTTTAACAGGCGATGAGACTCAAAGTAATGCATCCACATTATCACAAAGAATACCAGTAAGGTATAAAATAAGTCATAAATTTATAACGAAGAATACGAGTAATGTGTAAAATATATGATATTTTATAGGTTACGAGAAATGAAATAATATAGCATAACAGAAGATAATATATAAGGTGTTACGAGTAGTGAAAAAGTAATTTTGTATTAAATTTACTCACGTGATTGTAAGTGAGTGTAAGTAGATAAAATATGCTCGTGAGTTTGTGTCGTTAGAAATTTCCTGTCGTGAGCCCATCTCTAGTTTAAACTTATGCATTTTTAATTCTGTTTTATTTATTGTTGGACTTTATATTTTATAACTGAAGTTTTATTTATTTCGGTTTGAGTCCATATTAATTATTTCTGAGAAATAATTATTTTTGTTGTACAATGAGAAAGATTTTTCTTTTTAATAATTATTTTTTATGTTATTGTAATGCATTATGCATCCAATTATAAATAATGCATTATTTCAAACTTTCAAATAATACATAATTAGAGTTTTTCTTTTCCCGGACTTTTTCATTTCCCGGGAAAGCGGGATTCATTTTTAAATTTCCCGGGATCCCGGGAATTCCCGCAATAACTAAAAACCCAAATTTTTTGTCAAAAAAATATATAAAAACCTTATGAATGCGATTACACTATTTATAATGTTTATTAACACCATAAAAATCTTATTTAGTACATTTTAAAACAGAAAAAAAATAAGTTTCGAGAAAAAAAGAACAATTTTTGTTACCCAGTTCTTATAAAAAACGGTCCAAATATATCGAAGTCGTTTAAAAGTATTTTTAAGGGAATATGTTATTTCACATCGCTTTATCTGTTTTAATAATAAAATTCATCATTTATTCTAATTCATCTTGTTGTTAGTTCATTTTTACAATTGGTTCTCAACGCTTTGCCTCTAAAACACAATGAAACTAATTCACAGGAATTTCTCTATTATGTTTCTAAAACTGAATGTAACTTTTTCAGAGAAATGAAATTATAAGAAAATTTACCCCAAAAATTATTAAAAAAATTAAAAATCCTGGTTTCCAAAAAAACTGTCATCCTTTACACAGATTTTATATCAATTTATCGATTTAAAAAGAATCATGTCCAGAGACATAAATATTTTCTAAAGAAACAAATAATCATACTGCAATTTTTTATAATGCAGTTCTCAGAAAAAAATTTCTTAGCTTCTGAAAAAAAAGTATCAGGATCTGATAACACAGCCCAACAACCAAAATCGGAGTGGGATGAAACAAAAAGCAAATGAAAGCATAATAAAACCCTCGACACTTTTTTTTGGTTTAGCGCTAAATTTTTTTGCACGCATTTGAAGTTGGTGAACTTTTATTATAATTATAATAATAATTGCTTAAAAATTGTATAGGGCGTATGATTAATTAAAACGGTGAACAGTGGATTATTTTTAATAATTTGGCTATTCAGTAAATAGGTACGGGACCGATCACAGCGAATTTCATACCGGTTGTAGCTAACGTAATTTCGAGCTTATGTTTAGACCAGGGGCCCCTAATGTAGGACATGTTTAGTACACAAAAGCTTTAATTGCTTTAAAATGCGTGTAAAAAATAATCTAGCGCTGAATTAAAAAAACCTCTTGATGGCTTTGTTATGTAAAATGTAAACTTTAATTTGCTTTTGGTTTCATTCTGTTCCGATTTTAAATTTAGATTTTTTATCACTGTGTAATTATATCCTATCGATATTAAGATATTGTGAGACTTTTTTCATTTCGTAAGTCTCAGATTTCATGACATTTTTTAGTTAGAACGTCTCTCTTTTTGGGCCCTCATGGTCCCTGCGTACGTTTCTGTCATCAATTATCAAGAATTTTAATAAAATCTCTAAAAAATCACATACTAAATAATCGAATATAACTTTCCTACTTGTTTACTCTATGATTAGGTATAAGTCAAAACTAAAATCGGTTGGCAAAAAGTTAAAATTGAATAAATGAATGAAGCAAGTTACAATACAAAAGTTCAAAACGCATATTTAGAACTCAAAAGTTTTTAAAAATATTCACCACTCTTTGCGTCTTGAATTTTTTTTTTACAATTTTCTTTTGTATTGTTTTTGTTTTAAAATAAACAATATTTTTTTTAATAAATTTATACAAAAACTTAAAAAATATTAAAAATACTACCTGTTTTGCACCCGGCGTTGCCCGGGTTGAAAAATATTATTGTATAATGAATGAGTTTTTATTAGCATACTGCTCAATGACTTTTCACTGGGTTTATGGGTTGAGCGATTTTTTTTTATTTCGCTTAGCGTCGGTGTTTAAAACAGTTACCATTTAGCGTAAATATTAGCATGACAAAATATTGGACGTTTGGGCATTTTTTTTTTGGGGTTCCTTTTTGACTTGAGAGGCGAAAAGCTCCGAACAAAGTAAAAAAACGTTTTATTTTTTACTGAAGATATAAGTTGTAAGTTGTTCATCGTTAAAAAGATGTTTCGAAATGTCAATTAATTTGTAGCGAACATTTGACAGTCATAAGTTTGGTTACACACAGAGAAATGTTTAGTTGGAATTCCATTATAAAAACCGAATTTTGACAAATCTCACAAATTTTTAGTTGTTATTGTAAAGTTTTTATCATCATACCAAACAACTAACAAGAATAAAAGATAAATAGCAATCGTGACCGAATTGATGTTTTAGCAACTAATAAGTTGGTCACCTTAAATAAACTAAAATACACTCAAAAAAGTATGTCGGTAAAATCTACTACAAAAGACAGTTGTTTTGACTACATTTTGTCGTTGAAAAGGCGTCCACTACATAAACGGTAAAAACAACTGAACATGTTGTTTTTAACTATTGATTTTCAACTACAAAATGTAGTAAAAACTACTACAAAACTGTTTAATACAGTTGTTTTTTCTACAATTGCCTGAAATTTTATTTAAAAAATTTCTTAAACGTTTAAATGATTGATATTTATTTATTTAAAAAGCAATACATTTCAGTTGGTTGTATAGAACTTCGACATGATGACAATTTTTTGATGTATTTATCTGGAATTATAGAAGAAAAAAATTATATTAATAAAATGTTAAACAAAATAAATTGATTGTATTTACCTTTGTTTTTTAATAGTTCATTTCAAATTTTCACCGCTACTGATCAAAATTTGTCTGGAATAAAAAAAAACGAAATGCTTTGGCAAAATTGATTTATAAAAAAAAAGAATTAATTTGAAATGTTTCAAAAAAGTATGTACCTGCTCTGTTGTGTATACAAAGAAAAGAAAGATGGCGCGCTCATAAGAAAACAAAACACTGCACACATTTTATTTTGTTTTTTTCCGATTGGTTTTTACGCACGCTTATGTGAGCGCTATATTATACACACACCGAACCAAATCTCGTAGGTAAAATCAACAAAAAATTTTCGTAGATCTTTAACAAAATTTTGTCAATTTTTTTTTTTAATATTCAACAAATTTTATTCAAATCAACGAAATTTCGTCAAGTTTACATCCTCTGAAGAAGTAAAATTGACAAAATTTCGTCAAATTGACTAATATTATTAGTTTGGACGCCATTATTTTTTCAATGTGCAGCGTCATGAAAAAAGTGTATTTTTTGTGAAAATTAATTTATTTTTTAATGAAATTTTATCCAATTGCCTAAAGCTATTAGTTTTTATGCCTTTTTTGGCATGGTAAAATGCGTCTTCAAATGCTGCAAAATTTCAGGTGAAAACATCTTTAAATTTTGAGAAACTTCATGTAAGTAATGATTATATAAAAATTAAATTTACAAACAACTAATTTTTATTAATGTTTTTAGGTATTCTACATACATACACTCAGAAAATTATTGCAGTTACTACATGACGGTCGTTTGTGTAGTAAGTAGTAGCTGTTGTTTTTAGCTACAATTTCGGTCGTTTTTGTATGAAAAAATCTCAAACAACTTTTTTTGTAGTAGTTTCAAAAAATAACTACAAAAAATATACTACACTGTAGCAATAGTTGATTTATGTAGTTGTTTTTAGTTTTTTTTCTAAAACTCGTTTTTTTCTAGAAATTTTTATTGCAAACGAATGTGTCGAGCGAGTTGGTCGTGCGGGATGCGGAAGGAATTATTTTTATACCAAATAAATAATATCTAAATAAATTAAATTACAATTTATTAAATTTAATTATAACAAAAAATATGTTTTTGGAAAAATATTCTTGAGCGAAAGAAAATAAGTGGATAAATGAGATAACAAGTGCACCGAACCAAATACGGCAGTAATATTTACGAAAAAGCATGTTGATTTGACGAAAGAACAATCATTATACAGCTAACAAAACAGGGGTGTTGATTTGAATAAAATTTTCGTTAATTTATATTTGAGATAAATTTGACGAAATTTCGTCAAATTAACAGAATTATTTTCGTCAATTTGAATAAAATAGTTTATTCAATTTGAATAAATATTATCAATTTAACTAAATAATTTTCGTAGATTCCACGATATTTTATCAATTTTACTAAATTTTTCTACCCTTACAAAAATAAAATATCCATAAATATTAGTTTTGTTATTATTTTAATTTTTTTATTGACTAGAATATTTTAATATTTAAAGAACTTAAAAAATATTAACTATAATAAACAAAAAAAACATACAAAATAATTAATAATTGAACTAATTTAAATATAAACTTACACAAAGGGGAAAACGAATGACTTTTTACAGCAAATGACGAAGAAAATGTACATATTTCCAAATTCCAGACGGAATCTTGTTTATTTTTGAACCCTTGTCAATATAGTATGTATGTAGAATACCTAAAAACATTAATAAAAATTAGTTGTTTGTAAATTTAATTTTTATATAATCATTACTAGGGATGAGATTTTCATGCACTAAAAAATCGAAAATATGCGCTTAAAATATGCGCTAAAAAATTCAAAATATGCACTAAAAAAACATAAAATATGCACTAAAAAATTAAATGTGCATAAAAAAAATCTTGTTTTCATAAGAAAAACTTAAAAAGAAAAAAAATAACGCCGGCTTTAAATAGTAACATTTAAAATCGCAAGATTTTTTTAAGAGAGTAAAGAAAATCTATAAAAAAAATTAAAAAAAAATATATTTTTTTTTTATTTTCAAAATAAATTTTTAAAATTTTAAAATTTTAAATAGTTTTTGAAAAAAATAAATTTCATTTTGTGTTATTGCTAATTTATGTCAAAATATGCAAAAATATGCACTTAAAAGTTACAAATATGCACAAAATATGCATTTAAAATCAAAATATGCAAAAATATGCATTTTTACCGAAATATGCAAAAATATGCAAAAACAAATCGATGCCATTTTAACGGAAATTTCTTGATTCGGAAAGATAATTAGTCGATACCGTTTTTAGGCTATCTACAAAAAACATGCATGGAAATCTCATCCCTAATCATTACTTACATGAAGTTTCTCAAAATTTAAAGATGTTTTCACCTGAAATTTTGCAGCATTTGAAGACGCATTTTACCATGCCAAAAAAGGCATAAAAACTAATAGCTTTAGGCAATTGGATAAAATTTCATTAAAAAATAAATTAATTTTCACAAAAAATACACTTTTTTCATGACGCTGCACATTGAAAAAATAATGGCGTCCAAACTAATAATATTAGTCAATTTGACGAAATTTTGTCAATTTTACTTCTTCAGAGGATGTAAACTTGACGAAATTTCGTTGATTTGAATAAAATTTGTTGAATATTAAAAAAAAAATTGACAAAATTTTGTTAAAGATCTACGAAAATTTTTTGTTGATTTTACCTACGAGATTTGGTTCGGTGTGTGTATAATATAGCGCTCACATAAGCGTGCGTAAAAACCAATCGGAAAAAAACAAAATAAAATGTGTGCAGTGTTCTGTTTTCTTATGAGCGCGCCATCTTTCTTTTCTTTGTATACACAACAGAGCAGGTACATACTTTTTTGAAACATTTCAAATTAATTCTTTTTTTTTATAAATCAATTTTGCCAAAGCATTTCGTTTTTTTTTTATTTCAGACAAATTTTGATCAGTAGCGGTGAAAATTTGAAATAAACTATTAAAAAAACAAAGGTAAATACAATCAATTTATTTTGTTTAACATTTTATTAATATAATTTTTTTCTTCTATAATTCCAGATAAATACATCAAAAAATTGTCATCATGTCGAAGTTCTATACAACCAACTGAAATGTATTGCTTTTTAAATAAATAAATATCAATCATTTAAACGTTTAAGAAATTTTTTAAATAAAATTTCAGGCAATTGTAGAAAAAACAACTGTATTAAACAGTTTTGTAGTAGTTTTTACTACATTTTGTAGTTGAAAATCAATAGTTAAAAACAACAACATGTTCAGTTGTTTTTACCGTTTATGTAGTGGACGCCTTTTCAACGACAAAATGTAGTCAAAACAACTGTCTTTTGTAGTAGATTTTACCGACATACTTTTTTGAGTGTACTATATTGACAAGGGTTCAAAAATAAACAAGTTTCTGTCTGGAATTTGGAAATATGTACATTTTCTTCGTCATTTGCTGTAAAAAGTCATTCGTTTTCCCCTTTGTGTAAGTTTATATTTAAATTAGTTCAATTATTAATTATTTTGTATGTTTTTTTTTGTTTATTATAGTTAATATTTTTTAAGTTCTTTAAATATTAAAATATTCTATTCAATAAAAAAATTAAAATAATAACAAAACTAATATTTATGGATATTTTATTTTTGTAAGGGTAGAAAAATTTAGTAAAATTGATAAAATATCGTGGAATCTACGAAAATTATTTAGTTAAATTGATAATATTTATTCAAATTGAATAAACTATTTTATTCAAATTGACGAAAATAATTCTGTTAATTTGACGAAATTTCGTCAAATTTATCTCAAATATAAATTAACGAAAATTTTATTCAAATCAACACCCCTGTTTTGTTAGCTGTATAATGATTGTTCTTTCGTCAAATCAACATGCTTTTTCGTAAATATTACTGCCGTATTTGGTTCGGTGCACTTGTTATCTCATTTATCCACTTATTTTCTTTCGCTCAAGAATATTTTTCCAAAAACATATTTTTTGTTATAATTAAATTTAATAAATTGTAATTTAATTTATTTAGATATTATTTATTTGGTATAAAAATAATTCCTTCCGCATCCCGCACGACCAACTCGCTCGACACATTCGTTTGCAATAAAAATTTCTAGAAAAAAACGAGTTTTAGAAAAAAAACTAAAAACAACTACATAAATCAACTATTGCTACAGTGTAGTATATTTTTTGTAGTTATTTTTTGAAACTACTACAAAAAAAGTTGTTTGAGATTTTTTCATACAAAAACGACCGAAATTGTAGTTAAAAACAACAGCTACTACTTACTACACAAACGACCGTCATGTAGTAACTGCAATAATTTTCTGAGTGTATAATAAAGTTTTTGAAAAATATTTAGTCAATACAACTGTTTCTTTAAGTCTAAATTTGCACCCTCGACCAATAATCATTTGCTTTAATTGACAAATTTTAAAAATATTTAATAATTGTATCGACAACTGAAAATGTCGGTTAACTTAACCAAATTTAAAATATTTTCATATTTTTTGTAAAATTTAATTTTGTATTGGCATTCATGATCAATAATTGATTGTTATGATTTCATTTATATTAAACAAATCGAATGTCAAAAAAATAAAAATTATAATTTCATTAAATAAAAAACGAAATACAATTCAGACGTGTTTGCGCAAAAAATTTTAATTAAAGAATTCTGCTAAAAAAATCATAAAAAATGTTGCAAATCTAGACGGTGAGTTGATAACTTTGCGAAATATGAGAAATTTTAATTAATTAAACTTATTTTAGATATTTCCACATGAGGTATTACTGCAGATTCTCAAGATGATATAACATCTATAAGGCGACAATATAACATCAAACAAGGCGACAATAAAATCATTTTCCAGCTAAATACCAAAATAAAAATTATGAAACAGTCTCCAAGAATTCTCGCGCAGAGAATTGAAACAAGTTTCGTCCTGATAGTGGTAACAAAGATGCGAATACGAAAATTTACATAGGTTAGTTATCCCCTAGAAATTCTCAGAATCTATAATATGTATTTCGCTTTAAAAATTGTAAAATTTTATATAATCAAATTTAATTATTAAAATTGTTTTACAAAAATAATAAAAATTTATTTTTTTAAGAAACAGTGCAAAAAAATATTGATTGGAGCTACCATATAACGCTTTTTAAAATTCGATCACTCTAACCAATGTCAGTTTTAGCTTTTAAATATTCAGTTCTCATATAGAATTTTAACAGTTGAGGCAACTGAAATTAACAGTAGAGGCAACTGAATATTGTGATAGTTCGTGTGACCGCAAAAATTCAGTTGGCAAACAATTTAGTTGCAGCAACTGAAACCATTTTCTGTGTGTATGTTTCGCGCATCAGTAAAAAAATAAGCGTTATAATGGAACAGGTAGAAATAACGTTCAGTACATTGCAAAAGGCGTGGAAGTTTAGACCCACTTGTCCGATCGCCTTAATGCAGACTAATACCAAATTAAAATTCATATTTTTTAAACATGTTTAACCACTTAAACATGTTTAAATTTATACTTGTTAAGGTACATAAACATGTTTAAGTGCTTAAACATGTTTAACAAAATGAATGCGAATTTGGTATAAAGTTCCCGCCTCGGTTGTACTATCTGTGGAGAAAGTTTTGTTAAAATCTGTTTAGTCGTTCACAATGTCGTTCACAATGTCGGAGTCAATCCAATCCGTGGCACAGATTGAAATGTTAACTTTGCAAAATGCAGATTAGAGTTCTGTCAGATTCAAAATGTCATTTTACTTACTCTTCTCAGAATTTCACAAAATCACGAAATTAAAATTGGGGCACATAATTAATTTATTTAAATCTAAAATATTTAAATCTAAATCTTTATAAAAATTATTTATATTTGTTTTGTTTTTATATTTTTTTTAAAGAAATTATTAGAGATGGAACTTTCACAAAGCTGTATCTTTTCTCTGGTAACGGTTAACATAGGCTAACAGAGCAGATTGGAAACTTCAGAGTAGAACATGTTTCACTCTGGAGTGAATTGAAAAAATATAGTCAAATTCGAAAATATGAAAGTGCAATAGGGAAAGGTTTTCTACAGATTGGAGTACTCCAACATTGTGAATGCGCCTTATGAGTGATTACGGAACAGGCAGAAAAAACTATGGCATATAGATCTTATATGGCATATAGTTGCGAAACAGGAATAATATTTTTAAATTTAATACAAAGGGTTGCGGCATTTTAAGCCGGTTCAGCCGTTTATGCGTGATTTCGGAAAAGGCAGGAATAACGTTTAATAAAATACAAACGCGATATATTGTGGTTCATAATTTCCACCTCGGTCAGTACTATGTGTGGTAAAAATTTCATTCAAATTTGTTCAGCCGTTTATGCTTGAATACAAAACGGGCAGAAATAAATTTTAATTTAATACAAAGTTGCGTGGCATTTTACGCCACATTTTTCCATCGCCCTATATGGTGGCTCATAGTTTTCTCCTCGGTTAATACTATCTGTGGTGAAAATTTCATGAAAATCGGTTTACCCGTTTAAAAGGCAGAAATAACTTTCAATATAATACAAAGGGGCGTGGCATTTTACGCCCCTTTTCGATCTCTCTCTATTGGGGCCATAGTTTCAGCCTCGGTCAGTGCTATCAGTGGAAAAAATTTAATTAAAATCGGTTTAGCCGTTTATGCGTTATTACGGAAAAGGCAAAATAAAGTTCCATAAAATAAAAAGGGGCGTGGCATTTTACGCCCCTTTGTCCGATCGCGGTCGCTTATGGCCTATAGTTCTCGCCTCGGTTAGTATTTTCTGTGGTGAAAATTTCATTAAAATCGGTTCAGCCGTTTTCCCATTATTGCGGAACAGGCAGACATAGATTCAGCATAATACAAAGGGGCGTGGCATTTAACGCCCCTTTTCCGATCGCGGTCGAAAATGGCCTATAGTTCCCGCCTCGGTTAGTACTATTTGTGGTGAAAATTTCATGAAAATCGGTTCAGCCGTTCTCCCCTGATTGCGGAACAGACAGACAAACCAACACTCAGATTTTTAATATTAATAGGGATAATTTTCCGGAATAAAAAAAAAAACAAATTTTAGTGCAAAAACATGAAGATTTGGCAAGGTATTTATGGAATGATGCCGCATTCAACGGGCTTTCTATGTAACTTGAAGTTTTGAACGCATAGAAGGCATAAAGAATTGAGAACGTATCGGCCGCAACGCACTCCTATGTACTTCCACCTTATAATGTATACAGACTAGCGTGATTTTAAAATCACCATGTGATTTTCCTTTGAACAAAATCACATAGTGATTTACAAAATCATCTCAAATTGTACTAGCATAAAGAAAAATTGCAAAATCATCTCAACTTACCACGGTAAGTTCTTGTAGTGTGAACATGGCTTTAAGCTCTACTAAAATAAATCCGTTTTACAAAAATAATAAAATTAAAAACATCGCCATCACTCTTAAAGGTGGTATGATACTTGCTAGTTTCTGTATTGGGCTTTTTTAGGATTGATCGAATGAATCAACAAATGCGAGAAAAAACAAGATATACAATAAAATAAAAACAAAACAAAAAAAACAATATTGCCAACTTTTATTTTCAAAATAAATCGCCCAAAATAGCTAAAAAACGCCCAAAACAAATGTAAAACCGCTTCATTCGAGCAAAAACTAATAAAATTAACATTTTATTCTGGAAATGTCAATTTTAAGTTGAAAATTTTTATATTTTTTTTTTTGACAGTTACTGCAAAATTATCGATACACACGTATATTTTTTGACGTTTTAAGTTTATTTCATGATATTGTCATACTCTTTTCACTAGGTCAGTTTGCATATGAAAATATATTTGCACTGTTCTCCAATATATAAAAAATACAAAACTAGCAAGTATCATAACACCTTAAACGGCTGAGCCGATTTTCATGAAATTTTTACCAAAGATGGTACTAACCGAGGCGGAAACTAAAAGCAATGAAAAAGAGCGATCGGACAATGGCGCATAAAAGGCTACTCCCCATTTTATTTTATTAAACGTTATAAAATCCCTATTTCCCTAATATTATAAATCTGATTGTTGGTTTGTCTGTCTGTCCGTCTGTTCCACAATAGGTTAAAAACGACTGAACCGATTTTCATGAAATGTTCACCATTGATAGTACTAACCGAGGCAGGAACTATAGGTCATTAGGACCGCGATCGGACAAAGGGGCGTAAAATGACAAGCCCATTTGCACTATGCTGAAGCTATGTCTGCCTGTTCCTCAATACGGTTGAACTGATTTTCATGAAATTTTCTCCACAGAAAGTACTAACCGAGGCGGAAACTATAGGCCATTTTCGACCGCGATCGGAAAAGGGGCGTTAAATGCCACGCCCCTTTGTATTATGCTGAATCTATGTCTGCCTGTTCCGCAATAATGGGAAAACGGCTGAACCGATTTTAATGAAATTTTCACCACAGAAAATACTAACCGAGGCGAAAACTATAGGCTATCGGACAAAGGGGCGTAAAACGCCACGCCCATTTGTTCTATGCTGAAGCTATGTCTGCCTGTACAGTAAGTGTAAGTACACTTTAGGTATTATGAATAACCCCCATAAAATATACGTAATATGCAAATAATCATTTCTATGGCTTGTCAGACTGTTAATGTTTTTGAAGCAGAGAAGTTCTGGAGGCATGCACGCAAAGTTAAACAGTAAAGTTTATTATAAATGTGTATGTTGTTATTTTCATGAAATTTTCTCCACAGAAAGTACTAACCGAGGCGGGAACTATAGGCCATTTTCGACCGCGATCGGAAAAGGGGCGTTAAATGCCACGCCCCTTTGTATTATGCTGAATCTATGTCTGCCTGTTCCGCAATAATGGGAAAACGGCTGAACCGATTTTAATGAAATTTTCACCACAGAAAATACTAACCGAGGCGAAAACTATAGGCTATCGGACAAAGGGGCGTAAAACGCCACGCCCATTTGTTCTATGCTGAAGCTATGTCTGCCTGTACAGTAAGTGTAAGTACACTTTAGGTATTATGAATAACCCCCATAAAATATACGTAATATGCAAATAATCATTTCTATGGCTTGTCAGACTGTTAATGTTTTTGAAGCAGAGAAGTTCTGGAGGCATGCACGCAAAGTTAAACAGTAAAGTTTATTATTGTTCTTATGACGAACGTAGTTGATTCTCACTTGTCTCTATATCCTGACTCCAATAAATTCAAACTACCTTTTGTTTGATTTATAAACAAATTATTTATTTTACTTTAGGTTTAATATAAAAGTTTGCCAAAAGGGCTCGATACAAATTCACTTTAAATCTAATGAAGATAAACTGGTTTTTTTTACTGCCTCCTTGGCGTATCAAAAGAATAATGAATATGAAAAATACAATAATGATTACAAGATAAGTCATCTGTCAAAACAGACGACAAAACGGGGTTGCCACCGTTCATGCCATACAAGGGGGGGATTCGTAGACAGAGTGCCCGGAATAACATTAACCCTTGTGTGGCATGAACATACCGGCCCCCTTGCACCCACAGTGCAAAACAAACGTAACTATATGTAACGATAGATACATAGATAATGCTTAAATATAAATACTTGTACTCTAGTAATAAAGGTAATATTAATTTCAAATACTCGAGCTATTACTTAAAATCTATGGTAAGTTAGAGCCAAATTTTAAATTCATAAAGACTCACAATTCAATTATAAATGTAAGAAAGAAAATAAGAGGGTTTTATGAGTAGTTTGGTTTTAACTTTTCCTATGACGTACATTCTTATTCAATGTCGAAGGTCTTGTCTAAAACGTGTGGCTTCTGGGCCAGCTGGATTTCACCGAATATGCATAAACCAAAAATTGTTTGTTGGACGTAAGGTAATGCAGATTGTTGAACGGGCAATCCCAGATAGATTCTGTTCGCTACGTCATTGCCTAATAGAATGCCGCATGGAATTTTACGATGGAACGAGGAATCGGCTAAGGTGTCCATGGGATGAAAATGACGGACAGCGGCTGGGTCGACCTTTCGAGCCGGATGGTACGGCGCAGTTTCATCCTTCAAAGGCAAATTCATCGTCAATGTACGGACCGGATTGGAACGTGCCGCCATTCGTATCTTGAGGCAATGATGGACAGGTGCGACCGGAAAGCGGTACGGCGAATGATTAAAAATGTAACTTGTGGGTGAGGACGGATCAAGTAGTGCTCGAATTGCCTGAGAGGGGCCGCTACCATCTGGAGCGGTGACTTGAATCAGCGCCGTCATTTTTACCCAGATACAAGTCTTGAATTTCATTGGATGCATGATAGTATGGTGATCAGTCCAGCATTTTGAGCAGCGATACAAACTATTACAGGTGTTGATTTGGTGTGAGAGTCCTAGACAGTTGATGCAGATTTTATGATCTGCCACATAATCATTTTTTTCGACAGGGCTCAGTGTAAGAAATTTTCGGCAGGTCCGGAGTGGATGTCGCATTTTGCATAGGGGGCAGAGATAATTTTCGTTGAAATTCATCTATTGTGTAAAGAAAGAAAAATATTTGATTAAGAATAAGGGAGTATTCATAAGGAGAAATCCAAATGTTAGTTGAGACAGACATCAGAGGTTTATTTTATTGATCAGGGGATGGCAACAACACCAGTTTATGAATAGGACGAGTTATAATTCCCTGTTGGGTTTTTAAATCAACCACCCGGACCCGATCGTCACTACCTCGATATACCTTGAGAATGCGACCTAATCTCCATTCAGTGGGACAGATGGGTTCATGTTTAATGACCACAAGATCATTGATCTTTAAATCTTCTTGGGGCCGTTTCCATTTATTCCGCTTTTGCAGTTCCTTTAAATACTCGGACTT